>OY754333.1:74552865-75820960 GCA_963573305.1 Pyrrhosoma nymphula
GGAGGGAAGGGAGGCCGAGCGATATGGCGATGCATCGTTTGCGACATTTAAAATACCTACTATTCGAGATATCCGATACATAAGTTCTTGGAATTAGGTACCGATATCTGTGGTGACATTCGATATATATTAACAGTGGATTTTGGAAAAACCCTCCATGAAATTTTTAATACATTTTTAAATAATACATACTATTCGTGGCATTAGATATATCGAATGAGAAACTCGATATATTGTTTTCCATTCGATACATCAATCAAGACCACAATATATCGTTGTGACGTTCGATGAATCTTTTGCGATATTAGATGGATCGTTTGCAACATTCCATCGTATTGTATCGCTTGGTGATTCATATGAGATAATACGCATAGGATGCAAAACATGAATGCTGTATCACGTGATGATGCAGCGAATTGAAAAAAACGACATCACACGATATGAAATCGATTAGCTTAAACGTGGGAAAGGCAATGCAATTTTAACGAACGCACTTAAACTGATATGAACATTATATCACCACATCCACGTTAGGTGAATCATATCACAATGCGATGTTCAATCTCCGGGATGGCAGTGCAGTGGCTGGAAACGGGAAGGTGAGGATGAGAGATCGTAGGCAGCCGATCCTGAACGAAACTCTCTGTCGAGAAGAGGGGTCCAGGAGAGTAGGTTTCAGCCGAGGTACAGAGGAAGTAGTGGACTTGGATACAAGGAAGCCAGTTACTTCACGAGAGAGGGAGGTAAGGTGAAGGAGGGATGATGATCAAGTCAGTAGCCCCACGCTACGAGCGACCCCTCAAACTCCCATAAAAGCTCTCTCATACACCGGATGACTCCCTTGGAAGAAGGCGAATGAAATTTCCTCCAAGAATATACATGATTAATCAGCTCGAGAGGTCTCATGCCATAAACATTCCCGATTGGCTTTTAAGGAGATGAACGGACACTTACCGCAAAAGAATCGTTCTTCCCTCCCACAGAAACGCAATCAAGTCTGACAGGAAACGCACGGTAGGCGCAGGAATTTGATTTGCCAAAGTGGGATGTTATAGAGGCCAGGCTGTGGTGAACTATGCGTCCCTTGGCTGAGAGTTGAGGACAGCTTTCGATGGAGCAGAATAAAGATGATTACAAGTGGTATACCCATTAATAATCTATGCAATTGAAAAGAAAATTACGACTCCAAACGAAAAGACTGTTCACTGCTACAATTAAAAAAATAGTCCACATAATAATTTGTTTGCTCTTTAACAAATAGAAGTCTTGGTAGTAACCGGTGATAGGCAAGTTAGCTCCTCAAAAATTCTTTCGGCTCCAAAAAAGCATTTATAAATCTTAGATCATGTGATGATAACAACTATTTATCAATACTGAATACAGAAATAATTCCTTTCAACTCGCAAAATAATTGGATAAGGAAAATAGAATGAATTTTAAGTGGATCCAGACCAGAGCAGTTTCGTAATTACCGAGGCATAAATCATTTGCCCACCTGATTCACGTTTATCAAGTTTTCTATACAAGGTAAACCCTACAGGATACTCAAAATAATACATTAAAAGTCGCCATTATAACTTCCTCCGGATTTCAAGTGAAAACAATTTACACTCACAACGGTCATCCGCGGTGCTCCTAAAACTATACGATCGCCTTCGCATTGGAAATTAATCGCAGAGGTGAGTTCTTGGGCTTTGTAATTTTCCGCGCAGTATCATTACATCATCCGTTGAGGCTTACACGGTGGCTACCAACACAATTTACTCCACAAGAGACTTGAATTTGGGCGAGTTCTATGCCCGATGTAGCGATACTAACCTTTGAGCTGCAGCAAAAAGGCCCTCGACTTATAAAGTCGACCAGACGACAGAAAGTTCGGCTTCCGTAAGACAATAAAGAACAGTACCTGCACCGCGCCTGGGGTTATCGCACAAACGTTTAAGACCCTTTTCGGACGGAAACGGTGATAGGACTGCGAAGGAGACAGAGAGACACATACGGAAAGAGACGGCGTGAGAGGATGAGGAGGAGGAGAATGGAGAGGGGGGTGGGAGGCAGTAGGCGAAGGGGGGTAGGGGGGTCACAAAAGAACGAACGAGGGGAAAAGACGGGTGGGACATTGGTGTGTGGGGGAGGGGGGAGAGGCATTTTGGCAGACTCTCAACTCAGACGGCGAGACTTCCTAACCCTCCCAAGTTGTCTCCCCTTCCCGTGGAAAGAGAGTGCCTTTAACACCACCATTCCCCTTCAGCGTCGAGACATCCCATTTCCCCACTTCGCTCCCTCTCTATCCCCCCCCCCACCTCCACAAGTCTCCACAGCCTCTCTCATTTCTTGCTCCCCCTCGCCGATACACCACACTACCAACCCCCGCTTCCCTCTCAACGTGGCTATCCTTCCTTCGCGTCCGCCCCCCACCACCACCGAGGGTACCAATGCGAGCCATAATTCAGGCGAAAATGACGGGGCGACATATACGAGTGAGAAATAATTTCCGGGGTACGTTACGAAATTACGCTATTGTTCCACATTTCCTCTTATGCCATTTTACGGCCCATTTCCTCCTCCGCAACGCGTGGAAATCAAAATTCCAGCTAGGCGTGCTTACTCTGATTTTTCCATCGGTTTTTCTTTCCGCGCTAACAGAGAATGAAAGACTTTATACAGGTACTTCCGCAGTAAATTAGCTTCATCTTCCATTTTTTCAACTATATTAATCAAAGGAGCACCTCAAAACCGTCAGGTATTAGCCTCAGGTATTTGGTACGGATCTAGCGCGGAAAGATACATCCTCCAGTAAATTATACACAAAATGTAGGTACAAATTTACGGAAATGTCGCTCAGCTGACCCAAACCTCTGGTTTAATCCTACACGACAAATTTTTATTACTATGTCCATCAACAAAAATCCAAACTAAACAGCTGATAGCATGATCAGTCCCCATAATTATTGAAGTGCAATAAATTAAAGGCACATGCAGAACTGTATTCCGGCATGAACAGCTACATATTCATCCTTAGAGTAGGTTTTTCCAGAAGTCGAGCTGGTTTTCTGTCGGTAAAGGCTGTCGAGTACCAATGTTAAAATTCAACGAGATACCGCTGAGTCGCAATACTACATGAAAAAAAGGAAGATTTCTACACAGACGATTCTTTTTTCCCGTTTCTCAGACAGCCCTTAGGTTTCAAATATCTACCCACTTCTCTCATCCTGGCTCGACATCTCTTCTTAGTTCAAACGAAGTCGCTCGTCAGCCTGCCACTCTGTCGTCGTACCTGTCTTATTACCAGAGACGACTCTTTCGTCCTATGCATATGCCTTCTCCAACTTATTCAACGTCAAGAAAGAAAGCTGTGCGGGTAAAGATGAGGGATGTACCTATGCCCCACTGAGTTCAAATCCGATCCCCTTACAGTACGTTTCTCAACCGACAAAATCTATTAGCTCAATAATTTTATCCCATTACCCATTCCATCAGTATCAAGAAGGAGTCTACATACTTCCCAACTAGCCTCCAAAAGAGGAAAACGACTCATGAAAGAAAATGAAAGATAGAAAATATTTGCTCATAATTACGAAATCCAGTCGGTTCGAAGTCTCTCTTTTTTGTCGTAAAAATGAGACAAAGCGGAAAATATAACAGCAAGAGAAAGAAACTCTATGAACATATTTTCGTGGCAACCAAATTTATACAACCAAAACGAAGTTAGCCAAAAACTTATCTTCTTTCCCAATTATGTTTTCGAGGGGAGCACTTTAAAGGATCTAATTGCATTGCCCGAATACATAGAAAGAGTAGCAATTAAAAAAATGAGAAATTTCACTAACCGATAATGAATAACCCTACTTCATTCCGCAAGTATTTATTTCGCTAGAAAGATACCACGAAACATTTTATCAATTTGCATGCGATATCAAAAAATGAACTTAATACAACCAAATTGATCGATGACCTTGAACTATCTTGAACTGTTTCCTATCCTGTTCGATTCAATGACTGGGCAATCAGCTTCTTTTAAGCGTCATCCGGGATCTGTAAGAGTTATAGTTATGGCTGCAAGTTCCGGACCTCTTTTCATTCTTCATAAATAACATCTTGGAAGATTACCTACTTCATTTTATCTGAATCGCATCTCCAAATCACTTCTCCCTCATCCTATTCACAATCCATTTACATACTATCCAAGGACGGCAGTCAATCTCGCTTAGCTTTTAAATTGCCGGCAGTAAACCCTCGATTGTCGACCGATATGCTGATTGAGACCTCCTCAAATAATGGAAAACTCTAATTAGAAATGAGCATGAATTATGCAATAAAATATTTATTACGATTCATATCAAATGAACGACGAATAAGTATAAAAATAAATGGCAATTGAAAGAGAAATTTAGCAAACAATATTTCCGCTTTCCTTTGATTAAGAAATTTAATGCTCAATTCAAGAAAGTGAACAAAATTCTTTGGATAATAGCAACAGAATTTCAGTCAATCGGGATACTATTATACATGAATTCCCGAGATTTTACAAAGGCACCGACGACTTCTTTTACCAAGAGCAATCACCATCTCAATGTTTCCAGGCGCCACAGTGTGGAACTTAGTTTTAAAGGTAAATAAATGTGTACTTGGTATAGTCCGCACATAAATTTATAATACACAGCCAGCATTAAGTTACTGAACTCTTGGAAATGAATGCAAGTTGAAGACTAGTCGGTAAGTAAAAGCTTCATTTATGAACTATAAAAAATGTCTCTATTCTTTCAACATGGAGACCCGACTACCCACCGCCCATTCACGCTCATTCATCAAAACTTTCCAGAAAACCGTACTCATTCACACAAGGGAATATATTTATATAAATATTTTTTTCTTGAATTCTTACGGGAGGAAACAAAAAAATACACACGCCCTTTTCGACGCTCGGCGACCAAAAATATTCAGAGGGTAGGTATTTATATTTAGAGAGAATATGAGTCCCGGAATAAGCATCCTTTCGGCTCGTTCGTTTATAATCGTCCCCGCGCTCTTTATCATGCTCTCGTGTTCCACCCCTTTTAAAAACTCCTCAAAAACGTTTCCTTCCTTCCTCTCTCTCTCTCACTTGCTCCCTTCATCTCTCGCCCGTCTGCTCTTCTTCCTGTCTTTCGACTCTGTCTCTCTCTCTGACGCGCGCGCCGGGGACAAAGGCGGGAAGGCGGGGAGTGGGGCCACGAATACCAACCGTCACGGCCAGACATTCGGAACCCCCTCGCCGAAACTTCCCCCCCCCATCGGCACAATTAGGTATCTCTCGTTTCCCGAACCATCTAACCATAACTCGTCCGATGATGGGAGGTGCATCATCGAAATCACCACCATAAACAATAGTTGTCCTCTAAATACTGTAATTTTTCGATTATTTCTCATTCTCAAGATCAGGGATTACTTACTTTGCACACTTTTAATTCTCGAGGAATCGATAATACATTTTTCACGAGAATTCTTGAGATATTTCGCAATTTCTCGTGACATTAGCCTTAGAATATTATTCTAGAAATAATGGCCATAGAAGTTAGCATAGCTTAATTAAAAAAAAACAAATTTTAACTTAAGTTTCTCGCACTAATGTTAGCTACTTTCTAATTTCGAAATTTACACCAAAATCACGGCTAAAAACAAAAGTTCCTCAGCTAAAGATTGATTTCAAGATTTTTTTCAATCTCTGGACCAGTTTTCACCTTTTGCACAATTTTACTTCTCGAAAATTCGAGACTTAAATTTCTGTCTCGAGAACTCATGAGAAATCTCGAAAGCGAAGGCAATTTTTCAAGAAATATTCAAATAAGCACTTTTATTAAGGCAATGGACGTTATCATATATAACTTCAAAAAACTACTTTCAATTAATATTTCTCGCATTAAAGTGAGCTACTTTCTAATTACGTTAATAATTTTCTTGATAATTTGATAAGAAAATTTGTCAAGTTGGCAAAGGGGGTAGCCTCATTAACAATATACTCCAACACATTTTTAGCATATAGTACCAGTATGATATTCACATCGAATTCGTTTATAAAATAGATAGTAATACACAGCTAAGGAGACTTACTGGACGGAGGATTCTTTTTTATGCCTGGAAATAAATCTGGTAATCGTTAAACATTATTTGAAACTCGAGATTCTCGAATATTAGAAAAAAATTTCTGGAGTTATGAAAAATTGAAAAAATAAAGAATTTATCGAATATTCTCGAGACTAGAACATGTCATCTACGAGAGGAAGGCTTGATCAAGATTCCCCCGGACCTGATGGGAAGCTGAACAGGAGTAAGAATAGCGGAATTCGGAAAATTTGAAAATGGATTCGAGTGAGTTTCAGGCCCTTGATTAGAGAAAACACAAATGGTGTGTGAACACAAAATAGAACGCGCGAATATATACGTGCGACGCAACGCCAGCTGTCAAAATACGTGACCAGGGGATAGTGGGAGACAATGCGCGTAACCAATCCGCAGATTTCATAACGGTCAGTGTCATTAAACGTATTAAACCCGAGCCAAGGACTGCCATCGAATGAAGAGGGGGAGGGAAAATTGATTTACATCCCGCCCTAAAAGGGATCCAGGGTGGGAAGAGGATGGTGAGGGGTGGAAGGGGATGGTGGGGGGGTAGAAGGGAACGTGGGCGAAGCGACAGCCGGCCCCGCAAATCGTCGCCAAACCCCAAGGTCCCCGCTCGCAGTGCTAACGCACTTCTTTCCTAACTGACGCGATATCCTCCACCTTCTGCTTTTACGCCATCCGTCTTCCCGTTCGAATTTAAGCGTGTAATAATAAAGATTCTCTTCCGCATGTTGGAAAATAAACAATTGGAACCAAGCCCGAAAATACAAAAACCGTCCCAGAAAATTAGGCAGAGCCATTGAAGCAGATGGGGTACCCGAACTGTTCCGCAAACAAAAACATTTTAAACACATTGACACACAGGCTTCAATTTCTACTATCACATACAAATGCCCACCAATTCCACGCTTGGTAGTGGCTCAGATTCGACTGACTTGCTTACTAGCCGCCATTGAATTTCGTGCGTATCAGGCGCAGAATTGTTGATCCATCCCTTGAGAGACAACATTAATCGAAGATCGAATAAACAATTTTTCAAACAATTAGTGCCTTTCTATATTTATATAGCAGACAAAGCAGCGTCGTTAGATATTATTTAATTTACGGTCCACGAAAGAAAAAAATACTGATTTTTCTCTTTTACTGAGTAAAGACTGAAGAAAGCCGCGAATGATACGGCATGATATGATGCTGAGGAGAACACGACATCACTACGACGGGATCAGGGTAGTTGGAGCAAGATCTAGAACTATCACTAGAATCTAGATCTAGACCAGGTGATTTGAGCACTTCACCTAGAATCTGATAAATTTGACCTCATTTAAAGAAAAAACTCTCATATTTCCAATTATATCAAAATACAATTTGCCAAAAAATATAGGCTCTTTTGCATGGGATAGATTACGGCTGTGTGCTCCAGAGGGATAATATTGAAACAAATTAGGAATTTCTGTTGTATATAGATTTCGTCAGGAGACTAAGGGCATGGAGTTGGTATGTTTTCTCAACTATTTATAAAATATAACCAATTAATCACCGCAGTAATTTTTACAGAATCGCAAAAAATCCATCTCTTGTGAAGATGTTTTGGCCGTGCGGCGTGAAATATTGAGTTAAGTTAGACTTATGAGACTTATGCTGATATATTTTTTTATTAATGAGAATGTTTGACACGTTTAACATATATAACTATATATTTGCGCCATTAATATAACAATTTTTACATAATACTTCTTACAGACGCGGAAATTAAAACATCAAATTCGGTTATGGTCTCCGTTATGACGAGGGAAATATCTCGCTCACAAACGACCTTAAGGGAACGAGAAGGATGCGGCTACGGATAGGGAAGCAAAGATGAAAAAAACTCCACTGGAGCTGAAAACGAGGATAAAAAAGGAGGCATAATCTGCGGGCGAAGAAAACCTTCACGAGCTCGGCGGTGCAGCAGGACTTCTTAACGGGCAGGAGGAGGAGAGGTGGAAGAGGTCGCCGCGGAGGTTAACAGAGCCAATGCCTCAAAGACGAGACTCCACCCCAGTGCCCAACGGGAACGAAGGCGTTCCACTCTACATGCGAGAGAACATGCCAGGGGAAGTGTTAAAGAGAGGAAAGATTCCGACGGAGGAGAGGGGAATGAGGAGGAATGGTTGGGTAGGGGGAATGGGACGAAGCAGCAAGTTCCTTCTCCGTCTCCCAGTAGAGGGGGTCAACAAAAAAGGGGGAAAAAAGGGAACAGAAAAATTTGTACAAGAAGCTAAAAACGGATAAAATATACGCTAAAAAATAAACCTAGATCATGCCACTAATTCACCTCTGAGGAATAAACAAACTATTTATTCCACTTCTAAACCCGTTAGCCGCGAATGGATACGTCCGAATGAATATATTCATCTGCTAACAGCGAAGCTCGACTTTACCGTACAAAAACTTCAAAAATATTTTCCCTCAGCTTCGAAAATCCACATTGGTGTTCTTCTCTCTATGGTGGTAAATGTACTACCAAGCAACAACGGCTTGAATCAAAGTTGCAAATTTTGTATTAAAAAATGAACATTTCGATTCTTTACCACAAAAAAATAATGAAAATCTTTTTGTGCAGATTTGACGGACAAATGAGTGAATCCCATAATCAATTTACGCAGTGATAGGGTTCAAATACTTGCTTCTTTCTTAAGAGCAAATTGCCCTTTTCGTGACACTCATTAGCAATTGGAGAAAGGTTAATTGTTTTCATTCCACAAAACGTAAATACAACGTTTATTCATAAAATTGTTCCACTACTTAAAGATAATGCATTCACAAGCAGCACCACGTCATCCGTCACCTGGTAGAGGGGGGTACAAAAGATTTAAAAACAAACTAGAAGAATTCGACGCGAGACAAAGACGGAAATGCTGAAAGAAAGAGGGAGATGGAAAACCCACGAATGAATCTCCGCCCAGGGATGACAGGTAGATGTAAAAACAGAGCCCGTTAAAAGTTTAATAAAGACATGGGAAATATATGCACATAATTCAAAGGCGCCCTTGGCAGTGATCAATGGAGGCATCCCAGAGATGAACGTGGTGCATAATATCCTCTCTAGGGAATTTGTTGGTGAAAGAAGACGCGACTGCGATTTAACATCGTATTAGGTGGTAGACATGAGACTCGGCGACGAAACCAGAAAGTCAGCAGGATGGAATACGTAGAAAAGAGTTGACAGGGAGACGAAAACAAAAATAAAAGAACGCAAATACGGAACCACTAGTAGGACACTTGATATGGCTGAAACCAAATCAACTAGAATACCAGAGGAAAACTTGTACAGGATGCTAAAGGCACATACAAATTTCACCACAAAACAAGCCAAAGTCATCCTACCAATCCACCAGGAATTAACAAACTTTTTATTCTACTTATTGAAAAAAACTGGCAAATTTTCTTGATCGGAAATCCCTTTCCACGACAATCACTAAAAATTGGATAAATACGAATTGATTTTTTCCCGCCAAAGGAAAATAATACGGTCAATGATACTTAGGTCACCACATTTAAATGCGACGTAACAACATAAACTCGGGAATTAATTTCCACATCTTATAGAAGATACTTCCACAAATAGGACTCAACGATACATAATTACTATTGTATCATTCATTTTTCGACTCATCCATTGCAATCCACAAATTACGGGTCAAAATACGATGTTCAACCATAGTCCAACTCGGAGACACCGAGGAAAAGCAACCTGTCAGAAAAGGGACCTCTCCCAGCTGTTGAAATTTACAATTCTCTTGCATTACTAAAGTAGCCGACAAATCTTTACTCCTAAAAATATTCTTGAACGGACATTTGAAAGACAAAATTCGAGCAGAATACGACTTGATTCCGAAATGGAAGGGGAGGACAATGAGTCCTGCGACCCGTTAGGCCCTGAGCTACCCCGACACCCCTCAGACCAAGCGGCATTTAACACAGCGTGTCTCGCGTCCGATTCCATCGAGTTTAACGCCCCTGTACCCCCCTGCCAGCCCCTACCCCCCAACCCTAGGACGGCAAAGAGGATGGCAACACCACCCCTCCTCATCATTAGTTCAACAATGGATGGCGAAAAAATCAATATGCGGAAAAGGAGTAGAAGTTAAAAGAGTATTGAGTCGGTAGGTGGAGGGGGTTGCGGGGGGGGGGGGTTACTCGATAGGGGGTGGGAAAAGGGGGAGGAGGGTGCCTAGTGGTGGTTAGTTGGGGGTAGGGGAGGAAAAAAAGGGTTGTAAATAATAGGATTAGGTGATTTCTGGGCGGTGGTGCGCGACACTCCTGCTCTGAGAGTTGCTTCGTCCTCCGCCACACAGCGAAATAAAGACTCCCCCCTCCACCTCCCGCGACCTTTCACGCCGACACGCTCCGTCAGTGGAGAGAGGAGGAGGCGCGGCCCGCCAGCGACAGCGGGCCGCGCGGCCAACCGCGGAGCGTGCGGGTGCGGAGTGCGGAAAAGGAGGAGACGAGGGAAACGGCGACATCGCTCCCGCAACTCATCAACGGAATCAATCATAGACTCGTCGGTAAATCAGTACCTGTGGCGCTAATCTGTAACTCTTTAAGACACTTGCTGTTTAGTTATCTTAATTAATGTCATCATCGATAAACTTCTCAGTAGGAAGGGGCATTCTTCGACAAAGCCTCACTCTACAACGCCATTCGGTATCTAGGTATCTTCGGTATCTATATTGTCTAGCTATCCATTTTTAGTCTATTTTGCTATTCTATTTTTCTTGCAATTCTACTTCGGTTCAGCTGTTTTTTTACTTTTCCTTTGGGCCCATTGTCGACATTTCGTCTGATTCCAGAAATAAAAATATACGAATGAAACATAAATAAAAGACGATGGAAATATTCGCAACCTTGGAGAACACAGGTCAATCAACTTCAAAATCAGGACACCCCTTTTTTCGTCAATATATATATATTAATAACATAAGAATCAAGGGCTTATCTGCCCATCCCGAGAAGGAGTGAAAGATTCTAGTCCAATATTTCTCAAATTTTGTACGAAAAAATCTCGAAATGAACGCCAGATAAAGACGCCTAACGTGACAAGATGCCAACACTCGGCATATGACTACACGCGAACCTAGGATGGCGTGAAAATGACATACTAACGCAAGTGGTGTCCCTCATAAAATCACATTAAAAGGCAAATAAAGCAATCGATCACGGGAGGTAGGAAATGAAAAGGAAATAATAACAAAAGTCCTCTACTCCATAAAGTAATTTAGAAACTGGACGAGAAAATTCAATTAATTTTCGCATGATGCCGGTCAAGAATTATAATCTTTCTGGATCAGATATCACGCGATATTCTCATGGCGTCATATTTCACCTGCTTCACCACTCACGCGACCCAAAATCATTCCCCCATCCATGACCCAATTACCGGTGTCTTACCTTCCAATTTATACGCCAAAGAAGGGTAGGAGGTAGCTCTCGAATTAAGGAGGACATAACAAATGCCCGGTAACTTATACGGAGGACACGTTGGTCAACTTTGGCTCCCATGCAGCCTCATGTCAAATCGATAATAGCACGCCGAGGACCGGACAGATAGGAAGAAGATGAAATAATTTATAGACATGATAGGTGTTGAATGTATTCCATAAAGTAATACGTATTTATGAAAAGAATGTTAATCTGCCTAACAACGCTGTTATTTTTGTTGCTATTGATTTTTGGAAGTATTGTTGTTAAGGAAGGAAAATGGTGAGAATAAAAGTTGTGTTGTGACGAGTGATAAAGAAAAAGGCTCGAATAATTTATTATCAAGATTCTCCCGCAGAATATTTTTCCTACCTTAGCAGAAGTTACTCTTTTGCAAAATAGGGAAAGAAGGATAGTGAAGAAATTTAGGAGATACAGTAGGTTTAAGGGATATTTAATGAGTCATTGGCATGTTGTAATCTGAGAATAAGAGGAGACATGATAAATATGCACAAAGGGGGGAAGAGGGAAGAATTTTGACCATGGTAATAGGGTTGGCTAACACGACGACATGGCAACCAAAAGGAAGCTTAGTAAATCCAATCATGGGTGCGACTGCTGTGCTTGTCGTTGAATTACACTATTACGTTAAAACGCCACAGCATAACCTTACCAGTACCAGCACTAAAAACCCTAGTCTGCCACCACTAGAGGGCGGAGAAAAATGACTTCTTGGATGGAAAGAGTTGAGGTAGGTGGTGAGGAAATAAACACGGATACAGCTATACGAATGAGTGCTTCCGGGTGGTTTTTAACGCCTAGGAATAGTTTTAGTCGTACATAAACACAAAAATTCAATAAAATCGCAATCATTCACTCACCGAATTAAAGTTACACCTCAGTGAGATATATTTAGGGACACCATTGAGAATATGGTGCGTGACATATAGACCTTTCCACATTTAGTTGACACCGTGGGTCTTATGGAGAAACACCATTAACAAGCTTACGATCCGTGATTCAAGAAGAAAGCAACTGACAAGTAAACTTAAATTAAAGATTTATCCAACTTGTCAATAAAAGCATTAACTATTAGACTTCTATGCGTACATTTCGATCATCCACGAGACCATCGACAGAGAGAATTTAAATGTCGTAAACACATGTGTTTACATTACTTAACACCGGAGAAATGATTTCCTCTTCGATCCGTGAGCTCACCTCTAGTCAACGCAGAGATACAATTGCAATACCACACACACATTTAAGTGAATTACTCTAATACATAGCGTTTACAAATGTGAAGACTCATAGATGTGCAGGTAAGTCTACTGAATGCTACGATGTTAATTTTTCGGTTGCTATTGGCAACATCGCCCCTCCGGCCTCGCGGAGATTTGCATAGGAAACGAATCTCTCCACATGAACCCACACTGTCCACAAAATGCGGAATGTCCTATGTATCTGTCACGACAATTGGATAGAGAGGGAGAGAGTGTATGCACTCACCTGCGATTCCTAGGACGGTGGATGCGACGAGGAAGAGCGTGGCCAGCGGCGGCGGCATCCTGTTCGGGCACGCCGCGGCCGGGGGCGCTCTCCGCCTCACGCGACTCACGCCCGCCGCAGGAGGCCCCCAACTCCTTCCTGCCAAACAGGGAAGAGAAAAGAGGAAACAAAAAAACCATTAGGATACGTTTCAAGTAAAAAAAACAACAAATATTTGTTAAATAAACAGGGAAGTAAAAAAAGGTGTGGCCGTCGCGGTGCGGCCGACAGAAGTGGAACACTAGAAAATGGATATGACTGGCAGTGGGGAGTACACAGTATTTGTAAACTAATGATTAAATTAAACTTTCTTAAAATATTAACATGAAAATTATATTAATACATTAATGATAATTACATAAAAAAGCACAGACCTAAAATATTCATACGAAATCACACTATCTCTCTAGTGATAGTATTGTGAATTAACTCGAAGCCCTTGCATATACGTAACCACGCAACGACCCAACAACACTTGGAGTCGGGATGCGCGTGACGCAAGGCTTTCGCGAGATTACCCCATCCATAAGAAGGGTTTTCCAAAAACGCAAAGTTAATTGAAGACATGAACCTGAGAAAATTTGAACATTTTCTGAAAACAATTGTCACCATCATCACTGAGAAACCACTGTAGTTCAAGCTCATGTAAGTTTTGTGGAGCATTGGTCTTGTGGAACATGTAGCTTGGTGGAACACCGCAGTTACAGTGGCTGACTCTGCCATCGTCTTCAGGGTAAAATGTGCTTCATTCACTTTCTTTTCCGAAAGTCATTTTCTTGACATCATTATACGTTCCTTTACACTACCCGTCAAATTCTTCCGATTCACTTCGCATAATTAAAAATAATGCAAAAAATACTACATCCAGACATCATCATGGGTGCTTTATTAAAATAAGACATTTACGTCATTTGTCTCCCCTACTGGTCAACTTATCCCGGACATATTACAGCGTTTGATCGATATTAATTCCACCTTATGGCAAAAGCGAAGGTTTTCCGGTAGTTAATTTCGTAAATTCGTGGACGTCAATAAATTCGTATTTAGAATAATCCACAATATTTTATTATTACCTACCATGCCACTGTCAGGAATATGGAAACGGTGACAGAGGAGAAATGACATTAACAAGAAGAGAGTGAAGAGATGACTGAAACAAGGCGCCTTAATCACGCCGTTTCCAGTAAAAACCAGTATCTATTAATATAAGTGTTGGATATACAACATTCTAATTTATTGATTGACCACCTTAAGGTGTTTATACATTCATTCACGTATTTAGGAATTAAAATAATGGTGAATAAGTTTTTGAAATCGAGGAGTAAGGAGGAGTTTCAAAGTCATTTCCTCAAGTACAAAACCGAAACGGTGAATAAAAAAGAAAAAAAAAATCCCCAGGCGGCCGGCAACACTGAAACAAGAGCTGAACGCTGAGGATAACCGCTGCAATGCTGGAGGCGGAAAGGAGAAAAACTGAATGAACGACCCCACGAACGGGAGGCGCAATACGAGGAAAACGAAAAATAAAAGAGGCTTAAAAAGAGGGAGAGAGACGACGATATAAAGAACGGCGGAGCCGAGGCCACTTCAGACGCGCGCGTCGAGAGTAAAGTCTCGCGCGGGTTGTTGAATGAGCAGCGAGAGAGACTGTGACTCCCTTTGGATTGGCGGTGCAGTGCGGGGGGGGGGAGAAAGGGAGTGTGGTACAGAGGACAGGGGTGGGGGAGGAGGAGCGGCACCCGACACTCGTTCCAGAGGGGGTCGTGGGCTCGAGGGACGCCCACCCTCCGGCCGCCGCGGGCCCAAGTACACTTCCCCCATCCACCGTTTCGCGGGCCGGGAGGGACGAGGAGATGGTGGCTGGTTACGTCACATCCTGGAAGTCTAAAACCCACGGTGCGTGGGTCGCCGCAAAGTGCCATTCACTTCAATCCTTAAGGGGGGATATCATGAAGAGACGGGGGGGTGAGGGGGGCTCACGGCGTCGGCCACACAATACCCAGGGCGCCATCGAAGGGGGGGGACAGAGCATAACCTCCCGATGACACAGCAGCGCGCCACCCCTCCTCCCCCTTCGGGCGAAGGGAGGAGGCTGATGCTGGCGCGGTAATCATTTCCGCGGAGTGTGGTGACTGATCCCAATTTGCTAACGGTTCGAGCGATGCTGCACGCTCCCCGACGTTGACTTGCCGCCGCCACGATTACGTCGCCTGTGTCGTCACCTTTGAAAGTCAATGGTGCGGACATTCGCATTTCTTTCTTCAACGGCTCTTCCCCAAGCGCATTTACTGCACCAACATCAATTTATTGGAGTGATAATCTGACTATATTAACGCTGCTACCACAATGAACATCATTCTCTGCTCTTTATGGTAAGAAAATAAAGGATTACTTCCCACTCACGTTTAACTTTATCAAACCCTAATGAGAGAACATGTTGGACTCGTGTTACAATACATAAGAATCATCTTTGGGATGAAAACTCGGTCACGAATGTAAACTCAATGTGGATTTGTAAAATCTGAGAAGTGTAACAAATTCTTTTCCATCGAGTAACACAAAAAGGGGCAAGATAAAATGGCCAATGACGTCAAAACAACTTTTATCTTTTTCTTTTACTTGTTTTAGGCACTATCTTAAGCAATTCATCGTCCCACTGAAGTGATAATAGATTAGAATAGCTATTTTTAAACCCCTAATTTACACTAGATAATAGAAAAAATAAAGATTCATCATGCATTACAATGGCATGAATTATTTTAGAAAAAAAATTATAATTGAGATAATCATATCTGAATATCTGGAATTGTAACACCGAAGAGCTTATCGCACCATGTCTCCTAGAAGATTAGGTTCTCACATCGTGCTCCTCTCTGAATGACTAAAATAGCTACACTCTTCTTTGTGCAAACCCGCAACCTCCAAGGCAGCTCGCGAGAATGATTTCCATTCGCTGTCCTAGAACCACATTTAAAATTAGTCACACTACCCAAAACTGTAAACCTCCAAAGTCTCGAGGGCACGGTTCATCACAGTTGACCTCGCCACAACCTCATGCCATCATAGGTATTCTTTACTGCTGTCCCACCAATAACCATAAAGTCATCAAATACTTAAAAAGGCTCCCCGAGATTTGACACATTTCACCAAAGATCCAAACTTTCTAAAACATTTCTGCTCAACAGCCCAATGATTTTTCGGTAAGCCAACTAAGACACGACCTCGATGAAATTTAAGGATAGGGCTCTCCAACCCTAGTTTTAAGTGGGCGGAATCTTCATTTTGGCGATGCCCATAAAAGCACTTATCTTCAATTCTCTAAGGCCAACGGGTAACTCAAAACTTGGGACTCATTCCGTGAGTGGGAAGATGTAGGTAACGCTCTTTGGCACAGTAGCAAAAATAAACGTAAGAAAGCCAAGAAATTTGATTATAAACTATACAAATGAGATGTAAGATACTGCGTGAAACTGATGGCAGTGTACGCATTAATATTGTTCCCTGTCGAAGGACACAACAGTTGGGGTCGTTTGAATCACAAAGACTTGGTGAGTAATTGAGGAAGGTGGGATGTAAGGGGGCGGGTAGTAGGCGTTCATGTTCTTCCACTCAGAATGAAACAGGTTACTTCCTACACAGTTTAACTCCGCACTGGATGAGTTAAAATTGGAGTGATTTCCTCGTATCACCTATGATGAACGAAATAAAACAAGGCTAACTTTCCGATGTTAAGGACAAGTCCTATGAGAGAGAAGGAACGATATAGCAAGGGAAATTACTTCACAGAGGAGCTTCTGCATTCTTGCTGCCAGTTGCAATATTCTCAGACGCACAAAAATTAGCTACAGCATTGCCGATGAACGTCACTCAATAAATTTTACTTAGTAATTTCCACACTCTTTTGACTACTGAACATGGTGTCGACAATAACTGTTATTCCTTTGATAATGAGAGCTACCGCAGAAATTATGTTACGTGATTAAAAGAGCGTGGGAAATACAATGTAGCAATTTAAATAAGAACATTTAAAAATTTTACAAAGATAAACCAGAAACCTTCGCTTCCATCGCCAATTAAATTCAAACAAAAGGATTCAATTATCGGCACCCATAAAATTTCATACTGACCGACTACCTACCGCGGAGAGTTTACATTTACCAACTGATACATTTTGTCGAGGTGTGTAAAGACCCCAAAGTGAAGCAATATGGGTATTTCTCGTCCAACAACAATGGAACAAAAGAGGCAACAATTCCGACGATTGGGTTGAGAGACTAGATCTAGGGACAATGGAACGAAGGCACGGAAGCCCGGGGAACAAGATTTCTAAGCGGGGAAAGAGAGAGAAAGCTGAATTTCGTGCCCCACCGACCAAAGGCGCATCATACTATGCACAATACTATATACACGCCGAGGAGAATGGAAAGGAAGTACAGGAGAGCAGGGCTCGGCGTGAGAAAACTTCATTTTTTTCAGCCGAGTCAAGTTAAATAAAATTTGCACGGAGCGGAGCAAAGCTTCAAAGAGCTCTCTCAGCTGCCGTTTTTTTTATCCCTCTTACGTCGAAATGAAGCAGCGAAATAATCCTCGCAAGAGACGCTAGGTGTGGAATAAAGTTACGAGCCAGGCATCAAGTGCAGCCCTATAAACGGCCGGCTCCGGCAATTTGGAAAAAATAGCCGTCGTGTGTGTGAAGAGCGTATTAAGCCGTCCTTGCGAGGGTAAGGCGGTGGTCACAAGCGATGGTGGCGGGAGGAAGGAAAAAAACATTCACGTCGGTTACGAGAGAAAGCAGTTGATATTCACTTTCGAGAAAGGTTATAGTTATTTTCACCTGAAATACAGGATGCAATTTAAGTGTGACCGTGTCGTGAAGAGATGATCACTCGCGAGGGATGAAAAGCAGCCAGAAATTCCGAGAGGGAATAAGTAATAAGGAAATAAACTCCAAATTCAAGCCGAAACACTAAATTGCCGGTAAACCATGACGAAACTGGATACAAATATATCGTGCGAGATGTGGTGGAAGAGTATGTCGGTGAAAAAATTAAATCAAAGCTTGATACTGTCCTAATTCATACTTCAAACACTACAAACCGCGGAGAAAAAAGTTTCCACGGGTAGTTCAAAGAGTATATTTGATTTATTTTTTCATGCAGCTGTGGTACTAAACTGAAATTGGGTTGTTAAAATCCAGGTTTTCCTTGATTATCTCAATCCTCTATCACTTTTGATTATCCCTCTTCACTAATTATCACCACAAAATAGTCACTTTCATCAATTCAACTGATTCATTCTTGATTGCTGATTATTTTTCTACCATGAAATAGATTAAGTGACCACGAAATGATTTACTAATGGCTTACTCTACTTTTCAGTTCGCATACATAAATAAAAAGTTAGATCATGCAATAATCTCCCTTTAATTACTGGTTTCGGTCGGTGGTCTCAAGGTCTATTATTAGGACAACGTAGCGAATCACAATATATAATTTCTTTGCGTCGCTAGATAAAACATGACAGCGCACTAGAAAAGCCAGAGAATTCACCCATCAAAATCGCGAGAGATATCAGAAATTTAAAGAAATGGGAAGTTTTATACTGGGTGATTAAACAACCAAGCGCAATGATGAGATAACACACGCTCCATACGGAGTGTACGGTCGTCGATTCGCTCATGAATAACCATGTTTCGGAAATCGCATTCCTCCGAGTAGGTGCGAACATTAGAGAGACAATGTTATCGCATCTCGACCGCAAGAAAAAAAAACGTTGCCCGCGGAGGATATGGAGGGGGAGGAGCGATACGAACATTAAAATTTCCCTTTTCCGCGGGAGGGAGGTAATACGAACACCGAGGCCCGTGACCTTGCTGCGTCGAAGACTGGAGGGGTCCCGCCCTGCGAGCGAGAAAGAAATAAGAGGGCCCGCGAGAACGGGTGGAAAGGGGAAGGACCCGCCCAGCGACAGACCGAAAGAAACACAACGTCCCGAACGATCACCTCAGCTATCCGACAGTTCAGAAACTAACGCCAAACGAAAGATTAGGATACCGCGTGACGCATCGGCCACGACGCGTCGGCGGACGCCGAAATGAAAGCTTTGTAGATGTAAGAAAAATGAAATTTGTTAAGGAAGGTGAAAATAAATCACTTGAAAATGTTACCTAGTGAATGTCGCGTAGACGCTGAAAACGAACGGAATAAAGAACTTAACTGGAGTATATTTTCACCATGCTTAACGTAGGTAAATTTCACAAAAATCGCCTGGTTGATAGAGTTTAATGGAATTTGTTTTCTCTGACTCAACTTAGAAAAAATTCATCTTACCTTTCTCAAATCTTTATGTCGATTCATGGAGACACTATCTCGTTCATAAGACTGTTGATATGCCCCCTTCTCCGGGTGTTTTCTTCCATATCCACCAACTATTCCCCCCGTATAGCACTTCCTAACAAAGTGTTCTCATTATCATCATAACTTGTTGGATTTTATCTCTCATTCATTCTCTCAACGATGCAAAACCCACAGATAAACACACTCCTTCCATGTTTCTCCAATCCAAGAATTTCCCATCAAGATCCTCCTTCAGCCTACCCACAATTCCACACCCAATCCGACCAATTTTTTTCCGAAAAAAAATTTCCCCAGGTAAGTACCGACCCCATAACCATCGCGCTCAATCGACGACGTTTACTCTTATCCTGGCACGCCCAAGTTAAAAACTTCCATGAGGGAATGGGAGAGATGAGTGGGGGAGAAAAAATACATACGCCAGTTTTTCGCCGAGGCAAGCGAGCGAGAGAGCTTCCTATCGTCAGTGCCTGCCAAAGCGGAGGGCGAGCGCTCATATCCCGGATACAGCCCATTGCCAGGATTCTAGCGTGTAGGAAGTGAACGACGAGATGGAGGACGGGGGAAAAGTGAGGCACACGGAGAGCGAGCACGACAAAGAGAGAAGTGAGATTTTTCAAGAATGAGGGAAGACATGAAGGCCGGTTACATCGAACGTAAGAGAACATAACTTCACAGCATAGCGTAACATTACCTCGGCTAGGCCCGTGTCTCCGTACCAAGCGATGAGAATACCTACGACTCCTCATATTCGTACGGCTTTAGGCCCGAACTTCGTGGAATTGTTCGCTCCCTTGGACTTATCTATGTGGACATCCAACCTTGACGTAAATATTTGAATCAGATGATGACCGATGCGTCGAAACTAGTCGCATCTTAAAAAACACCTTGATGGGAATACACATTGTTTATTTTTACTTCAACAATAATTCTCTTTTTTCTTTAATTTCTTTAATTCTTGCCAATTGGGAGTTTTTTTCCACCATGTCGAACGTCCAAGAACGGTTCTAATTGTTTTAAAACTGCGTTCCATTTCGTGATACAAAAATAGTCTCTCGTGGACCATCTCGATGAGAAGAGCGAATGCATCTAAAATAACTTGAGTTTACACCTGCATTTCACTTTCTCGTCACTGGTGGCGCAAGTATACCAGCCAAAGTAGATTCTGTTTTGGTCAACCGAATAAATCACTTCGGAAAAACGTAACAGATGATCGGGAGCCATTCTCTCCTTCATGCAATATTCTCAAGGAGCAATGGACATTGGCCAATATATAAAACTCACTTTGAACAACACGGCGGCCACTGCAGAGCTCACCTTACAGTTTAACAACTTCTTTACTCTGTGAGCATAGACTAATTTTTAATTTCAAACATTGAAAATGTGCGCCTAGTGTGAGAGAGACCATACAATATTTCGCAAACCTCTGAGAGAAACGAAACGTCTCAAGAGCAAGAAGTCTGTGCGCACACCTAATGTGCACTTGTACCCTCATTTTCATCGACGGTCGACAATTTTTGGGCGGGAGTAAGCGGTTGTACGTACAATAAGCTTTCAGAGTTTCTAATAGTCAACATCGCCAAAATCGTCTTCGATGTACAATTGTACACTTCTCAAAGAGCGTTGTGAACGCTCTACGATAAGGCGGAGGCACGATACCCAGAGACGCCGGCCGGCAGGACTCGGGAGACTGGACACAGAATCGGACACCGTGGAATAAACGAATGAGGAAGTGGACGGCAGAGATAATGACAAGCACTGGCACAACAGTCCCCTCCCATCCACTCCCTCCCCGACTCGGGATTTGGAACACGCGCCCGCCAGAGCGGCCGGGGAAAGGGATCCTCGACGTCCCCTCTTTAAAGCAGATTGGCAATTCAATCAGGCACGACCCTCATTGACACCAATTCACACACATCTACACACACACTCTCGCAAAGCACAAGAGAACGGACAATCCCCCCACCACTGGAAGTGAGAAAGATACGTAAACGGCGGATCTGCTTCATTGTTTCGTCCGAAACTCGAGAAGTTTTATTTCCTTTTTTTCCCCGAGAACAATACCGTCGTGAGGGAATAATGCTGGAACGTTCGGTCCTCGAACACGCATTAGGTTCGTGAATTCCGCAGATAGACGAGGAAAAAAATAAAATAAAATAAAAGCGAAGGCTTATTTAAATATCTTCCCATGCGCCACCAACCTATAAACCCCGGGGTCGAAGAACACATAATAACCTTATGAATATTTCCCCCGCCATTTTTTTCTGAGTACTTTCCTCTTAAGATCTGCACATCGTCCACCTTAAATCAACGCATTTTCTCGGAATTATTATTAATGCTATTCTGCCATTGAAAGCTATCTTTATATGAAGTTAAAAAAATTTCTAGACGCTATGAACCACTCTCTTTCTTCACACTAGTCATCGTATCCACTCTTAAAATCCTTCCAGCTTCCTCATTGCAATCAAAATTGCACAAATTTTCCGTTTCCCCGCTTACCGATAATATTCTCCCTTGGACCATGAAGCATTTAAACAGAAATGAAAAACCCACCCAGAATACACATTCGATGCAACTGGTGCTTCAATATAAAATTTCATACTGCAAAACGTTGTCATTAACACCATCTAAACCGCAGATGGGCTAAATACTATGAACAAGTATAAATGAGGAGGCAAAAAAAGTTAATGAGAACAAACACACCAAACGGGATTTCTCGAGTTTGCAGACAAAGAAATCAAACTAAAGAGGATTAATCTCTCTGACGTCGGAAATTATAAGGAAGTGTGGTTCGTGAAGTTTAGCAGATTCCCTTTTTAATGACCATGGGAATCTTCAGAATCGGAAGTCATACTTGTCGATTCGGCAGATATGGGAATGGAATGGTTTCGCTAGATTCAATTACTACTCTCCCATCTCTCGGCGGCATGGGTAGAGCTCCGAATGGCCTGTCCCAAGATGTGCCGGCAACGCTGGGAAATTTTAACGGGATTTTCGGCCCGAATGCGCCAATTAATTGAGTGGGAATTATGCTTCCGAACTGAAATATCCATCGGGGATACTTTGAGTGGATGAAGAGTTAATAAGCGCGAGTTGAGGTCAAATAAAGCTCACGCTCAATCAACAATATAATCGGGCAAAACTCGATGTGAATATTTTGCATTCCCATCTCCTCGATCACTATATGCACGTCGACCCACGATCTTCAAATACGTGCCATAATATCCATCTGGATACTAGGAATCTTGTATTAAGGTAGTTAGAGCGAATGTCACTTCACCTAGAATTTGATGAATTTGACCTCATTTTAAAGAAAATACTCTTATCTTTCCAGTTATATCAAAATACTAGCCCCTTACCGAACTACTTTCCAAGCAATTCGCCTAAAAGTATAAGCTGTTTTGCATTGGATAGATTACGGCTGTGCGCTCAAGAGGAAAAATATTATTGAAAATATTAGGAATTTATAACAGTTGGATTTCGCCAAAAACTAACGGTGTGTAGTATATATGTATGTTCTTTCAACTATTTATAAAATATAATCAATTACTCACCGCAGCAATTTTTACTGAATCGCAAAAAAAACTTCGACCATGGTTTCGCTATTTATGATACCTTGGTTCATTCAAAAATGATACACTCACGTTGATGATGGTATTTAATGCCGAAATCATGACCGATGTGTAGGTACTTAAAGTGTGCAAAATATACTAGTGTTTCTCTCACAGCATGGATTAAATCAGGTTCGATTCGAAAGCAATTGCTATACCAAAATTTACACTCAAATTGCGACATGCTTCATATGCGTGTGTCAACGTCTAGCGCCCGCCATGGGTTTAAACCGAGCTCGGAAGCTAATCATGAAGAAGAGAAATTGAATTTAGAAGGGAGAAAAAAATGGGGCTATGGTGCACTTCATCAAAACCGGTTATTAATAAAGAGTTAATTTGTGGAGCAGTAAAAGGAGCTTTTTCTCCCTACTTTTCATATCAACACTAAAATACGGAGTTTCACCGAGCGACGCCGCGTAACTCCGTATGTTAATGAAATGAAATCATCAATGCGACTTAAAATTCCGTAAACGCTCACTTTGAACACGTCCATCCCGCTCGACTTGGCACAAAGAGAACATTTTTGAGTGCGACCGTCGAAAGAGAATGCAACAACGAAGACGTGGGAGAGATTTAGCGTAGCGATACGTCTCGTGATACAATCGAAATTACGAAAAAAAAATGATAACACCCTGCAGATTATTTTTCGGCAGAGAGAGAAAGGGAACACCACTTAAAATATTTTTTTTCCTTCCACATACAGAGGAGTCATGAAAAGAATGAGGTACATAAAAGTGTCTCATCACCCTGCTAGGCTCACCGGAATAGCGCGCACTTAAAAAAAAACAATAAAAGAAAAAGGGTGCACGAACAGTGCCCTGGCGCACACGCCGTCGGACAATGTACCAAAATTACGCAACAAACGTCTCTGAATGAATAATTAGCCGCTTTTAAGAGGGAGGGAGGAACATTTGCATGAGCGGGTAAAGAAAAGAAAAAGTCGGGAGAAACGAGGAGGAACAGAAACGAGACAAAAAAACGAGAGCGCTCTTAAATAAAACTGTGGATAGTCATCAGATGGTATTGCTTGGAAATTCTTTCTCCCCCTTCCTCCTTTTTTCGAGGACTATTACTGTGGAATGTTTTCCCATGGCAGCTGCACAATTCATTCCAGAACTCCCCTCTCTCCACCACAAACACTCACACAAACACACCTTTCTCTACTCTCCTTCGCCCTCTTCCTAACAATCGGGAGAGAGACCAGGCAACTCCCTATATAACACGCGGTTCCCACGCCACTAGCATAAACGGGGAGGTATAAGGGAGTATAGGCGGGGTGGGAGGGAAGGGGTAAAGAGTCAAAATATATGGGGGATGGGGGAGCAGTCCATCCACGTTGGAGTGTGGGATGGGACGGGAAGAATGGTAGTGTGAGGGGAAAGCGGCGATCCGGGTCGGGGGGGAAAGGGGGAGGGGGCTGGGAATCGTGGGAGGGAACAGGAGTGGAAAATGGGAAACGGCGAAGCGAAGATTTGCATGGAGGTAAAAATCACGGGCACAAAAAAAACTTCGGATGTGGGGAGGAACCAGCAAGAAAACAAGGAAAAGTTTGAGGGAATCTACCGCGGGGAAGTTTTTTTTCTTTTTTGGAAGACAGATCGAATTGGACGGACATGCAGAGCTCGGCGAGTGGACAATGGCCGCCACGGGGCATTTCGGCAGCAACCCCGCCGACACGGACCCCGGGTTTCCACCCCTTCCCCCCCCCCACACCACTCCCCCCACGAATGCCCTCCTCAGCGACGCGCCGCGGGCACCGTACCGTCGAAAAACACAAGAGAGCGACGCGAGCAGATCACTGGCCTTTAACGGTGCGAATTTGGGGCAGGTGTGTTGTCTGCCCCGGGGCGATGCCGTTCCCTCGGCGACGGCAGTCCGTCTGCAAGGACTTGACTGCCCGCCAAGACTGATAGCGCAGTAGAATTTGACTTGGGCCGTAGAAGTTCCGATTTCTAAGGTTATTTTTAATGATGTAGGTGATCTACCGGGTGGGGTAGGTTTACATGGAATAGGTTTACCTGTACTAACCGTTTTCAGGCGCGGGCTACAGTCTCCTGACACGATTTGATTCTTCAACTTGTTGTACGCCTCATCTGCCTTCATCCCAAACATAAAATCTTTGCTCTGTCTTTCCCTTCCCCGCTTACCCAACACCCTCCATTCTATTGTGTCCTTCAGCATCCTTTTGCGCCGCAATACCGGTTCCAGCCACCTACTCTGCCTCCTCCTAACCTCCTCTAGCAGTTTCCTCTCCTTAATGCGGTTTTATCGAACCGTCTAACTTTATACAGCAACTCTTACACGAATATAAAATCCCCACCATGGATTTGAATCACCCCCGAGACCATTCAACTATATCTACATACTAATCTGAGATCCGTCGCAAGGGCGTGTGGCACGGGGTGTTAGGACAACAGCCATAATAAAGGGAGGGATTAGGAAAAAAATAATTGAAAAAAAGGAGGAATGAAATTGAATTGTATTTCAGAAGGAATATTTTAGTGCCTCGGCCAAGACAAATAAAATTCAATCATTTTGAGTAATAATAATTCCCCGCATACTGAAGTATTACGTATGCCCTTTTACTGAGATGATGATGAATCAGGGGTAAAAAAGCCTTTCACCGCATAAAATGCACCACTTTTAAGTCGTTGAGTGCGTACTTACCCGTGCTTATCGTAGGTACACTTACACTAGAGCTCATGAACCACTAATACATGTAAAGAACGCGTACTCATTCAACGGCTTTGATTACCATTAAATCCACCTCCATCCTCAATCATTGACGATTACTCCCAAGAAATAAAAGCATTCTGTGAAATGGATATTATTAGCGATTATAATCAACCGTATGTTTTATTAGCAAACCGATGAGAGATTTTTGGCCTTCAGCCAAGGATTGTATGATGTTTTAGGAAACCTAAAAATTTTACTTCAGATTTGAGCTTTAACAAAGCAAACGCTGGTAAAATCAGAAAACAATATGCAAACTGATAGTTTTATTTTTGCTGTGTTGATTTAAAACTTGAAGATTATGTGCCGTCATCGGAAAGGGCGTTACATCCAGTCTGCTAAGATGAAAAAGCAGCGGCAATAAAAAATAAGAGAAAAAAATTGTTGGCTTGATATCTTTACACACGTAGGTTGAGTTATTCTCCGATAAAATTTAAAACCTCCCGCTCATCGCACCGAAATTCAATAATATGGAAAAGCAGTATAAAAAGACAAAAAATATTTACTTTCAAGCTGATGATACACGGTAATTATATTGGCCAATTATAATATGGAAACAGAATACTTATATATTAAAAAATCGTATACGAAAATTAAAACATGCGCTGAGTTTAAACTAAAACAGAATTAAGTACATAATAACGGAAACTAGCAAATTGAAACGGAGACTACTCAATATATAAACAAAAACGAAGATGGATTGGGGAGAGAAAGGTAGTATTTTGACAGATTCGTAAATGTAAGCAAAAGATATGGATCTCCATTCGAAAAACAACAGTTGTGTTTTCATACAAACTCATATCCTGAACACATACTCCGTGATCTATCAAATGTGAAATAAATTCTGAGGAACAGCATGATAAAAGTGTCATTCGCTTCATTTATAATGAAAAATTCCGTCAATCCACGGCCATGAAAAAGTACAGTTCTTTTTCCCCACACGAATAAAATCCCGACCGGATCTTCCCCCCTTCCCCAACGGAACTGATTTAAATAAGCAAACAAGAGTGCGAATTCGTCTTGAGGGCGAAATCCTTATAAAGGTCGCGCCGTGCTTTAGGTTTGTTTTGGAGGAGGTGAACTGATAAAAATAAGGAAGAAAAAATAAATAAAATAAAAAGACGAAACAACTGACCAGAAAAGCGGAAGAGAACGGGAAACGTGGAAGGAGCAGTTGAAAACGGAAGGAGAAACGGTAGGAGATAGGGAGATGAGCGGGAGGGGGGAACTGTGACGAAGCATGAGGAAGGGGGCGGGGGAGTTTGAGTGGAATGAAGAGGAGGGGGTGCATGGGGGAGTGGGGAGGGATGGAAGGGGGGGGGGGGAGAGAGAGAAAGAGTGGGGCAGGTGATGGAGACCAGGCGAAGGAAGAAGCCCTTTGGCCCGGAACGAGCACCGACCCGAGAAGAGAACCTTGTGGGATGCGAATGGTGGGAGCGGGGGTGGAGGGAGGGGGGATTGAGGCGAGAAGGTGGAGGTGGGGGAGCATGCGGTATGGGGTAGGAGAAGGGGGTGGGGCGGCTCAAAGTAGCGGAGGCGCAGTGGAGATATGCGAGCGAGTGACGAAAGAATAGTATATGTGCGGGGGGTGGGGATGCATGCATGGGCAGATGAAATGGACTTGATGCTTCTCGGCCTGCAGTGCATTCCCCAATTTTTTTTTACACAAACGGGACGCGAAAAGTTTTGAGTCAACTCGTTACATTCTTTTAGCCTCCCAGTGTCGCCAGAGAGAATGCCCACGTGTGCATTCCTACGTCGAAAAACGTGGACGCGTGCAGCGGCGACTCAAAGGGGCAAGCATTCGTCAAATGCACAACGCTTTTTCGGATAGTTCCTCGCGTGCGCCGAAGCGAAAATTGTTCTAGCACACAAAATTGATTTCAAATCGCTAGTTTAAAATACCTTTCACTACCAGACAAACATTTCAATAATTACCACTTGATATCTTAGTAGATTCAATTAATTTCTAAGTTTTTCCCCGAATTGGGGCGATGGAGTTACCGGGAAACTTATTACTCGCTATATAAATTTAATAATAAAAAACTGCAGCCGGGGTTCCTCATGTGAGTACGAACTAAGAAACGGCATTCACACTTTACGGAAACCATAAACCACGAAACTTCACGCAGCAGAAGTCAGATGTATTTGTGTAAAAATAGTATTTTTCCCGAACTTGCCTTGACTCCTGGTATTAACTACAATTATAATAATTCCTTTAGCGAGTTCACAGAAATTATTGCTGACTTTGCTGGACAAGGAATGGGATTTTAGCGCAAAAATCAGTTCTCCTATGACTCGTTTGACAATAGAAATTCTTTCAATGGCAAAAGTTACAACGGTATTAAATAAGGAAATATCTCCAAGCAAAATTAGCCCGAGAGAAATTTACGGGAAAGGCAAAACGTTTTTTTTTGAGTAATTAAGGGGCAATAAAAAAAACTAGTCTTACGAACAAAGACTCATGCTTGAAACGCAAATGACTGTTAATTAAAAAAGAGGGCTTACCACTGGACATAAGAAAAAAATCGTCAGAATACAGGCAAGCTGTAGCAATAATAAACTACTGAAATAAAAACGTCGAGAATCGTAAAAAGCCCAGAGTCCTTTCTATCGATATGATCAACAGGCGAGAGTTCAACAATGTAAGAGAAGGAAAACAAAAGGAAGGAAACAAAGAAACAACACGGAGAAAGTGAAATGAGGAATGAGGAAAGGAATGGGCCGGGAAGGAGATATATACATTTTTATTATTCGGGCTAGCGATAAAATACTCGAGAAACGTTTTTAACCTCACATGAGATCCGCTGACGATATCGTTTTCTCTTTAAAGTTCGTATTTGTCGACCAATTTGTTCCTCAGTTTTTGTAGGACATTCCAGGCTGTTTTCATTTATGCCCAATGATCGCGACAAATTCAACGGATTCTTCGACTTAGCTCATCCATTTTGCTGCACAAGACAGATTCTGCTTTCTAATTTATCTAGTAAACACGTCATTGTTCTTTTCGAGTAGCAACTCCCACTTTAACAAATTTAATTTGCATGGTAAAACTGTTGTGATATATCCTGGCAGAGCTAGGTATGCTAATTAAAAAATGATGCTTAATATGTTTTCTACTATAGACACAATGCCATCTCCAAAAAGAGCCAATTAAACATTAAACCAGTTCCTCTTCATCTCACTTTCCGGCTTCTTTAGCGGTCTAATTGGTATATCATACTGATTAATTCGGTTGAACAGGCAGTTGATTACTTGCCTCTCTATCGAGAATATTAAGCTCCAGTTTCATTTCATTTTCCATTTACAATCTCACTCTGGCTTCTCGTGGTGAGTTGATACAGGTAATGCAAAACTAATTTGGAATCCGCGCCCAAGTTTAGCTAGCAATTGAAACACCTTTTTCTACCAAACTTTGTATAACTCACTCTCGGAAGCCCACCACAATCAATAGCCAGTTTAAATTGAATCGTTTATTCCAGAGAGTAAATTGGAGGAATTTCCGTGACATTTCAAACGTTGAGCACTTCCGCACCAATTTTTTACAGCAATCGAAATATCTTTTAATTATTCAACTGTGTCAAACTTACTCTCAAAATTCAATCCGTTTCGACAAGCAATGGTTTGACGAAATGTAACGTTTTTTGATAAAGTTGTCTCAGGACTGACGTGGTGAAGCTTGAGCTTGACGAAAGAAGAAATATTTGGAGTTTTCCACTGAGAAATGTTAAGTGCGACCGGTTACGCTGTTTTACATGGCTTGATAATGATGTACAACATCGAAACCGGTCGCATTGAGTATTTCCCAGTGGAAAACAGCACCGAGCTCTTCTTTCGCATCGCTTATACCCTGGGAGTAAAGTCGAGGAATTTATGTAACTTTCCTCCCGATGCGGAGTGTATGATTCTTGACAAAGCAATGATTTTCGGAAGGGGAGAGAGAGAGAGAGGGATGGATGAAGAGGTGCGGGAGAAAGCAGAGAAGACAGCCAAGATAGTGAGGAAAAGAGATGGTACAAGATGAGAAAACAGAAAGGCAGTGAGAAAACGGCATGACCCCCACTGCACAAACACACTCGAAACGAATACAAGGCGGAGGAGAGTTCCCACAGCCGACAGGAGCCCACCCCTACTCCCTCCACCGGGCCCCTCCTCCCCAACCCCGCCCTCCCACGGCTCCTACAATTACTCAGGGAGGAGGAGAAGAAACGAAGAGGAGGCAGGAGGAGGTGGAGACGAGAGCAGAAGAAGAAGAAGAGGCAGTCTCGAATGTGAGAGAACACGCCGGGAAATGAGAGCAATTCTTGTGTTCCGAAGCGGCAGGGAGAGGCGGAGAGGGGGGCGTGGGAGAAATGCAAGGAAACTTCCCCACAACGTCGTCCATGGAGGCCGCGAAAGGGGCTGCCGGGAAGGGAACGTGGGCGTAGGGAGGGGGGTGCGAAGATGAGAACAGGTGGAAATGTGGGAGGGGAGAAAGGTTTTGGCGATGGGACAGAGGGGATGGTTTTGTTGGGGGGGCGGATACGAATGGGCCCAACAGATCGAAAGGGAGCGGTATTGAAAATATGGGGAGGAGGTTGCCCCAGGGCCGTGTTTCACTTGCAAGCATCGCGGTTCCCTGGGCTTTCAAGGGAGCGGGGGACAATATCGGTAATGCCACACATGGAATTTTTTATCATCGACGCAATAGGACAAATTAAAGCGGAGATGGTTAAAGTCATAGATTAATGAAACCATTATATGGTGTCTTAAAGCACGAAAATGAAGCCTGTTTATTAAGGAAAAAATGTTACACTTAACATGGCTACCACGCGCAACTTACCCTTAACTTAATGAATAATGCAGTGTTTTTTTGGAAATTACACCCATTTTGATTTTTCCTAAAAAAACTATTTCGGTACCCTGATAATTCCGCAACTACCACCTACGTTTTTGGCGGTATAACTACACAGCTGATCCATTCAATATTGCCGATTGCGCAGATGGCCCTGAGCCATCATACCGTAAGGTTTCATCTCTTCCCTTCTTTAATTTATGGGAAAAATAATATCGAATCCGAGAGCTACGGCAGGCGCATTGATGTTTTGACGGAAATTGAAATGAGCTCCGCACGTCCTTCAGAAGCTCGAAAACATACAATATACAAAAAACACCGTGGGAGGTTTCCTTTCCCTCCACTTCTTGCTTGCTTCTCAACTTCTCTCCCATTAAAAAAATGCACATAATGGACGGAAGCGCAGCAAAAAAGATTAGAGGAATTTTCGCGTTTTTTACGCGAATTTCTCCTGAGTGCGAAATGCTGGTCTTTTTTTAGTTCCATCCCGGTGAACCGATGAATATATATATATCGTCCTTGCATGGTTTAAGTAGAGAGGAGCGACTAAGTATCACCAATTGTTTGATTTTGAATGCCAGCCCACCAACTTCCATTCCATATTAACCAAGGCAAATTATTTAAAATGCTCTTAAGTCTAGGATACTGGTACATTTACTTTCAGGTGGAGCAACATTTCAGCACTAAGACAGCGGTAACGAGAGCTATACATTCGATGAACAGTTTTAATAACGTGTAGAGCAATGGATATTGAAAACGCTAGATAGAAATTCGCTGCGATAACACATTAATGTAAAAATAAAATGCGGGAGTGGCTCGTTAGAAATAAATCGTGAAGGAAATTGGACGGGGACAGAAGGAAGACCGAGTCGCAAATGCAGACGGACTATGGGATAAAGAACCGCCACAGTGAAATGGGCGGTAAATAATGGAGAGCTGTAGTGAGAAACTCGGCACATTAAACTCAGAAAAAACCAATGGTTTCCCTAAACTGCTTTTTTGAGCAATTATACCCAAAGGATGGCCCCCTATATCTTCTAAATAATGCTGCGTTTTTTTCCACGACCGCTTATGAAGAGTAGAAATGTGTAAACACGAGGTAGTCTAAAAAAGTAGAAGAGTAAACTGCAAAGTAGAAGAACTACAGAGTGAAAGAGAATGTGTAGATCTGAGGGTTACAGTTGGTAGACTATTCTCTGGATTAAATGAACATTACTAATTACGGATTGATGGACAAATTAGTTTAAAAGAACCGTAGCTAATTTTTCCCATCCTTTCTCGGTATCCAACACCCGCAAAATCGAACGCTTGGGCCGGTGGAGAGCGCGGATAATCCCGGAGGCTCGACACCGCCGGATTAGCGGAGAGAATCGACGAACGGAAAGTGGAGACAGGAATGCGGGATCGGAGGAAATGGGAGTGTTTATGCGTGACACATTGTGCCGCAAAAGAGGACAAATCGATCCACAATCCTTCCTCATCGACTCAGTGCACTTCGCGATGAGAGCGAGAGGGAGACGAAAAAAAAGCGGTAAAACCGCAATGGCCGGCGAAAATTCCTCATTTGTTCCCATCGGAATCTCGCGACGGCCAGCGCTGATTCCACGATGGAGAGGGAGGAAGAGAAAATTCGCTCATTTACGGCAAACGCGAAGATTAAGCAGTCTTCCAACGGGCAGCTGTGACGGTAACGAATCACAACCACCGCAATGCCCTCTCGGAAATGTCTCTGCTAATGCGAGAGGTTCAACGGGGATAAGCTTGGGAATTCACCCGATGACATGGAAATAGACCTTTCCTTTACCGTAAATTTTCCAAGAGGTTCCATAAAATAGCCTTTAAAAGGGATAAATTACTAGCAATAAGATAATATCATAATAGATTTCACCGGAGCCAACAGACATTATTTTCCCAATTGTGTTTCCTCCATCAATTTCCTATCACCCCCTCCCCCTCCCTTTATCACCACCAATTCATTTTCACCCTCTCCTCTCAAGGTCTAGGCTACACAAACGTCCTTAATTGCACTGCATTAACACATTATTTCCACTGATATAGTGGTTTCCTTACTCTTTTGAGTCATTTCATCTCATACTATGCCTGTCGCATGGAATATTCTTCGCCCGCTAACGCTGTAGCGATATTTTAAAAAGTGGTACCTATGCGTCTTCATGTCCACGCACTTGAACAAACGTAGCGAATACCCATTTCCGTTTTGAACTTACATTTTCACCAAACAACCAGCGACGTAGTTGAGAAATCGCGCGGGAGGAGGGAGAGAAATTGGAATTTGGGATAAGAAAAGAGGAGATATGAAAAGCTGAAGAGAGACACGAGAGAGGGAAAATAGTTACGTGAGGGTAAATGTGGAGATAGAGGGGTATTTGACATTGCTTATAAAAACATACGAACAATAGGTAACTGTACAGTAATTAGGATACTAAATGATAAGGAAGCGTAGCTTTGGAACGACATAAATCACGGGGAAAAATCATTGAATTCCCTGTCAGCGAAATATTAGCACGAGAAAACGATAGGGCAAGAAGATATACCCCTGTGAGACCCCGCGCCGGGAAACGCGGAGGCACCGCATTTTAACGAGCACTTGACAACGCTTGACCGCCGGCACTTCCCCCAAAGGAACGCGACATCGACCGCGACGGAAGAGTGGAGGAGGACTCGTTGTATCAATAGTGAGCGATTTGGCCACAGAGGTGACTGCGGTTTGCGGGAGAGAGGATTGCGGGGAAGGAAGCCGAGATGAGGAAAGATAGAGAGGGACAGAGGGGAGGAAAAAAAAAGCAAATATAGATTTATTGTGCCCTAGAACAAGTCCACTCTGAGCAAACAAAGATATAAAATAAAAACACAGAAAACGTTATGCGCCATACAGGGATACAAATACTTCAGAATAATAATATGTGTAAAGAATTTAGGTTGAGTTAAGTTCAGTCTCACGTTTTTGATAATGTACCCAAAATAGGGATGAAAACATAATTACAATATTTTAATGTGAGACCACATATTTATAATATCAACAAATTAGGGTTGAGAAAATTTAATCACTTTTTGAACTAAATACCTAATCGCACAACTTTATTTTCAACGAATTTAGAGTCTTAACTCATTTTAATATTCTTTTGGTAATGAATTCGATAGGGAGGAGACTTATAACACAGCATATTTTGTGGATAGGAGGAGACTGATCAGGAGATAATAAGACTTTTTGTCGATGTCGCCATAGGCGTGAGTGAGAGCGTGTGGTGAGATGTGGAATTCAAAGGGGTGTGACCAAGACCTCTCTCTCACTCCACACATTCTTATTTCTTCGAGAAGAGGAGGAGAATAAGACTCCCGTCGGCGTGGTATGCAGTACGGCATCCCTAGAGTGGCGAAAAGGGGGGTGGGTTTTCGGAGACGAGAGAAAAGAAAAGATAAGAGCGGAGAGTTGGGGTTTTTAAAAAGTCTTCGCGAAGCAATGTGATTCGTTCGCCACCACCGCCCGTGACCGCAGAAACGCACGGCTCTCAAACAGTCAGCCGCCGCCGACGCGGCGTCGCCATACCGGCGGTCACTCGAGCGAGGCGTTCGATTAATCGAATCCTCGCCGATTAATCGAAAGCCACTCCCTCCCTATCCCCCGGCCCCATTCGACCGCGGATGCCAGACTCGTATAACGCTCGGGCGTACAAGCTTCTATCCTTCTCACTACTCGCTTTTTATTCTCCCTACAACAGACAGTAACACGAACGGATAACACTGAAGAACCAGAAAGATTTCTAACTTTTTTTACTCTCTTTCCGACCGTCTCCGCTGAGGAATAAATTTGGAGGGGTGTACTTGCAATTGAAGAATGATTTCGGTTGTAGAGTACATGCCCACTCTCGCCTTAGCCACAAGGCCTGACACGCTACCTCCGCAAAAAGTAACAGGAGTCGTGGAATGCAAGCCACTATATTTACCACGATAACGGCAAATACATCGTGCCTCTACAATAAGCAAGAAGAAGACACCGGTCTTACTCGCTATACACAATATACTACCGAATGAATGCACTGCGACTGACAAAAAATTGAATGCGATTTCACAAAGATTTTTGCTCTCGTGCGCCAAACATAAGAGAGGAGACACCACCGGATTAGAGAAATACAGAAAGTATTACAGTGAGAAACACACGCAGGAAAAACATTTTACCAACATTAGTTTGTTTCCGATGGCTGCAGACACATTTATGGCAAACCAATTTCAACCAATTCAAAAAAAAAACAATTTGGGAGGGGGGGATACATGAATCACGAAATTTGAAGCGTTGCCGAAAAAAGCTCCTTCATCGGAATTAGCAGGGTATTTTTATTCGCCAGGTCAGAAGCGATTTGAAGGCAAATTTCTCGGGTGAACGCACAGTTACTCACATTTTAAGAGAGGCAAGTCGGGCCAAAAAAAACCCACTCGGATGAGGAAAGGTGTATTGCGGCAAGGGGCCTGTATCCACTGGCAAAATTTCTCCGCTCACGTAGAACACTATACTGCAAGCTTATATAAAGAGAGGAGACGTGGGGAAATCTTCCGACCATTCGCATAGTCTTCGCCTCAGGTGACCAACTCCCACTCCCTCCTTCACACCATCCCCCACCGTTTTAAGTGCCTCCAACCGTTAAAAATCAACCCTTTTTCCCCAGAACTCCCCACACCCGTCCGTCCTACCGAGAGCAAACCGACCAATCTAATCTGTTCGATAGAGCGTGAGGTTCAAAAACGGGGAGGAGGGAGGTTGAAGTGGGAGAAAGAGGAGGTGGACGAGAGAGGAATCTCTCTTCCCTTCATGGAGAACGCAAAGGAAGGATGAGAAGGCGACATGGTAGAGGGAGAAAGATGGGGTAGAGGCGATTGTGTTTGGGACGCCAAGTGAGTTTGAGCCCGGACAGAGACGGGGGTCTAGGAGATCCGTGGGACGGCACAAACACACTAGGACGTGTCGATTAGCATTCCCTCAGGGGGGGGATTAAGGGGGGATTTATAAGGGGCAGGACGACTCCACTCTCCCACGCCCCCTTCTGGCTTCCGATTCCTCCCACCCCGGAGGCATCGTTTCAACCGCCGCAAGCCTCCCACCCCGGCTCAAGCCTTTGACCCCCACTGCACCTCCCACGCCGAGCCTCGTCCTCCACGCTGCCAGACACCTGCGAGACGCGAAACACACCGTCTCTCCAACTTTCTCTCACCACCACAACTGCAGTTCTGCATTTTCAAACCCTTAAACAAACTGAAGATACCCGATCTCCCACGATCAAAACATTTTGCTCAAATACCTTTCACATAATTGGCCGATTTACACAACGGTGTAACAGACGAACTTATAGGGCACATTTAAGAAAAGAGACACTTAGCTAAAACATATATTTGGAGTATGCTCTCATATGGCAGTGAAGCCCGGACAACAAAAGCTGCCGAGCGAAAGAGACTGGAGGCAATGGAGATGTGGTGTTATCGAAGAATGATGACGATCAGATGGGCGGAGAGAATCATAAAAAAAGTCCTACGAAAAGTTGTAGAGAAAATAAGTATAATGAAAACGCATAAGGGACAATAAAAGGAAGGGACAAACTAAATGGACACATTTTGCGACGCAATAGTACTTTGAGAACTATAATGGAAGGATATGTAAAAGGGGAGGATTATAGAGAAAGACCAAAAATGGCAAATTATGAAGGACATCAGAAGCGAAGAATTATGTAGGTATGTAGGAATGAAGCGATTCGCTACTACGAGAGGGGAGTGGAGACCTGCAGCAAACCAATATTCGGAATGATGACTGCTGCTGACGATAATGGCAGATTCGTAAAAGCAAATTGAACTCGGGTCACACGCTGAACACTCTCATAACAAATATGTAAGAAAAATATTCGCAGAAGCGCAATCCGCCACCAGCTGCCGCTGACACGCGCTTTCACTACTTATCACAAGGAACGGCAAACTCAGTATAATCACTGAATCGGAAAGCAAATACTCTTAACAGACCAATGAACTACTAACTGTAACGCTGCTGTCAGAAACGGGAGTAGATATGTATTCTCAAGGAAAAAAGCCAAAAATGACTAAATATATTTTGACATTAGTTTCAAATTGACCCATATATTTTTGAGGATAATGACGCACATAATTTCCATCGATACAAAGTCATGGACTCAATATACGATGGTGTTTAAACTATATGATCATAATTGAAATGCTGACACTACCGGCATTGCTGTATACACCAAATCATGATCGACGCGTCCATATATCACCGCCAAGTTGGTATATTTCGCCACATCGAGTGTCGGCAGTAAAAAAATTATCTCCCAATTCTCCCAAAAAAGAATCCGATGGGCGATTACGGAACACGTAACACCGAAACACACTAGACGTTCCCATCGAATGGTCCTCCCAGCCCAAGTGCAAATTCGCGCCAGAGTCGATGAAGCGAGCACGGGAGGTAATAGCGGGAGTTTACCCGATGACCCAGAGAGGGGGCGGGCCAAGTCGGCTGGCTGCCTCTGCTCGGCTTTGCCAATCGGATCCGGGCGAAAGACCCACAGACAGGGGGGAATGGGAGGAGGACCTCCTGATGGTGTACATGCATGAGAGAGTGGGGATCGGAATAGAAGGTTCACGGCCTCCTTTCCGCGGTCCACTAGAAGACTCAGATGGATGCCTATCCGAGTCGCTAAGTGATAGAGTCTGGCTCACAAAATTAAAAAAAATGAACTACGCAAAGAAGTAACGTAATTAACCTCGGCGGATGAAAATTATGGCCACTTATTAACGCTGCTTTACATTTTACGATGGAAAATGAGCGTAAATGAAAAGCAAAGTGAACGCTATCGTAAAATATTTCTGGTACACCTATCAGCAATAGCGTGGTGGACTGAAATCCAACGGTGCTGTATTTCATCCTGGCAATCACCTTTAGCTACGCCACGGGATTCTCAATCTTCGGTAGACCGTGTATCACCCGATTATTTTTACGAAAAAATCCAAGTAAGAATGCATTATTTGGCCTTTCACATTATGCAAGGTGTAAAGGTAACTGGAAAACAACTAATTCCAAGGCCTATACTAACGAACAGTTACACATTAAGAATTAAATACTTAATCAATACAGCATCATTTACTTCCCGTTTTCAATAAGCAATGGTGCGATAAACGGTGCTCCATCGATTTGTAAGGATCATATATCAAAAGAGGACTGAAGAATGCTTCTACTTCGCCAAAATCAAGTACATTCGGAGATATTTAATCGTAATTAGGAAGAGAAGGTTACTTTAAATTAATGAGGAAGTAATCTAAGAGGTCCCTAAGACTCGCCCGTTTTCTTGAAACGATCCTGTCCATCTAGCTCTAACTTTAAAAAATGGTTGTCCTGAAACCATCCAGATACGCCCAAAAATCAGCTTACTTGATGAAGGAGTGAAATTAATGACTCAAAATATGCAGCATTATCAAAAGTTACAATCCATATACATTATTAGGCAACAACGGATGGAAGAAAACTGAATTGTGTATATCACAGCAGTGCAACATACTAAGCAAAGTCACGACCGTTCTCCCAACTCCTCTGCATTAGTCCACAACACAATACCGCCGCCAAGAAAAAAAATTGTGCAGGAATTGAAAAGACACGACAACCATTAGCGTTGATTCCAGAGCAGTGTCGGGGAATTCTCGAGGGAGATGCTAAACAAAGCCGGACATTTTTTATCCCACAGCAGTTGTTATTCGTGGATAATCTTGACAGGTAAAACGGCTTCAAAAATTTTCTAGCGTGATAGGTGAATGCGGTGGTTTGGGACGGCCCCAGACGGGATGCGGAGGGGGTACGGGAGGGGGGAAGTCTTAAAGAAGTTCGCGCTGTTGGCATAGATAGATGGCGGGAGAGAATGGTTTTGGCGGGGGGTAGAGGGAGAACTGTGGTGATATTCAAGGGGAAGGGGGAGTTGAAATGAGAGGGAGGAGAGCTGGGATACGGGGTGGGAGGGGGTGGACGAAGTCAAGATTTCCCTGGGGACCCGTGGGAGCCGACAGTATAATACTTCACGAAGAGAAGAGGAGGACTTCCGCATCTGGGACGCCAAAGCTTTTGTGTGAGAGCACTAGTTGTGGGGGGGGGGGGGGGAAGAGTCAAGGAAACGAGAACGATATCCTCTATGTGGTGCAGGAAAATGGTGTGACTTCGAGAAAAAGACACCTTCTGCGGCGGGAATAATAAAAAAAGCAGCAATTTGAGCAATCACGGCCAAGACCGCCCCTGCCGAGTACGAATGCGCTCTCTTTCGTGTGAGAGGCGAAAGGTTAAATGATGAACTGCGGACAATCCAAGCGACACCCTCTCTCTCAACCTACTTCACAGTCACATCGCGTGAAATTGACCCGACTTATTATTGACCAATCCACGGCGATCGGTCGCATTTGACTATGCAGACCCCTCCAATGGAAGAACCCTCCGCACTGTCGTCCTCTTCATGGGAGAAGAACGACGCGACGGTGGGCGAAGCAATAAAGCTTATTAGACTGGCACGCGCAAGAGTGCTGAACGCTAAGACGAGAGCCCTCCCCCACCCTCCTACTTCCCTGAGGCAGCGACGGGCAAACATTTCTCCTCGCCGACAATTAAAGCTACCCGGCAAGGCCACTTGATAACGGTCGCGCGCTCTCACCTAAGCTGCTCACCGCCGCCTTTTTGCTGGCGTAATAACTGCAGTCCTGGAGTCAGTCGGAGAGAGACTTCACAGCTCTAGTACAAGTATTCTCCCATTGTTTCACTGCATCTATATCCCCACATGATACTCTACAATCCACCTCAAGGGTGTAGCAGGAGAGGAAGCTTTCATCAACATGCACTGCACCATATTTAACAAAGTTTAATAAACTACGGCTATTAACGTATTTGCAAAAAGCCTTTCAGGATTAGGAAATACCTGCGAGAGAGTATTTGCAGGCTGAAAATGAGAAAATCGCGAGCAAAGAGATTTGACACTGCTCTTCGCGGAATATCGATGATCTAGCTCTTTGATATTTCTTCGAGCAAACCACTGGAATGATTAGGTACATCCAAACCTTCATTCCAAAGTCATAGCAAGTGCACTAATGCCTTTGTTTCCGACATTTTCGAACAAATGCTCCACAATGAAAAAGTCATTGTAACATAATTTACTGTAACATAATGACGGAGTTTTAAGGTTTTAAAAAATGGTTGTCATAGCAGTACATGCATCCTACCTCACAGCCTGAGGATAAATCAGGAACTAGCTTATGTAACTTTTTGTGTCGTTCGTCTCATGCAAAGTAGGAAGCTTTGAAGCCAACTTTCAACTGTCTGATTACAGACTTGACGGGTTCCATGAGTCAGTGCCGGATGAATGTGACAACACAGCGACCATTTCACTCGCTGTTAACTAGACGATAGTACGATAGAGGTCCGATAACAACATAACCCTGAGACAACGACGTACCGATAGAAACTTTACTGTAACTCAAGAATTCATTAAGGCATTCAAATACGATCCCAACAGAAGAACTATTACAATTATTCTACGGGAATAGGATTCTCCCACATGAGTCGACGAATCTCTTGGATTCATTCCTTAATGCACACGACCGAATAATTTCGCTCGCATACGAGCGAACACTGAATAAATGCACCTCCTCCAACCAGTTTGAGTGACGTTGAGGACGGACGCTAGCGTTACGTGCTAGATGAAAGATAAACCGTCACCGACTCTCACCACCGCTGCACCGAGGAACGAGGCCCGCTTCAGACAAACACGATAATGCGGAGTGATTACCGTAATGGCTTCACATTTTTTTTTCAAATCCATTTAACTTTTCGAGAGCCGTAAATATTTCGGACAATGAGCGGACATGAAGTTTGACGCTAGTTCCCCCTCCATTCCTCCTCTATACCACCACCACTCCACTTATCCCCTCACAACCCTTGCACACACTTTAACCATCCAGCCATTTATTCCAAATAACCGCCTTCCTCTCTCTTGGCTTATTTCTTCTCAATCGCCCCACCCTCCCAGTTCCATTCCCAGCCGTCACCGGCGACCAGACAAGCACCCGATGAGAACACCAGCTCACCCCCCGGAACTCACTCGTGGCCGGCATGTCACCGCGAGAGGACGAGGTTGAGAGGTATGTATATGGAGAGGGAGGAGGAAGAGTTGGATACCCATTTCCCGCAATCTGCCTCCACGAACACGCAAACCCTCACGGCAGAGAGAAACCCACGACCCGACTTATTGGATGAGAAAAGTCTCCCTCTCAATCAATTCGGAAGAAGTTTAATTTCATGCGACTGGAACTCTCTCTCGGCACCGTGTGTGTGTGTTAATTCTCTCCCGGCGGCGCCTATACCACTTGCCGGGAAACCAAACTACCCTCTATCTCCTTGCCTCGTTTGCCTCGCCACGCCGGACACAGCGGGCAGTCCAGACGATCACATCGTCCACGCAAACTCTGAAGCCGTACGAACAGTCAAATCACGCTCAATTGCAATTACGTACTCGATCGGGTCACAAATATCGCCTATCGTAGAGGCAATCCACGGTCAAATGGTTCGGCGATATTATTTCTGTGGACGGAGGGAAAAGGGCCATAAGTCAATTTTGGTCGATTTTGGCTTAGATCACACATTTTTCATGCATTATTGCCCATTAGTTTCAAATAAAAAGAATGAAAACTGTCTTGTACCGGTAAAAATTAGATTTTGAATGAAGTTGCTGTAGATCTAAGTAATGTGATACCTGGTTACACAAGAGTTTTTTCAACTTCACAAGATTCTCTTGAAAATTCGCCATTATTCACTTATGCCCTTTTTCCCCACCCACCACAGATTTTCCACACTAAACAAACGACCACGAGGATTCCTTTGGAAAATGCAAGCTTAATACAATAAAATCATTGAAACACTTCACACGGAAGTTACTCGGGACAGGAAAAATAAAACATTTTGCATTTTAGAATGACTGAACAAATTGTCCCCGTGATGACTATCACGCTTGAGTATAATGGTTAATAGCCGTATTGAAAGTGAAATCCCTTCTACGTACGTTACTTAATTTAAAATTTAAGTAAAATAAGTCAAATAACTAATAACAGAATGACTGAGTGTTTCACAATTACTTCATACCTGGTGAGGAATAACCACCTGCCCAACACACCCTAAGGGTACTTATTAGGGTACCACGTAGAGATAAACATACTTTAGCATGCAGGTCATCTGCAGGAGAAAACATTTTTAATTACATAGAGAGAAGACGTTGTTCTGCTGTAACGTGGCGTCACCGACACAGAAGGGCTGTCAATTTAACGAATATTAAATTAAAATTTAAACCCTCCACTTTATCAAAAACCTGTCACCACAGGAGATTTACGAGTTCGTGATACTCCAAAGACCCATGCGAATGTTAGCAAAATATTAGGGTGCAAAATCCTTTGATCCGAAAAACATTTCAGTAACCATGTGAGTGAGCAGCACGGGAAATTTGGCGTGTCCGTCAGCAATTACGGAGAGAATACGTCAAACGAATAAACTTCATTCTAGGCATAACGTGCTCGTATCCGTCGCGTCCCATCTTTGCCCCATTCCGGGACCCTTTTCCCGGAGAACCAGCACGCAAAATAAAAGGATGTCGCCGATTACGAAACGCGACCAACGCCCGCGAAATAAGGCACGGGAAGAAGTGAAAAAAGGGGGAAGAAGTGGAGACGGAAAATGCAGGAATGCAAAAAAAAGACCATCCGATTAGAATGGCACACGGGAACAACAACAGTTTGGGACGACCTGGGTAAAGTTCAGACGTCGGTCACTGCTGGGAACAGACACCCCTTCCCTTCAACCCCAGAGTAAAAATGGATTTGGCCACGCAATGTCAAAGTCAACTGTTCCCTAATCATCTTCTGAAGGATCAAAGTACTGCAAGAAATACCTAGACAAAACTTAACTGAATCTCCGCATGTAGGCAAATAATGCGAGAAATTGGTTTCCAATCCAGGCGGGTGTTTGGTATAACTTACTTCACATATTGATACTCTCAGGAATCGTGTGAGGTAAAAATAAGCACTTCCTGATACTAACGGAAGTACATCTATCTGTTCTATTCACATGCATCACCATGACTCTAAAGAGCAATGGGCATTTTCATTTAAAAAATATTTGTTTCGAAGCATCGCGTATTTCACCAGTCACACCTCCATTTTTAAAGAATATTAAAATTCGCCTGGTAACCTTGTTGCACGAACTAAGAGATTTAGTCTCGATGACGACATTTAGAAGGGCTTCCAATTTTTCTACCGTGCTGATCAATAACCTTTGAAATCAATAAGGCCAGCATACCTCCTATCTTCTTCAGATCACTTCATACCAGAAGAATCTAGCTTGTGAAACAGTCGTAGAAGGAATGGATTACCGCGGTAGAGAATCCGGAAAACCTTAACCGAGAAATTAATTTCATTCCTATTTAAAGTGGCGGGCAAATAATGAACACATATATTTAATTCATGATAAACTATTTAAAAAAATAGAAATTGTGCTGCAAAATGTTGCGATTACGCAAAGAGCAAGTCCGGAAATAAGCCTTTCATTCACAGTGGGGAAACGCGATCGTCTCACGCAGACTTCCAGGCTCGGTTATATACTCTTTCTCACACACGGACACGTTGAGATGCACCCTCGATATGCGGGCGAGAGGAGAGAAGAAGAGATTCGATGGAAAGAAGGGGAAATAAGACTCCCCATTCAACGAGGTCGAGTCGGGAGTCGCAGCAGCGGCAGCAGGGCCAGCAGACCGGGCAAGCCCACCCACGCCGACGAAAACCTGCATAGCACCCCCTTATGCGACCAAACCTCAACACCCACACCTCGATGCGCAAACACCCCCGCACACATGCACACCGTAACCTACGCGACGCGACACACACTCCCAGTGAGAGAACAGAGCACACCACAGGCAGTGCAGAGAGACACACGCAGGGGAAAGTGCGGCAAAGTGAAATACTACTATAATATTCTAAGAACTGCAGCCACCTCCCTGAAATTGTTAAAAATATGTCGACAAAAGAATTAAGGACAACGAGTTGCAAGACTCTTTACATTGAAATTCAGAATACAATTTTTCAAAATTTGAGTATCTAATGATACTAAAATTTCTCTCCGGGTCTTAAAATGATAATTGCCAATGAATCTCAGATAATAATAACAACATGACTCTCCCAAAAATATTAGATCTTTAAGATATGTTTTAATATGAAAATGAAATTCTTATTCATCGCTTAAAAATCCATTGTTTCAAATTTTTTTAGGTCGTAGATGAACTGAGGTTTCCAGCGAAGCTAAAAACGTCTTGGTCACATGCACGTATATCAGCATTAATCACGAAGAAAAGAGTTTAGCTACTTCACTGTTCCCCACCTCCCCCAACACGAAGCGCCAGAGCATCGCTGGTTTTTCTTCCCGACACACACCAACGCCAAGGGCGGCGGGGAAAAGTTGACCCTGTGGAGAGTGGAGAGGAAGCGGGGGAGCGACGGCAAAATGCAGCCGCAGCCAAGACGGCACGGTGCGACACGGGAGTTTGACGATAGTGTGAGAGATTGGGGCAGAGAAGGTGGGGGGAGGTAAGGGGATGTTGGTAGGAGGAGGAAATGGAACAGAAATAGTGAAGGGGAGGCGGGAGACTGCAGGGGGAAGGGGGGTAAGAGGAAAAGAGTTCGAAGATGGGGGGCGGACGGGAGAGGGGGAGAACAACCGATTTACAATGGTCACTATAAATAGAGCGACGGGTGAGATCCAATTCACTTGGGGGCAGATACCGGAATCGTTCCGATGAGAGGGAGGAAAAAGAAGGAATATAGGGGGGGGGCACCTACTGGGCGGGAGAGAGAAAAGGGTCGATCTGTGAAGGAGACGTGAGGAAGGCGCGGGGATAGTTTGACCCCCCCCCCCCCCCCTGAGACGGAAGGAAGGGTTAAAAGCAAGTAAGTAAGAAGACAGTGGAGAGAAGGGGGTGAAGACGACGAGGCGTCATAATAGGTGAAGAAAAGTCGCCCACGAAGGGGGTTGAAGGAAAGCAATGCGACGACTGGGCACCTCTCCCTCAGCACTGACCGCTTGCCGTTGCATGGGGGAGAATCTCGGAGACTTGTATAAACGGGGGACGGAACAAAAGACGAGAGGCCCCATCGATAGGAAGGGCGCGACCAAAGAGTGCGACGTGTTTATAAATAGGAGTGCGGCAGCGAGATCGCTATGCACAAACAAACACCCGATACACTCCACACGCAGAGTTCTCTTTCAAATGAGAGAGGACCTGCATGGTTCGGGAAAGATATTCACGGTTCAAAATGTGGCGCAGGCCGCGAATAAAATTAGGCCCGGCGACCAGACTTCGTACGCGATTGGGGGTTCACCAGAATGCACTTCCGGCAATAATCCATCCAATCACCGCAGATTTTCGCGTTGAAATCGCCCAAAGTATCAAGAATTTTTTTCTGATGCGAATTATTTTTTTTGTAAATGACTAGATTTTACTTTCCATAAATTTTGGGTTAAGGCGAAGGAAAAAAAATCATGTGGAATACTTTTGGAAAAATAAAATAAAGCTCAAACTACGCTGTAACGTAACACAACTATTCGAATTACCTATTACTCTCACGTGACATAGTCCATGATAACGAAGAACTTTTGATGATTCCATTCTGATTCACCCGGTCAGAAAGGGTAAAATTCCCAAACTGACCATATTAACGCAAAAATTACCCCTTTGTTATCATCATAGGTAGTCATCAGTACGTCGATTGTTTTGATGCAGCTCTCCATTCCACACTCCTAACAGCCAAAAGCTTCATTCCTACCTAACTCTTCAATTGGACGTCCTTCCTAATTCACTCTGCAATAAGAAAATATAGGTAACACACTGAACAATCACCACTGTAGGGTCTACGCGGACATTGAACGTGAAAAAGTTGGAACCGATTAAACTTTGAATTCGAGAGTTCAAATTCACGGTTGAATCTACTTCAGATCTTCCACCCCTACGTACGCAAGAGCTTGCTGAAACTTACTGGAGTCAAAAGTTGACCATTAGACTTGACGCCAGCCGTAACCTTACAGCTGAGGTCTGCGAATGCAGAAGAGTAGGAAGAGGAGGAGGGCATGTTTAAGGTTTGGCATTCGGAAGCAACACACTGGAAGGCCGACCGCGGGGAGATTACGCGACCGGTAAGCTCGATAAAGCGGCTATCATGAGCAATTATTGAGCCAGAATCAAATGAACCCCGTTCAACCGTGTTTACGAGAGATGCAACGATCGCCGTGCGGCGGTAGCACAGATCGAAATCAACCCGTGAATGTAAACACTCCCAGAACCGTAAAACAGTTTACGTGAGAATAAATCGCATTCTTACAGCCGTCGACTCGCAAAAATGCATTTTCCCGGCGATAGACATCACTTTCAAAAGCCGAGGGCCACGCTAAGGAAAAGTCTTCATATCGCAATCATCTAGCCTATGGCCGAAAATCAACTCATATGCATAACTTTAACAATGAACTTTTTACTCCTATAATGCTCATTTAAAACATTACCTAAAACGTCAACGTCCTCAACCGTTCTGACGACTTTTAATCTCGCTTAATCGCAAACCTGTTCTCGAAGAACGACGTCGGCAGCACCGCGGTCGCATCCAACTGCTGACGTTTACCGTTGGGGGACTGCTTTAAGAGGCATTTAACTAACAGCGTATTTATTTCAGTATCCTATCGCCAACGAAATCGGCGTGTTTTCTGAAAGAGCTTTTCAGAAAAGATAATTCACCATTTTTTTCACGAGACCCGCGGTGATAAATCTAACGGGGGAAATTATGGAGAAAATTGCTGTTTAAAAATTAACCAGCTAGACTACGCAATTCCGCAGGAACGAAAGAAAATTCACGATAGGCCTACGTTTCTGCGTTGGAGAATTTTAGATAAGCGTCGTAAAATCCTTCATAACAATTACATTTATGGATTTTAGATGAAAATAGAAGCGAAATTACGGAAAAATCACCGTACCAAGCATAGGGGTATCTAGAAGCGTCTGAAGGGGTGGGTCACCACCATTGAAGGGGGGGGGGTTTACATGGTGGGTATTCCATACCCCCATTTTACTTTTTTATCAATTGGGGGGGGGGGGGGTTTACAACCCCCAACCCCCCCTGGATACGCCTATGGTACTGAGTGTTAAGTTCGGTGTCTTGTGGCTCATGTACTAAAGAATTAGGAGAATAATCACCATGGTCCTTCGAGACGCTATGAGTCGTAGGACAGACAGCCATATCGTGGACAGGGGGTTTTTTAACCTAAAAAAAAGACTCCAAGAACAAGAACAACCCTTCTTTACCAACCCCCTGGACTGATAAATGTCATATTTCGTACTTGGAAAAAGGTAGCATAGCAGGTACTTGGATCGGTATCATCTCCCTTGCAGACTGCACGAAGTGTTTTCACTTAAACACGCAGTTGTATGTACACAGGGCACTATTTTGGTGAGAATAACCAAATTAAAGAAAAGGAACCGAAAATATTTCAATAAATTCGAAATTTTATTCTTGAATCTGAATGCCTTTCATCTGAAAATTGCGTTATTTTTAGATTAACTTAGTTTAGCTAAGAATATCAATTTTTTTAAATATTTTACTGTGCTATAATTTCACTTTGCTATTAGGTACAGTGGTAGTGCTAATATTCCCTGTTGTCCATGTTTACCCCAATATACGCATATTAGGTACTTTTTAAGTATTCTCTCCTCCACTCTTCTCCTCTATCTATCCTCTATCACTACACCTAGTGAGCGAGGATTAATAAACTTCGAATTAAATCAGATTTACATCATGTACAACGGCAAAGACAGAAGAAGTTGACAACTTTAATTCTAAAAATGATTATTCTACAGATTTTACAGTTATCAACATTAAAATTCATAGCGCAATAAAATATATTAAAAACTCACACATTTTCTTCGAAAATAACGCGATTTGCAGTTGAAGAGCGTGATTAACATGTCAAATTCATTGAGATAATGTAAATTTTCTTGCATTTGGTTCTTCTCACCAAAATAGTGTCCACTGTAAGCAACGCCTCAAAGCGTCAAATTTTCTACGGCATGACCAAACTTACGTCAGATAAACTCTCCCGCGTCCACAATGCAAGTCGTAGTCGCATTGCGATTGGCTCCCCCGCCAAAAAAATGGGAGGTTGCGCCCTGACTCCCAGCCTCGAGGCGATCGGTGGCGAAGGGTAAGGCAATGCACAAGCGGGGGCAGCGGGGGCAGACTACCAGAGGGGGGAGTATTGAAAAGTGGAAGAGGGGAATGAGAGTAAGAGAGAGATTGAGTCGAACCGGAGGATGAGAGGGAGAAAGAGACGATTTGAACGGAAGGGCGAGGGGGCAAGGAACAGGGGAAGGGAGAAAGAGCAAGCAAAAACTGGCGCATGCAATACACAGGCAAGGCAGCCGAACCGCCCCAGGGCAAACACACACACACACAAGCACAAGAGGCGAGGTGGGGGAAAAGAGAGTGGTTGGGGGCGGGCAGTTGCAGGTGCATTGGATGCCTCCACTCTCACCTGCATACTCCCCTATCCACCGATCCTTCCCCCCCACGCCCTGCCCATACATTTCCCCCTTTTACTGCGCAACTTCTCTCCCTCACAGAAAACGACTTTTCCCCCCAATACCGACCAAACAACCTTTAACCGCACCACTTCCTTCCTCTCCCACCATTCCTCCCTTTCTCTATTATCCCGTAGAAAATTTTAACGGAGCTCCCCGAAAAGGTTTTCAATTTTTTTTCAATTCTCCCCGTTCCGTCGTTCGAGTGTCAATCCAAGTGTAGAACGACTGCCGTCCTCGCAATTATCCGGGGATTCGATTGTTATTGTCGGGTTCTGGTATCATTCGGTTTTAGGTAATCCAAATGCTGTTGTATATACCGCACCCAAACACAATTCTGGCGCATTATAACAATCATCCCACAAGGAGGGTAGCCGGCCCCTTGTCCTTAAGAGTTATCGGAGGGCTATCGTTACAGTAGCCACATTTGCCCGTGTTGAAGATACTGTAAGTGAACTACTGCAATATTTCGCAAAACCTGATTCCCCGAAGTAACTTAACGATTTTTGAGAGGTTGGATCAAATATTTAACTGATTGTCTCACATGGGTTTCGAGTATTCCAGCTCCAACAAGAGGTCTGGATCGTCTGGATATGATTACGGCAGATATAGAACAAGGGAATGCAAGGGCGAAACTAAATAAAATATAACCTTGGTTCTCCCCTCCTCATACGGACTATGACGACTCAACCCTCGTCATCAGGCTGACTTACCCCTGAAAGTCAGGGTGATTGATGAGGGTGAATATTAGGCCCGTCGGTGTGTGAAATTAACACATCCAGAACAGGGTAGAGGGTGTTGCTTTCCATTTATAGCTTTGAGTTTCCCAGAAAATCACGCGGCTTTATTTCATTACGATAAATATCTGAAGTATTAACAAAATAGCTATCAAGGATTGACCGCGACGCGAGTTATCTGCGCTGAATAAGTTTTTCAAGGACTAGGATGAACTGCGGTGGCCAGATTGGCAACGCGTCGGGCTGCCAACCGGTAGTGGGGTCGACGTCCAGGGGATTCCATTGATATTAAGCTCGCCATCTGATTTAGGTCTTAGGTACGACAGAGCGGTACAACTCTAGCAAACTGTTGCACCTAAAAATTAAAGTCTACGTCGAAGGATATACATTCATCAATATTCCGTACATATATTAGTGAAATATCTCGTGAGGTACCTGCGACCCATATAATTCCAATGCTATACTATAATTCCCAATTCCCTTTGTCGCATGTCAATTTTGTGAACTAGCAGCTCATGGGTTGATAACTCAAATCACTTTTATTTCTGCATAAACAAATTTGGTCACTTTTAACATAATTGTAATAGAGTTCATGGTTCCCTATTGATGAGTTTATAAAGAAAAAAAGACATTGTTACAGGAGGAGACACATTGGAGTAGGATGGTTATGAGCCAATAGTCTTAGATTGGAGAGGAGAATAAAAAAATTTAGACTATCAGAATATACATATTTGTTGCCAGCGATAGATACTTAAGAGCTCATTGCTGGACGACGTCACCTTCTTCTCATACGGCCTTACCTCCTTACGATCTTAAACCTCAAATCAGACGGTAAAAAGTAGGTAGATGGAATCTCTTCGGCAATTTCTTTTTCCAACAAAAATCACCTCTCGCATTCTTTTCAACTGGGTTTCGTATCTTCACACCCCGTTTAACGAGTAGGTAGGTACTTTCTTTCCGAGCCGAAACCCCATATTCTTTTTTTCCCGTGCCTCAAAAAATAGATCCCTTGCGGCATGTTCCACCCACGCCTCCCCCTCCCATCCGAATCGCCAATCCCCCCCCCCCCCCCCGACCCGCACACATCGCCCGGCACCCCTGACCTACCCTGTCGGCCTTCCGCCCCTCCTCGCCCCTAATACTCTCCTTGTTCCACCGCCGCTACAACGCCACCAACGCCGCCTCCGGCTGTGTAATGATTCGGCGCACTGCCCCACCGCGTGCTTACAAACCCACCCATCTACCCCCCTCTCCCTACCTCACCGACCGCCTTGTCTGCCTCGCCCGCCCGCCTGCGTGCAAGCATGCATGTGCCACTGCGTGTCGTCCATAGGAGGCCCCATCTACCTCAAGCTCCCATCAAGATTCGGAAAGTACGGAAAACGCAACCAAAACAGAGCTATCCAGTACATGGGGAAGATGGTGAGTAAACATGTTCCTACGGGAAAAAAATTATTGCCAAGCATTTAAACGAGTTTAGCCATGTGATGTCATCAGTTGTGATGTTTCATATAATACTGCAATGTTTTAATGCCAAATATCTTCCCTAATTGCCTCGTTTGCCGACATCGGTCGAGGGCAAACTTTGTCCGTACTTCACTAGTCTCGAGCTTTAGTTCCATCGCGACAGTACGAGTCAAAACAAACACTTGATTCTACTTTTTCGTTTGTACTTTTTAAAATATGACGGAAAAATATGGGCTACTACGAAATTTCCCGCTCCGACGAAAATGAGTAAAGACTAACTCTATTGTTCTCAGTATTCTTGGTTGGATGGATGTGAAGTGAAAATTACGCCGAATAAAGCGGGGACTCGCTGAACTAACCGCGCGGATGCATGAAAATAAAGTTAGGAAAATAGCCCCCCTGTCCTAATTCCCCGTTCTCGCAATTTCTGTACAACTAAATGCGCAATTAATAGCCTCATGTAAAGCAGCCGTTATGGCCTCTTTCAACGATGCATGTAACCGGGGTTTATGCGTAAACACTTTTTTTTTTAATGTAACGTAAAACACAACTTGCGCAAATGCATGAACCACATCCAGATGAATCGATATCGATTAATAGAATTTTCTTAAGCTTTACTAAACATCGACACGTGAAATCGCATGAATATCGTATTTGACGCATCGCAGCGCACTTCACGATATCTTATTCGCGTTGAATGATATCGCAAATCAATAAATCGAATTTTCTGAAAATCTTTCATATCGCCGCGTGAAATCGCATGAATATCGTATTTGACGCATCGCAGCGCACTTCACGATATCTTATTCGCGTTGAATGATATCGCAAATCGATAAATCGAATTTTCTGAAAATCTTTCATATCGACGCGTGAAATCGCAAGAACATTGCAATCGACGCATCGAAATACCTTGCGCCGCCACTGGAAAAGGGGAAAGGAAGGAAGAGTTTGGAGAGGAGGGGAGTGAGTTAGAGCGATTGGAACGTGGATAATACGGCCGACTGCTCCGATTCGCTCCCGGAGGCGAGATAGCAGGAGGATGAGGAGGAGGAAGAGAATTAAAAAAAAACACAAACGCGTATTAATACTTCATTCAAGTTCCCGACACCTCTCGCCCGCCCGAGAATTAATGCCCGGGGCGACCGCGTGCGAGTCTCTCTGCCGCAGGATCCGAGTTGAGTACGGATGCATGCACGTGCTACTCGATGCGTCGATTTACGACCGTCAACCGGGCGGCAAGGGAAGGCTACCTCCTTTCGGAAAGGTGGAGAAGATTGGTCAGTCGGCATATGCGGAGGTTTAATAATGCACGATGTGAACACGACCTCACATCTTCGATTCACACCGTCGCTACATTTCGAGGAGGATGTTCTCTGTTTCTAGCGGTGGCTTACACGGCCTCTGCGTCGGGGTTTCCCAAACATTTTCTGCGACTGAACCCTTCGTAAATCCTAAAATTTCACGGAATCCTAAAATCCACGGAACACCTTGCTTATTTTGCGGACATAAAAACATTGTTAGAGTAGCAGCATATAAAAACATTCCAAATTTTCGCGGAACATGTATTAACTTTCCGCGGATCATATATTGGGATAAAAATACTGCTTGATTCCACTGGCACATCATCATGAGATGAGGAAAAGAGAAAAATGGCTAACTTCAGGAATCGGTGAGAAAAATATTTTAACTCCCATGAAACACCTACAGAAATACAGAGACAGTTAAATTTTACTTTGTAAAATTTATAAAAGTGGATAGTGATCACGAGCACACGGTCTTAAATTTTATTTAAATTTCGTAACACATTTTCGAAAATAAACTTCAACTTAATTATACCGAGCAGCATAGGCTTGAACGAAGCCCGGCTACGTGAACAGCCACTACCTTCTATTTTTTAGTAGCTCCAGAAGAAGACTAATTATCACAATTATCTACGGATTGCTGAGCGTGTAGGCGACACGAGCTGCTTTCAAATTAAATCATTATATCAGGAGAAAGTGCGACAGAGAAAAATCAAGGAATGCCGGAAGAAAGCCCGATGACGTTTTATCGTCAGTACAAACTGAAAATTTCATCGATCAGTTTTGGGCGCAAGACTGATATCGCGCACTAACACTGGATGTTATCAAATTGTGAAGCATTGTAACCCTTACGCGCAATACACTCTCCGCTTCAGTGGATGGACGACTTCGTCCGGCGACTCACGGTGCCATTCCAATCGAATAGTCAACATTCTCTAGGGAGAACACTTTTAATAGAGGAGAGAATGAGAGCAAAGTCGCGGGCTATGCGATGAGAGTTTTACTTACTTTCCACAAATAGAAATTCATCTGGGAGGATGTCAGCCAATCCAGTGGACTCGAGCGAGTCCCCACTTTTTGTCCTCACTCTACGAGAAAGGCGTCTGAGTTCCTTGGAGTTCCAGGAACACCAGAAATACGAAGCCAGATCAGGACGCAGTCGTAAGATCTAGAGGGCCTACGTCACGAACTGGGGCGTCTAACACAGTTTCATCTCCGTCATGGAGCAGCGAAACATCCATCATGATGCTTAAAATCCCTCACAAACAGTCAAACTCCTTCGAAGGCATAAAATGAGACTTAAGAACAGTACCATTTCTTTATATTTAATGAATTATTCATTTCTTCCAGATGTAGGCGGAGGAAGTGAGCTGAAACTGACGTATTTAACCTACAACTACGCGCCAGAGTAGCAAGTGAAGTCATCACCATAAGTTATTCAATTCAAAGACGGATAGCCTGCAGCATTGAACATGAAATCAAGCTCTAATAACAGAAGCATTCAAATCCAAATCGTCTAACTCATTGTGATATCCTGATCACTATAAGCACCCAGCTTTAAGTTACACGTAGATGTAATTAGGAAATGTTATGACTTTAGACTACTTTTCCGAGACTCAACGGGCAATCAACATTAGAGGGATACATTAATTAAAAGATAGAGTAAATAATACGTCGGGTACCGTGACAAAAAAGGAATCACCCTATGCATTCCCACGGCTTCAATCTTCAAAAATACTGCGGCGAAATTTCGCCAGCGCACATAACCGGAGATCGCGAAAACCATACCGTCAGCCACGGGCATGATCCGAACCGCGCCTGAGCACCGTGGAGTCCAACACACGACAGCGAGATCTCTGGCTCGGAAATGCGTTGGCTCTCCGCGCACACAATATGGTAATGGCGCCGACACGGAATAAAAGCGTCGGGAGGCCTCGACCGTGTCGTCCAAACAATTCGCCGTCACAACCGTTGACCAAGTTCACACTAGAGTAGCCGGGAGAATTGGATTATCCACGGGGATGGGGAGCGGGGTTTGGGAAGAAGATGGTCTCGGTGTGACAGCGGCCTCAATGTCAACTCGGAGATGCGCTCCGCGATAGCCGGGAGGTCGCAATAGCATAGAGGAGCATCGCCAGAGAGGTTCAAGAGAGGGACCACTCGTCGCCACTCAACAGTGGACGATGCCGCTAGCACACACTACACGGATTCGCACGGCATCGCACACAACTTCGGGAAATCCATGGGGGTGAGGGGGGTTGAAGAGTTAGTGGAGCTGAAAAGAAGCGGTGTGGGAGGGAGGGGGGGCAGGAGGGGTGGCAAGGAGGAGGGTGGGGAACTAATTGCGGAGAGGAGGGCGAGCGGGGGAGTGGGTGGGGAGGGAGGAGAGAGGGTGAGGAATTAATGAGAGCGGAGAGAGAAAGATAGGGAGAGATGAAAAGTAGTGGAAGGGGGGCGACTTGGGAGTAGTAAGGGGAATGGGGCAGGAATGGGGCGAGATGTAATCGACGGCCAATGCCTCAAAAGCCAACCTTCGAACTAAAAAAAAAGCGGCCTTGCTTAAAGTAGCGGATGGAGTACTTAGAATCAATTGCAGGCGACGCAACTTTGAGAAATTCACTCATAAGGTGGATAACAAAATGCAAAGTTATTTTTCACAATGCGCTATTATTGGTACCTCACCGATGTGTTCCGATGTTTTACACCGTGTTCGATACAATTAATAATGATGCAAACGATCGAAACCGGTCAGGTTACCAAAATTAAAACACTGTGAAAAATTACTAAGCATTTGTACTGTTAAGAGAAGTTTGAGTAAGTCTTTAGAACATGAGTGCGTTCGGCGTGCGTTCGAGTGCGGCCTATCACGGAGAGTTAATTTTTTTACTGTGCCTTCCCCGAAAGGGAACGGCGTGATGGGCATGTATGCATCTATATATTTACGTTTACCCGCCTGATGGAGTACTCATTGAGATAAAATACGAGACATGTCACACACGATTAAGAATAGGCCACTTCTCTCACGAGAGACGTTTGGGCTGTACAGAGGGTCTTGCCAGTCAAACCTATTCGGTTGGCTTAAGAGTGCATGGCGTGCAAAATTTCCGCGGAAATACCCCCAGGGAAATCCATCACAGCAAATTCTTTTATTTCCAGTTCGCCAACTTCAATCCGTAAGAGCGGCTTATTTAACGACCCGTTAAAACGGTACGGACTCCCGAAAGAGAGAGATTAGTGAGCATAAAAACCAGCATGAAAGAAAGAATCACAAAGAGGGGCAAAGGAAGCAGAATTACTTCTGCATTATTCACGGCAGGGGACTTCACACGCGATATGGAAATTAATTGTGCCCTCCAAAGTGTCGCCAAGAGGTTGGAAGACGGAATCCAAATGAGCCAATCAAAGAGTACGTCGATTTTAAATTTAAGTTTAGATAGAAAAATTGCTATTCTAACGTAAGTAGAGATAAGGTAAGTGGTTAATTGATTCATTCCGAGTATTCTGATAATATAAAGGCTGCATTCTCGAGTTTTCCACCACGTATGTCGTTAATTACTGGAAATAGTTTCGCCAGCTGGCGTCTTCAGGCCGAATCCATTAGCGACGGAAAACCCAATAATGCAGTCTTCACATTCGAAACACCGCGAAAGCCTTTGCATCTACTTCTATTCTGCCAACAGGCGATCATAGATGATCAAAAGGATGTACAAAAAAGAAACCTATTTCTAAACACCCACCTCTCACCCACGGGCATACATACACCAATTCAACTTTTTCCTTCTTCATTCCGTAATATCCATCACACATCTCTGATCCGTCCACATTGTCTATAATTCCCCTCCATCTTCCATGCCTACCTGCCTTTCTCCCTTGTATTACGGATTTCAATATCTATCCCATTGCCTCCAATAACCTACATCCGCCTACTCTGCCTTCTCCCGATTTTCCCCGGAGGACACCTTTCCTTATAGCAGCATACACTCCACTTTTATTTTCATCCATTCCGCACATCATACTTTATCCAGAAATTGTAGATATGGCAACTTAAAAGGTGTTAACGTGGACTCTGAGAAAAGAAGACTGCCGGCGTTCGAAATGTGGGGGTGGAGGAGGATGGAGAAGGTTCGGTGAACTGAAAAGAAGACAAACGAGGATGTGCTTGGTACGGTTGGTGAGGAAACTAAAATTCTGGATGAGTTTAGCGGGAAGAAAAGTAGGTAGCTTTAAGAGTAGGTGATGAGGGGCGAAGGGTTGCTTAAGACCATGATAGAGGGGATGATGTTGGGTAAGCAGAGAAAGAAAAGGAATAGAATAGGTTTTATGGGCGGGATGAATAAAGGTAGGACGTACGCTGAGACGAAGTAAGCAATAGCGTAGGGAGGTAGGGCCCTGTAATTCCATTACTTCCATTAATTGACTTCCATTTAGACCTACCTTAACCGGTAGATTACCTAAATAATGATAATGAGAGGATTAGCTAAACATTCAGTGGAAAAAAAATCAACAAACTGATGCAGGATTGAAGAAGTCTGATAATGGGATATGTGCAAAGCAAAGAGTAAAGTCAAACAGTTAAAAAAAAAAGGATTGGTAATGATGGAGGCGAAGGGAATACCCAGAAAGGTGAGGAACGTTTGCGGGAATCCGCGAAAGTGATCGGGAATTCCGAAAGCGGCCCGACTACGGAAGACTATCGAGTGAAACCTGGAGAGGTCGTTACGCCACTACGGTGAGGCACGCGGTTGAATGAAATCATGTAAATGATTCCCAGAACCAATTACCCCCGGTAACATTATCAAAGGCTTCTTTTATGGCTCTTTCCCGCGATTTTCGCCAGCTTTTGGCAAAAAAATATATCCCTAGTAAATTATTAAGACCCCTTCGGGGTGCCCAGCCAACCCGAAGAACCGCGGGGACGAAAACACTTACGGGGATCGCTTTTGAAAAGAAAGATATTTATCCGACGCACAAAACAAGAAGTTTACAACAGCGAACGGGCCCCGCTGGGCCCTTTCGGAATTGGTTACTTTTTTTTACGAGAGAGAAAAGGCAACTCATTTGCATTCACCGGGCCATTAAGAAGGCGACGCCGTTCGCGCGGAGACGTTGGCATGCCAGCGGGAACTCAGGTAAATCCTCACTTGAGTTGTCCCTTCGCTCGCTTCATGATTTTCCAAGCTAAAAACGCCCTGCGCATTCCTCGGCGTCACTCATTTCCGACGGAGTGCGCATACTCGAACCATTCCAGCTCTCGCAGCGGAGTCATTAAGAGGCATTTCACCGCACCCACACCCCCGCCATCGGAAATTTCGACTCTCTAAGAGTCACCTTTTTAATTGGGCGGCGTTTCCCAACATTAACATGCCCGCCCCCAACCACTTCAATCGGGAACTATAGCCAAAGCACCTGCCAATCATTTCCAAAACACGAGAACTCATCCATGTCCAAACCTGTCTTAATTCCATCCACGCTTAAGACAAAAATCACTGGCAAGCGAGGGAAAACACAACATTAGATGCGGGCACAAGCCAAGAGGGGATGAGCCAAGTTCTGCCCACTACTCCCAAAAAACCAAGGTTAATTTCGTCTACCCTACTTCATTGTCCTAACGATTGCACTATCCCTATTCTATTTCCACAGCAAGAATTTTTATTCGAACTCAATTCATAATTTCTCAATTTGTGTAGGGCGCAAAATTTTGTATCTCAAGGCAAAATATCATTTCTATCATAAAACTTTACCATCGTCAAAGACCTACAATGGGAAACATTTGCACATTGTCAAAAATTAAAAAAAAACCTTGAGTGAAAAAAAGAGCGCAATAAACGCAATGAGCCGGATATACCTACCCATCGACAGTCGTGCTGAACTGGCAGCAAGTCGATGTTTACACGCAATTACTTTTAAGCAAAACTAGCTAATATGTTTCTGCTACGAAGCAAAAAAATCCGAGACGCAACCCAATATTTCGCCGAGACAAGAGTACAAACACTTCCACAACGTAAGCATACCACCGATAAAATTGTAGCACGGCACGACGTGTGAGAGAGATAGCCACAGCAATCAGTGACCATACGTCTCCTCTCACTAGTAGGCGAGGTGAGGCTACCGAAGCGGCATGAATACCGCTGCAGTGAGGCGCATGGATAAAAGTAACACACGGACCAAGTATACTCACACGCTCAAGTGCCAACGCTCCATATTGAGCCGAGGCGTCAACTCGGCCCGGAAGTCCGAGCTTCACTTTGTAAAAGCTGGAGTGATTGGAGGATCACCCACCACACCCCCCGTCAACCGATTAAGACGTTGGAGAAAAAGGAAGACGATGATGACACCTCCCGGGATGATTCCGCGATGCGTCGAGCGAGACGGAAAAGAAGAGTTGGCATCCTCAGACAGACACAGGAGTGACTTCGTGACTCATGCCATCGGAGGGCCAAGCAAAGATGACCCAATCCCCGCATCGAATTCCAACGCAGACAGATAGAGAGACCGAAGCGAGAATGTTGCACTCGGCACACCCCTTTTATTTCCCGGGAGAGAAGCGACGGCTGAGATGGGCAATGCGGATATGGGGAGGAAAAGCATAAGTGGCGAACGGCAAGAAACGTGGCATGGACGGCATGCCATGCATGTGAGAAGACTGAAGGACAAGCGGTCAGGGGGGCTCGAAACGTCATGATAATTATCGCATGCGAAAATGACACATTTACGTAAGCTTTCGTTGCTGCATCGCACGCTACACCACCTCTATTATTATGCTTGCAACGATATCACAGATGTGGCAACTCACCAATTTTGAATCAAAGAAACTATGCGATAATACTCTCACGATATCCTCAATGGAACCCTTGATTGTAAGAATATGCCATCCTAGAAAACCACGACAAGTAGGCATGCAAATATTGTAATAAACTGCGAAATTGTGATGGAAATAAATCTAACAGAAATCAAGTATTGAGGACTCATTTGGTGCCCTAAAGAAAGGGATTTATCTCAAAACTTATGCACAAAAAGAATTATAATTAAGGAGATGAATACAGCCTGATAACTATTCGATGACAAGTAATATCCAATGCCGACAGCGCAGTTTAAAGGTGCCTCCACCTTCTTTCTTAGAAATCCATAGTTGAGAAAAAAATTAGGTTTCACTCACTAAGGGTGACATTGAAACATTTATTTAGATTTGCTCACTTGGTCCTTTTACATAGATAAGGCAACTTATACACGTTCAACATTGTGCGAGGATCTAATGATTAACTGATGACAGAAGAAGGGAGGAGTAGGGGAACAGTAGGAGGAAAACCTTTTCACCAAATGATCATCACATATCACTTCATAAAAAAATTCTGAATGAAAATTGAATTATCTGCAAGCCATAATGGAGAGCGACCAGTAGATAGGTGACACATTCGGAACGACCACTCCCCTCAGCTTTCCATCAAAACGCGTCGCAGGAAGTGAAAATATGCGGGAATAGTTTACGTAGCGAGTCACATGTACTAATGGACTTTCGGAAACCGGATGCAATAACAGAAAAATAGACCGTTATAAAATAGTACAACTGAGAACCTCCGAAAGAAAGTAAGCGGATCGCTTCGCTGCATCGCCGACAAGACCCGAAATTGAAAGAGTGCACACATTCCCCGGACATGAACCCTCTCCCCATCAAGTGACCGAAAAGATTATCGAACACAACCTAACACGAGGGAGATTAGGCAGGCTAGAGTGTTAAAGATTGCACACAACATTACCCTTGTCATCTGCCTCACCATTCCCCAAATTGTCCCACCCTAACAAAACAATGACCACCTACAACATACGCGGCTAGCACGGCAGCCTTTTAATTAATATTAATCTACCGCTTTTTTTCGCCTCTGTGGTATTACACGGACGTAGTAGATTTCCATCTGCACGGTCACCGAGCGAATCAGAAGGGCACTCCGTTCTTTCCGGCTTACGAAACATTGAAAAGAGGAAGGAAGGAATGAAAAAAAATATGAATATCGTCGAGCGGAGAGGATTGGCTTCTTTCACTTACAATCGCCTTTCCACCCCCCCCCCCCTCCCGGCCCCACCCAGAACCTACCCGCCTTTTTCATTCAATTAGCACCGGAAAAAAACTTCTCATTACGAAAGAAACTTTTTTTTACATAATTTCTATTCCCTGATCGTTCTCACGGAGAAAATTCTACGTCTTTTTTTAAGGCGAATTCCGCCAATCATAACATTACAAATTCGTCAAACTCCCTGATGCTAAATTTTAGGACCCCGCAGTTAAAAATTCGCAATACTCACTTTGATGTACCGTTCTCTCTCTCTCTCTCTCTCAGACTTTTGCACACGTCAGACGAATCAACGGAGATAACGAAGCGTTAACGTCTCAGTCCATGGTATGAATGACAGACGGGCGCCAGTTTGAACGGAAATACGCACATGCGGGGAAAAACGCAGCAATTTTCATTTTTGGCAGAAAATATCGACAATAGTTCCCCATTACGTGGATAAATTCGGTCAGATTTAATCAGAAATACAAGGAATGAAGAGAGAGTATACTTAAGGCTGTGAAGAAAATCATAACCGTTCAGTGCTTCATCTAATTGGCACGGCACATTGGCCGCATACGTCCCGGACTCATCTAATGAAACAGTCGAGACTTGCGAACGTTAATTTACACACACTACCACGAGGATATTTTATTCCTACGGGGGCAGCTCGTCAACCGAATGATCTCAAAATAAAAGACCAAAAATGACCACATTAACCTTATTTTCTGGTCTGTTAAATGCACTATGAAAGTCACGGACATGCAGAACACCATCGGTCACTCATGTGACGGAGAGTTAAGTCGGGGATATTAAAAAAAAGCCAACGTTGGAAACTGTGAATTGAAACGGCAAGGGAAGAGCAAAAAAAAAGTTTTGAGTAGATGTACGATAAGTCTCCACTCCCATTTTGCCCTGCAATTCCGACAGAGATTTTACCGAAAAGGACTACTCAACCCCGAACTAAAGGCAATTTTTAGGGAAAAAAACAGATGGATACATGAAGAAAAGGTTAATGAATAGATGGAAACAAGCCGGGCGCAAAATGGAAGCATTAAATTAGGCAAGGAAACCGAAAATTCATTATCTGGAGCTGCGACCCAAGCATTTTAGGCCTGGGGTGGTATCACGGTTCCTTCTATCGCGTTGTTGTTATCGTTATCAAAAACGCAAACAGCTCCACAAGAACAATGGTCACAATTACTGTCCTAAGAACGCACTCCATCAATTAGCACTACTGATTTAAAGTACCATGCTAAATTTGAAGAATGACGATCGTGTTTTCGCTATAATGAGCGCAATTGAAAAATAACGATAACGCGAGCACACACATCATGTAGAACCGTGATTGCGCCCCCGATCTCAATTGTTGTTAATATATTTCGACCGACTCATTAGCACGGTTCAAAGACTTGCGATAGCGTCCCTCGGAGCATACTTGTTTTTCCGCTGATAACAGCAAATTAGCGATTCCCTATACCTTCTGATTTTCTTCCAAAACCGTTTTCACGCCAGGGGTCAACGTAACTTGGCGAAAAAAGGGCCTTGATCGAGGCAGCGCGATACACTTGAGCGGTCCTGGAACTGAAGGTCGTATTTCAAACTGCTATTCGCCAAGCTCCGCAAAAACTTACCGGATCCATCGAAATTCTGGAGCAAAATTGGCATCGGAAACACGGAATAGTCGGGAAGGTACTGAAGAGACAAGACAGGAGATTCCACCGAATAACACAGGCGGTACCAACGCGATACGCTAGTACAGAAGACGACTAAAGTAGCGGAGAAGGTGCATCCCGCCAACTACATGAATGATAATATGAGGTAGATGATCTCTACGGCCTCTAAAAGGAAGGACATGGATAATTCATAAATCAATGGATGTATATAAATTATTGGTTTGAGTGAGCTCTGCAACTGTTCCCGGCGCGGAATCCGATTCCCAAAATAAATCACACTGGGCGTGTTTGGCGATCATAACCCCGGAATCCTAACATCTACATCTACGAAGTACCGTGCAAGCCACCACCAGGGTGTGTGACACGGGGAGATTCCACATCAAGCATGTAGCACTCATCCCAGTACAAATCGGGATCTCGCACGTTCCCCCGGCCGCTAGGCCAGACCAAAAATCGGTCAGGAGAACAGTGCGTAGGCAAACTAGAAACTGGGAGAGTCCTACGGGTGCTACGTACAGGCAGGGTCGGTTTAAGACAAATTTTTCACCCGGGCGAGAGAGTATTCCGGCGCACCTCCTCCCCGCTTATCAAACCTATTCACCAGTCTAACGTTGTAATAAAAAATATCTTTTCACAATCACGGCGCCCCTTCCTTTGCGGCGCCCCGGGCAGTCACCCACGTCGCCCGGGTCTTAAGCCGGGCCTGCGTACAGGAGGCTGGGAGGCAGTGCTGGGAGGTACTTACATGGGTTTCCAAACATCCCCGTGGAAGATTCCAATTTTTTAGGATTGAGTAAATGTATCCTGTGGTTGGTCACCGGCGAGGAATTAGATTTCCTGTAAACCACCACACAGTGATTCATAGGGAATGGCTTTAGCTACTGGTATGTGCCTGTTTTACTTTCCGGGAGTTCTCCGGCGTGTGGTGCTCAAAACTTTGAACGGCCAATGTAGTGCCTAATTATTCGTGTTCTCAAAGAGAGTTAAGGAGTTAACACGTCAAAACAAGGTGGTATTTCGCGGATAAACTGCGATACATGGTTAATTTCTATTTAAGTTTGCAGGACAAAAATAATTCATGAACAACAAACCATTTTGCATCACGTTACTGGACCAATTACGCAATCTGGCCACGTTGATTGGATCATATTTCGTAAAGAATAACGGCATTCACTATCTTGCTACGGCTACACCATCTATTACATTACTCTACCCACGGAAGATACAGAAAACGCTGCCGAGTTGGTTAGTTGAGGCGAGTGAGAAAAGGCACTGTAGCGCCCTTCCTAGAGGAACGATTTTTTTCTCCCGAGATAAAAATCAAATAGAGCCACTTAATTAGGTAGTCGAGGGCGGGATGGGTGGGAGGGCTTAAGTCCCATTTCCCACCGAAACCGCTGCACGTCGGGGGCACGGGTGGGACTTTATTGATGGCGGCGAGAAGGGGTGCCCTTGTAAGAGGCCAAAAATTGAAAAAAAAACCTCCCCCGCGCACCAACAAAACGACCGAATTAGATTACCTACTCCTTCATAAGGCTAGAGAGGAACTCAAATTACATGCCTCGGGACACGCGGAACCATTATGGAGTCACCCACGCGTTTTACGAGACGAATAGTCGCAGCGAAATATTTAACGCGCGAAGGATCGCAGATGGCGCTACCAGGGAGGTAGAAATGCGCCATCTACGATATTTTTGTACTGCCGCCATATTGGTACGCCAACTGGAGTCGCACTGTAATGAACTTCCCTTTCCCAAACAAGCGCGAAATAAATTACGATAACTTATGTTTTATACGTTTTTCCCAGGATTCCTCACAGAAATGTCATGCACACACTATTGACATTGTCACGCTGAACATTACACTAAAAAGACTGTGAACAGCAACAGTTTGCCACCTCAATTTGTATCAGAGCATAACGCCCAGTGAGGTAGTATGAATAACAAAAGAATGATGAAATAAAAGTAAATATAATTCACTTATTTTTTAAACAGAGAACTCTAAGAGCAGAGCAGGTAGCATTTTAAGCAGAACTATTAGTTGACTACATAGATGCTACACATAAACATATTAAGGTTTTTAATTACTTGGTAAAAATAAATAGATGTGGAATGATCACATAAATGCAACGTAAGACAACAGAATAGTGAGGATTTCGAGAGACCAGTGCTCAGAAGGAAAAAATGAAGTGCAGGACGACCCAGGAAGAGACGGAAAGAATGTATGCGAGGATAATTAATTGGTACAGAACATGCTGACAGCCTACAAGAAGAAGAAGAAGGTAAAAATAGGCAAGGTCTTCCTACTCCTATTCATACCATGCTCCCGTCGTGCCATACCCCTCCATGGAATATTACAAGCATAGAGCAATTTAAGAACCATAGGTGGCGCTGGGTATACTCGGCTTTAAGCGAAGTTGAAGCCGCTTCTGCTATATTGAGTTCCCGTGATTAACCTTTAGAGTAATAGGCCTAAACGTATTTATCTGCACGTATGCTATACATTAAAATGTTGAATAACAGAGAAATTGGGATAGTATCGGCTACGTTGACGAGACAATATATTTTCATCTCCTCCGACCACCCTTCAAGGAGAAATAGGCAAGTAGGAGCGATGTATCGTATATTGTCTGCTCTTGAGTGCCTATGCTCTATGTAGCGTCTTCTAAATTAAATAAATACACAAATATTTCACTTTAAAGCAGGAAAAACAAGAACTCGCCGGAACTAATATCCGTCCCGTCCCACGATCTCGTACGGAAATCACGGTATAAAAGGGACTCTCAATATGGTGGAAATGGCCTAACCTGAAGTTCGTCATGCCACCTCTATTGAACCATATACTCTATGATTACTAGCACCTTTAGAAGTACAAACAATCGCAGCGCGGCAGGCGGCACACGCACGCACACAGTATTGGCCATGTGACGCCACGAGCGGTAGAAGTCACCCTCAAAACATTTTACGACTCCCTCCCCTACAAAATGCTCTCCGCCCCTTCCCCTACATCCCATTCCTGTGAAGTAATAATCTCAATTTTTTTCATTCCCTCTCCCATTAATTATTCCGCTTAAATCAAGGAACTTTCTTAATTAGTCGTCACGCACCGACCCACAAATGGCTTTCTCGCCCGCAATCCACCAAAAACTCACTCACACTCCCGAGACGACCGACGAAATATTCCTCGATCCTGTGCCGTAATTATCGTATTTAAAAACTCGTTACGAGTCCCAATTAATATGCGAATACGTAAGAAAACAAGCTCCGATGACTCCGTACCATCCAAAAAGCTACGTCGGCCATCAGGCGCTTCTTCATTGCGACCGAACGGACATCATGGTGACGGAAGCTGTCGAAGTGAACGGAACACCAGGATAGAATAGGTATCAGTTCACTCATTTTAGACAGGTAACAATAAGAGGTAGTCCACCCGTAAAGCTCAATGAAAGTACAGATCTTTGAAGGCCAATCAAATATTTGAACATGGGAGTCTAGAGTTTAGCGTAAGATGAAGAGTAAGATTTGAGCACGGAGTTTGAATACGTGGAGAGTTGTATGGGGCAGAAACGTGGACCCTGAGAAAGGATGACGAAAATTCACTGCAGGCATTCGAGATGTAGGTATGGAGGAGGATGGAGAAGGTGCGGTGGACGGAAAGGAGGACAAACGAGGAAAGGAGGAACGTGAAAGGTTGGTGAGGAGAGGAAACCTGTGGAAGACGTTAGGAGGAGGCAAAGTACGTTATTGGAAGAAGATGGGAAGGTGAAGGAAAATTATAGGGAAGGAAAAGACAGAGTGCATGTAGATAGAGGATTTAAACCTACCTTAACCAGTAGATTACCCTCATAATAATAATAATCAGTCTATAAAAGCCATCTAATCAAAGACATGTTACCAGGCAGTCAAACAATTTTCCCTTAAAAGGATAGCACGAATTTATCTTTTGAAAGGCCACCCAATTTTTTAACTTCCAAATATTTCATACGAGCCCTTTCCACATCAAAGAAACTTTTTCTCGGATTAAAAGCCAGTAGGCCAGACGAAAGGGTCTCGCCTGACCCACCACCTCAAACATCTCTTGAAGACGCACATGGCATTCACATGCAGGGGAGTTGGAGGAAGCGCCGGAAAACATTTCCCCCAGAGAACAATCTCACGCGGTTCGACATCCAGACTATCCACACAAATATGCCCGCTTTCCTCCACCATCGGATTCCGATGCTTCCCCTCCCCCCTTCCCAGCATTCCATCGAACTATTCCCATCCTTCCCATCTCCTCAACCCGTTAACTTCCTCCTCACCACATCGCCGTTCCCGACTCATTAAATATTGGCGAAAGACACTGGACAAGTGGTAGTTTGGTATTTTAAGAGGTCCACCGTCCTTACAGCACGTTATCATCTCGACTCGGCGGAAGCATGCTAAAGCCTATACAACTAGGAGCAGCTGTTCCCATCTTTTTTCGCATAGCTTTCACTTCGATAGCCCATTTACTTCGATAGAGCAACTATCAGTTTTACCCTTCGCAGTATGAAAATATGTTTACCACACTTCTGTCATAATTCATCTTTTTTTCCCATACACATAGGGGTATGATTACTCCTGATAAGAAACTTCTGACTTTGATGAACAGCTTTGGGCTGAATATGCAAGGATGTCACCCAGTTGCAATTCAAAAACTCTACCGAAAGGTACAGGCGGTACAACAGGAATCCTAGGTGGATGTATGCAGTATGGAATTTACATTTTCAAGGCGGCAATTTCAACTGAGACTTCAATGTGTACATCGGCAAAATATACGAGTGAGTACCTATGAAGGCTGATGACTGAATTATGAGGACTGATTTTAAGCCTAACGACTGGTGGGGAGAGGCCGATCTAACGAAAACTTTCACAGATTATTAGCGTCATCATGCACAGGTGGGAAGCAGAAACTATGGGGAGGGCAGAAAGGTGTAGGGAAATACAGAGCCGGCTGCTAAACGTCTCACGATGAACGCCCGAAGCACCAAGTTCCACCCGTCGTATTGTGTGTGCCGTTCAAATGAGTACACGTTAATCAGGAGGAACCAGACACGGAAGAACCAAACGAACTGCTGAAGAATCTCATCAGGAAAATGCTGTTGGAAAAGAGTATGGCTATGTTTTCACAGGAGAATGTTATTTAAATTATAGTGATCTAAATGTTGATTCACAAAAAAAGAGTTGAAATTAAAATGCATCACTAAATTTGGAACCGCGAAAGAGGGAAGAGAGGATTAGGAATTTTATACGGTATAAAGGGAAGGAAGAAGATACATTTTAAAGTTTAAAAGATCGCAAAGTATAGTTTTCGCGAATAAGACTTAGGGTAAAAACCCCCACGGCCGGGGATACTATGGGCAGGTCTACCAAAGGCCCGACCATTAAAAAAAACAGCGTAACTATCATTCCATGAGCATCGTTAATATCTAATGCAGCTAGACCCACAAAAAATGAATACCAAGCCATTAATGTATGTGAACCAAGGGGAAAAAGCTGAAAAAAGTCGAGTACGGGATGAATACAATTAGCACTCTTCTTAATTGAAAAGATGACTTTAAAGAGCACAGGAGGTGTTAAAGTGAATGGTAGCCACGAGAGGAAGGGGTGGGTCAAGAGGACCGCATGATTACCGGTCAGCCACAGACAGCACTCACCATTCCACTCGAATTACTGCACGCGCCAGCCGACAGCTGTGATAAAGCTGCACCGCGATACATCATCCTGACTCGACTCGTTCGGACAAAGGCCTCACCTGTTTGTTAAGTCGCTCGAAACACTCCGCGGGTTAATTACCTCGACGGTGAAGGCACGCATGCCGAGCAGAATAAAGAAAATGAATGAATTTTTACACGGGAGATTTCCCATAAAAATTACGAAAACTCGAGAAAAAGAAAACACGATTTTTTTTGCGGCGCATTCGACCAATACCTCACCTCTGATGGATAACTCCCCAGAGAAATACAGAACTGTTTCAGGCGGAGGTTTTTGCCTTCCATATTGCCGCGGCGGAGGAGGAATAAAATCTTTCCGCAAAAGTAAGGTTATTTTTCCTGGTTTTTCCCACGGGGCGAAAGTCTAACATCCTCATTGGAAACCAAAATTAGCAGCAATGGCACAGAGGAATTCACGAGATGCAAGATACATTCATTCGTTCTTGTTTCATGACCTTACCAGGTAAAATATAATGATTCGCTTCCGATGCGACACATCCCGAGTACTCCACAGTAAATTCCGAAGATTTACCTCTCTTCCCAAAGGATCTTTCCCCCCCACTTCCGGTCTCTCCACAATAATCTTAAAAGTTCCCACAGGCGCGCCCCAGATTCGGGCGAACCGTTCCTTGGGTGAATCCATCCCCATGGGTTTGCTTTACAAATCACGATATGGACCCTCCCTACAAAAACTATGGCCATAGCGAATATATACATCGTAAAGACGACAATATTGGACATGCGAATCAACTATTGCCAACAAAAATATCGTCATTATCTCACAAGCTTCCTTTATAAATCTTGCATCTCTGTACCTGAAAAACATTTTGTAGTTTCCACAACATTGGTAGTATGTAGTGCAGTGCATGATGGCAAAATTTCACCTCTTGACCGGTATTTGCAGCTTCTTGCTTCTGCACTAGAAGTCGTAGTTTCATTAACTTTTGTAGTGTGTAGTGTAGTGCATGCTGGTGAGAACTCACCATTGCCACATACCCTTGAGGAGGCTTGCACGGTTAAATAACGAAAAACATCAACGATTACGTCGACGCAAGTCGTATGCGCCGTCTTGATCGAAAAGACTCCATTTTGCACATCAACATCAGCAATATTGATTCATCACCGAAAATTTAAGACAGTATAATCCGTATCGTAATCCGATTCTGGACAAAAATTCGGTCTACATAAAGAATATGGACTCGACGACGATATATCGCCATGTCGCACAGTCCTGCCGCGGGGAACGCGTCGCCAACCGGTCCCGAGCGATGATTGAGTGAACGGTGAGCGAGTGTTTCGGAGCGAAGGCGGAAGGGAATCGCAAGGCAGTCGATGGAGAAGGAAAGGCGGCGGAGTTATACTCTTGTGGGAGGGGAGGAATACTCCTTTGAGATGGAGGAAGAGGGAGAAGAGAAGGGGGATTATGTTTACATGGAGGAGGAAGAGAACTCAGTGATAAGAGAAAGAGGGAAAATACCAAGGTATTTGATTACCCCCATCATGCCACTTCGCAAATAATCCGATTACTGCAACCAACAACTCGTCAGAAACAAGCAGAAACATTCCAGCGAGTACCTCGACTGAGGGGCAAAAATCAAAAACAATTTTTATTCAAGCATAAAATGCTTGAGCAAGGTAAATTGGGCAAAAAAAATACAATATTTTAGAGAAAACACAAACATTTGCCAAAAATGCAAAAACTATTTTCTCGCCAGAAATCAGGGCAGTGACTTAATACATGGTAGTACATTAGTACCGCATTTTGATTCAAACTTAAGGTATTATCAGAACAATGGCATCGACGAAAACGAATCGAATAATAATGTTGGCGGATTCGCTGAAACTAAAATCTTAAGGACGGTCGGATAAAGCAAATGAAACCATCACTTACTAAGCAAGAATTTACGCAATAATTAATCGTCAAGTGTCTTAGAAATACCTGTCTCGTTTCTACAGATTTTCGAGCTCGTCTCATTTGGAGCAAAATAATGCAGCCTAATGTCACCCCTCGCCAAAACTGACTATTGATTCAGGTCCTCCCGATCGCCTGACAACAGTGGACTCACCATTTCATCACTTTACCCTGAAATCTAAATTCGCGGAATCGAACCCCTTAAGAAATCAGCAGCACTATGAGAGAGAGCGTCGTGTACATAACAACCATGAAATAACCTCAAAGGCTGTGCGCCACCGCACCAAATGGGACTTGCAAGAGTCGCTTCATCACACGGCTCAGGGGGGGAACGAAGCCGCAAGCACAGAGCGCTCTTCTATAGAGAGAGAGATAGACTCGCATACGAACACACTCGTAAGACTCGGAAAGCCTCGCTCCGACATTAAAGACGGCAGGACTTTGAAATCCTCGATGCCAGCCAATCGGAACATTTGAGGAGGAGAAAAAAAGCATTATTCAAAAGCGTTTTTTCGGTGCGGCGAGGAAACGGTTCGATCGGCCTCAACAAGATTACCGATCCTCAACGGTACGTTCGGTCTTGCAAGGAATGCCATGTGCAGCGTTGTGGGACGCTCCGGAGCGAAATCAAAGGGAAGAAGGTTTCTCTACACGCGATTCAAAATGTCGATTCAATACTTTCGTGCAAAATACTGAAAGGTGTTTCGCAAGTATTCATCACAAGCCAAGCATAAAAAGTATTCATCACTTCCAAGCACAAATTTAGAGCGATTTGACTAGATTGAAGAGTGGTTTTCGCACGATAGAATGATTACATAATTTTGTCACTATTTTTTATGGAAGGGATTGAAAGAGGCAGGACGTAAACTGATATGAAGAAAGAAATTTTGTAGTCGGAGGTCAGCACATGTAAAAATGTTGAAGACTAATGACTCTGTCATTTAAACCTACCTTAACCGGTAATTACCCTAATAGTGATGACTCTGTCATTTAAACCTACCTTAACCGGTAATTACCCTAATAGTGATAAGATAAAAAAATAGTGATTCGATTGTAATGAAATAAAGAGCGGATGACTGGTAATACATTTTAAATGGTTACTGTTAATTATTTATTATAAAATTTATGTAATTAAACTTCTAAGCTGCTGTTAGGAATTAATGAATAATGGCACGATTTTGTGACATGCCTGAGGAGATACTACTTTTCAAAACAATTATTCTGTTATCAGTTTTGTATCTCATCAGAACAACATTTCAAAAGATATCTATCAGTGTGAACAATTCACGATCCCGTCATAGAAACTATGAAAGTATCCTGGGGCGCAATCACTGTTCCTCATAACGTGGGCGATCGCGTGATCGTTATTTTTCGATTGCGCTCATTAGAGCGAAAACGCGATCGTCATTCTTCAAATTTCGCCAGGTACTTCAAGTCGCTAGTGTCAATTGATGGAGTGCGTACTCAGGACAGTAACTATGAGCAATGCCCTTCTAGAGCTGTTTCCGTTTGGGATTACGATAACGTCAAACGCGAAAGAAGGAACCGTGATCCCGCCCCCGATCTCCATCACTATTGCATGTAAAAGACAAAAGTAGAAATAAAAAATCTTGCGAGTCGGAAATGTGAAACGATGTGAAACACCGCGAGGCAATTACAAATCTCTGCTGTCGGTCCAGGTAGCTGAGAGGGCACATATATAGTTAACGACGGATTAAACAAAGCTACCCGCCTTAAGAATCTCTTAGCAGCTCCTTCAGGACCTTCGTCCTCCCTGCCCCACACCCACAGGAACCCCTTCCCACAACCACTAACCCTTTCCTCGCCTCCCCCCCAACTCTCTCCCACCTACTCCTTGGATTCCCCTTCTCTCTCTCTCTCACTCTGTCCCCTTACTCCCCTCCCCCCCATACACCCTCTCCCCCCGCCATTCACCCCATTCTTCCTCTCATTAGCCGACCACAACGGAAGCAGCGGAGCGTTAAAGAACGCACTCTACCCCGCTAGGAGAACAGATTCTATTCCTGGCAGCGCGCCCCGGCAAGCAAGGTGGATAATGCACGCTGGGGAGAGGAGTAGTTATGAGATGTGCCGGGAGGAAGAGCACACGGGGAGCACGATGGGATGGCCGTGAAGAGCCGGGGCCTTCACTTGCCCACCTACCACTCTACCTGGGCGGCGAAGGATTAAGTAATAAGTCGGTCCGCGGTTAAGTAGTGTAGGTGGAAGTGAATGATGGTGGGAAAAACGGGTGGGGGACGATGACTTCTACGGGATTTGCGAAGGGGATTAAACGGGAGGATTAAGGAGGAAGACTAACCTTCCCAACTACTAGGGTTTTCCCAGAAGACTTGGGAAGTGCCACACACAAACTCTCATAGATTTCTAACAAAATTTCTAGCTAAAACTACTTATTTCAATTCATTGGCAACAAGTTACGGAATTTTAAAATGGACAACCGACGCCCTCCTTACGCCTATTTCACAGCAAAATTAAAAATGTATTTGAAGAGAGCATTAAAAAGGACGTATATCTCCGATTCAGCCCTCATAAATGACACTTGGAATACATAACTGCGGAATATATGTCGAAAAAATAAAAAATATCACTCTAATTTCAATTAGTCATCATCAGAAGCTTAACACACAAAAACTTCGCTGAAAACAGAAGCGCAGCCTATATGAAGGCTGAAGAAACAATCTCTTAATAGGAACGATGACAGCGTGTAAAATGCCACTGCTTTCATTCAAATAGCTTCCAAAAGAAAAAGTGAAAACATTATTTCCCTATCGTTTTTTGCATTGAAAGAAAAAAGAAGTTATAAATATCAAATAATTAATTATAAACAGCCTAAATTATTTTCTAATCTCGGCGGATTGTGCACAGAGGTGCTTAAGCGACACTTCTCGTCACAACTAGAGCAAACAGTTTCCTAGAAATGTTAAAAAAAAAGAACGCAGCCAAAGAAGCAAAATTCCACCACGTAATACCTCACATTTTTCCGCCAAGATATCCACAAGTTTAATTAGTGACCCTCCCACCACGAAAATCGATCACTGTGCCCACGATTTCTGTATGAGTAATATTTTAATAATCCGAAAAAACGATCGCGTGACTCACTGTTCGGCCACCCTTGTGCTCAAAGCGAAATGCAGCGATAAATGAGAAAATACTTATCGCCGGGGAAAATGAAAACGTCCCCCCTCCCCCACCCTCGCTCTTTTTGGAAAAGTTCTCAAGTGGGGCTCGGGGAAACAAAAGGAGCGAACCGATTCTTTAAAGAAAACATGCAATTCCTTCTCGAATCTATTGTCCATCAAAGCCGAATAAAGGTGGTGGAACCCAAAAAGCCAAAGAGAAAGAGAGCAGAGCACAGGAAGACTGACCAAAAGGAAGTAAAACAACATCTAGAGTCTCTTGTAAAGAATAAAATATCAAATCTAGCAACTCCGCTTCGCAAAGCACCCGATTCCACCGTCGTCGATTTCCCCTTCGCACGACATCGCACTGAGTTTACGAGACCACGGTCAAAACCTCCTCATTCATGCTTGCGCTCATGACAAGCACGTCACCCCACCAAGGCTCAGAGAGCAAACGACGGCGAACATTACGCCCCCACTTAATCGCAGCAGACTGAACGTACGTACGTGTCTATGTACCATTTTTATACGCGATAGCAGACGCGAACACGTCCATACTCCCGGCCGTAATGGAAATAACACACGCCGCGGTTCGCGACGACATAATAGATTGAAAACTGCCAACGCGTTGGGCGTGGAACGTCTGGCGCGCTCAGAAAGAGAGATTATTCCTCCGTGTCAATTCACGTTTGCTGCCCAAGTCGGAAAAAAACATACTGATACAGAAGATTCTATCACACACCGTTCTATTCCTTAACTGTGATAGCTCACATCAAGGAAAACGGTTGCAAGATTTACCAACAGAGGGAGGCGCATATGAAATCAGATATAAATACTTCGATTCCAGAATGCATGAATTTATAACCTAAGGTCGAAAAAATATAGCTTTTTCGCCAAATCTGACAACATCATTTCCTCTCAAAACCTCGATTTGCACCACAACCCCAAAAATTGAGCACTATACTTGTCGAAGCAAAGCAAAGTTAAGAGGGGGAAGCAAAAAGTGTAAACTGAATTGCCATGAACGAGACGAAAACAAACTACGGGCTATTATGACTCAAGACATACTCGTTATAAGCATATGACAACCTACCTATCGTATATTTGGGTTATAATTTGGTTATAAGTTGCGCTGACTTTTCTAACCGTCCTATCATACAACTTTCTACAAAATATTTTTCATTGTTTCCACCCAAATTTTCGAGATTATATCGCTTGAGAACCTCGTCTATTTTTCGAATCGGAACGTTACCCCCTGACAGGCGAAAACGTGCAAAGAGCAACGGGTGTGTGCTGGTTGAAATTCGAAATTTTATACTGTGAGTTTTCTTTTTCTTGTGTCTTTCTGTCTACGTGATATAACTCGTAAAAAGGACACTTAATAACTTATTTGTGTCATTTTTACGTGTTTCTGTTTTTACGTGTTTTTTTCAAGTGCATTTTTATATTATCTATGCACATACTTGCGCGGTCTTCGTCGAACGAAGGAAGAAGGGGTCGATTGAACGGCTTCTTTCCCCTTTTTAGAGAAGTTGAAGACACCACACCAACAAATACCAGGCGCGTAGTCGAGATGGGCAGGTGATCGGGTAGAGCTGGGCGATGGAACGGAGCGGGAACTGGGGATGAGAGGAGAAAGGAAGAGGAGGAGGAGGAGGCGGGAGGGATGGAGGGAGAGGAGGAGGAGGTGGGTGGAGGGAGGGCGAGCGAGACGGAGAGGATGTGGGGAATGGAGAAATGTTGGCGAACCGATGGATCGGAACGAGGAAGGCGATGCTCCTTAATCGCCACTCCTCCTCCCCAGCAATCCTGCACACCTTTTACTCCCGGGCCGGCCGGCCGGCCGCTTGAATGAAAAAAAATATATGCGATGGGTAAGGCAGCGGCGGAAGGAGAAGGGAAAGAGAAGCGACATTCTCAAAGAAGACGCCGATGAGACATCCTCCAGAGGATCAGGAGGGCTATACCGTAACTTTTGTCGACAAACGTTAATCGTTTCCCCTGATAACTCTATCGACACCGAGGCGTATTTGGACCTCAATCCATCTACTTCCCCTTCCAATAGTGTTTTCATGAAGCTGCCGTCTCTCATAATGTGTCCAACTGAAGTTCTACTATGAAGAGTCTTCATCAAACATCTTTTCTCCCTAACTCTTTGTTTGTGATTCTTTCCGTCCTTATTGATCTTTATCATCCTTCGATCGCACCACATTCCCATTGCCCTCAATCACCTTCGTCCTGCAAAAGTTACCGTTCATGTTCTACTGCCACATATGAGCGAATGTTTCATCTTCTGTTGGAATGCCTTCTCACAACATCTTTCTTGCTTCTTGCATCGCCGGTGATACTGCTACAAAACACCGTAGTCTAAGCTAATCTATAAGAACCCACATTGAAAGTTCATCATTGCTTCACAATCCTATACCAGCAGATAACGCACAGCATCCCTGGTAAAGAATCACGCCCTGCCACACAAACTTGTCGCGGCGATCGGGGGTGCGTTAATATTTTCTCCCATCGATAACGCTCACGCCAGCTAACCTACAGTCTGACGTAATATTCAATACAAAAAACTCTCAGTTGAAATCAAGTTAACCTAAAGGCTAAGTCACCTTGCGGTTAACGTCAACCAGATGGCATAAACCCGAGTCTAATAGTGATTGAGCGGGATTAAAGATAATTCACTACCCCTTACACCCAACTAAACTCGAAAAGATTCCCCCTGGGCGAACATTGACGCTAAGGATATAACCCGTGAGAGGGGGGTTTTATTCCGGCGGAGAAATTTCTCGAAAGGTTGCGTGGCTGCCGTTCATTCATCCCACAGAATGCGGCGGAAAAAAATATACATGTGCACTACGCCTCACCCCGCCGTATGGGCCGGTGAAATACTGGGTGCCGCAAGCACGCCGGGTAAGGGGAATTGGTGGAGAGGATAAATCGAAAAATGCTTTCGTAAAGAGGCGAGGAAAAGGAAATTGGGTTGAGGTGGAAGTGGGTGGAAGCGGGTGGGTAGGTAAGTACACCCACCGTAAAGAGGGTGTGGGGCAGTGGAGGGCCCAACGAGGTGAAGTACGGTCAGATTGTAATCTCCGGGATCGTATGGCGACGGCATGCAAAACTTTGAATGGCGTGGGGAGGGGTAAGAAGTCGGGAGCGGACAGAATATCAATTTCATTATGCGCCATAAGAAAGCGGTACGATCGAATGAAATGACTTCTGCGGGAGATTTGAAACTCTCGGGGTTAAGATAAACACTCAAAGCGGCTATTGCAATTCCCCTTTGAGGCAAAGCAGAACAAAGACTTTTTGAGGGAAGTGCAACTTGTTTTTCTCTCGCTGTTACACTATTTTAATCCCGCGAAAGAGAGAAGGGATATGCCTCAAAAGAGTTTATTGCAAGATCGCATGATGTATTAACTTTGGGAGCTGTTTTCTCAACGTCAACTTGGGGCATAATGACTTGTAACAAAGACCAGACAGTTTCGACTTTATCTAGTGTAAAAAGACAAGACTGTATATAAAGATACTCCCTCGTTAAGAGTCATGTTCAACCGTGTTATAATGTATTACAAGCAAAATTTACTGAGACATACATTAATGCAAAACTGATTAACATCACTCTTAAAGGAGCTTAGGATTAAATGACTCTGAGCATTAATTTTCAATTATACATTTTTGAATTGCACACTTGCTTATTATTTATCAATTTCCATTTTGTAGATCGAAATAAAAATAGGGCCACTCAATAAGAAAAATTATTTGTACCAGTCACGTACACGAGAGATAACGAGAATACCACAGCCTATTCTGTGGATTATTATACTTAAAGGAATATCAGGTGGAGAGTCAACACATTTCAACCCTCAGCGAGTAAAATTTAGGATCTGAGAACTCCAACCCTGATACATATAGCAAACCAGAAACTTGTGCACACAAATTCCTCTGCAGCCACTCCCTCAAAAGGCACTGAACTTAGAAAGCAAACGATGGAAAAAATTCGCCGAACGAAACCGAATATCCAATAAAGTTTCGGATCGAAGGTCAATGGGGGAATGGATCGAATAACATATTACGTAGCAGGACCTAAACTGAGGACTGGGAGGAAGCGAAGGGGAATGGCAGACAGTTGTGGCCTATCAGCTTGGGAGAAGCGATCGGCACCAGACGCCGGAATGCAAGGAAAACGCCTGCCCAACCGTTGGACCACCACGGCTGATACGCTAAGTCGCCGCCGGCAACGGCGGGGGGCACCAGATGGCGCTCAGCCAATTTCCTTATGACAGGAGGACGGACAAGGAAGGGTGTGGAAGGCGGGGAAGACTGGGTAAGGGGGAGGAGGGAGGAAGAAAGAGAGGGGGGATCAAATAGCCGAAAACGGAACGAATGTGGAAGTGAGAGGAAACGAAGCGAACTGAGGAAAGCAGAAACGGAGATAAGAAGAGTGGGGGAGACCTTGGGTGGGGCGAGTGAAATATGAGCAAGATATACAAGAGTACAGTAAGACACAAAAAGGTTTCATTTGAAACAGAAATGACGAAGAAAGTGAAATAGTCAACATTTTCCCTGACTAATTCAACCACCTCAGAGGTAAAGAAGACATCAGTAGCTATTACGCCATACCTACTGCCGTGAGGATTTTGACTGATTTCAGGTGAATCATCGTAATCTTTAGCTCCCGATAAACAAGAGTATAGATGTTTCCGTTCGGGTATAAATGCAGTACTTAGGTAATTTAAAACTACGAGAATTTCTTTTAAACGCAGGCACAGAAAGTGAGTGATTCAATAACAGCGGCTCACTGCCTTAGGGAAAGAATATTATAATTCAAAATGTTAATAATGATTACTTCTTCCCCACAACTATTCTCAAAAATAATATTGTCATAGGAAGAAGAAAGAAATAAGTCATTTTACGCCAAAGCCAGTCATCTAAAAAGAGACTCCAGGGAAATGGTACCTACTACGAGAAACACAAATTCATCCAATTCTGAATATATTCATATAACCTGAGCCATGCAATACGTCAGGCAGGCAACGTCATAGGCCTAACATGCACCATATGACAAAAAATTCTCTCATCATAATTTCGATAAAAGAAACCATGATAATCAAATAACTGTGTTACTACCATTGTATTAGGCAATGTTACTACATATATTTCGCAGGAAAAAGTGCTGTGATGCCAGATAACAAAATATATCCGTGAAAAAAGCTGACGCACAAGAATAAAATAAAGTACCTACCCCAAGAATCAGCTAAATAAATCCAACCCCGAATGCCCTCACACGTTCAAGCGAAAATATCAACACGGAGTAGTCCGTGTAGACAGTTTGAAGGAGTGGGGAGCGGAGAGAAGGATGAAAATTAAAGCCTGCAATTACTCTCTCACTCCGGTCACTTTAAAAACCTTTCGCCTCCTTCCCAGTTCATTCCCCGAAGCACGCACCGGGGCCGACGCGACCTACCCCACAGCACAACGCTTCTGGACAAGTCACCACCACTCCCTCCCTCCCCGGGTATGATTTTCTACCGAACGCCGTCGTCTGCACGTAAGATACAACAAGCAGAGCGAAAGAATTAAAAGAGAGCCAGCGAGCGTGTATTTCCGGTTTCCAAAGATCTGCCGCGATGGGACGGGATGAATCGGGCGATTATCGCGTGCCATCGTACTATAGAGCGTTCCATGTTTAGTATGCGGTCTGGGCCTAATGGATAACAGTGTTGCCAAACTTACTCTCAGGGTGCACCCCTCTATGCCATGTCGGCAAGCATTACCAACACTGCGCTAAATTTAACCAAATTACTTAAGAGAATAATATTTGCATATAGGAGAACTCCTATATGCAGTTGGTATATTGTATAGCATGTATTTCCTGCTATTGACAACATCGAATTTCCAACCTTACGGAGATTTACACAGGAAACGAATCTCCTTTAGGGCCCATACTTCAACCAAAAGAGGAACGCCCCATATAACTCCATATAACATAATGGTAGCCAAACAGGATTGGGGTAAGTTTTGAAAAATGCAAAGAGAGAGATCATGTACGTGGGGAATACAATTTATTTCTGATATAGCTCATTTTTGGAGTGAACTCAGTCAAAAGCCTAGCCATGGGTTTAAGACTTAGAAAATTCTTTATAAACATGGTAAAATAGCTGTTTGACTACTTTCATTCACACTGCCCTATACCTACTTGTATACTTCTTTCGCTTTTTTAACATTCATGCATGACCTCAGACATTATCAGGTAACTAAGATTTATAACAGTCCCTTCTCTTTAGAATTTTTTCCACCATATTCACCCACGGTCTTCCAGGCTTACCCTTTACTATCATGATGAGGCTCTCAAATTCGAAGAATTTATCGAGAATTTTAAAAGCGAGCGTGCATTGAATGAAGAATAAATGTAATGGAGACAACAAGGCAGAATGGATGCGGAGAGGCAGAATAAACGAAACATAGCTACTTTATCTAGACCTAGAACTAATTACAAGGCAATCCGTTGCAAGTGGGCGAAACTTAATGGAATTGATGCATCACGAAATACACCCTTGACACTTTGTTCATCGTTTGATTTTTATTGGAGGACATGGGTTTTGACACTATATCACTCACCAGATCGCGTAGTTATACGCCGTCGAAATACGGCCCTCAAATAAAAATGCTGAGCGAAGAAATGAATTGTCAAAGGTTTTACCTCAAAATTACAGGGCATTTTGAGTGCGCTTGCCCCGTGAAAGGAGCGTTTGAGAGTAGCATGCATGCATTAAAGAAATCGAGAAGGTTCGGCGAGGGACCAAAGGAAAACTTAACCGGAGTCGGGGAGGAAGGAGATAGAGGAACGTATAAGAGCGCCACGCGAGAATCCAATCAGGCTGGGTCCCCTTCGATCCCAGTGTCGCCACGACACACCCCCGTCACGGAATACGATCAGCATATGCACCGGAGAATGATCAAGATTTTTTCGGAGGGATTTAAAATGTATGAGCCACAGAGCCACAAGGTGAGGCACATGACTAGATTAAGGCGCCAAAGCCGGCGAGAGAGCCGTGGCAGAACCGCCGCAAAAAGGGGCTAGAAAAATAAATGAATGCCAGAATCCGTCTTGGGCTTGTTCCCAAAAGAAAAACTAAAAAACTTACCGGATCTTTCGCATACAAAGACGGATGAAGACGGTAAAATCTGCAACAATTGGTACGTGAGATTAAAAATGAATATGGTACAAATTATGCCAAAAGGAGATAAACTAACAGCTGTTTTTAAGTAGTGTACGGTTATTCTATACGATATGTACTTGTACAGACATGCTCCCCTTAAGATACACACTGGCAATAACTCTAATACTTGAAACGGGGTACTACATCCCGCATATTTAACAGATTGTATTTTTAACTAATTTAAATAAATTACGACTCAATATTCAGCGGTATGAGTTTTTAAAAGGCTCCTCGTACATTTAACACCGATTCACAAATACAGACAAAATACGATGAAACCTCTTTATGCATAAATACATGGTTTTTTTTTACAAAAATCAGGAATCAGCACTCATCGTTTCATGCGCTCTTACAGAACCAATTTTTGTATTCGGAGAACAAATTCCTATGATTGTTTTTTCTTGAAACATCACTAACTGAGAACAGCCTAAGTGAAGGTTATTGATAAAGAGAAAAACTGTGAAATTTTTCATTATGCATAGGGACCCAAACATTTCTGCACATTTTGTAAAATAGTAATCGCATTTGACAATATTAAAAAAAAATAATTTCCAGTCATCAGGAAAAAATATAAGTTTTAGAGAAAATACCGACATACTCATATTCATGGAACGAAAATCGAGGGGTGTGTCCCAGGAACACATGTCTAGGAACCTCAAATCTCAATCTGCGAATCCCCGCATTGGAATAATTAACTTCATCTGGAGTAAGGCGGCGTAATTCGCGTGCATCCTCCGACCCCACCTCCAGGTATGCACCCACTTAATATGGAAGCACGGAATACGGCAGATTATCTCAAGCTTCGCGCACACCACGGCGAACAATGGGTTATTTAAATGCGGTTATTCCACCCCCCTCATCCCCCCACGGGACCAGCAAAGCGCGTCAGCTTCCGTTAAACACCGAACAATGCGACAAGAACATGAACATTACGCTAGTGATTTTTTAAAAAATGGACCGGCAATAGATGAAATGAATAACCTTCCGGAGATGAAGTTTTTAAATACATGAATTTGATCGATTTCAACATTTGGTATCCCACCGACTGACTGGAAGGCTTTAATGGATATATTACAAGATACATACCTTACGGGATTATCATTGAACGTTCCTGATAACATATTTTTCTTCTCTCCATGGAATTTCTTCTCATACCTTCTTGCCTTCCCCCAATCCAGTACCAGAAAAATATAAAAACGAGCCTGGTCCCAAGTAAGTATTCGCAACTCGCAAATTTTGAGTACTCCTAAGAGCTCTGATTAGAATATTTATTATGTGATTATATTTGGGCCGAAACGGTAGAGATCGAATGAAAATTATAACCAAATGTTATAAGTATTTTATTGACCCTTTTTTATCAATAAATCAGTGTTTCTTCGGAAATAAGGTAGCTCTGGCGAAAACATTAGATCCTTACTACCTCACATCCCAAGTTTCGGAATTATATATATGCTCCTTCAGGTCTACAATAAATTCACACAGCATTTACAAAAAATATGTAACTCCTATATGATACAATATACAAAGGTAAATGTATTCGGAGAGTAATTTTTGTGAAATATTGTATCAAATGTGGATTCCAAATTTTTTGTAAATCCTGTGAATTAATTGTGACCCTGAAGAAGCAAATATATAAATGGGAAACGCTGGCGAGGTGGTAATGACGATGCATCATTTCCCAAGACCTATCTTCTCCCGAATAAAACATTCATTGAAAAGTATAAGAATTAACAAGCTATTATTAACTCTGAGTGACATGAATTTAGCGTTGATCGCAAATTAAAATGTCAATTCCAAGTTCAATGAGCGAGTGGAAAAAAGGCTCAAAGTAGGCCGGTTTTTTTTTAGAGAAATCCTCTCGTTTAAGGCGAGGACGTTGATTGCGACTGACTGCGTCATTCCGGATCCAAAGAGAGGTCTTCATCTTTGTGTCAACAGCACGCTTCCGAGCAAAGAGATAACATTACCACACCTACACAACCAACACTTGCCTTTGATGTCATGGGACGAGAGGGGGCTAATGCCCTTGAGGACCGGGACCGCTTCCTCAACGCACGAGAGATCCGGTAGAGAGCGAGTTTAAGTTTAAGAGCGAAGAAATGGTCACTATCGGGACAATCACTCTGGACAATACTTTTTTAAATCCGAGCGGAATGAATTTAAATCGTACCAATTCAACAGCGAGGGGGAGAACTGCGTAGTTCCTTCCGGGTGCACTGACTGAGGAAGCCTTTTTTTAGTTTCACGTTCCATCGTAGATTTCGCAGAGAGAACCGGACTTCGACCTGAAGAGCCCGTTGAAAGACAAACGAAACTGTTGCACAGAAAAACAACATACGCAGTGAACGCCCTAGAATGCAGGAACAAAATCATTTCATGTCGCCATGAAAGAATCGCCGAGCTACTCACTCAATCAGGTCTCAATCAAAGGACTGAAGTAATTAGCCGAGATACGAAAGGCTACCGGAAAAGGCTGCAGTACTGTATACGGTGAATAAGCAAGCTACCCTGAGGGGAAGAAGAAAAAAGGTTAAACACCGAAGAGAAGTAAGGGTTCACTTCACATTATGACCGCGGAATTAATTATTCTTATCAGGCTAATGCATGCGGAACAATTTCTCCTTAATTAAGCAAGGAAGCGGCTCGGATTTATATCTCACTCAAATCATCATGAAATAATTTTGAACGCATCGTCACATCGCAACATGCATGGAAAATGATCACAGCTCAAATTTTTGTATATTTTTTCCAAGCTACGATATTCGGGAGGAACTACATACGAGACTACACCACTGGAAAAAGAATTTTGGAACAGTCACAGCTATTTACTTACTTCGTATTAGATTTAATTCTGTGAAAACAAAGTTGGAATTTAGCATTTAAAGAACTGATCAACTTGTAGGCATATTGATTTTAAAACCTATAAAAAGTGACGCCGTAAAAATTCCCACCATCACGATGACAGTGGAAATGAATATAAATCTAATATAAGACAGCGGTCACACTAACTCAAATACGTGCACACAGTGGTCGACACCACCTAATTCTTTTCGGATATAAATGGCCGATTGAAGAAACGAAGCGTATATTGAAAAATGTGTTACAAAATGTGTAAGTCAAATAATTAGTTCAATATGCCTTTCAGAAACATTCAATACATTTATTGGATACACAAATGGTCTTAAAAAATTATTGGGGTCCGAGAGAATGGAGTTCAAGATTTCCATACGTAGCCAAGATGGAGGACGCGCAGTGAACCGCTTGGAGGCTTTACTACTTGATAAAGAAAGTTACCTTCTGACGATGGAAGAGTTTATTTACTCCTGCAGACAATTCATAATATGCATAAGTAGGTGCTTTATGTGCATACATAAGATAAAGGTGCATACATTTTATTCAGCGGTATGAGAGTGGACCAAACATTCGACGCAATGACTATTGGGAGGTGAGTAAAGAAAGTGACATTTCCTCAACCCCCAATTTCTAAGTGAGATCCATAAATTTATGGATAACGCAACTATCGACCTCGTGTAGCTAAAATGAATGCGCGGCGCGCCATAAGAAAATCAAAAGCCGTTCGCATCGAATGGACACTTACACCGGTTCGAGATAAGCTCCGCAGGGGAAACAACCGGGAGAAATATGGGAATAAGAGAGGCGTGCGGCTTGTGTGCGTTGGGCTGAGGGGATCTCGGTGAGCGCGAGGCTTCAGTGGGTGACTCAATAGGGCGCCACCCGCCGGAGATAAGTGGCGGACTGCCCCTTCCTTCCCCCTCGTGCTTCCTTGCGTCGCGCCCCCACGGACCAACTACCGGCCGATCGGGACGGACGAAGAGGAGTGCTTATAGAGAAGGCGCCCCGGGAAAGGAGACCCCACGTGTGACGCGCACCCGTAATCTCTCAATTTACTCAAGGCGAGCGGCGACTAGAAAACAGTTCCGGCTGAGTTGCGGAGCGATCAAGTTCCTCTTAATTGGTTCCGATAAAAAAAACAAAGGTGACGACAAACACTGAGAATATCCCAAGGAAAACACCTCTCTCACGATGACATTTGTGTAACTACTACGACACACTCCACTTCGAGGTGACGTAAGGAGGAAAAATGATGCGTCAGTTTGAAACACTAATGGTGAATTGAGGAGACGAACACATTTTTCAGGATGTTCACTGCAGGAAAAATTGTTCACAATGAATTTACGATAAATTCGGGTTTGAAATAAAATTTTAAACATGGTAGCATTAATTTACTCAAAAATATTGAAGGAAAAATGAGGAAGGTATTTGATTAAGTAGTAACCTGCATCATTATAAGCTAGGAGGAAAAATGTAATAAAACAATCCAATAACTTTAGTCCTTAGAATTTTAGGTTTACTTTCCAGTAACCGTAAAGTAATTTCGTTTAGATTTCGAATGGAGCGTCGAAAAATCTAGTGAAAGCATGCCTCAAATTAAGTGAAAAAATTAAAAATATAATTCTTGCACGATTTCCATGTGTGCCAATACGGTGAGTTCAAACGCATGAACAGATGCACTTAAGTGAAATGTGGTCCTAGATTAACTTTTCAACTTACTTAAAACATTATTCTAATGTGCATTCAATGACCCACGATTACCGTTCCAGCCACTTTAAGGGGGAAACGAGTAGATATCCTGAACGCGGGTTAAGCCCTCTCCCGCTCCTTCATGAGGCGCCACATTCGCGCCGCTCTCCGCCTGGGCGCGTCCCAAACGAGGGCGATATTTCCCAAGCGAAGGAGCGGGAGATAAAAAAAGACGAGATAAGGTAAAGGCGGACGTAAAACAAACGGGGAGGACTCATTGGGGAGGAGTTGGGAAAAAGTGGGAGGAAAATAGGGAAGGGATAGCAACGGGAGGAGGAGGATAGCGCAAACATTAAGCGTGAGAAATAACGCCGTCGAGACGGATTCGACGAGGAGAGAAAATAAAAAAAAGATCGAGTTTTAAGGAAACCCCTCCATCCAACTCAATGACAGCGGTGTAACGTTGTGAAAAACAATTTTTTTTAGGTCGGCTAAAAGATCAATTCGGAAAACGCTCTTCTAATACAGAGAAGCTTGGACGATACCTAAAGCAGAACAGAGACGGTCTCGGAAGCAATGGATATGCGGAGTTATCGAAGAATGATGAAGTACTAATGAAGAAGAGAATCAACAATGAAGAAGTCTTACGATTGCACAAGTAATGTAACGGTGTTCACTTCTTACGTTTTCACTATTAGAGTAAACTAAATTTATTACTCACCGAAACAAATTTTGTAAAACAGCAAAATAAAACCCAATTCGAACGATTTTTCAGTTCCAAGAAGTGTGTAATAAGTAATCTAAGTCAAAGTCTCAAATATTTAATATATTTGATACAAACATTTTACGCGCAGGCATTCAAAAAAGCCAATTTTATCATACGTTGAAACGACCTAAATAAAGCATGTGAATGCAAAGAAATGGGGTTATCATTCCCACATATGAACATCGTCTACCAGCGACTAAATCTTCCGCTTGCCCTTAATTGCTTTCCATGCGGCATCACCTCACCAAAGGAGGCTCTTCATCACGCGAATAAATGCAGTGGCCCATTTCTCAAGAATGAACCTTGAATGAAATGGTTATCGGTAGGAATGTATGCAAGTTAAAATCACAGGAGGAAAAGACGCATTTCTACGACGAGAAAGGTGAACCTATATTAAAACGAGAAAACTGCCACACAAGAAAACATATGCAATGTGGACGGAAGTCATTTCTTTGCATGTTTCAAGGTGAACGAAACCCTTCGCAAGCCATACTGCTCCGAAGGAGAACTGTGGAAAGTCACATGCATTGAGTGAAAAACTACCGCGCGACGCCAGTAATAATTAAGACTGGGAATACTCAACTCCTTAACAAATAGAGGAACATTAAAACGACCCTGGAATGTACTCAAAGAAATTCCAGGGCCACATCCTTCACGAGACTCGACCCATGAAAATTATTCACGAAACTTACATAAGACCTTTAAGTAATTTTTACCTGGTTCGAATGCCGTATTACGAACTCAGTGCCCTGATTAGAAATTCCGCAAGGACGCCTCTTGTAACTGACCCGATTCTCATCCAAGCTCAAGAAAGAAACGCCGAACGGAACTGAAATAGTGAATTGAAACCAGACTGATATAATCACACGATCCATGCCACCTCCAAGAAACATGCCGTCAGTAATTGGTAACGAATTCCTTTTCCGAAAGCCTTCCGACTCTGAAATAGCAACGATTTCCCCATACTGAAGAACTCATCGACAGATGAGATAAAACATTTGAATGATTCGGATAAACTGCCTCATGGGTAACGTGAAAGTTCGCTAACACCTGAAAACAAATGACAAACTAGGATCCGATGAATTAGAAAAAATGACAACAGCACCACAGGTTACAGAAAGTGCCCAAGTGACATACGACGAATTTTACCTCGGGTTTGACAAGGGCCCAGGATACGCTAGGAGAAGAGGAAGGCCACTCGTTTCCTGGCATATAAGTCGCCAAGATATATAAAGATACAGATAAGATCTAGATATTATAAAATATTGGGCATAGAGACTCACATATCAAGATTGGAAAGACATCAACTCCCTTTGTGAAGGCTGTGTCTACACGGGAAAAACCATTCCCAGAGAATCATTGAACACTAATATCTTTTAGGAGTGATTTTCAAGAGATACTGGCGTGAATCGAACACAGAACCATCCAGTCAGAAGCTTTCGAGGCGACCATGCAGCAAAAAGACTCGACCACGGGAAGGAGAATAAAAAACGGTGCCATTCGATAAGTAAGCCTTGCATTGCCATCACGAACATTCCGATGGTAGAACGGCCCACATGCAATGCAGATAGAATGAACCCCCTCCCGGCGCAATTGAGCGACCCGACGGAAATCCTGGTTGCCGAAACCGAAGGGATTAAAATGATTCGATATGGAGAAAGAGGGAGAATAAATAAAACCAGGCCGGAAACAATGAGAACGGTAAAACCTCCCCTACACAAGACTTCCCCTCATCTGAAGTTCCCCAGGGATCTCTCACTCACACACATACATACACGAAAAAATTCAGCGGACCCGTCCGAAACTATACCGCATACAGGGGGGGGAGTTCCCGAAAATGTATGCACGGAAATCGAAGGAGGAAAAAAAATTAGCACAGGCGCGTGTTCCGTTGCCATTAGCTCCATCGAACGCCAGAGGGAAGAGATACGAAGATTGTCGGGGTCTTGGGGGCGGGGAAAGAGGGGGTATATACGGGGAACAAAGAGAGGGAGAACGCATGTCTTCGGAGAATTTAAAAGGGTATGGGATGGGCTCTCGTAGTGGAAACCAGGGCCCGACTCGAGATGGTTTTCCGTTTCCGGCAATGCCCCCGCAGCGCCGAGACTATCACGGTTCGGTATTCGGGAAAAGAGAATGAGGTTAAGGGTTTTACTGCAATGCTCCCCTAACGCGGCAACCCCAAGTGGGGGAAGGATGTCTACGTAGAAAAACCTTATATACTCCACCCCTTCATACTCAAGAGCACCCGCTGAGGACTTAATTTATTACACGTGCACGAATTGATATTACCCGCACGGCAGAGAACGACATTATGAAGCGGAAATACATTTTTCAACCAAATAATATACTATCTCACCCTAATTTACCCAAATTTTTCTTTAAACATATACACGATACATATACACCGTTTCCGCTTCTTCCTTGAGATTATAATGCCCCCTCGCGTAATATACGAGTATGTCATGGTGAATATTCATAGGGAGGAACGGAACCACAAATATTTCATAAGAGGCTAATCGGTGGGAGTGTATCTCAAGAAGTCGGCGGCAATTTTAGCAATATATCAAGAGAAGACTACGGCTCAATTCGCAACATCCAGACCCAAAACTTGAGTTCGACTAACCAGAATCACCACACTTCGACGATCCCTTTCGAAGTTAAGTCTCACAACCACGCCACGTAAACTACAGACACTCGAACGTGCTCAAGAAGACTGCGAAACGACAGAAATCATGCGGCTCTCTGTTCTAACGAGCTCTGTTGGGAAAGAACGTTATGAAAATGAAACTTTCGAAGACGAAATTTCCTCATTTCTCGGATCACTGACGGCCATGCAGCAGTGCGAAAATTCTTCACACACACCTGCCTTTTGTCACTTTTTAAACAATTGGAAAAAAAGAACTTATTCTCGTAAAAGAAAGAACAGCGATCAGTCGTCAGGATGCGGAACAGTAGCTTAAGGAGACTGCGCTCTTTCAAAAACGGTAACTTGGGAATGAAATGAAAGGAATTTTGGTGGAAAGTAGGGGCAAAACTTCAGCTCACACGTCCATTTCCACCTTCTTATCCATCTCCATCTAAGGTGGCCCGGGGTCACGGAGAGGTTATTGTTCCAAAGCCCCTGAAAGTTTCTGGAGCGCTCGAGAACACAAGCAACGAAGCGACCCGGGTGACGGGCAACAACAGTATAACTGATGATCTCGTTCCTAGCAAGCAAAACGCGATGCGCTTTCGGTTCTTTGTTGTCCCTCACCTGGGTTCCTTGAACCTAGAGGACTCTTCAGAGCGATAATGGCCTTAATCCGAGCATGCACGTATTAATGCCTCGCTCATAGCCTCGTAAACCACATTCGTGGGCCTTTCCTTCGCACATCATTCGATCAGAGGGCAAAGTCTGAGCTTCCCCATTGAAAACGGGCATTTTAAACCTAATGTCACGGCACATGCAAATAATTTTGTCCGGCTGGGACTCACGGAAACGTCACCTTACGAAAATCATAACTGAATTCGTTGAAGAAACAATAACCTTGAAATCATAGAAATTTTAAAAACAAAAGAGCTGAAATAAAACTAAACGAGAAAAATACAAGGATTTAATGTCCTCACTTGACGGTAGCAATTTCTCAGGATAAAATAAAATACATTTCATACACTGCCAAAAACAACGTTTTAATTCTACTCTTAAATCAACGAACAATTCTTAATTCTTCAAAAGTGCAATAATGGTTAATTCATTTAACTTAAACCTGCTAGTTCCTCAACTCAACAGCTTTTCGTCCGTTTCACGGTAAGCGATGGGTTATATTTAGAATATCGATAAAAAACGATTAAAGATTCCTGATGCATCAAATATCAGAAAAAAATGGGACCAATTCGACTGAAAACCATTGCTTAGCACTGACTTCAGCATTCATCACTCTCTCATTTCCGTAACACATCACGCCACGAAACAATCACTCGTTCCTAAGAACCGGTTTCTTCCCAAGTTTAAACATAACTCGAAAGACACAACTGCCTCCACGATATGCGGGAGAGCTGATTTCACTCATTCGGGAATCAGAAAGCATATCTTTGATTGGGACGGTGATGGACTGGCGGTGGGAGGGCGAAGGGGAACGTGTTGAAATTAATTCAGAGAGAACGAAAAGTGAGCCGTAATTTCCCACTTTACAACCATAAGCATCACTCCCCCCAACTCGTTCACGCAATCCCACCCCGACAATGTTAACGATGAAGCATGAAAACGACCGGAAGTCATTCGCCTCCTTTTTACCATACAGATCGCCCGGTATTTCCCAAAGAAGGACGTCAGAATCCACGATCCACGTAAAATTTATCGAAAAAAAAAATGCAAATATTCATAAGAATTCCCGGGAACGACGCTCTGGCTCTTACCCCGAGATTCCACGTCCGTGTTATGCGGAAGCAAAGTGGTGAACGGTGCACGAAGAAGCCACACGCAGCACCGGCGACATTTGAATGAACAGCGTATTCGGGCACCTTGATCGAACGTCAATACTTCAATGCACCAATGGAAGAGAGACACTTCACTTCCCACATTCCTGTCGGGACAGCCTGGGTCGATAAGTCTGCTCGAGCGGAAAATTACAATGATTACGCACACGAGAAAGCTAATCGCCGAGTAAACGAAACAAAATATGGCGAAGTCGAAAAGAGCCGATAGATTTTTTTAAACGATACGACGGAGTAAACGTACGCCTAACAAAGTCACAAAACGGTTCGAAATCGCGCTTTTACACCGGCCGCGGATCACGCACGCGGAGTAGTAAGGATGAAACACCTTTTCGTCATACGAAATAGAAGAAATGTATAAAAATCACGAAAGCCAGACCCCACTTCACCTTATCTAATCCCCACGATAGTGACGCAGAGTGAGACCGATAACATACGGGGATTTGCATTCATTTTAAAATTAGGACCATCGAAACGTCTTACGGCCACCTAACACCGACGTCACCTCAATTTTAGAGCTCAAAACACAAAGAACATCAGATCTAGGAACACCGAAAGAAATTTAATCATAGGTGGAGATTTCAATACGCCCTCTATAGAGTGGAGGACGTACAGTTACATATCGGGGGAAGAGACAAAGATATATATGCGAGTCCCTGATGTACACGTTCTCATCCAATGCCCTACATCAGATAGCTACGACGCCTAACAGAGGGGACAACATTCTTAATTTATTGGCAACAAATATACCGCAACAACTAATTAAAGTAAACACTTTTGAGGGCATTAGTGACCATTGAGTAGTTACCGCAAAGTTCTCTTTGAATATCTTTAAAAGTTTTAAACGAAAAAGAAAGTTCTACATTAAAAAAAAAAGCCGATTTCAATTCGTTCAAGAGTCATCTAAAAAATTCTCTTCCAGACTTCCAAGAATCAAGCGTAAAGTTAGACACGAAGGGTAGTTGGAAAACTTTTCTTTCGATCGTACATTCGGGGATCAGAAAATATATTCCAAGTAAAAAAAAGGGCAGCGAACCAAGATGGTTCAATGCAGAAGTGAGAAAATCGTTAAGACGTCAAAGAGTATGCCACGCCAAAATGAAAAAACTCCGTCGAGATTTGTCTAATGGCGATCAAAATTTAATAATTGAAAAATACAAATTGTCTAAAGCCACTACAAAGGAAGCATTTCGGAATGCATTCATGGATTTTAAAAGAAAAACATTAGTAGAACAGTTACAGAATAACCCAAAAGCATTTTGGTCATACGTAAGGGAAGTTCAAGGCAATAACTCAACAGTTATTCCACTACGAAACGAAAAGGGCGAATTATTAACAAGCAGTTCGGACAAAGCCAACTTATTAGATTCCTACTTTCAAAGTGTGTTCACCAAGTCATCACAGATTACATTCGTAAAGGTAAATGATCACTTCCAGCAAATGATGCCGCCTATCGATATTTGCACTCAAGGAATAGAAAACTTGCTAAAATCTTTAAGTCCAAATAAATCCCCAGGTCCTGAAGAAATTCCTGCCCGCGTGTATAGAGAATTAGCTTGTGAAATAGCACCCTACTTGCAGAACATATTTAGTAAATCCATCAACGAACACAAAGTACCCATGGACTGGAAAATTGCAAATGTCACTCCCATATTCAATAGCGGTGATAAGGAACAGCCATCGAACTACAGACCGATATCTCTCACATCTATCTCTTGCAAAGTCCTTGAACACATAATTATAAGTTCAGTTATGAGACACCTCGATATGCAGAACTTGTTAACAAAAACGCAACACGGATTCAGAAAGAGAAGATCTTGCGAAACTCAATTAGCACTTTTTGCCCACGATATTTTAGTCTCGGGTGAACATCACGTTCCAGTTGATGCAATTTTTCTTGACTTTAAAAAGGCATTTGATAAAGTTTCCCACAATAAGCTACTCATGAAATTAAAATCCTACGGGTTAGACGACAACGTAATTTCCTGGATTAGAGAATTCTTAAGCAATCGCGTTCATAGGGTTGTATTAGATGGCGATATCTCTAATGAAGTAAAAGTCACATCGGGTGACCCACAGGGAAGTGTCATAGGCCCACTTCTGTTCCTTTTGTACATAAACGACATCGGTGAAACAGTTGACAGTAAGCTTAGATTATTTGCAGACGACGCAGTGATGTATAGAGAAATTCGTAGCCTTAATGATAAGCAAGCGCTAACTAAGGACCTCGAGGCAATACAGGAGTGGTGCGATGCGTGGCAGCTAGAATTAAACCTGAAAAAATGCGTTGTTATGAATTTTTGGAAACGGAAAAACGCTCTTTGTAACAGCTATTGCATGACAAGTAACAGCAAATTAGAGACGGTAGAATCGGTTAAATACCTCGGAGTTAAACTGACTAATGATCTATCGTGGAGTAAACATATTCGAGAAATTACCGGTCAAGCTAATCGTAAATTGGGATTTGTTAAAAGAGTACTTGGCAAGTGCGACGATAAAGTTAGGGAAATCAGCTTCTTCTCCCTCGTTAGACCCCACTTGGAATATACTGCCAGTATTAGGAATCCTTAAGAGATAGGCTTGGAAACTGAGTTAGAACGCATGCAGCGAAGATTGGCAAGGTAAATTAAAGGCCGTTATGATAATCTCGTTAGTGACTGACTTTTTGCAGCAACTGGGATGGGAAACACTTTCAGACCTTCGTTTAAAATTTAGACGCAATCTATTGTATAAGTTCCAAACCGGTCTATTCTCTGACGACGTTGATAATATTTTACGAAATCCGACATACTACGGTAGATCAGATCATGATAATAAAATTAGGGAACTAGACTGCAGAACGGACAGATTTAAAATGTAATTTTTCCAACGAACGATATGGGACCATAACAGCTGCCAATGAGACTTTTATCTAGGTTTGTCGATAGGTAGTGTAGCTGTTATTAGTAGTAGTACTCCCTAATACTTGAATTCTGATCTGTTACCTAGTAATAACAGCACACCGTACATGTTTTCTACATAAGTCTTGAGTCTCTGTCCATTTGTGTAGTTGCAAAATACATATAGGTATATTAACGGTCCCTCTCCATTGTGATAATATCTGTAGTGTTGTGGATGCTTGTGAGGCTTCACCTCGTGACAAGCACTAGCGATTTACGCTAATGCATAATTAGTCGTAGTTACACTAACTTTAGGGTATAGTGTAATGCATGTTGGTGAATACTCACCCCCTGCCACACACCCCTGAGGTGGCTTGCAGGGTATTTTGTAGATGTAGATGTCTTGAAATTGAATCTCTTCGACCACGGCCAGAATCCTGTATCACGCCACTACTACAAAACAAATCATCAGTGCCACGTGCCACGATTACAAAAATATTAAACGCTCCTCCCCTTGATATCTAATGTCGATTGCGATTTTTATGACTAACACAAAAGAATAACTGCCTGATTGAAATTCACTTCCATGGTGATCAATAGGCAGTGGTAGAGGAGTCCTCACTAAACGACTAACACGCTAAACAGACCGTGCCAATAGACTATCGGCAAGGTTGCTTTGAATTTTATCACAACAATTAACTAGAAACAGTTGAAGGAGAACAGAAAGCATTGTAAAAGAAAGCTCCGATTCGCGAACCGGTAACTCCACTTTCTCCTGCGAAAGATATTTACACAAGAACATACAGTTTGAAGCAAACATGGCAAACACGCACTCTGAACATGTATTCTCGGATGATCTCTACGAATACCAATCACAATTCCAATCACTTACGACGAATGTCGTAAGTTTTCACGCGAGCTTTCTTTTCAAACACAGCCTTGCGCCGGACGAATTAAAATAGTAAAAATTCTATTCATTTTTTAAGTTTAGGAAATTTCTCTGAAAACTATCCAACCTTTTATCAGTCTATTATATCCAGCCTATTATTTCAGACTGACGTCATCTATTCACCCCGTACAGCGTAAGTAGCCAGTCGATTGATTTCTCCAAAAGCATTCGGAATGCGAAGGAGTATTTTACCGGAAAGAAAAAAAAATAAGGATCGAATTCGTCAGAAATCATTTCCAGGCAAAAGACGATGCGAGAGAGATAGACACAACGAGGCCTGGAATAAACGAGAAAAGTGGTCGACGAGCGGCTGTGAATTCGCAAAAAATAAGTGCCGCACTGATCAGCGATCCGAATCTTGAGGCCACCGCAAAATTCTGCCGCCGCCGAAGACCAAAATAAATACGAGAATAGACGGATACACGTCGAGATGGCAACCCAAGTCAACCTTGGGAGAAAGGGTTTGAGGGGGGCCAATTTTCTTCCCCGTCTACAGTATGTCGGCCCGCATTGATTGTCACAAACTTTGCGCCACAGAATCCGGTAAATTTTAACTTTCCCACCCAGTACACCGAATGCAGGTTAAGCAGTCAATTGGGGAATGGAACGAAGGTCACCATAGTTACACCAAGGCCATAAGTACCACAATATGATCACAAATACACCAGAAAAGCATATCAAGTAATGATTTTCTATTTTTCCCAAAAGGAAAAAAATAATGAAGCACTCAAAAGGCTTCAGGCAAGAATTACGCCACATAAGAATAACATCGAAGCATTTTTCTGATACTAGATAGCCCTATTCTTCAACAAGGAGGCCCCTTCATGCAAAATAGGGAGAAATAGTCTCACTGTCATAACCGCTGCTCCTAAAATAATTGCATGAAGGCATGAGATGGGATAAAAGATGAAAATTCATGTTGAGAATGATAACAACAATTGCCCTGTTAACAACCATTAATGTTTTCTTACACTGCTGCGGAATTCACAATACTCTTTAACGACCGACGCATGAGAAATAATCGAATAACGATCGATATAAAAGTTTGAATACAGTAAGTAAATTAATGAATTTGACCAGGGAAAGGAGAAAATTTTACGGCGGCAGAAAAACAACTTCCTGGCCGATAACAGCGGGGACCTTGCTCAATTAAAGTGTACTTAAAAGAGGTAAAAAGATACCGTCTTGCCCACACAATCATTTTCCATAAGTAGTGCGGGTGGAGAAAAAAATGAAATCGTTTGCGGCGGGGCAGCGTAGGTAGTTCCACTCACCCACAACACTCGTAGAAAGTGCTCCAGAGAATTATAAAAAAAACTACGGGATAAAAACTTTCGCCGGGCAGTCTTAATCCACCGCGCTTCAATTATTTCCCCGAGATTCTTCCGAGTGTCGTCACTTCCGCTCCGCGAGAGCGCATGCGTGTCGCGGGAGAAAGGAATTTAGGCGAACGAGCGGAGAATGATGGTCTATATAGAAAACAAATAAAGCTTAAATAAACGTTAGATCGAGTTTCCAATTCCTTACCGGCAATTACAACGTTCATTGAACGTTTCTCGCTCACGTGGAACCCGGGTAAATTTAATGAAGAAGATAGCGTCGGGTTTGGTCGAATTTGAATCATCGCGAAATTAGCTATAGGGCGGCGAAGTGTCGCAGTCGTTTTTTCTAAGCGCTTTCCGTTAGTCATTTGGAGGATATCCGAGTACATCTTGGGAGGTATACGCGGAAATCAAAACCTCGTGTTGTCAATCGGTTGTCAACTACAACTGATTTTCAAAGCAACAAGAACGAGCATAAGTCATTCGTTAATTTTTAGCAAACAGCTGGCGCAAAGAGTGCCATTACTATTACGGACGCTCTAAAGTCGCTGCGTTTATTTTAAAATAGATACTTGGTTGATTAAGCTTAAATTATTGCTATAAATCTGCCTTCAGGCATCTATCTAACCATACATGTATACGTATAGATCTTAATCATCAAATTATCCACTAAATTACCAAAAGGTGGAATATCGCACAGGTCATACTTTCGATACAAGATAACAGAGCGACAGACCAGATTCCTTGGCAGTTCGACATCGCACACACCTGTCCGGATGCCGAGCGATACACATCCAAGAGCGAACACGGCTCGACGACCACGCACGATAAAACACAAGATTTCAGGTGGTAGTAGTTACATTTCTTACCGCGACGGCACGGCCGGGGGCGATCTTTTTAAGGCGAAGACAAGACGCGGGCCGGCACAGGAAGTGAGCGCCTCCAGGCACGTCATTTCCGCCGCTCATTGGCTGGCTCCGTTACGCGGCGCTCAATTTCGGAGTTCAACGAACACGTATGACTCGACGTATGTGTGTGTGCGTGAGGAAAGGGGGTAAGGCACTCGAAAAGGTGGTTGGTTGCCCGGGAGAAAAACTGACCTAGACCACACGCCGGTCAATTGCACAGAGCCGGCCGTGCGAGGGTGGGAAAAGGGGGGGTTGAGTAATTACTCCGCTATCGACTGCGGAAAAAATTTCGACCTACATACATGCATACATCCTTGCAGGGCGCTCGATGTGGAGGAGCGAGAGGGCCGGCTTAGGAAGAAATTACGTTTCGAGGAAGGGAACCTAAGGAAATGGTATTCATTCTTCTCTTGCTTTTTTCCGAGCCTTATGAAGACACGTAGAATATGATAAGATCCCCAGAAACTCCTTGAAAGGTCGGACACGGTAGGGCATTTATCGCAACACGTGATAAGTACGCAATGGAAGAGAAAACAGGCAATTAAGACTCGTTCGCGAAGCTAATCAGAACTTAACTTCGATTTGATAAATGTTGCCTACCACGGTGAATGTTACGCGAGTTCATTCATGGAATTCCACCCCTAATTTCTCAAGTCAAATATACCGATTAAGCAAGTGAAGCCCAGCCTGAAAATAACTGCTCCCAAGTTTAAGGTTAATATGGTTGATAAATTTATTTACGCCGGTTGTGGAAACAAAAACAGCTTCGACTTATCGAGCTATTTGGCTTTTGGTATTTCCGACTTATGACAAAGCTATCGCACATCTCATTTCAAACTCAAAAGATAGAAAGAGAGTAACTGCAAAGTGAAACATGGGTAATTGACTGCATAAAAGCGAGTAGTAAGTATTGTATGAAGATAGATTAATTACTTGAGATATCTAATACAATCAAAGAAGCCAATATGCCATGAAAAATAACCTGATCACAAAAGAACTGGATTTGCAATTTTCCTTACCTTACATATTTTCTTTTGAAATCGCTCCCATATGAAACAAAATCAATATGGCTATGAGTTAATTTGAAGAAAACGTAATGACCATGCCATTACGAATGACATACGAGGCTATTAATCGTTCGTACTTTGAAAGTTGCAGTTAGCAAAAATTATAAAGCAATGTTTCCAGAATTGAAAACGAGAATAAGAACAACCACCAACTCACTAGACTTTAAACTGAAAAATAACTTTAAACTAGATAAATTTAACCATCATGGGTGATGAGCACTTAGAGAAATTTATCATTTTTCCATTTTCGGCAGTTAAATTAAGCATTGCCTTGATGGTGGGTCGGGAGATAAAACGTTCAAAGTGGAGAAATGCATCCATGCCAATCAAGTACGGCACCTATATAGGCACTCAATTTATTCAATTAAAACAAAGAGCTCTCTTTTTGATCAGATACTAGCAATTCTTCAACCCGTTCGACATACCCACGCAGCCTTTGCCGGGAAAAAAGCAATATCATCGAATCCATGTAGTACAAAAGCGACTGGCAAGCCGAGTGTCGCTGTGTGCGACGTGGTGAAGCCATAAAAACTTTAGTTTCTTCTGAGGCGTAGCGTAAAACCAATTTCAGTATTTGTAGGTCGTTACGAAAAAAATAAAGACAAAACGTGCCACATTGTTAACCCTTCCGAACACGGCCTCTTAACGCGCGCAGACGGAGACAAGTGTGAGAGAGTAAGACATTCACACTTCAAAAAGTGTACACTTCTCTTCGGCAAAACTCGTTTTGAAGCAATAACCGAAAGAGGTACGTAGGAAACACTGAAGTTGGTACCGAGAACAAAACCAACACATTACCTACAGGAAGCATTGAGTGTCGATTACGAAAGCATAAAGCTTTTTTAAAGCAAGATGTCGAGTCGCAAAGCATAAAGCGCACCTGATTTATTCGTCGATTCCTAAAATTTGCTATGTGCACGAAAAAATATGTCAACTGTTTTCAAACGTGAAAGCCCGTCTAAAACCAAGTTTCCACCTTTGCTACTTGATGATTTCAACTTTTTTTTAGAAATATGAAACTTGATATACTGCTGCAGTTCTTTCGCTGATAATGTGTAATTTCTGCTCACTATCAACACCGAGATTACGAAAAAATGGGGAGAATAACCTAAAATGTATTATTAAAAAAAAACGAATTAATCCACAGGAACATATGAAACAGTACTGATTACTATTCGCACGGAAGAAAATAAAGGGGACAATAATTCATCTCTTGAACGTCTACAGAGCATGGTTCGCACTGCGCAACCGAATAATTCAGCCGTTCATTCAATTCTTCAAAGATAGTTTTTACGTGAATTGTTTCATCGTTATCCATCGCCAAGCAAAATTCGACTCACGGTCAACGTCGTAAACGCTGGTACGCACGAGAGTTAAGGCCCTGAATCGACGTCAGAAGGATCCTTGGGGGCACCGGGCGACGCATTCCGCCCCCGGAAGAGAATTAGGGGGGGGCACTGCCGGTCGCTCCGCCGCCGTCAATGCGATTTCGGCCAAACGAAAGGCAGATCTCCCCGTAGAGCACGGCGGGGTTCCTCTTTGTACAAACCCCCACCCCGTGAAACGACAGCCCTCTTGTGTACCGATTATCTATTATATATATATATAACTTCACTAGCCTCTCTGCTGTGAAGGGGGATTGAGACAGGCCGCTTCAAGACCCTCGTAATTTTACGGTCACTCGGCCTATGCGGCAGTTCGGACGACGTCAGTGTGAGGTTTCTCGACGACGCGGACATTATTGAATAAGCCCCCGGCTGGGGCTGGCTCCTTCGCCACAGAAGGAGGGAACGGGAGAGAGACAACCAGCCCACCGAGAAGAAATCATTTGCTCTCCGGGCACCGGGATCTGCTTCATATTTATTGCCCCTAATGGGGCGAAGGAGGCCACGAAAATCACCCAAGAGCCCTACCACCACCGCCAACTATTCAACATTGTAAGGCTCCGAAACTGAATGCATGTGTACCCACCAGATTACGTTCTTTAGTTGTGGATGCAAATTTCAAAGAGAAGCCGAAATGGTACCTTCTCAGTAAACTGTATTGAAATCTTGACTTGAATTCCAATATTATCCAAAACGTCTTTGAGAACATTTTTTGGATAATTCGAAAGAAATTCGATTTACTTCGACATTCCGTAAGTCAAGCAAATTTTCTACAAAGAGTTTTTAAAATATTTTCAGTCCTTTAAAGATGTTAAGACTAATTATGACTACATGGGTACTTCTGCCCTAAGCATAACTCGACTAGAGATACTTTCACCGGAAACAACGTGCAAGGGAAGGCATGAAAGAAAATTCACATCTTCGATTAGCTGAAAACATAATTAAATCGTTATAAAAAACACTATTCACTCAATACGCGAAAGAAAGTAAGGATTAGACAAAACGAACTAATTCCGTCTCGAAGGGTCACTATCTACGTCCATTGGCATAAACCCTTCAACGCAACGACGAGAACTAACAATAAGGCTTGGAATCGGGAAAAACTCACACTGCTTCGCAGAAAATACTATAAAGCTTTATTTTTCATTCACAAACACAATCTTACGATTTCCACGTTCCCTGAATAACGCTGCAGAGGGGAGGGAGAGTAACATTCAGGAGGAAGTCAGTCTCACCCCTTGGGCACTTACCTTGCATGATTCACGCTTCCCGTCCGTCAATGAAAAACGTGCTCTTGCATTAAGATCCTCTAAGGGATAAAAGTCTAATTTTAGTGGACATTCCGGACTACACCACTCGGCAAAGGATGCGCGAGAGAACCGAGCGATGAGTTAATATTCCGAACACGAAAGGTTTGAGGAGGGACATTTCAGAACTCGGAAAAAAGACACCGAGGATGCTCAACGCCTTCGCATGCTAATTCAGAATGTGGGAAACCACCGATTTATATACAGGAAGTCACGCTTTCGGGTGTAAAGAGGGGAACCTAAAAAAAAATCGGTGAAATAACAATTCACTCGAGATTAGTCGCGACGGCGTAAAGCACTTTCAAGAAGGCGGCTCCGGGAATTTTGTAATACTCAAAGCGAAGGAAAAGGCACCGACTACCACAGGATAATATAATGCGAGATTCATTCATCACAGCTGCTCTTTACGAAGAACATTTGTTATGGAGGTGAAAAATTCCTAAAAAAACATGGGTGCGCACACTTAAGTATATTCACCAAATCCTATTCCCGTGAAATAATGCATTAAAGATACATAATACCTCACAAAACACACTCCTTTCATAGTAATATTTCACTATTAACAGGGTTCGACTACCTGAGTCATTACGCACCAACTCCCTTCGGGTTAGTCAATAATTCCCACCATGGCGACTGAGGTGAATAAGGTAAATTATAAAGAGTTAACAGAAAAGCAGATGATGGAACTTATCTGTCCATCCAAAAGCATCTTAGTGAGTACTTTCACTTTAATAGTACTAAGTAGTTTACTTAATAGTTTCAACTGCGTAACGCAAATCTAACTACCATTACATCAGAACATGCTCGACTCTCTCGTTTTCCTTTCCGTCACTTCACGACAATCGTCACGAAATCACGACACAATCAACTCTAAGGCGCGATTGGCAGCGTGACGCCCCCGAGAAAAGTTACAATTCACCGAAAAGGTTTCTCAAACTCAAACATTCAAATGTGTGAAGATAATACTAAAAAGTTCATTTAGCCTAAACAATCAATAGAAGCAGGGCTACTAGAGTGTTTCAGGGCCGAATTATGACAACATTTCACGACCAGCCCGACTGATGTCGATTGCGTATGAAAAGGATAATGACGAAAAGGGAGCGACATTGTTCACAGCATACTCCAAAATATGAGTGGAAAATCAAACAAAAAATGTACACTACCCGACTTTGTAAACGGAAAAAGGACGGGAGAAACAATATGAAAATAATTTGCAGGACTTAAAAACTCCTCTACGACGACAGAAGCTATTTAGGGGCACATCGTATTCTCCATGCACTACATTAAGTCGAAATGACCGGCGTACGGGATGGAATACGCATTCAAAGTTCCAGAAGTACGGATCCGATATACTTGCGAAGAGTTAATGACAAGAGATTCAGCGTGTTTTGAGTTCACCGGATGCCAGGCGTTATTGCGTTGACTCCGTGAGTTACAGAAGTGATGTCAATGAGACGAAAACCCCTTCTGCACTTCAAAAAGCATGGGCGCAACATTGGACAAAACTTGTAGAGAATGGTTGGCTTAATCATTTAGATTGATTTTAGTATTGATATCTGAAAAAACTAGTATATAACTAATATCCCACGAGGTAAGACATCAATTCCCATAGCATACGATCAAAGAACAGAAGTTCCATTTTCAAGAAAATCCTCGCTATCACTTAACGATACAAATGGATTAAGTGACATGGAATCGGTGAAATTTCATGGAATTAAAATGAATATCATTAGGAAACCTATTTTTACAAAAGAAAAATAGGTTTCCCAAAGTTTCCTTAGATAAATGTTGTATTCTCGGATAAGGAAAAAGTTACACTTTGCTCTCGTGTTTCGCTTGGTGGGTGCGACTTCGTTGATGGGCTGATACGTTAACTACGGGACACTGTACTGATTGAATAGCACTGCAGATAGAGCTTTCACTCGTACTCCCTAATCTAAACCGATCCCTGTTCATGAAGCATTAGTGACTAAAGACATTAGCTAACATAGCATAGACCTTCATCGTGTAAGACCACGCGACGCCGGGTGTCTCAAATCCATTCGCCGGCCGGCAATGATAATATGCATAGGTATCGAATCCTGCTTGGAACATTTAGCACAATTTTTTGGTCGAAAGAGTCACACGCAAAACGAAATTCAGAAGTGGAAAAGTAAGATATCCGTGAAGTCATAAAAACCACGAACCTGCCCATCAACCAACCACAACCATTGGCTTGATGTGACGATTGTCTTCATTGTAACAGTTTGATACGAAACAAAATACAGAGGGCTTTAACGCATATGGATATTGGATTATAACAAAAGCGACAATAAAATGACAACCGAACCACACAAATGATTGCAGATTTCTCACCTTTAGCAGATATATGCGAAACAACATACGAAAAGTTATACCCAACGACTACGTTTGATATAAAATGCAGACGACCTAATATTGGAAAGACAGCTACAATTTCAACGGCCCACTATCAAACAACAGGGAAGTCCGGTTTCATAGGCACGAGGAGACAGATGCGAAAACGAAATAGGGTAAGTCTGAACCACAACAGACGTTTCGTTAATATATTGACGTCCTAACACCGCTATGACTACCTAGCAACCACTATCAACAACGTAAAAGTGTAGCCTTCTCGCCAAGAGCAAATACATGTGAAACGAAACGTGGAGATTCCAAACCAAACGCAGGCGTTTGATCGAATCTAATAACGAAAAAACATTAGCAACCATACCACAAGAGTTCTAAACACGCCCGGCTCACCTGTGAACCTCGCGAGGAACCCGTGTGACCTCAGGAACGCAGCCATGGAGCGTAGGTAAAACAAGACGAGCTTCCGCGTCGAGTTGACGGTCGTCGTCCAGGGGGTCGCGGTTGAGTCCAGGGGATGACCCCCCGCGATATTCTTCACCTTCTCATCCTCTAAGTCCTCTCCTTCCGCAGCCTGTAGCCGCTGCCTCTTCGCCTCCTCCTCCAAATCCATCGCTTCGGAGACTTCGGGGGGGACGTCCTCCACCGCCGCCGTAGTCGGCGGGGGCTGGACCCTTGGAATGTGCGGCGCCTCCGACGGGGCGGCGCGGTTCGGCGCCCCCGGGGGCGGAAGTCGTCTTCGGGGGCCCTCCTCTTCGCTGTTGCCGGCTGCCCCCATCACGCTCGCTTCGTTCGGCTGCTGAGGCTCCGGCCGGCGGCGGCGGCGGCCTGCTGCTGGTGTCGCGGCGGAGGCCGTGTCGCGACGACGCGGAGGGAGGAGGAGGAGGAGGCGGGTCGCCGCGGCGGAGGCATCCCACGGCCCCCCGGGGAAGGCGGGCGGGCGGTCCGTTGCGTTAGGGGCGTGGGCGAGAGCGACTGGCGGCGGCGGCGTCGAGGGCCTCAACGGCTTTCCCACGGTCTCCGGGTCCGCCCACGGCGAAGGATTGAGAGGGCGAACAGCAAGAGAGAGAATGGGAAGGATAGAGCAGGGGAGGAGAATAAACGGCGAGTATGACGAGGGGGAGAAGAAATGAGAGAAAGAAAGAAAAACAAGACTATGGCAACAGGGAGATGAGGAAATTTTTAGAGTATAGTACTGAGGGGGGAATGTAGTCTCTCTTCTCTCTCGGTCGAATCCACAGGGGGGTGTGGGGTGTTCACGGGGAACCGCCCACGCGCGGGCTAGTCACGTAAAAAAATCACACCGCCGCGGACGACGGACACAATTCACGGGCACACGGAATCACTAACAGAACTCGGAAAGAAAAAAAACACCAACAAAACTTCAAATCCCCCCTTCTTTTGGCTGCTTAGAGTCGAAGGAGTCACGAGGTTGGGCAGAATAATATATCCTCTCCACGCGGGCGCGTGTAACAAGAAAGCCCAAGGCACGCGCTGGTCGAGACTCGCTTCAAGCACCGGCAGTAGTGTGTAGTAGACTTGGGAGGGGAAAGCAGGAGGCAGACGATGAGCCAGCGGTTAAGAAAGGGAAGAGGATTATGTGATACGGTGGAAGAGAACAGTCGGGGGATGGCACGCGAAAAAAGGGCCCTTAACCGGCCAGTCACGCCGTCAAGGCACAATTATAACTACTATCCGTCACGTTTTTTTTCTTTCCCTTGTGTTTACCACCTTTCCCTCGTCAAACACGTAGTTGAGGTCACTTGATGGGAGCGGCGAAACAGTCCCATTTCGAACGGTGACAGTGCTGTGTTTTGGGAGAAAACGACACCAACAATAAACCGGGGGAGGCTCCGGGGTTACTGGTTAAATCCTCTTTTAGACCGCCGACGCCTCCCACAACTTGAACCGAACTTGGTCACTGTTTGGGTTTGTGGGGGTATGGATATTTGGGGATCTATCCCAATCACCACAGGGGGAGGGGGGTTTCTTCAACGTCCGATTACACTGACGACGACGATGTACACGGGGGCAGGACGTCGGACTGGGCTTTACACGCAAAACTGTGATCTAACACGGAGCTCGGCACCGACACGTCCATTCAGCTCTGTCTCTCACGGACCATCTGGCCGGAGTTGCCGCAGGGAGCAGTTGAGTCTCGGGGCTCCGCTTCGTCGTCGAGGAGAGGGGAGGGAAGTAGGGGAGGTGACGGCTGGCGACGGAGTGACCCGAACACCTACGAAGGTAACCGAAGTCGTGAGAGCAACCGAGGGTGTGGGAGAGCATGGGTAGACATATACGGCCGGGGTGTGGGGCCGATGGAGGGGAAGTTGGACTTGCGAGGGGAAAGTCGGAGGGGAAGGAGACGTGTCGGGAGGGGAGGGGACGTTAACAGAAGATGGAAAGGGGTATGGGGGGTTAAGGAGGAGAGTAGGGGAGGGGCAGTGGAGGGGGGACATGTGCCCTTGCGGAAAGAAGGGTGAGTGAGGCAGACCCGTCTGCGAGCCCGACCGACGTGAGACACCGCCTGGCAGAATTCCCGCGGACAAGCGCCGCGGTCGCTAAAAAGGTTCCGGTGTTGCGCGGAACACAGCGAGAGAACCGATGGCAGTGGGTGTTTATTTTTTCGGGGGAGGAAGTCGATATGCATAAATTGGGGCAGCTTGGGGGGGGGGGGGGGGGGGGAGGGGAGAATCCAGCCAAGACGATCTTTTCAATTTACTCTTTTGTTCAAGATTTCTTGCAAGCATGGGCCTACCACTCATTTAGTTTAATTTCTTCAATACTTATTCCGATGCGCTCAATTAATGACTCCTCTACAATTTAACTACAGATTCCCACCAAAGTAAGAATATTTTTTCGCGGGATAGGGTTAAAGAAATGCAAGTACATATAATCCAGCCAAAACGTACTCTCTAGTTTACACTATCTTCGTGATTTATGACCATTTGAGCCTATTCTGAGAGAGGTAACAACAGGTAGAAAAGAGTGATAGAGGGAAGAATGTTGATTAAGATCGGTAGAGGCAGGGAATGAATAGGAATTTTAGACGGTACATAGGAAACGTAAGGATTGGCTTGATATACGACAATCTGATACATCTTTCGAAAAAAACGAGAATAAAATGTTGGTTAAAATTTTAAGCAGGGAATTATAGTCATTTATTTGGTGGAATATCTTAGTCAAAGTATTTACTCTAATGCCCTAATTTTTTCACTTTTCTACAATTTCATTGCACCCAAAAGAAATATGAGTATTTTTTATCGCGGGGTAATATGGTAGAAGTTCGCATTACCGGTCGAAGATGTGGTAATAGATCCTCAAGGAGGGAAATCAGCACCAAGACGTGTTTTTACAATTTAGTGGAGTGTACATAGTTGGTGGTCATTTCCCCCTTAAAAGTATGTTAGTACATATATTCGTTTAATTTACACAGCCAGGGTATGGTGTGCTCAAAAACTTCACCTAAAGTTATCATTTCCAGACTTCAAATCTATTTCATTATAGAGGACTAATCAGTTTTCTCTCTCACACCATGATAGTGAACCGTTGCCATATCTCTCTTAATCTGTGAAATGTTTCGGTTACTTGGCCTTCCTCTAGGGGTCTTCCTTACTATTTCATTATTTGTCATACTAGTATTTCATAAGAATTCGGAGGGCCAAAGGGTGTGCTCTCACAAAAAAATCTTTTTTACCACGAGTAATGCAATTAATAATATTATTTTGGAGTAACGGTCAAATTATTTTTTAAAAACTCAATCAAAAATAGTCAAAGTTTCCTCAAATGTATTGACTTACTGAGGGCTAAAACATACAACAATAAACAAAACCAAGATAAAATACACAAATAATGTTGATTGATATGTATAATTAACATAAAAAAAGTTTTTCATACAGTTGACTTTCTGAGAGTGTGAAATAACTGCTTTCTATTTTCAAAGCAGCACTCGTAACCAAAACATTTAGCATTGCAACAGAACAACTTATTTATAAATCATTGTAACGATGGAAAAATAACTTAAAAAATAAAATAAAAAAGTTATTTAAAATAATTATACAGAAAAGGAAAGGAGAAAAAAACATAATGAAGCAAAAAAATGTTTTTTTACTACTAACACGGCCATATTGTTCAAGATTTAACTGCTATGAGAAGAAGATAGAATAGTCAAAGATAACCCAAAATTATTCTTCAGAATGTCTCCAAATAATATTCGCGAATCGTTTCTTTGTTCGCACTAAATTTTATTTTGCAAACATTTTTATTCTCGTTTTCTCCGCAGATTCAGAATTTTCTCTATTTACAAGGTTCTTACCTTTAGTATGGCGCCCAATAAGATACTTTCACCCTTACTTCTGTTCTGGGCGCTTCCTCATTTCTTATTTCACTTGCCCACTTGATATTCGTCAGCCTTCTCCAGCAACAAGCTTTGATGCCTTGCCTTCGTGTCTTTTTCTATTGGTCCACGACTTCGCCCTTGGTAAGAGGCACGCTTCACACCTGTTTTCACGCGTGAAATTAATTTTTTTCCAAATAAAAGCTAAGGTTTCCGGCGTAACTTTAAGGAATTGGTACACACTACCAAGTGCATTTGTACTTTTTATATTCCCATACTAGTACATCTCTCTCCATGGTTTCCACAATCATTGTCATAATCAAGGTGATGACAGTAATTTTATTGTCGATGCCATGGACGGAAGTTTAAAATTGTGGAATATACAAAATACAAATACATATAGTGAATTAATTATATCTAACGTTTGAATTGCCGATTATAAAATATATAATAAATAATATTTCCGAACCGTGTCTTTGTGCGTTAAAAATTTAATTTTGCAATGATTTTAACTACCGCTTTCTTCGCAGATTCAGTTACATTTCCACCTGACTTGAGGTTACGAATGAATCTTACTTTGCCTAAAGTTTTAAGTTGCTCATCACAAAATCTATTAATGATGTATTTTTAAGATTTTCACTGGAAATACTCATATTTGAAGAATATTTTCGGCTTCTCTGCGATTCATTGAATTTACAATCAACGTTTTGCGTCCGTATCGCGTCAAAGCATAAAGAAAATAAAAATCACAGAGGAGTCGAAAATATTCTTTAGAATGTCTCCGGACAATATTTACGAACCGTTTCCCTGTGCGTTCAAAATTTTACTTTGCAAAGATTAATATTCCCGTTTTTTGGAATATTAATATTATATATACATCTGACATGAGGTTAAAGGAGTTTCCGATGTCTTCAACTTTCATCACTTGCCTCTCATGAAATATTGGAAAAATACCATGGGTTGATATATCATTTTAAAAATACTTCCTAACGTACAGAATTTCTACATCTACAAAATACCCTGCAAGCCACCACAGGGGTGTGTGGCAGGGGACAGAATTGACCATATAAAAACATTTTAACAGCAATATTTCATTATACATGTAATTTGAATGCACTCATTCAATTGTGGAAACCCCTAGAGAATAGAGTCAGTCCCAGAACGCTTATTAGTATGCGATTTAATATCTGTTACAATACCATAATTTTAACTTTTGAATTATCAGAGGTGATCAACCGTGTGCCGTATCTTTTAGATGGAAAAACGGAAAATCACTGCTCATATTTTACAGCCGCAGAACCTTATTTTATGAACAATCTTTTTATGCGATTAAAATTTAGGAATATATTGACAAATATTCGTAAATGTGAAATTATTCCGGGACTAATAAGTAAAGGCATCATAAAAGAGTGTAATATAAGGAAAAAATATTGCAATATCAAGTTTTTATTGCGAAATTCGGGCGTATACCGCTCGGTTTATGATCAAATTGTATCTATATATAAGCCAGGCTACCGAATCATGATCAAGTGGGGTGTGACAGAAACTCCCGTCGAATTCGTCAGTTAATTAAGTAGCCTGGCTGGTGTAACTGGTAGTATACCTGGCCTTCTCATAATCTTGTAGAGTAAAATATTTCTATAAATAAATTTTTAGTAGACAAGGATAATGAGTATAGACCCACCAATGAATCCATAACAGTTATTTTAGAGTGAAAGGACTGTAATGAAGAATCGTGAGTTGGAAAATTCCATCGGAGAAAACAGGTATTCATCAGCAGCCATTAGCGATCACGCAACTTTTATCTCATAGCTTAGGGAAGAAGAGTCTAGTCACCAAGCCATGACTCACAAAAGTACACTCGCGTACACATTGGAAAAGGAATCAAATGGGTAAATGAGGAATGCTGCAGCCTATCCCGATGACATGCCACAGCCTCACTTTGCATCGTCATCTTTCCAGAGATATCATTGGATACACTGCCCCAGCGTGGAGTGTTAAATAGAAACAGTTTCAATATTAACAAGAGAATTGCTGCATATTTTCAGGAATTAAGGTTGAATTATGAGAAACCAGAAACGCCTCCCTTCATAAATGTTGGTTGGTTATTTGTGGGAGGCGACCGACAACTGATTTCATTTGCGCCATCAGTGACAGGTGGGTTAATTAGTGAGGGAAGGGTTATTGGTGAATGAAGTAAAGGTGGAGAGAAACCCGGCATCGGCATTCACCCGCTTTTTACGAAAGGCGCCTATGTGACCACGGTTTAACGTCCCATCCGACGGACTGAGTACTGAACTTGAAGTGCTCTCCACATGACACCCAAGTAGGAATCGGGATTCTGGAAGAGATTCTGTTGCATAACACAATCGGCAGCCATATTGAACAAAATGGAGCAATTCACCAAACGATTTGCATGTATCCAGATAAAAACATGCAAGAACTGAGCATGTGCATTATTAATTTGGTCACATTCGAGTGTAGAATTATAAATTAGGGTAATTTTCACGAAAGTTAAGAAATAAGCCGCCATATTGGAAAATGGCGGATATGAAGGCGTCCTACACGAACTTCGAGGTGGCTCCGTGTCTCAAAAAAATTCGTTTGGTCATATCGGGGGCACAGAGGCTAATAGGTATTCCAATAAACGTTTGCAGCTTTTATAAATACATATATAATTCAATAAAGATTTAGCTTTAATAAAAGCTATTAATCATTGTTTTATGACAATTACAAGCGCAGATATAAGTGATAATATGATTTAAGGCACGGATTTTTGCTCAAAATGCGAAAAAATTAAAATATGCATAATTCAATCAAAATATTTTTTTTCACAAAACGGTTTGAGGGTATTCAGTTTGAGTTAATATTGTACCCATACACCAATTTTTATCAAAATCTGAGACCCTAAGGGACAAACGTTTGTTGAATTGAGGTGGAATGACCCATATGGTATTGTATCGCATGCACATTATGGCTAATGTTACACATAGTGAACTGAGGGAAATAATGGGAGTACAAAAGACAATGAGGCCAATGGAAGTGAGAGTTGGGTGAAGACAACTGGCAGAACAGAGGAATAGAGTAATTCATTCATTCAATCCTAATATTTGTTGACTGCAGCCCTCCATCCTTCCCTATCTAATGCTTGTTCCCTATCTAATACTCTCAGCTTGTTTTTTCTTATTTACCTTCCTCTTTATTTGGTCTATTTATTTATTTCTCGACCTGCCTCTCGGGACTTTTCCCTCTATTTTTCCTTCAAATATATTCCTCAAAAGCCCATTGAGCCTCAGAGTGTGCCCAATCCATCTAGTTCTCCTTTTCAGTACGGTGTTCCACGCAGTCCTTTTCTCTTCCACTCATCTGCACACTTCTTCATTTCTTATTTTATCCGTCCACTTCAGCATCCTCCTCCAACACCAGATTTCGAAATCTCCTATTCTTTTCTGTTCTGATTTTCCATGTGTCCGAACCATAGAGTGCCACACTCCACTTCATGGAGTGAGAGGTGCGATACTCTGCCGCAACGGCTGTGAAAAAAATCGCTGTATCGATTGATCGACAACCCCAACCTCCAATAATAGATGGAGGTGTAGTAAAATTTTCTATTCGCAAGGAATCCACCCAAATCGCATCAACCATTTTCGTGGGACGCACATTACCATCCGCGAGTATTTCTAAACGCTACAAAAATAGGCGCATATACGGATGGAATGCTCTTTACCTCTAAAAATACGCGACAGCATAATTAACGAGGGAATAGATTCATAATTACTATGAGCTTAGGGCCGGAAGTAGGCACGGGCTTGGGTTTCGGCGATTAGTCCGGAGCGCCGCCTCTTCTTACTAATTTCCGGATTGCATTACTATTGTATTCTGCCCCCGTCTGTTTCCGAGAAACTCTGACCCTTCCAGTGACGTACAAAAAAATGATAGAGCGAAAAGGTGGCGGGTGCAGGGGGCGGAAACGAGGTAAAAGCCACCGTTCCGAAAAGCCACTTAGACCTCAACCCACGACATCAGCGCTCCTCTAGCGTCCATTTGATGGAACCAACGCAACTTTAAATCCATCGATAATGATCCTCGAGTACAAGCGACGTCCTCACGGGGATGCAAGAAATGTAATCGTGCTTTGAAAGTGGTTCTAGAGTAGATATTCAGAGCACTAAGATTTCATTAAATCATCACTACCTTCTACATCACCGGCAGTATTAAATCCGAAGATTAAATTTTATCAGCCAAAGATTTTCTATTCTATTCTACTTTCATCATCATCAGCGTTCATCCACATCTGGAAAGTTTCCTCCAAAATCAGTCAAACTTCTTAATGAGAGCTTTACAAATTCACCGTAAATTTTCCTAAATATTTCATGTAAAATTTGAACTGGCGTCCGCATTCAGTTTCACCAGCAAACCACTTTTTGCATAAAACAAATAAAAGATATATACATAGCAATACGACGATAAGTACTGTTTTGAGATTATAATACGCCAATAAGTATCATTATCACTACGACATCATCAGATAAAGAGCAATTTGGTAAAAATTAACATAATTTGTAATTGCAGGTTCTCTGAAAAACAAGCTGAAATATGGGTTAGTGGTCCCAAAAATGTTTATACATGCCGATAAAAATGTTTGCACCAGTACGTATTCCAACTGATCATATTCCCCCTAACAAATCCGAGATATTGTTCAGCATTCTCACCGTTGAAAACAAGTGCGAATTCAGGGAAGCCAAGTTATTAGCTCGCAGCCGTATGAAACATTTCACAATGAAAACATGCTCTTTGAGTCCGCGTTGAACGGTTGACGATGATTTTACGCGTGCAACAAGACTCAAGTATATGCGATGGTCAATTACCATGAAAATCGTAATATACAATTGCTCCCACGCAGACATGTCTCCGGGGTTCTCAGATAAACTCTAACTCATTTCTCAGGTACGGCATGAAGGAAGTCCGAAACACCACGCCGTTATCAAATTTTGAGAATTACTTCTTCTCTAATAGATTCTTAGCTTAAGAACCCCGGCAGAATTATAATTATTTCTTCTGGGATTCTGAAATTATCACTAACTCCTTTCACGGGCATGGTGTGAGTACATTATAAAATATCACGCCGTTATCAGATTATGAGAATTACTTCTTCTCTAGTAAACCTAAGTCTTAGTATTAATAAGGGCTAAATTGATAAGCAATATCTTAGATAAACACCATTCATGCTGATTCACTTGTTCAAAAGGAGGAATACAATGCCCTCATTGTGTTCCATAATTAGATTACAGATAATAAAAACGAACGGACAAAATTAGTGCATCCACTAACAATGCTTTGCATGTTTAGCTCACGGAATTCAAATAAGACACAGAGCAAAATAAAACAGAAACAACTTGTGATGGCAATTTTTAATTAACGTTGATATGAAACAAAGAGCTTATTTCATTTTCCAACTTGCACCATAGTTACATGAGGTAGTTCCGCGTATTCTTACCACGTCTTTAACCATTATACGCAGAAAGATGTGTACAGCATGACATAGTGGTTCTCTAACAAGCTCGGTTTCTTATTCAGAGAAAATTGAGTCAGATAACACTTCCCTCGTTCTAAAAGGTATATGTGTGTTACTCCCAAGCAGTTCTTGCGGACAACATTTTTTAAAGAATCTGTTGTAGGTGTGGTATTAGCACAGAGTGGCACGAGGATAGGGACCTCTTCAATAAATACTTTACTCCTGACCTGTGTTCTAAATATGAGGGGAAAATTTAGACAGTGCCACAGAAAGTCAAAACTGGTAGGTTTATCGAAAAGCAAATTTAAAAAAAACCAGTGATAAATGGCGTAGAGAAATGATTGGGACCATTCGTTGTAATTTCATTGCTATGATTTTGCATGAGGTAAGCTTTGGTGTAACATGCAATTTCGTTTGATGACTCATTTGGCGAAAAGGCGGCACCGTAAAAATTTTACGGCCGACGTATTCTGCCTCGATCAATGTATCGAACGGGCCTTTTTTCACACAACATCGCCTGGGCGATATGGCGATCTTTCAATCGAATGGTCTGAAATGTGAATGTAAATATAAAGGGGCGATAAGGACATAAATTCTCGCAATAATCGATAGGAATGCGAGTTCGTTGCCCCACCAAAAAGGATTCGATAACTCAGGACTCGCTCCGACGAAGAGGATAGCATCTGAAGCGCGGCTTGTTTGAATCTGAAAAACTGAAAGCGAGAGCGACTGCAAAATATTGCTAAACTGAGCAAAAAAATTGAAGTATCCCATGCTTCGTTTTATCATTCATTCTAAGTTAATGTGCTGAAGTCAAGGAGGTTAGCTAGGTTGCAGTACAGCCGTTGTATCTAAACAATACTTAGCTCCTTTTCTAGCAATACCAGTTCGTACTTCGTAGCTAAAATCCAATATGGACTCGTCAGGTAAAAACTATTGAACATTAATCTCAGTTTGTTGAATTGATTGTTTTACAATTTATTGACAGGAAAAGAGGAATGTTACGAAAGGTGGTAGAAACGAAAAGATATAGAACTGTCATCATTTTATTGATGAGCCTGTTGGTTGTTTTGGTTGAGACTGACAATGCCGAATGGATATTTTAAAAATATTTTAGGGTGCCATGATTTTACAGGCTGGTAATATTGGTAGCGTCACTTTTTATTGTTTTTAATGTTTATTTCAAGACATATGTATATTATGTTTGAAGTGTTCTCCGATGGTGATGTGAGTGGAAATAGATACATTTCGAATTAAGTTAATACAGCACAAGCAATAAAGCACTGAAAGAATGGACTGGTTAAATTTTGAAGTCAAATTACTTTCCAAACAATAGTCTCCAGTTAATTTAGCATTGAATTCGCATTTATTTGGAAAAGCCTTGTTAACCAATTGTTCGAGAAATCATGCTTTACCATTCCATATTGACAAATATGATATTGAAAATAGTTTCTCTAAAGTTTTTACTGTTATCCGCAAGTAAAATCATAGAGTAGTAAAATAATGAAAATTGATAATTTCCAAATCAATTACGTTTATCTCAGAAATGATGCAATTAGTGTACGATTGGCGACCTGGGGTGGGTTCCTTCTTTTGGCGTTGCCGTTATCGTTATCCAAAACGCAAACGGCTCTCGAAGGTCAATGCTCACAGTGCACAGTCCAAAGAACGCACTCCACTAGTTAAAACTAGGGATTAAAAAGCACCAGACAAACTTTGAAGAATGATGATCGTGCTTTCCCTCTCACGAGCGAAATTGAAAAATAACTAACACGCAAGCGCTCACTCTATGTACAGCATATCGCATTCGTTGAGATTATGAATACGTATTTTCTTTCATTTGGTTCTTTTCACCGATATGATGTCCATTATGAGTCATAGGTGAATGTGTCAGTGAGGATAGGAGTAATTAGGGAATTGAGGAAGGGTGGAGAGAAACCTAGCGTTGGCATTTGACCACTCTAAACAGGAGTATGAGATGGGGGCGTAGAGGAGAATGGAGAGGTGTGGTGGACGGAAAGGAAGACAAACGAGAAAGTGCATGGAATGGTGGGTGAGGAAAGGAAACTTCTGGATGAGATCAAGGAGAGGCAGGGTAGGAGGCTGGAGGAGATAATGAGGGACGGAGATTGCTCATGGCCGTGATAGAAGGAAGGATGTTGGTCAAGCGGTGATGGGGAATAAAGAGAATATATTTTATGGACGGGATGAAGATGGGTAGGACTTATGCTGAGAAGAAGAAAGAAATTCTAGAGGTTGACAGGGCCTTGCACGAGTACAAACCTGGAGGATTTTCTCTGACATTCAATAAAACCTACCTTTCACAGGTAGATTACTTTAATGAATGAATGAACGAAAAGTCTAATGGGGACCACAGTTTAACGTCACATCCGACGGACGGCTATTACTGCGCATCATCCTTCCTCTCATAGCAGTCAAGTAGGGGACCAGCATTAAAATAAAAATTTCCACCACCACCGTAAGTCGAATCCGGGCTGTCGGGATGGGAAGCCAGTGTACTCCAGCCACCATACTAACCAAGTACCCTCGAAAATCCGTACCACACCGCATTGGGAAAATAATTCTGCACGTTGATGTACCCAGCGACGTAGTCAGGATTTTGCGCTTCGGAGGGGGCCCATGTTGAGTATGAGCGGGAACTGGGATGAAACTTGAAAAAAAATCACGCGCAAAACTGTGCGTTTAGGCAGTTGAGAGTACCTACAATTACGACTGCAGCGTAACGGATGATTATTTTAAGATTTTGGCATGCAAAGTTCTGAAAGAATGTCATTCCCACGGATTTTTTGTCCGAAAATAACAGGTGTATTAATTGCAAAATATGTTCAGGATAAATAATAAATAAAATCATATTTTTTTCAATTTGAGGCAATTTAGAGTACCTAAATTTACAACTGCATTGTACGGACGATTTTCAAAAAATTTTTTGCTGCGGAAATCACTGAAAGAATACAATTCCCACGGTTTTTTTGTTAAAAAATAACAAACATATTATTTAAAAATATGTTCAGAGTACATAATAATAAATGAAATCCTCATTAAAAAACAAATTTGATTTTTTTCCTCTAGTGAACTTTATTTAAATAAATTTCGGGGGATGTCCGGAACCCATGGACGTTAAGAGCCACCCTGGTTACGTCATTAATATAGGTACCCATTCAGGCGAGCTTTCAAGAAATAAATTGTACTTTAAAATAAAAAAAATAAACTGTACCTTCTCACGGAAAGGTCATTCACTCTGTGCATACATAACGGAAGTGACGCGAAGAATTGGGAGGCCGGAAAACGATTATCTTACGAAAGTAGCCCTTAGTCCTTCCATATTTTTTAATTCGGAGCATTGAACAAGAGGTTAAATCACCGTTATTGAATCCGGATAGCATAGATTCCACGGCATTGCAGCCCTTCAAAAAATCTGATTTTACGCATGTTTTTAACTTGATATGAATATTTTTTTTTCACAATTAATTTTAATATGAATATATTGAGGACTCTTCCCTTGGACTACACCCTTGTCGTGGTAGAAGGACTTGCGTGTTTCGAAAACCCCTAAAGCTGTCCTGGCGGAAGCAACGCTCCTGGTAGGGTCACCCATGCCAGATTGGTCGAAGGTGATGAGACAGACTATAGAGAATATAAAGCAAGAAATGGAGAGGGTGGGTGTAGATATCATGGGTCTGGGTGAAGTAAGATGGAAGGATGACGGTGACTACTGGAGCGATGACTATAGAGTAATTTACAGTGGAGGGAATGAAAGTCAGCGCGGGGTTGCATTCGTAATGAATAGGAAACTAGGTAGAAAATTAGTGCATGCTGAACAGGTGAGTGATGGGATAATAGTCGTGGAACTAAAGGCAGATCCAACGAATTTAGTCATAATCCACGTTTATATGCCTACTTCTAATCATAAAGAGGAGAAGGTAGATGGGGCATACGATCAGCTAGAGGAAATAATTGGTTGGATACCTGGGAGTAAGCACTTGGTAGTGATGGGGGATTGGAACGCGGTGGTGGGTGAAGTAAGAGATGGGCGGGAGGTGGGCGATTACGGGCTAGGAAGGAGAAACGACCGGGGCGAGAAAGCTGTGGAGTTTTTCCGTAAAAGTAACCTAGTAATCATAAATACATGGTTCAGACATCATACTCGACGTAGGTACACGTGGAAGAAGCCTGGAGACTCAGATAGGTTCCAGATAGATGACATAATGGTTCGTCACAGATACAGGAATAGTGTTAAAAACTCACATACTTATCCAGGAGCTGATTCAGACACATACCACAACTTATTAGTTATGAAATGTCGGGTAAAACTGAAAAAAATAAGAATGGGAAGGAGGGTACGAAAGTGGAATACGGAGGCATTAACTGGGGCAATGAAGAAGAAGTATCGAGAGAAGGTAGATGAGATAATGGGAGAGGATCATGGAGTTAGGTCAGTGGAAGATGATTGGGGAAGTTTGAAAAGTGGAATTTTAGAAGCGGCGAAAGAAATGGTAGGCGTAGTGAGTGCAACTAAAATTAGAAAACCGTGGATCACGAAGGAAATGATAAGGGAGATGCAGGCGAGAAGGAAATGGAAAAGTGTAAACTCAGAGCTAGGTAAGAGAAAATACCGAGAAATAAATAACAGCCTTAGAAGAGAAACCAAGAAAGCAAGAGAGTCGTGGTGGAGAGAACGGGTCGACTCGTTAGAGAAATACCAAAAAGAGGGAAGAGCAGATGCATTATATAGGAAAGTAAAGGAACTGACGGGTGGTAATAAAGGAAGGGGAAATACAACGATAAAATACAAGACAGACAAGACGGGAAAGGTGATCGTAGAACCGAAGGAGATCCAGGAGAGGTGGAAGGAATATGTTGAAGAGCTGTATGGTAAAGAAATAAGGGCCAATAGGTTAGATATAGAAAGGGAAGACGATATCGACAGAGATGGCATCGGACCAGGTATTCTAGATAGCGAAATTGAAAGAGCTCTACGTGACATGAAAATGAATAAGGCGGTGGGAATAGATGACATACCTGCATAGTTTTTAAAGAGCATGGGGAAGAACGGAAGGGAAAAATGTTTGCATTTATTCGTAGGATTAATGAGGATGGAGTGTGGCCGGAAGACTTCGCGATGACTGTACTAATTCCTATACCAAAGAAGAGTAAGGCAAAAACGTGCGAAGACTATAGGACAATAAGCTTAATATCCCACGCGGCCAAAGTAGTTCTTAGAATTATTAACAGAAAGCTAGAGAAGAAGGCAAATGAATACCTGGGTGACGACCAGTTCGGGTTTAGGAGAGGGATGGGAACGCGAGACGCTATAGCGGTGATGAGGACGCTAGTAGAAAGAAACCTAGAATATGGGCAGCATGTATTTGCATGCTTCGTGGATTTCGAGATGGCGTTTGATCGGGTGGACTGGACGAAATTAATGGGAATGTTGAAGAAATTAGGGGTCGATTGGTGGGACAGGCGACTAATTCGGAATTTGTATATTAACCAGACGGCGCAGGTTAGGGTAGCCAATGGAGAATCGGGATGGGCCACGATAGGACGGGGAGTTCGGCAGGGGTGACCACTATCGCCGTTGCTTTTTAACTTGTATTCAGAAGAAATGGTAATGGAGGCATGGGGGAGGAGGAGGTAGGAATAAAGGTAGGAGGGGAGCTGATAAAATCAGTGAGATTTGCAGATGATCAAGCATTGGTTAGTCAGTCTGCCAAGGGGTTACAGTCAATGGTGAATGTGTTAGAGGTGCAGTGCGTAAAGTATGGGATGAAGATGAACTACAAGAAAACGAAAGTAATGAGATTTTATAGAAGTAGAAGGCGGGGCTGAATATAAGAGTGAGGGGGCAGAAGATGGAGCAGGTCGAGCAGTTTACATATCTGAGTAGTATTTTGGAGGAGAATGGGTTTAGTGGTAAGGCCATCAGATGCAGAATTTTCGTGGCTAAAGAAGTATTTTCAAAGAGAAGGGAATTGATGAGGGGGGTATGAGAAGAGACGTAAAGAAGAGGCTGGTGAAAACTTTAATATGGAGCGTGGCGCTATATGGGTTGGAAACTTGGTCATTGCAGTGGAGGATGTGCGTAGACTTGAGGCGTTTGATATGTGGCTTTGGAGAAAGATGGAGAAGGTGAGCTGGATGGCGAGGAAGACGAACGAGGAGGTATTGGATATGGTCGGAGAGGAGAGGAAGCTTGTGGCAGAGGTTCGGAGAGGGCAGAAGAGATGGATGGAGGAGGTTTTTAGAGGAAAGGGCATGTTGAAGAGAGTGATAGAGGGGAGAACACTGGGGAAGCGTGGAAGAGAAAGGAAGAGGATAGGAATTCTGGACGAAATAAGAGGAGGTATAAGATATGAAGAGGGATCTAATAGCGGGCCAATTCCCTCCTTGGGAGAGAAAACGAGACAATGTGTATGAAATTGGGATGCAGAATGGGAACTGTCAAAGAACCTACCAATCAGGTGGTATAATACTTGAATGAAATATATTGAGATTACTTCGGTCTTTGGGACGTCCTTTTCGGGTAACGACTTCAGTAAATCTAATTACGTGCTAAATGCAAGGATTAATCCACAAATATGACATATACCAAAGAGAGTAGAAATGCCGTGAATAAGAAATCATATGACTTGACCGGGATTCGAACCCGAATCTCCCAATTGCCATCCAGGTGTGGTAGCCAGTTTGCACACGCAAGCGTGACTGCGTACCACATCATTTGTGCAATTTAATTTGTGCGAATATAATTCGTAATAAATGCTTCATTATTGCACCACAAAATTGCACACACTCAGCGTACCACCTAATAGAGTCTATTCGGCATAATCTGGCCAACTCGGGTTCGATTCCCGGTCTATATTGATTATTTAATGTTGGTAATTTATACGTATTGACCAAATATGTGAAATTTCACAGAAAAAAAATGATTCGCTTCCAATGGGATTCGAGCCCAGATCCCTCGATGTCACTTTGAGAGTTCAAAATAGAGGGGTAAAGGTTCGAATCCCAGTGCAGGCGAATGATTGTTTTCACTGCGCATTGATTATAATTGTGAAATTATTAGTGGGTGATTCCGTAAATATTACTGCGCGGCCAGTTCCGCAGTTCTTTGAATGTTTCATCGCCATAATTCAGCAGATTATAATTCAGCAAGCAGGGAAAGCAATGTATATTCCGAAGAGGAAATCACAATCTCCAAAGTGCTGAGTGACGTAAATAGCATGATCGCCAAAAAAAATGATTGAAGAATGAAAAAAACTTGGATAATTGTAAATGTTTTGCCGAAACCTAGGTTGGTTAAAATGCACGGTATGGAAATTTACAAAGTATTTTTTTTGTAGTAATGTTATCTGTCATTAATTTCCACAATTTGTCACCTGATATTGCAAAAAAATTATTAGAGTAATGTAAACCTCGAATTTCCTGGACTCTTCCACTTTTCTCCCCTCGCGTGGTGACCACGGGCCAAGTTACCGCGAACAAACTACGGGTGGTATGACAGGCTGACACATCTTAGCGACAATTGGGAGATTCGGGTTCGAATACCGGTCAATCAAATGATTTTTTTTCATGGTGAGTTTCACCCTCTTTGATGTACACTGTACATATTAATTTATTATTCACATCCAAAACAGCTCAAGGCCAATTATATTTGACAAAATAGCAACAGAATTGAAAAACAAATAAAACAAGAGAATAATTTAGCAATCAACAAATAGAACAACAGAGAGAGAGAGAGCAATAGATGAGAGTAAATTGAGGATGAGGGAGGAGTGTGACAGATACGGGATGAATGAAATAAATCGTATTCAGGGACATTTCATAGCGAAGCATTACCTGTAGACGGCAGCCTGAAGAAGAATAATCGTTGGGAGACAGAAATACGTGGGGTATTGCAATGAAAAAGTTCCTTTAGATGTCGCGTCTAAAGGAACGCGTTAGTGAAGGAGCCCGCAGAGAGAAAAGAGAAAGAAGTTCAGGCAACCTATAGTTTGCTTTGACAATTTTCTTGAAAAAACTTGCTGTTGAGAAGGGCATGGCAAATATTTAGAAAATTCCAAGAATATACTTTTAATGGACACTTTTTTATAATCATAGACACCGACTGCAGCGCCATTTTTATTGAATTGCCAAATTTTGACTTCAATTATCGCAGTAGTTAGTGAATCACTCAAAAAATAAGGCCGTTAAATGCATCTATTTTATTATTAAACAATTACCCGCGAGTTTCTGCTTCTTTTTTTACGTGAAATTTGAAATAATATTGTGCTAAAGACTATTTTCCCCCGTTTTTCTCCCATTCTCCCATTTAATACCATTTAATTACAAGCCCAATTTGCGAGAAAAATAGCGTGGAAAGGTAACGTTTTGTTGTTCATATCAGATAGAGAACACGTTTCTCTATAAGTGTCCAGAATGCGAATAAAATGGAATTTATGCCCTTTTAAGGTGGAACCACCTTTAGGAGCCATTCGTAATAACTCACGAGACCTGAGGTGCATGCGGGTGGTAAACTCCAAAGTCACGTAATAATGTTAAATCTCAAGCTCACGAGCATCATTCGGCAATTAAAGATAAATTTGACAGTTTTTCACACCACTTACCGTGCCCTGCATCCGTTTCTAGTGCTTTGAATAGTAGGTATTTTATCCCAAGATAAGAAGCGGTTCCGGATGTTAAGGGAATTCCGGTTATTTTACGAGGCAAGCACCACCAATTTCTAAATTTCACCAAAGGAAATAATTTTTCCCGAGTTCAAAACTTGAAATAAATGGGCTAACATTGGAATTGAAGATGTCTATGGCCCAATTGAAGACACTATAGCACTGCTGCTAGGAAATCAGCAAATCAAATTTGCTGATTCTTCCTCATCAGGATTCACCGACCCGAAGAATGGTTTGATGCAGCTCTACATTTCAGTCTCCTCTCAGCCAACCATATTTTTCCCACATAACGCATAATTTTCACTTCGCTTAAATTTTTCTTCAAATATTTCACCTTTGGTCTTCTCGGTGATTTTCTCCTTCCATTATTGTTATTAAGTGTATGCAATGTCCCAAAATGCGTCAAGAAATTGTTACTTTCATTTTGCGAATTTTCATTAAGGAGGTCCCACCGCGACTGGGTTAGTCAGAACAAACACTGAATTCCATCTTTTTTCTTGTGCTGTTTAAAACATACTGCTTTCGTTGTAGACAGTCCTTAGATATTTGAAACATGAAAAAGATACAAAATATGTAGAACATTCGACGGTTATATTTTTAAATGAACACATTTTGGAGCCATCAGAGCTCTATGCAGCGCCACTTCGAATAAACTGACGCATTTTGATTCCAGTTCCTGCAGTTATTTGCTAATAACTCCAAACCTAAGATTGATTGGAACCGATATGTCTTTAACATTTAATTTTCAGGAAGTATTTGCTTCATATGAACAGTTTTTCACCAAAATTGCTTTAATAATCGGTAGGAAATATATAATTTTACCCAGTTTTCACCAATTCTCGCATTAAACGCCACGTAACTTCGTGTTCAATTGGCAAAAAAATGAACGAGTAAAGGTACGATTTTGTTATTGATATCAAAATAGGACACGTATTTATTCAAGTCACCAGTGTATGTCAAAAATGGAATTTCAGTCATTTTACGGTGAAACCATCCTAAGTCTCTTCCCTTCCTGACTCTTGGCAAGGACTTCTTGATTAGTTATTCTCAACGTCCATTTGATCTTCATCTTTCCTTGACTACACCATATTTCCTTTGCTTCCAACCATCTCTGTTCTGCTTCCATTATCAACTATGATTCACTGCCATATGATGTCCTGTTCGCATCACTATATTTTTACTGTATTAATCCATTACAAGGGTAAGAATTAGCGATGTGAACACTCAGTTGGCGTCGACCATGGTAACTTTTTCTTCTCGAATAACTTACCATTGTTATCTATTAGCAGTTTTCTGCCATCTGAATTTACGTCAGTTATGAAAGTCAAGCGATAAATCTTCATTATCTTCAAATGACCAGTAGGTGACGAGAAACAAATATGGTGGACTTTAAAGGTAGTACATACCAGTGGTACTATGGTGGTTAAAGACTGGTGTGAATGTTGGTAGAAATAACCAACGTATTGCACAATGGTAAGAAGCTTAAAGCGAACAAGGCTTTAGAGCTTGGTTCAAAAATATTTATAAAAAGCAATGTGACCAATCCAAGGCATATCTCTTTAACGTTTGCATGCACACAAGGAATCAAGAAGACTGTCCTCATACAGCGAACACTGGGTGGCACTGAGAAAAGAAGAAAGCGGACGGTTTTTTGCCCAACTGCTCAAAATATATTAGTTACACTTACACATCGTAATTCATGGGGTCATATTTGACTTCGCCTGAGTATTTGAGCTGCTCCTGCCAGTACAGCTCTAGGGGTCATTGGAACGCGCGAGCCCTTCTACCACGTTAAGGGCATGAATGTCGTATTTCATTCAAAATCGCAAAGGAGAGGAAGTGCAGAATCTGGCAGAATCAAGGAGATGTAGGAGGCGCTTTCGTCAAGTTATGCGCTGGAGTGATGTTTTTGCATCCACGTTCGGTTCATCTGAGTCATCCAACACTGAAAAAATAATTGAGCATCCTCCGCTGTCGGACGAAAGGACCTTCGGAGTTCCAAGAAGCGGAGTCAGCACGCTTCGTATCGCCCTGCTTCGTGTGTGGCTCATGTCATGCCATCTTCCCTGGAGGGGGATATGGCGAGGGTGGAGGGGGATATGACGAGGGTGGAGGGGGTAGAAGGGGTCCATTGGCTACTCGGCGAGACGTAATCTGCGGCGAGCATTAATCTGCCGTGCACTAAGACGCATGGTAGACATTGAGAATAACAATCTTTCGTAACTACCCATCCGTGACGTAGAAGGGTTCAGGATTAGATCAAGCATAGGTTTGATGATATATGGAATAATTTAGATATATTTCTAGCAAAGAAATTACGTGTCCCCGGGTGCTTTTATGCTGAATGCAGAAGTCACACAACGAGGAGAGAAATTAGAGCAAGTGGATTTCTTCATCTACCTCGGAAGTACCATCACGTGGGACGGAAGACGTACAGCGGAAATAAAGCGTAGAATAACCCAAGCTAAGAAAGAGTTCGTGATGAAAAGGCAAGTGCTATGTTCAAATAAGATAGGGCTGCAAACGAGGAAGCAGTATGTGAAAGCATTCGTGTGGAGCGTGGCTCTCTATGGATCGGAAACATGGACCATTGGAAAAGCAGACCAGAAAAGATTACGACCTTTCGAAACCTGATGTTGGAAGCGGATGCCAAAGATCAAATGGATGGTTTAAATAAGAAATGAAGAATCATACAGAAGAGTGGAAGAGGAAAGGACCATATGGAATACTATACAGAAAAGAAGAACCAATTTGATTGTGCACATTCTTGAGGAACAAATGGTTTGTGAGGAATATAAATGAAGAAACAAGAGGAAAAAGTCCCAAGAGGAAAGCCAAGGGAATTGATTCATAGACCAAATAAATAGGAAAGCACAATTACCAATTGGGGGAACGAGGATACATTCTCCCCCCATAAAACATTGCGGAGGGTGCCCTCATTTATTTCGAAACCCCAAAGAGACGCGGGTTTGGTTCTAGAAAGATGAAACCTGAATCGGAGGGCCTCGATTCCGAGTCTGACAATAACAAATTTTAGGATTTTAGAAGGATTGTTTTAAAGCTTGCAAACATTAGTTTGGATTGGCGGGGGGGGGGGGGGGGCTTACACGGCCGTGGGGGCGTCAAAACCCTTGCCCCCTCCCCCTACTGAATCCGCAACGCTGTTACGCTGCTGGTCTGAGTCATTAAGTGCAACGCGAATGTGGAAACAGCACTGTGTAAAGCTGCCAATGTGTACGATCGAAACTTGATGCGATCACAAGATTAAGGGTTTCCGGTCCTCTGGGTTTGAATCACGGAAGTGGTTGATATTATTCGGAGGAATCACGATCACTACTTGGGCACTTGGTATGTTCGACTTTAAAAGAATAGTATTCCGTTCATTCGATGGTACGTTAAATTGTGGATTCTTAGTATCTTGCGTTAAAAGTCGATTAATGCCGACTTGCCGGGTTACTGCCCACATTTTCTTCCTTTACCAATTCATCCTTCGCTTGCAAACATACCCACAGGTCATTAGGAACCTGAGTTGTCGGTGGCATCCCAAAATAGCCAACCAACCATCCCAAATAGCCACCAAAACTGCATTTAACATCAAATTTGACGTAAAACTGGCTTCCCATCCAGGAGGCCCGGGTTCAAGTTCGAGTGGTGATGGACATTTTCAGTGGAATCACTACCCTTACTTGGTCACTTTGGGTGCCATGTAGTGTATGTACTTCAAGCGTAGTACTCAGTCTGTCGGATGAGGCATTAAACCGTGGTCCCCTTGGAACCTTTCGTTTAGAGTGAGCTTCATATTTCGCTTACAAATTTACCAATAGGTCATCAGGAACCTGAGTAGTCGGTGGCATCACAAAATAGCCAACCATACGGTCCAAATATTCATCAAAACTGCATTTAACATAAAATTGGGAGCTTTTCGAGCTGTTAATTACAGACCTGGTGGAGAGACAGAGTAAGATTAACATGAATAAAAATAGAAAGTTCAAAGATTTTAGAAATATGTTATGAGCTTGAAATGATGCATAATGCAAGCTCTTAATTTAAATACCCAAAAAATATTATGTACCAAATTCGTCGAGACTCAATTGTTACAGTCGAGTTGTTGCATACATTTAAAGTCACCAGGGAAATGAAGAGGAGCTATAGAGCGGAGATCACGCTGAATAATAAAGATTTCATTACGGTAAATAGCCAAAAGTTCCGGTTCTTTGGGCACTTGCATCATTAAAATTGGGCAGAACTTTGCATTTATGATAATGGAAAAAACATTTCGGCACATTGGAGCCCTTGTCCGTGAAATTTTCAAAAGGTCCAGCATTGACAAATTTTGAGGATACCGGACTTGCCACGGTATTACCTTTACAGAGCCCCCAGCACTTGCACATAAGTGCAAAAAATTCCACAGAGGAAATAACCATACGCCATGACCGGGAGTCGAACACGGATCTCTCGAGTACTCGGTGTGATATCAAGGGATCCGGATTCGAGTCCCGGTCAAGGCGAATGATTTTTCCTCTGTGCAATTTCCCGCTTAGGTCTTGCATTGTCAAATTCGCACTTCATCATCTGTAGATCAAAATTATGGTAGCTACGACACAAAAAATACCCAACAGCTACTTATCCGCTCTCTTTTCTGAGTAATTATAGTAACGAAGCGAGCGACACTGGGGGACACAGAACCTTTGCATATTTTCATCCGATGGAAATGTCCTTAAAACACGAAAAAAAGACCTTTAGTGAACGACGTGTTGGTCATTAGCATAAAGAGAAATTAAGATAGCATAACTTAAGACTAAAATACCTAGTTTAGATTACCAGCGACAGCTGGGCCGAGTGCAAAGTCTAAATATCAGCGGAAAACAATAAAAATGGTGGGAGAAGTAAGAGGAAAAACTCCCCGATCGTACAGGGAACTTTATTGTTTTTCATTTGTCCGAATGACGAAAAATGAGGAAGAGTATTGAAAGCAGAAAAAAATCATTGCGTATTACTTGCGGCAGATAAGTGGAATAGATAATACGTGCTAAGGAAACAATAACTCCATTTAAGCGCAAAACCACCTTTACCAGGGCATTTTTTTTACCAAATCTAATTTACTGTACACCAAAAGAGCTCATTTCCTATTTCCATATTCCCATTTTTTTTTTAGGTGAGGGTTTGGAGATGAACGGTTTTGGTGAGCTGGGAGGCGGGGAAGATGAACGAAGGAGTGTTGTATATGGAGAGGGAGGATTGAAGGAGGTTGGTGGCGGAGATTCGCAGGAGGTGGAAAGGATGGTTGGAGGACGTGTTGAGAAGTGAGGACCTGTTGAAGACGGCGATAGACGGAAGAAAGCCTGGCAAGCGCGAAAGGACAGGTATTGTGGTCGACATTAGGAGAGGCAGAGGGTGAGGTGTGAGGAGCATATTGGGCCTGAATGGCAAGCAAGTAGCGTGCAGGAAAGTGAAAAGTCGTACCAGAAGTGGAAAATTAGGGCAAAGCATATATTTAAGAAAATAGAGAGCTTATATAGAAGAGCGACTTGACCCACGAAAGTGAAGCAGGAAACTCTTTCGCGGAATTTCCACCTAACTTGGCCATCGCTCGCAATGTGTTCATAAATTTAATGAAAAATACGGAGCTTTCTTTTAAATTAATCCAATTTTGAATTTTTATACATAAATCGTTATGGTACCGCGGAAATCCTGCTACAATTACCTATGCTTTTGGCGTGTTAAAAGCACAACTGATGAATTAAGTAAGGCCGACTGCGCATTTGAATGGCTACAGTATTCTCCTATAATATCGTGCCTTATGGATCCATCCATTCTCTTCTTTAATTTATGGGGTAAGGACTGCCCGAAAGCCTTCCGATCATCTGGTAGAGAATAACCAGTGACGAAATGAGGCTCCAACTCTCTACATGACACGCTACATTCCCACATCACCAGCGTAGATTTTTCATCACGCTGATCGGCATTGAATACGTTAAGATCGCGCAAGCCCCTGTTGAATTACGTCACACATCCATGCCCCCTCCCTCCCCCCTCAAAACGTCTCAATGTCGCTCGACCTTGCTGACGGGTGATGGGGAAGGGTGACCCCGTTGATGACGGGTGCGGCCCACGCCTCACTTCCGCAGCAGAAACTGCGGTGTGGGGACGGGGCACAAGCTGCTTCCGCGGGATATTGAGGCCGTCACCTGTGAGTGACGAGTCCGATCAACACCCGAGCCCGCCGAATCAACACGTTTTACGAAGGAAGTCACCGCGCTGTCTACGAGGGTTAGGCATTGAGACTTTGGTCCCCGGAAGACGAACCGCGGCCGGCCATCCGATCCGGCAACCGGGCCCACCCAAGACAGCAGCACCACCAGCCACGAAGAATTTTCGAGGGTTAAGACGTCGCGTGGGAGAGGCGTTTTAAGATTTCCGGAAGATTGACTTTCCTCGCCGTATGCTTGCGGGGTAGAAAGTACACGGAGTGAGTTGGAGCGTCATAAGATTCTTCACCTGTTAAACGCTAACCGGGAGTGGGAGGGGGTGGGGTGGGGGAAGGAATGAGGTGGGGGGAGGGGAGGAGAGTTGGGGTAATGCTCCATAGGGAACGGGGCAGGTGCGATCGACGACGAATGCATCGGTGTAAAACGAGCCGTAATCCTAATTTTTTTTAACTCCAAACGACATTGAACCACCCTTTAAAGGACATTGACGGGTGTATCACGGTATTGAGAAGCGAGCGGTTGTTGGGTAGAAGGACGGTAGAATCAATCACAAGTGCAAGGAAATAGAGAGCATAAGGGAGAGATTTAAAATGTCATTTCACCAAAAGGGACTGTAATAATTGTGACAGATTCCGTCTACGGAAGAATTACTCTTGCTATGCAGACTAGAGCTGACATTTATGCTTAACCACCACCCCGAGATTAAACGTATACAGGCTAGACGGGGTGATTGTGGTGTAGAGAGGGGAGTAGTTGTCGGATAAAAGCATCATTTCTTACAGGATTGCAACACGAAGCAGGCTCTTTTCATCGTGTAACAAATGGGCACTATAGACTATGTTACCTAGGTTGGTAACTATTAATAATTCCGAGGTTAGCAACCACTTATTAATTATATTGTCTTCTATGTTCATTGGTGAGAAAAATGAAGATTGAGCCTATGCATCCTCGTCTTCAAATTTATAGCTATTTATCTCTGTACTCGCTGGTAGGTTCCTACATTCAAAGACGGTCCACTTACTACACTAACTTTATTTTTCTCAACAATTAACTCAGTAAATAGCATAAATAACAGCCAAGGAAAACACTAAACACATAACACTTAAAGTTACAATGGATTCCTCGTTATTATTTAGGCGAAAAAACTTCTCATAGCCCTCATAGCCCAAGTGAATCTATTTATTAGCAATGGAGGGGACCAATTCACTCCACCTTATGACACGTTCATTTTCAAAGACATGGATGGTGGTATTTACTTCCTCGTTCTTTCTCCAGACTCCAGGAAACGGAGGGCTTCCTAAATATAGGAGTCACGTGAATTGGAGCGCTCCCCTTTAAATTATGAGTGAATGGTTGCAAAAATAACACACTTCCCCTTTCACGTAAAAAAAACTTTTTGAGTTTTCGGCAAGGGAAATGCGTCACTGCCAGCCCCCCATGAAAGAAAAGTACGAAGCCTCGAAACTTCAGAAAGGCAGAGCATAAAGTTTCCGTAGAAAATAATAATTATTTAAGGAAGTTTATCCAAGATCACTTACCTAAGGAAAAATAACGTTTTGATTCCAAGGACAGAGAAATAGCATCAATGATACTATTGTGATCCGGCAAGACTGCCGTGAAGAAAGTCAATATTTAAACGTGTCTCTCTAGAAAATCACATAATGCTCATGTAAAACCAACTTTCACATCTGAAGGAATTTTTAAGGTTCCATTCTGGTAGTGATTTTTGTGATTGGTTGATTTTTGATCGCAAATATCCTGACCCCGGCCACGGGTCTCAATTTTTTCCGGATTAAAATATACTTCAGTGATGGCTATAAAAATCTTCAAATACGTATGAGCGCAAAAATGTGCGATAAATGGGAAAAATAAACTTTCCGTAGGTAATTTATTAAAAAGCCTCGGTAATTAAAAAAGTCTCGGTAGCTTAACTGGTTAAAGCACTCGGCGCGGAACCGAGGGATCCGGGTTCGAATCCCGGTCAAGGCGAATGATTTTTCCTCTCTGGGATATCGCATTTCCGTACGTAATTATTATAGCCTCACAATACACAAGCTAAGATAAATTCTTGACCATTCTACCTGTACTTAAATTGTACACAAATGGATATCGTGGATTCAATTTTACCGAATGAATTGCTGCATTCAGTTACACTAGACAATTTTATTATAGTATTTCTTATAAATTATATTATCTATTTAAGTTATCTATTATAACATACATACTCATCATGTCGTTCTCTTTCGTGGTGGGCATAGTAAAAAGAGTTTAACTCACTGCGTTAGGCCTGGGAACTGGCTTTGGATTAAATAATTGCCTCCATGCTGCAATGTCTTTGAAAAACCTCCAACCTATTTAATGCATTACTTCATATACACTCTCTTGTTCTTAAGATGGGCATTTTTATTATATTGATTAATATATCGAATGACAGGTTTGTGTGGTGGCTAAAGGACATGCCTCCCACCCCGGGGGTCCTAGCTACGTCATTTTTCAGTAGAATCCCCATTCCTTTTTGAGCGCTAAGTGAAGTAATCTGTCCGTCAGATGGGAAGCCCTATCAAGGATCATTTGGAATCCCTCTATCCCTTAGGATAGGGTACGATATTCTGGGCCTCATAATTACCTCAAATAGTTCAACTCAGTTTCAAGTGAAAACGTTTGCATGCCCGCACGAAAAACATTATTGCTGTCTTGAATAAAATATTCATAATATTTTCTCTATATCCAAGTCTATGGGTTACTTCTATAATATATATTGATTTTTGTTTCTTTTTTTTTTTTGCTATGGGTTTCTGTATCATGTCTGATTTAACTGAAAAAACCTTGCGAAGCATTTTCTGGGTAGCATTTTAAACAATGTATATTGCATATTTTTTATCATAATCAACATAATTTTTCTTTTTTGTGATGTTTTCTTTATTGTGTAGTATCATTTGAGTTTTTCTCTTAGTTTATTGCACCACACAGTCTCTATGCGTGCATGGGCTATACGTTCCACAGAACTAGGTCCTTAAACAAATTTATATATCTGTGTGTCCTTCCCACACACTCAAGGCAATGCCATCCTCACCAAGGTACCCATCTATCTTTTATGGCGCTAATAATCTGTATCACCAGCCGCCTCCGATTATAACAGCAACTGAACGACAATTTCAATGTCTCACACTTTCTAGTGGCAACCTTATATGAGGGATTCAGATTATTAGCTTCAGGTGCTAATTTTCTATGTTATACAAATATTATACATAATGTAGATGAAGGTTGAAAGCAAAAGAAGCAATATTTGGGGAAATACAAGTTAAGGCAGGTTAAAATGCAAGAGAGTAAGAATCCTCTCGATTTTGTACATGCGCCGGCCCCTGTCTTCTTACTCGACTTTTTTCTTCACCTCAGCATGTATCCTTCCTCTCTTTATCTCATTCATAAAGCCTCTTCCTTCCTCTTTACCGCTTACCCAGTATCCTTCCCTCTATCACGACTTTCATCATACCTTCGCATCCTTATCTTATCCAGAAGTTCCCTCTCTTCAGCCACCAAACCTCGCATTTCCCCATTTTTCTCTGTCCACCGAACTTTCTTCACTCCTCTGCACGCCCGCATCTCAAATGCCTGTAATCTATACTTGTCCTCAGTGTCCACGTGTCGGCACCATACTACGTAACACTCCTCGCCAATTTAAACGGAATTTCAACATGTACAAATCTTCGCCAGTGTCCTCTTCACATCCTTATACAAGGTCCCTGCCATCAGTTCCTTCCTATTGCTGAACGCTGCTATTGCTAGTGCAACTCTCCTTCAAATGTCTTAACTACTTTACCCATTTTCCTCTTATGTACAATCGAGATAATTAAAATTTTCTTCCTGATCCAGTTTGTGACCTCCTCTTATGACCATCCTCGCATTCATAGTCCTGTAAAATGTTATTTCTTTTGTTTTCTTATGATAAATCATAATTTCGTTAATCCCGCACTGATTTTCTCATGCATCTACCAAAACCTGGAATCCTTTGCACTCCTATAATCAAACAAAATTTAGATGAAGGTGGAAAGTATTAGAAGCTACACAATGTGAGAATACCGAAATTCCTGTTAAAATCACCCAGAAGCCTTTACATGATAAATTCCGACGCTTAGAACCATGCAAACAACAAAAGAAATGAAATGAAAAATACGGAACGGCGATTTTTTTGCGGCAACAGAGGAACACGAAACTCTTTTAACTTTGAAGGCCGAGCCGCTGGGGAAGAGAGACTCACCTGCCTTGCCCCAATCCCCCCTTCAGTCCAGCAATACTCCACGAACCTGACCAACAGTGCTGAGGCGGGATTATTCCCTTCATTGTGCCCTACGCTTACAAGGAACAGGGATCGTTCTCCGACGAAGGAAAAACGTGCGCGAACATAAAAAGACAAGTGAACGACGATGCCCACACGTCTAAGGAGCACTCCAGCTCGGGCACGAGGACTAAAGGGAACGTGGATGAAGAGAATTGAGCGGGAGAGAGTGGGAGAGAAAGAGAGGAATGTTTCTCGAAGAGGCATTCCGCAACACCCACTCAATCGGTCTCTCGGAAAAAAAACTTCCCGAACCAGAGTCCTTCCCAACCGCTTCACCGGCCAGACAGACGCTGTTGACGAAAGCGTATGGAAGAAGAAGAAGGCAACGAAACCAATTACGTGGAAATAGGAAGTCGCCGCTCTTTGCCAATTCCAACACCCACCACGACCACAACTACGACCCGACCATCGCCGCCTCCCATCTCCTCCAACGACAGAAGAAAGCCCGCTCATCCCCTACTCCCCCAACCTTCCGCCACTTTGCATAACAGGACGGCCCACTGACCAGGCGCCCCACTACGCGGCACCCCTCCTATATAGCCGCCTCCACACGGATTGCAAAGAGAGGGGAGGAGAAAGGAGTGGGGAACGAAAGCGAGAGGACGGGAACATGTACAACTACAAACACCGCACTGCAAGCCGCCGCGGGGGCGTGTAGCAGGGGATGCTAGCAATGGAGAGGCGGGCGAGTTTTTGGGATGGCCTTTTCGCCGTCGACGGCAGCGGCATGCGCGTCGTAGTCTTCATCCGTATTTTAGTAAGTTCGATCTATTGATAGGTAAATGCGTGCTCCACCATCATCAGCAGTCATCAATCTCAATATTGGTTTGCTGCAGCTCTCCAATTCACTCTCCTCTCCGACAACCGCTTCATTCCTCCATACTTTTTTACTTTGATGTTGTTTATAATTTGCCTGACGTATTCCATTCTTGGTCTAACCATATAAAAAGTATTCAAATTATTTTCTCCTTACAATATTGTTTTCAAGAGATTATTGCGTTACAAAAAACGTGCTTATGCAATAAAAAAGGTATTTTAGTCATTACGTTTTGTCTATGTTTGAGAGAGTAAATAATGATGATTGATGACATGAGTCACGACGGGATGACAATTTCACTTAAAATGCTTTGGATGTACATGCATACCTATCATGCCGCTACCTTTTGGGGTAAACACAGTGGATAAAAGATCTTAGGCTTTCCCGGCGAATAATATTAGTAAAATCAGTCTCAGCCCTGATGACGATGAGGCAGTCACTCGTCGAAACGTTGGCCTTTAAAAGCCTTACCCGGTGCCAAACCCGAGAAGATTTTACTAACAGTGGATAAAGTTCAACTCTCGGTGATAGGCCTGTAAAGCTGACTCGGCTTTAATAACTTTCTCCATAATGCCCTATCCTTGCATACCTCTTTTTCTTCAGTCACACTCGAGCATCGATTTATGCAATTCCTCCTGTTTTTAAGAATCCTAATATCCCTCCTCTTAAAGAGTATTTTACACCACAGTCAACCATGACTTTCTCGGTCTACCCCTTCCTCTCTTACCATTCACTCCTTTATCATAGAAACTACTTTAGAATTCGAATCTCATCCATTCTCTCGCAAACAAGTATGGGAAGTGTTATATTGGGGCACGAATTTTAAAAGTAGTTACATGGATATCAGAGTGGAAACATTACCAGATACATCGCACTCTGCAGCCAAAACGGAACGCAATGATGCATGCCCTTCACGGCAGACGATTCCACACAACAGTCAATGACAGCCGATACCACACTCGCCGATTCCACGACGAAGAAGTGATCGGCGGAGGTGCGGCGTGCGCAAAATGGCGTGCAGCCGCGCACGCCTCCGGTTAGAGCATAAACCTTGAAAAGAGGAGGGAATATGGAAAAGGAATTGAAAGAGGGAAAGGATGACAGTGAATTGTATGTTAATGAAGTGTCTTAGTGACTAGATTGGTTTTAGTTATAGTCGCAAATTGCGCGTGAGGGAGTGAGGCACGCTTTTGGGTCTTCCAGATCGGAATTTAATCTCTCTTAATTTGTCACATCTATCAGTGCAGGAAATATAGCGCGGTGTTAACGTTATAGCCTCTGTGCCACCCTGAAACTCTCCTAATCTGAGCCTTTCACGTAATATAGTTTGGTGCATCCATTTCAACTTTATGGAACGGCTTCATATCTGAAATAAGAAGTAGCTTAACTCTTTTCGTAGATTTTCGCAGTTCATTTTAATTTTGGTAAGTTTCTATTGGCTTTCTGCGATATAATTACACTTTTTGAGCAACAGCTACGCCGTGCTTCGTCAGACTTTCTAAATCAACAATAAAAAATAAATAAACAAACTTCGGCGGTTATTATGTAGCGTGATTAATTAATACTTGAGTTTTGCAAAAGTCTTTTCCACGTATAAGGAAGTTTGTAGCCATCTTCTCTGTTTAGGTTGACAGGTCTTTTTTCTATTTCAATGGCTTCCCTGATGATCCGTGGATAGTAGCTGATTTCTTTACATAAAACTTTCGCCATTTTGATGTCTATACTGTTTAGTTTGCTCCGTATCAGTAGATTTTATTTCCCAACCCGGGTTTCATCAAGGATCGACATCTTCAGGTGTACTGTCACCAGAAGGAGTCAATCCTCGACAAAACCCGGGTCGTGCATTAAAACCTATCGATGGGGAAAAACTAAGCTGCGTTTTATTCCAATTTTCACGTAGTCTTAGCCTACCATGTAGCCTCCGAGACTCTTGCGGCTTTCATCAGCTGTGTTACACGCTTTGGTCGCTTGCAGCAGTTTTTATCCAAGCGCACGGCTTTCATATGTATTTCGTTTACTACGCGGATTTCATTTTTCCGCGCAGGATCACAAATCTCGGAGGCATATTCGAGATGTGGCCTGACACGACCAAAGTAACACCTCACTTGCAATTTTTCATTCTAGGACTTAGGTCCTAGTCACCTGATTAATCCTAGTTTCAGTTCTGCAGCTCCGTAAAAGTTTCGTGTTTGCCTCATATTCATTTACACTAGCTCCACCAGCTCATTCCTGTGGTGAATAAGATGGAGTGCGACAAAGAGATAGACGCGGAAAAAGATACGAGAATTACCGGAGAAACTGTCATTCCAATACTTTTCTATAACTGTAGAAAATTAAATTTAAGAATAAATTCAATCCTTTAGGCGTAACTTTGTGGAAGTACATTTCAAATAATGACAATACCAACTATGTTTAAATGTAAGGTTTTTATGGACACAACTAGTTTCAACGCTACGGCGTAATCATCAGGTACCTGATGATGACTAGTTGTACCAATAAAAAACTCTGTAGATTTAAACATAGTTGGTATTGTCATTATATAAATTTCAGAAAACTATTCATAGCGTATTATCGTCGGAAGTTCCACCCACCATATGGTAAGTCTTAGATAGTACTGCCTGTAATATTCTCCGTTTGCTAGGTTTTCTCAGACGTTCACTTCACCAAATCATATGCCTACCCAATATTATATCACTTGCAGACCCGTCATACCGGTTAAATTTCCTTGTCCTTTATCTCATAAAACTTTCCTGGCTGGATTTAAAAACAAGGAGATAATTTATAATGGCCTGTTAAAAAAAAATGAACCTCAGATTTAATTGGGTAAGTCACTAATCAGAGGAGAATGTGATGAGGGTGAGGGAGGATCTGTAATGCATGAAATAAAGAGAGTGTGTAATGAAGGAATGCATTAATGAGACTTCAGCAAAAGAGGCATGTGAGGATAAGATACTATCTATTCATCGCACTGCGTGCTAGATCGAGATAGATTTTTTTTAGAGATGCAACAATTTGATTTTTGATTTCGTTCACCTCATTAAAATCTAGAAGTCCTACAATTCTATGCATTCAAATATTCGCGCGGAGAATAAACACAAAATGAGAAGAAATGAAACATAAACAAAGTTTAATCTTATTGTCATACTGGCTCAAGAGAGCGGCCACTCACAATAAGGTCCAAGAGCATGAGCGAATCGCTATTATAGTGATACAAGAAGTGAAGATAGCGCGTGTGTAGTAATGCATGAATTTGACTACCGCAAAAGATGAATTCAAGGAAATGGAAGTGTTTTTGACACATCGTGTACACCTTAGGAGTTTTCAGTTTGTACGATGTAATTCGGTGAGCAGTAATCTTACTTTTCATTAAATAACTGAGAAATAAGACGAACCATACACCGTTATAATTCTGACTCAATCGATGCGTCAAAACTACCTCATTATTTTCAATAATGCCTCTCTAGGGCTGTGCCACTTTTATTACTATTAAGGTTATCTTCCGGTTAAGGTAGATTTAAATGAAAGTGAATAAAAATCCTCTGGGTGTTTACAGGCGCAGGGCCCTACCCATCTATATCATTGCTGTCATAATTTCTTCATCCCGTCCATAAAACCTATTCACTTTCGTAGCCTGCCCCAGCATCTTTCCTTCCGTCACTGCCTTCAGCAACACTTCGCTCCTCATTACCTCTTCCAATCAGCCGCGCTATACTTTTTGGGAAATATCTTGAAAAGTAGTATAGTTAGTGGATGATATTTTGGCGTATTTGGAAAGATGAGACCTTTAACTCTTTATTTTATTATCATTTGAGTATTATACCAGGTGATTGGTAGGTTTTGGTAGTCCTTATCCTAGCATCCAAAATTCTGGTATATCGTCTCTCTCTCCCTCCTGTAAATGTCCCGCCTTCAAATCTCGATCTTAAATTCCTCATTACGTCTACATCTTCTTATTTTGTCAAGAATTCCTATTCTCTTCCTCCCTCTTTCACGCTTCCCCACTGTTCTCTCGCCTCTATCACCCTCTTCAATATGCCCTCTCCTCTCAAAACGTACTCCATCCATCTCATTTACCTTCTCTGAACCTCCGCCACCAGCTTTCTTTCCTCTCCAAAGATGTCCAAAACCTCTTTAATGAGGCAAAGCTCATTGAATTTTACGTAAACTGTTATCTCGTTCTAACCATCTACAACACGAAGTGAGAAGGTATCAAAAACAAACAGAATACGTACGGAAACATGACAAAAAACTTTGTATATTCCACTCTTTTTGCAATGTTCATTACTCAATGCCACAAAGTTACGCCTGCAACTATTGATGCTATTAGAGTACGTACACACACAAAAATGTGCAATCCGACAGTGTCACACCCTTTTGAGAGTGGAATGGCTCGGGAGAAGGAGCGACCATCATCAGGGAGCCACCAACCTCCGTCAAGGACAAGGAGGATGAAGGGTGGGGAGGAGGGGGTGAAGGGGCGGGAGAAAGGACGAAGAGAGAGAGTGTTGGGGGGAGGGGGGTAGTGGGGGGGGGGGGGAAAGAGTAGGAAAGGGGGAGGTAGGGAGGGCAAAGGACACCCACGCGCACTTTCCCACGCCACCCACTACGAAACTGGTGACTCCTCCCTGTTGAACGGCGCGCCGCGGAGTGAGAGAGGGAGAGATGGAGAGACACAACACACACCTCCCCTCTCTCCCCCCCCCCCCCTTACCCTAACCCCCGCCTCACCCACGCGACTGCCCCACCCCCTCTCCTACCTCTCCCACTTCCCCTTCTCCCCCTCCTCCACCCCCTCCACTGGACCCTGCCGGCAGAGAAAGCGTAGCATCCATCATCTCGTCCCTATATGGACCTCGGGACTCACGGCCAGGGTTCGATCTCGACTCCCAGGTCCGCATTTACTCTTCCTTCCCTCTTGTCTCCGCCACGCTATGCTCGCTTCCAACCAACCTGAAGCACACAATCCTCCATGGTATCTCAAACCCCCAATACCAGATTAGCACAAAAGCAATAACGCCAGCGTCCCACAATCTACAAAACCGGACATCACACCTAATAGCCATTATATTGAGAAAATATATTAATAAAAACATTAAAAAAACAAAAAAATAATTAAAAAAAATGTATATGTATATTCACTTATAATAATACTGGGGAAAACTATATAATACAAATTTAAAAAAATATACTTACAAAAAAACCCATTCACATTATCAACATCCTAAAATTAAAACTAAATACCCAAATAAAACAAAACATCCTTACAATCCCCACCCAATGCTTTTCCAAGTTTATGCTCAAAAGGGACCATAAAGGAGAAATCGCCTGTCCCTAGAAGAAAGGTAAAGAAGAACGCCTGGCGACGCATTTGTTACCGCTTTTCAAGTCCTCCGGACAGTTCTATAATACAAGGACCCTAGCGAATAATTACCCTTAAGCCTGTACCACTCAATGCTTGATCCAGTACAAGTACAGAGGTACTTCGAGGCGTGATGTTTCTAGGTGTTCCGTCCGCGCTGATGATATTCCGTTTCGAAAGAGTTCGCATTTGAGGTGGCTGGAGCGGTAATCGTGGGTCATTGAGTGCAAAATTTAATAACATTTTAAGTAAGTCAAAAATAATTCTTGGTCCAGATTTCATGTTAGTGCATCTTTTTATGCGTTAGAACTCATCATACAGGCAGTAATCGAAATGATAATTGAAAAATATTTTTAAAATGTTCCTCTATTAAAGCATGTTTTCTGAGTTTTCGGCGCGATATTCGAAATTTAGACGAATTTATATTATAATATAAAAAACATATAATATATGTTGAAATATGTTATTTCCGAAAAGTGGACTCGGCGTGACTCCTTGAAATTAGTTAGCAAAAACAATAGCGATAAAAATGCATTATTTCGCGTTTAGATGAAAATATGTAGTACATATTATGTGTTCGAATCATAACAAAATATATGTCATGTGCCATAAGACTACGTGTTAAAATAGCATTGAATTGCCAAAATTCCAAATCGGTATGATGCAATTTTTAAAAACTATAATCTTTACTAACTTTAACTTTTACCTTTAACCGTTCATTACCTATAAGATATCTCACAGAGTGATAGTGGAGAGGTGGATGCTTGAAGATCCGCACCGACCACAGTAGATATCATTAACGAAAACACGCATAGAATGTTTTACGCAAATCTGTACAAAACAAAAAAAAAATCGCTGCAGCTAACTTAAATAAATAATATCTTGGGGTTGATCTTCGCTCGGGTTGTAACTTCTCCTCAGGCAAATTCTTAAAGAAATCACGCGAGCTGAGAAAATAGAATTTTGGAATGTCGTTGAAAACACGTCGCAAAAATATACAATCAACAACGGCTATAACCATGGAGCTAATCAAGAAAAGAGCGATGAAAAACAACAAAATAGAGTGTTTGACCTTAATTATCTAAAGTTATAGACCACTAAGTCCAAATGGAAAGTTATAAAAATAAAATATAACCGTTGTCGTGAAATTTAGTCCAACTCTCATTATTCTAATGTATCATATAAATATATGTTTTTATCTTTACTCTTTGTACCTGAAGATGACGCCGCTGCGTCGAAACTAGTAGTAGGTACCGTAAAATAAATTGTTGGAATAAAACAGAGTTTTCCTTTTCATTTATAAAATGAACCTTCACAAAGTTGAGCCTGAGACGATTGAGATAAACTAATGTATCATGTTTAAAAGTAGCAAAAAATACTTATAAGTCCGCATTAATTCCCATGATTTTCAAAAATTGGTCCAAAAATCTTTTCTGGACTCAATTTCGGTCCCTTAACGAAATTTTCCGGGGATCAGACTTAGCACAATGAATTCATAGTACTTATAACCTTCAAGATGTATACAATTATTACACTTTTCAGAATATAAGTTAACGATGTCCCAGCCAAGTTCGTCCTTGTTCTGAACCATAATGATGGAGACATGAGGCAGCAGGATGCCTTAATGAAAGAATATTGAGAAATAAATACCCAAGACCCGAAACAAAATCCGAAATCCATAAAACAGCAATTTGACCAGTTACTACATGCATGGTAGAAAGGCCGGATACATTCAAGACTAGGAGACTATTGGAGGCTATAGAGATACTCCGGAGGATTGCAGGAAAACACTGCGAGACGGAGAAATAAGTGAAAATATAAGGAATTAATATATATCAGAAAATATAAACGACTGGGTGCATAAGGTGGTTCCACCGCGAGTTAAAAGAAAAATACTAAATTCCACCTATTTGTTTTCAAAACCAATCTTTCGGTGAATACATGCGTTACCTATTGAGAACCAAAGTTAAGGTACAAAATATGCAGATTATTCCGTGAATATGTATTTAACATCGATGTATATTAAACAATATATCGATGGTTTTAATTAGCACTTTTTTCCAGGCATAGGAGCCGACTGCAGCGCCAATTCTATGGAGTTACCACATTTTGACTTCAGATATCGCAATATCTCACTAGTAACTCACAAAATTAGGCGGTAAGATCATGGGCAAGGGTGGGCACCACCCATCCTACAAAACTCATTGCCCACCCTAGAAAAATCGACCGTATTGGTGAAATATACTGTTTTCATTGATTTTATCTTGAGAAAAATATTCATTACCATTCCTCGTAAACACAATTACACATAATCTGTGCCTAATAAAAAAGTAGTTGATCTCTAATCGGATTAGCGAAATTGAAACCTTGCTGTGACTGATCAGCTGGACGGCTGCACCCCCCCCCCCCCAAGGAAAAATCCCTAGATACGCCAATGGGTAAGATGTCTATATTTTATTTTGTAAAAAATAAATCGGGCGTTTTCCATTCTTACCAATAGTTTTCCTTAAAAATGACATTTATATTACATGGAAAAATACTATTCCTCCCCGTTTTTCTACCGTTCTCCCATTTGATGCTATGCAATTTTAAGTTCTACTTGCGAGAAAAATAGCGTGGAAAGGTAACATTTTGTAGTTCACATCAGATAGAGGACAGGTTTTTCTAAAATTAGCCAGAACACGAATACAATGGCAATCAAGCCATTTTACGGTGGAACCACCTTAAACGAAAACAAGAATGTAACGAACATATAAACAGAATGACAAGTTAAGATAAGTACGTATCGCAAGACATAAACTGCCCAAAGGTAGAAGAAACGTCGGTCGGCCGAAAAAGGCTTCTAGTAGGATATGCTAGCTGTCAACCAATCGAGTTAGCTTTACAGTCCCTGTGGAATCTTCACTTTTTGAAATCAGTGCCATATATTCCACCATTGAGGCTATTAGTAATTATCTGGCCGAAAAATCAATAATAGGTGAAAATGTTCCAACAATTGGGTATTTGCGTAAGTGAGGTATTTTGTTGAAATTTATTATAGCGAGTAGTGTTTGGTTTCGAAATGGCACGTACGAAATACCAACGTGTAATTCCAACTAATTAATTTAATAAATAGCTTTTAATATGCATTGTTTTAGCATCGAAATTGCCTAGGTCTAAACGCCCAACCATTGGTTCTTCGTAGTGTGACGTCATCTCCCATATTAGCAGAAGCGAAAAGCAAATAGTATTTGCCTTTTCGAAGTTATTTCGATATTTGCTAATTAATAGCTAAAGTTTCGTCCGCACGCTAAGACTACACAGTCACACAATCTCCAAATCAACAAATGGTTGACTATGGGAGATGCCGTCAGAGCCTACAAAACATGGCGGACCAGTGTTTCGGCGCAATTATAATTTATTAGATTTTATTAGCTAATAAAAAATTAACGAAAAGCCTCTCGAGCGTCAGAATGAAAATTTAGTCTCTGAAGTATCGATAGATTTTTTAGATGTCACTTCCCAAATGTGTGCAAATACTCTATTGTTTAGGTCTCCTACTCCCATAATTGGCTTAATTTAAAATTATAGTAGACCTTCGCGACCATATGAATGAAAACATCACTTCATCGATGGTAAAAATTCAATTATCCTTTTATGCAGTGCAAACATTTATGCCGGATCAAATTATGTGCAATGGATTCTATCCTCATTATCAAATAACGGCTAATATAGCTGACTGGCGTTGGGTTTGAATAAGTATGGTATGAAATGGCAAAAGAGATAATACCATAAATTTTTAAGAGCTAACAAGCACCAACGCGATTAAGCAATAATTTTAGCGATAATTTTAATGTCACTTCGTGCGAGTGGTATGTTCATGAAATGGATCAAGGTTCATAACGGATAAAATGCTACATTATTAAATTACTACATAATTGACAGTGTTACGCAAATGAAATCCGAGTAAAATCCTTACTATTTCTTTATCAATTCTTTCTTATGCGAATTGCCCATGTCAGTCACTGCGGATGAAAATACTCTATGCACATTTAAAACCTGCGAATTTCATAGCACCTTTATTTTCTGAGAGTGACCTGACCAGTGGAGGTAATAGTGTGGGAGTATATATAAGGTGGCGTGGGACTAACATATAACCAGGCGTCAATATTGAGATTCAATACCTGCTCCAAGATACCTAGTAAAATCATAGTGTTGCGTATTTCTACGCTGGTGTATCTTGGTGGCATGAATCGAGATTTTTGGCATATTTTTTATTGACCTCCCACGGTTTTAAATACGTTCAAGACTACCTAAACTATTTAAATCACCGTAATCCAGTCGTAATATTTCATTTACCTTTTCATTCCAACTTCATTTCCATCCCCAAAATCGCAAATGCTAACTTATTATTTGCCTTACTCTCAACACAGCTCACACATTCCATTCTTCTCCAACGCAAATATCGAAAGCATCTAGTCTAAATTTATCTTCCTTACGCAGCGACCAAGTTTATGAACCGCAAAAACTCTACGCTCTATATTTTTTACAATTCTTTTCTTAATTTTATTAAATTAGGGGTGATCTACCGGCGAAGAAATGTTTATATGGAAGAAACCTATAGTTTTTTTTCCACATTCAGGCGCCTGTCTACTTATGATATTTCTTCCTTCATCTGAGCGTACTATCGTTTTCACTGAAATGTAGACACCCAAACTGATAGTACTGATTTGATAAAATGGGGCCGGGTCGGAAAAAACATAAGAGGGTTGGCACACGAGGCTAGCTGCGGCCTTTGCCTTAACGCCACCGAGAGCCGACGAGGACGGACGTGGATGCGACCGGGCTATCAGAATTAGAGTCAAATAAACTCCGAGAGCATAAGCCCTAGCGAAAGGAATGCACTGAGGAAACTCACGTCCACGCACACGTTGGGGCGATCGGAGTATTTTCTTTCGGGCTCCGTCGCGGGGTTTTTCCTCTCCCTAGATTCAGGTTTAGGCTCACCGTGAGTGTCTCGGAGGGAAGCGGCTCCGTAGCCGAGATGGTTAATTCCATTCGCCGAAGTTGGTGTGCGGTTTTGGCAGGGTTCGAATCCGTAGTCAGGCCAAATTTTTAATCTTTTAGATTAAAAAGATGCATTCTTCATATCAACACAATTTATATAGTTGGCAAAAGAAAGAGTTAATGCGGTTTTTTATTTACGGCTTAATTTATAAAAATAATGACTTTCTACGTTACCACATTTATTTCTTAACAGATTTAATTCACTGAGAGGGAAAAGCATTGGAAGTGGCAGTGATTGCATCTTTGTGTCCTTACAGTGAAATACCTACTCATTGTATCTACAATCCTCTATAAATAACCAAATGCATTCGTAGTTTCGATCATTTTGATAAACCCTAGAGTTTGAAAAAGGTTTGTAATTCAATTGATATTTTTCATCTTCAAACTTCCAGTACTTTTTCACGTAAAAATGTGGGAAGTGAGGTGTTTTAAAGAACAAATGCTTTCCTTTCAGTGGGTGTGCGCAGAGCCAAATTAACAACTTGTTTATTAACGTGGGCCCCGTTGCTTGTACTGCCTACATGCCCTCAAGTGCGTTAATCTGTCACTTGGTGTGCGAACCATAATAAGCTATAAGGACCAGGTGGAAATAAATACGCATATCAGCTCTTTTACCCCAAATTATCCTACGATGTTTAATAGTTATATATTTTTGACCGAAATCAACGTCACCGATATCTGCATCCTTTTTATCAGACTTAGGTGTAATTTTGGCATGATGTATTTCTTTCGGGATAGAAAGGGTATTTAAAAAGTAAAACTATTCAAATTTCATTCAGTTTTTTAATATTTAGTCGCGTCACCACCTGATTCTACAACTTGCTGCAGACGGCGAGGCATAGATGCGACAGCATTCTCGCATATTTGAGGCCGTCGACGAAATGAGTCCCACAACTCATGGACATGCGCCTCTATTGCCTCCACTGTTGTAACGCCCCTTGGTTGCCATTCATTTGCCATCAATCCCCACAAGTTCTCAATGGGGTTTAGGTCGGGTGAATGAGCCGGCCATGGTGTAACCACTATCTCCTCGTTTTTCTGAAAAAAATCATCTACAATAGTTGCTGTGTGCACGGGGCAGTTATCATGGATGAAATTTATCTCTCCTTCTGGTACAATCTCTCTGGCGTAGGTCTTTAAATTTTGTTCTAATATGCCGACATACTCTCGTGAGTTCATCCTTGGAGACGTTCTAACAAGTGGTCCTGGGTCGGCCTCAGTCATACACCCCCAAAACCTTAGGGATATGCGTCCAGAACCACGATTCCTCAGTATGTTTCGAGATTCATACCTAATAAGAGAGAACAAATTACATATATATAATGACTAAGGAAAAATAACTATTTAATTTCACTGAGATTGAATACATATTTAATATTAGCTCTTATTAACATTGTTGACTAAAATTTAAGCGCCATTCCTTTTTAAATATCGTAATAGAAAAAACATCCCTACATAATTTATTTCAAATAACATCATTGAAATCAGTGTCTACGGCACTATGTCTTATTATCTTTGCAGTTACCGAACGTTATAAATTGGCTATGAAGCTTTAAATATTTTTTACCCTAGAATTAACTAAAATTAATCGTTCCTGGCGTAACTTTTTGGAACTGATTCATATAAAATAATAGTGAATAACTTTATGATTCCATATCAAGTGATTTATTTACAATCTAGGTTTCACTGTGGTACCGCATCATCAGGTGATTATTGAATCACCTTCGATCAATTCGATTATCACCTGATGGTGTTGTCCTGTAGCGAAACCTAAGTCGTAAATACATCATTTTATGTGGATTCACCAAGTTATTCACTATTATTTAACTTAGCATTTACAATGTATTTTACTAGTGATAATTTATTATTTCTCTCATTCGAGAGAAAAATCAATAGAGATAACATTCGGGTTCTGATTCAATACATTCAGTATATAATATATGAACCTACAGGTTACTTACCGCGCATTACGTGGACGCCACAAGTGCATTCTGCCGTTGCAGTCACTCCTAAACGTCTTCTCGTCCGCAAAAATGGTAAGGTCCCAAAATGCTTGCGGGCTGTTGACGAACTTTTCCGCGAACCGCAGTCTTGCCAGTTTGTGTTGCTCGGATAACAGTGGCTTCTGGGCTGGCTGATGGCATTTTAAGCCCGCCTCATGGAGGCGCCGTCGAACGGTAGAATAACTACATTCTAGGTTAAAATGTTGCCGAATTCCCTCAGCCCCTTTGCTCGTTAAAGGGTTTTCCCGGGCGTAGTGAGCAATGTCGTTGTCTACCGCTGCTGTTGTGCAGCGTGATTTCCCCGGTCTAGGCCTACTGTTCAAGGAGGCGTCGCCGTCTGCATAGCGGCGAGCCCACCTCCGAACCGTGATCCGATTTAAACTCATCCTTCGCGCCACCTCTGAGATTGATATTCCAGAGGCTACCATCCCAGCGATAACGCCTCTCTCAGCAACAGAGAGCTCAGAAGACGGAGCACGTTCCATCACGACGGTGTAACACCAACTGTCTCCTAAGTTTGAAGCACATATTCATGGATATACTCATCGCATTGCCAAAAGTCTATTTAATGGGTAAAACTATTAAATGGTGAAATTAAATTTAGATTCACTTTCCATAAGAATCAAAACATCAGGTTTGTTCCTGTTAATTTTTAATTATTAAAAAGGTAGAAAATATTGGTGACGCTGATTTCGGTCAAACATATAAAACTATTTAAAATCGTAGGATAATTTGGGGTAACAGAGCTGATATGCGTATTTATTTCCACCTGGTCCTTATAGCTTATTATGGTTCGCACACCAAGTGACAGATTAACGCACTTGGGGGCCTGTAGGCAGTACAAGCAACAATTCTTCAAAGCAAAAGCAAAAAACAAGCAACCACGTTAATAAACAAGTCGCAAGAGAAGAAAGGGGAAAACAATTCTCATAACAAGGGGCCCATAGGCAACTGCCTACTTTTGCCTTATTGTTAATTTGGCTCTGCGCACACCCACTGAAAGGAAAGCATTTGTTCTTTAAAACACCTCACTTCCCACATTTTTACGTGAAAAAGTACTGGAAGTTTGAAGATGAAAAATATCAATTGAATTACAAACCTTTTTCAAACTCTAGGGTTTATCAAAATGATCGAAACTACGAATGCATTTGGTTATTTATAGAGGATTGTAGATACAATGAGTAGGTATTTCACTGTAAGGACACAAAGATGCAATCACTGCCACTTCCAATGCTTTTCCCTCTCAGTGAATTAAATCTGTTAAGAAATAAATGTGGTAACGTAGAAAGTCATTATTTTTATAAATTAAGCCGTAAATAAAAAACCGCATTAACTCTTTCTTTTGCCAACTATATAAATTGTGTTGATATGAAGAATGCATCTTTTTAATCTAAAAGATTAAAAATTTGGCCTGACTACGGATTCGAACCCTGCCAAAACCGCACACCAACTTCGGCGAATGGAATTAACCATCTCGGCTACGGAGCCGCTTCCCTCCGAGACACTCACGGTGAGCCTAAACCTGAATCTAGGGAGAGGAAAAACCCCGCGACGGAGCCCGAAAGAAAATACTCCGATCGCCCCAACGTGTGCGTGGACGTGAGTTTCCTCAGTGCATTCCTTTCGCTAGGGCTTATGCTCTCGGAGTTTATTTGACTCTAATTCTGATAGCCCGGTCGCATCCACGTCCGTCCTCGTCGGCTCTCGGTGGCGTTAAGGCAAAGGCCGCAGCTAGCCTCGTGTGCCAACCCTCTTATGTTTTTTCCGACCCGGCCCCATTTTATCAAATCAGTACTATCAGTTTGGGTGTCTACATTTCAGTGAAAACGATAGTACATCTGAACCTTCATCCCATCCATAAAACCGATTCTCTTTCCTCCACTTTCCGGCTTGCCTAACATCCTTCCCTCTATCACGGCCCTAAGCAATCCTTCGCCCCTTATTACCTCCTTCAACCACTTTGCCTCCCCCTAATCTCATCCAGCTGTTTCCTTTCCTCACCAACCATATCAAGCACTTCCTCGTTTGTCTTCTTTTCCGTCAACTACACCTTCTCCATCCTCCTCCACACCCACATCTCGAACGCCTAGAACCTTTTCTCGTTTTCCTTTCTCAGAGTCAAATTATCTGCCCCATACAACGCTCCATTTCACATTAAACACTTCACCATCCTCTTCTTTATATCCTTACATAAAGTCCCCGTCATCAGCTGCCTCATATTGCTGAACGCTTCTTTTGCTTGCGTAATTCTCCCCCAAATGTCTTTGCTACTATGCCCACTTTCTTCTAAAATATTACCAAAGTAATTAAAATGCTTTACCTGTTCCAGTTTTAGTTCCCTCCTACATTTATGACTAGCCTCTTTTTCTTTGGCCTCGAAAATCTCATTACTTTTGTTTTCTCATGCTCACATTCTTTTGCGTCATGTCCTCACGCTGATTATGAAGAATGAAAATGCCTATAAGGTTTTCTGAATAATATTCTTTGCTTCTCTCTGTTTTTGTATTTTGAAATACCATCCAGCATTCCGCGTCCTCTGCTAGGAGGTCCATCAAGGATGAAGAAAAAATTCATTAAAAAATGAATTCTAAATCTTGTGGAAACCAAAAACGCCTATTCGGTTCCCCAATTCTATTGGAATATTTTCATCGTACAGTAAACTAATATGCAACAAAGAAATTTAAACAGCATGTTTCATCTTAGTTTATTATTTTACGAGTATATGGAATTCACTTGGAGGACTAAATTTAAACGTAAATATTAACTCCACAACATCTAAATATATACAAATGTCATTACGAACATAACTGAACATAGTTTTAGATTACATAGTGGCATTACTATTATAATCATGTTCACTTAAGTCCCTCTGAAGAAATAGCATGTTACTCACTGTTGGTTGGTTGTTTGGAGAGGCGACCCACAATTGAGATCAATTGCACCATTGAGAATACGTGGGTAAGCTGGTAAGGAAGCCGTTATTAGGGTTGGAGGAAAGGCGGAAAAAAACTCGGCTTCGGCATTATCCTTCTCTTAACGAAAGGTGAGATTCGAACTCCGCACTCCAGATTTCGCTATTAAAACAAGCCGCCTCAGCTGCTAAAAATAATTTTATTTCGTAATTGCAATCAAAGAATGAAATAATGAATACATAATAAACTTTTATAATCAACGTCCAGATTTTGTCCCGGTTTTAATTTCTTTAAAAGCTAGATGAGTCCCTGTTTTGGGGCATCAGAATATGGTACCCTTAGCTATAAAGGAACTATTTCGAAAGGAAAGGAAGGAGCGAGATATTTTCCTAATCATAAAAAAGACTATATTACAATTTTTATTTCCAATTTCAGCGTCTGTAAGAAAAAAGGATTAAACATTGTAATATTAATGCGCTAAAATATAGTTAATACGGCAAAATTTCTCAGTAATCAAATAAATATATATGTACATAAGCCTCTAACTTTACTCATTTCATCATCCGTACAGTGAAAATGCCTTCACAACAGGTTTTTTTGAGATTCTGTAATAATTACTGCGGTAAGTAATTGATTAGATTTTATAAATCGCTGAGAAAGCATACAAACTTCTCACTGTTGGTTTTTTCGACGAAATCTAGGTGTCATAAATTCCTAATGTTTTCAATATTCTCCCCCTGGAGCGCACAGCCGTAATATATCCCACGTAAAACTGCTTATTTTTTGAGCAAATTAATCGAAAAGTAATTCGGCAAGGGGTTAACATTTTGATATCATTGGAAAAATGGGATATATTTGTCTTTAAAATTAAGTCAAATTCATCAAAGTCGAGGTGAAGTGATATCTCGCTCAAACTACCTTAAGTCTCAGCCAGACAGCAACACTAAAATACTTTGGAGAAGTCCTCAAGCGTGTGGAGAGGAAATGGCGCCGAAAATCAGTCAGCGCCGAGCTATGAGACGACCGACGCCCACCTCCCGTAAAAAAAACCCTCCCCCACCACCTTCTTCCGCCTTCTCTTTCTCCACACACACACACTCTACTTCTCCGGCGCCGGAGGTGCGTGAGAGGTTACAAATGGTGTCGCATTCCAGCGTGAACACACAAATATCCAAACAAAGTCATGAGCTACTCATCGCTCCCCCGGGTCCACCCATTCCTCCGCGACCCCACCCTCTCTCTCTCCTACATCCCCCTCCTCCCCCCTCTGCCCCCCGCCGCCATTCCCAGACTTCACCTCCCGTCACGACCTCCCTAACACCACCCAAACCCTTTTTTTTCGATTGCTAAGCCCTTCCGCATCGGCAAGTGACGTAATGTGTGGCGACCCCACGCTTTGACACTTATTTCCCACACAAACATGCATCGCGCCGTTCCCTTTCGGGGTAGGCACGGTAAAAAAAATTAAATTCTCGATGATAGGCCAGTAACACTATACTTCCCTATTCTTGCATGTCTCATTCGCTACTCTTTAACTCCGCTACTGCTGGGTCGCTAATATACTTTCACCCTGATGAGTATTTAGTCTTTCCTTGATCTACAATAAGCAGTTGGTACATATTCACCAATCACGCCGATCACCATCGGTGCAGGCACAATCACCAAAGTGTAATTCTCGGTAATAGTCGTATATAGCTAACTCTGCTTCAGATATTTCTACAAAAAACTGCCCTATCTTGGCATACCTTTTTGCTTCAGTTTCACTCATGGATTGCTTCATAAACGCTCTCCTATCCTCAAGACCCCTAATATTCCTCCTCTAAAGAGAATCTTCCACCACATTCATCCTTGTCTTTCCCGGTGTACCCCTTCCTCTCTCACCTTTCACTCTATCACAAATGTGTTTCGCAAAATCTTAGTTTTTTTCGTAAAAAATTATACCATTTCTGTACTTTCTGAATAAATATTTTAGGTGAGATTAAGAAATACCTTCTTGATTTTGGCCATAGAATTTATAACCGTCTCATAGATAATACGTGAAACACAGGATATTTTAACGTTGATTGAGTGTGAGGCAAAACATTTTTTACCTTCCCCATTAAAGAAATGATATTTTCGATTATTTATCGTACAGATCACCACATACATACGCATCACGCCGTTCCCTTTCGGGGTAGGCGCAGTCAACAAAAGTTTAATTCTCGATGACAGTCCTGTAAAGCTGACTCTACCATAACAATTTCCTCCATTTTGCCCTATCATTGTGGTTGACTGTGACGATTTTGCTTCACGTACGCTCATTTATTGTTTCATACACGCCCTACTATTCTTAAAACTCCTAATATTTCTTCCCTGAATCTCTTCCACCACAATCCCCCATGACTTTCTCGGTCTACCCTCCACTGTCCCTCCATTTACTCCCCTACCATTAATTTGCTTCGCTTTTCGACTACCATCCGTTCTCTCGGTAACGTCAAATACTTATACGAAGTAGGGTGGTTCGAAAAAAATAAATTATTTTATTTCGGAATGCTATAGCACGCAAAAGTTGCCATTGGTATAGGCAAGAAAAAATATATTATTATTATTTTTATGTGTCCACAAACTTCACTGGATGCTTCTGCCACAAGCTTAAAGCAACTTTAGACAGCTTGAGTATGACATGGAAATTTTTCGAAATCCATAACAGGCTTTAAGTCTCTATTTACATACTGTTTTACTTCGTCACTAGTCAGTGCTCGTAATAACGGAGGTGTAGTCAGATTACAAGTGTCCCATAGTATAATTTAAGTAGCTTTAAATTTTATGTTTGGTGGCATAAAAGGTCTAATAGGACCATATTCAGAAGTTGCTTGCCTTGCTTTCAAGATTCGTCTGTACCCAAGCTCTAGAATTTGATTTCTATCATTAATGACCATCGCCAAAAGTAAATTTTCGGGATGGGCAAAGTAAGCATTACGTTTTATAACATGGTCTATAACTTGGAACAGCTCTTGCGGCAGATACCGTGTTGTTTGAATGGTCTGATAAATATGTTTTGGACCGTCAGTGTAATTCTTCTTTACCTTAATGGTAAATCACATAGGTATATGCGACATTAAAATAAAAGTGACAATTTGCCTCATATTTTCAGAAGGACTCTTTACACTAATATACTAACACTCTTATCTTTAATAACTTTTCCTCTTGTTTCTTCCAGTTATTCTTTTTGTTACTTTCGCATCCAAAGACCCGATTTTCCCAATGTCGTATTTTATTTGTTAGTACATAAATTTATTTGTAAGTACACCGATTAGTATTAAAATATGAGGATTATTTTTATGTACCTTTTTTCTAACCACCTCTAGGTACAGGAATGTAACTGTAGTGTCTCAATTAGATTTGTTATAAAATCGTTATAAAATGTAAAACTTTGAAATTTTACTAAAATCGCAAATTTATCACATATTTCATAGCGATGCGAGACCAAAAGATATCATATTAATTTATATAATTTTAAGTCATTTTTTAAAACTTGTAAAATCGTTTACGTGGTATAGGACTGTAGTCATACCACCCTTACATACAAAAATATTGAAAGTTTAAGGTTTTTAACGATATTTATCGAACTTTAACGGCAATGCGCGACCGGAAGGTATATATTTAAAAAAAATTCTATTATTATTTTTTCTTGTCTATACCGATGGCAACTTTTGCGCGCTATAACATTCCGAAATAAAATACTTCATTTTTTTCGAACCACCCTAATACGAAGCTCACTTCTATCATAAATGTACGTCCATAACAGAAGCATCAACTCACATTTTTCCATGATCCATTTATTTATAATCTTATCCCTCCTGCTTCCCCGCTAACACCTTTCAGGGAAATACTCGAAAGAGAAAATTTAGGAGTTCAGGAGCTTCCCTTACTGAGGATACATATAGCCGTTACACTCAGGATCTTGATCATAGAACAAATATAATGCTCAGTTACTGGTCGAGATTCGAACCCACTACCGTTCAATTGGCTACCACATTCGGCCATAGACTCGCACATGAGACTCGTTAAGGGAGATCTAACATAGCAAGATAGGAGGAATCTAATTGCTACCTCGCATACATGCACTTAAAATGAGTTAGGCACACTTAGAATTTCACTAGCTAAAGAAGAGCTTGAAAGACACAGAAAGTGAGAAGCGGACATGTATGTAAAGTAGACACTTTAAGTAAATATTTGAGAAAATTTTGGGGCATGGCGAAGCATTTCATGGCTCAAAAACGATATAAGATATGTGTAGATGTTTAAATTAAAACTACCACCACAACAACCTTGTGGAATTTCATCGCTGTAATACGCCAAATAAAACTTAAAAAGGCGTAACAAAACTATGGTTCTGGTAATGCAGCCTGTCACGTGTCTATTTTTATTTATCACGAATTTTATTTCCGTTCAATTTATATCATACACAGTGTTCAGAGGTTTTGAGGGTTGGTTAGTAGATAATTTGGAGACACAGATCCTTGATATTTCACAAACCTTTTTCATAGACTCATTCGAGGTTATCGATCCCGATAGACTAGATAAAATTTCTATGAAATTGACAAGCAACAAAAAAGATTACGTAATAAATTATCATAGACTTTCACTCTCTATCTTCCCAGATTCTTTAATATACTGATAATGAAAGCTACCCGAGAGATAATTGCACGAAAGGAAAGCGGACTATAACCCCTTGAAGGTCATAGCAATTAAGAGACTTTGTGACTTCCACAGGTTATTTGAAAAAGAAATACCCGGCTGTTAAGCTATCTTCAGGTACATTTTAATGTACCTGAGTCCTTCCACCACGCCATAGCTTCTAATTTCGATTTAAACCCTTGAAGGTCCCTGAACTCTCTAAACTCTAGCCAGATCTTGGTTTCGCAAAAAAAAGTTAAATTTTAGATAATAATACTTTATTTTTGTAGCTTCATGAATAAGAGTTTATGAAACTATTGAGGTAGACATGGATGGCATAGGCAAAGAATGTACATTAGCAAAACATGTTATTCATCAATTTCTCTGACAACTCTCTGCGGTATCTTTTAAGTAGGTATCATATCAAAATGGTACCATGATAACCATCGTTAAGGATAAGTAGAGTAATTAGGTATAATTACAATCTATTATTTCAGACAAGTTAATGCTCCTCATATTAACATGAGAAATTTTTGAGAAAGTTCAATTACCAATCTTTTGGTGCAAAACGTATGAATAGGGATGACTCTCCATGAAAAAGTAAAATTTCATAAATATTTTCCGATCACATTCTTCACTAACGAGATTGTTCCTCAACTAATAATTATATTTCAACCGCAAAACTGGGGAAAAATATGGGAATACTTTCAATACGCCAAAAGCCTGGTGGTTTTATTTTTTTTCCGGCAACGGTGCCATTTGAAGTGTGAACAAGTTGAATTTATCACGTACCTAACTTCCAGGTTTCTAACTATGCAGTTGATTTATAAAATATGCATAAAAAAGCTAGAAAAATATGAATTGACTAATAATTGCCATGTTCTCTATGACTTATTATCTATTTATATCCACTGGATAGATTTTGGTACAGACAGTTTGGTCTGGTCCCTCCGTCGCTTATTTTGTCGTCTGGAATGCCTTTTTCCAGATGGTCTGTAGTTGAGAAAGTCTCTGGCTTAATCTATTGTCTGAAATCCTTTATATATGCTCACATTATTTGTTTGTATTTTTCCATAGTTTCCCATAATAATATGCCCTGGTTATTTTGTACTGAGCAGACATCTACATTTTATTTATTGTCGTGAAGTTATAAATTTATTCCAACTGCATCTATCCTTTATATTTGACTTTATGTTAATGCCCATGTTTTAAAACCAAAGAGTAGAGTTTGAATTAACATTGGTTCGTGAAATTTTTAAATAAACTTCGGGCGTACCTTATTTAGCATTGTATTCTTTAATATCCCTCCCAGCTGCAGCAATATTGCTATTTTTATGATTACATCTCTTTGATTGATGCAAGAGACACTGCTGTCAAGACAAGTGAAACTATCAATCTGTTCTATTCCTTGATTATCTATAAAAATTTAAGACAAAAGAGGGATTTTGCCTTTGTAAGCATTTTGTCGATATTTTAAAATTATAATCTTCTGCTATGATAGATAATTTATGCGCTGCTCTATATAAGTTGTCTTAAAATTTAGCCATTTAATTGATCAGACGATATTATAAAGTATTGCGAGGTATTTGGAGGTAGAAATGACAAAAATGGGTTCCATTAATTTTTTTTCCATTGGAATTAGAGCAGCTAGTTCTTACAAGCAATGGGGGAGTTACAGGAAAAGAATTTATTATTTTTTCTTTCCACGCGTCTCTTGAGTATAACTTTCCATTATAGGTATGACACACTCACACAAACCGACTCGTTTTAGGCTGGATGGACGGGGCCGCATTAAGTGGTTATATTAACATGCACGGTCTGGTGGGCTCTTCCTATGCAAAAAGATTTATCATTTGGACTGGCTTTTTTGCGCATATTCATTCAAAGCGCCTCTCTTTCCGTCAAACTTGAGGAAAAGGAAGAAAGATGACAAAGATCAGCGCTTTAAATAGATGTGTGTCAAGCGAAGTCGTATTTTTAAATTTTACGCTATCCGCCAATGTGATTTATGGCGAAGAGGCGACTTGGAATGCATTTCTTTTGACGTCACATAAATGGAAAAAAATGACTGAACAGCCACAAACCATTCACCGAAAATATAATGATATTAGTACATGACTAAATCCTCGGCATTATTCTCTGTTATAATGAAGATAAAACAACGTGACCATGACGACAATTCAGGATGGAGCTAACTTGAGATTTGAAAAAATTAGACAAACTCCGAAACGCTTTACATACAATGACCAATTTCCTGGCTCGAGAAATATTCAAAACCATTTCCCTTGTCCCTATCCCACGCGTATTCAAATTTCAAAAGTACGGTAATGGAACTCGGGCAAATAATGCTTTGAGGGTTGAAGGATTTGGTGTATTCCCATAGAAATATTTTAATTAAATTATCTCTGGTTTCCAATAGGGTCAGAATACAGAGAATCAGGGTCAGCCTTTCTGACCTGCTTGGAAACCCGAGAAAACTTCATCAACAATGTCCCGAGGGCAAAGTGCCATAGTGTAAATTCGGTTGATTTTCACGCCTGATCAGTTCGCCAACGGAAATAATGTAGCACAAATTTCGGAGAGAAAAGTATACCCATGAATATAATATGCAATCTCAATCTAGCTATTAAATGTTTTATGACAAAAAGAAAGCCCACAAGGCACATTAAACAATTACTATTCAATAAACGCTATTGTAATTCAAAGAATTCTTATCCTTGGAGATGGCTCCAGGTAAACAAAAACTATAATAAATTATGTCTTTAGTATTACTGCTCTTACTGCTACTGAAAAAAAAATTCCCAGAGCGATTGTCATCCAGAAACGCGTAATTTAACTTACCAGATACAACGGATTCGAATAACATTAAATTTCAAAGAATAGCTAAGTAAATAAATCAATGGAAGCAATTATTTGCAGCACCGAATTATTTCAAATGGGTGCCAGTTAAAATAGTATTAGAAAATTATACCTCTGGACAAGTGCGATGAAATGGTGTGTGCATTGGCCGACAACGGTAGCAGAAAAATTAACGTTACACTTGGAATTTTGATAAAACGATAATGGAGGTAAAGGCAACGGATTTAACTGAAAATCAGAGGATAACAGACGATTTAAACGACTGGAGCACTAGGGAAAAATAATTCAGGGATTTCATTTTAAATCGAAGGACGAGGAAGGACCTGCTACTGGCCGGGTATTACGTCAAATAGAATGGTGGCAGATCTCTGAGTTTCACAGAAAATGTCACCTGGAATTTGAACACTTCGATATCTGGCGTAACATAATCAATGAAAGAGTACGTTACGTTCAGCATGCTCATACCTCCGTAGTAAGCGCAGCAAGATGATATAAATGAATGCGTCGAAAAATTGAGCAGATTGACAACGTAAATTCTCAAAGATTATCTATTAGCTATCGTGGGAATTAATACATGATTCATTATTTTAAACAGAGATAGACAAATATTGATCACGCAAGGTCCGTTAAGCAAACATTCAAGATAACGTATCGCAGCGAGCCCTAAAAATACTTAGAAACTGACTGAAGTGAAAGGGAAAGAAATTCGAGTTTAACGAACCCACCTAACGTTTTCACGAGAACACAAGGTTATAGGAAATCAATAATAGTTCCCGAAGTAATGAAATTACTACTATATTAAATTTACACAATATACTGATCGACAGCGAAGAAGTTCAAATAAATGGGACAAGACCGATTAAGAAGGACAATTGTTTTACCCGATGAGTGATATTTAATGTTTATTACAATCAAAGAATGAGAAAAATAGATGCGATTAAATGTGTGCAATACAATCAGGATATTGATTGCTGGCTGAAAAAAAAATCATGACAAACAAATGATCACTTTTAGAATGGAAACGAAGGACTGCCTCAGTTTCCTCAGAAAGTATTTATCATATTTCAGTATCTAAACAATATGGGGAAAACGTAATCAATTTACACATCCCATAATTAGGTAAAGCAGCGTGATAAAATACCAGAGCGTTTTCTTAATTCCAAAAATCTTATTACCTGAATTAAAAAAGACAAATATATCAAACGATGCCTTCAAGCCTTGAAAAAATACTTAGCTATTTATTATGAACGAATTATCTCATGGAATCAATAAAATTTTCCTGTATTTTCTTATGCATAACTTTTTCCATATAAGAAAGTTAAAGCATTTTTTTAGCATAGCACAAAGATATATGAAGCATATTTGGACTAGCATAATGCATGAGTCTCTTGAGTACTCAAATAAAGCACACGATGAGCAACATATTTCCATATTTATTCGCTCTTGGCATATACACTAGGCGATCATCAAAGACGTCGATTCCGCCACGATCATAAGCTTCGCTCAATTCTAGCAGTCCATAAAGAAGTCCCCGTCCTTCTACTAAATGATGATCATAAACCTTTACCACACACCTCTTACACCCCATCAAACGGTAACAGCAGGTATTGTGTGGTATATCTGGCATCTCATGACAGTCAGAATGCAATTTTACAGAGTGTGATATTGCAGGGAAAATATGACTAAGAGCAGAAACGTACATAGAAGAAAACAGGGCCTGGCGGGATTATACAGCTATAGAGCTCTAAATTGGAATTATTTTCAAGGAAAGGCAAAATTCCATATAATATAATACTATGATAGACAAGGCATAAGAGCGAACATTCCCTAACCTGATGGTCTTAATATCTCCAGATGAATCACTATTATTACCAAAATATGGACACACCCCAATCATTGGCTACGTAGGGTACGCGCCGGTTAGATGACCTTAAGGTTGCAGGTTCCGGTCGCCTCAGGCAAGGGTGATGGATTTAACATTAATCTTAAAATTAAAATTGTTCTCAGCAACTAGATTTAAGTTTAGAACGGACATACTCAGTAAGTCATATTGCTCACTTCATAATAGTTTTACGACTACAAACACACCGCACAGAACTTTTGTCTTCCTTGGGACAAATTTTCGAAACTGTAGTAATTCACACTTGGAAACGTGTAAATAAAAGATGCGCCTGCCAAGATAACTATTATATAAAATACTGCATGCTTTGGAACAAATTTACAAAGATGTATTCCTTCACACTCGGATACATGGGCGCCCATACAATATTTTACAGAGGGGGGCCAAGACAGGTTTAAGTAGAGGGGGTCCGAGGAGCCCTCTCCCGGAAATTTTAGTAAATTTGAGGTCTCAGGAGCACATTTTTGGTACATCTTAGGTGAATGACAATTTTCTAAATTTATTACTAAAATATTAATTTAATCCTGCAAAAACAATAAATAAATAAAATTTTCCCTTCCCATTATTATTTTTCCCGGGAGGCTTGGCGTGGGGGGGGGGGGGTGGGAGGGGGGAGCGCGGCCCCCACCCTACCCCCGAGTATGAGCGCCCATGCTCGGATATGACAGTTGGATCCGCTCGGATAACCAAATTCTGGGCTGAATGCGGTCGGCATGCGGTTTTGAATAGTGTGTCTGGTAAAAGTAGAAGGGTTGGTGGGGTAAGGGGCCGGATGAATATGAGTTAGGTCAGTAAGCAAATCTATATTGTATGCTCACGTAAATAAAAGCATAAAAAAGAGAAGTTACCATGTTTGATAATAAAAGTAGATTCACCAAACCAAAAAGAAAGGAGTGTTTCGGGAATATTCCCAAATTCGCATTATTTACAGTATTATTTCATTGACCGTTCTCCAGATTTGCAAGACTAATACTTAATTTAACTCATTACTTGCCCCCCTATGTGTTCCTTGACTTTGAGTACCTCTTTATGAGCATCAAAGCGGATGCACAATTTCCATTACAGAGCATGCAACGAATTCAAACCGACCATACCCCCAAAACCATCAAGAGGTTCTCGGAACGCAAACATGTCTTAATGATCCGCGAGCACAGTCCGCAAAATCAAAACAGGCAAACGAAATACTTCGGAGCCCGAATAGATAATCTCCCACCGTCCCGTAAAAGCAGGCAACTCAGTCAGAATTTCATTTACCGAAACCACCGAAAAGAGGAGCCAAAGCAAACTCGAAAAAGGAATGGGTAAACATCGCGATATGGAAGCGTTTTTCGGTGGGCAGACATGGGATGTGTACCGGTGGAGGGGGAAAAGACTGTGACGTCATTCTTCCGAGGAAAGGAATGTATAAAACCCGTGCGGGATGGATCGTTAACGCTAACAATGGGACGCTATAAATTTCCATCGCGTCTTTAATGGCATTTGCAATAATTTAGAGGAAAAGTCGAAAACACAATGGACCACTTCCAATGCATCAAAAAACCCGTCTCGTGGGGTGGGGAGGGGATTAGGGAGGGCTATGAGGGTAACCAGGAGTATGGGGGAGAAGAAGCAAGGACCAAGGTAGCAAAGGAGAAGAGGAATATATATATAACTTCTACGAGAATCACTCGGGTGATAAATATACAATATGCCAAGAGGGTGGCCGATAAAAATATATAAACGGAAAAAAGAACACTCACAATTTAAAACTTCCGATATTTCGAAGGAAAGTAGCTTCCATCTTTCTCTAGGTAGAGAGTAAGAATGATCATCATATATATATATATATATGTATATATATATATATATATATATATATATATATATATATATATATATATATATATCGTTTTTTTCTCCGCGTCCAATCGCAGGTGTTCTTTCCCGAAATTTACAAGCAATCTCTTTTCCTCGCTCGATTCTATTTTTTTTATACATACCCACACGCATAAATACGCACGAGTTTCATCACGGATTGAGAGGGTGAGGGTGGGGGGAGGAAACAACAGGAGGAGGTCCTCAGGAAAGCCAGGTAAAAATAAAACTTCAAACTTCTCAAGCAGCGGTCACATTATCAAACGCATTAAAAAGTGAACGAGGAATTCACAAACGGCACACGGGCGTCCTTCGCCCACACCACTACCGAGACTGTCGGCATTCGCCAATAATCCAGAGTGGATGGCACGTATTCATCCTCTCGAAAGGATGGGGGAGAGGGGCGGGACGGCACGGGCGGCATTTTTAAAAATTCACGGCCACTCGGCATTATGCAGCGATCCACGCGATGGGTAGCCTGCCGACCGCACCGCTGCCATAAGAGATCCCGGATATTCTCATCGCTGTGAACTGACCGCCTCGGGAAAGTTTTATTCGGCTTCGAATAACTGCTAAGATGATTAAAACTGCTAGAATCAGGCCAGAATGTGCAGATGCGACGGATATCCATACTCCATGCCAAAGCGTGGTGAGACGCACGTCGTGCCAGATTAATAGATGCCAGTGGAAACTACACATTTTGTTCTACTAAGGTGGTTAGAGCTGTAATCGTGGGACATTCAGTGAACATTTTAATAAAATTAGCTGGTAGGCTTCCGCGGATGTAGTGTTGACTGTTTAATCTTTCGGGATTCATTCCGCGATGTTTCAAATTGAAAAAAAAAAACAATATTTAGCTGGTCCTCTTGCCACGGAACCTCTACGGAGGAATATATGAAGCTTTGTGCAGCTGTGGACATCCATATGTAGGCCAGACATGCAGTGCCCTAAAAATACGCCTCCAAGAGCATCAACGGCCAATTAAAAATAATAATTACCGCATTTCTGCAATAGACGAACACCATCTCAGCGGCCCCACTCATAATTTCAACTTTGAGGAGATAAAATTAATATCAAGGGAGGTACGCTATTACCCAAGATTAATCAGGGAATCTATAGAAATTGCGAAGAGACCGGAGAACGTCAACCGAGAAGACGGTTACACCTTGAGTAGAAAGCTTAAACGAATTTTTCAAATTTAAAAATCCCGGCAATAATGGGAGTCCTCACTCATATATATAAAGACGAGCGAGACTAAAGAATCAGTTCAGTTAACCTGATGAAGCTGGCAGGAGGACCAGCGAAATATTGTTTTTTGCAATTTTAATAATCGCGGAATGAATCCCAAAAGATTAAACAGTCCACATTTTAATAATTTTTTAAGAAAGTCGAAGAAACATTCTTGGACAAAATTTCTTTTGAGTGCATCTGTTCATGCGTTAGAACTCTCACCATACAGGCAGTGACGGAAATGATACAAGAATTATTTTTTCTCAACGAAAGCATGCTAATCTTTCGGCGTGGTATCCGAAATTTTTACGAAATAGTATTGAAATATGCTGTTTTCGAATATCAAAATTGACATCTTGATATTTGTTAGAAACTATTATAATAATAAGAAATGTATTACTACGAAATGTATGTCATATGCCATAAGAGTACGTATTAAAATAGCAATGAATTGTCAAAACACCAAATCGGTACGATGCAATTTTGTTCACTGTAATATATAGAACATTAATGAGAACACTTGCAAAACGTCACGTAAATCTGTGCATAAAAAACGCTTCAACCATCTTTATATGGCTAAGATTATATTTAACGGCACTGTTATATTTAACGGCTGGTGTAGTGAGAATGTTACCATAGTTGTCACCCATGTTCGAATCCTGGGCAGTGCATATAATGTTTTGTCATCCCCAGTGGTGGCGGGGTGAAGTAGTAACCTGCCCTCATGATCACCCGCCTCGAGTCCCGCCTAGATTGTTTTTTCTCCATCCAGGACTTAGTTGTATGCGTTCGTCCAGAATTACATGCTATGGTACTCAATGTAAAAGGCTTTATCGACTCCTTTCGGGAAAATTGAAGCTAAAGAAATAAATATAAATTTTAAATTACATTTGACCGTTACCAGTGTCATCTTAAGCAGAAATAAATCCGATGATTGCATTTATACAGATCTCCACTATAGTTTCATTCCTGAAAAAGCCTTCACTCTGTCGTCCTTCCTGATTTGCCTGGCGTATTCAATCCTTGAGTTTAATAATAGGAGGTAACCAAGGAAGTATGAATGCAATGAAAGATTGACGAAGAGTTAAATATGGGTGGCATTGTATGGTGCGCAAACCTAGAATCTGAGAAAGGAGGACGGGAATCAGCTGCAAACGTTTGTAATATGGATGTGGAGAGAATGGAAAACAAGCGGGGAAGTGCTTGGTTTAATGGGTGAGGAGAGAGAACTCTTAAGGGTAATTAGGAGCCTGCAGAAGGAAATCCTGTAGGAAGATACGAGCCTAGAATAGACTATCTTCCATTAACACCTACCTTAAACCAATACATTACCCTAATAATTAAATCTTTGGTTTTCCTGGGGAATTATTTCTATTTATTTCGCCTTCCATTATTGCTTGCAAGAAGCTAGTGGTCCACACAATTTGTTCAATATTTTTCGTTTCCTTCTTCTCACCATGCTTCTTTTCACTCTAAATATTCGCTGGAATTCTTCATACGGGATTCTCATCGTCCCTATGATCTTCATCATTCTCCGAGAGCAACACATATCCAATAATATTGTTTCTGAAACTGTCATTATCCAAGCTTCAATCTAAAAGCCAAGAGTTTATCAATAGAAAAATGAATGGAAGGATTTCATTCATTTTTAATTCCATTCATTCGTGGCGAATTAAAAATCTTCAATTCATGGGTTTGATTGCTTATCCCTTTCCTGAAACCATCTTAGCATTGTTCAATGTTCAACCAACACTACGATGAACACTAGGCTTATATTCCAGGGAAATTCTGTGGAGATGCTTCGGCTGTATTCTTCCTAAATGGTTTTACGATTGACTTTATGTTCTGTTATTTTTTCTTCTGAGTTTTAAAAATTCATTTGGTTTGAATTCATTTCTCATCCTTACATGTAATATGCAACCTAATAATTCTCTTAGGAATTTCATTTTATCTGATGCATTTTTTTCTCTCTCTTTGAGAGTAACCATATGCAAAGCCTAGAAGCCAAGGGATACAAGTGACTTTTTAGTTTTTTCGAGCTAAGTGCAGAAATGTGTTCCCAAGTTATGTCAAATTGTTGTGGACAAGAGGTATAAGTGAATTTACTGATGGGTTTTGAGATCTAGTGGAGTAAATTTCATCTACTTCAAGAAACACATTGAACAGCAACAACAAGTTGAACTTTAAACATTAAGAACTCAAAACTAACTTTTTATCACTTGTACCTCTGGCTTCTAGGCTCCTCATATGTCATTACCGAGCATTGCTACCGGAACTTCCATCATTTTTTAAAACTAAAATTTTTTTTGAAATACCCAAACTTTTTAAATTTCATTTATTTATTTTTAGGTTCTTTGAACTGTCCCTAAAGATTGTTTTGAATTTTTTTGTTTATATGTGAGTTTGATTGTTTAACTCTGGCATTAAAATATGTGTTTTAATTACCTGGAAGCTTTGGCGGATTGAAATAGGGCATACAAACTTTCACCTTTGAAATACAAAAATCAGTCAGCATCTAAATATGACAAGCAAAGATAAATGAATAAACCTTAATAAAACTGCATAATGATGCTGAATGTTGTGGTTGAACTCCCTAACCGATAAGGACATTAATTATATGTGCTGGACCCTCTGCATTGAAACTAAATAATGTTTAGGAATGACAATTATTACACTGATCGCTTAGGGAGTAGAAATCGAAGCTAGGACGTCTAATTGTTACAATGATGTTGATTTTACAAGTGTTTATCTTATTTTGCTTTTCACTGATTTTCTATGTTGGTTTCCAAAGGCTTGATAGTGGTTGAGGGCTATCAAAGATAAGAAGGTAGAAGGAAGAAAAGACTTTAGAATGTTTGGCTAAATAATAAAAAATCCTGAAGGACGTTGAAACAAGTGCTTGCCAGAAACTTCTACAGCATTAAGTATTTAATAAATTGAATTTTTACTGAATTTCACTCAAATATTATCGGGACTACCCCACCAGACGTGCAAGTTTCATTCTTGTAACAGAAAATCTAGGGAAATGGTATTAATAAAAGATAGTTATGGATAAGGCAAAAACTAAAAACATTTCTAATTGCTCCGTTTCATAACATTAAAATTATGGCAGCCATAATTCTTACGAAATACAAGAGAGTTGGAGCAATTTCACGCTAATTTGCCATTCAAAGGGCAGAAAAGCTATACATGTATGTTCTATCTATCGACATTCAACTGCGCTTGAAATATGAATAAAACATCCCAGAGAGGCCCTAGTTCTCTCGTTGATGGTGAGGGGTCAAAGTTAATACTATGCTCCATTGCTCCATGCATTAATGCATAAAATGCTGTTAATGAATTAATTGGGTATATTCGGGTCGTAACCCACGAAGAGAAATTTATCCTTATGATATTGTGGTGCCTAGGCACCTAGGTGGGTTAATAGATAAGTATTAAAAAAAGATTAAAATATAACACGGGTATAAAAAAAAAAAGCAAAAAAGATTCCTTTTTAGATTTTGAACTGAAGGGGCAATAGGTATGGTTGACTGACAACACGCTAGATTCAACGATTGAAATAAAACTCATGCAAAGGAGGACCCACAAAGCAAGAACCATATTGAAGTCAGCGGCGAGTGCGTTGTTACCATGATTAAAGCACTACAATGTACTTCAGACAAAGCATTAATTTCGCAGTTTAGTGAGGTACAAATCAATTTATTAATATATTTATAATTCGTTCACCTGAATACAAATTTTGATGGCGGGTGTCCCACTGTCCCCTCAAATTATGAAATCAGTTACATGATTGGTGGAGAAAATAAGTGAAAAAACCTTTTTATCACCTCATTTCGAAGTTGATTTCACCAAATCAGGTTGCCCACATAGCTTCCTAAAAAGTTAAATAAACAATATTCACGAAATGCTAAGCGTCAGTGTGAAAAAGAGACCCTTAATATATTCACGCGGTTGTGTATGTATTAGGTGATGACGCTTTATCGAAGGAATCGTGATAAATAACCCTAACCATTATAATAAAATGCTTCAGGTTTTACTTTGTGGAATTCGAGAATTATGAAAAGAGAACACTTGGCATTTTCACACGATTGGATTATCCGGATTGCGCGTAGAATTTCGCTCACTCCCAAATGACCCACCAGCCACCGCGGGCTCACACACGCTCCCCGTAAACTCGCGAGGTCAAATTTGGGTCATTTTCGTATCGTAGTCTCACACTTGATAGAAATAAATCACATCCGTGTCAATTATATTAATAGGCACGAAATAATAGCGTAAGAACGGATCACCTTGTAAACGTTACACCGTCATTTCCGATATGGCACCTCCGTTACCAACGTGATGGCGGGAGATTTTTACTTTGTGGAATTTCGGCATGTTAAGTTGGTTGGAACGATTTTTGTTTATGTACAGATTTACATGAAACTTTGCATATATTTTCTTACTAGTGATATCTATAGATAAAAATAATAAAAAATTGCACCATACTGATTTGGTTTTTTTTGGCTATTCAATGCTTTTTTTAACACTGTATTTTCGAACATACATCCAAATAAATTGATTACACAGATTTATTCTGGACGCAAAATAATACATTTTTACTTTTATAATAATTGTTAATGTCAAGGTTTCACGCCGAGCCCAATATTCGAAAACAACACATTTCAATCTTATTTCGTCTAAATGTCGAATTTCGCGAAAAAAAGGCTATAGTCATAACACGCTTTAATTAAGGGAAAATAAAAAAAAATTCTATTATCATATCCATTACTGCCTATATGGTGAGATCCAAAGCAGAAACAGATCCGCATAAGTGTAATGTGGTTCGATAATTTTTTTCGACTTAAATAAAAAAGCCACCCTAAAGAATTAACCCCTTGGTACAATTCCACATTATTTGTAATACGCTAACCAGTTTCGATGTCAAAACATCATGATCAGATTTTAAATAGCTTGTTTAAAATATGATGATGATGTTTTAACATAGAAACTGGTCAGCGTGTTAAATATTGTATGGGATAATACTCATTATTTAATTCTTTAACATACTCCGTCATCAGTACAATTTTAAATTGCTATATACGTTAAAATATCTATCCCATCCACATTAGCGACATGCTCTGTGGTCAGTGGCAGAGGGTGGTAGGGAATAAGCAGGAGTAGAAGAGAGGATGGGAAGAAGAATGCGTGGCGGCCGTGATAAGAGCTGTTTACCGACAGGGCGAAATGTTACGATCTTGCCGCCCGAGGGGGAACGAGGCTGGAGCGGTTGGGGTCCGGGAGGGGAGAGAGGAGGAGACGGAGAGAGTAGAAAAACAAAAGAACAACGACCAACCGATACGTCCTCCACACGACCGGGAAAAGGAAGAAATGGGTTTGGAGGCGGTGCTCGTCACGCAGCAGAATTAATTCATTTACGCTTCAAGATAAGTAATATGTACTCCACTAATTGAGACAGTGGGAACTTTACACTTTCTCTCTGGTGCCCTGCTCACTTTTAAACACTAAAACGATGAGTTTTCCTTTCGTTTCCGACCCTCTGTATTTGGCTATGCACTTCGAAACAGATATGGAGCAGAGCTAATCACGCGCAAGACAATAAAAGAATAGAAGAAAATAAATTTATTTAGCCAGAATTTATACAGATAATCTCCACGTTGATGATATTATTACAGATGACCTACCGATTAGGGTAGCTTTAAATGGAATAAGTAATACCTATGTTATCTTTTGCTCACGCAGGCTATTTTCTACTTGTGTGATTTCAATCTTCAGCTCGTCATACGTTGTACCTCAATTTATCCCGTCTATAAAACTATTTCTTCCCCTTCCCTGCTTACCCAGCATCCTCCTCTCTATCACGGTTTTAAGCGTCCCTTCGCCCCTCATTAGCTCTTACAACTACCTTCTCTGCCTCCTCCTAATTTCCTCTAGAAGTTTCCTCTCCTCACTCACCATGCCCAAGAACTTCCTCTTTCGCTTTCATTACCGCTCACCACACCATCTCCTCCACTACCACATGTCAAACGTCTGCAGGTTTTCTCGTCCTCTTTTCTCAGAATCCACGTTTCTGCACCCAACAACAATACACTCCATATTAAACTCTTCGGCAACCTTTTTTTTTTTTCACATTCTTACATTAGGTCCCCATCATCAGCTCCTTCCCATTACTGAACGCCCCCTCAGCCAACGCAATTCTCGTTTTATTGTATTTGCTACTTCCCCCATTTACCATCTACGTACAGCCCAAGTAGCAAAATTTGTGTATCTATTCCAATTTGTGCGCTACCATTTTGGGCCCTGTCTTTCTTCGCCCGAGAAAATCTCATAAAGTTTTAGTGTATCACGGTAACGATGTGGAATCTATACCACAAAGAGGAAAATGAGCACCAACAACGTATATTTCTAAAGTTTGCCAATGGTGTCAACAACTTCGTTAGAACCCCTCTGGTAAAAGTGTAAACAGCTAAATCATTTTGCTCTTTTTCTTCACTTGAGGATGACACAAGATGCTGAAACCTAGGTAGAAATAAACAAACAATTGCTGGAATTTACAAAGTGCTCATTTCCCTATTTGATGATCGATTCCAAGTCGTTTATCCGCATGCAATTAAAGGTATTGAGATTTTCTCCAACAGAGAAAGCGAGGGTCGTAAAAGTAGGAGCACACATACTGAAGCCAGTAAAATTATTTACCTACTTGGGCAGTACCTACGTGAAAGAAAAATGGTCATAGTAGCAAATATTGTGAAATTAAATGCACTTTGTAACTTCTACACTGGTTTATTGGTAACAACCCCAGACCGGTTGCAAAACTTTCGTTTGCTAATATCAAGAGGATAATCCTCTCAAGTACTATCAAGAGTACTATCCTCTTGAAAATGACACCAAAGTGTTGAAACCGGTCGGGGGGTTGTCACCAATGAACGAGTGTGGAGGTTTCAAAGTGTAGTTAATTTCACAGTGAACTCTAAATTCCACAAAGTGAACTCGCGAACCATTGATGATATGGTAGCGAGTACATTACAACCTCATCTCGTCGCCTATGTTTCCAATCCTATTGCACAAACAAGAACAAAACAAACCACCGCCCAGCCGAGTGTGTTCTCCACTCGGCCGAGTAAACGGAGAGGTGGAGTCGTTGCTCGTTGGAGGCGGCGACGGGCGACTGTGTCGTTCTCCGGCATCGTTCAGGGACGGGTGGGGCGTGGGGAGGGTTAAGGGGGGCAGGGAGGGGGCTCCCAAAAGTGACCTTGGCATTCAGTGGCTCCACCCGGAGGAGGAGAAGGAGAGAGATGAAGGAAGGTGGGGAAAAGAGTGCTACACACACAGTCACGGGATAAAAAACGGATCGGAATGTATTCGGCTCTCTCTCCCCACCTCACTCCCTCCCTCTCTCTCTTAAATATCCCCCGTAAAAACCTTCTTTCTCTCAACTCTCCTCCCGAACCCATTCTCCTCCCTCCTCCTCCCCTCCCCATCCCCTCGGCCCAACAAACCCTCCAACCCCTCCCGAAAACCTCACCCCTTCCACCCGTCTTCAAAATCCTCCCTCCCCCGCGCCTGCCACGCACCTGCCATACCCCCTAGGGCACCAAAACACGATCTGTTTCCGAAGGGGGTGGGGGTTGGAGAGATTGGGAGAAGGGGGTGGGAAAGAGTAGCCGGAGGAGAGGATTGTGAGAGATGATGCAGAGAGAGAGAGATTAAGAAGAAGAGGAACTTGGATGGAGAAGAACAAAGATGGATGAGGCAAAACTAGAAGCAGAAACAGGGATAGAAAGATGGGGGAAATAGAAAAAAAGAAAACTGATGAAGGAAATAGAAAAAGGAGAGAGGAAGGAGAGGAAGATTAAATAAAACATATAAGAAACGGGATGGATATGAGGGAAAGGAGGAAAGGAATATTGGTTAGAATGAAGAACAGCAACTTTGTGATTCCACTAAAATTGTTTACCACAACATAAGCCGTGTGTTGACATACATCCTCTTTAAGTGTTTTAGTCTAATTAACTTTAGATATTAATATCTTTTAATGGAATCACAAAGTAACTGTTTTTCATTCCTATGTGAATATATTCCATAAAACATGGCCCGAAATTACCAATAAACGAGGATATAATACGAAATTACCAATAAACGAGGATATAATAAATAAATGTCTTCGTTTGTGGGCAAATTAGGGGAGGAATAGATAAATTAGAAGGAGTAGAGGAGGTTGGTGGGACAGGGTAATTGGAGGAGGTGCAAGGAATTGGAGAGAATAAGAAAGAAAGCTGAGATGAAGGTGTTATGATGAAGAAAGGGGCAGATGGAGAAGGAGAACGGTAAAATGATGAAGATGCAGGCACGTGGACAAGGATATGAAGGCAGAAATGGAGGAAAGGAGAAGGAAGAGTAAAGAAGAAAAATATTGGTGAAAGGAGAAGGGTATGAGTGAAACTGAAATTAGAATAATAAGGAAAGAAATTGAAGGAAAGATAAAGAGGAAGAGTGAGAGAGAATATAACTAAAAAAGAAATGAATGAGAGAGAGAAGAGCGTAAGTAAGAAAAGAAAGAGAAAGGAGAAAAATATGAGAGAATGAGAGAGGGTGGGATTAGATGGAAAGAGAAATAAATATGAAAGGATATGGATATGGAGAAGGAGGAAATAAAAGAGAATAGTGAAGAGAAAGAACGTGACAGAAGGAGTTGGAGAAGGAAAAGAGGGGGACGTGATAAGGCAAAAGAAGAGCTAAAAGAAAGCTTCCGATTAGATGTCGATACAGGAGGGAGACAGAGAAGGAAGAAAAGGAAGGGAAAAAATATAAAGAGAACGGGAAGTACCGGGAGAAAACAGCGGAGAAAAAGGATGAAAATCAGCGAGAAAAAAGAGGAGGAAAGAGGATATAGGAGATAGAGGGAAGAAAAATGGAAGTGAGAAAGAAGAAAGGAAAGAGAAGGCAGACAGGATGCTATGAGAATTAAAAGAGATGCAAGAAGAGAGATCACGGATCTTTTATGCATGTTGTTACTATTGATATCCAAAACGCGAACCCCCTCCGTTGCGAACTGTTCGCAGTCACAGTTCCTGCGACTCGCTCTACAAATGCGAGAGCAGTGATTTTTTTTTTAGAACAGGCGTAGTGTAAAGAACGATCGTCACATTTTTCTTATCAACCAAAGCAGTAAAAAATGAAGACAACACTAGCGCACACGCGGTAATGATCCGTAATCACTCCCCAGATGGGAGACAAAGATGAAACAAGAGAGAGAGAATGGAAAAAGAAATGGAGAGCAGTAGAATAAGAGGAGAAAGTGAGATTGAAATGAAGAACTGGGAAGACAGGAGGAAGGAAATGAGAGAAAATCAGATGCAGAGAAAGAGAATTACAAAGAGTTTGAAATTTTGTATCTATTCACAACACCTACCAAGTTTTTCATTGCTGTAAAATAATGTAAAAATGTTCATCTGATTTCCATTTACTTGGTTTATAAAATTGTGTACGTAAAATGTAACTGATAAACAATGAATTAATTTTTCGTTGGATTCAGACTTGCAATGACATATTTATGTGTAAAAAATATTTATACATAAATATATGTACTGGATTTGTAAGGTAATGGTGGAAAGCTAGACATTTACTCAATTTTTGCTTGCTGTTGTATTTAACAAAAGACTATTCTGTACTCCTACTTTTATGTTTTTTGTTATTTATCTACTTATTTTATTTTACTGTATATATGCTAAGATTTAATGTCAAAATCCGAGCAAATATTTTGATTCATATGTACTCGTTCTTATACGGCTTGCCCTAGAACATAAAATGTTCAATCTATCTAAAAAAAAGTTACAGCGAAGATACCGAAAGAGCGATAGGAAGGAACAGAGTGGGGAGGTAAGAGAGAGGTGTGGGGAAGACGATGAGAACGCCGGAGGATTGAGAGAGAGAGATACAGAAATAAAAAAAACAAGCGGGGAGGATGAGAAATTTGGGAGTGGGCCTATTCTGAGGGCTAGCAGCTACGGCACAAAAGTGAGAGAGCTCCTTAGGAAGGCACGTAAGGGGCACGCTTCACCGCTTATCTTTGGATTCACACTTCCATTTCAATTTGACGGGGCGGTAGTAGGGGGAAGGAGGAGTTTCGTTGGGCCGCAAGATACAACAGGAGAGAGTAGGCTGGCGGACGTAGGCTTGTGCGATGACCGATTTTGGTCATCGATTTTCGATGAAAAAATTTCATCGAAATGTTTCGATGACGATGGCTGTCATCGATCATCGATGATCGATGAATTTCGATGATCGATGAATTTCGATGATCAATGAATTTCGGTGATCGATGAATTTCGATGATCGATGAATTTCGATGATCGATGAATTTCGATGATCGATGAATGCCGATGATCGATGAATGTCGATGATCGATGACTCTCGATGAACCGTGCAGTAGTGATGAGCGATATATCGCTGTGATTGAATCACCGATACTGAAAATTAGCAATCACAGCCTGTGACTAAATAATCGAAATCACTGTGACTGTGAATTCGGTGAATTTAGCCGATTTAGCTCAGGCTGCTACCGCTGCTACCACTGCTACTGCGTATTAACTGTGATTGAACGTGATCGCTACTTCTGTATCGTCTACCACAAACTTGACGAAAAACATGAATTCCAAACATCCCACTGTGGCCCTGCCATCGTCCTCAAGGCGCAATAGCTGGGGTGTTTATACTTTATATATACATTTGAGATAAGGCGTTCAAATGAATGGAAAAAAATAAGAAAAATTAGTGATATATGGAACTGTACGTGAAGCATAATTACATGTTCGTGACATACTCGTATAATAATACGTAACTTGACTCATATATAATCTACCGTAAACATTGATTTGAAATGTGGAATAATTCTGAAATCATTTGACGGGGTAGTTGACTAAAATGTTCTGATTGATTTCCATCATGCATCTATTTAAAACAATTTGCATCTCATTTGAGATATTTTCCATTTATTTTTCCTAATATCTACTGTTTTTAAATTGTCCTATTCTCCGTGAGTCGAAGTACGTAGATATTGCTAAATTTCAATATGCTTATTGCAGAATGTTACACTATCCTGTGAAGACGATCCACCGGCAGAAGATGTCGGAGATTGTGTAACTTCGATGGATAGAGCTACTCCATCAACAAGTAATGATGGTAATGATAGCTCCCTTCAAATGCCAGCCACCGTCCCACGTCCGTCTTCTTCGACCACAGTTCAACGCCAATTAACAATTCCTTCTTTTGGTTCCTAAATGCTCTCTCTCAAAAGAAAGCAGTACATTGAACAGAAGCTACTTGGATTATTCATAATTGATTTGCAGCCATTCAGCATTGTGGAAGATGTTGGGTTTGAAGAATTAATGGAAGTGGCGTTGCCGAATTATGAAATTCCTGGTAGGCATCGCATTTCGATCACCATGATCCCTGGCCATATATGAGGAATGCGAATTTTGCGTACGCCAATTACTCAAGGCAGCCAAAAGTGTGTGTGTAACCACAGACTGTCGGTCATCCTCAAGAAGAAATAGCGTGATGATAAAGTGAACGCCATTCACTTTTTAAATGCGAATTCCAAATACATGGAAAAAGAGTGACATTGGCATAGGGCATGTTTTCTTCCTTAATTGTTTGTTTAATTTTTTATTACTTTGTGATATTACGTAAGAAACGGAAATCTTCTAGTCTCAAACCAAAAGTAATATTTATTTATATGCCAAATTTTTGTGTAATTACCTACTTAAAATTTTTATTTTTTGCCAGTAGAGCCTCTATATGTAAATGTTAAATTGTTTATACAGTTTGAGGCATTTCTTGAAAACTAATGTGAAATAAGTTTATCATTTTTATAATTTCATTTCAAGTTACCATTTAAGGAGAAGGGTTGCATTTCTCAGCCATATATATACGTATAGGTATATATCTCCAAAAGTTTATAACAAACAGTATTTTTTTATCACTTGATCGAAGAGTCTTTCTCTTTTATTGTGCAGTTGAACTACTGGAATGCTGACGTACCGATACGGTCAGTCCCCTAATATGTGATTGCGATTGCCATTTCCATGCCGTGTCAATTCTAAAATGTGATCGCAATCACATTTTATAATCACAGTTATTGTAACGAAACAGTCACATTTAAGGCGGTGACAATAAAGTCACAGTTAAGGCCATCCCTACTGTGCAGATGTTTCGGTTGGCAGTTTGGTGTGGCTATTAAGTGAAGATTGAATTGGGTCAACCGTAATTGAGTAAAACAAGGCCTATTTATGAAAGAGAGAAACAATCTCCAAGTTACAATTTTAGCAACAACTCTTTATTGTGGTATAAAACAAATCTTATTTCCGCATTTTCGTCGGTGAGTAGATGTCGGGCGTCCAACACAACGTTTCCTGCATCGCTGAAGAACCGCTGTGATGCTGTTGAAGTGGCAGGAATACAGAGGTATTTCCTCGCGTACTTCTGAAGGCGGGGATATACATCCTTCCTGTCCCTATACCAATGTAGGACGTCCAAAGATTTGGATAGAGCTGGGACATCCTCATACTTGTGGAGCTCCGCCAGGAAGGGGTCGTCAGCAGAGGTAGCGTTTCTCGTGTCAGCAGCACGAACAACACCATTACTGGTGCGGCGCCTCTTCGCAAATAGCCCGTCTAAAGATTTCCGCGCTTCAGCCTGTGCTCCTTCACCTTGGATTTGGCGAAAACATGACGGAGTATATAAACATATAAAACGGCGACATTCTAGTAGCAGACGACAACATCGAGGCCAAGTGGTGGAGCGCCAAGGTGCTCATGGGCAGAAACTCCGTCCCCTCACCTACCTTCCCCGAGATATCGTCTGCTAGAGTCGACGTACTCCAATCCCTGTGCGGCCCACGTGGGCTGGATCTCAACGCCGCCGGTTTTTTTCAGTAAGTAGGCGTTGCGCAATAGAACAAGGAAGGTGCCGGGGAGGGGGAGACAAAGGAGGAAACGTCATAGCGGTCACCGGCGGCGGCACGGGACGGACGGGCGACACAAAACCTATAATTTTCATCGTCCCATCGATCATCCTCATCGATGGTTCTCATCGACATCAATGATTCGCATCAACTCATCGACTCATCGGGATCGATGATTCTCATCGACTCATCGACATCGATGATTCGCATCGACTCATCGGCATCGATGATTCTCATCGACTCATCGGCATCGATGATTCTCATCGACTCATCGACTTCGATGATTCGCATCGAATCATCGACATCTATGATTCTCATCGACTCATCGACATCGATGATTCTCATCGACTCATCGACGTCGATGGTCGATGACATTCATCGTCATCGATTACAGTCATCGCACCGCGATGACTAAAATCATCGTCGATGACTTCGATTAATCGACTCATCGCACAAGCCTAGGCGGACGTCCCTCGGGGGACCTTCGGGGAAAATGAAGATGATTCTCCCCCCCAAACCGAACCTCCCACGCCGACGAAAGAGATTCTAATCCCGCCGTCCTCCCCCGCGGATAAAAAGGACACACAAAGCAGCATGACCCGCGCGAAGGCGAAGATTGGAACGAATTAGTGTATCTCGTCCGCTCGTGAATCCAAGGAGGGCGGGGAGAGGCAAGGAAAAGGACCACTATCGGTGTTGTTCGGCGACCGCCCTTGCCCTACCGTGATCGCCCCGGGCCGTTTCCCCTCCTTTAAACTGACCCGCGGAGATAAATAACCCACGAGCACCTTTAACCGGATTCTGGGCTTCCAAGAAACATGCATCCTACTTTAAAAATAAAAAGGCGCATTCATTTCATCATTCGCATGAATTCTCGACACTTGTACCAATCTATTCCTCCAAAATTCAATACATAATACTCTGTATCTGTGATAATGTTGTTGGCTCTAACATTAATGTTGACATCCATTTGGGTATTCTACCAGCTTATTGGAAGGTTTTTGTAGAGTCCTCATTATAACACCCCAATTCTTGGGACATCTTGTCACTTTCCCCAAGCATAAATTTAAATTCCTCATACTCTCTGCCACTCTTTGTGTCGTCCAAAGTTCCTATCCCCTTCCACGCTTCCCCAGCGTTCTCCCTTCTGTCCGTAAACAATGGAAATTATCATGAATCCTAGTTTGTATTTCATCGGGCCAGGATGAATTTATTCTCGTGATAGAAAATGTCGAGGATTTGGTCCAAAATAGCTCAACTCGTACCAATGCCGAGTTGCCAACGTTTTCATTTTTTAAATTATCTTCAGAGCTTTTGGTAATGCAAAATTATATTTGTAAATACGGAAAAAGTTAATGCAGTTTTAAGAATCTCGTTACGAGTAGGTAATATTTTTTCTTTTCCTTAAAAATTATGGTTTATCTTCATGCTACTTTTACCTTTACTTATTTCCATTATGGCTGCTCTTGATGCTATTCTTGAACTTCCCTTCATAACGTACATATTACCAAAAGCCCTGATGATGATTATAAAATATAATCGGGGCGCTTTCAGATTCGTGTATGATTTGATTTAATTTGGACCAAATCCTTCGCAATTTCTGCTATGATATCGATCAACGTGAGGGTTATTACAAAATAGAATATAAACTTGTTCTTCTATATTTCCTCTTGCCTTCAGGAAGGGTCACTCATTACCATCCTGTGACCCATGCTGCGCGAGGAATGCGTATTTATTTATAAAAAAATTATGCTATATAAAGAACCGGAGTTTATCATGCACGTGTCGCCCCCACATGAGAGGGGAAAGCCGCGAGGATTTAGAAGACGGACATTTATACCGTTCAACCTGAAATTAAGGCTCCGAACTCGTTTGAATAAAAATGCCGACGAAATGTTTGAAGAGATAGAAAGAAAAACGCAAATTGAACCCTGGAGGAGGAGATCTGAGAGCCACGGATGTTTCACAAGGTCAAGCGCGATGTTAGACTGAACACAAGAGTTGAGAAACATCATTCCCAAGCAACAATTAATGCGAGCTCCTATTAATTTTACTCGCCGATTTCGAACTCGGGTGCTTGATATATCATTCCCATGCATGAATTTGGATAAGTGACCCAAGGGTCAGGGCCATTCCGTATGCTTGAGTGAGCAAAAATCGGCTAGGCCGCATGATGCATAAATTGCTGACGGTTTAATACATTAATTCCAAGCTTAAGCCACCTCCAATCTCCTTTGTCTTCGCATTCCGCCTGTACCAATTCCTCGCTAACAAATAGCCGAGGGACAGCGTGTCTATAATTACCCAATATAAATGTTGACGTTTCCATCCCTCAAAACTATGCTTGAAATCGGTGAGATATGTAGTCCACGCTCGCGGTCACAAAAAAGTCCAGGGCTCTTTCCATCCATTGGGTATGAGGAAAAAAAATCAAATAATTCATTCACGATTAATATCTTTGGAAAAATTCAGCTCAGCAATCAAAACAAAACATCTCAAGAAGCAACAGAGGTCACCAATTGACCTGGCCAAGGAAGCATTTTCGGAGAGAAGGGAATTGATGAGGGGGTGCCTTGAGTGGAGACGTAAAGAAAAGACGGGTGAAAATTGTAATATGGAGCGTAGCGCTGTATTGGCCGGAAACTTGATCAATGCGTGGATCGGAAGCACGTGGACTGGAGGTGTTTGAAATGTGGGTTTGGAGAAGAATAGAGAGGGTGAGCTGGTAAGCGAGGAATACGAACGATGAAGTACTCGATATGGTGGGGGAGAAATGGAAGTTGGTGGCGGAGGTTCGGAGAAGGCAGAAAAGGTGGATGGAGGACGTTTTGAAAGGCGAGGGCGTGTTGAATAGGGTTGATAGAGGGGAGAACACTAGGGAAGCGTGGAAGAGGAAGGAAGAGGACTGGAATTTTCAGCGACTTGAGGAGAGGCGCAGGGTAGTAGTAGAGTTATATCATAATGGGTGGGTCCACGGCTCAGGTAATTCGCACCTCACGCAAATTTATAAGGGTTTTAAGTTTTAAACTTGACTATGGCAGGCTTCACTTCGTAGAAGTTAATAATATCAGTACTCATGATTAAAGACAACTTAGTACTTTTATACAAAATTAATAATCTACAACGCATTTCACCGCTTTACGGCATCGTGAGGTAAGGTTTTAAGGTTAAGGTCAGGGGTTTTAAGTTATCGAATCAAAACCTAAACCTGATGAACTCGATATTTTAAGGCTTAACATAGAGAAAATTCATGATGACTGCATCAGTAAAATAACTTTGTAATTTTAAAAATGTGTTAATTTGATGACGACCAGTTTTTCTGGTCTACAAATAAACTCATAGGTAAAATTATAAAGTTATTTTAAAAATTCAGTCGCATATTACCTACCCACCCTAATCAGCCCTATTATCTCTTTTTGCTCCAATATAATCTAGAAACAGAAGGTCAGGTTTTAAGGTGCCAAGACTATATTGCGCCGTATATTCTAAAGCCTTAAATGTTAAGACAAATATTGCAATTATTCCCTAGGTGGAATGCGAACTCACATCCTTTTTGGTTGGTAGGCCGGTGCTTTCACTGAAGATTACAACCCACGAAATGTCACTGATTTCACTTCTGAAATCTGAAGTTAACGGACACCCAGAGCATCACCACAAAAAGATAACGCAACCTAGAACAGGGAATAATTAAAATATATAACATTTTAACGCACCTGCCAATGTATACGCGAATGAGCGAGGACGGAAAGCCGCGTCAGTTTCAGAGTTGAATCGCAGAAAAATATACGGGAACATCAGGAAAATATCTTTTTTTAATCAAATTTCTACATTTGGTAACTATAATAATTCCTGCCCATGACTTCAATTTCACATGATGATCCAGCAATGAAAAATTCTATGGACGAGGCATACTGCTGAAGCTTTTCAGTCGGCGGGTATGGAAAAAAATTGCCACTGAATGCATCCTTAGCATTTGACCATAAATATATGCTTGTTAAAATATCGCCAGTGATTAAAGACAAAACGCCGCGGCAATTAAGATGATGTATCTGAGCGCATAGCTTCGGGAGGATAGGAATCCAATCACAAATCACTCGCTTCAAATCTCTCCGAATGAATTAATCAACAGGAACGCCGGGGGTTTTAAGGGGCGGAGGGAGGGCCCCGCGCGGGGTGAGGCCCCCGGGGGCGGAGGAGTAAGGAATGGATGCACGGGGGGAGAGGGGAGAAAGCATTTTAAAGATGGGGCGGGAATACCCCAACGCTGATAGAGCGTGTGGCTCGGGCAGGCAGAATTAGGAACACATCCTTTCCTTTCTCACGGCTCATTGATGTAGATGTTAATAATAACGCTTGGAGACAATATTAGTTGGCAACCGTCCTCACGAAATGAATTGCTTTAGTCATGTACGGATTGGATTAGATTAAGGATAATCTACCGGTCAAGGTAGGTTTGAATGGAGGAAGAAGAATTTAATTTTCCATCTCAGTATATGTCCTACCTCTCAGCATCACATCCATAAAGCCTATTCTCCTTCTTTCTCTTCCCTGCTTACCTAACATCCTCCCCTCTATTAAGCTATAGAATCCCTTAGCCCCTCACTACCTCTTCCAACCACCTATTTTGCCTCATCCATCACATACAGAAGTTCCCTCTCCTCACCCACCATGTCAAGCACTTCCTCCTTCATCTTCATTTCCGTCCACCGCACCTTCTCCATTCTCCTCCACACCCACATCTCGAACAGCTCCAGTCCATTCTCATCCTCCTTCCTCTAAATCCATGTGTCTGCACCATTCATTCATTCAAGTATTCTACCAGCTGATTGGTAGGTTCTTGGACAGTCCTTGTATCCCAACCTAATAGAAATTGTCTCGCTTTCCCTCCTAAGGACGGCCCGTTATTAGATCCCTCTTCAATTCTTCATATCTTCTACCTCCTCTTATTTCGTCCAGAATTCCTATCCTCTTCCTTCCTCTCCCCCGCTTCCCCAGTGTTCTCCCCTCTATCACTCTCTTCAGCATGCCCTCTCCTCTCAAAACCTCCTCCATCCATCTCTTCTGCCTTCTCCGAACCTCTGCCACAAGCTTCCTCTCCTCTCCGACCATATCCAATACCTCCTCGTTCTTCTTTCTCGCCATCCAGCTAACCTTCTCCATCCTTCTCCAAACCCACATCTCAAACGCCTCAAGTCTACGCACATCCTCCCTTCGCAATGACCACGTTTCCGACCCATATAGCGCCACGCTCCATATTAAAGTTTTCACCAGCCTCTTCTTTACGTCTCTTCTCAGACCCCCCCTCATCAATTCCCTTCTCTTCGAAAATGCTTCTTTAGCGAGCGCAATTCTGCATCTGATGTCCTTACCACTAAACCCATTCTCCTCCAAAATACTACCCAGATACGTAAACTGCTCGACCTGCTCTATCTTCTGCCCTCCCACCCTTATATTCAGCCCCGCCTTCTTACTTCTAGAAAATCTCATTACTTTCGTTTTCTTGTGATTGATCTTCATCCCATACTTTTCGCACTGCACCTCTAATGCATTCACCATTGACTGTAACCCCTTGGCCGACTGACTAACTATACAACACAACATTTCTTATTAAACTCTTCCGATAACCTTTTATTTACATTCTTACGCAAGGCTCCCGACATCAGCTCCCTCCTAGTTTTGAAGCTGATGACGGGGATCTTTTGTAAGAATGTTAAGAAAAGGTTGGCGAAGAGTTTAATAAAAAGTGTCGCGTTGTATGGTGCAGAAACATGACAGTCACCTTCAAAACAATCTTACCACTCTGGAGTCGAAATATTTCAGTCTCGAGTTGACGAAGGTGTGACAACGCGACGGAACCACGCCTCCGCGCGGATGATTAGGTAATAAAAAATCGAAACGGAACAATGACCCTTCCTTCATGCAGCTGGTGAGAGGTGGAAGGAAGCACGAGGAATTGAAGTCGGCAATAGTAGAAGCAGTGTGTGCGTTAGGGTGAAATATAAAGTTATTTATTTACAAGGTTAACTTCTCCCGCGTGTGTGGTAGTTTGAGCGAAAAATCACTTCACCTATAATTTGATGAATTTGGCCTCATTTTAAAGAAAAAACTCATATTTCCAATGATATCAAAATATCAGCCCCTTGCCGAACTACTTTTCAAGCAATTTCCCTAAAAATATAAGCTGTTTTACATGTATGGCAGTGCGCTCCAGAGGAAGAATATTAAAACAATTAGGAACCTCTAGCACCTAGATTTTGTCAAAAAACTAACGATGCATAATTTGCATGTTTTTTCAACTATTTATAAAAATTAATCTATTACTCACCGAAGATATTTTTACAGAATCGCAAAAATACCTGCTGTTTTGAAGGGTTTTCAGCTGCACGGCGGGGAAAAATGAGTCAAGTTAGAGAAGTATGTTGCTTTATGTATTTAATTACTGAGAATTTTGGTAATATATAACTATATCTTTGCGCCATTAATACTACAATATTTATTTCATACTTCTTACAGACGCTGAAATAAAAAAACAGATTTTGAATATGGTCTCCATTTTGACTAGGGAACTATCTCGCTCAAACCACCTTAATCTCAAATGAGAGAAAAAGTGCTCAATACGACACATTTTTATACGCTAATCACGATTATGGTAATCCTTTATCAGAAAATTGGGGCATAGCTGAGAAAATCATTAGTGATGCTTGGGACTTCCGTGATTTCGTAAACCTCATCGATATATTTTCATGCAGAATTCCTAAAATTTAGTAACAATCTCCACCATTCCGCAATTTGCAGATGAATAATGGTCATGCTTGTGGCTATCTCATCGAAATAAGCATGAATAAATACTTTCCCTTTCCTTTAACCCTGGGCACCATCATAAGCTACCCTGGAAACAGTTTTAAATATCCAAACCTAAGTGAAAACTGCAGAATATCTAAAACGGCAAATTCCCATAGAGATATTCGCATGCCTACGGAGTTTTCCAAACAAAATACCATTACATGCTGGAAATTCAGGGGTTAGTTAAAAGTTTCATTTTTCTGAGGTTGACAGCACCGATAGAAAAGGATAAGAGGATAAGCTAGCGACCACCTTAGTTCCCTATCAACGAAGGCTTCAACGCAATCCAGTCTTTTCCCCTTACCTTATCTCTCTCAAAGCTCAAGGAGGCATGCGATTTCCCTATCTACTGAACCATTCTAAGATTTTACTTTCAATTTCGAAGGAGTTGACCGTAGTTATCTAAGGCATCAACTTACTGACATGCTGTAAACGAGAAACACGCTTTATCGGTACATAAATCTGATTCCTTCTCAAATACAAATTATAAATGGTACCAGCTAACCACAAAAAATAGTCAAGAAACACAAGAAGAGGACAATAATATAAAATGAATGAAAATGAGCAGCTATTCGCCCCGCAATATTACGACATTAAATACGCGAGTCTATTAATTACTGTCGATTGAAACTGAGGTCAAGACTGTCTCAACAGCTGAACGTTGCTGAAAATATCGTCTGAAATAATGTATAATTTCAAAAAAGTACCGAGGGAGACCTACGTGCACCAGAGCACATTTCTCAAAATATCTCTGAGGTCGATTTGGATCGGTTGGTAGGCTAAAAATGGAAAGACAGCAACATCATCCACAGTACTCAAATGCGGATTGATTTCCTGTGATCCAAAATACCATGCCAGAGCCATGAATGCTTTGAGCCAGAATTATCGATGAGGTAATACAGGGATCAACGGCATGATTTTATGAATGTGGTTAAAGAAGCTGTTTACGATTGTTGGGAATGAAACCTATCTGCCGGGCCTTGCGAACAACAACCGTTGTCAACACAACTCTCACCATGGAGTAAATTTATTTCAGGTGGAAACGTTTACAACACCACAGGAAAAATTCATACACGACCCAGGTTTTAATGCTTTAGCATCATCTGCAGCTTCAAGACCTGAAGATGATGCTTAAGCATTGAAACCCGGGTCGTGTATGAATTTTTCCTGTGGTGTCGTAAAAGTTTCCACCTGAAATAAATATAATGATGGAATACCACCACAAAGTTACAGAAGAACGTGTTTCATTTTCTCAATATGGAGGGCAGAACCCTAGTCGAAATGAAACAAACATCTCAATAAACTCGATGTCCTCACACCGATATTTCCGAGCAATTGCATAGTAAGTGATGGAGCGCGAAGGGATCAGCGTTCGGACGAGGAAAAAAAAGAATAGCGGGAAGCAATGAGGGAAAGGGAAACAAGACGGGGTACAGGGAAGAAGGCGAACACGAGAGAAAGAGCTACAAGGATCGACCGGGCCGAAGGCGAAGCAGGAGCGTGGGCAGCGGACGATCGAAGCAGTGAATTTGATTGATCATCGGCTTTGGCAAAGCGCGGCGAGATAGCGCGTCTTTCGTTCCCCATTCCGCCTTTATCCGTCGATTGAGACGTGAACAAGCGAGCGGAAACATGCGGACATTCGGTGGAAACCGAAGATGATCATCTCGTCTGGTTCCATTTGGATGGAGAGAGGTTCCCTATACGCACGAGACGACTGCGGCCACTGTTACCAAGCTAGCAACTTTGTCGCGAGACGCAGCGTATTCTCCAAGTCTATGAAACACAGAATCACGGTCAAACATGGGGAAAAACTTGCGCAAGTGGAAGAATTTTGTTGCCCGGGAAGCAGGATTACCAGCGATGGAAGAAGCAAGAATGAAATTGTGAGGAGAATAGCCCAAGCAAAGAAGGCATTCTAACAGAAGAGGAGTCTGCTGACAGCTATTAACACAGGGCTGGAAGTAAGGAAGCACTTTACCAAAACATACACTTGGAACATACTCTTGCACGTCAGTGAAGCCTGAACAGTAACTGCTGCAGAGCAAAAGAGATTGGAAGCAATGGAGATGTGGGGTTACCTGAATGATGAAGATCAAATAGACGGAGAGAATCACGTACGAAGCAGTCCTATGAAGAGTTGGAGATAAAAAAAAGTATAATGAAAACTTAGTTTTATTCATTTCGACCTCTTTTCCGATTATATAAATATTTCGAGGGCATGTCACAAATTCCAAAAAGCCATTCCTTGCCAACGTTTCGGAATTTAATAATTTCCATCTTCTGGGCATAAATCACGATACAGCAGGTCATGAAACAAAAACATCAAGCAAAGCATCAAATCCAATGCAAGTATAATGTATGTAGTTCTACCATCAATATTACCCTGGATATAAATAAAAAAAAAGCTTCACCCCTAAAATGAAGAGTAACCTGGTATATTCCATTCCCTGAAAAGATTTTGATCAAATACGTGAAAGTGAACAGTGTCTTAGCAATAGAATATCTAACCATAAATCAGATAAAGCCAACAAAAATTATTCTGTGCCCTGGCTCAGCAGGCTTAAATCAACGAAAAAAAATTGATTTCGACAAATCTAGAATCTTAGATTATAAAACATAAAGAAAAAGAGACAAGTTAAAGAAATGATCCATATATCCATGAACCCCAAAACCTTTAACAAAAAAAAACATGTTGATAAGCTCAGCAAAGCTTATAGTGGCTTCATAAATCAAACAATTGTGGTCCACTAAGACTGATCACTTACCTAGTTAAATTATGTACGATGCTCTTTTGTTATGAATTGAATATCTAAATATAGTACAATTTTTCTATGTATATATAGATGTCTCTAAGAAGACCTATATACATGATTATATTTATCGTAGAACCTCTTCTTTTTTCGACCACGAATAATATATTTTAGGATATTGTTCTGGAGTATTGGTCAAATGTTTTATTTAACATTCAAGTAGACATAACCAACGTTTCATCAACTTTTATTGACCTCCCTAAGGCTTTAAAGTATTCTGAGTGTGTGGAATAACAGTTTAAAAATCAGCATCCACGAGTAAACAATTTAGTATAGTAACAGAACATCTTATTTGACCAATGCTCCAGAAAATATCCTTAAATATATTTATAGTATTCACGGTAATTGTTTATGAAATGTATCTAGTACCAAAGGAGGCGAAAACATTTACCAATTAAGGTGTACTTAGTTTAAATTATATCCAAGGTAATAAAGATGGTAGAATTACATATATTTCAGTCTGATGAAACAACGAAGGAATGCCCTATTTCTGTCCGCGCTTGTGACAGAGCAATAGTAAGAGGGAGTGGGAATCCTCTTTTATTTTAAACAACTTCAAACGATGTTTTAAATTTAGACTTTTCCACAATCCTAAATTTTTTTAAATATTCGCAAAAGTACCTGTAAACCTGTGATATTATGGGTTATAGGAAATTGAAAAAAAATCATTGAAAAAATATTTATACAATCAATAAAATGCTGGAATTAATGCAATAATGGAAGAATTAATGAAATAATGGTAAAAATCGTGAAAAAAAACTATAGCACCAAAGCTTTCCTAAAGCTCGCTGCTGCTGAAGCGGAAATTAATAAAAAGTATCAGTAAAATATATTTAATGCATTCCCGTTTAGCTAAAAAAACTAGTTGTAGGTATAGCGAAACTTTGTGGCACTCACCAGTGGAGAGTTTGCGGTCACTGAGGGCGAATTAAGCGTTGAGGGCAGAGGTACCGAAGGGCTCAGGTGAGGGCCTCTAGAGAGGTACTTAGCGTATTTATGCCTCCTCTCTCGTATGCTATCCATTCCCTGACTTTATTCTCTGTGCATGAAAGTGCCACTAAGTTTTACTAATCCTATACATCTATCATTTTTCATATATCAGCAAACTGGTGACTTTATACTCGAATTTTCTGTTCGAATCCCATTATGAGTTGGTACCTCTGACTGCGACTCACGGAGCAGATGATCTCTCTCCCTGGAGCTGTCACCGGCGTTGCTGACCCATTCCGCTCACGGGCGCGATAGATCTTCCCAAAAAGGATAGTCACTGTGACGGACCGAATGCTGAGCAAGCGGCAGCAAGCTCGGTGACAACTTCGGTGAGCCCTCTCCGAAACGGTGATCGAGTGATTGAGAGCTCATGCTTCATCGGGACTGCGATCTGAAACATTTACAGCAAATAAAGCAAGCTTGGGAGCCGAAGAAATATTTATCAAAATTGAGGCGGTGAGCAGGAACGTTTTTCGGGATGGGCTAAATGGAGGTGGTTATAAGAACACCGAAAATATTGGAAACAGGGACGTGTGGCGTTTCAGAAAAACTACCCTTACGCATTGTACGGAGCCAATGATGAGTGGAAATTATCAACGAAGAGAGAATAAGTAAAAGAGCCGTTGGGAATCCCAAACTTGGAACACTTATCTGGATATATCCTGAGTTGATCTCCTTATATATATGGAAGCTATATTGGACAAGGTTAAATGTGCCTACACTTCACAAGGCAGACGCAAAATAAGAAAAGAACAAGGAAAGCACGACAAATGAAGTATAACATGAGAGTTGAAATTGAATTATAGTTTTTATTATTACTTTGACTCATTCATAGTGGAGGATTTTAATGAAAAATTAAACGCAGAAACCCAGTCAAACAAGAATAAACTGTAAAGAACTAATAATTCATTTAAATCCATAAAAAAGGATTAAGAGTAACAATTCGTTCATCAAAAAGAAATAAGGACAACAAGCAGATCCCAACAAAGGTTTAAAAACTAAAGAGATTGATTATGTGTCTGCTAGTACTTACGAAAACCAATATGACTGGTTCAATCACCTCTCTCAGGTAACACTTCTGCGAGGGTTAAAGATCGGTTGATACTTCTTGAAGTAGAAAATGTACGCGTGATTATAGGACTTTACTACATTGGGTTGAAGTAAGTCTTGTCATCAAGATATCCATTCATGTTTTTAACAATCACCCACTCATATAAATATTAGGAAAACATTATCTCCAGTTAAAATAAAATTAGCTTGATGTAATTAGCCAAACTAATACGCAAATAGCCAATCAAATGGCTTCCAAAGCATTAGAGAGTAAAATGATTATTGCATCGATAAAAAAATTCTAAGTTTATCAGACACGCTCTCAAATTTGTGCCAAAAAAGGTGCCATAGCCCTCAATTAATTGAGTCAATTCTGAAAAAATAACAGGTTTCCACAGATATTTTACTGAAAGGAAAATTAAATACCATAAGATTAAGTTTTAGGATAATTTGAATTTTAGGGGAAATATTATTCGGCTATTGTACTGGCCGAGGGAGCACGATGAGAAAATAACATATGCATCCATTTAAAATACTCAAAGAAACGCCAATTTTCATTGTAATAAAATATTACCGACCACCAAAATAAAGCCATCTAATCAGAAATCATAAAAAGAGCATAACTGCAGAATATATGTTTACGAAACCCAAATGATAGGCATTAAAAACATGAATTCCATCTTTTCACGAGCAAAGTTTATCACCCATAATTTCCCGAGGACGAATTAATTTTCACTGACTGGTGTGCGAATCTCATGAGAGTAGTAGGTAATATACATTTATGGCGGGACCATAAAAAAGCATGGCGTTTGGGGTCTTCCAAAATAATCTACAAAAAGCCTAATTCTTCGGAGCCTTGCTTATTTGAATGAATTGTTTTCCTTCTCCCCTTCTCAGCTGCACCGCCTGTTCTTAAAGATTACAAAACGCTCCCAAGTACTGGAATGCGATCTGATACCGAGTAAACGTGAGCTGGAGTCATAAAGGGATGGGAGGAGACTGGAGTAAGAGCAATTTTTCCAGCACGAATATTTGGTACGATTTTCCGAAGAAACGGTCGGATTATCTGTCACGCAATGAGAATTATCATTAGGGTAATCTACCGTATACGGTAGGTTTTAATGGAAGAGAACCAAAATCCTCCTGATTTTTACTGGCGCGGGTCCCGAGTATTCTTTCACAATTTCTTTCTTCATCTCACCATACGTTCCCCTTCTCTTCATCCCGCACTTGGACATTCGTAATAATTATTATATGAGATCTACCGGTAAGGGTGGGATTAGATGAAATTATGAATACTAATTTAAGTTCGAAGTTTTTAAGCTTAACTATGTAGAAATTCATTTTCAAGTGACAGAGAAAAAACTAATCTTTCCAATGATATTTTTTTATTTTAGATACAAGGCACAACTAGTTTCAATGCTTCAGCCTGAACGCATGTATCTGAAGATGATGCATATGCGTGGAGGCTAGTTGTACCCTTCACCTGCAATGATAAATATCAGTGGAAAGAGTGTTTTTTTTTCTCACCTCGAGTACCTATATTGCTGCACAGCTCATGGTTTTTACTTCAATGCACCATTTATTTTCAGCGCGGCATTTCATTCCATCCATAAAACCTATTCTCTTTCTTCCTCTTTCCCGCTTACCCAGCATCCTCCTCTCTATCAAGGTCTTAAGAAACCCTTAGCCCATCATAACCTCTTTCAACCACGTACTCTGCCTCTTCCTAATCTCTACCAGATGTTTCCTTTTCTCACCAACCATACCAAGTATCTACTACCTCGTTCTTTTTTCCTTCCGTCCACCATACTATCTCCACCCTCCTTCACACCCACATTAAACGCCTGCAACGAATTCTCGTCTGCTTTTCTCAATACTCACGTTTCTGCTCCATACAAGTTTAAACTTAATATAAAACTCTTGGCAAGTCTCTCATTTACATCCCAACACCAGTTCCCCGTCATAATCTCCCTGCCATTGCTGAACACCTCTTTTGCTATCACAATTCTCTTTACGCCTTTGCTCCTCTGACATACCACTCTCTAGTGATGAGAATACAGAAGAGAAAAATGAGAATGGTGTAGGTACTGGTGTGGACAATGTAGGTGTACCTCCTTTGTTAAGGAAGTTTGAAGAATTTCATTTTTAAACCTAATGCGGAGGAATCCCAATATTTACTATAACTTGTTAAAAATAAACCAAGAAATAATTCATAAACTTAGTTAAAGACTTTTTGGCTACCTATCGACCGCTGAAAAATGTTTTTTTTTATAAGAAATCAGACTATAAGTAATATTAGTAGACAAACTTTCTCATTAAAAATACTCATCTTGCCAATTGTATTTATCCCTCATAAATCTTTCTTTCAACGTAATACGATTTTATAAACATATAAAGCTATAATATTCCAGTTCATCATAAAAAATGCCTTGATTTTTTAACAGTTTTTTTTTCAATTCGGATGACGAATCATCTCAATTTCATATTCCAACGAGAAACCAAATAAAATTACGAATGCCTCAATCCAAATCAAAATACATATCACAAAATAAAATTACGAATACCTCATTCCAAATCAAAGTACTTATCACGAAATAAATTACGAATACCTCATACCCATTCGGTAGTTTTACGAATCTCTACTGTACCTTAATAGATCATCCACCGTAAGTGAAATATATGTATGAATTTATAACATTTTTTACCGTATCTTTCAGAAGACTAGACACAAATCACTAGATTGCAGGAATTTGTGCGATGCTTAAGTCTTAAAAATATACTTTCCGTCATCGATGGTTAACAGGTTAAATTAGATCAGCGATCCGGATAATATTGGTGCATGTAAATAAAAAATCAAACATCTTACTAACTTTTATATTGAAAACTTGCGACACAAAACCAGCCTCAAGTCAGTGAGAACAAAAGGCGCAGTCGATACGGAGTAACCCACAGTAAACACAAAGAGAGTATATATCCAACCATTCATTGATATCGATATCGATATTTCTGGCAGCAATATCACATCATGCACTGATTCCTCTGCTACCCATAGGTAAAGAAACCTCTTCCTTTTAGTAGATGATGACAGCGAAGTCATTTCCATTAAGTAATTTTATTTATGTTGTTGATATGTTTCTGCAAGTCAAATGGTAACTATTATAGCCACAGAGGGCTTTTCTTAATTATTTGATTAGAAAAACTACGGTGAATAGCAATAAAAAGATGCATTACATCCATTTGATTCCTGCATTGAAAAATATTGGACTTAAGATTAAATATTTTTCATTTCACGATATTGGGATTTTTTATCATTTAAACCTTTGATCAAAATGTTTTCCCTTTCTGCACCATGTGAAAGTGAAAGAAAGCTTATATCCTTGGAAGAGAGTGCATTCATACAGATCGCCATTAAATTGTAAACAAATGTAGCTATGCCAAATGGCGACCTGAATTAGCGAGAAAAAAATTGAATTTCCTTCTTCTAATGCACCAAGTGTGATGTTGAGCATTGCATTAATACTTTATTAAGTCGATGACTTTAGACACTGCTTTCAAAGAAGCAATAAATTTAAGAGTTAGTTTAGTTAGAGCATTTAGAGTTTTTTTTATCTTCGCAAAGAATTCTTATGAAAGCTTTAAGGGAAAATTCACGCGAAGGCAATAATTTCGTTTAAACCGCATACGTCTGTAGAAACGACAGGCTGTACTAAAAAAATGAAATTCGTCACTTTTTTGTAATTCACAGCAAAATTGAGTAAATTGGAGCCCCAGGGGCAAATACATTTAAAATAATGTCTTTCAACAAGCTTTATTAGACATGTTTTGTACTGATGTTTTACTGTCACATTCCTTCTTATCCTAGAAGTATCCTTATAACTTACGTTCAAAAACATCCTTGACAATTGAGTATTACATTATGATTGATCGTATATTTAGTAGTTCGCATAACATGTGTGCATGTTCCCTTAAGCAATCTGCATCCTTATAAGACTGTCTCTAAGCACATGCATAAAAATTATGTGCTTCTGATTAGAACTTTTAATGTCAGATTAAGTAAGGAAACCTAAATTGAAAATATGTCATTTTTTTATTGGCGTAAGGCGAAATTATTGACAAATACTCCTCTATCACCAAATCTAATCAGCTTCTTCTACGATTTAATTGTTCGCTATGAATTTCTCAACAGTAAAGTGTTCCCTTAACTTGTCCTAGTGACTCACCAAAAATAACGTTTACCCATAGAAAAAACACCGATTTTAAACGAAACTGCTTCTAGCCAGAGAACACGCTTCTAAACGAAAGGATGAAGACTTATGGCAGCTTTCACGCATACAGTCTTGGATTAAATTGAATTCAGTTCTCGAACGAATGGCCTGACAAGTGGAACAAATCTGAGTCAACTTTACGCAGGTCTGGGTGATATTGGGATGCAGATTTTCAGCGATATGCCAGATATATCGAGTTGAGACACTGATCATCCGGGGTATGCAATGTATAGGATCATATATATAGTTATTTCGATATGCAATATAATGCGATATATAATGCAATGCAGTGCCAAGCAATGCAAAATTAGCAACGTACGCTGTAATCAAGCTTGAAACAAGCTTGTTGTGCCAAGTCAATAAGCTTTAATCTGGTCTGACGCAACAAGCATGTAAGCTTGAAACAAGCTTGCAGCAAGGCTGGCTTGGCAATATTGATACAGATTTTTTTATTGAGTGTTGTTTGATTGAAGCTGGGTTTAACCTTGATTCAGGCTTGAATGAAAGATTCACCTTGCAAGCTTTTCGCAAAAATTATGATACAAGCATAAATCAAACTTTCCGTGTCAACATCCTCATGGCAAGGCAAAATAAAACAACACTGAAGCTTGCCGTAAGCTTGCATGCTATCAGTTTGTGATGCAATGCAATAGTTAAGCAATGTAACACAACGATGAAATGCAATATATGCGATGCTTCACAATACATCCTATCTTAAGCGATAGAAAAAAGCTTAATCGCAATGCGATATTGATATCTTCTAATATAATAATCAACACCGTGTATATATTTATCCGTTGCCAATAACTTCCGTAAAGGTGGGTTTACACACGCAAGTCACTTCCGCAAGTTTCTTCTACAAGAGTTTGCGGGGCTTTCACTCTGACGAAATATTTATCACCAGCTAGTAGAGCGCCAGATTGGGTGCCGTTTACACTGGCAACAATATGCTTCTGCAAGCGACTTGCCGAGGATTTTCAAAGCTTCACAAGTGGACTTGCAAGCCGTTAACGTTAGCAATTTACGTAAAAAGTCACCTGATGCCAGTAACTTGCGCAGTAAACTTGCCAGTGTAAACTCAACATAAGAAAAACACGTAAAGATGATTTTCCGTTTCGGTGTACATATACCTTATTTTCTTTTGTAAAGTTCAAATATTTGTACGAAATCGGTAGAGGTACCATAGTAAAAATATATTAATATAAACTATTACTTCTGTCATCGAATGTTGTTTTCGAGACGAAATCGCGAAAACTTAAGTAATCAACATCGAATTTTGTAAAATTTTGATTTTTGACAAATCATCTCCATGACGACCAATGCTGATTGCTGAAGTCGCGATGAAGTATATGTGTATTTACTATACGAGCTTCTGCACTAAACAAGAAATAAATTAGTTATCTTTCTACAACAACATGAATTGACTTGGCAACCATGATCGTCATTTTTGACGGCACGGGCAGCTAAAATAAATGTGATAAATGAGATGCGATGCGGTATTCGATGCAGTTCGAAGCAATATGGTGTAATGCGCTTATGCGACGTAACACAAGGATGAGAGAAATGCAGTGCATGCGATGTTGTGCTATCTATCATACCCTTTGTGATGCAAAAGATTCAACGCAATGCTATATTGAAATTTGAATGACGCCCAGCTTTAATTTACGAGTCAAAAAGAATCGCACATATCGTCACTAAAACACATCAGGTGTTACGCTCACTCACGAACACGCGTTCCGATTTTTTTTTCACTTGCCTCTGTGTGGTTTACTTTTTTTCCGACTTCAACAACGTCAACTCCTACCAGAAGGGGAAGGGATGGAGAGACGGCATTCTTACGCGGACTTGACTATAGAATCCACGCTCATTACACGGACTCCGATTGTGAACGGATGAATAGCCGTGAGATGGTTGGATGGGGGGAGGGGAAGGTCACGGGTCGTGTGCGGACACGGGAGAAATCAGCGTCCGTGCAAAACCTCTGGAGCAAAGAGAGACAGCCGGGCAAAAGGAATGAGAGGTGAGAGGTAAAAGAAACAAAATCGGTTGGCTGGTCGGCAGTTTGGCAAGGAGACCGACGACAACTGAGGTCATTTTTGCCATTATGGTTAGAATAGTTGAAAAGCCAGCTGAAACGGGCTAAAGTATTGGCGAAATAGCCAAAAGGTAATAAATAAAGTAAATAATTAAATAGTGTTTGATGTGCGGTTTATTATTTTCAGGAAAAGAACATACTTAACTATGGTAAACTATATATAATAATCTTCATGTCAGAAATTTATTTGTATGCAACATTTTTGGAGAAGCAGGCGCAGCTGTTACTCAGCACTTGTGCGTACATATTTTGAAAAATGCATACGCCCGTGCCATGTGTCAGTTAGTGGAGATTGTTTATGTGAGCTTGCTTTCCCTCTATTGGCACACATCTGAGTTACTGCGCCTAGCAACTAAATCATACGTACGTACATGTAGCCTTTTATGCAGTAGATGCGAACAGAGTTGGGCGATATGTAATTATCTATAGGTATAAGTTTTCAATTCAGCGTTTTTAAATATTGAAATGTCAACATCGGCAGCTGTGAACCTGACCCCGTGAAAAGTGACCTTGAAGAATCCACTTGCAAATTCGGCACTTGGAAATTACAATATCCAATATCGGGTATTGGATATTGATTCAACATATATTTTGCATACATATTGAAAACGGACTCATAATATGTCATGATAAGCAAGCATAAATGCCGTGGAAATGGGCCTATTCAGAAGTTTGTGAAGCGCCAAATGTAGGAGGGATAAGGTAGTGATGGAAAAATCGATTTCGATTAAAATCGAAAATCGAGTTTTATAGTCAAAGATCGAGGAAATCGAGATCGAGCCATGATCTACGAGTTTCGATCCAAACTCGATTTTTCAACTTCAATCTTGACCATTTCGTACCGTTTCGCGATCAGAGTGCTTAGTATGATAACGTCATCCGTCCCATACGAAAGACTTTTCTGTAAGGCCGGTAAAATTGGAAAGGCACGCCCTAGATTATCAAGAAAGCATCTCAATCAGTTGATCTTTCTTAAAAATTTTAGTGAAGCCGAATGGTTCCAAGCGGTGATCCCCAAACTTTAATTTGCGTGCATTTGTAAATTTTTACTACAAATAATTCAAGAATGTATTCTAAGTACATTTTTAGGGATTTTTTATACTTTTCAAATATGTATTATGAGCGTTTTTCGAATGAATAATAAACATGTTTTTGTACCAACTGTATTTTTTTTCAAAAAAGAACCGTCGATTTTTTCGATGAATCGATCTTTTGGTTCAAATTTCGTTTTTTGTTGAAAAGTCGAGCTTTTCATTTCGATTAAAAATCGATTGCTCGAAAAATCGACCGACAAAAATTTTGACCGACATTTTTCCATCACTAGGATAAGGTTAGGAACGAGAGGGTGACCAAATAGGTTGGATGCTCCGGTAATGGACGTATGTGAAAGGAGTGTACTTCATTGGTTCGGCCATGTTGAGAGATATGAATCGAATAACGAAACAGATATATGATCGTAAAATCAATGGCATGAGAGGAATGGGTAAATCGAGAAAATCATGGGAATGTGGAGGAAGAGACTCTTATGAGGAGGAATATTGGGAGTCTTAAGAATAATAGGAGATCGTGTGTGAAGCAGTGTATGACTGTTCGAGAAGCAAAAGAGGTACCTATGCAAGGATAGGGTATTATGGAGAAAATTATTACAAGAGAGCCAGTTTTCTAGGAATAACTACGTTCTTTGACTTTGCCCAAATTTACGTATATATGACTAGGTATTAATATTCCAAAATATACATTAAAAAATCTACAATCGATATTCTAATGTTTCACAATAAAAAAATTGGAATCTTATAATGTAATTAACATTAATTACAGTGTGAACTTCAAAGCGTTTTTTTGTTGATTCTACATTTCGCTTGAACACCGGAATGAAGAGCAGACTTCTCCCAACGCGCGCGGCGCCCGCAGAGGGTCATGGAAAAGCAATTGAGGAGGAGGAGGAACTGGCACAGAAAGAAAATGTGAGAAGTTCACAGGGATAACATCATTTACCAATTCTTCACCACACAATTTATAAAATGATCATATTTAAATGTTTTACATAAAATCTTCCCTTGCACCCTTGCCACAAGTATGCTGTATATTATGTTTAGGAAATTATGAGTAAACTTTAAATTAAATGTCGTGTAAAACTACAATTAAACTACTTCTTATATCTAGAAATAATTATAGTAATTTTAATATACATGACCTAAGATCTTCTGACTTTCACCATAACCTACCTTTAACCGGTAGATTACTGTAACATAATATGAGATTATTTAGTTACACATAATAATTATGCAATAAAATGGCCTCTCCCTAATGACATCACTGACTTAGTGTTTCATTGCTTGCGAAATTCACACATTCAGGGCAGTGGGAGCAGTTCCTTGCCCTAGGCCATCTGTGATTTTATACGAAGTTCTAACAATCAAATATAGTCACACCGCGAGGATTTTCGTAGGTGTCCTGAGAGGCTGCACCCGGATTTGATCCCGGAACCCTCCGGTCGGTAGCCCAGCGCTCAACCCACTAGGCCACCTCCTCCCTAATGATGCACTTCAGCTAAATCATAGCATCCACTGACAAGACAAAATGATGACTTAGTCGGTACAGAAAATGATCAATTTATATAAAAACATTTTACGTTCTATGCTGGGGTCTGAGAAGAGACGTTAAGAAAAGGCTAATGAAAACACTAACATGGAGCGTGGCGCGGTATGGGTCGGAAACTTGGTCATTGCGAAGGGAGGATGTGCGTAGACTTGAGGCGTTTGAGATGTGGGTTTGGAGAAGGATGGAGAAGGTTAGCTGGATGGCGAGAAAGACGAATGAGGAGGTATTGGATATGGTCGGAGAGGAGAGGAAGCTTGTGGCAGAGGTTCGGAGAAGGCAGAAGAGATGGATGGAGGAGGTTTTGAGAGGAGAGGGCATGTTGAAAAGAGTGATAGAGGGGATAACACTGGGGAAGCGTGGAAGAGGAAGGAAGATGATAGGAATCCTGGACGAAATAAGAAGAGGTAGAAGATATGAGGGATTTAAGAGGGATTTAATGGCGGGACATTATTAGGAGGAAAAGCGAGACAATGTTCCAGAAATTGGAATGCAGGTAGGGGACTGTCCAAGAACCTACCAATCAGCTGGTAGAATGATGTTGATTGTCCCGTTATATTTTGTGTATTTGTACAGTAGACATTACATCTCCTCGGGATGGGAAGTCAGTGCTCAAGCCACCACATCTGCCGACTGCCTCTAAGAAAATCAGACTCGGGGTAAAAGAAACGACACAACCGGGGGAGGTGGTGTATGCAATCCTTGCGCGGGTGCATGTAATCACTTGTTTTATCCGGGGGGGGGGGGGGGGGGGGGCTTTGGCCATATTTGTAGCAACGCGGGGGCCATAAAAAAAAGGTATTAGGTCTGGTTTTTGGCGTGCGAGAGCGTGGCAAGGAGGCTTCAGAAGGGGGTGGTTGGGGCGGGTGGGGGGGGTAAGGAGAGGGGGAGGGGGTGGCGAAGCGGAAGGAGCAAGCGAGGGGGTAAGAGGGGGAGGGGGGGCGTGCTTGGCGCGCGGTCGGAAGCCACCTGCTTCTTTTAAGAGCGCCTGTGGGCCCGACTGACTTGAGGGGCTAGGAGGAAGAGGTGGGTTTAAAGGAGGGGGGAAGGAGGGGCTCTTGGCCCGGGGCGTCTCTTACAACAGATACGGAAGGAGAGGTTGGGCAGTGGATGGAGATGGAAGGTGAGCTGGAGAAAGGGAGCGCACCTCGGAAAGACATGAGGTCGTGTTCCAGTCCACGCTACTAGCCGTACTTAAGGTAGTTTGAGCGAAAAATCACCTCACCTAAAATTTGATGAATTTGGCCTCATTTAAAAGAAAAAGACTCTCATCTTTCCAATTATGTCAAAATATCAACGCCTTGCCGAAATAATTTTCGAGCAATTTGCCTAAAAATATAAGCTGCTTCATGTGGAACAGATTTAGGCTGTGCACTCCAGAGGGAGAATAATGAAAAAAATTAGGAGCTTCTAGTACCTTGATTTTGTCAAAAAACTAGCGGTGTATAGTTTACATGTTTTCTCAACTATTTATAAATATTAATCTATTACTCACCGCTGTAATTGTTACAGAATAGCAAAAAAAAAACCTGCTGCTATGAAGGGTTCTCAGCCGTACGGCGTGAAAAAACGAGTCGAATCAGAGACTTTTTTTAAGTACCGAGAATTTTGGTCACATATAGCTATAACTTTGGGCCATTAATACTACAATATTTATTTCACACTTCTTACAGACGCTGAAATAAAAAAACTAATTTGAATATGGTCACCATTATGGCAAAGGAACCATCTCGCTCAAACCACCTCAAATATTCTCTTACTAGGAAGTGACGTCACAATATCAGCCTTTGGACTAACTTCACGTCCGTGAAAGACCTATTACGGTCTAGTGCGACGAAAGGCTTAGGCCGTGTTCTAGTCCACGTTTAAGAAGTACCAGCCGTATTTCAGGAAGTGAAATCACAATCTCAGCCTTTGGACCGACTTCACGGCCGCGAAAGTCCTAGTACGGTCTAGTATGACAAAACCGTACCAGCCGTACTAAAAATTTCCTGATTTCAGAGAGTAAAGTCACAATCGATAAATGTAGTACGGTCCAGAGTGCGACAAAAAGCTTAGGCCGTGTTCCAATCCAAATTAAGGTGTACCAGCCGTACTTGCAATTCCCTGATTTCAGAGAGTGAGGTCACAAACTAAGTATTTGAACCAACATCACGACCAAGGAAGCCCTGGAATGATCTAGTACAAGAAAAGCCTTTGGTCATGTTCTAATCCACGTAAGATGTACTAGTCGTACTTAATTTTCCAAAATTTCAGGAATAGATGCCACAAGCTCAACCTTTGGACCAACTTAAAGACCGCGAAAGGCCTGGTACTGGCCTGTATGAGAAAGTTGTACTATCCGGCCCTACTAGTAGTACAAATTCACCATGGGGTCTGACATGACAGTGGCCGTCATTACCTTGAGCGCAGATTTAGAGGTTGTACTAGTTGTACTTAATTTTCCCAAATTTCAGGAAGTGACTTCATATTCTCAGCCCTTGGAACAACTTCACGACCGCGAAAAGCCTGGTACGGTTTAGTATGAGGAAAGGCCTACTAGCCGCTCGTACCAGTGGTACTAATTCACCATGGCGTCTCATTTGACATTGGTCTAGAACAAGGTGAGGAGAGATATTTGAAAGCATATGCTAATTATATCGCCATTTTTGAGTTTGAAGTATGTAACTATGTTCCTACGTGACCCCTTAAGGAATTTGAAACCAGGCCATTAGGACAGGGAGCTGATACTTCAGTCACCACACAAAAACAATATCCTCAGCGATAGTTATCTATAATTCCTAAGAAAAATCCCCACCATTTCCGGGATTCGAAACTAAGCCCTCGGGAAGGATTGCCAGTAAAATTGATTGTTTCTGGCGTAACTTTGTGAAACTCGTGTTTATAACAAGGAATAACTTAGGCCCAGTTTCATAATCTTCGGTCAAATATTTTTCTAAATGAAAATCGAAGTTAATACTATCTATAGACAACGCTCTCATCAAAGACAGTATGATACAAAGTGCAAAATTGTTGTAAGTAAGTCGAAAAAAATTCCTGGACCACATTTCACTTAAGCGCATATGTTTATGCGTAGGAACGCACCATTCAGACAGCAATGGAAATTATACAATAATTATATTTTAAATTTTACTGAATTAAATGATGTTATGACAAGAGTTTTCGGCAAAGTATTCGAAATTTAGACGAAGTAATGTTGAAATACGTTTTTTTCAATTGCTGGACTCGGGGTGACACTTTGGTATTCATTGGCAACAATAATAATGATAATAAGTATATTGTTTCGCGTGTAGAAGAACATTTGTACACATGTAATCGAATTATATATGTCATGTACCATAAGGCTAGGTGTCAAAATAGCATTGAATTGCCGAAAAAAAACAAATCGGTACGATGTAATTTATTTCACGTTTATCTATGGATATCATTAATGAGAAGAACACGCAAAATTTGTATATAAACAAAAATCACTCCAAACACCTTAAAATTCACGACCTAGGTTTCGTGGTATAGTCCGTTCCACATTTAGTTGACAGTATGGGCTCTTATGGAGATTTGTTCCCTGAGTATATCTCCAAAAGGTTCGAGTTGCGATGTTGCCAATAGCAGCGGGGAAATTAAGTAAATAATACTGCTTAATACTTACTACATATCTAGGTATCTTCCAATGTGCGAATATCATTCCCTAAAGAAATTTCCCTAAATTTAGCGGGTTGTTGGAAATAGTAGCCTACGTAGCGTAGAGGTCAGCACTTGAAGGGTAATTTTGGCAAACTGCGTTCTCCACAAGGCCAATAATGTTTACTAAATATGGAACGCTCTATAGTACACAACCAGTGCCGGCCGAAGGCGTGGGAAACGTGGGCAAAAGCCACAGGCGGCTGGTCGTAGCGGCGACCTGCCTGCGGCTTATGAGAAAAAGGTAACAGAAAGTTTGAAAATCGAAAAATGTTCCTAGCTTCCTGCATCTATGTATTTCCATTTAAAAGACCGTCTTTAATGGGTACATCGCAAATGTGACAGGCACTCGTAACTAGGTTCAATAAAGAGCACGATGATTTGTTCGGAATAACAATTTTTTTTATTAGCATTTTTGTCACCAGAACAAGGCACTGAGGATAAAATTCCACCCACCAATAAGAATGGTAGGTAAAATGTAATAAATCTCAATAAATGTCCAATAAATTTTTTTTCTCGTGAAACTAAAAGTTAAGAGAGAAATTCTTTATTAAGGGCTGAAAAATTAAATTTTGACCGCACTTGTAAAATAGCTTGGGCCGACACTGAGTACAACATCACCAGACCTGATGATTTTGCACTACTACGGAATCCAGGTCGTTGTTAATATATTTTTTGTGGGTACACTAAAGCCTCGTTCACAACAACATAACTCGTCGTAACGCGGCTTGACACGGCGCAACGCCGAAGATGAGACCTTGAGAATAGCTTCAGCCAGTTCACAACGACTTAGAGCGGCGTAGCTCGACTTGACGTAGCCTGGAGTTGAGCCCTGCTCAAATTTCTCTAAATGCCAGCCAATGGCATTGCCTGTTGCGCTTCGATAGTCAAGCAACAATCGATTTCAACACTCGATATCTCCTCGTGCAGCCATATAGAAAACGTGATTTTGTCGTGGAGTCGTCAGAGGATAAATTCAAACGAAAATGGTCACGGAGAAGTTGATCGAGTTAGTTCAAAATAGCCCTCACCCCCACAAAAAACCTTCCATTTTATTAAGTCAATATTTCAACGCACTATTTGCTAGTGATAATACACCTCAACTGAGCTGTTTCTGGGGAGCTGACTGCAACTCTAGAAACTCACGCTATCCATAGGTCTCATCAATCGATTGTAAGATCTATTTCCGCAGTGGTGCGCTGTGATTGGTTAAGAATTTTCGCGTACTTGTTTCCTTTCATATCTAGGACATGCCAAGTTACACCAATTTAAGTTGCTGTGAACGAGTCTTAAGCTATTCATTGTTATTGATGTTAAATTGATGTTTGGTGAATTTAAAATTCATTGTATTCAGTACTCCGCAGTTTACCTTTGCATTGTATAATTTTTTATTGTGTTATTCTTGGAATCATCTACCTTTATATCATAAACTTTTAGGTACACTGAATTTATAAATTCACTGTAGGTAATACTTTGTACTTTACCTGCATACTAGTTAACTGTAATTATTTGCATATTTCAATTCTTGTGTAATAATGTGATGTGTCCTACAACCATGCGCCATTCGTCTTTGCCACTTATAATTTTTATGCATGTTCACTAACTCGCATTTACTTTCTATATAATTTTTTGTTCTTAAGGGGCTTGACCCCAGAACAATTTAATAAATATTATTATTATTAAAAGTGAGAACTATAGCCACCACACCAACCCGTTCCCTCCCCCTGGCGCTGCGTTCTCCTAGCGGCGCGGCGGTCCTCCCAAGCCTTACGGGCCTCGTAGAGACGGTGCCCTCCGGGGTTCTTTAAGCATCGCCTCCGCTGCCGCCTTCAGCCACCGCCACCGATTGCCCTTGGCACCCGTCCAGAGGGCAAAAGGAACCTCAGGGAGAGGTTGTGGGGTGGGAGGTGTTGGTGAGGAGATCGGGGAGTGGTGGGAGAGGATGGGGATGGTTTTCGGATGCGTGCCAGTGTATGTGTTTGGCCGCAGGTTGTATAAGGGTGCCACGAGGGTTTGTGGAGGGGGGAGGTAGGTAGGTAGGTGGAGAGAGAGAGAGAGAGGAGGCAGAAGGGTGGGGGGAGGAGGGATGAAAAGGAATCCCCGAACGGGCCGACCCGACTGGGCGAGTGCCGCGAAACAATCAAGAACGAATGGAAAAACGGTCGTATAAAATTATCGCCAAATCGAGAAAATGGTGTTTAAGCACCGCCGCGCGCCGCCCGTCCTTTTCTTCATGCGGATTCGGGAAAAATGACCTCCTCGCGTCGTGGGGCTGGGAGGAATGAGAGAAAAGAGAGGGTAAAAAGAGAGAAATAGAGAGGAGAGAATGAGAGTGAAAGGAAAAGGAGCGATGAAATGAAAATGCCGAACGCCAACTCCCTCCTTCCCTATCCCCCCCCCCCCCCCCGACCCATCCCCGAAAAACCTTTCACGGTCGCCATCAATAAGCGATTATTCACGATCCAAACCGGACTGTCCGTGAAGACGAAAGACTGGGGAAGGTTTTTATTGTCGATCTCACAACCCTTGTGATGCGGGGGAGAAAGAAAGAGAAAGAGAGACAATGAGCGGGCAAAGAGGGAGGGCGGGGGGGGGGGTGGGAGGGGGAATTGGGGAAAAATGGGAGGTGAATAACTCGAAATGGGTGTTTGTATATACGGATCCGGAGATGAAAACATTAAAAAAAAATTTTTCCGAGATGTTTTCAACGACAAAGAGTCCCGGCATGTGCCGTTTGTAATTGAGGTGCCGCCATATGGGCAAGGGGAGAAAGAAATGGGACAGAATGCGCGGGTACTAAAAAGGTAAATGATACTTCCCCCCATTCGCGACTCGGCGTTAACTGCGCTCAAAAGGACTACTCACGAGAATACATTTACATCGGAAATGTTTTCTTTTTCTTTCCGGCCGGCCTCGAAGTGTGCTCGGTATAATTTCGTCCCACGTCCGAAATATTTAAAATTGATTTTCACACAGATTTGAAAACCCATCTTAATGAAGTCCTGGTCTAGTTTTTGTCCCATATGTGTTCCAATGGCGGAGTTGAAATTGGCAAGTGATAACAGCGATATGTTTATAAAAACAATGCAAATCAATGATTGCAACGGAAGCATAAAAATATTTGAGTAGAAAACGTAATGTTAATCAAAGGATGAAAGTACATTAGAATCTTTTACATGCTTCACCGACATTTTAATTTAAAAAAATTAGAATGCTAATTTCAGAGGAAACAAAAAGAAGAAAACTCAACTTCTATGTTACATCCATGGTCGAATAATTATCATCGCATAAATATACTAATTCATGTAAATAGAGAAAAAAATATCTAAACGTTGAAAGTTAATCCAAAGACAGAGGAGTGCATTTTTGGGCAAGCAATAGAACATAAGTTACAATTGAGTTCATCGGTCGGCAACCGATATGTGTAAGCGTGTCAAATTTGAAATTACAAATTAACTGCATGCCGGGCGCGTGTCACCTCTAATAAATGGAATAAAACATCGGAAAGTTAAACTCTGCTGTCTCAGGCGTGACTTTACGGAATTTGCTCAGCATTGTGAATTAGAAGCAGTAATTTTATAATTCTATACGTATTTATTAGAAACGACCAAGGTTTCGACGTTGCATGTCAGGTGATGATGACGTGCAACGTCGTGATGATACCTGATGATTACGTGCAACGTCGAAACCTGTGTCGTTTCTAAAATATACATGTGGGATTACAAAGTTACTGCATCTCATTCACAATCGGAAAGTTAAATTAATTCTCGTTTTCTTTACTTGTCACCAACAAACCTTTCGCGTGCCACCAGGTGGCACACGTGCCATAGATTGCTGATCGGTGGCCTCGTTATCTAATAAAAGTTTCCTTCTGACGTCGTAAATTGCAATGAAGATAAATTAAATTTAACCATGATTTAGCACATAAAATATTAACAAATTTATTTGTTGAGCAAGTCAATGTCAAAGAAGCAACAAGTTCAAATATTATTTCAAAAAATCCCGGTTTTATACTGTCTGGCTTAAGTTAACCGTAAGATGACGTAGTTTGTTAACTTGATTTTAACATAGAATCATGCTTTTGAATATTGTATCAGACCATCGGTTAGTGGTAAGTTAGCGCTATCGATCGGAGGATCACTTCGGCTCTCATACCGAGAAAATATTGAACAAGGGATTATAAAACACAGCCTTACAGGGCCAAGATTAGTACAAACCCTTAAGCATCACGCTTTCTCTATTTTTCATAAAACATCTACGGACGCAGTTAAAAGGAGAGCGGCATAATATTAATTACCAACTTCGAATCCGGCTTTCCTCGATGCCTATGTTGCACTAGAGAACCTTAATAACCCTTTTACGTCCTACAAAGCTGATGGGAACCAATTCCGATAGCCGTCATTAGGACAAAGGATTGTAAAACGGGGGAAAATTTCCCTTCTATCTTGCTGGTGGAGAAAGGGGGGTGGGGCTAATAATAAACTCCTTCGCGTGCATCCGAGTGCATTCGAAACGATGACATTAGCGAGGCGCGATGATAAAAAGAACCCCATCGTGCGTACATACCCCTGTCTCGAGGTAAACCCCCTCGCCACCACCCTGCTTGGGTTTTATAGGCGCACCTCGCGATATCGAAAGCGATCAAAACCGAGTCAATAGCGGCGCGAGATCATTAAGCTATCGGGAACGGCTTTCGTCCGGAGGAAGGAAGGGTGAGAGCATTCCGTGCGAATGGTTCATCATCACCTGGCCGCGGTAACCTCATTCAGGGCGACGAGGCGATATGAGGGAAAGGAAGTGAAGGAGGGAGTTAGGATGAAGATAAAACGGAGCAAAAAGGCAGGCATTAGATGGGCATGGGGGAGGCGGAGGAACTACGATACTTTGTCGGCACGAGGGCGAACGAGCGTGGGGAAAACTAGATAAAGGGTGCTGCCTTTTGCATTAAATAGGATCGCCGGAGAGAGAAAGAGGGTTTCCTTCCTTCCTCCAGTCTTCCTCCCTGGCACACAACAGGGAGTAATAGAAGCCCCAATGGTGTCTGTGTGTGTGAGCTTGATGTTGAAGGAGTGAGAGGTCCCGTGTGTGGTGAGGTGCCGAAGCAAGGAGAGGAGACGAACTAAAAAGGGGAAGGAGAGAGAGGGAGAGAGAGAGAAAGAATGGAATGTCATAAAAACCACTTATCCTGACATCAATTCCAGGGCGGAAAAGGTGTATGGGGGCGGCGGTTTGGACTTTGGAAGGTGGGGAAGAGAATTTCGAAGTGGTCGGGAGGGGAGAGGGAGAGGTGGGAGGAGGAGGAGGAGGTGGTGGGGGGGGGTATAGTAGGGAGGGAGAGTGAGAGTAGAAGGACGCGTGTGGGGAAAGCTTGGATACAGCGGCGAGTGGGAGAACTTGGGTATAGACACGGTAGAGGAGGTGCGATGAGCGACACACACACACACAACACGGCATGAGTTCCTCCGAAGGCATCTGGACTTCCACCTCCCTCCCCTTAAAAAAAAAGACATCCTGCTCGTGTTTTAGATTGCCCCCATGTTTATTTTTATCATTATTAATTATTATGGGACAGGCTTAGGGCCACGGGGGGCCCCACGAGGTACCTGTTCTGCCTCTGCCCCCCCTGTTCCCACGGAAAGCACGGAATGCTCCACTGCCCCACGGGCGCGAGCAAGTATGAGAACGCGGTAGACACGTGGAGGACAATTATTTAGTGTTCTACCGGTCGCGGTAGGTTCTCCTTGATGGATCGTTGCTACTCTTCTATCACCCCAACTGCGGTTGCACAACTTCCTAACACGATCTCACCCTTCAGTTCAACACATGTACTTCCTACCGCTCTGCATAACATCCAAACCCCCACTAATTCCATATTATGTTGGCTGGAGCGGTAATCGTGGGTCATTGAGTGCATATTTTAATAATTTTTTAAGTTGACAAAAACTTCTTGGACCACATTTCAATCTCGTCCATCTGTTTATCTGTTGGAACTCACTATACATACAGTAATGAAAATTGTATTAGAATTACATTTTAAATATATCTTCCATGGTTAAAGCATGACTTTCCGGCGCGGTATTCGAAATATAGACGAAATTATATTGAAATATGTTGTTTTCGAACATTGGACTTAACGTGGATCCTTGATATTTGTTAGCAACAATTATAATCGTAAGAAATGTATTATTTCGAGTTTAGAAGGAAATCTGTGCATATTTTATCGAATTATTGCGAAATATATGTCATGTGCCATAATGCTACGTGTTCTAGAAGCATTGGACTGCCAAAAAACCAAATTAGTATGCTGGAATATTTTCACTTTTATCTACAGATATCACCAATGAGAACACGTATGCAAGGTTTTACGAAGATCTTTACATTAACAAAAATTGCTCCAACCACCTTAAATACATCGGAAGAAAAATGTCGAACGCCGGGCTCATACCACTTATCTCCGAGATATCCTCCAGGGTAAAATGTAGTTTTGGATATCTGAGTCTAAGAATAAATAAATTTGATGGTTCCAGGCAAGACTTCGTGGAAGTGACTGATATCCATTGTAATAACAGACCTCTTTACTTTTCCACACTTAATTACTCTGAAATATAGTGTGGAATATTACAAAGTTTAGTTATGACAATAGATATCTGGGACTTAAAACTAGATCCAACAGATTTCATCTGAAAGAAACGGTTGAGCGATTTTCATAAATATAGGTAGCTACCTAAAAAAGTAGGTCATTTTTTCCGCTTGAAAAAGGAGGATAGTTTTGACAGAGGTAGAGATGTAGAGTTTCAGGCGACGGAATAACAGTTAAGTTACACCCGGAGACATAATTGGTTTTCTCACACCGACAAACGACTACGTTTTGCGCCCTATCCGAAGGAAAGAGAAGCAGAAATGAATTGGACATCTTCACTCAAGTAAAAAAATCTCCATTAGCGCTGGAATTTGAACCTGGGATCCTTACGTGGAAGGGTACAAGTACGTCAATCACCATCCTATCAAATCATATGATCTACGAAGGAAAATACAGAAAATATACTTATCATTCCAATCCGCATCTAGGCCAAACTTGAGCTGTTTTATGATTACGCAATGATATACTTACTCTGGAGTATTATCGCAAATTTCTGTTGTGATAATCTAGAAGACTGTCGAAGGGAAAGTCTATTGAATGCAATAAGGATCAAAGTTTTAATCTCGGTAGAGAAATTTACGAAAAAGAACCAAATGGATTGGGCGCACCCTGAGGCACAATGGCCTTGTGAAGAATATACTCGAAGGAAAAATAGAGGGAAAAGTCCCAAGAGGAAGGCCAAGGGATAAGTGAATATATCAAATAAAGTGGAAAGTACATGAGAAGAATCACCATGGAGTAAGGAAACTAGCATTAGATAGGGTAGGATGGAGGGCAGCAGTCAACTACTTACTCTTAGGTTTGAACGTCTAATGAAGTGAATGAATAAATTTACTCTTACAGATTCGATTGACTCAGTACGATATCGCTCAAATTTCAAAACGATTACCTAATCAAATTGACGTGCTCGGTCGATACGCCATAATTGAATAGAGCCACCAACACCACCACAGTCAATGAGTATTCGGTTCAGCCCACGTCAGAGTATATAACACCGGTCACGACGCGGTCGTAAAACATCTCTCCACGATTTACCAAAAATTCTTTTCAATTTCCTCCATCGGGACACATCGGCATACCCGGCGAGGACAAAGGCCTCCTACCCTCCTCCCCCAGACCTCTTTCGAATATCACATTTTTTCGAACCACACCATTCAATTTGCATTTTACTGTGAGCTAGTTTACAAGCACGATTTTTAAGGGCTCCTCCTCCTCTTTCCTCTTCCTACCTCCCTCCCTCTCTCTCTCTGACAGCCTGACCATTAAAAGGAACGCGGGCGTAGCCAGCCGAGCCGTGAGTTTGTATGCGCGCGCCTCTCCAAAAACCAAACAGTTCCCCGGGTTCCTTAAAGGCGCGACTGGAAGTCTCGGGAGGTGGGAGGAGGCTAAGTTAGTCGGAGGAGGATGAGAGGGAAGGTTGAGAGGTGGAGAAAGAGGTGGAAGGAGGAAGAGGCAACCGAGGGAGAGAGTGGGAGGGTCCGGAATGAGTAAGGGAAAGCGAAGGACGGGGCAAAAAGGTGGTTTAGGACCGCGGCGCTAGAGATGAAGAAAAAAGGAGAGGAGGAGGAGGAAAGGGCGGAATTATTAGGATGACAGGGGAAACCGGAGAATGGGAGGGGCAGGCAGGCGGGGGGAAACAAAAGGACTTAATTGGGGGCGAAATGGAGACTAGTTAGAGACCGCCCCGCACGTTCTACGAAACAAAATTTAAACAATCCTACGGTTAATCTCCCCCATCCCTTTCCCCATCCTCCCCCCGCGGGAGGGATGTTTGCTTGACGCGATTCCACCGTGTCCAACTTCACGGCAATACAACTCGGGCTATTCTCGTCTGATGCGACTATCACAAAAAAGTACTCCCGAATCAGCATCAAGTTAAGAAGGGCATCAGGCTCCATTAGGTTGAGGAGTCATCTCATTTCTAGCTGGATAGAAGAACAAGTTTAAAAAAATCAAACAAAATACTACTCACTCGAGAGCTTTACTCGAAAGGACAAGTTAAAAAAATCAAACAAAATACTACTTACTCGAGAGCATTTAATCGGATTCGTCTACACAACAGCGCCTGATAGAGCATCAAGTTCAGAAGAGCACGAGACCTCACCTTCAATGAAAATACATCAAAATTATTATTTAAGTTGCCAATAGGTAAAGTTGCGTTTAAGGAGGTTTCACCGTAATTGTGTGAGCCAAAACAAAATTTAAAATCCAACTTTTTTTTATTCGGTTTATAAAATTTTGCTTTCGCTCATGACATGCGTTAGCTATTGAAAACCAAAATTAACGCTCAAAATATGCAGATTATTCTAGAAATATACCTACTTATGAAGAACTAAAATTTATAACTGTAAGAGCCGACCTAACCGCTATTTCTATGGGATTACCATATTTTAATTTCAATTAACGCAATAATTCTCTCATAACTGAAACAATAACGTTGTAAGATGCCTGTATTTTATTTTTATTTACTTTCTATGGATTGTTCCTTTCTTGCCAACAGTTTTCCGTGAAAATGGAAAACTATTTTTTCTCCGTGTTTCTCTCATTCCCGCATCTAACACCATTGTAATTTCGAGTTCAATTTATGAGAAAAATAACGTGGAAAGGTAGCATTTTGTTTTTCGTACCAGTTAGAGGACAATTTTTCTACACGATGTAAAAATATTAATAAATTAACATTAAAGGCATATTACGAAGGCATCACCTTAAATGGAAATCAGTATAAATCCTCTAGATTGTTTCAGGCGCATGCCCCTAGCGCCTTACAAGATTTCTTTCTTCATCTCAGCATACGTCCAACCTCTCTTTATGTCATCCATAAGACTGATTCTCTTACATCCCTTCCTCCCTTACCAACATCCTCCCCTCTATAACGACCTTCAGCATCCCTCCGCCCATGATTACCAGTTCCAATCGCTTACTCTGCCTCCTCCTAATCTCCTCCAGAAGTTTTCTCTCCTCACCCACCATTCTAAGCACTTTCTCGTTTGCCTTCCTTTCCGTCCACCGCACTACCTATATTCTCCTCCACACCCACCTAACATATGCAGGGGAAGAAAGGAAATAGGAAATGAACTATGCAGATAGCAAGAAAAGGGAAATAGAACGTACTAGGAATTAGCAAGAATGCATCTGGAGATAGGAAGGTGATGCATGGAAGTGTTCACAAAGTCAGGAAGATAGGGAAATAAATCGGAATTTAAACAGAATTTAGGGAGTCAAAAGTTATGAAGAGCTTAATAGGGAATTGGCGAGAGAATAAAGGCCGTGGCTATCCAATGACAAACCAGTAGAGTGAGAGGATTAATGAGTTAAAAACGGATACTTAGCACCCATAACTTCTTGATTTTATTCTCAAAGAGCAAATAAAGTCGAGTGAAGATTTGTCTTTTTTACAGCCGTACAAGGACAAATAGACCAATGTATGTACGTGATATTTTTGCATTGGTTTATTAGTCCTAATCAGTTACCGTTTGACCTCATTCCTTTGTAAGTTTAATGTTTGAGGAAATGATGCCCGTAGCATACGTCTTTATTATTACCACACCATGGTGGATTACATCAAAAGTGGATTACATCAAGATTACTTAAAGTGGATTACATCAAAAAGAAAAAAAAATAGTAATTATTATTTAATGAACAATCCCGAATCAAAATATCCTCGAAACCCGATAAAGGAAAATTTTAGTCACAAACAAATCACGCATCCCAGTCTTTTAGGATAAGCCGACGACTTTTAACCATATAAATCTGGCAGAAATGGACTAGATATATTTGTAATTAATTAAATCAAAGGGTTGTGTAGCTTAGACTCTTGGATATGAGGACAAGATTTGAAAAATAAACGAAGTTTAAATAAGATAAAACCAGATTTTGAAAACATTACGCAGTCTCACTTACAATCAGACAGACATCACAAACACGAAATAACGTGGTGGTATCCATTATTTTTTGGAATTCCGATAAAAAAATATCAACGGAGGACTGCAAAGGAGGTTTTTCATTAAATCTGGAAAGCTATTTCTTCGAATGTCAACGAATTATGCCATAACTTTATCGCTGAACCGGGTTTCACCCGAGTTAAACCCTCAAGGTCAACGAAAGCACCTTGAGAATGATTTAGTGGTCGGATTATTAGCGGTGAATAAATTATAGCGCGGACTAGACCCACTAATACGGACCAATTTAATATGTGGAGCTCCGAAGTGACACAAAAAAATGGAGCCCGATAGTTGCTCACCGCCTATTTTACGTAACTGTTTGGTTTACCAGATGAAAACTGGGAGACGGCCACAAAATTTCAATTAGTATCTTTTTGGGGTCTGCGGAGCCATAAATTTTGATAACTCATGCTTAAAACCTCACCGAGCGGCCGTAACCCTTTAAGCATGAGCAGGAACACGAGCATGGCTCATTCCAAATCTTCAAGTGCCGAATATAAACTCCAGCATTATCTTTGGGCAGAAGCGATGGGCACCGCTCAGAGGAAACAATGTAGAACAATATATGGGCTGATTTCACAGGAAAACTATTTTCGGAAAAAGTTGTCTCCATGAGTGAATTTCACGAGAAATTTCTTTGCTAGCGTAAAGTAAGCCACATTGCAAATAAAATCCCTTAGTTTTATTACTAGGCTTTTTTGGCCGTCATTAGCCTTTTTTTCTATCGCTAATTTCACTCGTTTTGAGTAATCACATTACACAATGTAATGTAGATAGGATTAGGGACTCTAATCCTATCCACATTACCGTCCATAATAATAGCATAGTTGAAATTTTCTGATTTGACTTAAGAAATAAATGAAAAGTGAACATTTTTCACGATCGTTTGACTTAAAAAAAAGTCACCATCAAGGATTCGTCGGTCACTTGATTCCATCTCAAAACGGCATTGTACGTGTTTACAAATTGGCTGCTTTTATGCCAACTGCGCTATTATATAGGACGCACTACAGTTGCGTAAATGGGCCAATAGGAGATATTCGGGTGAGGCAGAATAATGGGTGGACACCCGACTGAGTGTTGTCGACGTCATGAAGAGGGTGACCGAGGGAGGAATGCTAAGTAAGCGAGGGAGAGGGATGGGAAGAATTGGAATTTAGGGGTGGAAAATATATAATCAGTTTAGGAAGGACTTCACTCAGGAAAATAAATAGCTAATTGAGGAAAACAAGGACAATTCAAAAGCACTTAAATTCTTGTAGCCATTTTCTAATAACTTAAAAACAAATATTGATTATTATTTTTAATTCGTAACCGTTTATTTCACAGGGAGTATCCGCTTCTTGTAAAGTTTTTCGCGAAATTGGAATTTATCTCACATAAAGAATTATTACTTCTATCCTTATTTTACCAATTCTCGTATTTAATACCGTGGTAATTTCAAGTACAGTCTGCGGAAAATGTATCATGGTATGGTAGGATTTTGTTAATTATATATATATATATATTTTAATCACTTATTGTCGTATGCCATTCTGGCCCATGAGACAATTTCTTACATAGTACATACACAAAAACCATTACATAGTTCCTAGACGTCCTATTAAGAGTTGAGAAGAAGAGAAGTACATTGAAAACTCTGAAAAGAAGGAGAGACAAAAAAGATTTAATGCTTTCCCGGCAAATGTTTCGCTTATATTCTTCTCGGGATTTCCACCACGTTAAATTGGTAAAAAGTACTGACGCTTAGACGGAAGACTCGTCCATCGTATTCAGGGTAAATGTTGTTTAATTCTTATATATAAATTACGGCAAGCTTACAATCTGAAAGAGAAATCTGAAAGATTATAAGCTTACCATACTTTAATTCAACGACACTCACCCTGAAGACGATGGACGAGCCGTCCGTCGAAACGTCGGTACTTTTTACCAATTTAACCCAGTGGAAATGCCGAGAAGAATTAACCCGAAAGATACATAAACTTACTGGACACATTTTACGACACAATAACCTATTACAACTAATAATGGAAGGAGAAATAAATGGGAAGTATTGCAGAGGAAGACCAACATCACGCAAATAAAGGACGTCACACTGAAGCACTGCGTCGGAATGAAGCGGTTAGCTGATAGGAGAGTAGAGTGGAGAGCTGCAGCAAACCAATCTTAGGATTGATGACTGCTGATGATGATGAAGAGAAATCAGATGATATAGGCCACGTTGTTTACATTTCATGATCCAAGGAACAGAGCCATCTCCTGCGGCAGGGGCTCCGACGATCAAGAAGCAAGGCCGAGGAAATCCTTGATTGCCTCCTGGTTGTCGACGTCCGGATTGCGGCGCATGATCTGCCCAATCTTTCGTGTGAATGGATTGCGCTGCACAGGCTTATCGAAACGATCCACGCGGGTCGGAAGCTCTTACACCCGTAGCAAGGAAGGGAAGGTGAGATATCCGGCTTCGGAATCCGAGCGGCATTGCCTAAATAGAGCCCTGGGATCACGAGATTTGGCGGAAGAATGCCACCACCTCCTCCCCCACGGCCGATGGAGATCACTGGCAGATTCCTTCGTGGGTGGGGTTTTAGGGGAAAGGAGAATAAGGCGGGGAACGAGCCGTAAACCCCCTAGAACACGCCTCGCGTGGGCTTCAACTAATGTATACTCATGGAGTAATTTATGCATGGGAAACCTTTAAGGAATATGGAGAGAAACCGACGGGAAGAATACATAATTCGCTGAAGTGACACCAGTAGAGGAGTTTTTAAGTAACTATGATCTATCGCATTTGCAGTAAAATTAGGATTTATGTGGTCTGACGGCTAAGGCTATGTCGCATCATCTCCAATCCAATCAGGTGTTCTACCAAATAAGTAGTAGGCCCAAGGACAGTGTCTGTGGTTTCTCCAACCGAGGGGAGTGTTCCCTCACATTTACTTAATAAAACTATTGATTTTTCATTATTAAAACACATTTAAATTCTTCGTATCTTTCCTGTATGTATGGAAAATTCAAGGGTGGTTTCCGGTCCACGGAATCATGGCACTGATGCACTCCAAGTCGTTCCGTTCCTCGCACTCTAGCGCAACGATGCGTTCTTGACGGGGCCCCGCAACGAGCACAATAACCGATCGAACCGCTCCTATGGAAAACGGATGCGGTGACGTCATCAATCGGTTATTTAAAAATGAAAATTAGTTTAAAAGTAGAGGTTGCATTAATTCACAACCTAAATACTAGATATGAAAGTGGTTCACTCCTCGGATCGCCTTTCCACTGCACAATTTACAGCAGGAAGAAAACTTTATTTTCACTAGCAATTCATTTTTATCATTGGCTATATCTCCATAAATTATTTAGCTTTTTGAAAAGCTAAATACCAATACTTTCACTTTCAATATTTCATTAAAAATACTTAGGGACCATTCGCCGTTGCCATTCAATAATCCCGCTGGCATTAAAACCGATCCGGCGCATCGTAGCTGTTTATGCGTGTAACGGAGCGCACTCTTAGATAGACACGGTATCTACAACTGAGTTTGGATTCAAACAACAAACGCATTTTTACTAAGTTATCGCTTTACCGGCCTCACCAATCACTGGATTCTACTTCCGATCAATATAAATTGCAACCAAAATCCCCCGGGGATCGTAAGACATCGGTTCCAAATACATTTAAGGAGGGGATGTCGATTATTTTTTAATTCGTGACAACCTTTTCGTTCTGCGTACTCCTTTGGTCGGTACCAAAATTTTTTCAAGTAAGTGGACCTGGGGGTCTCTCTGGAATTTGATAGATTTTGCATTATAGATATCAAAGAAATTTGAAGAGGGAGAAGTCCATACCATTATCCCGAGTCCGAGTTAATTAAGGATTGAAAAAGAGCAAAACGCACGAAATATCAATCACTTACCCCTCTGTCAGCTAAGATCTAAAACTAGGAATCCTATTCATCAAATGCGAGTTTGAATATCAGCTGATATTGCCTTGTTTTTTTAACTTGAAAGATCATCCACAACAGCATAAATACAATCCTTATGGAGCGGGAATCAAAATCGGGAAATAGGAGTAAAATCTGTTTTAAGCTGCGCACATTCCGAGCGTATCTCTCGTTAAATTTGTCATTTTTGAGTCGCCGTTTTACTTGATTTGTTTTTTAGATGATTTATTTTACATATACAACGTGATGAATTGGTATAAGGTAAGGGTGTACTACCTACATAACTATTATTATTGTTAGCCTCATAGCCAAGTCTCATTACTTCTGTTTTATTATGATTTATCTAAAGTCAATATTTCCCGCACCGCAATTCTAATTCATTTACTGAAGCTTGCAATCACTTTGATGATCGACGAACCAAAGCCTGGTCGTCCGCAAATATAACCGTCTTTATCAGTTGGCCATTTACTTTGACTCCCAAATCTAATTCTTTCCATGCCTCTCTTACCATTTCCTCGGCATTAAAGTGAAAAAGTAAATCCAAGAATGGGAAAAACCTTGCGTTACCCCGCGACCAATGACGTCAGCCACCCTCAATATTATTTTTTGGCCGTATATATGTTTGGAATGAATCAATGACATTGGTTAATAAAACATCAGTTCAACTTACACATTGTACTGAAAGTCGATCAATCCGGGATCAGGTCACATACCTGTGAAGAGAAAGAAAAATAGATAAGAATAAATTTTTAAAAATCCATTTACATTTAATTCAGCAGATTTGAAGCTTAAACAATAGGTACTCTACAAACCACTGGTCATTTCGCACTCTTGGGATTGATATGTAGATTATTCGACAGTCCCCGTTATGATTTTCACCACTTTTACACATAATTTAACCTTACCTTTATCTAATTACATTTTTATTCCCTTTATGCAATACTTTTTAAAATATCTCGTTTTTCAGCTTATATAGAACATTCTGTTGAAGTAACCATTCAAGTTATATGAATCATTAGAAACTATATCTCGAGACAGGGATTACTCAATTTTCATCAATTTAGATATGCATGCATGTTCAACGATGAGGAATACAGAATCCATAGTAGTAATTATTATAGGTGATTTTAACTCAATATCCCGTATTTTCCCTGAGGGAGATTGCCTTCCACTTCTTTGCATACGTTTTTCATCAATTTTTCTCACGTCTTTTTTCTTTATGGCTGATTGCATTTTTCATTATTTTATGCATCTTCTGTCCTGTTTTCGAGTTTTTCCATTGACTTCTTTCATTATTAACTCCAGGACTTCCTGTGTAATCCATGACTTTTGATTCTCTGATTTCCTCTTCCCTACTTCTCCTCTGTCGCATTAAGAATCTCTTCCTTGATGTCTTGCCACCTCTTTTCGATTGATTCTGTATTGTTTCCAACCACTTCAGCCTCTTTTGATAGGCTCATCTGTGTTCCGCTTCCCTCAGTCTTTCCACATGACAGCGATTATTCATTGATATCATACATTGGTTAAAGTTAAGCTGAAATTTCATCATGACCAATAACGCATTGGAACGCTCTACTGTCCTTCCATAACCTTACTAGTAACTCACGCAACCACCCTCCCCAAGACAGTCTGCCGTCCTCCAGAATCGACTGAAAAACACCTGAGGTCTTCTCATAAGAATGTGGCTCCATGTGTGTTACAAAAGGATGAGACCCGAGGCAAGGACTTGAGGCGAGGGATTAGAAAACGGAGAAGGCGGGCGCATAACGAGAGTTCGTTAACGGCCGATCGGGATAACTGGTAGCATGTACGGGGGTAGTACCTCATTTTTCATTCGGCCGGTGGCGGCGTCGGGACTGCGGGCAAAAGGGCCATAAACGCCCGCTTTTAGCTCCCCGGAGGCAAACCGCGATAAATTAAAACTCCTCGGCAGAGAGAAAGAGAGAGAAACATCGTCGGCGATTCCCGACCCCGGGTGTCGATCACACGACCCTTGTTTTTACCGCTGAAGAAGTCACGCCAACCCCCATCGGACCATTGTTAAATATTTATGCAGGGGCGCTTCTTCCCATCATGCCACGCCATGAATCTTTCCTGCGTCCACTCCGCTAATCTCGACCGAAGAGGTGAGTCATCTATTCAAAAGGGACTCAGGAAGAGTTTTAACAGCCCAGAAAGCAATGTTGGATTCGGGGTCGGAATCATGATTAATCAATAAATTTTCGATCGATCGTGCTATATGCATTTGAAAATAATATTTGATCAAAAATTTGAAAACACTTTCAAATGGAAAATATGAAAAAAATATTTTTTTAAATTTCTATCTAGAACATTAGAAAAAATGCCGTCTCAGAAGGTTTCATGCAACCATTGAACATACTGACAAGGAAACGGTATATTGATTCATATCGTATCACATGCTCACTACTATGTTAAATTAACCAATCAATGGCAGCAGACAACCGAAACAACTGTTGACACATATTCATCCGTTGATGATTTCAAGGCCAGAAAATTACTAATAGCCGCAAGGAGGTAGAGATGTTGCTGATTCCAAAAAGTGAAGACCGCACAGTGACTGTAAAATCCAATGTGACTGGTCGAGAGCTACTAGATCTTACTGGGAGCAAGTAGCAAACTAGAACCGTATAAATTACAAAATGAAGTCGCTAAGCGAGCATAATTGCGATCGTGACTGATGGACAGCATGCTAGGTGGACCACACGATTCGGAAAATCTGTTGTGCCAGTGAGCATCCTCAATTCTGTGCTGTAGCAAGCATCGAGTAAAACGAGATTTAGTTTCTAATAATTTATTGGGCTATATAAATACTGGACAGTGAATACGTACCACAAAATTGCTCTAAACGTTAAAACTCATTATCAAGTAAAGAGTACTCAATTGGAAGGACGAAAAAGCGATACACTATATGGCAATTACAATAATAGTGAAAAAATCACGAAATGAAGGCACAAATTATAATTTTCTACTGATAAAATAGATTTTTTGCGACATTGGTGTCGATAGACTAAATCAACATTAAGTGGAATAACCAATCAGGTGGAACAATCGCGAGGAAAAGTCTATAAACATATGCTAAATCCACAGGATATTGACTGATTGTTTCTATAATAATGCATAGAGACGGTGTCGTTTTCTGTGAACCTCACTGCTAATCTTTTTGAAGAGGATAATTCATATTTATAGATGAAATCCCGAGAAAAATTAAATATCAGGTCCAGTACACAAATGTGGAGGAGATTTCAAGGCAGCGAAGGCATCATTACGGACAACCCGGGTCACACACTATTCAAATACGGAGAACCAATCCAGTGAGACATCAATCATACATTACAGTAGTCCACCGGTTAGAGGTAGGTTGTGATGAAAGTCAGATAATATCCAACGATGTCTTACACGTGCCGTGCCCTTTCTGTCTCTAGTATTTATTTCTTCATCTCAGCATAAGTCCTACCTTTCTTCAACCCGTCCATAAAACCTATTCCCTTCCTTCCCCTTCCCCACTTACTCAACATCCTACCCTCTATCACGGCCTTCAGCAAACCATCGCCCCTCATTACCCCTTCCAGCCACCTACCCTGTCTTCTCTTTATCACATCTATAAGTTTCCTCTCCTCGCCCAACATGTCAAGCACTTCCTCATTTGTCTTCCTTTCCGTCCAATGCACCTTCTCCATCCTCCTCCACACCCACATCTCGAAAGCCTTCAGCCTATTTTCGTCTTCCTTTCTCAAAGTCCACGTTTCTGACCCATACAACGCCACACTCCATATCAAACTCTTCACCAGCCTCTATTTTACACCTTTACTTAAGGTACCCGTCATCAGCTCCCTTCTATTATTGAACGCTTCCTTCGCTAGCGCTATTCTCCTCCTAATGTCTTTGCTACTATGTCCTGTTTCTTCTAGCGCACTACCCAAGTAATTCAATTGTTCTACTTGCTCCAGTTTGCAAGTGTGTGAGACATCAGGAGGGAGTAAAACTACAGTAATTGTACTGTCCACTTAAATTTAATGTAAAATACACAACACGTGTTTCAACGTTCCTTAGGGCGTCATCATCAGGTCTGATGATGACGCCCTAAGGAACGTTGAAACACGTGTTGTGTATTTTACATTAAATTTAAGTGGACAGTACAATTACTGTAGTTTCATTTAAAATGCTGTTCCACCATATATCGCCCGACACTGTCGAATTTATCAGGAGGAAGAATTGCATGGGAAGAAGCCGAGAAGTAAGCGAAACTTCACGTCGCTACCTCAGCGCTGAGGAAAAACCCCGAAACTTCACGTCGGATTGAAACGGCCTCCACGATAAACAAAGAAAAACAACACACAATTTCGAGGCCCGTTCCACATCACGGAGCCGAGGACATTATGCCGCCGTCGACTTCCGAGACCTCCTCCCCAGCCTCCACTTCCCTTTGCCCCTCACTCCCATAAAGAATCCTCACAGTCCTCCCAACTCCACTCCCCTCCCTGCCCCAAAACCCCCCGTCCCGATTCCGGCTCCATTTCTATCGAAAAAGACGAGCGGCTGCCTAACACGATTCGCCTCACGTCATTTCACACGAAACTTCCGTTTCTTCCCTTTTCATCCCCACACACACACACACGCATCGCATAAATCCCTACTTCATCCGACCAAAGCCCTCAAACCTCATATCCAGTGATAGATTGCGTCATAGAAGTGCTGTTCTATCTTGTTAACCCCTATGTCAAATAACAGGGTAACTAGATGCCCACCTCCTCAGGTTTTTTGTTAATTTTTTTCGCTTCAGGAAATTTTTTTCGACAACCTCGAGGATAGTCACGATTAAACCTTTGTAAAATAAAAATATGCTTTCATTTTTATTGTTTTTGCCTTCGAGCAAAGAAATCTAGCATCAAATATAAAAATAATATTCTTAATAAACCCCAGTAGAAGCATTATATTTATTAAAACTTATAGAATAAAGAATATTTTCAATGCCCATAAAATACTAGGATGATGTTCTTCACTAAAAGCTACAATGTATGTTAGTCTTTTAGCCGGGTTTTGACAGATGAATACCCGTATGCGCCTTGCGAAAAATTGATACATAGTAAGTTATTTCTCATTCAGCTGAAATGGACCATATAACTGGTTAAAATATATTGGCCACCCAAAAAGGTTCCAGCTGACGTATATGAAATAAAGAAATGAAACTATGCAAGATAAAATACGTTAAACAAGCTATACAATTATCTAGGTATATCTGACAGTCTGTAAGGCTGCTAGGGGCTCTACGATCGATAACTGAATTTCACTGAAAGTGAATTTCATTTTTATATTTTTTCATGCATACACTAGGTACTATTCGAATCATAGATCCAAACCCAAAACAAATTCGTATTAGATTATATCTAACCATACTTATAATCCAAATGGTTTGTATATGGTTTTAAAAATATAGATAAATAAATAAATATTCTCCGAGATGTACGAAGGATATTTATCTCGGTTACTATGCAGCAATTAACAACATATTGATAAATCTAATGAAGAAATGGTGTATCCACTTACTAATTGTAAGTGAAAGCTAATAAAAGTAAGACGATGAGATGTTAGCCTTAACTTTCACTTAAAAACATAGACGGGAGATTTTTTTATTAAAAGAAAATTTGAATTAAAACAAACGTTATTTTTTAAGCAAATAAGTATTTTTTATAAATAAATAAAAGTTGAAAAAAACCATTGGCTAGTCTATCTGGCTATGTGTCTGTCAATATATCTGTCTAACGCTGCAATACAATAACTAACCATAAACCAATTTCGCTGGGGAGGGCGTCATTTTTGACGCATAAAAGCTAGTTATATAAGAATTCTGCTGGTGGACGCCCGCGTACCTGGATTTTGACAAACTTTGTAAATTCCGGTTATTGGCATAAGAGTTAGGACATCTGTATTGAAAATGCATCTATCAAGCGGCGTAACAAAGACGGGGGGCAAGGATACGAGTATATTGCCCACCCCCCCCCAAAATGTTGCGGAGGGTGCCAAAATGTATCAAGAAGAGCTTCCTCTGATTTGATACGACACCCAAAGGGGACGGGGTTTCGGTTCTTGCGAAAGATGATAACTAAAACGGAAAGGCTTAATTCCGAGTTTGAAAATGACAAATTTTAGGATTTTTGATGGATTGTTTTAAAACTTGAAAACATTTGCTTCAGGAGGGGCGGGCGTTATACGGCCCGAGGGGGAGAGGGGGGGGGGGGGGCTTGCCCCCCAAACGCTTGCCCCCCAAATCCTCAGCCGCTGCAGTCGTTACGCCACTGCATCTATCATAACCATAGTGATTTATTGCCTCGTTTTTAAGTGATAGTCTTAGGAAAGTTGCCGGTCCAAGTGGCGGCGGGGTTAAGTCCTCGTCTGCCAACCCAGAGGTCGTGGGTGCGAGCCCCCCCTGGGTGGATTATTTTTCTCGGCTTAAGACATAATGGTGTGTGTCCGCCCCTCGATATTTGTTAATTATGCCCGGTGTAAAGGCCTAAGGCGCAGTTTTCGGGGTGCATCGGAAATAAATCAATCTCTAACGATTATATAATCGATGAAAATCGCTGAATACAACTTGAATAATACTCGTAACACGTTTGACGTAAATTTTTACCTTCAAGTGAACTAACATGCAGAAAAGCTATTTTTGCAGAATAGTCTTTACGTTAAATCCCTCTTTCATTAAGCGACGGAATAGTACTGTATTAGTGCAATTCTATAGCTCCATTGATTTCAGATATAAAATTTTCCGAGGACAAAAAGGGAGCATAATAATTGTAATAGATGTTGCTTATGAAACTAACACTCTTGCGAGGTAGAATAGACCCCGCTTGATATAAAGTAGCATATGATATGGTCAACTTCATTTATTATAATCCTATTGTATGAATGAATCAGTATATTAACCCGTGCATTGCATGTAAACATGGTATTACAATAGCGAATTTTTCATTCCTCGAGTTTGTGAAACAAAATAAACGGGAAGCAATTTGGAATATGATCGGCAATCAGTTCCTGATTGTTGTTCGGGAAACTGAATGTTAAGACCTGTAAGGTACAGTAATAGACATGCTATAACTCATAAATATACGTGATCAGACTGTATTACACTGAGTGAACTAGAAAAATTGCGCAAGTGTCCGGAAACTTTCCAAAGAAATAAACTCTGCTTTGATTTAAAGCATTTGATTCTCGCTTTTTATAAGTCTATTGAGTACACTTAGCTCCTCACATATCTACTAACGAAAGATTAGTAAAATGTATTTTCAACACAATCGCCAATTTTTTCTCAGCTAGTTATTTATAATTTAAAATATCTTGTTCAAGATCTTGGTGAGATAACAATGAAGTGATTGGTATTACAGAGTAAGAAATAAGTAACTTATTGGTGGAAGTGCAAAATATCCACAGAGGAAACATTGACCGGGACTCTTACCCGGATCCCTCAATTATTTCCATGTGGAATTTTCGCACTTAATTCCACCTGTGACTCCGTAAAGGTAATACCGTTGCTAGTCCAGGTAAACTCAAAATTTAATGGAGAAAATTCGAAGGTGGTAGAATAGATGTACGGAGAATATAATGAGGGGCAATGAAATAATGCTCGCTGTGATACAGGGGGCAATGCTAGATGAGCGGGGAAGAGGGAGGAAAAAGGTTGGATATTTCATATACCATTACAGCTGAACTCGTAGTCGATAAATGACTGCTTTGTAATCCACCCGAACCAGCCTTAGTCAGTCGAAAACGCCTTTCAATTGCATTGATAAACTTTCATTGACCCGCGTTACTCTCCCATGTTTTGACACCGCAGCTTTAGAAAATGATCTCCCACATTCCCAGCAATTTGTGATTTTGCCACCCGTGATAACGCCTCTTTTCGGGAAGTTGTGCTCTCTTTTCATCAGGTCCTGCCGCCGCTTTTTCCCTCCAAGGCTTCCCAAAAGCCATCGGCTAACCTCACTCCCTTGCACGCTTCAACTCCTAACTTGGGTAGGAGGAGAGAGGGGTTAGATCAGAATAATAGGATCAATCCGCAGACGAGAAGTAGGGTGGGGGGAAGGGGGGAGGTAAAAGACAATCTACGGTCGGCTAAAGCAGAGGCGAAAAGGAAGGAGATTCGTGGAGTTTCGGTGAGGGTAGAGGTGTATGGAATAGGAGGTTGGGGGAGGAGGTGAGGTAATGGGAAGAAAGATGTTTTCTCCGGAGAGGGGTGGTTGGCGGTGGAATGGAAAGAAAAAGAGGTTTGTGGAGGTGGGAGGATGAGGGAGGGTGGTTGGGGGTTAGCTGGAGAGGGGTGGATGGGAGGGGGGGGGAGGAGTTACCAGTCCCCGAGGTGGTAGTATTTTATGGGTTTTGCGTGCCTGGATTCCACCGGAGGCGGAACGTGGCACGGGGCATGTGCCCTTGCCCCAACCCCCCGCCCCCAAACCCCGCCACACTCCCCCCTCTTGCCACCCCTCTTCCCCTCGCTTCCATTTCTTCTTCCAACATCCACGCCGCCTTCTCCTCCACCAACATCCACCGGCGCTGTGAGGTGGGGGATCTGTGGATGGCCTGCAGCGAGATTCTCTTACCTCGTTGAGGTGGTTGGAGCGATTTTTGTACATCTGATTTGCGTGAAACTTTGCATGCGTATTCTCATCAGTGACATCTATAGATATAAGTGGAAAACTTGCATCATACCGATTTGGTTTTTCTGGCAATTCAATGTTATTTCAACACGTAGCCTTACGGCTCATGAGATACACTTCGTAATAATTCGATTATATATGTGTAGATTTTCATCTAAACGTGAAATAATACACTTAATATTATCATAATGGCTGCTAGCAAATATCAAGGTGCCACGGCGATTCAAAGATTTAAAGAGAATATATATTTAAACATAATTTTCTTCAATAAAACTCTCGTGTTATAAGTATAACCAGATTTCAGACTATGCGCCACTTGATTAGAAGAATAAAGTTAAGGTGATTGGAGCGATTTTTTGTCAGAGTAGGTGAGAGGGTGATTCCCGTTGCCCTTCTCAATAGTATTTTTAGCGCGACTTCATCACGTGAACTACCTTTCATCAAGCTCCTACCCTTCTACCTATTTTTTATGGGTGGCCCTACAGGGAACTATAGTAATTACTCCTACCACTCCAGAACCAGAGGTCATTGGAACCCGGAAGACCTTCCACCACGCCAAGGTTGTAGTCCAAGGGAGAAACTATAAAGGTAATAATCATAATTTTATATTAATTATAATTATATTTCTGATTTACATAACAATTTTATCGAAGTTCATAACGCCTGAAACAATCATATCTGCCATGCTCTACTGGGCACATAAGTTGTAGAAAATATATATTTTATATTTATTGGTGATGATAGTAGGATCTTTTAACGTATAAACCTAAGACAGCATAGACCTATGTTCTCAGCAATACCGCGGATTGCGCACGCTATAGTATAAAACATTTAAGACCACAAATGCATCCTTAAGGAACCGTAGCGTCCACCAAGTTTGAGGCGAACGAGTGATAATGCTATGTGCACCACAAATCACCAAGGCTGCTGAAAAATTCAATACCTTCAGCTTGAATAAAAACTTAAGCTACCGGAATTGGTTTTTAGCCCGAAAACAAGGGATGATTTTAAAGAGATTCGTACAGTGTCGAATCCCAACCAAATAAAAAAACCTTATACCGCCGAGTTTATGGCAGCCAACCAATTTTGCCATTATCTGCGAACAACCACGCTAATTTTTGAATGGTGGCATTATTAGAGGTGAAATCCAATTTATGACTCATAAGAAACACTAGCTATCGCAACGTGGAAATAAAACCATCTCTCGCCAATTTCGCTTTCCGATTACTTCGTCGAAAACTATTCGAGCATTCGCGGTCACCTGATGACGGATCGGTAAATTATTACTTGGCCACTTCAATTTTCGACTCGACCCGGACGAAATCTTCAGATGACGGTCCCCCTCCCTGCATTTCGCCATGATTCACATTGTTCGCCTTGTGCCACACCTGAGCGATGAATCATAGGCACCATAAAGAGAGACTACTCCCGTCCAAAGTTGAGGTTTCCTATTGTCGACGAGGAATGGTTGTGGATGCCAAAGGGATGAATTTCGCCACGAAAGCCTGGACGAAGACGAAACTTGACCGGGATTCGTGGCTGGATTATCTATCAGGTGTGCCAGCCAGCCACACAACCAATCCATCGTAGTTCAAGGTGAATTTCAGCGGGGATATAAACGGACAAGGTGTTCTTGTCTCCATTCTACATTGTTGCACAGGATACGGTCTTGAGCTTGCTAACACACGGTCGCGGAGGAAAAACACAACATTTCGCTGTGCTTTGGAAATTGCCAAGAATGATTATGCTGTATTCAATCTTCCAAAATTGTAACATCCCTTGTGGAAACGCTTCCATTGTTCTCTGGACGCCCATCAAATCGGGAGTATCCTACGAAAATCATGATCGAATGCAAAGGAAGACTCACATAAGGAGATATATTGGGACGACGCCACCTAAAAAATTGTAGGTGTGGTCAAACGGTTGCTACAAAAATTATAATTATTGAGATAAAACTGTATACAATCGGCAGACGATCATACGTTGAGATTCCCTTTACATAATTTATGTAAATTGCAAATGTATGATACGATGATTTGAGTAAAAATAAAGGCAGAGGATTCAGCAACATAATCAGGCGGTGAATTATTTGTGGAGGAACAGCTTTAACGGAATTTGCTTGAGATTTACAATCGATTAAAACTATGAGCGCACATCTTGCATATAGAAAAAGGCTAGCGAAACTATGAAGAAAAATTGCATTTAATTTCAATTACGATTTACTCGAATCACTGTGAAGTTACATTGCATTATTCATTTCCATTCCATTCATCCTGTATATGACTCACTCCTCCCTTAACCCTCGTAGCACTCTCCCAGTTTCTGGTTTGACTGCGCACTGTTCTCCTGACTGCTTTTTTATCTGCGCCTAGCGGCCGGGGGAACGTGCGAGGTCCCGATTTGTGCTGGGACGAGTGCTGCATGCCTGGTGTTGAATCACCCCGTGCCACACACCCTAATGGTGGCTTACACGGTACTTCGTAGATGTAGATGTAACCCTAATTCTTATCGTCTACTGTTCTTTGACCGTTTAAGTTGTATTCGGCTCATTATTCAATACCACTTTTGTTATTTCTTTTCTTTTCTCGATTTTGAGTATTTAGGGAAAGAACCACATAAAATAACCCAAAGCATTGATTTTAGTTTCTTATTTTCCACTTTTTTCTTTCTCTTTAATAGTTTTTCCTCCTTTCGCTTTGTTTTCTTCACCACCCTCTCTCCTCTTTTCTTCTTATCCTTCTTCCGGAAACCCTTGAAGTTTTGCATCAGTCTTTTAAATGAAGTCCTATCCTCTATGATGCCTTCATTTTGTTATTTATTGCTATTCTTTTATTTTTTACTGTTATTATTTACTATATAGTCTGTCGTTTATTTTTTTTCATTTACTGTTGTTAGTACTACACTGCAATCAGCCTTGCACAGTTTTTGGACGAGAGAAATAAAGAAATTATTGAATTTTCTCAGGTGATTCTTAACGCAACAATATAGCAAAATAAAAAGTATAGCCGTCGCGAGACGGCCGACAGACGTTTACCACTGAGTGGTAGTAGGAAGTACACAATATTATATATAAATAAATATAAACAACTAAATAAATACTTCTGAATTATTAACATGAAAATTATATTTATACATTAATGACAATTACGTAAAATACACCTTTTTTGAAATAATCATATGAAATTACTCAATATCTCTCTAATGATAGTGCAGTGAATTAATTCGAAGCGCTTGTGTATATGTAACCACGGAACGGCTCAAAAGTCGGATAACCGTCCGGGAGTCGGGTATCGCGTGACGCTAGTATTTCGCAAGATAACCGCTACCCCTTCTTTTCACCATGAGAAGTGTTCCACCGAAAAAAATAATCGAAAAGAGCGGAACTCAAACAAAAAGGAAACGTGTCGACAAATGACTCGAGAGACTTCTACAGTAAAATTCAGGCATTTCCGGGAGGGCGGGAACAAAGTATCCCCTCCGACTCATCAAACACAGGTGGCTAATATAATCACGGGGAGAGTGGAACAGGGAAAGAATTCCGGGCGAAAATAAGAAATTGATGGCTTGGTATCTAAAAGAATAGACACTCGAAAATCCCGGAGTAGACAGTGGCAAGCCCAACTCGTGAGACAGACACGAACGATATGAATATGCGAATAAATACTTAGTGCGCACGAGGTTGCAACATATATCACTATCAACAGTCATCAATCCCGAGATTGGTTTGCTGCAGCTTCCCACTAAAATCTTCTCTCCACCAATCGCTTCATTCTGACACAATTATTCAAGTTGACGTCCTTCACAATTTGCCTGATGTATTCCATTTTTGGTCTTCCTCTGTAATTCTTCGAATACATTTCTCCTTCCAATTTTCTTTTTTATAGGATGTTGTCTCCCAAAATAAGTTCAATAAAATTTTCTCTTCATCTTCTTAGAGTTTTCATCATACCTATCTCTCTGCAACTCTTCGTAGAGCTTCTTCGTTGGTCATTGATATTCTTCTATAACACCACAGCTCCATCGCTTACAATTTCTTTGAATCTGCAGCCGTTATTGGTTGAAAAGTAATGGAATTAATAACTAGTAAGAGTAGAAACACTGCAGACGAAAAGCACAGATGGCAAGAAGAACACACTGATCACTAAGGAGCCAATAAAATGTTATGAAATATTTATTTCATTATGGAATCAAAGGTCTAAAAATAAAGGTAATTCAGAATGAATTCCATTCTTGCATACATTCCATGCAAACTTTTGTGACTCACAGTTCTGGTGATTCACATAAAATGACCTTGACGTACCTAATATGGGACGGCGTTTCAGCTTTAAATTGCTCACCGATTAGCTTAACAATACAGATAACACGGAACTTACAAGAAAGAAAACACCTGGTCCACCTTAATTTATAGCGAGGAAAGGAATCACAACCGGCCGGCAGAAAGTGCGTCTTGAAAGGCAATAAAAATAACGACGACTTGGTTAATTACTCAAGAAACTACACACCACTTATACTGGAAAATATTTTTTGTCTTTAATGGATGTTGATGGAATAAAGGCCGGGCCCATATATTTATATTTTAAAATCCAGAATTTCCACCATGAAAAACGATAACATGGATTATTACTAAAGCAATATTCCTAACATTCCAAGTGTACGGAGTTGTTGTTAGAAACTACCAATTTAACACCTGAAAAAGAGTTATCCGTAACTCAACCAATCAGAGTGCATCACCGAATTATACATGGAAAAAACACAACATAAACACGGCAGAAAACGTTTCACGGCACCTTCAACTCATGGCTCACAGACAACTAACGCGGAAGAAATTCCGGAAAATGCAGAGATCATCGTTACAAAGCCGCGGAAACCTACGAACGAATATTTTACCAGTGTTTGCCAAAAATTTAAACGAAAATAAGTATAGCTATGGAGATAAAAAATCGCGTGCATAAAATACGGTAAAGGTAACAAACAGGAGAGGACTGATCACAGGATATCCGAGCGAAAATATTCGGGAGAGGTTGCAGAAAATTTGATATGGAGGGTAGCGTTGTATTGAAGCAAAACGCGGGCCCTGGGCTGAGAGAATTAGAATTAAATTGAAAGTGTCTGAGATGTGGATGGAGGTAGTTCTCCGGGCAGAAAGAAAACAATGGAACGCGAGGGAAGAAAATATAAAGCGTGATAGAGAAGATGGAATGAGATTTAAAAAATGCGTCGAACGGAGGGCAGTATGGTGAGTAAAAAAGACTTACGAAATGATCGCAATGGAGAGTTAAAACGTTCCAAAAAATAAACCTAACCATTACAGAAGTTTACTAACAAAGAGAACACCTAAAGAATAATAATAATAACAATCAAAGAGCATGGATCGAGTCGAAAATAAAAAAGTATTACCAATTACACATATCTAATTAATAAATTAAATGGTCTGTTAAAAAACAGCAGGATTTCTTCTCTAGTATGTACGGACTCAGTTTAAAATTATGTTACTACAGTCGCGCTTGTACCACGCTCCCCCATGTAAGGAGCACACTGTTTTTATTTATTAGGAACATTTTTAAAACTAAAAATAAATGCGGGGGGGAGTCCACAAGGTACACACTTCGCTATAGCATTTTTTCGCTCAGGATATCTGATTTCTCGCATGCGGCGTATAGGCCTGGCCAGCTAAACAGTTGAGTACCGCGAAGAAGCTTAACACAATTATCTAGTTTTAAATTATGAGCGTATACCACAGCAAGGAGAAGTGGGGATGACACATGATGCACGCACAGCCATATAAGTGGCCTATTACTTGCATCCCAAGCCGTTTAAAAATAATTTTTCAACCAGCTTTTTTTTAAAGCTACTTCCTTCCCTCTTGGCCCACAAAAGCCGATGGAGCCATTACCGGAGGGGTCACAGATTACGAGCCCTTAAAAAAGCGATCGCTTGAATTGGAAAATAAACACGGGCATAAAATACCGGATTCCCCTTTGCCGATTGGCTATGGAGGGCGATAATAATGGGAGGGATTAGCAATCGGGAGGGTGGATGGGGTTGCCGCATTAAAATAAAAAAGGGTAAAGTGAAAATAAAATAAATCCAAGGGACCAGCCGAAAGTGCGACAAACTCCGATGAATAATACGACACGCTTCGGCGCAGTTAACGTCAGGAGAGGCGGCGTAAATAAAAAGGGATAAGGAGGCCCCACTGATCGTGAATTGGGGAAGATGGAAGAGAAGAATGATGATGTTCGGGAGATGAAAAGGGTGAAGCGGTGGGCTGGGAGAACATTTGGACATGTCAATCCAAAAGGGAGAAGTTCAATTTGAATCATACGAGTATTGCTGAAGACGATTCCCCACAGTCAATTTGTTGTCAAAAGTTTGGTAATATTTTGACAAATTAAAATCGGCAAACATTTAAAACGTGTATGAATATCAATTGAAAGACAGGTGAAATTTGAATAAAATGAGTTTTGATAAAAATTCATTCAAACTAATTGGGCGAACATAAGTGGAACATACTGGATAGAAGAGTTTCTAATTATTTTAAAAAAAAAGATCTAACCACAGAGAAAATTATGCTACACAAAATCTGTACACAAGCAAAAATCGCTCCAACCACCATTACCACTTATTAGGGAAATTGAAAATTCCTAATCCAACTTATTTTGGATAATTTTATTAGAGACCGACGCGAGTTTTTTACTACCTTACATGATGGACGAAAAGAACAAATATTTCACTCCAACTCTTTCACATATAGAACTGTCTATTCCTTTTATTTAAAAAAAATCGCTGCGTAAAAGGAAATCAGAGAAAATGAAACTAGATACCATGAAAAACGCTCTACAAGAAGGTTTTAAATGATTATCACTCATCATCTTAAATCATGATGCATATATATGGGGCGTACCCACTTCCAGAGCATCTCCTCATGCCGCGTATATACGGCATACCCATCACCGGAGTATTCGCCCATTCAGTACGTGTGCGGCATACCCAGATGGGAGGTTAATACTGCCAAACGTGGCAAAAGTGAGGAGGGTAGACCTCGTTCAAGGCTGCACTCATAATTGAGATGTCTCTCCACGGTCGGTTCATTGATCCTACTGACTGTGCTGTTGATTTGGCCGCTCAACTTGACTGTGCTTACGCCGAAAGATAACACATGTATTTGAGTAAAATTTTGACCGTGGGACATCGGATGAGGACTACCTGAGGGGAAGTTGGACGGAGAACTGATGTGAGGGGAGGGCAGGAGATGAAGGAAAAGCCCACACCGAGAAAACTCGAGAAGGAGATCTCTCTCTTGAAAGCGAGTCGACCTTGGCTCCACCGTTTCGGCAATGACACACGACTCGAGGACGGGCGGGGGGGGGAGGTAGGAGCGGGGGGAAAGGGAGGAGGGGGAAGTGGAAAGGAGAGGCGGTCCGGAGGAGGGGGGAGAAGAGAGGGAATTGGGGGGGAGAGAAGAGTGTAATGACACGGTTATCGACAGCGCCTTGAAAATATATTCTCCGCCCTCAGAAAGCTATTTGACAATATCAATTCTAGCTTCGCTGCTGTTCTCAACAATTACCTAACATTCTAAAAAAAAAACCGAAGATGAAAAATACAACAGAGGGATAGTTTCATTTGGATATTCAACCAGATGATTGACAGGTTTTTGGACAGTCCTACAGTTTGGACGGCCAGTTTTTATAGACATATCCTAACATCCCAATTTCTGGAACATGTTCTCACTTTTCCTCACATGAACTTCTCACCATCAGGTCTCTCTCAAATACCTCATGCGTTCAACCTCTACATAAGTCGCCCAAAATTCAAATATTGTTCCTTCCTCTTCCACACTTCACAGCTTTCTCCCTCCTATAGCCGTCTTCAACATGCCCTCGCCTGTCAAAACGTTTTTTATCCACATTTTCTGCCTTCTCCGAACCTCTGTTACCAACTTTCTTTCCTCTCCCAGTTTTTGATGATAAATATAAAAAATCATAGTATGATAAGCGAAAAAAGATGACATTGAGCGTCGAAATCCGGGTCGTGTCTAAATAAAATAATGCGAAATCACAAAGTTACAGTTATTTATTATAACATGGAACGATTCCATAAGCTTACGCCTGGAACTACCAATTACCTCCTCTTTCGTCTTTCTTGCCACCCAGCTCACCAGTTTGAATATCAATGTATTCTTCTTCAAACCCGCCTCTCAATTGCCTCCAGTCTATCCACCTCCTCTCTCCGCAATGACCAAGTTTCTGACCCATATAGTGCCAAGCTCCATATTAAGGCCCTTTTACACGAGAAACTTTATTGCACAATCTGATGTACGTGTGGATGTGCATTGAAAATTGCGTCGTGCAAAGCTCGAATTGCTCTAATTGCTCGAATACATGCGCATGCATCAATGAGAGATGGGAAAATACCTCCTGCTCCAATTCCGAGCCTGCATTCTCGCATCGCGAAAACAGATCCTACTACACATTGTGCAATAAAATGCCTCGTCTAAAACGGCCTCTAGAGTTGGAAGGGATTAGATATAAGTAATGGATACTAAATTATGGAGAATCGTGGTGAATTTTGAGCGTTTGAGTGCTGGAATATAATTAGATGAGATGGAAAGATTCAGTTGAAAAGGATACAATAGTTAATACGATAAAGAGCGCGCCAGAAAATAAGTAATGCTTATTGCGGATTGGATTTCGGTGCTCGGCAAAGGGAGAGAGCGGAAGGATATGGAAGAATACGGGCTGGGAGCATTCACATTTACGAGGAGAGGAAACGATTGATTTCTTGCAGGCGAAATAAACTCGTAATTAATAAAACTTATTTCACTCATGGCTAAGATCCGCTGGGAACATGCCGGGAAATACAGAGAGGTATATAATATACTACATTATAGTTAAATAATTTCAAGAGCTGATGGCAACCCGTTCGTTTTACGCGTAAACATCTAATTTTAACATTCCGTTCAGGCCCGGACGTAGCAACCCAAGGACCAAGGCATTTAACACAGTCGGAGCCACCGTTTTGGTAATTTAATAAAAAATAACAGTATTTTTATTTATTTAGCGTTAACTTATTTGAAATTAACTGGAAAAAGAGTTTGGTGACGATCAATGAAGGGACCAGCTTCCGACCTGAAGCGGAACAAGCCAAATGACCTCATCCTAGACCGTTATTGATGATTATTATTATTTTATATTATATTTAACGTTTCACTTTTATTTCGTGCTATTTTTCGTGGCCTTTGTCCTCAATAGTAAGTATTTCCTCCCCTAACCGGGGGCTCCTCCGAGGTTGGGGCCCTAGACAGGTGTCTAGTTTCTCTAGGCAAAAGTTCACCGCTGATTACGTTCATAGGTGTATCCATGGGGAGGGATAGGGGTTGTAACCCCCCCATTGATTAAAAAATACGTAAAAATGATGTGTTTAACACATGCTAATAGTACACCTATAGATCACCTTTCAAAACGTCATTTTAAGATGAATATTTTTCAAAATTCCCGGACCCCCCGTTTTACATGGGTAATATTCCATACCCCCCCTTCAGGCGGTGGTGACCCCCCCTTTCAGACGCTTCTAGATACGCCTATGATTACGCTGATCTTCAACTCGTCATACCATCTGCATTTAATTCTTCTAAAAATGCCCAATCCTATCTAACCCCCTATTTATGTAGACTTGTTCCGCAAAAGTTCATGATTAAAGTACCAGTCACACCACATTGAGTAATAAGTTGAACGAACTAAAAACATCAAGAGAGTAACTGAATCCTGCTATGAATAGGTTGAATGAATTAATGAATTCACCACAAAAGATACACTGATAAGAATATTTATGGGATGAAACTGAGGAGATCAGATCGGTGTTGGGTCAAGATACGCGATCAATCATTAATAACGGTGGCAGGTCGGAAGTGCAAGTTTCCTTCTCCGTAAGATTGTGAAGAGGTATAGCGATAAGCAAATTAACGGATGAGGCAACCAAGATAGGATTATCCGGTTCTACAAGAGTTCCGTTTCCATACGCCTCCGACGTGAGATAAAGGAAGGATCCGCTAATAAATAATTTGAACCCAAGAATAATTAACCTGAGTATACTGAACTCGATGGATATCCGAAAGAAAAAAAATGGAAAAAATCAGAGGATGGAGCGGTAAAACGACATTAAGTTAAAATTAAGGAAAATATCTGCTCAAAGCAGAATGGAATCATCGCGGCTGCACATATACGAATTCGTCCTCGTGCAATATGATCTGCTCCGATCTCAAATTGAGGAACTACCTCTACAAATCAGAAGAAATCAATCTATTTGTGTGATTTTAGCTCATCGAAAGTATGGCAAACCAAAGAATCCAATAAAGAGAGGAAGGGATTTGCTGCTTTCAAATAGTTTCACTCATCAAATATACTTAGTAAAATTTGTTCAATTTTCCCCGGTTTTTTGACGATCTTATGGAAATAAAAATGATACCACGACGAAATAGGAGGCATAAGAAAGAAAAGAAGAAACACGCATTAAGTGTTTCCATCACTGTCTTCAGCATCTCTTTGCCTTTCCCAAACGCAAAAAAATCTCAATACTTTTATTTTATCATGATTTATCTTCATATTCCACACTCTTAATTTCTAACAACAACCAGTTTCACCTATGCTACCTTTAGAACGCTACACCACGATCAGTTATTATAAATTAAAAGGGTGGAATATATCCTAGTCTTCTCTAGTTTAGCATGCTTGGTTACTATACTGGAGACGAAATATGTACTCATAAAATATGAAGAAGAAGATATAAACGTATTGGACACTTTTTGCGACAAAACAGTGTATTGAACAATATAATGGAAGGAGAAGTGAATGGAGTACTACCGGTCCAATGTTATTTCAATATTTAACGTGTCTGACTCCGGAACTTGGCCTCTTAAACAAAGCGGAAGTTATTATTCTTGCTGGAGTTGCCCCGATTTAAAGAGAAAGCGATAAAACTATTGGATAACGAGGGGTAGCAGTACTAACGAGGAAGTTTGAATACACACGGCAATCATGAAGGACTTCAAAGTGAAGACTTATTTGGGAATTTAATAGGAGAGAGGTGTGCAGAGCTGCATCACACCAATCTTCGTATTGATGGCTGCTTATATGGGGACGATGATTCCCCAGCATTTGTCGTTTGTTGGGTCCAATAAATGTCGATCTTTGGACGGAACGGATTGATTAATTATTCGGTGACGGCGGAGACGTTGTTTACTGAATAGCCAGACTATACCTACAGCCTTCCTCCCTCGCTGTGATCGTGACGGAAAGATGCAGGCTAAAGCCCACCCCTACTCTTCGTCCAGGCAGTTGGTGACGTCACTTATGAACGACTGGCGCTCACGCGGCTCCTATTGCTACTTCGCCTATTTCACCTCCTTACACCTCCCTCTCCAAACCCTTCCCCAACTCGTCCAACCCATTCCCTCCTCTCGGCTCTCCCAAACCTTTCGGAAGGCCTCTTTCAACTTAAGACTCTTGCGAAGTCCCCCCCCCCTACCACCTCACAAAAAATTGCCTTTTTTGAGGAGTTAATGGATGGCATTAGTGGGAATAGGTTGACGACTTCACAGGTGTTACCGAGAGCCGGTGTCCTGGGGTGGGGGAGGGAGGGAGGAGGGAGGGGCGGGGGTGGGAAGACGAAGGAGGTAGTGGATAAGCTGTAATGTTGTATTTGTGTCTGTGATCTTCCTCCCAACCTCCCCTCCTCTCTCTCCACAAAGGCCCGAGGAAAAACCTCGCTCACCTTTCTTTCACCTCATCCCTCCCAAACGCAGACCTTCTTCCAGCCTGCCTCCCTTCCCCTATTGAACTGCTATTCTTCTTCCTCTCATTCCGTCCTGTTGTTACATCCAGCCAGCTCCTTATCGCTAGCGTTCCTCTGAAAATTCCGCCTTTTCTCACCTCTTCTCATGATTGCCGGAACCACCCGCCCTCTCTCCCCCTCCCCCCTCCTCCACCTCTCATGTTTACACTCCGTGCCTCTGCTAATCCTTTCCACCCTCGGCTATCTTCTTTATCTTCGCTATCTTTTCCCGTCCGCTCCTATTTTCTATCTCTCGCGAGGCCTTACGACACCTACAAAAGGGCCTTTCGCCTCCTGTTAAGTGCATTTTCTGTTTCTCTACCGCCCCTTATTCAATTTCCTTCGGTCAGGCGGTCGTCATTATGGCTTTTGTCATCCTGCCGAAGGAGATCTGGACTATCTTAGGCAGCTTTACGCTCGGAATAGCCACTGCAAGAGATAAGTGTATCCACTGGACGAATCGTGCGGATCGCTGTTTACATGTCGGGTAGGAGTGCCCAGTTAATCATGCTGAATAGCACCTCATAATGTGTGAGCACGGGTGATGTGTGTAGCTCATTAAAGATTGGTTAAAAACCAGAGGAGAGATAATCTGGCTGGAGTGTCAAAAGATCTTCGAAATGCTCACTAAACGGTTTCCTTATCCCACCACTTCACCGTACGCAAAGTCCCTATTATCGCGGTTAGATGATCAAAGAAATTGCAAGTAATCATTGCCTGCGGAGGTGACTCGCACAAAGGGGAACAAGTTCCATCCCACAAAATTCTTGGAATGGCTTTTGTGAAAAGTGCATTTTCTGCCATTTTCCGATTCCGCTAATTCCATCGAGTAACAATCCATAATCTCTTAGAACCTGTTTATTCTCTTCCTTCCCTTTACCCAGCCTAACATCCTCCACTCTATCGCTGAAAAACTCTTGGATTTTCCGCTGGGCCAGCTTCTTCACTTCCTTCACGTTTAGAAAGGCGCTCACCGTCTTCAGGTAATATACCACTTCATAAAAAAGAATGGAAGCTTTAGGTAGCATTGAAGGCCATACCTGTTTTAAGACGACCTCTAATACAATTTAAAATTTTAATTTATTTCAAATATTATGAAATATTATAAATTTACACATACTATAAATATTAAAATGTACAATCAATAAATCAACTAAATACAAGCTCTTTAAAAAGATGTATACATTTGATCATGCGATTGTATTTAATAAACTGTGAAATTCTTGCTGAGAAAGTAGGTAGTTACATAGTAACGGAAGAAGATAATTTACAAATATAATTTTCCTTAATGATGTTACATCGTGAAGAGTACACCTTCTTATTTGTTTTGACTTTTGCAGTCCTGAGTCAATCTCCTTGTTATTCAAAAGGAAGCCGGTCTTATCGTTTTTGTTTTAGATAGCGTTAAGTTAGATTTATCATTATTATTTCATAACATCATTGGTACTTTTACAACAATTGATCCATTCATTCCTAAATGGTAATGCTCTACTAAAGTATTCAAAGCCCCCAACCAAGTGTCAGATCGACCACATATATTTACTTTTGAGTTCAACGAGAATATTAATTATTGTTTGACAATTTACAATAAGGGACCAGCCAAATTTCCACATCTTCGTGCCTATATTTTGAAGTAAACTAAGTAAAATAAGGTAAGAGTAGTCACATAGTACACCAAAAATAATGGAGGAACAATAGCATAATTTAACTTTTGAAACTATGCTCAACAACTTTAAATTAATACATGCATAGATATATTGTGTCAGTAATCTTTTGTACACCTCTACCAGGACTTGTGCCCATATGACACTTTGATACCCACCGAATTTATCGAAAACGTCTAAGAAGCTAGAAAAACATATTCACATTTGAGATATAAGAGTACTCCTCACCAAATTATGTGCCTTTATCAGCAAAAATTCGAAAAATAAGCTATGAGAATTAATGGGCTACAAACTCCTCCGCATCTCTTTTCATTAAACAAATGCATATGTTGATTTATAGCTCGAAACAGAGAACTAGGCATTGAACCTCTCAAGTTTTTCAAGATAAATGTGTTTCGATATCGTTTTATATGCCAGTCGACATCAGTATTTTATTCCGAGAGATAGCGACTACCAGAAGGCGACTGGATGGCCTTTCGTGGAATTTAAAACACGGCAGTAAACGTATAAATTCCAGTTTTGAGGAATTGCCCCGAGTCATTCGAATCGGATGAAAAGGTGGCAATAAGCGGGGAGACATAGGCTTACCAAAACCTGATCTTGCTCCTGAAAAATACGGATTCCCCATGCTGTGTGGATGCTGCCTAAAATACTTGTTTAGAATTCACGGGCTTAGAGGTCGTAACGTCCACGAGTCAAAGTTTTACGAGGCGCTAAAATCCTTTGGAGTGAATAAGAATCGGATCGATTCATTTGGGTTTCATTTCAGTAATCCAGTGACTAACTAAGAATAAAAGATAAATGAGTCAAGGTGAATTGTGAAAATGAAATCCTCTGCTTTCTAATACCTACACAAAAATACCAAATGCAAGACTTATGAGCGATGATAAAATATGCATAAGTAGAAATACATGTACCATAATTGACAATTTCGTCTCAATTGTTCAGAAGTGATTATTTGGTCTTAATTACTCATGTGGTGAGATTTTTCATTTTAAGTCTCAGATATGCCTAGAAATTACAACGACAATATTATTTATAATAAATTATATTAATATTGTGCACAGAAAAAGGTTATGGACTATTCTTATCATGTAACAGTTCTCAATCGTAGGGCAAGGGGATACTATCCCCATTAATTTTTCCAAGGGAATAGGGTAGAGTTTGAGTCCTGCAACTACTGAGTATAGCAGTGGAAGCAAAACTCCCGCTTCTTCACGCAAAATCCACGGCAAGATACTTATCAATCAGAGTGCATGGTTTCATATCATTTGTTATGGTATCTTAAACAAATTTAATTTTTATGTAACATCTATTTAATATGTGTGTGCGCATGTCTTTAGCATACCATTGCAGAGTATAACGTATAGCACTTAGAGTAATTGATCAAGGAATTAACTAAGGGAACGATCGTAAATATATATTTGAATAAAGAAACCTATGAAACGAACTCACTGTCTTACTACCGGTAAACAAGTTTCTTATAGCCATTTCACGCTCGAAAACCAAATATATGTGCCATCTCAAGCTCTTTCATCGACACCAGTACCTTCCTTACAGTCCATAGCATAAGTAGATTTTATACACCTTTGAGTAGTGAAGGGCAAAGTCGGTCTTTTGAGAGATCTCGGTCACGCCTATCACTCCCACTTGTCATTCGATCGTGAGTGTAAGGTCATGATTGATTGATGTTCCAGCTTAGTTACCTACGATCGATGATCTCTCAGGAAAGTCGTGATGGATCAAAATCGTAACGAACGCTGCTCTCGCTGGCCATTCGTGATTCTTAATACTAAACAGCCGCATGTGTGACTCACTCACTCACGTATACAAATTCCCGACCACTACCAGACGAGCTAGGAGCCTGAAATTATTCACGGACCTTCCTTGAAATAATTCATCGGAGGAAAAATCCCGAAATCATGGATTTTTTTAACCGGAAGTGACCCAAAAAAATAGTAATGGCGGATTTTCGGACTTTTCGAAAAGTAGACTTTCAGTTATCGCTTCATATCTTTTGAACGGTGGGTCGGATCTGAAATCTGACGACATTTTCATAACAGGATATAGCATTTTCTTAAACATGCATAAAACATTGGTGTTCTACGCTTCGTAGTATTCTCACCAGGCACGACATTTAGTGAAAAGTTTCCATTTCTTGCGGTTTTTTGACTATAGCTCCTAAACTAGGATTCTGATTTGAAATCTATTTTTCCCTGGGATTTAGATCTCATCGTGACCTACAACTTCATGCTTTTTGTTTTTTTCTAACTCTTATAACGGGGACTCTGGTAGCATGAAACCGAAGTCGAATTATGGTAAAACTATCAAATGTTTCTGAAAATTGACATGGGCATGCTCCTTGACATGCCATTTGTATGTTATTAGTAAATAACCTGGACTTTACCAATAGTTGGCAGGTAGCATGGCACCAAATTCGGAATTTTTGTGAAACTTACTGTTTTTCGAATGTCGCTTCTAAACTAGAAGTCAGATCTCAAATCTTTTGGGCTGTTTTTTTTTAGATCTCATTGAGGCCTACAACTTCATTCTATTCGTTCTTTTCCATTCCTTTTAGTTATCTGGTAACATCGTGTCAAAGTCGGCTTTTCGTGAAACTCGTGGTTTTTCGACTGTATCGTCTAAACTAGAAGTCGGATCTCGAATCTGTTGCGCGTTTTTATTTAGATCTCATGCAGGCCTACGATTCTCTGCTATCCGTTATTTTTCATCCCTCGTAGTTCTTCGTAGACGAAGCCCCCAAACGAGCAAAGCGACTATATACTGTAATCATGGCCAATGTGTACAGCTACCTCGTTTAGTGCTGATTTCCGTGAAGTTGTTGGTAATTCTTCGAAAACAATTGAAGGCACAATTGTGCAATACGTTTGAAGGTTTGTTTTGTTCTTACTCAGTGTTCTTGGTTTGTTATTTTAAGCATAATTAAGAAGAATATTAGAAATATCCCATACTAAACTATTGAAGAGTGACATATTTTATGGACCACAAATTATTCAAAACTCATTATAAAACCAATGATAAATAGTAGCATATAACGCTGCAAAAGTTTATTTTGGAATGTAGTTTGAACCGATTAACGTTTTCATTTGGCTGTAAGAATTTAAAGCAAATTATCCGACTTTAGCACTTAAATTCAATTTTCAATTACAGTCAGTATCACTAAGTTTCAGTTGTGCAAGAGACGCAATATTTGTCGAGAATATTGAAACGAAGGTTTATCGTGTGTTTAAGTGACAATGCAATTATGGAAATTCAGTGACTACAAATGCTATATGTACTATAAGTGCTGTGATGTATTGCGTGTGTTCTTGTGGTGATATTTTTACATTTAAAGATAATTTGTATTAGGTAGACTTACGCTCATAATGAATGTGTTATGACAGGAGATGAGCTTAAAGTGTTGCATAATCTTCGCAAGATTCGGATAAGACTGATGACTGCAATTAGTTCGTTGTTTCAACTATTATATAAAATTTGGAATCAATGCGAATTGAAATTAAGTTATTGACAACATGGATACTCTTGAATTTTAAGTTTGGCAGTTTACATCCTCAGTGAAAGGATAATGATTGATTTGTGTACTTAAGAAATGTAGGTATCATGGATAGATATAAGTGAATAGTTTTTATTACACTTTCAATAAATTTTGCCAACTCAGAGTCATCTCTTTATTTTATTTCATTATTGTTTGCCCGGTCTCACATCTCGTGATCGATACATGATGTCATACAATCATTCCTATCGTGATCGGTTAAGATGAACTCCTCGGTCATTGGAAAGATCAATTTCATCGATCAATCTTTTAAGAAAACTTGATCTCAGGATTCAATCAATCACGACCGACCCATCACTACTTTGAATGCATGCACGTGACAAGGATTCGCTCGGCATACAGTCCTGAGAACTCAAATACGTCAGCGAGGCCGGGCGTGAGAAAAGTGGAATGAAGGTATGCTTATTATTTAGTCACATAGGATAGATAGGCAAAGAGACATCGCGGATACACTGACAGAAAGAAAATGACTGATTGATTTATTGTGCCGAGGCATGCACGGCTTGTCGAGGCAAAAGCCATGCCAAGAATGTACAGCGGAGATGGCAGAAAGAATGTGCCACCAAAACAAGAAGGAGGAATACACCGAAGGATAAAAATATACTTTTTTTACTTCGGGCAGTGGCCTGAGAGAATATCGGCATAATATTTCCGATATTATTATGCAAATAAATTTACGTTCAAGCGAGCAAGCAACCGAAGATGATCCCTAAGATAGAGAACTTTAGGCAAAAAAATCCAAAGAAAATTAATGTATGCAAGTAATATTGCACAGCCTGTTTTGTTGCAGTTGAGTCATGTAGATGTAAGGGTTGATATCAAGACCTCCGATATGAGTTTGTGGCACAAATTACAAACAAGATATGCGAAAGGAACATAATGGCTTTTTTTTAAAACAGTCAAGTAATTCGACTTGGGTAGGTACACGGATTTTAATTTAAAGGATTACTCTGGACATCTGACTGCTTTAAAACTTTGATCTCAAAAGAGTTTCTTCACCATTAAAAAAAATGATTTCATAATTAGATGCATTTTCAAGATATTACAAGACTTATTGACAATATAAGGAAATATATGCTTCGCTGATTTCGAAGATGGAGTTATACTTGTTCCTTTTCGTTTTATTTCTTAAGGCCGTTTTACACGGTATATTTGTTTGTACTTACAAACTCTTCCGCGAACTCTTGCATGAGGCAATATGTATCGTGTAAAGCGACAAATTGTATGAACGCTTGTGCGAATATCTCAATGCCTGCACGGGAAATAGAACCTGTTCTAATTTCGTTGAGACAAACGTAAAATCTCACGTACATTCGTTTGTACAAATATTTCATCGTATAAAACGGCCTTTAAACGTTAAATCTATAGAGTAGAGTGTAGTTCACTGGTGATTCCCCTCTCCATTGCTAATTTTTCAATTTTATTATCACCTCTTAAATCCACATTAATTAATACTCCTAGCCCTGCTAAAAAATTCCGTGAAAAATGTTCAGCAGAATGTGAGGAACTCTACAGAAATGGGCTTAGAGAATGGGCTTAGAACAAGAGCTTAGTCCTCATGTTCCGTAGAAGTAGTCTGTAACATACCGTATTCCTAGCCATATTGAATATTTCGACGCTAAATATTTTAAAGGAATATTTTAAAAGCAACAACGTGCGTGCAGTGAGTCCTATTTTTGGATTCCACATTGATCGGTTTGAGAAGTAGCAACAATTACGCCGCGGCGACCACGACCTGAGCGCGTGATCAAACTGGAACCAAACCATAGCCGATAGCAGAAAAACACTATTGTTTAAAGTTATGAGCACCTGAACACGAAGGGAAACGAGGGAAAAATTCCTTCGAGAACATTCTAATAGAAAATTGGGATATATACAGGCGAGTTACTCTGTACCATCTTCCAATCCTCTCGTATACCAATGGATTCATCGCACAAATTCTTAGGGATACATTTCGATGAGAAACTGACATGGACCACCCACGTACAGCAAACCCTATCCTCTGCTCTAAATGCACGTCGTGCACTCTACCCCTTGCTATGTACACGCTCGCGCATCACGCGGCGTGACAAGGTCACAATGTTTAAATCTTTTATCCGCCCCAGGCTGCTGTACGGCTGCGAATTGTTCGGAAATTCCTCCAAGTACCATAGACAGCAATTAGTGACATTCCAAAATAAAACATTGCGCTACCTCACAAACCAACGCCGACTTGTACCAATGACTGAAATCAGAAACGCACACAGAGTACCAAAAATACACGACTTCATTAAGACACAAGCCTTGCGCTTGAAAAAGTCCCTTCCACAAAACTCGCTTACAGCTTCTCTCTCGGATTATCCCATTCACAAGAAACGCTACAAGAGTTACAGACTCCCACAAGAAATTTTATTTCGGCAACCAATCCGACTTCTTTCCTATGCCTTTCCTTTTCATTATGTTATAACGCTAATAATTTATTAATCAAATTTTGAAATAGCCTTTAAAAAATAAGGACCAGCCATAGGTATACATACTGGACCAAAAGAAATCTTGGAAAAAAAGTGAAATAAAATGTTAAAAAAGCTCCAAAAAAATATATTAAAATCGTAGGGAGAGAAAACTTGTTGTCCTGGTTCCCATTGGAACCAGTGGCCCCCAAAAAAATTATAAAAGAAGAAAAGAAGGAAAAAAAGTGATATAATGGTTTTCAAAAAGTAAAAAATATTTTCTGTTTTATTATGTTAATGTTCAGGCGTCCGTTTTGCCTTAGGTTTAGTTCTTCTTAACTTAGTGTGCACCATTTAGCACTCGCTCACTAGTAGCCTTTCATCCTCTTCTCCTTCACTAACACTGTAAAGGTTAAACTGGTCCCTTCACACAGTATCGCCATTTTCCCCCTGCGTGCAAATTGCACAAATATTAACGCTGAAGAGGTGGACTCTAGTCGCACCGTTGCAGCGCTCCACTACTTTGGGCCGAGGACCCTGCCATTGCCCGTGGTCTGGTCTGGTCTATAAGGGGCTGGCAGTTTAAACAATCAACCAAGATAAAGGTCGAATCCACGCCACTCGCTGGGGTGAAATTACGTCATAGAGACCATAGAAAACTGAAGAAGTATTTATAAAGTAGTGGTTTCCGGTACGAAAGAAGTAAGTATTAGCCGTACTGTCAAAGGAATTACGCCGAGGTCAGCTAGAACTACCCGAGACATAACCAGGGAGCAGTCAAACTTGCGGCCGAGTACCTGTTGCGAGACAGCGGCGGTGGACGATAACTGCGAGATTTCCTTAGCCAGTCGAGGGAACAGCGCATAGCATGTGTGTCATGACGACATCCATTAAAGAAGTCACCATATATGTATATATGTAATTATAATTAATTAGTAAAGGGTTTTTATTTGTGCAAGTGAATACATTTATGTGCAACAAGTGAAGTGAATCTCTAGCCGTGAAGGCAAATAGAAATTCCCAAGGGGAATTATCGCTGTGACCCAAAGGGCGAAGAAACCAATATGATACACTTGACAAGGGTAAACAAATACACCTAATATTTTGATTCATGTATAATTTGTTTTAATTGAGTGACGTGTTTTATTTTATATAAGTTAGTACGGGCAAATATCTAACCTTCGATGTGGAGAGAAATACAAAAGTGAATAAATATAGTTCATAATTTGAAAAGAAGTAGAAAGTGTTCTTATTGATAGACTTGATAAGTAATCAGAATTCATTGTATGTTAACATTTGGGATTCCACAAATGTTAAGGGCATCACCGTTCTTTATTAAATGTTATAAGTCTCTGTAGAAATCAGGAAGCCTTGAAAAATCTACGGAAACTTCCCGGGGTTCCTTAGCGAGTGCTCTGTCTTTCGGAGGAGTTTAAGTAATCGGTAAATAAGGTCAGTTGCTATTGTCCGATCAAGAATCGCACAATGGTGACAGTTATAAATGAGAGTAGTAACTTCAACCATAGAACACGACGTGTTTTGTCCAAATAGTCATTGATAGAGGTACATTCATGAGGTTTCATTGAAAACGGGAATACATTTGTTCCCTGCAAATAATGAGTTTAATTTGTTTCATTGTGTTCCATTTTAAGCTTTAAGGTTCACTTATCCAATTATATGTATTCCATTATCAGCTACAATTTTATGGTTAGTTTAAAGTGACTTGTTAAAACTTGTATTTCTAGTTGGTATCAGATGGACATATCCTGCTTCAACTGAGACAGATAAAGATGTGGAGGTGGGATTGAAGCTGGCAGTCTCGAAATTGAGAGGGAGGAAGAGTGCAGCAGAGGTAAGAGTGCGAGAGTAAAGGAAGGGGAATAGAAGAGGAAACGTCAGTTTGAGAAGGTGATGTATGATGTAAACCAAATAGCCGAGTTGTCAAAGAAGGATTAATAAATCTTCAGTTAGTTCTTTCTTCGATCTGCGGATATCATCAGAATGTTTCTCTTAGAAATATGTCAAGAAATGATAAAAATAAGTGTAAGCAGAAAATAGATTAAATAAAGTGTCTTGTTTGATTGGAAAAATATTGCCAGTACTTTTTTATTTTGTAAATAAGTATTTTCAACACCTCCTTTCAAATTGAGTATGCCCAATAAAATCTACAGGGACTTAGGATTTCCACAAAAATGTCCTAAGGAATTCCTCAGAAAGAGCTGAAGAATTCCACAGAAGCTTAAGGAATTTATACAGAAAGTGCTAGGGAATTCTGTAGAAATCCTTATAAAATGTTTACAATATGTTAATGGACGTATAGAAAACTGTCTAGGGAATCTTGTAGAAATATTTCTTATAGAAGTTTTAAAGAATTATTTAGCAAAGAAGTTATTGTATTAATTTACGGTACCCATTCTTAGGATCATAAGCAGTAGTCAATTTTAAGATTGGTTTTCAGCAGGTCTCCCCTCCACTCTCCTCTCCGCCAACCACTTCATTCCTATATTTTTCTGATATAATCGATTCTTTGTATTCCTCTGTAGTTTACCCCATTCATTTATTCTTCCAATATTGTTTTCAATAGACTGGTATGTCGTAAAATGTGTTCGATAAGCTTTTAATAATATTTTTCCCTCCAACTCTTTAAAAGACTTCATTGTTAGTGATTCACTCTGTCCATTTGATCTTCATCACTCTTCGGTGACACCACATCTCCATTTCTTCCAATCAAATTTTCTTCGCAGCCGTGCTTGTACATATAAGAGCATCTTCCAAATATTTGTTTTAGTAAAGTTCTTCTTTACTTCCAGGCTTGTGTTAATAGCTGTTACCAGACTCCTCTTCTAGTACCCCTCCATTCTCGGGCTATTCATCTCACAGTATCTGTCTTGATTTTTCATTGCTGGTGATGCTGCTTCCCCGATGGCCAAAATTCTTCCCTTTGCCAAAGTTTTTTCAATCCAAGTTTGACGGTGATTTGTGACGGTGACGGCTTGTCTTCTTAATTTCTTCCAAAAACCGTAATCATGGTTCTCTTAGCATTGCTCTCTATTTATTCACACTTATGTTCATATTGTTCAACAAACACGTCAAATATTCCCTCTCCTCTGCGAGTATTGCAATGTCATCAGCAAGGCTGATTTTTTTCTCCACGCACTTGTATTCACGTTTTTTAGTTTTTCCTCGATTTCATTGCTTTCATTCCTCGAGGTCATTGCTTCAAAGGGCGCGGTGCGATATCGCTTACTGAGGAGGAAGAGAATGCGTGGGATTTTAATATAATAATGAGATGTTGAGTTACGGAGATTATAAGAAAATTCCGGCAACGCATTCACAATAACTGAATCATTTACCCAGGCGAAGAGGGTTGTGTGGGAGGAGGCAATGAAAGAAGAAGAGAATGAAAGAAATGCGAAAGTTTGAGAATAGAAGGATGACAAACAGAAAAACTGTGGGAAAACGCCGAATATCATGGCTTGCTGTGTAAGTCAAAAGAAATATTAATTCCACCTTTATGTTTTGTTTTGATAAAAAATTAGGCTTTCATGATGGCATGTCTTTAGTCATTAAAACACAAAATGTAGGCACAAAATATGCAGATTAGCCGATTAATATATGTATATATTTTATGAACATTTTTCTCTGCCATTGGAGCCGACTGCAGCGCCATTTCCATTTAGATATCGCATTTTGGCTTCAACCACTGCAGTCATTTGCTAACAAATGAAGTTGATAAGGTGTCTCAATTTCATTTTTATTCAATTTCCTGGGCCTTTTCGCAATCAAAACTTGCGCATAGCACCACCGTCCACGAGTTAGAACCAATCTTTGAGCAACCTTAGGTTTTCACTTTTTTGACAATGCGGTATCCTAAAAAATGTCAACGTACATCGTCATTCCTAACCACTTCCTGCACTTGTGGAAGATAGAACAATTTCGCGAGGTTATTCTGGAGAATCTCGACATTCTGGAGTTGTTAATATCTTAGAATCGACTAAATCTGGGCATCAAAATGCCGTTGTCGTGATTGTTTGCAGTATAGGCATCAAAATAGTAACTTCGATCATTTTAGAGTTTTAAGTTTGTACTAGCTGAATAAGGTCCCAGGACGCAGGAATTGAGACGTCCTGCACCTTGACGCGCATGCTAAAGCAACATGCCAGAGGAAGTAGTACGGTAGAGGAATCATTTGCTGGTATCACGGTCTACGATATACTGTGCAAGCCACCACCAGGGTGTGTGGAACGGGCTGATTCCACACTAAGCTTGTCGTGCTCGTCCCAGTTCAAATCGGACGATCCCCGGCCGATAGGCGAGGGCCAGAAAGCAGTCAGGACTGTCAGAAGAACAATGCGAGACATAACCAGAAACCAAGAGAGTGCTACGTTGACAAACATGCTAACATGCAGTACAAGGGTGAACATACTATTACTGATTAGTATTATTAATATTTTTAATTGTTGGATACCAGAAGATATTAGTTCTCGCAGACATGCGTGACATTTTCAGCGAGATGAGGCGGTGGTATTAGTGATAATTTAATAAACAGATTCATTCAAGTATTCTACCAGCTGATTGGTAGGTTCTTGGACAGTCCCCATTTTGTATCCCAACCTAATAGAAATTGTCTCGCTTTCCCTCCTAAGGACGGTCCGTTATTAGATCCCTCTTCAATTCTTCATATCTTCTACCTCCTCTTATTTCGTCCAGAATTCCTATCCTTTTCCTTCCTCTCCCACGCTTCCCCAGTGTTCTCCCCTCTATCACTCTCTTCAGCATGCCCTCTCCTCTCAGAACCTCCTCCATTCATCTCTTCTGCCTTCTCCGAACCTCTGCCACAAGCTTCCTCTCCTCTCCGACCATATCCAATACCTCCTCGTTCGTCTTTCTCGCCATCCAGCTAACCTTCTCCATCCTTCTCCAAACCCACATCTCAAACGCCTCAAGTCTACGCACATCCTCCCTTCGCAATGACCACGTTTCCGACCCATATAGCGCCACGCTCCATATTAAAGTTTTTACCAGCCTCTTCTTTACGTCTCTTCTCAGACCCCCACTCATCAATTCCCTTCTCTTCGAAAATGCATCTTTAGCGAGCGCAATTCTGCATCTGATGTCCTTACCACTAAACCCATTCGCCTCCAAAATACTACCCAGATACGTAAACTGCTCGACCTGCTCTATCTTCTGCCCTCCCACCCTTATATTCAGCCCCGCCTTCTTACTTCTACAAAATCTCATTACTTTCGTTTTCTTGTGATTGATCTTCATCCCATACTTTTCGCACTGCACCTCTAATGCATTCACCATTGACTGTAACCCCTTGGCCGACTGACTAACTAATGCTTGATCATCTGCAAATCTCACTGATTTTATCAGCTCCCCTCCTACCTTTATTCCTACCTCCTCCTCCCCCCATGCCTCCCTTACCATTTCCTCTGAATACACGTTAAAAAGCAACGGCGATAGTGGGCACCCTTGCCGCACTCCCCGTCCTATCGTGGCCCATCCCGATTCACCATTGGCTACCCTAACCTGCGCCGTCTGGTTCATATACAAATTCCGAATCAGACGCCTGTCCCTCCAATCGACTCCTAATTTCTTCAACACTCCCATTAATTTCGTCCATTCCACCCGATCAAACGCCTTCTCGAAATCTACGAAGCATGCAAAAACATCCTGCCCATACTCTAGGTTTCTTTCTACTAGCGTCCTCATCACCGCTATAGCGTCTCGCGTTCCCGTCCCTCTCCTAAACCCGAACTGGTCGTCACCCAGGTATTCATTTGCCTTCTTCTCTAGCCTTCTGTTTAGAATCCTCAGAACTACTTTGGCCGCGTGGGATATTAAGCTTATTGTCCTATAGTCTTCGCAAGTTTTTGCCTTACTCTTTTTCGGTATAGGAATTAGTACAGTCTTCGCGAAGTCTTCCGGCCACACTCCATCCTCATAAATCCTACGAATAAGCGCAAAAAGTTTTCCTCTTCCGTTCTTCCCCATGCTCTTTAAAAACTCTGCAGGTATGTCATCTATTCCTACCGCCTTATTTCTTTTCATGTCTCTTAGAGCTCTTTCGATTTCGCTATCTAGGATACTTGGTCCGATGCCATCGCTGTCGATGTCGTCTTCCCTTTCTATATCTAACCTATTGGGCCTTGTTTCTTTACTATAGAGCTCTTCAACATACTCCTTCCACCTCTCCTGGATCTCTCTCGGTTCTACGATCATCTTTCCCGTCTTGTCTGTTATCGTTGTAATTCCCCTTCCCTTGTTACCACCCGTCAGTTCCTTTACTTTCCGATATAATGCATCTGCTCTTCCCTCTTTTTTGTATTTCTCTAACGCGTCGATTTGTTCTCTCCACCACGACTCTCTTGCTTTCTTTGTTTCTCTTCTAAGCCTGTTATTAAATTCTCGGTATTTTCTCTTACCTAGCTCTGAGTTTACGCTCTTCCATTTCCTTCTCTCCTCCATCTCCCTGATCATCTCCTTCGTGATCCACGGTTTTCTAATTTTAGTTGCACTCACTACGCCTACCGTTGCTTTCGCCGCTTCTATAATTCCGTTTCTCAAACTTCCCCATTCATCTTAGACTGATCTAACTCCATGGTCCTCACCCATTCTCTCATCCACCTTCTCCCGATACTTCTTCTTCATTTCCCCAGTTAATGCCTCCGTATTCCACTTTCGTACCCTCCTTCCCATTCTTATCTTTTTCAGTTTTACCCGACATTTCATGACTAATAAGTTGTGGTCTGTGTCTGCATCAGCTCCTGGATAAGTATGCGAGTTTTTAACACTATTCCTGTATCTGTGACGTACCATTATATAATCTATCTGGAACCTATCCGTGTCTCCCGGCTTCTTCCAAGTGTACCTACGTCGAGGATGATGTCTGAACCATGTATTCGTAATTACTAGGTTATTTCTACGGCAAAACTCCACAGCTTTCTCGCCCCGGTCGTTTCTCCTTCCTAGCCCGTAATCGCCCACCTCCCGCCCATCTCTTCCTTCACCCACCACCGCGTTCCAATCCCCCATTACTACCAGGTGCTTACTTCCTGGTATCCTACCAATTATTTCCTCTAGCTGATCGTACACCCCATCTACCTCCTCCTCTTTATGATTTGAGGTAGGCATATAAACCTGGATTATAACTAAATTCGTTGGTTCTGCTTTTAGTTCCACGACTATTATCCTATCACTCACCTGTTCTGCATACACTACTTTTCTACCGAGTTTCCTATTCATTACGAATGCAACCCCGCGCTGACTTTCATTCCCTCCACTATAAATTACTCTATAGTCGCCGCTCCAGTAATCCCCGTCATCCTTCCCTCTTACTTCACCCAGACCCATGATGTCTACACCCACCCTCTCCATTTCTTGCTTTATATTCTCTAGCTTCCCCGCCCTCAGCATAGTCCTAACATTCCACGTGCCTATTCTGATAGTTTCGTTCCTCTTCTTTATCTTCTTTTCCTCTGCTGCTGCTACGTCTGAGCAAGGATTTCGTGTGATGACGACCGCAGGGGCCTTGCTCCCACCGCTGCCGGGCACGACACCCGGCCCTCTTGGCCGAGTCCCGTAGTTGCCAGGATTCATTATCAATTGAGAACTGTCCATAATTTCAAGGTTTTTGTTTTAATTGAGATAGTCTTCCGTGGCCTTACTCAATAGTGTTTTTTACGTGACACCATCACTTCAGAGGCCGCCCCACTGGGGTCAGACGCCTTTTGCAGCCGCCTCACTGAGGTACAGACGCTGCGCGGACTACCATTCGTCTGTCTCCTAACCTTCGACCAATCTGGCATGGGTGACCCTACCAGGAGCAATGCTCCCGCCAGTGCAGCTCTAGGGGTCATCGGAGCACGCAAGCCCTTCAACCACGACAAGGTTGTAGTCCAAGAGAAGAGTAATAAACAGAAGCACAAATATAATCCACCAAGAAACATTGCCTCATCTTCATACATCAACAGTCATGCTGACGCGCAAATATTTTACACAACATTACAGAAACAAAATTATTTATCGTTTCTTGCCGACATTAAAAACTGAAACAATACCTATCCCTACCACCTACCTATCCCTACAAGCTACCTATCCCTACCACTATCCTTACCACCTACCTATCCCTACAAGCTACCTATCCCTACCACTAACATTATTGAAGGCTTCGATCATAGCTATTATGGTCCTTAATCGTGCGCGGATGAATAGCTTTTTGGTATTTAATAGACAGTAGTACACTGCAGAGATGTATGCACCTACTCCTTCCAACAGCTGCGGAATGATATCGCGAGCTGAGTAGGACGAGCATGCGTAGGATTTTAACATCGTCGCCGCGTAATGAGATGTTGAGCGACGGAGATTAGATGAAAATTGCGCCGACGCGGTTAACAATAAATGAATCATTTACCTCGACGAGAAGGAGACGGAAAGAAAGAGTTTTATAAAGGGGTATGTGGGGAGGAAGAGAGGCGTACAGAAAAGGAAAACGAAAGAAATGAGAAGTGGAGGACAAAGAGTGAGAGACAGGACTGAATGAGAGAAAGAGCAAACGTGTGGGCCGCACTCTTATAGTCCTTTTGCTGGAATGGTCGCGGGGCGTGGGGGAAAGTGGTGTGAGGTCGCCAGTGCGGGGCAGAGTCGGGAGGTGGAGGAGGGAGGGGAGGAGGCACGTTTATACACCACCGCGAGTGCCCTGTGAGGAGGAGGTTGGAGGAGTATGAGGAGGGGATGTTGGGTCGGCCGGCGGTGACTGGTGAGACGACTCAGGAATGTTGATCCGCAGTTAAGAGCAATACCCACGCGCTAACGCCTCCGCCCATGCCATACGCCGCACAAAGCGGGATGGTTTGGTGGCGGCGGGGAACTCTGGGAAGGGAGGAGGGGAACTCTGTAGGGGGGGGAGGGGAGGGATGCTGTGGGGTGTGGGAAGATCATGGAAAGAATGCCCCTTGGTGGAGTGAGGGGGAAGACTATGAGGGAGGAGGAGGAGGAAGACAGGGAATGAGACTTCTTTTTCGTGCGTGTCCCCGCCCGGCCACCCGTCGAACTCTCAGGGAGGACTGACTTTTTGGTCGCACACGCACGCACGGATTGGTTGGTTGAGTTATTTCGGGAAGGCGACCGGCAACTGAGGACATTTTGCGCCATTCAAGAATAGGTGGGTAGGTAGGTAAGGGAACCATTATCTATCTCTCTCATTGGTCCTTCAATTCAAAGATTCGTTGACTTCATCCCCACCCTTCCCTGTCCAATGCCAGCGCCCTTACTCCCTGGGAGATCTTCTTATGTACCTTCTTAATAATTTGGTCCCTGCATGTTGAAAAGGGTGATAGAAAGGAAGGTAGTATTTTGTTGTACTAATAAGATAGAAGACATGCTTTTCTACGAGTAGCCAGAATGTGAATTAAATGATATTTATGTCATTTTACAGTGGGACCACCTTAAGTTCAATTATCAGCACTCTTGAGTCATTACCGCACCAACATTATCCTTAGAAAATCGGAGCGCGGATAGAGGGGAATTGATTATGGAAGAGATGTAAAGAAAAAGGCTGGTGAAAACTCTAATATGGAGCGTGGTGCTGTATGGGTTGGAAACTTGGTCATTGCGAAGGGAGGATGCACGAAGACTTGAGGCGATTAAGATGTGGTTTTGGAGGAGGATGGAGAGGGTGAGCTGGGTGACGATGAGGACGACCAAGGAGGTATTGGATATGGTTGAAGAAGAGAGGAAGCTGAATACGGAGGTTCGGAGAAGGCAGAAGGGATGTACGGAGGAAGTTTTGAGAGGGGGGGGGGGCATATTGGAGAGGGTAATAGAAGAGAGAACACTGGAGAAGCGTGAAAGAGGGAGGAAGAAGATAGGAATTTTGGAAGAAATAAGAAAAGATAATAAGGAATATAAGAGAGATAATGGCGGGACATCATTAAGAGGGAGAGCAAGACAATGTTTCAGAAATTGGGATGCAGGATGGGGACTGTCCAAGAACCTACCATTCAGCTGGTAGAATACTTGGATGTATTTATCCCTAGGGATTTTTCCCTCTATTTTTCCTTCAATTATGTTTCTTCACAAACCCACTGTACCTCAGGATATGGCCAATTCATCTGGTTCTTTTTTTTCTATATATTGTTCCATGTGGTTCTCTCCTCTTCCACTCTCCTTTGAATTTCATCATGTCTTAAATTATCCGTCCATTTGATCTTCAGAATCCTCCTCCAACACCAGGTCCGGCTCCAACATCGAAAGCATTTAATCTTTCCTGGTCTCATTTGCCAATAGTCCATGCTACTGATCCATAGAGTGCCACGCTCCACACGAAACCATTATCTGAGGAATGGAAGAAGGAAGGAGACATCCGGCGTCGGCGATAGTTAACTCTCTTCAGCAAGAGTCCCTAAACGCTTTTGAACCGTCGATCTCTGCAAATATTTCACAACATTTTTTCGAATCTCTCATATTAAACATTAGTTACCGATTATAATTGGATAATAAAAAAAAGCTTATGTGATATTGAGATTGCTTATTCCACAGTGCGTAGAGAAGAAGAAGCTGGTGGCGGAGGTTCGGAGAAGGTGTAAGTGATTGGATGAAGGACGATTTAAAAGGGGAGGGCATGATGAAGAGGGTGATAGAGGAGAGGGTGCAGGGAAATCGTGGAAGAGTAAGGAAGAGGATAGGAATTCTGGACGGAATAACAAGAGTTAGACGATATGAGTAATTTAAGAGGGATCTGATGGCGAGACATATTTGGGTTGGAAAGTGAGATTCACCAGAATATTGGATGTTAGAATAAGAACTGGCCTGACACTTATCAATCAGCTAGTAAATACCTAAATGAATTATTTATCGAAAAATGTCTCGCTACGTCGAATTTCAAAATGAAAAACAGTATTGCAAATATATTGTAATTATACAGAGTAGTAAAAAATTGGCTATGTGACCTTACTTTAGAATATTGGTGAAAATATATTCATAAGTCAAAAGATTACGTTAATTGATACACAACACGTCGAAATGTATAACATAATATTTAGCTTTTTATTAATTAAATGACTTTAACAACCTTTTCACCATCGACCCTCGAGCACATATCGACCTCAGAGCACGAAACCCTGGGGGTTCATATCGACCACTATGGGGATCCCTGCTCCAAATTAAAGTCTCATCCGACGGCTGGAGCACTACCCTTGAAGTGCCCACCACAAGGCACCGAGGAAGACACCCGAGGAAAGGGTGGAGAGAAACCCGGCGTCGGCATTAGCCTGAGGTTAGGGTGGTTGGAGCGACTTTTGTTTATGTACAGATTTGCTTGGGAAACTTAGCAAAAGTGTTCTCATTTGTGATATCTATAGATAAAGTGAAAATATTGCATCTTACTGATTTGGTTTTTTGTCAATTCAATACTATTTCAACGCGTAACCTTATGGCACAAAATATATCTTTCGAAATAATTCGAATACATATAAACAGATTTTCTTCTTTCCGCAAAATAATACATTTCTTATTATCATAATTTTTGCCATGAAAAAATCAAGGTGTCACGCCGAGCATATTATTTGAAAACAACATATTTAAATATAATTTCGTACAAGTTCGAATAGAGCGCCGAAAACTCTAGTCATAACATGCCAAAATAAAGAAGCAAAAATTTTAAATATAATTCAAGTGTCATTTCCATTACGTCCAGTACCATTCCCATTACGTGTAGGTATGGGGAGTTCCAACGCATAAACAGATGAAAATAAATGAAATGGGATCCAAGAATTTTTTTTCAACTTACTTTAAAAAATTGTTCAAGTGTGCACTCAATGACCCACGATTACCTCTCCAACCACCTTAACTGACATAGTGATCCTCCGTGCATCGTTCTTTAACCCCGGTGGGTCGACACCATCCCTGCTCGTGTAACAGTGAAGCCTTTCTTGGTTGCTAATTCTCTTCCTACCCCTTCATCCCTAAACCAACATCCTACCCTCTACCACGGTCTTAAGCAACCCTTCGCCCCTCATTACCTCTTCCAACCACCTACTTTGCCTCCTTCTAATCTCCTCCAGCAGTTTTCTCCCCTCACCCACCATGCCAAGCACTTCATTGAACGTCTTCCTTTCCGTACACCACCTCTTCCTTTTACGACCATCTCCAGGTAATTCCTTTATGAACCAGTTGAATCACAAAGATTTATTCGAAGTTTCTCTTAATTTCGCTAGTGAATACACACGAAGTTTCGGGCTTCAACCGCTGTTCATATTTACAACGAAGCATTCTCGCCCGCGTCACCATAAATCGAGCATTCAACAAAACCCTTCAATCATCATCGTGCACTCTCTTGGTTGAGAAGATATTTAATCGGTTAAGGCGGTGATGAGGACACTCATAGAAAGAAGCATAGAGTATTAAATTAGTAGAGCATAGTAAAGTATTAGCATAGTAGAGCACAGAGTAGATGCTTTTGCTTGCCTTGTGGATTTTGAAAAGGCGTTCGACAGAGTTAATGGGGGAAAAATAATGCATATATGTACTTATGAAAACAGGAATAGATTGGCGGGATTGGAGACTCGTCCGAAATTTATATATGGCTCAGAGGGCACAGGTTAGGGTGGCTGATCACAAATCAGGGTATAGGTCGCGGGGTAAGGCCCGTTGTTGTCTTTGATTTATAACATTTATGAAATGGTAAAAGAGGCATGGGAAGAGTTAGATGTGGGAATGAAATTAGGCTAGCTGACCTAATCGGTTAGATTTGTGGACGACCAGGCGTTGGTTAGTCGACCATCCAAGGAATTACAAGTTTTGAAAGGGAGCGCGGGATGTACGGAATGAAGATAAATAATGAGAAAACAAAAGTAATGAGATTCTCCAGGACAAAGAAAGCGAGGCTGGTCATAAAAGTTGGAGGGCACAAACTGGAGCAAGGAGAGTTTTTTAATTACTTGGGCAGTACACTAGAAGAAAATGGAAACGGTGGCAAAGACATTAGGTGGATAATAGCGCTAGCGAAGGAAGCGTTCAGTATTATAAGGGAGCTGAGGACGGGGACCTTATGTAAGGATATAAAGGAGAGACTTGAGAAGAGCTTGATATGGAGCGTAGCACTGTGTGGGGCAGATAGGTAGACACTGGGAAAGGAGGACAAGAATAAGCCATAGGCGTTCGAGATATGGTTGTGGAAGAGGATGGAGAAGGTACTTTGAACGAAAAGGAAAGCAAACGAGGAAGTACTTGGTATGGAGGGCGAGGAAAGGAAACTTCTGGATGAGATTAAAAAGAGGCAAAGTTGGTTGTCAAAAGAGGTAATGAGGAGCGAGGGGTTACTGAAGGATGTAATTGAGGGGAGGATGTTGGGTAAGCGGAGGAGGGGAAGAAAGAGAATTGGTTTTAAGGACGTATTGAAGAAGGGTAGGAAGTATGCTCAGATGAAAAAAGAAATATTGGTAGGCCCCTTCACATGTAAAACTCTAGAAAACTCTGGAGGATTTTTATTTACTTCCAATTAAACCTACCTTAACTGGTAGATCACTGGTAGATACTGGTTGGGTAAGCGGAGGAGGGGAAGAAAGAGAATTGGTTTTAAGGACGTATTGAAGAAGGGTAGGAAGTATGCTCAGATGAAAAAAGAAATATTGGTAGGCCCCTTCACATGTAAAACTCTAGAAAACTCTGGAGGATTTTTATTTACTTCCAATTAAACCTACCTTAACTGGTAGATCACCAAATTATCGTATGTCATGAATTAATCTACGAAAACATTTACCGTTGGACACCGGCTTTACATGATTTGTGTTTACACGATGATAATTTCAGTGCGCAGTGGCGCGGCCAGCTTATTTGATGAACTATGCAAACTAAGTAAACTTCGCCATAATGTTTTGGCATGCATACCTTCTATAAATATACAGTGTCTATAAAACATTCTAATCAAGCTCGAGAACACCACTTCCAATAGATCACGAGCACATTTTCTCGAGCAGTTCGCACAATTCTTTCGAAGATTACTTTGGTAGATTCAAACTCCACCACTGGTACTATCTCGAAACACTCGGGTCACCTGCTTGCCTGTGATTGGTCGTTGGATCAAAACTCACGCATGATTGGTAGATGGATAATATGTATCGTACCAACTTCCTTCTCTCTTCAGTATTGATAATCGTATTCGATTATTTCGTCGGATACGATAACACCCTTTACACGGTACAATTTTTAGCTTACTGAACTCAGCTCGATTTTCAAGCTCTACTAGCACAATGCACTGAATATTCACAACCTAAGACAGACAAAACCCATATCGATTGTAAACAAACCCTTCAGCGATTGCCGAGTGAAGGGGATGACGTCACAGCAGTCACAATATGACCGCAGTCCGTTAGTGCGTAAGATAATGATTTTTAATTTTTAACTGTTATAAAAATAGGGAGCGTGTATCGGTAAAATTTTGGATTTAGGGTTTCTCTGGCGGTACCAAATTTTTTACCGTTGTTTCCAAAGCATGTGCAAGCAAGTCGACTCTAGCATCGAAACGTTGGCCGCCATGGACCAAACTACCCGGTGCAAACCCCGAAAGATCGCTGACATAAATCTTCGCCGAGAAATCCTGAAATCCTTCATGTGCAAGTACTCCGATAAAGAGGTTTCACCGCGACTGTGTGAGTCATAACAAATACCAAAAGTCAAATTTTTGTATAGTTATGTAGGACACCACTTTTTCCCGGCGAATGGTGGCAGTAAATTCTTCACGGGATATCATCCGGGTAATCTCCTCAATCTCCATCGCTGCCGACGTTTCGATGAAATCCTTTTCCATCGTCATTAGGCCCTGATGACGATGGAAAAGGATTTCATCGAAACGTCGGCAGCGATGGAGATTGAGGAGATTACACGGATGATATCCCAAGAAGAATTTACATTTTTGTATAGTTAGTTTAAAAATTCTTCTTTCGCTTATAGCCTGCGTTAGCTATTGAAAATAAAATAGCAAAATAACCCTTTCTTATTGCCATAGAGTCCGACTGGAGCGCGATTTCTTTGGAATTGACACATTTTGACTTCAATTATCGCAGTAATTAACTAATATCTCAAAACATATGTTGGTACAATGCATCTATTTTATTTTTGTTCTATTTCTCGGGAATCTTTGCTAGTTATAAACCGTTTTCCGTGAAAAAGGCATATCTATTAGAAAAATTCTATTTTTCCTCGTGTTTTTCCCACTGTTGCGTTTAATACAATGCTATTTCAAGTTCGATTTTCGAGATAAATAGCGTGGAAAGGTAAAATTTTGTTGTTCATATCAAGTAGGGGACATAGCCAGAATGAGTAGCCAGAATGTGACTTAAGTGACATTCATGTCATTTTACAGTGGGACCACCGTAGTTCCATTGTCAGTACTTTTAAGTCATCACCGCACCAACTTTATCCCTAGAAAATCGGAGCACGATGGGCTAAGGGAAAAGAGGCGGTTGGCGACATTTGGGTCCACCCCACACATCGCAGTCTCCTCTTCCTTCGGCTCAATGCCCCCCCTCCCACTTCGCGCGCTCCCACGACGGGCCCTCCCAATTCGCATGTATGTACATATTTGGTGGCGACTCGTTAAATCGCTTGAAAAAACTTCACTGGCTCATTAGGGGTAATTCCCATTTCTATTTGCTCTTGCTCCCCTCCGTCTTCCCATTGGGACTTGTAGGTTTTTCCAAAAGAAACATTAAAGTCCAGCGCTCAATTGTTCCCCTTACATTTATCTACGATTTGTACTGAGCTCGTAATATCACTCATACTTTTACGCTCTTGGTGTACGTGAATTCAATTACAAGTGAGCGAAAACGCCTCGTGGTTGCTCGCTCTTGATATTTTTAAATTAAATACCAGGTAAGGATGTAAAGAAGAGGCTGGTTAAGAGTTAAATATGGACTTAAGCGTTGTGTGAGGCAGAAAGTTGGACTTCGAGGACAGAAGACGAGAGCAGGCGAAGACGAAGCGTCCAGTAATAGAAGGGAGCTGATGACGGGTATCTTGTGTAAGGATATAAAAGAGAGACTTGAGAAGAGCTTGATATGGAGCATAGCGTTGCATGGGGCTGATAGGTAGACACTGGGGAAGGATGACAAGAGAATGCAGGCGTCCGAGATGCGGGTGTTTAGGAGGAAGGAGAATGTGCGGCTTAAGAAAAGGAAGACAAACGAGGAAGTGTTTGGGGTAGTGCTCGAGAAGAGGAGACATCTCAATGAGATTAGGGGGATGCAGAGTAGGTTGCTGGAAGAGGTTATGAGGGGCGTAGTGATGCTGAAGGCCTTGACAGAATGGAGGATGTTCGGTAGACAGGGAAAGCGAAGAAGAAATAGAATAGGTTTTACGGAAGGGATGAAGAAGGGAAGAACGTAGGCTGAGATGAATAAGGAAATATTATTGGTGGATAGGGCCCCACGCATATAAAAATCTAGAGTATATTAACTCACTGTCATTTAAACCAACCCTAGCCAGTAGAATAATTTAGAAATAATAACTTACATCTACATCTCGCAATTTTATTTCGGGGAATACACATTAAAAGGAAGAACTTAGTTAACCTCCACTTTACTACAGGTTCGGAGAATAATGGATTTACTTTAAGAACTGCCTGATGAAGACAATTATTACTATAGGAAACTCAAATTGTGATTTTGCACTTTCGCTAAGTTTTCTCCTAGAAACGGATTTTTGTGGGCATAAATCAAGGTTTATTTTCTTTTTTGCAAGAGTTATCCATGCATGCATACACATCACAACGACGCCATTCAAACCCTTTCGGGGTAGGCTCAGTAAAAGAAAAAGCTTAATTTTTGCTGTTTGGCCTAGGATATCAAGATGAAGCGCCGCAATAGAAAAGCCAATAAGAGGTTAAAAAAATTAAAGACGACGTAAAATGGTTGTTAAGACTCCAGAGCAGTTACTTCAACCTAAATTTTCACAGAAAGAACGCCTGAAAATAATCATTACTTTGCCAAAGTAACCAAACACGGTTAAGTATCAGGATTTAAAACAGCCATATTCTGTAGGAATTTTATTCACTGGGGAGGGAATGATGATGTTGGGAGCACGGCTTATTATAGACGACGGGACTTGTGAAACATGTGAAAGCACATGAATTCCACATGGACTTAGACCCTATTTGTTAAGCATTTGAGAAAACAGGGATCTGTTAAGGCTAAAATGCCTCCTTAATAGGCTAACGAGACACGAAAAATTATCGATAGTCCCTCATGAAATTTCACCAAAAGTGCTGAAGCGCCAACTTTGGCGGTGAGCTCATCCTATTCCCCAAATTTCTCTTTGAAGCGTGCCTGAGAATCCACAGTACCAATTAGCACGATCTATTTGCGGAAATAGGACGAGGTCTCCGATTAATCCCCATAAATGGGTATGTGTACCTAAAGATTCTTCCCGGTAATGGTAGTCAACCGATTACGGTTAAGTTTGGATGGTTATAATGGTACTTCTACCTGATCTCGTACAATCGCTCACGTTTCTTCACACGGTTATGTTCTTAAACTCGGCATATCTTTACTCTCTTCGCTCCATTCAAAGAGCCTATTCTCCTTCCCCGTCACAGTCCAATCATGTTTTCTTCCATTACGACCTTCATCATCCCCATGAACATTTCCATCCATCTTTATCCATTCACTTGCCACCTAAAACAGTTTACTTGCCTCGCCCACAATGTTCAGTACTTATTTGAATTCCTTCCTTTCCTATTGTGTTCACTATTCTTCTGCACTCCATCAAAAAAACGCCTTCAAGTTTTTCTCATCCTCTCTATTCTCTGCCTATGTTTCCGATTCATAAAACTCTTATAATCCTCTCTATTCAATGCCTAAGTTTCCGATTCATAAAACTCTTGCAAACTAATGTAAGAATCTTACCATTTATAATTCATACTCTATTCCTCGAAGAAAATTTTAGATGAATTTGAATGAAAGCATTCTAATAGGTTTCTCAGTTTCTATACAATGCTCCTTTTCCACTATTTTGTATGTTTTTGTTTTAAAAAAATTCAATTGGTCTTAGTGGTAATGCCTTTAATGTTCATTTTAGCCACCATAGCATCTAATCTAGCGTGGGGGATGCCCGTGAAACATTTGCACTAAAGAGACAAGAATTTATCAAGCGAATAGTAGGAAGGTGCTCGGATGAAAAGGCGATGGAGAGATGCTACTTCACTCAGGTAAGACCACATCTCAAAAACGCCGCGAGCATTGGGGACCCCTGCACGGAAAGATTCAATAGGCGACGTATTTGAAAACGCAAAGCGAAGCCGCACACTTTGTTAAAAACTGCCGTGAGCGAATAGAGAACATAACATAGCTTGTGGAAGGAATAGGTTGGGAGTCGCTAGGAAAAAAAGAGATGTACTGAGGCCAAACTGAAAGGTAAAAATACTCCGTTAACATGAAATTCACCTTCGTTCTTCCCCTCTTCCTATTCATTTCCTCTATTCCTTCCCCTTTTTCTTGGCTAGCGTCCTTACACCCCCTTCCACACGCCCCGTGGCGGCTCGCGGTGAAGTACGTAAATGTACAAATAATGAAGATACGAACAAAATAACTGATATTCTCTCCCCCTCAAATCGTTATTTCGCAGTCCAAATATTTTTGCTTAAGGGTCCTTTGGAGGGAGAGGAGACCTCGTATAGCGCAAACACCAATTAGAGAAATATCTGCATCTGCATACTACCCTGTAAGCCATCTCAAGGATGTGTGACAGGGGGACTTAAGGTGGCTGGAGCGGTAATCGTGAGTCGTTGAAGGCACATTCTAATAACTTTTCAAGTAAGTCGAAAAAAATATTCTTGGACCACATTTCACTCACGTACACCTGTTTATACGTTGGAAATCACCACAATGCAGTAATGTATATGATGCAAGAGTTATATTTCAAATTTTCGCCTTAATTAAAGCATTGTTTTGACTTGGATTTTCGGCGCGAAATTCGAAATTTACGCGAAAATCATATCTAAATACGCTTTTCTTACTCGGTATGATACCTTGATATTTGTTGGCAGCTATTATAATAATATGAAACTTACTATTTCGCATTTAGGAGAAAATCTGTACTTTAGTAATAGAATTTTTTCAAAATATATGCCGTGTTCCGTAAGATTACTTGTTAAAATACCATTGAATTGCCAGGAAACCAAATCGGTAACATGCAGTTTTTTTTTATTTTATCGATAGGTATTACTAACAAGGACACGTATGCAAAGTTTCACGCAAATCTGTATACAAACAAAAATCGCTCCAGCCACCTTAATAGACAGCATATTTAAGATAGAGGAGCGAATGGTGTAAGAGATAGGGGTAGACCGAAAAGTTTACGGTGAATGTGGTGTTGAATAGCTGGTGTTGAATAAATACTCCGGTACTCTTAAGAAAAGGAATATTTGGAGTCTTGAGGTGGTTTGAGAGTAATTTTTCCTCGTCATAATAGAGACCATATTTTAATTTAATTTTTAAGTTCAGCAGTTGCAAGGAGCAGGAAGTAAATATTGTCATATTAATGGCGCAAATAACTTGTTTTATGCGACTTAAATTCTCAGTAATTAAATAAATATGCAGACGTCTTAGTCTTTAAAATGACTCATTTTTTCAGGACATACGTAACGCATAGTGTAACACCTTCGCAACCGAATATTTTTTGTAATTCTGTATAAAACTACTGCGGTAAGTAATTGATTATTTTTTGGCAATTTACTCGAAAATTATAGTTCCAAGTGGCTGATATTTTGTTATTATTGGAAAGATGAGATATTTTTCTTTATGAGGCCAAATTCATTGAATTTTATGAGAAATGGTATCTCGCTCAAAGTCTTAAGAACAGGATGGCGCGTATGTAGGTAAGAAGGTAACTGAAGCAAAATAAGTATGCAAGGTTAGGACAGTATGCAGGAAATTATTAAAGTAGAATCAGATTTATACGCTAGTCACCGAGGATAAAACTTTTTTGACTGTCCTCAACACGAAAGGGAACGGGTTGATGGGTACGTAAGCAAACAGGTGGATGGCCTATTAAAGGCGTTACGCCTACGAAATGGTTTCTACGCTTAACATCGCCATTCGCACATTTACATTTCACCCTCTTTCACAAAGGACAAATACTGCAATCCCAGCACTCGGGTAGGATTAAATAACCATCCGCCAACATGGAGACTAAGGGGAAGAGTGATAGACGTCGTCCCACGCCCGCGTCGGCGAGGAATTTCACGACGTGACTGCGAGACAATGATTTTGTCATATCTCCGGTCATTTATAATTCTCCCGAGGCATCGCGCTCATATGACAGCGTTGAATAAACGAGGGACGTAGTGGAACGAATGGGTGACGATGAGCATTATGGCTAATAAGAGACGCTGACGTAAATATTACGCAAGGGATACGTCATAAAAATTACGGCGCTCGATTCACGAACGATAACCCGACACCCACGGTTGGTAAATCGAAACAGACTAGGCTGTGATGTGATATGTGTTTCGAAATCAACGCAGTTTGTATCCGCGGCAAGCGTCATTGAAAAATATTTCCTCAGGCTCTTCCGGTAGACGACTGAATAAGCGTTATGCTGGCAGCATGCGGAAATTCGAGCCGTCATGGAGAAAATAAAATGTTCATTATTTACAAGATAAAGTCAGACCTTTTCATCTGAGTATTCTACCAGCTGATTGGTAGATTTTTTGACAGTCCTTAACCTACATCCCAATGTCTGAAACCTTGTCTCGTTTTCCCTCCTATAGATGTCCCGCCATTAGATCTCTCTTAAATTCCTCATGCCTTCTACCTCTTCTTATTTCGTCCAGGATTCCTATTCTCTTCCTTCCTCTTCCACACTTCCCCAGTGTTCCCCCCTATTAACACTCCCCCCTATTAGCCTCTTCAACATGCCCTCTCCTCTCAAAACTTCATACATCCATTCCTTTTGCCTTCTCCGAATCTCCGCCAATAGCTTCCTCTCCTCTCCAACCATATCATCTAGCGTGGGGGGAATGCATATGAAGCATTTGTGGCCTTGCACTATAGGCACTAGAAGTTATCAAGCGAATAGAAGTAAGACTCACGAGATGAAAAAGTGAGAGAGATGATGATTCGCTCTGTTCAGGCCACATCTCGAAAACGTCGCGAGCATTGGGGACTTTGAACAGAAAGATTAATTGCGCGAGGGAAACAACATAGAAACGGAGCCCCACGCTTCCCTAAAAACTGCTACGAGCGAACGGAGACTCAAAAACAGGTGATGGAAGGACTAGGATGGAAGCCGATAGACAAAATAATACAAATGTATTTCCAAATTGATAGGTAAAGAAATTACTTCTTTCCAAGACACACCGTTAAGACACACAGTGTTAAGACACACCGTTAACATAAAATTTACTTTCGATGAGCATTAGGGCTGGTAAGAGAACCTGAAATATATTATACACTAAGAATACGCCATAAAATGCGGCTCTCAATTCGTGAGCGATAATATGACACCTACGGCTGGATAATAGAAACAAACTAAGCTATGATATGAGTTTCGAAATCACAGCGATTTCCATTCGTGCCAACGTCATTAAAAAATCCCACGAGCTCTACCGGAAGGCGACAAAATAAGCGTTGTGTTGGCAGCCAATGCGGAAATCTGAGACGTTAACTGAAAAGTGAAATGCAACGTAATAATTCTCCAGCAATTTCTTGCGTCTTGGTATTCCATTCACAACGTCAGAGGACGTGGATAGTATGAATTAAACCATTCAGCTATCGCATCGCAGGCGTTTATCGTGAACGCAACGAAGATTTCTCGCTTTCCGGATCAGATGAAAATATGAGATGATCATTAAGGTAGTAGTTCTCGAGGCGGAGTGAACACTTGAGATAAGATTCAAAACCCAGCGAAGGAATCTCACCGTGTGTAACGTCATGCCAGAGATATGCTCAATTTGATATCACGTCGAGGAAAAAAAACACATGGAGGCAGAAGCGGTTTATAAACTAACACTGAAAAATCCAAATTACGCCGTGTACTTTGAACTATTTTTCATCTCAAATTTTGATGGTTGATGCAGGCTCGATATAAAGGCCTGTTTACCAAATACATTCACTGGTGCTCGTAGGTGAGTAAAAACTTGCGAGAACGAACGCAATCAGAATGGTGGCTATTACATGGACTCGCTCATTCAAGGTTGTTTTCGTGTTTACACTATGCCAAGTCGAAGGAACATTTACTAGTGCATTCACACGCAGAAGGTAATTAATACTTGAAACGGACCTAAAGACTACGAGGGTTGAAACAAGGAAAATATGAAACTTTACCTTTATATAAGAATTCAAAATGGACAACACAATGGCATGATTCGTTTTGAAAAGACCCCTGAATCAATGATTCAACAATTTTTCTCTTGAATTCTCATAACAAAATTCTCTCTTCTCGGGAGAGATAACTCTGTTGACACTCAATGCCCTTCTTGGCAGCTGTAATATAATTTCCCCGCAACCGTGAGGTTTGCGAAGAAACTTTTCCACTGTGGATCCCCGCCGGTCGTAAGCAATCGCAACGAGCGGATGAATGTCAATGGGCAAGGCAGTGCCGCTCCATCTTTCTGGGAAGAGAACTGATCGCAGTAAGCTCACTGAGAATCGGTCTCATATTACTTCACGTATTAATTTGTTTAATCAGAATAAAGGTTTCCTCACTCTATTGATAGCATTGAAAATCACAGAAACACGTAAAAAGGACACTTGCAAATAAACTTAGGACGTTTCGACGGTCAAGCTGTCATCTTGGGTGGTATAATAATCATGATCAATCAAAAGTCTATCAACATATTGTACATGTATGTGCATCATCAACGATTTCAATGTTAATAACAACCAATGGTGTCACTGGAATTCAAGGCCATTTACGAGGTGAAGGTTACTGCTTCCCGGTTTCATAACAAATTTGTGATACACCTCACTGTAATCAGGGAACAGATGAGACTTAGTATGTCTTTCAATGCGTGTGGTGTACTCTGAATGGAGTGAATTTGCAAGAGAGTCCCTAATAAACCTTTTTGGTTCATTTCTAACATTAATTTCAGGATATTGGATGTTTCCTGGAAAGTAAAAATTGTTTTCTGCTTAAAAATGATAAAAAAGTCAAGGGAAAAGTAGAAACAGGAAAAAAAGTAATGTAAACTATCGCACAATGTTTTGAAATCGATATGAAGCACTGAAGGAGTTTCAAATGTAAATACGGTATGATATTTGACTAAAACTAAGATTTGAAAATATTTACGCAGTAGGTGGGCCACTACAAAAAACAGAAATGCAGCCAATTTTTAAAGACGTCCAACGCCGTTTGGGGAAGGGGATCATGAGACCGAAGAATCCATGATGGTGGCCTTTGTTCAAATAATACAATCGATGAAATAATTGTTCACTTTTCATTTCTTTCTAAGCCAAATCTGTATATTTCAACTGTCCTATTATCTTGGACGGACTTATGGAGGGGTTATCTACCAGTTAAGGTAGGTTTTTATGGGAGAGCGTAATAATCCCATACCTTTATTTTACTGGCACTGACCTCAATTTACCAACCCAATTTCTTATTCAATCTTAACGGGCGCAGGCCATAATCTCCTTAGACGATTTCTTTCTTCATCTCAATTTCTGCCCTACCTACCCCTCTTGACCCCGTCCACAAAACCTTTTCTCTTTCTTCCGTTCCCCCGCTTACCCAACATTCTACCCTCCACTACGAACTACAGCATCCCTTCACCACTCATTACGTGATCCAACCATGCAATCTACATTCCCTTAATCTCCCCCAGAAGTTTCCTTTCCTCACTCACCATACCAGGCACTTAATCATTTGTTTCCCTTTCTGTCTACCGCACTTCCTCCATCCTTCTCCACATTCACATCTCAACCACGTGCAGCCTATTCTCTTCCTCTTTATAAGAGTCCTCGTTTCTGAACCATAAAATGCTACATTTCATATTAAATTCTTTGTCAGCCGTTTATTTACATCCTTACATAAAGTCCCCGTCACCAGCTCCCTCCTTTTGCTAAACGCTTCTTTCATTGGCGAAATTTTAATTCAAATGTTCTCGCATCCATACCCGTTTTGTAATACCCAAGTAAATAAATTGGTCTACTTGATCCAGTCTGAGCCCTTTTACTTTCTTGACCAGCTTCGCTTTCTTTGTCCCAGAAAATTTCATTACTTTTTTATTTTATAATTTATCTTAAATCCTCGTTTAACTCTCTCTAATTCATCTAAAAAAGCTTGCAGTCCCTTGGATGATCAACTAACCAACGCCTGGTCGACTGCGAATCTTACCGAATTTATCAAGTGTCTTCGAAATTTTATTCATAAATCTAGATCTTCCCATACCTGCATTACAATTTCCTCGGCATATATATGAAAAAGCAAAGGTGACAACGGGAAGCCTTGCCTTACCCCTCTACCAATAACGGCCTGATTCTTCATCAGCCACCCCCGCCTGTGCCATCTGGGCCGTATATAAGTTTCCTAATACGCCAATATTATTATTGCATTAGTACCCCATTTTCCGAATGATTTCAAAGACGCGTTCACGTCATAAACAGTACTTTCCAAGAAATTTCACCCACGATTTCGCTAGAAAAAAGATCAACACTCGAATTGCAAGGGGACCCTGTCCCCGTAAGCACTGAGATGTGGTCGTCACGGTGCGTGCGCACAAAGGCGACACTCACGCGTTACGTTTAGCGACGTGAGGAGACAGTCAAAGCAAACACTCGCACGGTGGCCCGCTTCCCACAGCGCAGGGGTGTGGTGTGTATTTGAAAAGCAGATGATCTCAGCCCGCCAGACTGGTGGAGACCGAGTGAGTAGTACCCACTCATGTGGGTGCGAAAGGGTGGGGGTGGATGAGTGAGAGGAGGTACAGCGAGGGAGAGAAGGGAAGCGAAGGATAAGACGGGAGTGTGATGGTATTAAAAAAAAGGAGAAATAACTGAGAAAGAAATCCAGAAGAAAAATGAATGACCGCACAGGAGGCAATGTGTGCTCTAAAATTAAGACTCCGCGTGGAGAGTATTAAAGGATGATTCATTCATCTTCTTCCCTCGGCTGAAAATACCACCGCTGTCAACGAGGCTTGAGGTTGAATTGTGCGGGAAAAGACATCGCTTTTTTCCCCCGCGTAATTCATCCGCAATTACATACACATCTACATAAAACCTTGCAAGCCACCTCAAGTATGTGTGGCAGGGAGTGACTTCTCACCAAAATGCACTACGCTATATCCCACAAATGTTAATGAAACTACAACAATTAATGCTTTAGCAAAAATCTGCAAGTCCATGTCAGGTTGTGAAATTTCACTAACATGCTTTACACTGTAAGTATGCTCCCAATGTTCCGGAAACTATAAGTATTAATATACTTTGCCATTGCATAAAAGCACAGAAACTCAAGATTTATACAGGAAACATGCAACACGTGCTGTTAGTACTACGTTGCAGGTTAAGAAACAAGCATTTGAGAGCAAATCAAATAATTAGCAACTCTACCAATCGAAAAACCTAATTATAAAGTCTCAATGGCAGCTATTATGGTCTCTTATCGTTCGCGGGAAAAAACAACATTTTAAGCCTGTCCGTTCTGCAGTCAATTACTTATAACTTCACTATCAAGATCTAATCTCCCATGGCATGTGGGATTTCATAAAATGTTTATGAAGTCGACGGAAAAAAGAACGGCTCGGAATTTATTTCAAAGTCTGTCTAAATTTTAATCGACGAACTGATAGCGATTCCCCACCTAGTTGTTGCAGTAGACTTGTAACGCACTTAGTGAGGTTACCTAAAGAAAAAATTTCAAAGCTATATATCTATTGACTTAAAGTAAGCATAGACGACGAGATGGATGATGTTGCTAATGAATTGTTTGAAAACGAGTTGACAATTGCCAGCATTGAACATAGATATGCATAAGTACCTGCCATTTGCCACTCTGAACTTTGTCAATATTATTACATTTAATATATTGACCTCTTTTGCGATAGATCATTGCTGCTCAAGATATCGATACAAGATGCCTCCTTTATTGGCTCGATATTAGGAGATGAGATGGAAGATTAGTTGGCTGGAACAGGTAATAAGGGGCGAATAGATGCTTTAAGGCCGTGATAGAGGGGAGGATGTTGAGTAAGCGAGGAACTTATCTTTACCGGTAGATCATCTCTAATAAATAATAATTACTCAGTGTATATAAATCGTGACACATTTACGAGACTACAACATACCATCATTATGGATTGCTTCATCTTGCCCTCGTCAGTAATGTCAATACGCGGAATCAGTCAAATCTATACATCGGTATTTCAACATGAGGAGCAATGCTGAAAACCGCACATCGCTGAGCATAAGCTACGATATCTTGGTCTTGAAAGAGCGTAGCCGTGAGACCGACGCTAAAGACCATGCTTGTTCACACAGGTTCCCATTTCCTCTCTCCTCAGCTGTTTGCTAGCATCCGCACTGTAAGTGTAAACACGGCCAAGATTTCGCACTCACACACAGAGAGAAAGAAACAGACACAACAGAGGCGAGTAGGCGGAGGAGGAGGGCGTGAGAGGGCGCCGGAGGAGGTCGAGAGGAGCTTGTCTCAGCCTGTCGATGTCGTCCGTCTCCATTGAGAGATATGGGAGGTCTGGACTCCTCGCGGCTGCCGAGGACGGGGTGCTGCCGGGGGAAAGGAAAAGGCAAGAACGCCGGTGGTTCGGGTGGAAAGGCCGAAGAAGGAAGTGTGGTACTGGGAGTGGGAGGTATCAGGAGGGCTGGAAGCGGTTTGAGGAGAGGGAAGAGGCGGAGGTATGGGCTCGGAGGGGAGAGCATTGTAGCACTTCCGCCCCGCGGCTGCTTGGGACTAATTCGGGGCCATCTGCTGTGATTCAAGGGCGCTCCCTTCTGGTCCCCCCGGCACACCTCCCTCCCTCACGGTAGCTCCACATAACGAGGTGCCCCCACGGACTGCGTCGGATATCGGGATGGGCCATATCGACCAATATGTGGTGCATCTATTTGAATCATATATTTAAAGCAAACGCTTTCTAAGAAGATGACCAAAAAGAAGAGGAAAGAAAAGTGTGCCAGTAAACACCCCAGTGAACGAGACTCACAATCAGTAATAATACTCTAGTGAAAGAAGGACCTTTTACACCATCAATATAGATCAAAATCTATATTGAGGGTGTAAATGAATTGAATTATCTCTACAGAGTCACTATAACAATAAACTGGTCATTTCTTACATATTCTATTTCACAAATTCTATGAGTAAACTATTTATTTATTATGTTAGTACTCATGATTAATTAAAATACTTAGAACTTCTCTACATTTTTTATTGTACGCGTTTCACCGATTTACGGCATCGTCAGGAACAGAAAGTTTATTTTATGCATACATTGTCGTAGTTTCGCGGGAGGAGGAGAAACAAATATTCGGGCAGGGTTGAGAAAAACACAAAAGATTTGTAGAATAGTAGTAAGTGTTTTAACTAATCATGAGTATTTACAAAATGAACTTCTATGAAGTGAAGCCTACCACCGTCAAGATTGTTCATTTATTTATGTCATTGTTTATTTTTATGCTGTTATTGTTGGTGGACGGACGGTGGTTGTGCGGATTTCCCACCGTCCTCGGGCAAATGCCGGGTCAATATCGGCCCCATTCCCGTTATACCGATTCCAGTGAAATGTTTCAGTATACGAAGCTGTGGGAGCATATAGCGGGATCCGCACTTGTTGTTTTTTGTTATGTACTTTGCTTAAGTTCGGAAATAAAAATTTGTTGTGGTTAAAGTACTTCCACGGCAAAATGACATTTCATTTTATTCCTATTCTGGCTACTTATATATAAGCGTGTCCTTAGTTTGATATTTACAACCTAATCATACGTTATTATTTTCGCAAAATGAACTTTAAATTACATGGTCCAAAACGCAGCAATCATAGGAAGTAAAAAAACACTACTCCCAATGTAAGAGACTTCACTTGCCTATCTCTTATCCAAGTTTTCTTCCACGACGAATACCTTTCATCGATTTATTTCTCTTAGTAAATGCATCTTTAGCTAGATACCCACTGATCCCAGATTACTCCCAGTTCATTCCGATGGGAACCAAAGTCGTCATTGGACAATCATTCTGCCAGCTGATTGGTAGGTTTTTGGACAGTACATTCTCAAAATTCAACATTTCTAGGACATATAGTCACTTAACCTCACATTACTTTCTCGCCATTAGGTAGGTCTCCCTCCTTAGTTCCACATGCTGCTCTCTGCCTCTTCTCATGCCGTTCAAAATCCCTATTCTCCTCTTACTACCCCCTCATTTCACCATAGTTCAGAATATCACCATTGAGCAAAAAAGTTGGAGAACCACTGTTCTTTAATCAAGTGGAGATTAAACAACCAACAACATTTTGTGCATCTCGCCGAGAAAGGGCTAAATAATTCGACATTCCACTATATACATGCCAAAAACCTTGTACTTTACACGGTGCATTCCCTGAAACAAACGGGAAGCAACGAGTGCACCCCACGTTTTCCTCTTCTGAAAGGACTTTCGGGTCCTGCTGCGTCCTTGTTTGTTAATCTGGAGCTTTGGCTACCATCGCAGGCAGCATCATCAGCAATAATTAGATTATTCCTGCCTGATGATGCAATTAAATTATTCCTGCAATTTTAACCAAAAAACAAAGACGCAGCAGAACCCGAAAGCTCTTTCAGAAAACTTAAATCGCAGCACAAGTCTTGAGATCCAAATTCACGGTTTCCTCTCCTCACTCCTCCCATGCATTGGACGCATGCTGTGTGGGTGGGCAGATTGGAATCGGCGAGACGCAATGGGGCGTGCTAATGTGCGTGATGGAGCGGCGGCACGCAAAAAGACATCCCGGCCCCTCCTCCTCCACTGCCCCAGAAGACAGCTCGAGCGAGTCCAATCGACGGCGTGCACCCGGACGTGGGGACGCCGCGCCGTTCCACGGCGGAGTACGTACATAATCCGCGCATGGATTCACACGCAGCATCCGTACCCACGTGCGTCCATACCCGGACATAAGGCAGCTTTACACATGGAAGTTCTTTTCTATAAAAGTAGCGATATCTCGATAGGAATCGCTACCTGCAGGGTATCGCTCTTATTTTACATTATCACCGGGTTTTTTCCTTATAATATGCATGACAAAAGTAAACAATGACTATGGCAATTACGCCTAATTTAAGCAATCAATGCATATGTCATTGCACTCTTCGATTTGATGAGTGAGTTCATTTCAATTAAATATCAACCCAAATTGTCAATGATAGCAAAGGAATTTTGATTCTAATGCATGCAATGCGGTCATCCAAGTGACCATCAACTGGGAGAGTTAAATCCTCGTAAGCACGATTTTGACTCTCCCTGTCGATGGTCACCTAGATGACCAAAATGCACAGGAGTCAAAATTACTTTGATTTTATTGCAATTTTGGAAAAATCTTAATATACATTTGCTTGTAAATTGCTCTCTTCATCAATTGTGTGAGTTACATTTAATGTATATCTATGTGCATCTAATAAGCATATTAAGAATGTCAATTATTTCATTTATATTCATTAAATACAAAAACGTCATATGTATTACATATAATAAATATTAAAAAACATTTATAGGTATAAATAAATATTTAAAAATTTAACATTAAGTCCTCCTCCGGCAAACTTATTTGTTGGAAACATCTTCGATCCCCGCTCGCAGTCATGTGATAGGAATTTCGCTGGGTGTTATGCAATTTTATCGCCGGGTCAAAATACTACTTGCGGACAAAATAGAAGATATTGCACCAATCTGCCAATTCTGGATTAGAATCTTTCTCACTCAATACTTCTCATTGTACCTTAAAGCGCAAGTCAAGATAGTTTAATGGATAAGAATAAGTAAAATGAAAGAGGATATTAGAAATAGTAAAGATTAAGTATCTTGAGCAAAAGTTTTACCTTCCTTATAAAATAAAATTCTTACAATATTACGCCTTTCTTTGGCAAAATAACGGTCCCATCATTTTCGAAAAAGCCTATTGAAAAAATAAAAACAGAATACTGGAATAAAATTCTCTTTTTACGTAAAAACGTCGAACTCGGATGTTTAGGCCTTGCCAGTGGCCATGAAGACTGTCACATCTCGAATCACGGCCCAACTTAGTTAACAGTCGATCACTTTAACCATAATAAATTCAAAATAATCACTTCGATGTGCCATTTTACGACACCGGGTGAAATTTCCATTGAAATCCGTAGCATTTCATTCAAGCAATTATATATTTGATCCGTTATCAGCGCGAGTACCGAATGGAAATTACTTTCCCTTATGAACCATTTCCGTAATGCAGCGCCTTTCACAATTATGAGTTAACGAGTTACTTGCGTTAAAATGATCTTCATTAGAGTTGACAGGTGTTCACTTAGTTAAGACTTTAGGAGGGAAAAATTTGCATTTTATTACATAATATAGTCCGAATTATCTACATCTGGAATTAAAAACTGTTAGTTCAGTTGGAATAACTTAGAAATTATCTTACGAAAAAAACTCACCTGTGTTGGAATTTGAACCACGTCCCTTTGGCTTGCCGCAACAATGCGCAGACGACCAAGCTACCCGTGCTCCCTAATTCCTAAGGCAATTTTTAGAAGGACTTAGTAGGAAACCCAAAGGTCCGTGGTTCGATTCCCGTTCCAGGTGGATTTTCCGAAGGCAATTTCTACGTATTTTTAACGCCGGTTTTCGGCAGAAGTGAAATATCTTATATACAGGTGGATTTACAGGCTACGGGTATCGTGAGTCATGAGTTAGCCAAAACGTCCCCAAATATTTGTCTTATATTTTTGTTAATGAATTAAGATACATAAATTAGGTTGGTTCTATTTGAGCATAGAATAGAGTTTGACAATAACATATTTTTATGGTAAAAAGCACACATCATAAAAACAAAAAAAACTTCCCCACAGTCAATTCCCAGCACATCGAATATTAAAAATAATAGGGCGGTGCAATTATGCAATCATCGGGAAACAAAATGAGATAAGAATCCTAAGTTCTTACTAAAAATATAAAAACATAAAAGCACCCGAATGGGGCCGAAACCCTGGGCAAACGTTCACAAATGGACGTACCCTGAAGGAATTTGTTTCACCACGAGAGCCTGAGGACGTTATCTCAATTCCATCTTTCCGCCCGGCAGGATTAACAGTATAAAAGACTCACAAACACTTATCCTACCATCCAAGAGGAGGTCGGATAGGTAGGAGGAAGTGGGTCGGGAGAGGGTCCTTGTGGGACTCTTCTCTCTTCAAGGGGGACTCCGAAGAAATGGAAATCATCTGAGGGGCGGGGGAGAGAGGGGTGGGAAAGGCGAATCGAAGGCTTGAATAGGAAAACGAGGGCCCACTCCGCGCTTAAGAGCGGGTGTTGGCTTACATGCATCCGTTTGGTGGTGGACCCTTTTCCGGCCCCAGTCCGCGGCTTTTTTTTCGGTCGCTTGGCGAGAGGGACCCTTGGCACAACTTACTTAGAGAGCGAAAGCTGGAGGCATGGAGGGATAAAGGGAGTTGGTGAGGGAAAGGAAGGAGGAGGGAAGTTATACCCTTCGCCTGCGGAAAAGTGGGCTCGTGGTTCAATGCGGTGGTAATGGGAGGGTGGGTGCTCGTAGTATTTGTAGATTTGGATTTATCGGAGCCCAACTATTTATGTTATATCGCACCTAATATATAAGTTACTCCGAGTCTTTTATAATAGATGAGGTGAAAGTAATAAACCATGCCTATATAAAACAATGTTAAGTAATAACCTAAGAATTAAGAGTTCCGAGGCCTAATGTTGAAGTGTAAGTAAATTAATATCTACCTATTTACTGCGCGAAAATTATTCGTGCACTTGACTAGAGAAATATCTTCCAAGAGGACAGATTCCTTAGTCGCTTAAAAAACTGGTTATTTTCGCAAACAGATACAGAAAATATCCTTTGATGATAAATTACAAACCACCCCAACATCTCTTTGATGACTCTATGCATGTACCAGCATGATTATTTATTATATTTCCCACATTATTACTTACTGCACATTATCTATTGTGAAATGCACCAAATAAATGTACTTCTAATCATACTATAATGAATACACATTTGTATTGATTACAATACCTATACCTACCTACATTGTTACGTGTTAAAATAATTATTTCCAAACACATAATAGGTAAGGGGCTGTCCATAATCCACGTAGACAAAAATAGGCCACTTTTTGACCCCCCTAACCTCCATCGTGGACACTCGTAGACTTCATCCGGACCCCCTGTTGTCCACACAGACTTTTCTTTTTTTTTGCGGAAAAGTTTATGAAACGGGTTATCAATTGATTGTAATGGACTAACTGTAATTTAGGGCTGAATTGAAGGAAACCGGCCACCGACACAACGTCCTCGCAACTATCCGCAACACTGAGTGTGCCGTGGCAATGTCACTCCCGCCGCGTTGTGTCGACCATTGTCTACGTAGACATCCTTACAACCCCCCGACCCCCCAACGTGGACCTTCGTTAAAAACCCACGCACCCCCACCCCTTTTTGGTTTCTACGTGGATTATGAACAACCCCTAATCAAATAATATCACCCCCAGCATAAGTTTCTCCTGTGGTTCATAATTTCACTGCTATTAAGGCTTTTTAATTAAATATTCTTAAATTTTTCTATGAGCAAAATAAAATATTAGTACACCTTTATTAATTTAGATACATACCCAAAACGCCATTCCCTTTCGGGGTAGGCACAGTAAAAAAGATTCAATTCTCGTTGACAGGCCTGTAAAGCTGATACTGCTTCATTGTGCCACTGTAAATTGGTGAGCATGCTGTATGTGGACAATTTTTATAAATAAATAAAAATTAAAATAATTTCCTCTATACCTCCCCACCCTTGAATACCTTTTTTGTTTCATTTACACTCATACAACCCCTTCTGTTCTCAAGCCTCCTAATGTCCCTTCTCATATGAGTATTTTCCACCACATTCACCAATGAATTTCTCGGTCTACCACCTCCTCTCACACCGCTCATTCCTCAACCATAAACCTGCTTTGTAATTCACATCCATTCTCTCAACAAGGCCCAACCAAAGAAGACCGCTATATGTGTCCATTACTGGAGCATCCATTCCATATTCTTTCGCGACCCACTCATTCCTAAACCTATACCATCTGATTTCACCGTAAACAATTCTCGTAGAAATTGCTTTGGGAAAAAATTCACCTAGACCGAGAATCGAACCACGAACCTTTGTTTTTCCGGGTACGGCACCCAAGCTTCCTAATTCCCTAGGCAATTTTGGAAGGATTTAAGGGAACTAGATTTTCAGCCCCTACGGCCGGGCGGCTTATGCCGTGATTAGGTACGTATGAAGATATTTTGAATTATTTAGCCTACTCTTATGATTTTCCAAGGTCCACAACCATGCAATGAAGTGAGGAGGAAAATGCTTTTGTACACTGCAATTTTTGCTTGCTTACACAAACACTCATTCCGTGATATACTCCACGCACTACATATTATATTCCTTCCAGTAATCGCACGCCTTTTAATACCTTCATCCATCCTCCCTCCCTCCAATACTAATTACATTTTACTTACTTTGAGACAGCGTTTAAAGACCTTTTGCATTCATGGTTTAGAATAAAAAAATGAGCAAATAAGCTCACAGAAAGATGGCCTGGGAGGTGTAATATGCTACACATACGAGACTCGAACTCTTGACCTCTGCGCTGGCTGGCGAGGACTTTATTTTGTTGCCACGGAGGCCGTCAATCCTTATCCTATAAAATCGATTGTTTCAGGCTCCACTTCGTGGACGTTGCATGTATCTATGTCCAGAGGCGTATCTAGAATTTGGCTCTGGGGGGGAATGGGTCTGGGTCTGGAATATTTTTAAAAGGCTAGTACTGGGGGTCTGAGACCAGCCAATTTGAGGGCCCTACCCCGGAAAGTTTTTGAAAATTATATAACCAAAACTGAATTTAATAGTCCTTTTTGATGTAAATTTTCAAAGGTATTTAGTAAATTTTTATATATATTGATGTTGGTACCCTTAATAAAGTTGCTTCTGGGGAGGGTCCCTGTCCCGTTTGCCCCCAACGTAAATACGCCCATGTACTAATCACCAAAAGGTACAACGTACATTTCCACAGACATTACGAAATTTGAAATATTGCTTTGGAAAAGTACGTCGTGATTTTGAATGATGCGTGAATTCTATGACAATCACAATGTCCACATACGAGAAATATTTCATGCCTTCTCTTTTTAACGCGAGGAAAATAATTTTCCGCAAAAAGAAACAATCACAGACCAGCAATATCAATTATGAAAAGAATAGTACCCAAAAGGAACGACCAAAATTCGTCAACATCACCATCACCTAAACATGCCAGCTGTATAGGCATAGTGAAACTTAGTGGCACTCACCACCGGAGAATTAGAGGTCACTGAATCAAGCGTTGAGGAGCGGGTAAAGGTAGCGGACTAACGGAGGAACCTCTGAGGAAGACTCGGACGCATTATCCCACTCCTCTTGTATGCTTTCCTCTCTTTGGCGCCATGCTCTTCACAAGCGAGTGCCACCAAGTTTCGCTACGTATACAACGCAGGTGATAATTTTGTCAGAAATCAACAGGCGCGCTGGAAAACCCAAGAAAGCAGCCTTCACGTAGCAAGACCCTGACCAAAGATCAAAGCGCAGTTGACTGTTATAAATATAGCCAATCAGTAAACGCTTTAAATGCCGTCAGGGGAAGTGAATAAATTGACCGAATAATCCAAGATGGTAGCCTTTGTTTAAATCACATAACCGTAAATATATTGTTCACTTTTCATTTCTTTCTTCGCTAAGTCAGTATATTTAATTTATTAATGGTATTTAAAATATTATTTATTTTTGTTGCAATTAATTTGGCTTATTTTTGTCGCCATAATGACGCTGGCTTAACGTTTTGATGCATACAGCAGGTAAATGGTGGAACTGGGAATTTAACTAATCTAGAAACGAGTTAAAATAAAAAAAAACAGAGCTGTTAATTCCCGCTTAAGTTTTTATAAGCACGTTCTGGATTATACAGTTTAGTTTTTTTTTATCATTTAAACACATATTGGTTAAATTTTAACACAGAATTTCATGGAAAAATATGATCAACAATTGAAGCCTTCTTAAAATTGAAAATCGCATCGGCCGCTACCCATCCTAGAATGTGTCGCGTCACGCTGCCACGTCTGCCTCGCCAAAAGGCTCATGCAAGGCGATACCCTGTTAGTCGTAGTTTGAATGCTCAGCTACGCTATTATCTTGGCCGCACTTTACTCGAATAAGTAAAATGTGATGCAAATTAAAGTAGTTTGAGCAAGATATCACTTCACATAAAATTCGATGAATTTAGTCTCACTTCAAAGAAAAAGGTTTCATCTTTTCGATGAAAACAAAATATCAGCCACTTACCATGATATTTTTAGAGATATTTGCCAAAAAATAACAGTCATTATCCATAGAAAATGGTACTGGTATGCACTCCAGAGAGACATAATTAAGAAAACGAGAAATTTCTAGCGCATAAATCTCGTCAGAAATCTAACAGTGTGTAGTTTGTATATATTCTTCACTATTGTTAAAAATAAATAAATTACAAACGGCGGTAATTTTTACAGAATCGACAAAACACTTGTGGTGAAGAAATAGTTTTCAGCGTACGGCGTGAAAAACATGAGCCGAGTTAACACCTTATACGTGTACATTTAGTTAATTACTGAGAATATAAGTAATTTTAAACAAAGTGTTTTGCGTTATTAATGTTACGGTATTTTGTTCATGCTTCTTACAGTTGCTTTGATTTAAAATAAATTTCGAATATGGTCTCTATTATGACTAGGTAGGGAGAAAATCTCTCTCAAACTAACTTTAAAATTCCATCCTGAAGCAGCAAGTTTTAAAAGCATCGATGTATTTTCTGACTAAATTCCGCGTGACTAAATCAGAGCGTCTTCCAGCCAGCAGAGCGACGAGACGTACCATCCTCCTTCCCACTCTTCCTTCGGCCCGTTTCTTTACCCGACTCAGCGCTCGGCGACTAAAAACCTCCACGCCCTTTTTTCCCTTTCCGTTTTGCGTCACGCCGATTGTCCTTAGCTGAGCATTTCGCTGATGAGTTCCCCCTCCTCTCGCCCCCACCCGTCGCTCACCACGAGTAAGCGAGACGGGTTCAAAAACTCTTGCCACAGTTAATTTGCCTAATTTAATGCATTGCCTCCGGTCTCACATCCCCGCGTGCAAAGCCGGAAGGAAGACAGACCCACCAGCAATTACGGTCGGAAGGTAAATAAGCTTCCTGCTCTGCATTTTTACTGAGCAAATACTCGTCGCTTACGTATCTGGATCCCGCAACGTTATGTCTGCCGAACCGTGAGGTCTGTTTTCAACGGTCCTTTCGGCTAAAAAACCTCTTCCACCATCAGTGAGATCGATCAAGTTTCCAATATATCATATTTAAGACCTGCAACCAGTTAAGCAACTCTATGATCATATAACGCAATTTACTTGTTAGTACGTCCACCTTTTTTATAGCATATTACCGGAGGAAATGTAAAATAATTACAAGTATACATCATACATACTTACATACCCATTACGCATTCGGGCACGCAAACTTAGAGAAGAATGATCTGATACTATCCCGGCATATGATGTTGGTGAAGCGTATTCGGGTTCTCCACCGGGTCATACTCTGCATTTTTCCGACTTTTCGATGTATGAGGACCCATGAGGACGATGGACGACCCCTCATGCCCTGATGACGAAGGACGACGACTCGTACATCGAAACGTCAGCAGAAATGCAGAGTGTGACCCGGTGGAGAACCCGAATAGACTTCATTAGCAAGGTTAGAGAACTTAGTAACAGTTGTTACGGCAAGGAAATTGGCTCTCTGTTAATAATTTCCTCCATAAAGCCCTATCCTTGCATTCCTCTTTCGCTTTTATTACATTCTTGAATTGCCTTATACGAGCTTTCCTATTCTTAAGAATATTCATCCTCTTAATAGTCTCTTCCACCAAATTTACCCATGACTTTCTTGGTCTGCCCCTTTCTCTTAGCACCCACTTTACTCTAACATTTACTCATATCCCATATATCTGTTTAGTTATTCGACGAACAAATAAATAAAATATTTACAAAGGGTTGGAATTTACCTTGAAAAACCATTTGACTTGACCAGGATTCGAACCCGGAGATTTCAATTGTAGGTCTGGTGAATTGCCAATTACAAGACGGGTTCGAATCCCAGTTACGTCAAATGATTTTATTTGGTGAATCCTCTTTGGTGTATATCTTCGCAACCGTTCGCGCGACTGCGTACCATATCATTTATTTATTTCGCTGTGATCTGAAAGTAAAGTGCAGTCAATTTATTTAAATAAATTAACGATTCACCTTTGGCTAACAACTTGGGAGAATAATATATCCAAATATTACGAGATAGTATCTATAATATATCCGTTCCCAGGGAGATAGTATCTATCATGTTAATCCAAGAAAGAAGATCAGAGATTATTTTTCATCCTCTGAATATAATTTGCTCAATAAACGATTAATAATCTTTTATAATAAGCTTTATTGAGCAAATGGCGTTCAGTGTCCTTCCGGTTCAATAGATGCTTTACCAGCATATTCCACTACTGTTAACGGAATATCTCTTCACAGGAACTTAATATTACGCAACTGCCTCTTTGAGGCAAATCCTTCTTCACATCTGTGCCATAATTCAGTGGCATGATTGAGTGACATAATTGGTGATCATGACGTTGGCTGGCGATTGCCATATTTTGTATGTGAAATCTAAGATTCCGAAGAAGTTACATAGTGACCAGAAATATAGACAGTAAACTAGTAATTAGCCATAAAATGACATGATTATCAACATCCAATTCTCACTTTCATAAACTTTCTTCTACCCTTCATCTCGCTTTCATGACCACTACTCTTTAACTACCTATGCATTAAGCCTGAATGGAAGCTCGCACTTGGGTGTGAAACACAGGTAGGTGCAGATGAAAAGGATAAAAGGGACAGCTGCCGGAGTATTTAGAAGCGTACATCCAAGGCCGTCGTCGGTATACCCCGCACGGATGATCACATTTTATGCCGAGATCATTGACTCAACAAGGTGTGCTCATTCATTTCCGTTCGGTGAGAACGCATGAATTGGCAGGTATGCAAAGGCGTTCTCTGGAATTTGACCTCAATCTGTCGCAGACTGAAATTCGCGTTCCTAAACTCTCCCCCATTCCGTCTACCGACACACGCACAACCCCGCATTCCCATCGCCTTAATCATTCCCTATCGTTTCCACCGCCTTCGAATTTTCTTTCACTCCTCCCTGAGCTTTCGTCAAGGCTGTGTAATATTCCCATTCGCGTCCCGCGATCTGATGAATGGTTTGGCACGTGAGTGGTCCTCCATCAGGTGACTTCCACTAGCAGAACTAATCAACAGGTTAGTGACAGTACTCCTTAAAAAACAATTATGACGAAAGTAAGATAGTGTGAAAAGGAAAAAGATGCGTGGTAGCGGAGGAAGTTGTTGAAGAAAATTTGAAAACGGCAAAAAAACGAGGATACTAAAATGTTATAACATTGGCTGGACTTTCAGTATCCAATTTTGAGCATGATGTTTCGAGTTCGATTTTCTGTGCTAAAATACGTGTCGTTCCAAACGGCCTTTAGACGGTACAATATAACATAATCGCGAACAGGCCAGTTTGAGCTCCTAAACCCCAATGCGACTAATTTCTCGCTCGTGCAAAACGGCCTTTAGACGGTACAATATAAAATAACAGAAAGCAGGGCAGTTTGAGCTCCTAAAACCCAATGCGAATATTTTCTCGCTCTCCTCTCCACTCTGCGACGTAAGATACTGACGAGGATGCTGCGTAGGAGGAGGAAGAATAGATGCAAGTCGGAACAGGAGTGAAGGCTGCGTGAAGGAGGGACGGGAGGGAGGATGCCGGGGGCTTCCCACCCCCCCGCCTCATACCTCCCCTCTTCCCTTCCTCCGCGAAGGAACGAGGCGGTCCCCGGAAGTCCCGTGGAAAGAGGCCCCGACGCGCCGTCGGCAAACGCGCCTCTCTCAGATCGAGAAAAGGAGTGGGGGAGGGGCGAACACGTGCTCGGGTCCACAATGGACCCGTCTCCCCTCGCCCGTCCGGGAAGGAGACCCCTTGTCCCCCCCCTCCCAATCACCCCCAACACCATAAAGTAGAATCTATCACTCGTGAGGTGAACGTGTGCACATCGATAGACCGGTTGCTCACCCATCCGTCACCGCGTTTATGCTCATTCTCATTTGCGTATTCTACCAGCTGATTGGTATGGCTTTGGGAAGCCCCTATCCTATTATTTAAATATCTAGGACATCTTCTCACTTTACCACTCTCACTTGCTCGTCATTTGGTCTCTCATAAAGTCCTCATGCCCTCAGCCTCTCCTTAATCGTCCAAAACTTCTGACATCTTCCAATGCTCCCCAGCGGTCTCCCTACTATCACCATTTTCAACATGCCCTCGCCTCTTTAAAACGTACTAAATCCACATTTTCTTCCTTCTCCTAACCTCCGACATCAAGCTCTTTCATCTCCCATCATATCCATTCCTCGTTTGCTTTCCTTGCCATCCAGATTACCCTCTCAATTCTTCTCCAAACCCACATCTTAAATGCCTCTAGTCTACGTATATCAGAAATAAAACTTCCGACGTTTCTATTTCTTTAATGTCCTTTTATCTTGTTGTCCAGTATTTTGATCCAAACGACAAGGTGGGGACTGTCATTACTTCATAACATTTTATTGGTGTTTCCTATCTTGTTTTACCTTTTTAGGTTCTTCTCATCTTTACACATAACAACTGGAAATACAGGCGCATACTTACTCGTATCAATACAGACATGTCTTTATACCGTTCTCTTTTCAGAGAATATTTGTTTATTCGAGGAAGTGAACCCATTAAGTTTGGTGTGTATGTAGATGATGTACTACCACCCGTATATATATTTCGCGTCAATAAAGTACTCACCCTTTACTCATGCTATCTGCTTCTTCAACTCGAAAATACCTTATTTGGTTTTTGTCTTACATCAATATATGTGGGTTGTTTCTAACTCATATTTAATGAATAGTATTTACAATTATTACTACTTCAGTGTATTTCATAGTTGAATATGGGTCCAAATACGTTCCATTGCGTGCATAAGCACCTCGGTATGATGTCGACCCAGATGCAAAAGAAGATATTGCCTCCAATAAAATTTCGGCCGCTTTCTTACCGATTCTATAAACGTAATGACCATGGATGACTGATGACCACCATGACCTTAAGGACCGAGGAATTTCATAAGTGAATCATGATTTCATTTGCTTCATTATCAACGTTAATATATTAGCTTTCAAATTCTGATTGCAAAAATGCGTGAAGAAATTACTCTACTGGACTCCATAATTAGCTATATCAGGGGCGTGACAGCCTCGTTACATTATCTGCAAACATTCGTCTATTTCCGGAAAACGGATATTTCGTAAACTAATGCAATCGATATGATAAAAAAAACAAATAAAAGCAGGAAAAGACAAATGACTTCACAAAAAAACACCGGCATCAATCAATTTCACCATCGATATCGAAGTATCCATTGCCCCAAACTAAATATCTGCACTAATTAGCTAATAAAATCAAGATATTTTACACATCTTAGAAAGAGACTTTTTTTTACTACTTAACAGGCTTCATCACTTAGCTCCCAGTTTAGGTATTAATGGAACTCTAGCGCAGTACTTATAATAAATGCTCCGATTTAGAAACGAAATTAGAAATGCATACTTCAAGCCTCTTTTTAGGAAATTAATAAATGTGAAACGATTTGGAGCGCCGATCAACTGGTTTTGGCACAAAGGAGGGCGTTGCCTTCTTCCATAAATTGCTAAAAAAAAACAAAGCGTTTATTTCTTCTGAAGGATATTCGCATTTTAAACAATTAATTATTATGCGAAGAGATTTTGGTTAGTGATAATCTTGAGACTGGTAAAAGGACGTAGAGAATGGAGGCCTAATGGAATTAAAAAATCTACTGAAAAAAATTAAGCAGTAGACAGCGTGATGTGGATTTATAAAGGCACCATGTCGATGCTTGTGACCTTCAGATTCTATGGTGAGAGTGATACCAAACAAGCGAAGATAGTTTTGAGGTTTTGAGATTGGCAACCTGTTGGATATGTGCCAATACAAGTGTAAAAAACGCTAGTTTCCATGTGAGTTATTTCTACTTACAATTTCTACTTGTTAGTGAAAATTAAATCATATAATGATATATGCTAGTATTTTCGGCTGCAGGGTCACCAGATACTTCAGAATCGGGAGGAAGATAGAAAGATGATCAGCATCAGATGAGTGAAATTAGATGACGATATATATGAAATAAAATAACGTTCTATTGGAATGGAAGAAAAAACTCATTAAAACTCATAGAAGCTCAATTTTCTATCCGTGCGAGGAACCTAAGAGGACAACAGATCAGAAAACAGATCAAATATGGGGAATATAAATTTTCCCAATGGATATTCCACCGATATTACGGCAAAAAAGAACAGAAAGCATTAATATATTTTTGCGCACCACATTAAAACAAAAAATACATAGTTATTGCTTCACACTAGCTTAATTCGGTGTTCTTCATGTTGACCACAAAGATTTAAGAGAATTGTTTTTTCAATGGCAATTTGGAAGTTAATTTTGCTAGTCGTACGTTTATGTATTTTCTATATCCAACCTCTGGGAAATTGTGCTAAAATATTTACATGCAGATGCAAATGTTTTATAATAATCACTCTGACAGTTGACGATAACGGTGATAATAATAAACAGGTGACTACATTTTTCGTTTTATACTTGAGTGCAATGACGTATGAGGCTTATGATACCGAATTACTGACCTTTATATATCATGTATTAGCGCTGAAAATGGTATTAATTATATTTCGACTCTTTGACCAAGGGGAGTTGAGTTTTGAGCAACCAACCTAGCCTCGAGAAAACAATACACTATTTAAAATTTTCATTTCAGAACTCTGCTTTCCTCATCCTGACATCAGCTACTCACAATCATTTTTCTTCCCCATTCTGATGTTACTACCATTCTCCTCTTCTCTATGACGACCCTCAAAACGTTATTTCCTCTAATCAACTTCGTTCCCCTCCCCTGATCTTTCGAAATTCTTCCAACGACATTATTCATTCACTTATCCCATCTAACAACTCTTCGTTCTTCTTTGTATCCCCCCACTTAATCGTGTACATTCTTTAACTCGTGCACGACGTATCAAAAGCTTGGTAATATGATATTCTAGGAAAATAGCGCGCTTCAAACGAATGAACTGAGAGAATTATGAAGAGGTTCTGTGAGGAGTGGGCGAGGACTGATGCCTATCGTATAAGGAACTGTCAAGAAGAAGAGAGATGCAAAATGAACTTGCTTTGATGGACAAAAGTAAGCAGAAAACGCAGCGTCCGGAATGACGTTAAGCAACTACGGCTAAGAATACACAAGGATGATTCCCGAGAACAAAGAGATGCATGACACGAGTGAAAGAAATAACGACAGAGCTAAGAAACTGGTAATGATATGACTGGGTAGAAGGCTCACACAAATCAATCCTAGGACATCCTCTGAAAATCTCACTTCTGTCAGTACATAGGTCCACGCGTTACCCTGAAAGCAACCTGATGGATGGGTGTCAGGGGATGATTCAACACCAGGCAAACACTACATCTACATCTACATACTACCCCGCAATCCGCCTCAATAGGCGTGTGGCGGGGGGTGTTAGGACACCAGCCGTTTAAAGATAAAAAGGAAACGTTCTAATGAAATTAAGTTTTGAATTTATTAAAGTCCCTTATTGTTCGGGGGAAAAACGAATTCACATACCTATCCGTTCGGCAAAATATCTCTCTTAATTTATCGTTTCTGTCGGACCTGGAAATATAGTGGGGTTCTAATATGATGTTCCCCGTGTCGCTCTGAAAGATATCTATTCTCAATTGTTCAACCAATCTAACAATAAGCCTAGCGCGCAGCCTCCGAGTCTCTAGCGGCTCCCAGCCTAATTCGTTTAACATCTGTGTAACGCTGTATGTACGCCCGTAGCAGTTTTTGACGAATCGCGCAGCTTTCCTTTGTATTTTATTAAGTTCCCGGACTAAGTCTTTCTGCACCGGATCCCATATGCTCGCTGCATATTCAAGGTGTGGCCGGACGAGTGCGAAATAGCACCTCTCTTTTACTTTTTCATCCGAAAATCTTCCCACAATACGCTTGACTAATCCTAGCTTCTTCAGAGCTCTGCCACAAATATTTCTTATATGTGTTCCCCACGATAGGTTCGAGGTTATCGTAACTCCTGGATACTTCACTTCATCTGTCGCCTTTATCTTAACACCATCCACAGCATAAACATGGGAATAGTTGGACGACCTCCGAAAGAAATGTACCGCCGTGCATTTGCTCAGATTAAGTTCGAGTCCCCACTCTTGGCTCCACACATGAATGTTGTTTAAATCCAATGATAGAGTTTCAAAGTCAGAGTGATCACTAATTTCACGATAGATGACAGCGTCGTCGGCAAATAAACGTATTTTACTGCTAATTCGAGAGCATAGATCATTTATGTATATAATGAACAAAAGGGGGCCGATTACGCTTCCTTGTGGGACTAACCGTCGATCACAATCATACTGATGTTTGCTATTCTACTAAATATGCCTTTATATTAAATATAGCAACGTATGTGGAAAGGACTCTAAATACAATGGGAGGTGATGACGGGGACCTTGGGTAAGGATATACAGAATAGGCTGATGAAGAGAGGAGCAGAAACGTGAACTATGAGAAAGGAGGACGTAAATAGGCCGCAGGCGTTCGAGATGTGGGCGTGGAGGATGGAGAAGGCGCGGTGGACGGAAAGGAAGACAAATGAGGAAATGCTTAGCATGGTTGGCGAGGAGAGGAAACTTCTGGATGAGATAAGTGAGAGCAGGGTAGGAGGATGGAAGCGGTAGTGAGGAACGATGAAAACAGATATACTGGAGGTGGATAGGGCCCTGAATGTGTAGGATCTGGAGGATTTTCTCTGACTGTCAATAAAATCTAACATTTATCGTTAGGTTACATTGATGGCAATGAACGCCTTCTATGGGATGGATACTGCACTCATATATCACGAGAACCATTTTTTGCAGTTAAGTCATGCTAAAATGCAAACATTATTACAAATTAAGCGCACATAAAACAAAAAATCAATTGGCATCCTATGCAAAAATCGAAACTTGAAAACCCAGTAAAATAAAAAATAGTATAATAGCAACGCTTTCTACTGTTACCATGATCATTATTGGCGGCATCAATCAATGCTATTTTGGTCCCTAATCGTACGTGGGAACAATTACACTTTAAACCGGTCCATCTTGCATTCGACCTCTCTAATTTTATACAGGTGAGAGTTGTATAAATGGTCGATTTTAATTATGTTCTCTCAATATTTCATTATAGGCACGAAGAATATAATAAAATAACGAGAGAACGTTCCAGGAATAATAAAGAGAGGGAATTGGAAGAAAAACGAGGGAGAAGGAATAGTGTAGTGAAGCCTTTGTTTACCGTCTAAATTAAGTTGAACTTGAAAAGTTATAAAATAGATAATGTCAGGTAAACGATGAGAAGGGAGGAAAAGGACAGGCATTGCACTATTTCATTCATAGATAGGATAAAGGTAGGAAGAATGTTGAGCAGAAAATAACAAAGTGCAAGGATATGGGAGCTTAATATTGGAGAATAATAAGTTTTATGATCATGAGAATGTTTAAATGAAAATTTGACGAGTGTTTTATTGATAATTTATAAGTAGGTATATTATGCGTTTATTTTATTATGGTTGTTTATTATGGTGTATATTATGTGGGGAAAGCGTTGCATAGCCCATTGCAATCTCTGAGAGAAAATTATTACCAATAGTGGTAATTAGTTCAGAATACGAAATTGGCAATGAAAATAATTGTTGAATTGAACTACATTTATGAAATTCTTCTGCTTGGAGCCGAGTACCACGCAAGTTGGCTAAAGACTTGGATAAATTCACAAATATCTCCGCCCGAAAGAATTTGCGATGCTTTATTCTGAGTGTGTCAGGTTATTTTAAGGTTTGGAATGACATGAACAGGAAGTGACTCGGTACGCGCCTCGCAGACAGGAACTACCGCACATGAACCAGCAGCTGCAAGCGTAAGTCATGTTGCTTCGGCGTACGATACCTGCGTTTTAAATATCCATGCAAGCACACGTGAGCAACGAGCTTGGATCTAACTGCTTGCTCATCCGAAATCAAGATGATTAAATAGATAGTGAAAAAATCTCTGGCAGCTAAAATGGAAAAACAGCTGAGCCAAAAACTAAGACCTGGGGAGATAAATTCATCCGCTGCAGTGGCAATTTTATTCTCATTCGCTTAACTGATAGTTTTATAATCAGCATTTAACGCATTCATGACAAACATTTAAACTGTTTTATTCTACGCTTACTATGAATTAGATCATTTTCACGTTCAGAACCGATGATTGACCAAATGCTCCACTCATCAGTAGGTGGAAATTAGTTTGTAATCGAGATTTGAAGGGTGCATTTAAATACGTAAAGGTTATGTAGACTTTGGTGAATCAATTTAGACGATGAACCACTCTCAAAGACAATATTTAAGTCCGCTGGAACTACGCTTGAGAAATTGTTAACGTGATTGAATATTTATCCCGTACTCTCTCGGTTCAGATGGTACCACATTCGGGAAGTTTAATAACCTTTTGGTTAAAATTCTACGTAACGTAAACAGTAACAGCTCTATTTCTTAAAAAGTTTCAATAAATAAATTTTTATGAAAAACTTTAGTCGCCAACAACCCGTTTTACATAATAGGCAGTTTTATAACTGAATATATTTGAATGTATTACGTACATTTTTAAATCAAATTTTTGCCATCACCGGGAAACTACAATCCGTTCTACCCCTGTGATTCTTGAGAAAGAGACGAAGTCCAAGAACGCGGGAAGAATCCCGAAGCTCAAAAGCCCGGCAAAATATAAAAAAATACTATTTTTGTATCCAGTACATCCGGGATGGGTGCGGAAGGAAGAGTGGATACTATTCACCTTTTTCAGAAAGATGAGGAACATATTCCCAGCCTCCAGTCCTCCCATTTCCTCTCGAGACTCCCGAAAAATTCGGTTGGATTCCTATTGTGCACGCGACCAGCCAGAGGTACGAGGCAGCGGCGAGAGACACGACACACACGCTCTTTTCATCGACAAGGGCGTGGATCGAGGGAAAGGACACGCAGGCAAGAGGAGGCGGGCGGAGGGGGCGATTGAATCACGGGACGAAACAGGAAATAAGAAGAATGAAAGAGCACGCATATAGTGGTACCGAAACATGGTGGCAGTTGCGGAGAAGGCGCTTATCACTGGAAGAGTTCACCCCCCACGAACTGTCTCAGCACGGGAGAGTAAGCAACCTAGTCTCCTCATTGGACTACCCAGGGTTTCCAAGGTCGCAAACCACGTTTTCCAACTTAAAAATGTTCAATCTGTTATTCACATCAACTTCATACCTCTCTCTGGCTCTTAAATACAATCGTTTAGATGGGCTTCTCTGATGGGTTGCGAGCAGTATCGGCGTATTTTGATTCAGCTATTTTTGGATCATGAACATTGCTGTTAGACGGGATGATGGCACCTTATCGCAGTTTCAAGTTAAGGTAGTTTGAGCGAGATATTTCCCTAGTCAAAATAGAGACCATATTCAAATTTTATCATAAAATGTTAACAACTGTAAGAAGCATGAAGGAAATATTGTAACATTAATGAGGCAAAAATTAGTTTTAAATTACTGAAATAATCAGTAATGAACTATATTTACATAAGGCGTGAACTAGAATAATTTTTTCACGCCGTAAGCTGAAAACACTTTCACAACCGGAGGTTCATTTGCGATTCTGTAAAAATAACTGGGTGAGCAGTTGATTTATTTCTAAAAATAGTTGAGAAAGCATACAAACTACACACTGTTAAATTGATGACGAGCTCGATACCTTTGAAATATCTAATTTTAAAAACATAGTACCATTTACCGTGGAAAATGGATGATATTATTTTGTCAATTATCTTGTAAACTATAATTCTGATATTTTGTTACCATGGAATTGATGAAATATTATTCTTTATAATGAGGCCAAATTCATAAGATTTTAGGTTAAGTAATATCTACCCCAAATATGTGAATTTATGCTGGCAGCGTTGCCTGCCTGTCTGAACAGCGTCCTCTCGCCTCCACTCCTTAGCGGACTTCTTCCACACCAGCCTTCCCCTCCTTGTATGTATAACACGCTTCGTACAGACGACTGCCACCAATTAAACTGCACAGCCCGTTGCCTCAATATCGCAACGCGATATCTCATGTATATTGTACATCTCTCTTCATCTATGTATCTCTGAACTGTACAGGCCTACCATCCCATATAAGCAACCAACCATATAATGACGTGAAATATAATATGCGAGGATGTGGGGACGAGGGATGAAGTTGAACGGGAAGAACAACGCGTCAGACGGAGGAAAGGGACCCGTGCCGGGCTCAATACAGCAGCAGAGAGCAGCCGTCACAATTGTCTCCCTAACTTCCGGACCCCGGCGTGGAGGAGGCGGAGATATATTCAAGGGCCTCGGTCGGCACGGGTTGGAGAAAAAAAGGCGGGTGATGGGTTGGGGGGATCTTGGGTGTGAGTAAGCGTGTGCGGTTGATGCGATGATGGCTCCTCGAACATTCAGCCGACCACCTTCTTCCCCCACCCACAATACACGCGGACAAGCTTGGAAAACCTCTTATACTCCTCAGGGGCTGCAGGGTGGTGGAACGCCATAGCAAAACCATACCCGTCTCTCTCTCCGTAATCCCTTTGCGATCGAGGCGGTGTTCCTTTACATTCGAATAAAAAGGTGGCGTATGCCATGCTCCCTCTTATAGAAAGAGCTGGAGGGTCTGTAGACGCAAGTTTATTCACACGGGGGCGCACAACATATACGAATGCGTGCACTGCTTTGATTTTCCTCCTGGGCAATTCCTATTATATCTCACCAACGACAGATTGTCCCCTCCAAGTAGGTAGGTATCTTTTGGGCTCCCGGTGGCGGGAGGAGAGGGTGAAAGGAATCGTCCGATTTCATCTCGTTTGTGTCACAGAATCCTTCTGACAGCCACCCTCCCGTTCTCCCAAACGTCTCGAGGCACGCGGTCACATTGCGGGAGACTTAACAAGGAGAACTTTAGCGAGCATACTGCAGGAAACCGAGCGGAGTATTCGGGTTGCGTCCGAACCTGAGCAACAATATTATCCATACTTTGAATCTTGCAAAGAAGTCCTCAACGCAAGAAAGAGGCAAAAGCGGCATACAAGGATAGGGATGTTGAGGAGGAAATTAGGGGAACGGAGCCACTTATCTACATTCCAAGTCAATTTGTAGAGTGTTTTTTGACAGTGCCCGATATTCCGAGTGCCAGGTATCTCTTTAAAATCTATGCTGAGGGAATGGTAAGAAAGGCATGAGAAGAGCTAGATGTGGGAATCAAAGTAGGAGGCCAGCTGATGAATTCGGTTAGATTCGCAGACGACCAGACATTGGTTATTCATTAAAGGAATTGCAAGCTTTAGTAGATGCATTTGAAAAGGAGTGCGGGAAATACGGAATGAATATAAATCATAAGAAAACAAAAGAAATGAGATTCTCTATGATAAAGAAAGCGAGGCTGGTCATAAAAGCAGGTAGGTACAAACTGGAGCTTGTAGAGCATTTTAATTACTTGGGTAGTGTGCTAGAAGAAAATGGGAATAGTAGCAGAGACATTAGGAGGATAATAGTACTAGCGAAGGAAGCGTTCAGTAATAGAGGGGGGCTGATGACGGGGACGTAAGGAAGCTGGTGGTAACGACGTAAAGAAGAGGCTGGTCAGAAGTTTGATGTGGAGAGTGGCATTATATGGGGCAGAAATGTGGACTCTGAGAAAGGAAGACGAAAATAGGCTACAAGCGTACGAGATGTGGGTGTGGAGGAGGATAGAGATGGAGAAAAGGTGTGTGGAGGTAGGCGGACAGGAATACAAATGAGCAAGTGCTTGACCTAGTTGGTGAGAAGAGGAAACTTCTGGATGAGATTAGGGCGAGACAGGGTAGGTAGCTGAAAGCGGTAATGAGGGACGACGATAGAGGGAAGGATGTGCGGCAAACGGGGAAGGGGGAAAAAAGAAAATAGGTTTTACGGACCGGAATATTAATTTATTATGCGCACAAATACCTAGTTTCCATGTTTATGCACAAAGAAAGCAAAGCATCGTCAAAAATATAAGTTCACAACAGCCAGTGAAAATCACGTAAAATGTTCGACAAGTAATCACAGAGGAGAACAAGCTTAAAAACACTTTAACGGGAATTAGCAGATACGAGTAAAAATCCCAGTTCAACCATTACATACTGTGCGTCAAAACGTAAAAGCAGCGTCATCAAGGCGGCAACAAATACACCTTATCACTCACGACAATATTTAACAATATTTTAAATACTATAAATTCGATTAAATGTACTGATTTGGCAAAGAAAGTAATGAAAATATACAATGTTTTCACGATCGTGTGATTTAAACGAAGACCACCATCTTGGATTCTTCGGTCACGTGATTCGCTTCACCAGCCGGCTTTCAACGTGTTTACTGATTGATTGCGTTTCTGTCAACTGCGCCATCGTCTTGAATGCACTTTAGGTGGATCATTTTTCACAAAAAAGGCTTCACTTTCGTGAGGAAGACGCCATCTACTATTTTTATAATATATGCAAAATATGATTTTTTTATGAGGTGAAGAACTAAAGAAAGAAATGATGTGAGGGAATTGGTGTCTGCTAATTAAACGAAGCATTAAAATGCACGCCTTATCCCTCTCAACTCGCCATATCACTAGGAGCACCCAAGTTGATGTTGCGTCAACTGGGCAGTTAAAACTTGATAATAAAGTTAACACAGTTCTGAAAGACGCGCAAGCTTTCGGTTGAAGAATGACGTGATATAATTAACGTTCACAATCTCATGAGTGGGATTCTAAGTATAGAACTTAATGGGTTAATCCCCGGTTGACCACCGCGCTGCTGACTTCTAAGCTGCCGCGCTATATGCTACTGTGGAAAATGAGGAAGATTAGCAGTATTAAAAATTAATTAACCAGGCAAGAGATGAAGAGCCTCAGGTTTTTTGTGCGAAGTACTTACCAAAGAACTTGTAGACGTCAAGAGCCATGCAAAGGAGATTCGATATGAAAGGCTATATTTCGATTTATTGGAGCTGTATCGAGATGATGGATTAATTCAAAATCCAAGGTGAGCAGTACCAAAGAGCGATTTAATGTGATTTTTCTTCTTATTATAGAGCATAATTGAAACGGACGCTAATATTAACCTAAATACTATTGATAATAACAAGAAAAAACGGACGAATGAAACATTTCGTTTGCTCATTTAATCGAGGTAAGGTGAAGCAGAGAAGTAATTCTATCTTAGTCATATCGGTGATTATCAGTGAATCAGAGATTATCGGTGAATGGCCATCGATGACACAAATTAGTGATTTTGCTCCCAATGGATCCTAAATCGACACTATTCAATTTGAATGAAATCTTCGCGGGGATTCCACCAGGTCAGTTGGTCCGCCAAGGCCGACGATTCGATGGCTGACTCTGCCGTCGTCCTCAGGGCGTTGAGTCTCACTCACTCACTCAACGCCCTGAGGACGATGGCAGTCAGTCATTGAAACGTCGGCCCTGGCTGAACACTTGACCTGGTGGGAAACCCGAGAAGACTTCATTCACATTGTACGCCAGGAAAGCACTAAATCTTACACTATTCAATTTTGTTTCTCATTTCGAATCTTTATGATAACGAATCAAATTTAAATAGAATCAAATTGAAATCGTTATTATAAAATCTGTATTACATTTTTATCATTGAATTTGAGAAAAGGTCGATTTAAATGCAGATGTGTCTGTACGCTTGCCCAAAGTTAAATTTTGGGAAGCAAATTTGAAAGGGTTTCCTAATTTTCATGTTTATGCTACTTTTTCCAGTTTGCTCGATTTACCGTGGAATTAATGGTCTCCAAAAACTAATGAAATAGATTTGAATGAGAGAAATATTTTATCAATATATACGCGAATGTTTGCGTTTTCTAGGTAGGCTTACCAAACGTCCCGCTTTGGCCGGGACAGTCGCGGTTTTAAGGATCTGCCCTGGTGTCCCATTCGCCAGGCAAATTTGTTCCGGCTGACACTGAAGTGTCCCGGAATGCCTCGGTTTAGGTCTCCTGTCCACTCTATGTGCCGTCCACTGCACGGAGAAATGCTCAGCGGCATATGTATTGCCAGAATAGGGAAGTGCACTAGTGTTTACAATGCCCCAAAAAACATTTTTAAATTAGAGTTCAGAATATCAAAATGCCGTAAAACCACAGTTTAAATCCTAAGAGTTTATAGTTGATTCGAGATACTCATCGGAAATTTGAATAAATTTAAAGGCCACCAAAACGGGTGTCCATGTTGAATATTTGCCGTGACGTCACAGGGTAGTAACAGAAGGCAGCTTCAACCCTGTTAGTTGTACCACTATTCTCGTATGGAAAAATTACAGAATTTGAGCATGTACATTTTTTGTTGTTTTAAAAATATCATCAGAATATGTATTTGAATGCTTCTCTTTTGAGAGCATGACTACATCATTGTATAATATATTATTATTCATTCATGTGTCAGCGTCATTAAGTTTGCGGATATTAGGGCGAAGACCACATTAAATCTTTAATAAATACATGATGGTATTTATTTTTCGCTGGATATATTTTGGCAGATTGCCGTTTAACAATGCCAAAACATTTGTGTAAGAACTGAGCCGAATTGAAGAGTGGCAATAGACCTATTTAAGTCGTCTACTGGAAGACGTTTTCGTGGCACATCCGTATTTATTCACGCCGGCCGGAATGTGCGCACTTCGCAAATAGAATCATGGGATGTTAGCAGTTATTCCGTGCTGGCTGGTTGTTGCTGTGGTTCGCTTTCAAGGATGGGTTCAAGAAAAGTTAATCTTGGTTTAGAGAAGGCGAATTCCAACAATTTACCAAATGTAGATATATTTATGGTAACTAAATTTTTGAAAAAAGAGGACAGGTTCAACGTTCCTGAAATACGAGGAGCTAAAGCTAAATGGTGAGTGGTTTTGTATCAACACCTTATCGCATGTAATTTAGTAGATATTGCCGCAATATTCAATTTTTACGGGATTATTATTAATATTAACCCACTCTTATGTATGTTTAAAGCAATACCAGGGAATCTTACGGTGACAATTCCATTGGTTACGCACAAATCCGAAGGGACAACAACATCTGCAGTATGAAAGCCAGAATATGTCCCGAGCATAAAATTAATGAATCGGGATATCACGTTCGTTTGGGCGTGGACGAGGAGGCTGACATCAACATGTAAGAAAATGCAAGAAGGGCATAATTCTCTCACCAAACTAATTTCAGTTTATGTATACATTACGTAGGTCTACGCGGAGGGTGCTATATTTTGACTCAACAAATTTTCTGATATGAATGAGGTATTAAGTAAAATACTATCTTATAAATAGCAATTAGATATTACAATGCCTTAAAATGATCTTCACAGCAGACTATTGTCGATAGGTAGGACTCAGGAGGATTGCGTCGAGCAGCCTTGAACAATTTATTGCGAATGACTTGTGCTTTATGCACAGAAATAAATATCTTCTGAGGCGTTCGTATAGATGTCGAGATGCAATTTGGAACAAAACACCATTTGTAATTCTTCTTTGCAGAGTTTTCCGTATTCGCCGACATTTTTCAGAGAGCAAAGCCACGTTAAATCTACCGTTTCTCTGAACCTCTCACCTCGCTAATGAAGACGACAGATTACAGCGATACTACTGCCATGTGACGTCACAACTCAATCAAGATGGTGGTACGGTGTTTCAGCGCAACATGAAATTTTCCGACTTTCAAAACGTTTTAAAGTGGACTTCCCGGATGCAGAAAATGAAAGTGACTCCACTAATATTTATTTTTTAGTCTAAAATTTCAAATTCAGCAATAAAAAAAATTAGTGCACTTCCCTATTGTGTAGACCGGATACGTATCAAATTGTACTACGCATCCTCGAAGACTCTATATTGACTATTGAGTTTTTATCAGTTTAAGGGAAGAACCCTTGTGATTGAAGTCGAACTGAGTTGTGTCATTTTTCAACTTTTCCCGGCGGGCGTAGAGGAATTACTCAGCACCAAGACGGGTTCATCCAACTCACTAGCAACAAGATTCGAACTCGGTTTGGCATTCAAACAAGCCGCCGTACCTGCAAGAGGTAATTTTATTTTGTGATGGCAATCAAAGAATATTATAACTGCACCCATTACCTTAAATTTACGAAAAAAGTCCTGTTTTTTTCCTGGTTTTAGCCTCTTCAAAACTAGATGTGTCCCGGATTTGGGGCATCAGAATAAGGTAACTCTATTTCCAGGTCAACTCATTTAAATAAGTGGTACGACTGATTATATATAAAGACGTAGACAGACACCATTATCGGTTCAAATCAAGCAGGATCAAATGATTTAAAGCGCTTTTAAAAATGAACATCGCTATTTTCCGTCCCTATTAAGCCAATTTTAGCTTTGAACAAAGGTTAGTAACCTCTGAATCCGCTCTCTCTTCGTCTTCTGCGAGGTAGACAGGCTAAGTCGACGGCGACTGTGAAATTTTTAGCGCGGGAATTGGCACGCGAGACGCCAGACTGCGTGGCACGCCAGTCGGCGGTGAAAAATCAATTAACTCCACTCAAGACTTTACTCCCGGATAAAATAATTCCAAATCAAGCGGGTAGCATTAAAATTCGAGTCAAAGTCAGGAGGCACGTTTAAAAAATTTCGCTCGTGAAGTGAGCAACTTAATTTTCTGTCGACGAACGCACATTAAAACTATGTAGCCTCGATATCGTTTTCCTTGTTATCGTAGTATCAATTATGACACGCGAGCTGAGAGAGAACTTCGCCCTCATTGGCGGGAATGTCCTCCGAAATTCCGATTGGAGCTCTGTTTCAATCGAGATTCGGGAAAAACAAATCTCGTCTCGTGCTGGGACATTTTGAAAAGTAGGTTGATGACGTGGCTGAATACTTCCGGAGGAAGGGATATATACTCATTTTCAGTCCCAGTCAAGACGACGGCTTGCTTCTCATGCCAATTGGCTATCTCCAAGATCACGACTTTCATTCTGGTTTCTAATTTTCTCGATTCGGATGTGATTATTTAATAATTAAATTACGTTTCAATCAGGCAGTTATCCCGATGGCATCGTTAGAATTAAACTAAAATTAGAAGACAGGACACAATGAGAAAAAAGAGCTAATTTTCAAAATAATGCACACTTCTTTAAAAAAAATTTTACATTATCTGGTAAGATATTGAAAATATTATATCAGGTGACTCATTTCATTCTCCCGTTCCTCGATTCAAGAGGAAGTGTGCAAAAATTTTGTTTTCTTCTGCCTTTATTTTATAGATATGGTCTTTACTTCGTAAGTAGCAGGGTGTATTTAGCCTTTTTAGCGACGCATAATTAATACATAGTCTTTATATCATCCTCCTCACCTATAGAGATTTCCAGGGCCCTATCACTGCTGTAACACAGTCCGTCCTTTCGTTTTGGCCTAAAATATACCCGGTGCATCCCTCTCCACTATTTCTTGGTTGATATTAATAAATTTTCGTTTGTAACCCAAACCTGTTTGTCGTAAACGTTTCATTATCTATACAGATGTAAGCCAAATACCACTTACTGACTCACTCATCAGAACTAAAAAAACTACACAACCTAAGAGCACGAAATGTGGTACATGGTACACTCAGATGCTGTAGAAAAGACTGAGAAAGCTTTTTGAGAACTTCAACCCCACAGCCTATGAAATGACCGTTTACAAACTAAGTATTTTCCCAGTTATACAAAACCTACAACCATTAAATTTTATAGATAAATATTTTCTTTTAAGGTTCTACAATAGTAGTGAGTCAATATTCTGACGTCACCCCCGCAGGCCCAAAAACGGCCTTGGACCAAAAGTGTAAAAAAGTGTACTTTTTCTTCGACGTACGAAAGTACCTACGAAATGCAAACTTATCCGAAATATTTCTAAAAAAAAACTACTGGAACTTTCACGTATGATATACCTTACCTACAATTAAGGTACAAAGATAAGTGGACAAATATAATTTCAAATATAGATCATAGAAAAAGTTGAATAACTTATTAATTTAAATAAAAACAATTTTTTGCATCATATTTTAGGAATTCTCCAATAAAACACTTTTGTATCGACTAAATTGTTCATTTTTAAAACATTTGCCGCAATAAGCCTTAAAAAAATAATTTCTTGCTCGGGGTCAATTTTGAACCCAAGTAGGGTAAGTGGAACTGAAATCTCCCGGAACGTACTTCAAACTAGGAGATGAATTTTCATCTTTTTTTTTAGAAATAACTGAATAAACAATAGCTTTCGTGATGACTCTGTCATTTAAGGAAAAATATTAGCATTTTTTATCATAAACTGAGTAATATACTGAATGTTAAAATTATTAGAAGAGAAGAAGATCGTAGAGATATGGATCCTTTGGATGTATTTCCCTCGTATGTGATACCGAGTTAGATATTCCGGTAATATACGCCGTCGTATCAAAAAGCCTTATTTCTACTTAAACAAATAGAGGCTTAGCTATTCAAGTGCAAAATCTATTACATATCAGCAGTTTCCAAATGGGTGAACTTGGAGACTAACACATAAGCAGTCGATCACATTTACCTCACTCCATTACATACAATCAGCTGAACACTATAAAGTGATTGCTAGCGTACAATGTTTTCAACTTGCTCTGCAGTTTCTAATCCAACTATTATCTGCACGGAGCTGATTCACCATCAACAGTGTGTTTTCTCTGTAATCAGCAACACCCCGAGCATACATCAGATACGTCAATGTTTTCTCCGCGCGCATCATGACCTCGTCCTCTGAAACATATGCATCCTCTGAAACGAGCTCAGCTGATATAGAGAGAATTAGTAACTTTTGGTCGCTCCTCCGACGACTGTAGAAGCCATCATTGCTCTGCAAATTCTAATCTAACTCTTGTCTTCGCAGAGCTGATTCGTCATTAATAGTGTGTTTTCTTTATAATCAGCAATACACTGTCAAGTGTTTTCTCCACTCGTATTTTGACTTTGTAGTATTCGGCCACTGATACGAGCTCTGCTTATACAGTGAGAATCGTCACTCGTGGTCACTCTTCCGACTATTGCAGAAGTCATAACTATCCTCGCTCAAGAGTAGCTCCCGCATTGAAATTACTAGCGAACCGGTAAGTACTACTTTCTTAAAGTTAATACCACTACTTTATTACAAATTTTATGTCCTTTACGGGAGATTTTTCTGATTCGTGTATTTACAACGTATTATGAAGTTTTTGAAGTCACTCATAATTCCATTTTCCTTTTTTTTCAGCTCTCACAAGGAAATAATCACGATATTTTTGTGAGGTATTTGAAGGAATCGGTGAGTTTTAAATAGTGTACCTAGTGCATTTACGGAGAAAGCTACAAAAAACTCACGTTTTCAACGTCATACGTATTTTTTGAATGGCTAGTGTTGTTTTATTTGCCAAGTGTGTTCTTATTGCAACTCCTACTGATTCGGGTGATATTTATATGCATATCTAATCTTGTATAATGTAGGCACAGGTAATACAAGAATAATTCCTAATTATGGCAGCATATAGAGTCAAAGTTTCTTCTAGACACTGCGAGAACGAAACCCTTACCGATTTATTGGCTTGCCTTACCGATGGCTCAGGTGAAGAAAACATTCAAAATGAGAGTGTTGGAAGTGAAGCTGAGGAAGACAACATAGAGGTGGAAATAAGATGATCAGGCTGAGGACGAGTTTCATGAGGAAATATAAGGCGTATGTGTCAAAGAAGACGATTCACGGTTCATGGTAAGGATGGAAAAATAAAATGAGATACTATGGAATCAAAAACGACTGGAAAAATATTATCCAGGAATATCATCAGGCAGGACGCAGGTTTCCCAGTACATGTTCAGTGTGTGGAAAAGGCTGAGTTTTTCCGATGCTTTGTTACTGATTTAATGGTATAAAAAATTGTCAATACACAAATAAACGGGCAAATCACATTAAGGGTAGAAAAAGCTTAGACAAATGGAAGAGCGTCGATTCCATTGAAATTTTAGATTTTCTTGGCCTGTGTATCACTTACGGTGTTCAAAAAGGGCGAGGAAAACCTTTGAACGAATTTTGGTCGGTTAGAATTGGATTTCAGATTTTTAAAGCAACTATGTTAAGAAGCCGCTTTGAAAATATTCTGAGCTGTTTAAGAGTTGATGATAAAGAAACACGGGAAGCACGTAAAAGGGAAACAAGGCAGAAGATGAGCACAAATTGAGTGTGGAGGACAATGGAGAAAGCGTCGTGGACGGAAAGGCAGACAAACAAGGAAGGGGTGGTTGAATGTAACAAGTATGATGGGTGAGGATAGGAAACTTCTGGACGAGATTAGGAGGAGGAAGAGTAGTTGGTAGGAAGAGGTATAGAGGGGTGAAGGGTTGCTGAAGGCCGCTACGGGTAAGTGGGGAAGTTGAGTAAGTGGTTTTGGGTAAGTGAAGAAGGGGCAGAAAGAGGATAGGTTTTATGGACGGGATGAAGAGAGGTAGGACATACGCTTAGGTGAAGGTAGAAATTGTGAAGGTAGAGGTATGCACCTGTAAGCATCTAGAGGATTTTTACTCCCTTCTGTAGACACCTACCTCAACCGGTAGCTTACCCTAATAATATAAATAATAATGTAGAAACTGTAAGAGAAACTCTCCGCGGTAAGGGCAGTTACAAGCAGGACCAACCAATTATTCGATGGAAATCCTACAATGAGTTGTAAACTTCTCTTGGAGGAAAAAGGGCATAGTAGCAGGGATATTAGGAAGATATTAGCGTTAGTGATGGGGGTTTATGCTAATATAAAGGTTTACATTACCTGTTGGTGAGTCTGATATGGAGGGTAGTATTCAACGTTGCAGGAACGGGGAAAGCGAGGAAAGAGGATGAGAAAAGAAAGCAGAACGATGGGAATGAGTATGAGGATGGAGAAGGTGCGATGAACTGAGAGGAGAACAAAGGTGGAAATAATGGGTATGGTATGCGAGGATAAGAAGCTGCTGGGAGGTATCTGAATGTGGCAGAGTAAGTGGATAGAACAGGCAATATGGGGCGTGGAATAGCTGAACGTAGTTGTAGAGGGGATGGAGATAAGAGAGCGTGGTTACCCAAACATTCTCCCATTTATCTCCCACTTCAGAATTCCATTAGCTTTACGTCCGTTCTCATCCTATCTCTGAAATACTTTTCAACTCAATTCGCAACTGTGTTTACCGAATCGATTGATTAATGTGCTCATGACACATTACGTACGCTATTTCCATGGTCATGAAGAACCATACGGTAGAGTTTATTTAACGCCGCCGATTCCCAGGGAAAGTTATGTTATTTCCGGCTAGCTTTGGATGGAGGTATTCAGATTATAAAAAGGATCTTGAATTCACCCTCCACAATGAATATTTGTCAGACATATTCGTTTATATTACAGAATGATTATTTATTCATGGTCCCACCAAGACATTCTAATTGATATTACACAATTAGTAGGTCACTAAAAGCACTGGTTGACAAGCTATTATGTTTTCACCAAAACATTTTAGCCCTGGTGCGACAGTCTACACCGTTAACTCGTGGAAAGTGTGTGAAAACTGTCCCAGACATAATATTTGATAAAGCCACAATAAAATCACAACCAGTCCCTGCTTACTCAACATTCTCCCGCCTATTTCCCTCATACAGTTACCTTTCCTTCCAGCCTTCTCTTTTTAGTACATCAGTCGAATCTGTGCCAACAATTTTCTTCCTCTCCACTGCCTTATTTGACACTTTTTCATTTGTCTTACCCAACCTTAATTACTATATGCCTTCCCACATCCACAACATAAAATCCTCCTAAATACACCCATAATTCCGGCATACTTAGTATTACTCACGGAAAAAGGGCACTAATACCATCAGGGCTTAAAAAATATTATAGACCCATTATGCTCAAGGAAATAGACCGTTGGGTAGGCTTCCTATTACCGTTCCTAACGATATTTTTTTATGAGACACGATCACGTGAACTACTTTCGTCCGGCTCCTACCTTCCGTCCCATCTGGCATGGGTGGCACTACCAGGAGCACTTGCTATTGCTCTTACTATTCCCGCTCTAGGGGTCATGGGAAAGCACAAGCCCTTCCACCGCGTCAAGGTTGCCATCCATGAGATCGTGACGGGGACCTTGTGGAGGAATGTCAAGAAAGGGCTGGCGCAGTCTCAAAATGGAGTGTAGAGCTGTATGAAACAGCCAAGTGAATTCCGATTAAATGAGTTGACAGTAGTGTGCAGGCGTTCGAGGTGTTAGTGTGGAGGAGAATGGAGAAAGTGCTGTGGAAGGAATGGAAGTCAAACGTGGAAGTGCTTGGAATAGTGGGTGAGGAGAGTAAACCTCTGAAGGAGATAAGGAGGAGACAGAGTTGGTGGTTGGAAGAGGCAATGAGGGGCGAAGGATTGCTGAAGAGAGTGATAATGGGAAGATATTAGGTAAGCAGGGACGGGGAAGGAAGAGAATATGTTTTATGAACGGGATGAAAAGAGGTAGGACGTATGCCGAGCTGAAGAATGAAACAATGTAAGGAGACTAGGCCTTCAGCATTAAAAGATTAGTATAAGTATTCCTACTTCCACCTAAACCTACCTTAGTTTGCCGATCACCCCTACTAATAATTATCTAAGTATGCCCATTGCACGAAACATCCTGCTCTGTCTCCTGTTCTTCTTTCCTTACCGATGTATACTAATTCGTACGCCTTTTTTTCGCATTTTGTCCATTCTTCTCTGGACACGCATCTCAAACGACTTCAATGTATTCCCTTTCAACATCTGAGTATGAGAAAACTATCAAACACAACCAGTCTTTGTACTATCCTTGATATCATTCCAAACCCATGCTACTTCAACATTTTGCCGGCAAAAATTTATACCCAAGAGCTGACTCAGTATTCGTTGATTCAAAATATATAATTTCTTTAAATTTCCGAAGACAACTGTATAGAAAATATATTTGATAATTTTTAACGTCTGTCTTAATAGATGTGTTACTCCTGTCTAATGCATTAGAAAAAACCCTGTAAATAACAGTCAGTATATGGATTTTCACCAACATACAATACACTATACAGAGTGTCCCATTGATCGTGTGTCATTTTTGACCTATAATTTCAGACACTTTCTTTCGTGCCACATGGATGAAATTTGGTACCTATGTAGAAAAAGGTTGAAAGCTTTGTTGAGTGTAAGCAACATTTTATAAATAAGACCTTTTGACCCCAGAAATAGGGTCAAACCAACAATCCCAATTTTGCCTTTAGGGCTTGGATGGATACTATCAATGCTAGAAAAAATATTGGGATTGATGTATTTTGCAGCAACATAAGTGCTCATAGAAAACAGCTTGATACAGGAAGCATGCAGGTCGTGCTGTTACTACTTAGCAAGTTTATGGAAAAACGTTAGCGAGCAAACAGTCTCAACAGGAGCTACAATGGTCTTATTTCATTCGTAGAAAAAGGACATTTTAAATTTGTTTTTTTTTCTGTAATATATTCCTCTAATCGTATGCTCACGATCTAATCTTCCGTAAATTAGGAAAATAAATTGTAAAATTTTGTGAGAAACGATGTCCCAGGACAGTTCTGCAAAACAGGAGAGAGAAGCATACTGAACACACTCCATATATGTGGTATACCACACTTTTGAAAAAAAATAAAGAAGGAACATAGAATCGGTAGAATTATCGAGGAAGACAAAAGTTTCGAATGCATCAAATAAATTATGAGGAATGTTAAAACGCAGAATTAACAAGGTCTCAATCCTAAAGTCAAAACGATCATTGAGTGGAGGGCTGCAGCAAAACAATCTTCGGATTGATGACCGCTGATGGTAACAACTCCCAAGGGATTTTGTTACCCTTGCTCAGGTGAAATTAAAATCTTAAGAATATAACATTGAAAAATGTTGCTGTTGTCAAGAGGTTAGGAAATAATAAATAAAATGTGGTAATGTTTTAGTTATATATTGATAATAAAAGTCATATTCATAGCTTAAACAACATAGAATAAATTATAAAAAAAATTAAATGCAGTTTAAGTATGCTTTTCTATATTTACCAAAGCATGAGACGCAAATATCATAGTAAGAATTTTGGTATTTTATAATAAAAATTATTATATTATATTGATTAAAAAACAAGATGGCACTTTTTCCACAAGTTTTATTTCGGCACGACGCGTTTCAACCGTTAGGTCATCATCAGGTACAATACATTTATGAAAGGTCTGTGAGCCGTATATATATACCACTCAGAGGGAGAAGTGGGGGGGGGGGGGAATAATTAGGATGGGGGAGGGTTGAAGTGGTTATTGAAATGACGGACGCTTGGGAAATGGAATGGCGAGGATTGGGGAGTGGGAGTAACAAATCGGGGAGAGCCATCTTGTTTTTTAATCAATATGTATACTTTCCACTACATCTCGCCTGCCTCAGTCAATTCTATAATAATTTAAACATGGAAAAACTCATTTGCAAAAAATTGCGGACCACGTCTAAGCATGTTGCACAATGTCTTGTCACGGCTAGAGTCACGGTCACACATATCTTTTCTTACGTAAAGCCGTGATTCTAACTGTAACTAAATACGTAATCAGACATTTTGCAACCGGCCAAAAATGCAACTAAGGTTTTTTTTTTAATTTTGCCACAGCATGATCCGAAAACTTATTATTTCAGGTTCTACATTTACCTGCGGTTTGGTTACTCTTGCATCTTCAATCCGATATTTCTTGGCACTCAATATTTCTTCAAAAAAGAATTATAGTCACAAACACGTGATGCCCCAATATAAAGTAGGAATACTTTGAGCGAAAAGCAAAGAAACAACAAAGTCTCGGGGGTCAAAATGGCTCCTCGGCGGTTCCAGTGTCGATTGAATCCCTCACAAGTTCACTTTCACAATCCCTCTGAATACCTCCTATACCACGGCCCAGTCTCACCATCTACTCTAACAATAGTCACAAGATTCTCATCCCAATATCTGTACTACCCAGGAGACTGCATCGTAACCTCCCAAAAGTCATTTCAAGTTGCCGGTGCAAAACTCTGGGACTCCCTACCTGATGAATTAAAGAAACTGCAGTTCCCGAACCAATTTAAAAACCGTATTTATTATATGTTACTAGGCAAATAAGTTTCCTTTCTTCTTTCTATGTACATACATATATCACCCAAATTGTATATGTCAGCCATATAAAATGAAAAACAATTGTAATTTTAATTTGATATGGATGTCAAGTATTTCCACAAAGTTCAGTCTGATACGCATTTATAAGTCATCTTGTATGTTTTTATAACTATTTTCGGTTATAATATTGTTTTGATGCAAAAAATGGAATATTCTATTGTTGTTATATTGGGACCTTGACAACATGTTTTGTAGTGTATTGTTGTACTTAAGGGACAATGTCCCAGGGAAAATAAATTATTTATCTGTTGTAACGTATGATATGAATTGTGTTGTTGATGCTGGGTTGCTGGGGAGTTGTTGATGAAGAGAAAAGGGGGATTGTTGGGGGAATTGGATTTGGGAGAGGATGCTGGATGCATCAAGGAACATTGTAATGGAAAGAATAAAGAGTTTTCTAACGAAAATAAACGTCTGACGTTACACTGTCAATCTATCTCTCGCTCACCCCAAATCGATTAATCATGCAGCAGTGCATCTGGATCACCGGCCGATCGGCGCAGGGACACATCATCCGCCTGACCGGCGAGCCGGGCCGCCTCCTCGGAGAGTAAACGGCGGCGGGCGGCGCGGCGGTTCTCGGGCCGACAGAACGGACCTGTTCGGGAAACGCGCGTGTGTGTAAGCGGGAGTTGGGTGGGGGAAAGGAGGCGCGGAGAGAGAGAGAGGGGGGGGGTAAAGGCGGGTTGGGATTATATCTGGGTAAGTGGGTCGGGGGAGTGGAGGAAGACGTGAGTGAGCCAGCAGAGAGAGAGAGAGGGCGTCAGACGGCGTTGTGTGTGGTTGATGATGATGCAACGATCGAGAATGATGTGTACTACGGTCGGCTCGCGAAACTTCGGTGATCGCCGGGACGTTTATAAAAGGACGAGAGGCTTGAGGTGGTAGGAGCGATTTTTGTTTATATACGCATTTGCGTGAAACTTATCATAAGACTTCTTCTCATTAGTGATATCTGTAGATAAAAGTGAAAAAAATTGCATCATACCGATTTGTTTTTTTTGGCTGTTCAATGCTATTTTAACGAGTAGCTTTATGGCAAAAGACATACATTTCGTAATGATTCCATTATATGTGCACAGATTTTCTCGTAAACGCAAAATAAAACACTTATTTTTGCTATAATTGTTGCTAAAAATATCAAGGCGTCACGTCGCGAGTCCAATATTCGAAAAAAAACGTCTTTCAATATAGTTTCGAATACATTTTTTATGCCGTGCCGTAAACTCGGGCCATAAAAAGCTACAATCAAGGAAAACATATTAATATAATTCTTGAATAATTTCCATTATTGCTAGCACGGAGAATTCCAACGCATAATAAGATGCCCTTAAAAGAAATGTAAAATATTTTTTTTCGACTCACTAAAAATTGATACAAATGTGCTCTCAATCACCCAAGATTATTGCTCCAGCCACCTTTAGGAGCTGTTCTATATTTGAATTCGATTCTCGCCCGGCTATATCGAATCGAACCAATTTTGTTATCGACTCTGCGGTTTCGTGACGCAATTCGTGACGCAATATCACGAGCATCTCATACCTTAATATTCTTCGCATATTGCGTGATACTGCATGTTACGCGATGTCAAAGAAAAAAAAAGTTTCAAAACGCTCACACATATTTTAATCATAAATCGGATTAATGTCGTAAACTATCGCATTCAATCGATCAATCATGTGACAGCCATAAAATATACAATAGACATAACGATTACGCCGGCAAAAAATATTTACTAACTATTGCGACAGTGGCACCCACCCCATTTTAGGAAAACATTTCCTCTCCATGATCTGGTTGGTTCACTCGGTAAAAATAAACAGAGCCTGAGTGATCGCCAATTCATTATTTCTGTCTGTCGTTCGGAAATCTCAAAATATACGCAGCGAATATTTGATGGCTCAATATTTCTAAAACAAACCCAAATTCCGTCATTCATTTTTTTGGGAAAAAACCGAAAGTAATGTGTAAGAAAATGATGCTCTGCAAGTAGCGATACACATAGAAATATGGCTACAAACGCCATTTCCAAAGAAGTCAACTTTCATGTGTAAAGCCACTTACCCAGTTTGTTGTTAAGTTCGACACATTGAATACCCAGTAAGTATACCTAATACCCATACTATATTTTTGTGCCATTAGCGTTACAATATTTGCTTCACACTTCTTGCTAAAGCTTAAATTAAAAAAATAAAATTCGAATATGATCTCCATTATGGCTAGGAAAATATCTCGCTCAGACTACCTCAAGAGAGGATGTTTTGTCCCACAATCTCATTCCAATTCAGCGCAAGTCTCATTTACGATTTAGTTCCAGGATCACAAATCTCAGTCGAGGTATCGCAAAATCGCGGGGCGTGCAAGTGAGAGGGCGTTGTCCGTCCGGGAATGAGACTCCGACAGAGAGAAAGATGTGAGGAGAGAGATAGAGAAAGGCGTGTTTTGTGTGCGCTGGGAGCGTGGAATTGTGGGAGATGCGTGCGGAGGTGGTTCAGGGGAGAGCGTGATCGGCGTCTACGTGGCCGGGGCTGAGTCAGGAGCCACTTCTGCACGCGGTCGGTCACTCTCCCGCGTGGCCCGAGAGGAGAGAGAGAGAGGAAAAAGCGAGGCACATGAAGAGATACGGAGATGGTGGGATTCGCGCGAGGGAGTTAAGTCTTACGAGAAGGTTACGCCAGCATCCGAGAAACATTCTAGCGGCGAGCGGTGGATTTATAAGGCGGACGGAGCGGGTCTCCGATTTAGAAACGGGAAAAGTCCGCTAGTCACGCCGGCTTCGTCATAGTTAAAGCGTTGCGGATGTGATTCGCCATTGGTGACCGAATCGCTTCGTCAAGCGTCCGCGAGGGGGAAGTGAGAGGACGCAAAACGGATCATGAACGGTTCACCGGTCTCGGATCAACTGTCCGATGAGACAACAAAGCATTCATAACGGTCGAGGTGCAGAAACTAATATTTAAACAGCGAGAACACGCAAATTATTCTTTAAAAATTTAGCACCATTTTGCACAAGAGTAGCGTTGGGTTATTTTTTCTGGCGGTGCAGCGGAAGGATTTTTCGTCTCCGAATCGGAAGTGGTAATGGATTCAACGATCTATCATCCATTTCACTAGATTGCATCATCGTATGCAGGGGAAAATAAAAAATGACCAACCTTGGTTTCTATTTACTAGTCATTAACTCGTCATTGACAATAATGACCAGATGTTGTAGGTCTCAATTGAATGTATTCTTAGGTAATATGTTATAGGTAAGTAATTATTTGACAAATTGATGTAAATGCTGTGCTGTTGTTTTGCTGTTTTACCATCGTATATTTTATTTAGCCCTGAATATGGAATAATTAAATTCCGAAATGTCGGCAAATAATAGCTGTTTTAATTTCATGACCTAAACTTGACATTACTTCCTTATATTATATAGAAAATTAAACGGTTTCCAGCTCTAATTTTTGGAATTTCAGCATGTCAAAATCCTTAAAACACTCCACAGTGTTTTATAATAACAGTCGGCCACGGCTTTCACGCAATATCGTCACTATTAAGACTGCAAGTAATCTTAATAATGACGCTCTTGCGTTGAAACTGTGGTCGACTATTATTTAGTTACAGCGCGGAAATAGAATTTATTTTCAATTATTTCAGCACACGAGGGTGCTAGGACACCAGCGATTATGTAGCTTTTGACTCGTTTCATAAAACAGGAATTCAATAAATAAGGTTTTCATTCTTAATGTGTTATGATTCTTGATGCAGCGAGAGATCTATGTTCATTGCGTTTTTTTACAGTTGTGATCACGAATAGTACGTTGAGTGAACAGCTATTGGTATATAAATTTTAACTACTGCTAATAAGAACAGGGCTACTTGAATAATAACAGGATTATTTAGGTTTGGCATAAGTTTTTGGCAATAGTCTAAAATTTGAGAATTCATTTCCACCACGAGATTGATTTAATTGATAAAAATGAACATAAAAAAAGAAAAAAAAATTGGAGTCATAAAATAAGGAACTAAAAATTACTCTCAACGTGAAATTTAAAACCGTTAAGGTCGCAGACTTTTCCCTTGGACTACAACCATGTCGTTACGCAAGAGAACGCTATACAATATCATGCAGTTTCCCTCACATCCCAAGTCTTCTCAAATTGCGAACAATTGCCCTTATTTAAGATGTAACTTCAAAATATAAACTCTATCAAGTACCTTTAGATACATTCAAACGAATATTCTGAGGTTATATCAACTGTCCTTTCCCTTGGACTACAACCTTGTCGTGGTACAAGGGCTTGCGTGCTTCGATGACCCCTGGAGCTGAACTGGCGGAAGCAATGCTTCTGGTAGGGTCACTCATGCCAGATTGGTCTAAGGTTAGGAGAGAGACGAATGGTAGTCCGCGCAGCGTCTGTACCTCAGTGAGGCGGCTGCAAAAGGCGTCTGACCCCAGTGGGGCGGTCTCTGAAGTGATGATGTCACGTAAAAAACACTATTGAGTAAGGCCCCGGAATACCATCTCAATAAAAACAAAAACCTTGAAATTATGGACAGTTAACAAATGATAATGAATCCTGGCAACTACGGGACTCGGTCCAGTCGGCCGGGTGTCGTGCTCGGCAGCGGTGGGAGCAAGGTAGAATACTTGAATGAATGAATGAATGAAGGTCGCACACCATTTCACGGAAAGAGTACTAAAATGAGGTCGTAGATGAAGAAGACAAGGAGTTGCACAGAAGAGATCCTTGGTGACAAATACTAGGTTTTAAAATTTTAATATTATGGTATCCATACACAAAATGTACACCAACGCTTTTGCATTTCTGAATACATAACTGAAAGAACCGGAATCCGGCCAGACATATTATCCGACAGGAAAATATCTATGCAATGTCGCTGTGATTGAAATCGTGGACTTTCAAGATTAGATAATAGGTAACGGGAATAGGGCCTTTCGAAATCTTATACGCAAGCTTACAGCTAGCACCTAGAATAATGCCTCCTTCACTAGGGGAAGGGCTAAAAGCAAACATTTCCCACGGCCCCCAAGGCATGGCGAGCAGACTCGTGACACAAAAAGCTATGAGTTCCCTCAGCTGATTCCGTTTAGAACGGAGGCCACCTTTCAGTGCACCTTTGTAACTGCAATCGCGGCCTTGGTGGAGTCATTCCGCATAGATAAAATCGTATTTCTGAACTGCAACGGCACATATAGGCTCGCGAGTCAAAGCTCAAGGGCAGGGAAGGTCTTTTAAAAGCTGGCGAGCGCTCCCCGATGCGAACGTCCTACCTACTTCCGGCCCCACTATGCAACTAAGAATAGCAAAATTTTAAGCGCTTCTTTCTCCTCCACTCGGATTTCCTCGGTAAACAAGTCAGGGCAGATGAAAATTACAAGGAGGAGTCCCCTGGCGAGTTAGCGCGATGTGTCAGTTCCGAGAGAAATCGCGTGAAAGTGAACTTCAAAGGAATGCTTTACTCATCTCGGGGGTGGGTGGGGGGAGCAGCTACGGGGCGGATCCACATTCCACCGTCCTTGCCTTTGGATAAGGTAATCGCCGAGAACCTTTCTCCTCTTATGGAACTTCACACGTTCTTCGAATTCCCCCGCGGGCACAATGAAACACGAAGAATGGTGTTTACTTTCAAAACTATTCATTTTTTTTAAATTCGAGCGTGAATCAGACATCGCGTTCTAAAGGGTAACTTCGGGGATTTGGAAAGGCTAAAAGTACACGAACGACGCCGGACAAGGGCATTGATTAAATTCAAGAATTCGCTCTATTTAGAAACCAAGTTTTGCCATTTCGTCTTTTTTCACTGGTAATCTATTATTATCTGATTTCATCTGTGCTAGAAAGTGCAATAACCATTCATTTTAATCTACAAATTTATCGATTTTTTTCTCCTAGTATAAATTCCATAACAATGACCTCCATTCAACATCTTTAAATGCAAGACAAGGGCAAAGACAAACACATACGCCAATTAAGGTTAATTGTATAAATATTACAATAATACCGTGCTATAGACGAAGCTTCTCTCTACTCGATTTTCCTATATTTTTATTGCTTGTCTCTTTACTTTGCATATCACATATGCCCCTCCTTTAAGTAGAACACGTTACTATCAATTGAATGCACTAACTAACACAGCTATTGTGCCTTTCTACCAAGCAATATAACTACTCCCATGAATATACATATTCCATAGACTTACATCCTAGCCTCAGCACTGTGATATTATCCTTTGTAAACTGCATATCATAATAGTATCCACATCAAAAATAGCTCTAATATTGCATGGTTACACAACATTGATATTGTCTCTCCGGACCAGTCATATGATGAAATAACTATTTATTGATGTGGATGGATTAATAAGAACATACATAAACGTTTTCCTCACATTTGAGTATTGTACATGATAGAAAATTTTCCTGCAAATTTAAGTATATAATTCATAAAGATATGCGTCAACTGCGGACATTAATAATAGCCTTAAAATAGAAATTTTAAAGTTACGTGAGCCGAACGGCATCGGGATCTCAATGGTCTGACATCACTGTATGGTATCGCTTCTCTGCTCTACGCATATTTCGACATGGAAGGATCGAGTTATTCCAATTCTTTGTATTCAGCAAAGAAAAGTATAATGTTTTTCATCGAATATGATTAAACCAGCTGAACCTGTAACTTGAAAATTCGTATTAAAGGCTGCAATGCCGTTGCTTGAGGTCATATGCCATATTCCCGATGACGTAGCGCTTTGACGCCGCAGAGGGTGCGTAATATTTAAACAAGGAATATTTTCATAACAAAACGTTGTTCTTTGACTAAACTTTGGTCCTGTACACTTAAGTATATGAACTCCACTTATAAGAAGCTTAGTGCTTAGAAGATTAAAAAAATAGTGCAGGTTACCGATTGTCTTCATTTCCTTGTAACCGCTTTCTCCTTCCTGCCTAAGGCCAAGGTGCCGTTCGCATTGATTTGGAGTCATTGTATTGTGCCCTTATTGTTGCTTGAACCAAATTGAGCGGTCCACACGTCATTGGACCTACGAAGCTTCCCTAAACTCCATACCACCATACATTTTAATCCATACATTTCAATCCATACATTTCAATTCTTCTGTCACAAAATAATCTTCAGGATTCTTACACGTAAGTGTATAAGTTTTCTTCGAAGGAAAATGACATTCTAAACCTTACGGTTGAAAAACACGCTTTCCGTTGGGCAAAACCATCACAAAATTGTGCCAGCTGGTGTTATAAATATGAACTGATTTTTTAACGGTGTTTTAAAGGAAATTGTCCACCAAAAAACAGCACAGCAATCGCACGGTGATTAGTAAAATCACATGCGATCCATAGTATTGTCCACTTGCTCCCTTAGAAGGGGAAATGGATGAACAGCAAGATATGTATTGATGGATATTTCAGTCATTGACAATGCGTTGTAAGAAATAATATCTGTAGCCGTTTGTTTGATAGTATCCCTCATTCATTTTGTCCCATATGACGAGTTCTAGATGAGCAACGGCTTGCCTCGATGGATACACTTCTAAGCTTCGTAGGACTCTGCTCGAATTTGATGTGGTGATCTTCCTAATCGGCCCCTGTCTGCAAGTGGCAGACAGTACGTACGAAATGGCCATAGCTGTCGAAGCACGTTAAACTAAATTACTCCCAAAATACTACTCGAGTTCTAGAGATCCACTGCAGTATGACGAGCAGATGAACGCGTAAGGATGAGCAGGTATTTTTTAATGCGGAATTTCACTTCCGGGGAGGAGGAAGAAAACGTAAAAATACGCGACGAATTAGCGTCAACGCTCCGCTTAGAAAGAAACGAGAGAGTCACTCTGGACAATGGGGAAACTTTCGCCGAAAGATGAATGTACACAAACGACTGCATTTCCGTTTCCCGCGCGACTCCAATTCGCACGCCGCAATAATTCCAACGAGAGTGTCACCTAGCGGTCGAACGAGAAGTCACCTTTTCTCTCCCAAGGCTAACAAACCACAAACGCTCGACACACAGGCCAGCCTAGATGAAAAATTAACGCGAAATAAACGGAGGACCTCTTCCATCTAGAAAAGATCAAAATAAATTATAACCGTCGTATTTATTCTCTTGAGGTTAAAACCAAATTATACCCCCTGCCATCTTAAATCTCGTAGAAGCGGTTCACATGTAAAATAGTCAGCTTAAGGCAGCTGGAGTGGTAATCATGGATTATTGAGTGCCCATTTGAATAATTTTTAAGTAAGTCGAAACATTTCAAGGACCACATTTCATTTATCTAAGTCAGGGGTCTCCAAAGTACGGCCCGCGGGCCACATCTGGCCCGCAAGATGATTTTATCCGGCCCGCAGAAGAATTATGCGGAAATAGACCGCATAATATTTGCTTGAATGGTCGCTACTTGTAAGTAATTAGTGTTTCAAAATTTAAATCTCAGTTAAATAACATTTTAAAAGCACAAATTAGGTAACATCATTCATATTATTGGTTTTGTGATGAAAATGTGTGAATTTGCTGGTAGTGTTCGTCGTCATCAATAAACAATAATTTAATTTAACATACTCTGTAACCAGTAATAAAATTGTCTGATTTCGAAAAGACTCATATCTGGAGTTTCCTATTTATTTAGTTTTACTAAGGCCCGGTGAAAATAGTTCGAGTACCCGTTTTGGCCCTCGTTACGATAAGTTTGGAGACCCCTGAATTCTAAGTGTATCTGGGATAGAAGAAGAAACTCTGCAATTCCACATAATATCTGTTTATGCGTCGAAACTCAACATACAGGCAGTAATGGAAACGATACAAAAATTTATATTTTAACGTTTATTCCGTTTTTAAAGAATTTTATGACTAGAGTTTTTAGATGAAATTTAGGCGAAATTATATTGAAATATGTTGTTTTAGAACATTGAACTCAGCGTGACACCTTGATATTGGTTAGCAACAATAAAAATAAAAAGAAATTATTGTTTCACGTTTGGAAGAATATCTGTATACAAGTAATTGAATTATTACGAAATAAATGTCACGTGGCATAATGCTACGTGTTAAAATAGCATGGAAATGCCAAAACTCCAAAACAGTATGATACAATTTTTTTCACTTTTATCTATAGGTATAACTAATAAGAACACGTATGCAAAGCTTCGCGAGAATCTGTACATAAACAAAAATCATTCAAACCACCTTAAAGCTACCAAATTGGTACGAAAGGACTTCCACGGGGACCTATGGACGGAACCTCGGCCCCTTTACTACAAGCCTTTCGTATGCCTTCATCTCCCTGACGTCCTGTTATCCACAAGGGAGTGTCACCAAGTTTTGCTACACCTGTACCTCCGGTGATGGACCACACACCAAGTTGAGGGAGGATGCTGGAATAACCGAGGACCTTGAGCGTGTAAAGGCGGACGTGATTCTGAGTTCGCCACTTCGCGTCAGTTCCCGAGCGCGCTCTCCGGCTAGCTTGCGAAATCCTCGTCTGGGTCTCCCCCCGTGACGTCAGACCGGCGAGACGTGTCGTCATGACCGCTCGGATCCGCGAATAGGAAGCGGGCGCGGTAGGATGGCGGCTCGCCTCATAACCTTCTTTTCACCGTGTCGGTTTCGAAGCGCTCGAAAGCCGGATTTTGAAAAACAATTAACGTCGAATTTGCGTTAGTGTGGGATTATGGTACCTTGCCTGTTATGCCGGCGTTCGTAGGACATTTAAGGTAGTTTGAGCGCGATAACACTTCACATAAAATTTGATATACTTGACCTAATTATAAAGAATCATCTTTCCAAAGTTAACAAAATAAAAGCCGCACACCGCAATGCTTCTTGAGATACTTGCAAAAAACGGCATTCCGTTGCTTATTGGAAATAGTGCGTGTAGGTATGCACTCCGCAGAGACTGCATTTGAGAAATGAGGAATTTATTACGCGTAAATCGCGTCATAAAATTTAGCGGAGTGTTAAATGTCTACTTTCTAAACCATTTTTAAAAATAAATCAATTACTCGGTGCAATAATATTTACGAAACCGCAAAAACATCTGCGGTTGTGATGGCGTTTTCAGCGTAAGGCGTGGAAAAAATGAGTCAAGTTTTAACTTTATATATGTATGTTTTGTTGTTTATTGAAAATTTCAATGATTTAAAACATATTTTTTGTGTAAATAATATTACAATACTTACTTCATGCTTCTTGCAGCAGCTAAAATAAAAATAAAATTCGAATATAGTCTCTATATTGACTAGGGAAAATCTCGCTCAAACTATTTTAACGTGGAACACGCGTTCATTTGCGGAAAAAATAGGGTTCGCTCGAAATTGCCTTTGCGCGGAACTCATTGGATGTCGCGGTGTCATATCGCTGTTCTCTTGCGCTTTCATCGGTAATTTTTATGAATGTATGTGTCTGAATTGGAGGGAACACAAAATATTGCGTTTTCGATCACCTATTAACAACATCCGATTTTTATAACCACACGAAAGATACACGCCCAGAATTTGCTACAAAGGTCGGTTTCCGAAGAGTCATATGTCATTGAATCTACCGCTGATTGTGAGCAGTATCATTGCCCTGGGCAATGCGCATTGAAATGATCGATAAAGGAAGCACTAAAATGGAGTTATATCGTGGATGAATATTGCGAATAACATCTCGGGACCTGTTTACGGTATCGAAAGTTCCAAGTCATTATTGAACAGAATCGGACCAACGCTAGTCATTTTGATGAAAATTTCAAGAATTTTCTTCGAATACTGTCGAAGGAGAAAGAACTCCTTCGCGTGGCTTGCGGAAGGTATTTCTCGAAAATTCGACCCGCGGTGGAAGAACTCTCATTTCCTCAGTGTGGTCTGCCGGGGGAAATAAAAATTTCGACGTCACCGTTATTCCCGGTTAGGCATGCACTCCGGGCTTCCAATACGCCAACTGAATCTCACGGTGTGCCTCTCGTAACAACTCCAGGCAAAAAGGAAATAACGAGTTATCGGTACTTAGTCTGTAAAGTTGTCTTCGAGGAAGTTTATAGCATTCTCATGCAAATGAAGACGCTCCACACCAATCAAGAAACGTCTGTATTATCCTCCGACTGTCTTCACCGTGACGTGGCATATTTATGGTGCAATATCAGGACGAAACAGTTGATATAAGCTCAGAATATCCGTATGAATGTATCCAAAGGTACTTGATAGAGTTTATATATACCTAGAAGTTACGTCTTAAATAAGGGTAATTGTTCACAATTTGAGAAGACTTGTACATGTGAGGGAAACTACGTGATATTGTATAGCGTTCTCTTCCAAACGAAAAACTTCTCTTGATAGTTTGCGACGGTTATAAACGTTTTCTAATCATCAATGAGATGCTATGATTAAAATATAACAATAAAGCGGGTTTGCAAACGCAATCCGAGGATGAACATAAAAAAAATAATTTTCAAAGAGAAACCCTGAAACTTTGGTTACCCTGGTTGAGGAAACCCTGAAACCTTGACGCTTTGTATTGCAAGACAAAATAGAAGCAAAAATACATTTGTGAAGGGCACAAACGAACACAGTGAGCAATTACGAACTTCCATACTTTGGTGTAAAGAAAATATAAAAATACACTACATATTACTCGCATAATTGTAATTCTTTTATGAAGTCTAAAAATGCTTGCGTATCCAAAATGATGCATAAAATCTTCTTTGGAATTGAAAAAAACACTTTCGAAATGGTCCTGACAATGGATTAAGTCACTTGCAAAATGTATGATCGAGAGGTCATTACAATATTCGAGCGTTTATATAGCGCCATACTTATTATCATACCATAAATCAATGTTTTTTGCAAAGAATCCGAGCCATCCATCACTTGAGGCAAAACGATTAGGTAACACGACAGTTTAACCACTGATAATAATTCCGAAAAAGTGACAAATTATGAATAACTCGGGTGGAAATCCCAAAATGATTTGGGATAGGGCAACATTCGTCAAGACTAGGATAAGGTGGTCGCAATCAGTAGCCATATTTCTTTCACAAACCATAAGATGGAAAGGCTAACCTCACGATCATTTATGGGGTAGGTGGTAAATGAATGGACGGTAAGGGGTCAATGCCATTTGAAAGTCCGAGTCTAGGAAGCAGACGATGGGAAACCGAGATGGTGGTAGACATTTGAAAGGTATTTGGAAATTTACCACAGCTATCTCAAATAAACTCAAAATACACTTCGACCTCTTTAAAATCCACAGTTGTGCATAGGAGGAAAGTGCTAAATGAAATCAAGGGGAAGTTTGATAACTTGTTTATGACACTCCCCAAACACCTCTGATTTTTGGGATTCTCTGAAAGAAATAAATGAAGGATTCAACATTCTTTTAGCATTTGCTTGAAAAAACATTTCTACCACCATGTCATTCTGTCGTAATATGGTAATGTCTTCGGGATTCGTATGATGATATTAAAAAGCCATAAAATTTAAAGTACTACTAAAAACGGCATAACTGAATACATATTAACAAACTTAGATCATTCCTATGCATGCAACGTCCTGACCTATTTTTTACAAGAAACAGACTGCACGCATCTTCCTAAATGCAATCAAATTATTTTTAACTTTGAGTAATGAATGCAAACAAAGGCAATCACATTATGGCGAAAAATATTTCCAAAGGAAATGAAATCGTAAGTTCACCTGGCGGAAATTTTTGAGGTCAAAGCCTAGCACACGAAATTCGCGGAGAGAAATTCATCAGCTACCAAGAAATGGTGGGTGTGGCTTTCATCATGCATATCATCATTTAACGCGATGATGAAAGATGGACGGACGTTAATATAAGATGCATATACTCCACCTCTACATAGGTACTCAACCAAATTAATGGGGGAGGTACACGGACAGCTCTGCTTATAATATCACGACCGTGGGGAGATTTCTTTTATGTTCCTTTCGTAAAAAATATCCATCTACTAGTCCAAGTCCATTTTGAACTCATGGTATTTTTCTACATTTTGCCTGCCTTCTTTCTATTTGGAAAGATGATGTCGCCGACCTCGGTGGCGGCGAGGTAACGTCCTAGCCTGCTAACCCAAAGGTCGCGGTTTCGAGTCCCGCCTGGGGAGGATTCTTCACCTCCCAGGGCATGGTTGCGTGTGCTCGTCCGTTTTTATTTGTTAATACCCCAATATAAACGCCAATTGAGAGCTGCTTTCGGTGGTTGTTGTTAAATGTATAAATAAAAAAATGATTAAATCCATTTTGAACTATTGGTGTATTTGCCTGCCTTCATTCTGTCTGGAGTTATGATTAATCTCAAGAAAACTATAGTAATGAGGTTTTCCAGGACAAAGAAAGCGAGACTGATCACAAAATCAGGAGGGCACAAACTGGAGCAAGTAGAGTAACTACCTCGGTTGTACATACTTTGAAGGAAAAATATCCCCTTAAGCCCGGCTTAGAGGCATAGGTAAATTTCGATTTTTTAAAAATATGGATTCAGCTCATTTAGCTCACCCATTGCAGTCAGGGTTAGATGCATCACAAATTGTATCAGACAAAAGTTTTGGATAATAAGTATTTAGAAGATCTACTTACTATTACTTTAAATCGAATCTAATATTGTGCCTACTATTGTGTGATGAAGTTATGTTATTTTTGCCCAAAAGCCCCTAGTTTTTCCACCCCTTGAGCTAATGGTTGGTGCCAGGGGGGCAAGGGTGCTCATGGGCTCGGGCCGCTGAACGTCCAGAGGGGGCCGGTTTTTGTGACCTCCCCTCCCCCTTCTGAAAACATTCGTGCGTTAAAAACGCGTTAAACTACTATTTCATAGGTATTTATGTACAGTATGACAAAATTGTACTTGCACTCAGAGATGTTTGATCTGCAGGCTGTTCAAAGTTTGGAGCCCGACCCGCCGTGCCCTTCGGACCCGAGCCCGAAACCTACAAAAAAAGGCGTGTAGTGCGTGGCCTGGGGCCCGGGCGGGAATCCCCGCCTTCCCACCCAGGCCTGGTTGGTGTTATAAAAAATATTCCAAACAAAAGTTTATGGTAGTAGTCTTAGGAAGTATAAGAAATTCAAACGAATGAAATATATTTCATACTATGGGTAATACTATAGAGTGAGTTTTTCAGTTTTTCAAAAAACCTTCACTATTTCCACCCCATTGGTCCGATTGTTACCATTAACGAACTTGACCGAGATTTTATACATTTATATTTCATGTATCAGTCTAGAAGAAATTTGCGCAAAATTACGGCAGTAATTGTGACAAAAAGTGATATAAATGTATATAAAATTTGAGTTTGTGATGATTTTGGGGTCTAATGACCATGAAACGAAAACTTGGTAGATATTTTCCGGAAGACGCACCATGGTATAAACAGTAAAGGTAGTCTTTCTTCGAAATATAACAAAAAAAGTACAGTAGCAAAATAAATTTGAATCAGAATCCCAATAGCGGAAGAAGCGTCCAGCATTAAGAAGGAGCGATGAGGTTTTTATAAGCATGTAAGAAAAGGCTGGCAAAAAGCTTGATATGAAGTGCAGCGTTGTATGGTCACGGGGACTCACAATCAGGTAAAAGAGGACGAGAATGGACTACAGGCGTTTAAGAAGAGAATACGGAGGAGAATAGAGAAAGTGTAGTAAAGTGAAAGGAAGACAAAGGAGGAAGTTTTTGGTATGGTTGTTGAGGAGAGGAAATATTTGGAGGAGATAAGGATGCAAAGTAGGGGGTTGAAACAGTTGATGAGGGGCGAAGGGATGCTGAAGACCGTGGTAGAGGGGAGGACGTTGGGTAAGCGGGGAATGGGAAGAAAGAGATAGGTTTAATGGATGGGATAAAGAGAGATAGGAAGTGTGCTGTGATGAAGAAAGACTATGTGTAAGAAAACTGGGGCCTTCGACTATGAAAACCTAGAGGGATTTTTACTCTCTTCCATCGGAAACAACCTTGACCGAGAGATTACCGGTAATCAACCAAACAATCATTCCATCCAAGATTCCAATTCCTCTCCTCCATGTATCACGTTTAAACATCACATTGGCGACTGGTGAAGATGGCTTTATAGCCCTCTTCACCAGTCGTCTTTCCTCAATCAGCTAATTTTGGTACCCCCTAATTTCTCCTTAAAGCTTTCTTCTCTCTCTTACCGTTTCTGACAATTCCTCAATGGTTTATCTCTCCACCTTGCTTTCTCTTCCTATCTTTTTTCCTTGACAAGTATCGTAGTTAGAAGCTTCTTCTTTATATGTGTTTACACTGGCAAGTTTATTGCGCTAGTTACTTGTAACAAGCGACTTTTTACGTGAACTTCACGTGTAAACGGCCCTGCAAATCCTCTTGCTGAACTTTCAAAAAATAATCCAAGACGCTTGCAGAAGCGTATTGTTGCCAATGTAAACGGCAAACAATGTCTCTGTATTAACTTGTGAACGATTTGTCGTCAGGGTAAAATTCCCCGCAAGCTATTGCGGAGGAAACTGGAAGAAGTAACTTTCCAGTGTAAACCCACTCTTATATTTGTTGAAAACAGCATTTTTTCAATTTTCAGCATTTTTGATAAGAAAACAGAGATTTTTACTCTCCTTAACTTATTTGGCTGTTACTTGGATTATATTTGTTTGTTGTTAGGTTAAGTTTTTTTCATCATATGTCAACTGATTCCGTGGATTAAAAAAAAAAATGAAATTTTAATGGGCGATATAAACATACTTTATTATAAGAGATTTTGCTTGATTTTGGGAAGGCAGATTTTTTATTGCAGGCCGTTGCGTGTTTTTTAATGTGAATCATTGATTTGGATATTATTTTTGTTAGGCCAAGTAGTAGCAAAAGTGGAGAGGGTACACCTCTTTCAAAGCTGTTCCCATAATTGAGATTTCTCCCGGCTGTCGGTTCGTCGCTCCGCGATGCGATGAACGCTGATGAGTTAAAGGCCGTTTGCGAGACTACATCTGACAGCCGCACCCGAGAAAACTCGAGTGTTTTGCATACCACCGCATGGCTTCTTTTAGGCGAAGCAAATGTATTCAAGAGGCTGAATCTTTACACACGAACGTTCCGAGAATTTTGCAGACGGAGCTAAAGTCACGGGTCACGCAACTTATGTAGTAATAGGAACACAAGGGAAAGTTTTTATACATTGTTTTCTTTTTCCAACCAGGTTTAGAGACTATGCAAAAAGTATCTGTTGGTTGGAGAGTAGTAAAATAAATAAACTGTAAATGAAAAATGTGTATTTTTGTTGAATGGTTTAGGCACCTGCTGACTAGTCTTAGACTTAATGGGACCTAGGAATGTGATAATAGATTCATACCATTCACATTTATATGTCTCAAGCTCATGTATAATAATATGTAAGTTAATAGCATTGGTTGGTCTAACATATTGGTTGTAATCGTAGTAATTGTCAAATTGTATTGTATTTGTCAAAATTGTAATTGAAATTTTTGTTCAAAGTGAATAAACATAATTAACTAAAAAAGTGGGTGATATTGTGGGCTTAAGTCGAATGTTTGCAAAAGATGGGAGGATATATGAGGAGATAAAGAGACGTGCGAATGCTGGAAGGAGAGTAGTAGGTAGCATTTGGAGCATATCTAGGAATGGGTGTTTGTAAAATGAAGAAATAATTGCAATTTACAAAATTGTGCTCCTTAGAACTTTATTTCACGGCGGAGAAACTTGTGCATGTCGGGATAAGCATAAGAGTCGGCTAAATGCATTGGGAATGGGGCACCTGAGAAGTGTTTGAGGCAAAAGTAGGATGGATAGGATTAGGAATGAGTGGGTGATGAAAGAATGTGGAAAATATGCTCAGATAATAGACATGTATGAAAGAAATGTGTTTCGTTTGTTTGTTCATGTCGAGAGGATTAATGAGATTCGAATTACAAAACAGATTTACAAGAGTGAAACAGATTTTCAGCAGAGTGAATGATGCGAGAGGAACGGGTAGACCGAGAAAGTCTTACTATGAATGCGGTGGAAGAGACTCTTAAGAGGATAATTATTGGACGTCTTAAGAACAAGTGAGAGTGAATGAAGAAATGCATGAATATAACAGAAGCAAAACAGGTTTGGAAGGAAAGGGTAGTATGGAGGATATTACAAATATCGAAGCTAGTTTTGAAGGCCGAACGCCGAAAATGAAGATCTTTTACGTACCCCATTTAAATAGATTATCCAATTAGATGGTACAGGCATCCATTTTTGTTGGATCCCACATCTAACTGAAGTGGATGGTATTTCGAAGAAACTAAAGACAATAAAGGTTAAAAAAATATATCGGAAAAATATTCGACCGCCAATAATCACGTACCTGCAACTTCGTATGCCATTACCGAATGCGCATACACCGCACGAGCAGTTGGGAAAAAACACGAGAAAACTTTGCCATTAAATATGAAGCAATATTTTTAGCTTCAATTGTTGTTGATAAATCCGCCAAAAATAATTCCATGTACGCAAATCATTTCCTCCTTGTTTGGCTAAATTACGCCAATATTATGGTAGAATTTAATTAGAAAAAGTTTACTACCAGCTGTATTAAAAAAATTTAAGCCATTTTGCTGAAATGCTCTCCGGCTGTGATACGAGTTGGCTGTATGATCCAACCAGATGTCCCCAGGCCCTATGTGAGTGTTTTCAAGATCAGCACAGTGATGTGGAAGGAACCTGGGCGCTCATCTATTTAAAATGGATGATACATCCAAGTGTCTTCGATATTGTATCGATTGGAGCTTATGTTCGGAGCAACCCTGTATAAAAAAATTGGATGCCTCACCCAAACCTTTTTATTAGTGTAGAAAGGGAATTCATTTGACAGTTGTACATACTTGAATTCATTATTGTCTTTTACTTGAGGCCAGTATTATGACACATCGTAGCCTTTTACAGACACATATTAACATACGAATACTCCAGGTGGTGGACCGCGGAAGCCAACCAAGTAGGTTCGAATCCCGCCTCAAACATAAAAGTTTTGCTTACTTAAGAACAGTCTCAGGTTAGGGGAAACGATATAACTTTGGCCGTTGGCGCACCAAAAGGTCCTGCCAAGATTTAATCAAGAGAATAGAATTGGATTGCAAAATAACATGATATTATATGAAGATCAATTGGAATGGGAGAATCACCAATAAAGAAACCTTATGATGAGTAGTTGAGAGGGGTAATACATATAAGGAGAAATCAGGAAAGAAGAAGAGGCAAAATCACTGGACGTAATTTGCAACACAGCATCATCTCAATATTAGACGGAGAATAGAATAGGAAGAATCACAGAGGAAGAAATAGAATATATCAGGCAACTTATGGAGAACCTCAAACTGAAAAATTATGAACGAATGCATAGGATAGCTGATAAGAAAGTGGCGTGGAGAGCTGCAGCACACCAAACTTCGGATAGATGGCTGTTGATAATGATACTGATAATGCAAAATTAAAACCGAGAAAACTTTGATCAAAAGGCTCAACATTAAGTCCCATTGAACGGTATACTCCGAGAGTTTGCGAATAAATAAATGATCTTGCATCAAGGCACGGTATCATTTGTCAAGAAGGAATTCTTTTAACACATCAGTTTAGCAGTGTATCCCTCTTATTTTTTCGGCTCTATCAAATTAGAGATGTATTTCGTGGTCATAATTGTGTCATCCGTGCCATACTGAAACCCGCTTGACGTGAATTTTTCAATTAATCCTAGCTTTGCTAGCAGCCTTCGAGTCTCTAGCTGCTGCCAGCCTAGTCCCTCCGAAATCTGTGTTACAATCTCAGGACGCTCGAAGCAGTTTTGAACAAAGTCTGTGGCTTTCTATTGCAATTTATTAATAACACAAGTTTACTCTTTCGGTGCGGGGTAGCAAATGCTCGCCGCGTATTCAAGGCGTGGCCTCAGAAGAGCCATATTGCATCTCTCTTTCACTTTTTCATGTGAGGGTCTAGCATTCGTCGAACGCAGTCAAAGGACTCATGATTAACACAGCTTAGTACTTTTCTACAATATTTTATTATTGCACGCCGCGGTTCGCCACTTTACGGCATCTTCCGGTCCACAATATATTATTTACAGAAGTTTGTATATTATACATTGTGGGTCTTGTTTGTATACAAATTTCTGTATATTATATATTGTGGACCTACGATGCCGTAAAGCGTCGAAACGCGGCGTGCAATAATAAAATATTGTAGAAAAGTACTAAGCTGTGCTAATCATGAGTACTAGTGACTTCTACGAAGTGAAGCCTGCAACAGTCAAGTGCAGTCAAAGGAGTTGATGCTGTACATTTTACATAGCGTACCATTCTGCAATGACGTACGTTAATAAGGATTTTAAGAAATAAATAGCGAAAATGCCATTATGGAGTGCAGCGTGGCTAGGTACAGAAACGTGGTCCCTGTGAAAAGAGAATGAGTAAAGACTGTAGGTTTTTGAAATGTGGGCATGAAGGAGAATGGAAGAAGAACAGTGGGCGGAAAAGGAAAACGAACGAGAAAGTGCTTGGTATGGTAGGTGAGTAGAGGAAACTTGTGGAGAAGAATAGGAGGAGGCAGAGTTGGTGCTAGAAAGAAGAAATGAGGGGTGCCGAAAGCCGAGACAGAAGGGAGGATGTCGGGTAAGGGGGGAGGGAAAGAAAGAGAATAGGTTTTATGGACGGGATGTAGAAGCGTAGGACGTATGCCGAGATGAAGGAAGAAATCGTGTTGGGAGAGGGCCGTTTGCATGTAAATATCTAAAGGATTTTTATCATCATTTGGGCCTCATTCATATCACCATTTAACATCTATTTGGGCCGACATTAACCCATTACTTAATAACAATAAAAATCTCTATTTTATACCACCCAACGTCACTCTATCAACATTCAAATACAATTTTCACCGCCTCCTGAGAGCTCGTCGAGGGAATTGAAATCAGTTTCAAGGGGAGGAGGGGGAGAGGACGCGGTGAGGCATGAATTCAAACCCCTTGAGTGGAGACGGCTCGCTGGGTCGCGGGCACGTAAAAAGACATCCGTGAACTCGTAATTCACTCCGAAAACCTCGTAATGTCTCGCGCGGCTCCGAAACAAAAACAAAAGAGGAGCGACTGCGCGCGGGCGGAAAAGAAGAAGACGAGTGGGGGATATGGGAGGGGGGAGGAGGACTATTGCGGTCCCCTGCTTGAATGCCCAAGATAAATACGGAACGTAATGGATGCAAGCACCAACGGTGGGTGAATATGGGGTATGCAAGAACGAAGGGGAGAGATGCATTAGAAGGGTAATGAAGAGGGTATCGGTATGGTGAGGTGGCTAAGGGTACTGGAATTCATTCCTGCGGGTAAGGGGTCGAATCCTGGCAATGGCGAAGGTTTTTTTTCAGCGGGATTCCAATCCCTACTTTAGTTCTGTGTGGAGAGCGCTTCGATTATCCTACTCCGTGGGATGGGAAGTTGAAGAGGTTCCACCTCGACTGTGTGAGTCAAAACAAAAACTACGTTCCACCTATTTGTTTATTTCATTTAAGAATATCCTGCTTACACTAATGACATGCTTTACCTATTGAAAACCAACTTATGTTACAAAATATGCAGATTATTCAACAAGGATATTTTTAATTAATACTTTTTCCCAGCTGTAGGAGGTGACTACGGCATCATTTCTCTAGAATTAGCGCATTTTCACTTCATTATTGCAGTAGTTAGCTAATAACTAAAAATGTAAGGTAGTAAGATGCCCATACTTTATTTTTATTCAATTTATCGGGATTTTTTGCTTCTCATCAAAAATTTTCCGCGAAAATGGCATTTATATTAGATAGAAAACTACTTTTTTTACCCGTGTTTCTCCCACTCTCGCACACCATGTTAATTCAAGTTCAATAACTAGAGAGAAATAACGTGGAAAGGTTTGGTTGCTCATATCAGATAGAGGACATGTTTTTCCATAAGTACCCAGACTCTGACTTAAATGAAATGAATGTCATTTAAGTCATGGAACCACGTAAAATCGCGGATCCTGTGGTCTTTTTTTCATTTAAAGAAGGGGAATACAAACGCCAGGTTTTTCTTATCTCCCTTCTCTCCTTATATGATCCTACCAACCCATCCATTCTTTATGGCGTGAATGACCTCAGTTGTGGGTCACCTCCCATATAAGATAGCCTGAAGCAGCAGAAAAGGTGGAGGGCATCGCTGGGTTTCCCTCCGCCCTTCCTCCATTTCCCATGCAATCCTAGCCAAACCTCAATTCAACAAATGGTCTAGACCAGCGGTATTCAAACTTTGTTCCACGGAACCTTGGGGTCCCACGAAATTTTTCCAAGGGTTCCACGAATTGTTGTTCATATACGTATTTTACGTAAATAGTAACTGCTTATGTACGCATAATAAAATAATATTGAAATGAAAACATGTGAAACATGTGTCAAATGTACCCCAGAATATTCGTGTATATTAATTTTTTTACGACGATGGGTTCCATAGAGACTTTTAGCTCTCATAAAGGTTTCGTCTAAGATGAGGAAAGGAGATTTCTGGATGATAGTACACGGCAGAGTAGGCGTTTAGAAGAGGAAATGATGGCCGAAGGGTTGCTCAATTAGTGATAGAGTGGAAGACCGTTGGAGAAAAGGGGAAGTGGAAGAAGAGTAGCACGTACGATGAGGCAAAGAAAGAAGTATTATCGTTAGATAGGGCCCCGCACAAGTACAAATCTGGAGTACTTTTACTCACTTTCATTTAAAACCACACTAACGGGTAGATTAACAAGTATATACGTATAGTAAAAGAAAATGGAAATGAAAAAATATTTTTCCTGCATACCCATGAAAGTCAACGAATATTTAACTTTATTTTATGAAAATGTTTTTCAACAAATATTTTGCTAAACTCACTAATTTCATTCTCTCATTTCATAAATACTCATATTTGACTCACTGGAGCAAGTAGAGCATTTTAATTACTTGGGTAGAACGCTAGAAGAAAATGGGCATGTTAGCAAAAACATTAGGAGGAGAATAATCTTAGCGAAGAAAGCGTTTAGTAATAGAAGATAGCTGATGATGGGGACATTAGGTAATAATGTAAAGAAGAGGCTGGTGAAGAGCTTGATATGGACTGTGGCATTGTATGGGACAGAAACGTGGACACTGAGATAGGAGGACGAAAATAGGCTGCAGGCGTTCGAGATGTGGGTGTGGAGGAGGATGGAGAAGGCGCAATGGACGAATAGGAAGACAAACGAGGAGATTCTTGGCATGGTTGGTGAGGAGATGAAACTTCTGGGTGAGATTGGGAGGAGGCAGGGTAGGTGGCTGGAAGAGGTAATGAGCGATGATGGGTAGCTCGAGGCTGTGATAGACTGAAGGATTTTGGGAAAAAGGGAAAGGGAAAGAAGGGTAGGACGTGCATAGAGATAACGAAAGAGATACTGGAGGTAGATAGGGCCCTGCACGCATGAAGGTTCTGAAGGATATTCCCTGACTTTCAATAAAACCTACACTTAACCGGTAGATTACTTGAACGTAATGTACTGTAAAAGATTCCGCGAACAGCAAAATTTTGAATACATCTGATCTAGAATATTTGTTGCCTCTCAAAACAACCAGCCAACCAGGGAATTCGAATGTGAGGGAGGATATGAGGCAGGTGCAATATTCCCCCAACCTCTGTTCACTGCGGGGGCAAGGGTAATGAACAAGGATCGGTCATACCCACCATCCCCTCACCACCTTCGTTCCTTTCCTCGCTTCGGGAGAGCCGCCTTCACAGCCCGGCGGCGACAAGAGAGGAGAAGGCCGGGGGGAAGGAGGGAGGCCATCGGAACGGCACGGCGGGCGACACGGCGCATGCCGGGGAGGAATGCGGCCCTCTTGATGGTCTGGCACGTGCAATTAAAGAACATCCCGCCACACCTGCATCTTGCTACGTGCGCACTCAAGGGGTCGATGAAAACAACAAAAAAACGAATGATTAGCTTCCGAAAACAATCGAGGCGTTTTCCAGTGATCGGGTGCTACGTGCGCGAAGCCATGGAAAGTCACTCAATCGGGTCTCATTAGACTCAATGTGCACATTTACAGAGGGGGCATTAATCCGGCCACACCAGCGTGAAGAATGCTACTAAAGGGAACTGAATCGCATCTCGGATCGAAGTTGGAGGTTGGAATTGATCGATCTCTGATGTTATAAAGCGTTTTGATTCTTTCCTCCGAAGAGGCCTGCCGACATAAATTACGTGTTCCTATACATTATGCCTCACGTTTGTCCTATGGTTCGATTTTGGTTATCTGATTCGGCTCATACAGCCTGAAACTGGCAATGTTATTTCGCATGCAGCGAGACTATGAGAGCGACGAATGGGCTGGGATATGATATGGGCAATTGGCATTTGAAGATCTGGCGTTCAGTTAGTCGATTACGCGATTCGTCACGTCTCGCACCGTATGATGGTAGGGTGGGCCGAAAATAATCAAATAATCGTATCAAAAACGTTCTCGGGAATATTTCAAAATTTATTAACTAAATACTTAATAAGCTCAAAAAAACTAGATTCCCGCTATGAGAAGATACTTGGTGATGAATATGAAAATGAAAAGATATGCACCATAGGGATATAATTAGCCTTGAAACATAATTTGCCTTCACCTAGATTCGAATCCAGCTCTCTCAATCGCCAGTCATATGTGTTAGCTACCTACAAAACCAAGCCAAAAACATGATCTAGGATCCGTACCAAGCCAATGGCAATTAGAAGAACCGGGTTGGAACCTCGATATAGAAAATAACTTTTTCCATGGAGAATTTAATCCCTTTTGGGTGTATAAAAATGGCCAAATCAGATTGAATTGAGATTAGGCAAAAAATTAAATATTGAAGTACCATAGCTTCCATTAAAACACGATCTCATACACAATCAAAGGACAAAAACTCAAAGGCACTCACTACCGTAGTTTTCAGCACATCCAAGAAAAAAAAAGAAGTCGCCTACCAGAAAGAGAAATTAAAAAGATTTTATTTTCACCCTAATAAAGACCAAATATAAAGCAAATGACCTGAATTTGTAAAGTTACTAGCAAGTAAAGCTACAGCAAGCTGAATTCGTAAAGTTACTAAAGGTAGTCACTTAACTAAACTTTGAATGCTCCAAAACCCGTGTCTCACGAAACCTTAATAATATTTCTCAAGTAGCTGTGTTTTTTTAGAAATATCGACATTAAATATGTTTTTCATTAATTTATCACACCTAAACTGCGATTGGGAGATCCCGGTTCGAATTCCAGTCCAGTCAAGTCAAATTATCATTTCATCGAGAAATTTCAGCCCTTAAGTATAAATTTCAGTTCCATGCCCAGACCATTTTCTTAGAAGATATTTTACATGAAGTTATCATGTCTGATTTAATGTCTAATGAGCTTTGCTATTTAACTTAATTATTAGAAGTGAATTTTTTGACAAATAACTCAGGCATGACTTTAAATATATGTGGTATCCGATTTACGTTCTCTTTATTGGCAACAAAGTCAAACTACTCCTCTATAATATCATCCAAAACGATGCTTTCTTCCATCCATCGCGTCCGGAAATAAGTCGGTATACTCGACACAAAGTTTTAATCATGAGACTTCTACCTTATCCAGGATACAAATACTTGGTTTGCTAACGTTATCCTTCTCTTGACTTCTAGAAAGAATCTATCATCTTTCCCAAAGATAATACCGATATGGCAAAACTAGTGCCTCCTAAGAGCTAATAAATGTACATAAAATAAACAAAAACATAATAAACAACTGATAATATACTCATTGGTCGACATTTGGCATTTTATTTATTTTACCTGGGTAAAATGAGACATGACTGCCCCTCTTCCCACTCACGGATCACATAGGTACATATGAAAATTACACGTTTATATATATAGCTTTTGCAGTCACCTCACACTGCACGTGCCTTTTTTCAAAGGATAAATAATCATAAATATAAACTCAAACACTTGTCGGTAAGATAGTACAGGAAAAACTGATTTACAGTAAAATGGACCATCCTTAATAAGTACATAGAAATTTAGAAGTCTTGCAATAGAAATTTAGAAGTTCATTACAGCAACTTTTATGGCAACATTATGCTATAAGACCATTGATAACAGTGAATAACCCCACTGTGGGCGCAGAACGTATGCGAGTACCCTGAGTTTGAGGCTAATCATCCATAGAACAACTGGACCAAGTTTTATAAAACAAATTAACAATGAAATTTAGCTTTTTTCAGTCCTAGTAAATGGTTAACATTAAAAGTTTTTAAAATATCAAAAGCTCCAGGCGTAAAGAAAAAAAGAGGCAATTTATGACCCCCGAGAAGCAAAACCCCAACTTCGGGAATAATTAAGCAAATACCGTGAGTTCGACTGCCGTAAAATTATATCATGATAAGTCTCTATATTTGGCTATCGTTTTCTTTAAATTTCAAAGGTCTTACATTAATTGTGTTAAATTGGTAATTATTTCTGTTGGACAATTTATACTCCGTTCTCACTGCTTTCAGAGAGTAGCATGATAGCATCGTCGTGGAGAGCATCATTTCACTAAAATGGATATTTACATTGACAGTAAACATAAAATACATTATAAAACCAATTGTTGATAGGGTAAACTAGTTGAGTTACAACTTGACACCATAAGTTCCTTTGCTATCATCTGATGATTAACGTGAAATTTTATTTTGATCCGCAATTCAAAGTCAAATAGCGGTGCTGAAGCACATCAACAGCCTATCCAGAGCAAGAATAACTAACCAATTAATTGAAACATCGAAACGGAACTCTCGTCGAACATGGCGTTTTATCGCCCGCACTGAAGGTACAACACGTGACTCAATACAAATCTTTCCGAAAAAAATCTGGACCCGGGGCTGCAGGGTAAGATTTTGGGGGAGTGAACAATAGCAGGGGAGAGTAAGAAAGAGACAATCCAAGTCGCTCCGTCGTCAATTGGCACCAATCTCCTCTCACGACGAACGTGTTAATAGAGCGACTGCTCGAGCGCGGATACCCAACGCGGACAGCTGGTGCTTAATGTGGCGGCAACTCCTCCACACGGGGGAAAGGCTAGGGGGGGGGGGGGGCGGGAGAGAGGAGGGAGTCAGTCTACTGTGGAAGAGAAGCAGGCGACTGCGGGGGAGGGATAAAGTTGGGGAGGCTCCTCAAGAACCCTTCCCCACTCAATTACACTCTTCCATCGACGCGTTCTCCTCTGCCACGAAGGGAGGAAAGGTAAAGATCCAGACTCGAAGAAGTTGGCTACTAAAAGGTGACTTAATAAGGTTGAATATAATGCATTTTCTGCTATTATATTTTTTCTTCTGGAGATATCGTTCCATTAATTAATCACTTGATTTCTCTCGTTCCAACTTTTCGTATTTACGCTACGTAAGGGCTACATTAAAAGTTAATTTTGCATATTGCACAACAACTCAATCACTTTTATGAGTTTGATACATAATTACTTCTCGCGGGTCTTAATTACTACTTACGACCGGGTCAGGTTCAACTTTCCGCCGATGTTTCGATGGATGACTTTTCCATCGTCAAAAGGGCTGTTGTACCAAAAACTTGCACTTTTATAAAAAATTTAAATTAATTTTAAAAATTTCACAAATTTTGTACACATTTCTCTCATTTTATACTGATAAAAAAGTTGTAGAAAATACGAGTATTTTGATTTAAATAATATTAATTCTTTAAAAATTCTAAAAAATTAATTAATTATTTGTTAATTATAACTATTTTCAAAATTAGTTGAAAACAAAAGCTTGATCATCTTTTGTTCACATTAGCTTGAAATTTAAGCAAACGCATTGAACCTGGTGGCACATTAAAATTTATTTAAAAAAGTGGAAAATAACAAAGTAGCAATTAATTTATTTCACTTAGTTATTTCAAGTTTATTTTGCGAAAAAAGAAGGGTGGAGAGGTGTAATTTTGTTGTTCGCATCAATTAGAGGAAACGTTTTTCCACAAGCAGTCGATATACGAATGAAATTACATTGAAGTCTGTGAGGTTTTTCTCGGAATTCCCACCGGGTCAGGTGTTTGGCGACGTTTCGACGGATAACAATGACGAATGTGAGGTGTTCTCGGGATTCCCACCGCGTTGGGTGTTTTTGGCTGCTGCCGACGTTTAGACGCTCGGAAGATGACGGAAGTGTTATCCGTCGAAACGTCGGCAGCAACCATAAACACCCAACGCTGTGGGAATCCCGAGAACACCTCACATTCGTCATTCGCCGGGAAAGTAAAAGATTCCTCACGACATTGAAATCATTTTTCGGCGGAACCACCTTAACCACCGATAAGTTTTTTTTTCTTCGACGTCGGCCATCCCGTAGTCACTACCCAAAGTCTGGTGAGCTTCCCGAATCGCGACAGATGGAGTTCAGGTGGGGAGCGATCGGTGATCGCCGGATCTTGTGACCGCAGGAGAGGAGAAGGGTGGGTTGGGGGACGGTGGGCTGGGGGGCTGCGTGAGTGGTTGTGGGTAAACCGATCGCCTCGGCGCCATCCGAGATCGGTGGCAGCCAGGCGTCGCGCGACCCAGGAGGCGGAGGGTGAGTGGCAGGGGGTGGAGAGCAGGTGCGGACGGGAGGATTGGTGGGCGGGGGATGGATATTGGAAAAGGAGGCTGAAGGATTTTCAGTAAGGGGGTCTTGGGGGGGTGATTGGGGGGGGGGGGGGGGTTGGTGCATCAATTCGATGGAGCGAGTCCTGGGGGAACGTGTCCTTGGGGGCGGAGGAGATGATGGCACGCTCCAGCGGGTGTTTCGGGGTGTGGGCCGGCGCTTTATGGTGCGGGGGAGGATGGGGGTGGGGTGGTGTCTGGTGCTCCACCCGACCGAGAAGAGACGCCGCCGCCGTTCCCTATAGGACGCAAGAGCCTTTAAGTCTGCGGTCAAATCCCTCACCGTTCCCCTTTCCCACCTCCAAGTTTCCCACCTCCAAGTTTCCCACCTCCTGTTTTACACGATGCTTAGGTCAGCACTGAATTCAGTACCGAAATCAGCGCCGAAAACTCAACCAAATCCGGGAATCGAATTCGATCCCTTCGGAGCCTGTGTTTACACATTCCTGATTTCAGTCTGAGCATTCGCTGAACTACGCAATGTAAATAAACTGGGCCCTTTTGTGTCGGCGTATTCAATCTAAATCATGGAGTTGCGGAATGGTTGTACATTTTTCAATAACGCTGAACAATTCCTTTATTTTGGTAGATTCCAGCACCTCTACCGGTATTCTCTCGAAAATATCGACTCACCTGCTTACCTTTGATTCGTCGTTAGATCCAAGAATCGGATGGAAAATAAGAATTGTACTTTATTCTCTTTTCAGTAATGTTGATCAAATTCGATTCCATAATCTGATGCATCGCACCCTTTACACGGTTTTAAGCATGCTGAATTCAGTTGATTTTCAGTAGTGAAATAAGCATCGTGTAAAACGGCCTTTAACGTGAGTGAATAAGGTAGATCGAGCAAGAGATTTTTTCCCTAGTCGTAATAGAGACCATATTAATATTTTATTTTTAAATTTAATCAATTGTAAGAAACACGAATAAAATACTGTAAAATGCATTATGCTAAAACTTATTTTTAAGTTACTTGAATTCTTAGTAGCTTACTAGTCCGTCAAAGATAATAGCGCAGTTGAAAATTACTGTTTTGGCTTAGAAAGAGATGAAAAGTAAATAATTTTTCACGACCGTATGATTTAGACAAAGACATTGATATACGGCCATGACGGAATGAATTCATAAGACTGAAATTCTCAGTAATTTACAAAAAAAAATAAATATACCAGGTTAATTTGACATATTTTTTTCACGTCGTACGCTGAAATTGCTTTCGCAATTGAGTTTATTTGCAATTATTAAAAAGTTGAGTGAATTATTAACTTTTTTTTAAATAATTGAAAAAGCACACGAATAACAAAAAGTTAAATTTCAGATGCGATCTATGCGTCAGAACAGCTTCATTAAAAAAAAGTCTTTCTCAAACGCACAGCCGTACCACATCACGTGGAAAACGGATTCTGTGTTTTGAAAAATATCTCGAAAAGAAGTAGATACGTTAAGCGGGTGATACTTTCTTCTGATTGGAATGATAAGATCTTTTTCATCATAATAAGGCAAAATTCATTAAATTTTATACGACCTTATACCTCACTCAAAATATATTAAGACAAGGAGGAAGGAAGCTGGGAACCCCTTTGACGTATTAGGGAGGGAACAGCTGATTCTCTTGATTTGGACGGTTTATTTTCCTTCGAAGAGAAGGGGATTCCCTCTTTACCATTCCACGGAGTAGGCATCTTTTGAGCCGCTTTTAAGGTAAGTAGTTTGAGCGAAAATCACTTCACCTAGAATTTGATGAATTTGACCTCGCTTTAAATAAAATAAAAACTCCCATCTTTCCAATGATATCAAAATATTAACCCCTTGCCGACCTACTTTTCGAGCAATTTGCCTGAAAATGCAAGCTGTTTTATATGGGATAGAATACGGCTGTGCGCTGCAGAGGAAGAATATTAAAACAATTAGGAACTTCTAGCACCTAGATTTTGTCAATAACTAACTGTGTGTAGTTTGTATGTTTCTTCACCTATTTATAAAAATTAATCCATTACTCACTGCAGTAATTTTTACAGAATCAAAATAGCCTGCTGTTTTGAAGGCTTTTTAGCCGTACGGCGTGAAGAACTTAATTAAGTTAGAGACTTATTTTTATTTAATTACTGAAAATTGATGTCATGCATAGTTCATAATTAATGTTACAAATATTTAGTTCATACTTCTAACAGACGCTGAATTTAAAAAATAAAATTCGACTATGGTCTCCATTATGACTAGGGAAATATCTCACTCAAACTACCTTAAGAGAAAAAAGATTGGAGGACGAAACGAATAATGCCACGGCAAAATCACCGGAAGCCTTGCCAAAAGTGACGTGCGATTCGGTTTCGAGGTGCCCCGGCCCTCGATGGTGCGTGCCCGGGGCGCGCGCGGGCGGAATGTCGCCTCATTCGCCATTCCGAATCGCACGCGGACACGCGCTCGTGCGAGTCGGGGACGAAATGATATGATAATAAAACAAAGGAGAGAAGCACGGCCCGCTCTGCAAATCCTCTCGTTGCGACTCTCCACCGCATCAATATTCCACGTAATGCGCAAAGAGTCGCATACCTGTCGGGCACTTCTCCTCGTGGATGTCCCGCGGCCAAAAATAAAAGCACGTGAGATTCGCGCGGGGTGACGTGTCGGGCGGCGAATGGCCGGTGAGCAAACGGTGGAGTCCGCCGCCAGGGGGCCCCCGCACACCTCTTCCCGAGAGGCAAGATAGAGAACTTTCCTCGGAAAAGCTGACGTTTAAGCCTCTGCCTCGTTGCATCACAAACTCGGTATCGAGAAAACCACTATCGTCACAAACGGGAAGTTCCGCATTCGCGATGACGCGTGGCTCCGCGAAGAAGCTCCTAAGCTTTCGATACCTTGCCATTTCCTTGAGATCTCCCGTTAGTTTATATTTCCCTAAGGGTATAAATTATGAAGTTATTTTCATTACACAGTGTCCCCTTGATCGTGTGTCATTTTTTACTTATCATTTTTGACACTTTCTTTCGTGCCACATGAATGAAATTTGGTACCTGGGTAGAAAAATGTTGTGTTTTGTTGAGTGCAAGAAAAATTTATAAATATGACATTTTGACCCCAGAAATAGGGTCCAACGAAAAATCAAAATTTTGCCTCATGGGCTTTCAATGTTAAATTATTCAAAATACATAAAAGATAGAATATTTTTGCAAACCTTTCAATTATTAGGTTTTTGGGCACGAGGAACTCGATGGGAGAACTTTTGAGTTCGAAAATTCAACCGTGACCCCTGAAAGGGCACAGTTAAGATCCCAAGTCAGTATTTTTATAAAATTTTGCTTACACTCAATAAACCTTACGACTAAATTTCATTGTTTCAGGCTTGACTTCGTGGAAATAATAGATATCCACTTTTATGACAAAGTTTTTTATTAAAAATGGAAACCTTACGACCTTTTTTTACCAAATTTCATCCATGTGGCACGAATGAAAGTGTCTGAAACTATAGGTCAAAAATGACACACGATCAACGGGACACTGTATAAATCAAATGTAAAATAATTACATAATAAATGCATATATTTTGGGCCGAACAAGAAAAGTACACATCTTAAGGACAATTACGATAAGTTTTACTTCATAACCATTAGTTCACGTCACTGCTTTTTTTGTTTTTTTCACAGGTCCTACAAAATTTCCCCCATATCACATCTTATTTTTATGGCAAAAAAGTGAAAGGTACCCATTGAAATTCAACGAGGAAAAGAAAGCATTGAACATGGTGCAGAAGATGCAAAAAAACTTCAATTCGCTGTTCAAATCGTATATATCAGATATCAAGCAACTCAGAAGACTCCGAACGATTATTAAACCGTAGCATTGAAGACGGAAAGTTTTTTAAGTTATTTATTTTAGGGCAGTTAAATTATTCTTTTTATTGTCCATACGAACCCAATATTAAACCGTAAAATTTCCAGCACCACACGACCTCAGTCGCCTGACAAGCGAGCTGTAAATTACATTATTACTGAAATACTTGTCAATAAATCAGCCTCAATGATACTAAGTCCTGGGTATGGAAGGCACTTCTGACCCAAATTAATTCACTGCATTCGATTGAAATTAAAATAAAACTGAGGAAACGAATACTATTGTTTATCCAGCATTTCCTAATATGTCTAGTGGAATTAATTAGCTCACAACTGATGAAACTTCAGGTCATTTAAACGAATGATAAATCACTATGCCTTATATCTTAATCCTGAGACAAATAGGCATCATCCCCAAGGCAGGATTCGAACCCGCATCCCTGAAGTCGCTGGAATGGCGTGGCTCTGACCTGGCTACCGCGACCAGCCGTAAAATTTTATCGCCACCACATTTTGAATGAAAACTTTCCTTTTCTCCCGGCCCTCAAGCACAGATTAGGTAGGTATATAGGCATAACTCGCATTAAAAAGGAAAATTAATTACAAAATTGTTAAATGGGCGACATCCACCTTAAGATGATTGGAAAGTTCTTTGCTTTGCACAGATTTGCGTGAAACTTTGCATACGTGGCCTAATTATTAATATCTATAGGTAAGCGTGAAAAAAATGGCATATTACTGATTTGGTTTCTTGGCAATTTACTGGTATTTTAGCAAATAGCCTTAGAGTAGATGACTTACATTTCGTAATAATTCGACTACGTAAGTACAGGTTTTCTCCTAAACGCAAAATATTGCGATTCATATGATTACAATGGTTGCAAAAAAATATCAAGATATCATGCCCAGTTAAAAAAACGTACGTAGGAATAATTTTAGTTTAAATTTAGGATTCCGCGTCGAAAATCCAAGTCACAGAAATGCTTTAATTAAGGAGAACCTTTTAAATTTAATTCTAGCATCATTTGAATTAATTCGCGTGGTGATTTCTACCGTATAAACAGATGTACTTGAGTGAAATGTGGTCCAAGAATTTGTTTACGACTTACTGTAAAACGTATTCAAATGTGCACTCAATGACTTACGATTACTGATCCAGCCACCCGACGCGAAGCCCCGATAGCGTGGAAATAGTAAAGATGATTCCAAATGATGAAGAGTATTGAAAGGGGTCACAAGGTACGAGATTTTTATCGCATCGTGATTCATGTTGGGAGGGTGGTGAAGCATTGTAGGGATCTGAATGGAATGCAAGAGGAAGGAGTGACTTGGGAGGCGTCTGAATACAAATAGGGAGATTGAATGCCTTTTGATGATGCGATATCGGTAGTAAAAGGACGTTTGACGGGTAGGTACAAGCTCGCCATGCTTCTACCGATAAAAGTTCGAGAGAATCAAGGACAAGATTTTTTACAGCACTCTGACGAAGACCCACAAGTGAATAGCCGAAGAACACGTTCTTCTTAAAAAGCAATTAACTCGTGTATAAGGACCAAAAATACTATGCAAATATTAACACTTTTGATAAATTGAGCCTAATGAATTCATGGAGATGTTCAAAGATGCTAGTTTTATGGAATTTAGCAAGTCAAAACGTTTACCTATCGCCAAAACGATGGGATCACAGATAGGTAAATTCTCATTAACTTTTCAAGAATGTAGACCAGGTAATCACTTGAGGTAAAAATAATGTTTCAACCAAATTTTATGTCAGCAGCTATAAATTATCCAAAATTAATATAGAACTCATAATTTATCTTAGACACAATCGCAGTAATTTTTCAAGCCCGCTGACGGTTTAACGAATATTAACGAAAAAATCTGAAGACATTAAGTACTGAAGATGTACTGAAACCTTTTTAAAAATATTTGAAGGGATTTGTAAACATGTATCCATAGATTAAATTATTAAAAGCGAATAACTAACACCATACAGTGATGGAATGCTACAATCGAGGTGACACGACGGAGAAACATAATATCGTATCATAATATTTTATCTTTCGCGTATTTATCTACCATCTCCATCGAGGGAGACAGTAAAAACATTTTAAATACAGCAATAATACGACTAGCTCTGGAAATTTAAGCAAACAAATTAAATCAACATGGAAACAGCGATATAACAACTGGTCAAAGAAAAATAGCAGATAACTAAGAACTGAGGATGTCACCAACTAAGACAAACAGGGGAAAACAATAACATAACCCAATAAGTATTTGATACCAACGATAAATATTGGGTATTGTTGCCAAGCCTTAGGACATATCTTATCCACTTTAAAATTAACTTTTACAGAGCAACAAATTAATAATTTCAAAAAACTTCATACTGACAAGTATTTAGGCGTGAAGAAGATAGTAATTTCCTGGTAACAAAAAGCTGGCAAGATAGGGTTAAGTCTCGTCATTCGGGAGAGACTTGGAATTTGAACCTCGGGCAACACGCACGTGTTTAGGAGATTGGAACCCTCCCTGTCCATGGTCACCTGGACGATCGAAATACTTGCATAGAAGTCAAAATTCCTCTTCTTTTATTGACAATTTGGATTAATATTTTATATAAACAAGAAGATATGCCAGATTTTTGCTAAGCCACTTCGATTTTTTAAATATCAAAATGTTGCTGACCTGACACACCTCAGGAGCGCAGATACTACTTACCTAAAATTAGCTATGTGAAACTGACCAACGGAAACATACGTAAAACTTCCGGTTTCGATTAGTAGGGCGTCACAAGCAAAGAATAGCATCAGTAACCGGCAAAAGGGATTAGGAGAGTCAAGAAATGATTCACAAAATGAAAACAGCACCACATGTTTTACGTCAAACCCCGTTTCCTCAGTAGTTCCTTCCTTATTGGCGATGATAGAGTTTGAGGAATATATCATAGTGCTTTCTTATAATAAAAACACCTACCTACTCAAATCCCGTGATATACTTACTAATACCTTTATTTGATAATGTCGCAGAGTTTACGCATGCATATATTTAGGGCATGATATAAGGTGTAGGGTTTATCCCATTAGGAAGACCAAGTGATGAAATACTAATGGTATTCTACCGGCTAGATTAGTTTTTTGTGGGATGCTTCTACTAGAGTTTCTACTATAATCCCTTTTATCCCGGGATTACGGGATAAAAGGGATTATCTTCCCGGGGTTCCTGGAATCACAAAATAGACGGAATTCTATCTACACCTATTCAGAATAAAACAAGAAAAGAATAGGAAAACGAAAGAAAAGAGTAGTTATTGCTTATTTCATTATAGTCTTTCAATAAGTTCCGCAAACTCGGTAAAATAAGAAAACTAAAATAATAATTACCTATGTGAAAATATACGTCGGAAAATTATCATTGAATTTCACCAAAATTTTAGCATATCAATAAGTTTCTCCGCCTCATTGATAGCTGTAATAAATAAACAAAAATTGTCTTTGAACTGCTAATAAAATTCAAAGAGAAAATAAAAATTACCAAGAAATGATGAAAATCAATAAATTTAACCCAAGAGATTTCGACTGTGTATTTTTATAAAACGAATTCAATAAACACGGGTGGTCAATACATCGATTACTCAATCTTGTTCTCGTTCTAGTGACGAAAAGTTCTACAGCTTAGAATACCCGTTCTGATTCTATTGACGCGGGTAGAATCGTCATGAGGTTATACTGTTGGACGAGTGCCTAGGTATTATTATCGGTCGTGCTTTCATGAGATTACATCAAGTCTATTTCTTCACTTTCAATTTCATAATCCTTTCTTCTCTTTTTCAACTGCAGCTGCGATAGTGGAGAAAAGTAGTATTCTCCCCAAGCGAAATGGAGAAAAAGTATCTCTAAAATCTCCAGGGGAGGAAATAACTCTGAGGAACAATTCAAACACAAGTGACAAAATTATTCAGTTTTCCATTGGAAGATATCAGAGCTCGATTATGGTTTCCACGTGTAGGTAATTGACTTTTTGTGTGATAAAAACCATATGCCTAAAAGGAATGAAATTTTTCATGAAAAAATAATATGCCTCGATTGGGATTCACACCCGGATCTCACAATTGCCGGTCAATTGTATAAGTCAGTTGCACTACCACGCCATCTAAATTTAACGCGAAATTCGGCGGGTGCGACAGCGGCTTTCCAAGCACACGAAAACGTTTCCTGTGATACAATGTGAATTGAAGAGGAGAACATTACAACCGTATAAATTCCTCGCTGAAATTCACCCTGAACTACGACAGCTTGGTGGTGTAACTGGTTAACCGACCCATAGGCGTATCCAGGGGGGTTTTTGGGGATGTAACCCCCCCACCATAGATAAACAAACGTGAAAATGATATGTTTAACACATTCTAATAGTGCACCTATAGATCACCTTCCATAACATAATAGAACACCTTCAAAACGTCATTTCAATGTATATTTTTCAAAATTCCCGGACTCCCCGTTTTACATGGGGGTATTCTATACCCCCATGGTGGTGACCCCCTTCAGACGCTTCTAGATACGCCTATGAACCCACCTGACCGCCAATGAAGAGATCCGGATTTAAATCCCGATCAAGTAAAATGATTTTTCCATGATGAATTTAATCCCTTTGGTGGTTATCTAAACATACCTGTGCTGGACTGCGTAACAGGTCATTCATGTATTCCGCAGCGATTTGGAAAATGGTTCTACTCATCTCGTTGCAACTAAATACTCTTCGTTAGTGCAAGATTGAAATTGTTGGTGAAGTCTATTCGAGTTCTTCATCGAGTCACACTCTGCATTTCTGCCGACGTTTCAATGCACGAGTCGTCCATCGTCATCATGTCCTGATGGCGATGTACAACTCATACATTGAAGCGTCGGCTGAAATGCAGAGTGTGACCCCGTGGAGTGCCCGAATATGCTTCACCATCATACGCCGGTAAAGCACCAGATAGTTCTTCGCACAGTTGAATTGACGTTTACAAGTTCACACTGTTGTCAGAATGAATTTGCATGTAAAAGTAGATAGCATTTTATCACCTATTTAAAAATGGAGAAGTGGAGAAACGAGAATGCCCCTCTTTGACGCAGCGTCAGACAGACCACGTTTCACATGCCAGTTCTTCGAGTTGGGGCAAGGAGCGATCAAATGCAATTACGAGAAAGTTCGCCGCTGGAACTCTTTCTTTTTACGTTCATTCGCCACCCTTAAGAAGTTTCCAGCCGAAATACTTCAAAGCAGAATCATTTTCCTCGAGGATGAGGGAAGCAAAGGAAGTACTTCCTTCTGGAAAAAGAAGGAAAAAGTTACACTTCACCCACGAACTTACTGGGCTCACGCCTTAAACCTAGCGGCAAAATCTCTCCACAAGTCTTTGATTTCACAAGTTTTAACCTTTGGTGTTGGCAGGGGTTGGAAGGGCAAAGGGTTGAATAACTGCTGTGGTAAGCGTCGACTTCATCTCAGAAAGGTAACAGGATATTTTATTTTCCATCTTTTTTCAACGGCTGCTTTCTCACTTGAAAACTTGAAGAAAAACTTTTGTTACACCCACAAAGGTTTTTTTCTCAAAACAGTGAGAAAAGTTCTTATAGGTGCATGCAGAACTTTTGGAAAGCCGCCGTACTCTATGATCGACTAAAAAAATGAATAAAAAATTACCTTTCAAGACACTACGAAAAATGAAGTGTATTAAAAGACAAACCAAAGCATTCTGGCGCAGAAAATTCCCAGCATCGTCCACTGGCCCCTTGAGAATTTTACTTCTCATGCTACCAATTGCATTCAGAATACACGCCACTTCACTCTCATCATTATCATCATCAGCAGCAGCAGTCATCAATCCATAGATTGGTTTGCTAGAGGTCTCCAATCCACTTTCCTCTCAACTAATCGCTGCATTCCTACATAATTCCTCATTTCGACATACTTCATAATTTTCCTGGTGTATTAAATTCCTTCCTCGGTCATAATTACAATGCTTCCGTTCATTTCTCCTTCCAATTCCAATTTTCATGTCAATAGACTGTTGTGACGCAAGAAATTTGTGTCCAAGAAATTTGTCTCTACTTCTCCGACGTTTCATTATATTTCCTTTTTCTCCAACTATTCGTAAGACTTCTTAGTTGATGATTTTCCCGTCCATTTGATCTTCATCACTCATCAATAACATCACATCTCCATTCCTTCCAATCTCTTCGGCTCTGCAGCTGTTATTGTCCAGGTTTCACTGCCGCATTATAGTACGCTTCGCCCTGCCGAGGGTTTAAGAACTAAATTATGGCATAAAGCATCAAATATTCACAAGGCTATTATGAAAAAATACATAAAACAGTTCCTACCAAATGGCTTGCCTAATAAAAGTTAGAATTTTACAAAAAGACGTTGGCAGATCTACACTCTTATACGCGTAATAGTGTATGTAGTTCGTGTAACGTTATTGAGTAGTCGGAGCTGCCACCAGCCAGATGGAGATAGGCTTACGCACTGCCTATCGATATCAAAGAGGAGCCTTTGCCCTAAAAGTATCTTCACAAGCCTCTGCTGTGCATAGCTGCCTGGAGTATACTATTACAGCGAACATATCTCGAAAGTAAACAAAATTCATTGACATTTTAACACAACATGATTCACTGTAAGTGAATGCGGGAAAAAACGTTTTTGAGTGTGCTTACAAGATGTTTTCTCTTATCATCATCAAAAATAATTGGTTTAATCCTTTTGGGACACGTTATTGATGGACAAATACTACTCTTCTATCAACCTTGTCATAGCCGCACTAGCTATTAGACTCAGCTAACTTCCTACTTCCCTTTTTATAATTTGTCAAAATCATCTGACCGGCTATATCAGCGATTGTATAGAATTCCTCCCGCAATGGTATCAAGATAACCAGCTCTTAAATCAGTTTTACCAAGCAAAACATTCTCAAGAAAATTTATGATACTCTCATTACTGAACTTTGGGAATTAGTAAAAATTTGACGCTTCGTGTTCTGAAACGAGTATTCCACGACACCCGAATGCTAGATAGATTGTATAGTAACCCAAAGATTCACAACATTAAGCATAGCATAAAATAGATTATAATATATAATCAGACCACTGTAGTCAAATCATGACGAATAGACTACGGATCTCCTATGGCAATGAAAAATCGCACCAAAGGTCAAACCTTGACAGAAGAGATATTGAGTACGCGCCAAAAATTGCATCGTCGGCTCCACACGCCCACACAGCCAAGACCTTAAGCAGGTGGCAAAGGCGAACGTACCCAATTCGAAGAGTTACATAACCTACTCTTTCTTCCATTCAGACACTCATGTAAAAACCAAGGAGCATTCTTGTGGGCAAATCATTCGCGTAGAGCATCGCGGTGACCACCAAAAACCTATTGCATTCTCCGTTACAAAAACATGTGAACATCATTTTCTAAATTGATTACTGTGAAGCCGGGTGAATCCCAAATTCCAACGGCCTTTTTTTTTTTTAATATAGCGGGTTTTTTTCAGCTCAATGCCGCTTCTCGCATCCCAAACGCCACTTCTCTTTATCATCCTAATCTCCATGTTTTAATCCTCTTCTTCTCATTTCCAACTCTACATTTTCTTTCCATTTTTTTCCTAGGTCTTCCTCTTTTATTTCTTTCCACTGGAGTCCATTTCCAAACCCTTAATGGCATTCTTTCCTCCTTGATGCGTCTTAGATGTCCGTACCATTTCAGTTGTTTATCACATATTGTTTCTAAAATTGTTCTTTTTGTTGATATTTTTTCCCTAATATAATTATTTGTTGCATGATCTAACAAGGTTAAGTTACAGCATCTCCTCCAGCATGACATTTCAGCCGACATTAATCTCTGAGACATATTATTATCTACAACCCAAACCTCTGACCCGTACGTCATAACTGGCTTCTATCATTGTTTTAAAAATATTTCTTTTAGTTTCATTTAGTTCTTATTCCACAAAATTGGATGCAACATTTTAATCATTCTTTTTCCTTTGCCTACTTTCTTCAATATGTCGCTGTTGTCTCCTTCATCTTCACTTATCGTAACTCCAAGATAATCATAGGAATTGATGTTTTTATTTTTCCACATTCCAGCTCTAAATCTTCTCCTTTACCTTCTATTACCATGTATTGCGTTTTGTCTGTATTTACCTGTAGGCCCCATTTGCTATATTCTTCCACTAATTTGTTCAACATATTCGTCATATCTTGTTGGTCTTCTGCCATTACTCTTTGATCATCAGCGAAGAAGATGGTATATATGGGGGTGTTTTCTTATTTGGGGGTTATATGGGTCCAACGGCCTACCTTGGTAATTAATTAGTGCCGTAGGACTTTCAAATGCTAGGCACCAGCCAAGGAAAGATTAGCAGCCATAAAATAGAGTGGAAATATATTAAGTACCTACTTATAGTCCACTGGAAAGTCTCCAACACAGCAAGGATACGAACTCAGACTCTCGGAATGGGAATCCAGCACTATAGCGGAAAAACCTGCACGATCTCTAAAACTTGGATGACCTGAACCATAGGTAATGAATGAAAAGTTGGCCATGTACCTAAGACGCTAACAGGATTTCGTATCGAGGGAGGGGGGACCCATATTGAGGATAAGCCGGGGGGGTTTAATTTAAATTTAAATTAGGAGCAACATTGTAGATGCTTGGGCATTTAAAGTGTAATTACGACTGCGGAGTAACAGCAGATTTATTAAAAAAAGATTTTTCTGGACTAATTTATGGATGAATACAACACCTTCGAGTTTTCATGTTTGAAAATTGCAAACATTATATTTATTTATGTTGGCTCCATCGTAAAATAAAGTACAATTTGAAGTATTACAAGTAAGAAGAAATTTTTTTCAATTTTATGTACAGATATTACTAATGAGAAGACGTATGCAAATTTTCACGCAACTCTTTACGCTAACATAAGAAAAATCGCACCCACCACCTTAACATATTACTGCGCGAGAGGTGGGTAGAGAGTAAAAATGAGGAGAGAGAGAGACATCGAGAGACGGGAGGATGTGTCCGGGGCTTAGAAACAATGGAGGAACGAAGTGCGATTGCGAACGCGTGAGCGAGCGTAATTCACCGGCGTTTTCTGATTTCGTCCGCGTGCGCCGAATGCGGAGTCGAGTTCGTTTGGTAGGGGCCTCACGAGGAATTCATTCCGGGTGCCGAGGCCACGCGCTGGGGGACGTGGGAGTAAGGAGGTCAGGCGGGGAGGGGTAGGAGGGATATTTCGGCGGAGACGGGAGTAGGAGAGGGAGGGAGGAGAGAGAGAGTGTTTGGGTAAGGAGGCGATGTGGGAGGGGCCGCTAGAACGGTGGGATGGAGAAGAAATGAGCTGTGGAGAAATATATAAAAATGACTTCATCCGGGCGAAATTAGGGAATCCGACGTCCAATTTCCTTCTATATTGTTTTTGGTGTTCTGACACTAGCACTCTAGCAAGGAGCATGGCGCTACATGGGTCGGAAACTTGGTCAATGCGGAGAGAGGATGTACATATGTCCCAGAGAATTATATAATTATGACTTCTTGGAGAATTTAGAGAATCCAATGTCCAATTATTTTCAATTGTGTTTTTTTTTGTGTTCTGACACTAGCACTCTCATATGGAGCGAGGTGCTGTATGGGCGGAAACATGGTTACTGCGGAGAGAGGATGAGCATATGTCCCAGGGAAATGTATAATTATAACTTTATCTGGGAGAAATCAGGGAATCCGACGTACAATTCTCTTCAATATTGTTTTTGGTTTTCTCACACTAGCACCCTGGAGCTAGTGTGAGAAACTAGCACACACTACCTCATGGAGCGTGGGGCAATATGGATCGGAAAATTGGTCACTGCGGAGATAGGATGTGAATATGTCCCAGAGAAATAATAAATAACTTCGTCCGGGCGAAATTATGGAATTCGACGTCCAATTCTCTTTAATATTGTTTATGGTGTTCTCACGCTAGCGCTCTAGTATGGAGCGAGATGCATATGAAATGAGTCGAACTTGGTCAATGTGGAGAGAGGATATACATTTTCTTCAATTTTTTTCGGTGTATATATGGAGCATGGTGCTGCATTGGTTGGACATTTCGTCTTTACGGAAAGAGTATTTACGTCAACTGGAGGCATTTGAGACGTGGATTTTGAGAAAAAATGGAGAGGATGAGTCGGTAGCGAGGATTTGGATAAGGTGTGAAAGGTGTGGAGTGAACGAGGTGTTGGATAAGGTGTGAAAGGAAAGGAAATTGGATATTCGGAGAAGGCAGAAAAAGTGGATGGAGGACGTGCTGATATGTGAGGGCATGTTGAAGAGGGTTATAGATGGGAGAACACTGAGGAAGCGTAGAAGAGGAAGGAAGAGGATAGGCATTTAGAACGGCCTAAGGAGAGACATAGAGTATGAGAAACTCAAGAGAGACCTAATGGAGAGTAAGTATAGGTGATTCAAAACTTAGTGGCAGTCACTTGTACATAAAATTACGCCAGAAAGAGAAGAGCATACCTTAGAGGAGAGTTAAAGATGCATAAGTTTTATCGAGAGGTACTCGCTTGAGTTCTTCAGAACCTCTGCCCTCTCATCAACGCTTAATTCGCTCTCAGTGACCTAAAACTCACGCTGGCGAGTTCCACCAAGTTCCGCTATGCCTATACCATGAGGTAAATTGATATGATGTCCTAGAGATGAGCAAGTTAGGGAAAGGACCAATATCCTACTAACCGGCTACTATAATACCCAATGATGACTCACTGCTAAGGTTTTATCGCATTTTCTCAACTCAGGGCATGAATGAGCTGTAAATACGCTTGTGCCTCTATACATTTTCCTCGAGTGACACGCTGAAAATTGCCACAAGCTGAATAAAATTCATCAACACATTTCATTTCCAAGGTACTCTGAGGCTTACGATAGTATTGTCCATTTTGTTTTCCTCCACATGGCACTTTAAATACAGAGTGAAAGTCTTCCTTCTCGGATTGTGTTTCGATTAAGAAAGATTTTGAATGCAACTGCATACCATTATCAACCACAGAATGAAAAATCAGCATTCAACAACCTGCCATTGCAAATAACCATGCATTATTGAAATAGACAGATTTACAGGCCTAACAGCGATAGTTATGCTCCTTTGGCTGTGCCTTCTTCGAAAGGGAACGTTATGATGGTTAAGTAGGCATGTGACAATCTATAATTTTCTGTTTCCCACTGCCTTGTTCTATTCCAAGATGTAGAGTTTAAAAAAATGATATCGATTACATCCAGAAGAAGACTACCAAGGAAAATCGGCTGGAGAGTTAAGAGACGAAGAACATACATTGTTTTATGAAGGTGGTTCAGTGAGATGAGGATAAATCATAAACAATAAAAAGCCCTCAAGATGTAGAAATATTAAGGAAATGGCTAAGACGAGAGAGTGTGCGTCAATAACGATGGGTAGTATTCTGGACGAAAATTTGGACATACCTCGTAGCCAATAATTTGCGAGGAGGATCGAATTACTTAAGATGCATTAATAAGCATAGGGGGAAATAATTACATGGCCTTAAATCTGATGATAGAAGTACATAAGTAATTAGCGAAGATCTTTAAAGAGAAGCGCGGCATACTTGAGGAATATTCTCGACGCAGAAATAAAGGGTGTTAGATCAAATCGGCTTTTATCGTGTGGTTAAACTACAAGCTGTTCGAAGAGAAGGATAAAAAGCATATTTTGGAAACAAATTTTAAGAGATCAGAAACATTGAAATTGCCTCAGGCAGCACATTGTTAGATGGAGGAAATACAAACAAAGTATAGGAAGATACTTGTAAATTCATTAGTAGCGATACGATGAAGACGAATAATATTCATGAGTGAATGAGAGCAATAGTCTAGTATAGTATAGCGTTAAAACATGGCAGTAAGACAGTTCCATCAGTCTTAATTCATGAAAGTGCTAAAGGAGGATAAAAAGCCATATAGTTTAAGGTAAATAACCACTAACATGGGATATCTCCAACAGCGTTCAACGAATATATCGTCGTCACTGGAACTATGATTTTACACTGCATGGAGAACTCTGCTTAAGACGCGTGGTACAAACATGGTACATGAAACACTAATATCATAAAGGAACATTTATTTTCAACAGCCAAGGCACCCATCCAATCTGGATATATTTTACTCCTAAGTAGAAGAATAAGTAAATCTTGTAGTGATGGAGATAATTTTAGCTAAAAATACTATTCCATTCTATTATTCTAACCAAGGATTTCCAAACCATAAGGGATGATCACCTTGCAGAGAGTTTAAAGATTCAGGGGTAATCGGGGAAATCAAAGCTTATATTATATTCAGAAAACTCTGGGATAGAGGGGAATAATATTGAGAACCCTGGTGAAAGGCAGGACATAGCAAAAATGGTTGAAGAGCAATACAACATGGAATTTATTGTTTTACTAAACATAATTGTGGAATTAGATGATATAGATTAGGTGAAGGCCAGAATGTGATAGGATAACTAATCAAAAGTACCTAGTCTTGAAATTTGACCAAAAAAGAATGACCAAGTTTTTGTGTTTCATAGATGAATTTTCAATTATAAACACAGCAAACTCAGGTTAGACAATACGAAATCTGTTGTGTTTTGGTTTGGAAAATGCGATACGGAAATTGTGTTCGTGACCATCAGGAGCAATTTACACGCGAAACACTGAAAGACAGATAGCATGACGAAAACACTCGTTTTTGTTCTAATTGATGGTTTGACCTGATCTAATCCGAAGCCAGTGAGATTCGACCAAAAAAACATTTCTGCTATCAATACACAATATCTTACTCGGTGTTTTAAGGTAACAACATATTAAAGAAAACACGAAGCCAAATGGTGCTATACGAGAATATAAAATGCTCGAAAAGAAAGGTGTAACAAATATGGAATAAAAATGACGGAGTAAGAAAGTCAAATGAAGGGGGTATTCAAAATGAACTTTTTAAACACGATATTTGCTAGTGGGCTTGTGGAAAGCTATGGTTGTACACTTACATCTCCTTCGCCCCATAATGGGCCATTCTCATGGAAAGTGAGAGTGAAAGAGGAAAGTGGTATTGGCTCCTTTTGCAAAATTCCATCTTCCGAATAAATTATATACATTCATTGATATCCATCTCCTCGGATATTAAGTGCAGATGTATTCCGTAGCACAAACTTGAGAGTAACTACCAAGAAGACTAGATACATGTATATATGCGTAGTGTTCATGAGAATTGTATACAAAACGGATTTAGTAATAAGCCTGTGCATTTTAACATCCTTTGTGTGTACGTTTGGACCAATGTAACAATGAAAGGGCAGTTTTTTTAATCATTCCAAGGCAATACTGAGAGGATAATTAAATATTTTAATTCTACGAGAAATGGTGGTTGAAGTTTTAATTGTTGATCCTCTATATCGTGGTTCTATACTGAAGACGGAAGTAATTAAATTCCGAAACGTCGGCAATTTAATTGAGAGAATGCATAACTAGTTTGATTTTAGACCTACCCATGATAAACTGTGGTTGTTAAACTATGTATGTAACAAAAGATATTAAGTTTTAGGTAAAAAAGAGCAAATAATTCGCTCATTCAGTAAATATTGCAGCACCAAATGACTGAAAAATGGAAACCAAGAATATTAATCACTATGAACTCAGGAGAAATGTGTAATAATCATCAAAATCGCAAAACAAAATCGGCTGGGTGGCGTTTCTCTCCAAGGGAGCTGAGGAAAGATATGAACGCAATAAGTTTGCAGCGAAGACTAATGAAGCAGGGCTTAATTATAGATACTTATAGGGTAGCAACAAATTTGTTTTATGCTGATACGTGAAAGCTGAATTTTTAGACGAAAACATACGAGCACGTTAATTTGATTGAAGCCCACTTGCCGCTGTCCGGGAACGATCGCGCATAACCAAGGTAAAATCGTTTAATCACGCATCAAAAATGCATTATTTATTCATTGATACCACAGTTGCACTGTATAATATGATACTATTCCGGTTTACACCCACACATTCGATCATAAACAGTCATTAACGTTGAATTAATGCACATGAACGAAAGGTATCATTGAGATCGTAATGCATTCGGAAACACGTTTCTCTGGACGAGGCCAATTCATAAATCTTGATTATGGGTTGCGAAAAAGACCATCGGGCGGGGATCCAATAAATGATTTTCTGCGACAGCCCAAGGTGACAAAGTAGCTCGGCAGTGTGTGCGCCACCATTTACAACCCACACAACTGACCGTCCACCAGACAGTCTCGAGTCCGGAAACGGATCCGAAGAAGCTGAAAAGGCTCTTTTACGCGATGCTTACTTCCGTGCTGAAAACTGAACTGTATTCGATATTAGAGGCATCGAATTCGATTAAAGGTCCGTTTTTGGTTCTTATTTTTTGGTGCTGTTGTTGTTTCAGTCCCAATTTCACTGCCGACCTCAGTATCGTGCAAGGGGGGGATCACTTTGCCAATTCCGCAAGTTTCTTCTGCAAGAGCTTGCGGGGGATTTTACTCTGACGAAATATTTAATTTTTCGCGAGTCATTGCAGAGCTAGATTGATTACCGTTTACGCTGGCAACAGTACGCTTCTGCAAGCGCACTGATGACTGCCGATACTTTTACAAGTTTTGGATGCGGACCCGTAGAATTATTTACAACTACAATTTACGCGGAAAGTCGCTTTCTTCAAGTTACTTGCGCAATAAACTTGTCCGCGCAAACCCACTTTAAAATTTTCTCCAGAAGCGAAAAAGTGTATAAAAGAACGCAATGCTCCGCGAATGTGCCCATCACCGCACATTGCCATGTGATGCATCGAGCCCGGAAAAAATGCAAGGAACGGTGTAAACCCTGTGGGTGCACAGAAACGGGAGAAAGACGCCGTGGGGAGGCAGGGAGATGAAAATAATTAGAGCGATTCTCTTCGGTGGATGTAAATCGAAGAAGTTAATGGCATTAAAAAAAAACTTCGAAGGGTAAGACGACCTTGTGCAAGCTCTCAACGACGGATTGCGATGGCCCCTCGTGAGTATCAATAAGAGGCACCACGAGGCCGGGCGGTCAGTTAACGAGGTCATAAAACGGAACCGATATGGAGTGGCGAATAAAGGAGCAGGAAATCACTTTCTATGATCCAATGTGCCCCTCATTTCAATCGCAAAGAGGCGTGGACGGGAGATGGTTCATTTGGTCACGCCAAAAGCTCTCATCAGCTATCGGAAGATAATCTCTCAAAGCATTTCAAAAGGGGGTAGTCCATAACTGTCGCGACAAAGAACGGTTTATACTTTTATTGAACACCTTTGGTATGTTAAACGTGAAAACAATTACTTGTGTAGATGAGAAAAGAAACAGATCACAATCGTGGCCGAAATAACCTGGCTTCGATTCGACCCCTGATTAAGTCAAACCGTGCTGAATTAGGGCCCACATGTCAGTAAACGGACGAAGGACTAAATTGGGTAAACACTTTATAAAAGTTTCCATCATTGTGGGTCTCTATTAACTTTTATTGTGATCAAAATCGAAAAGAGAGGTTCATTAGCCAAATCATGATGGCATCGAATTATTTTATAACCACATTCAACGACTTTCACGGTCGTTATTGCAATAGGATTGAGGAGTAATCAATTAATGACAGATATAGAACCTAAAAGAATCTTTAAAATCTCGAAAGAGCTTCCATACAAAGATTTGAGATGACAAAGCCAATCTTTCACATAAGAAAAATATGGCGGAGTAATTATTGGCAACTAATAAAAACAAAAAAAAAACAGCGAACCAGAAAAGAGAACGATACAATGAAGAAGCAACGTATAAGGATGAGAAAGAGCAGATTAACGCAGTCATCAATAACTTTTATGAGCACCACAAATGGAAAGGAATTGGCTGATAGATAGCTCTTTTATCAATAATAATTTTTTAAACTTAGAATATTAGGTCATGGCCAATATAATCTACGATTTTCCGGAACATAGGACAATTTAAACGTCTCGGCTGTAATTACTGTAAATTCTCTAGTTTAAAATTTTTTTAACAAAAAACACAGTTTTAGGCGTAACTTGGATACCTTTGATTATATTTAGTTGAAATTAAACTATAGCAATGGTAGGCAAAATGCGTTATCAGCGACAAAGAAGCATAACTTTTGCAAATGAAATAGATAACTACCAGAACATTTAATTTCCATTTACCGCAACTATCTTCCTCACTACTGACATGCCGGGAAGGATATGTAACTCATTCAACTCATAATTAACGGGTGGCACCTTAAACTCAGCTTGCGCTACTTTTAAAACCCAAGTTTCTTCATAAAATGAGGAATATGTCGTAATTTATATAATTAGGAAGAATGAATGAAATTAAAACAATTGAAATAAAAGCACTACTAGGTAAACTTTTAAATCAATACCTATGTAACGAAATTATTTTCATAGAAAAACACACATTTAATGGAGAAGGATCTAACGCTTCCCTGGCGAATAGTATGAGTTAACTCTTCTCGGGTACTCCGCCGGTTTAAACTATTCATAATTTCCAATTATAATTAGTTTAATCCGGTGGAAAACCCGAGAAGAGTTTACTAACACATTTAATGGTTTGCGATTTTGGGAGTTAATTAAAGTTAATTCAATCCTAGATTCACTCCATTGAGTGAAAAAGGGATGGAAAATCCTCAGGGAAACATAGCACACCAAAAATGTTTAGCTTAACAAATCTGTCTTTTACTCAAGAATAACAAATCCAAAATGTTCAATCTTTTTTTAGCATTTTGATGAGATTATATTCAATGGTAATAGATAATATCTTCTGTAATAGAACATATCCTAAATAGTTTCTATGAATAGACACTAAATCAGGCCTATGATCTTCGCTGTGATCACAATGAGTGGGATTTGGCGTGAAAAAAGGAGGATTAAGGAAGGAATAAGGAGACATTAGAAAGAAGGTAATTTATATATGAAGGAGAAGAGGGTGGTCCTGAAATGGAAAATGAAACTAAGAATTTCACGGAAGGTGTAATAGTGAGAAGAGGAGGAAATATATCAACTATGGGAGGAGGAAAGGATTACGTGTGGGACGAGGACGGTAGGTAATCAAGCCAGGGAAATAGGGGATTCTTTTCATGGCATGGAATAATATGCGTGGGATAAAGAGAGAAAATGAAGCAAAGAAATGAAGAAAAAACGGAAATGCCCTTAAGGGAAAAAAGAGTGATCTCCTTTAAAATTAGGAGAATACAAGGAGAATGCGGGTGACTTTGTGGCTACATTAAGCATGGAACATTCTAATAAAATTAACATTTATTCTAAAAATAAACAAAAAACATAATCACATTCAATGTCGAACATATCAATTTATTGTCATTGTTAGACCACTTTTAATGAACCTATTACCTTGGAGTATTCTCAGGGAAAGGCACATCAGGAAATTTATCGAAAGTATTATGGAAAAGGTAAGAGGAATAAGGGTATAGAGAGACGTGGGAAGAGCTAGGTGTAGGAATAATGGTAGGAGGACAGCAAGTAAAGTCGATTAGATATTATGGCAATCAGGCATTGTTAGTCAGTCATCTAGAGAAATTCAAGAATTGGAAGATGCTTTAGAAAGTATGTGCAGAAAATACGGAATGAAGGTCGATTATAAGAAAACTAAAGGAAAGAGATTTCATAGGATAAAGAAAGGAAGGCTCACCGTTTAAGTAGGGGGGCACAAACTAGAACATGGAGAAAACATGAATTACCTAGGTAGCACGCTGGAAGAAAATGGGCATGAAAGCGCTAATAGTATTAGCAAAAACAACGTTCAAAAATAAAAGAGAACAATGGTGTGTCTTCCTCGCGTAAACTTGTAATGAAAAGACTGGTAGAGAGTCTAGTATTGAGTGTAGCGTGTTGTATGGTGCAGAAATATGTACTCTGAGAAAGGAAGACGAGAATAGTCTGCAGGTGTTTGAGATTTGGGTGAGGAGGAGAATAAAGGAAGTGCCGCGGATGGAGAGGAAGACGAACGAGGATGCACGTTTGGTGGTTGGCGAGAGGAAAACGCTTGAGGAAATTAGGAGAAGGCAGAGTAGGTAGATGGAGCAGGCAATGAAAGGCGAGGGGATGCTGAAGGCCGAGGTTGAGGGAAGGATGTCGGCTAAGCGTGGAATGGGAATAAAGAGATAGGATTTATGACTTATGGATGGGATGAAGCCTAGCTGAAGAACAAATATTCGGTGGAGACAAGTCTTAAGCTATAAAAGATTAGTAGGTAAAGGCATTCCTCTTAACTTACCTTTACCGGTGGATAACCTCTAATAATAATAATGATAAAGGTGGGCTATATTTCGAATAAAAAAATATTGAAACACCATCAATCACGAAGTTGCTATATTTCTTTCAATCTGAATTGAAAATCATCATTGTAACTCCATTTATCACCATGGAATTAGAGTTAAGACTACATCGAAGCTCTTGTTTGTAAAAGGAAATTCTAAGAACTGTGATTGTGCTGATCTTGAGCAGGTTGGAAAAATTAAATATTTGGGAATCATTATAGATCAGCACTTCAAGTTCAACGACCATATTATTAAGCTTAATGGTAAACTGAGGATTTTAATGCATCAAATGTATCATTTGAGAAATTTGTTGCCAGTACAAATAAAAAAAATTATATATGTGACATTGGCAGAAAGCTTAATAAGATATGGAATTACTGTTCGGGGTAACAATAGCAACTGTTATCTAACAATGTTGAAGAGAAATCAAGATAGGCTGTTGAAATTGATTGGTAATGAAAATACGAGTTCAGCTGACATGTGTGAAATATATAAAAAATATGAGATATTGCCAATTTCGCAACTAATGAAATACATTATTATTTTATATAATTATGTTAGTTCAAAAAATAAAAAAAAATAAAGGTATCAATGTCCGCAATTCAAATACGTGATATGACACGGTATGAAGTGCCAAGGTTCTTCAACACAAACGGGTCTAGAAAACAGGAAGTACTGGTACCAAAGGTTTTCAACGAGTTACCGATCTCTCTGAGGAAATGGTAAACCACTGGGGACGTCAAGATACAGTGCAAAAAGTATATGTTGGGTGGAGAGTAGTACAATAAATAAACTATAAATGAAAAACATGTATTTTGCTAAATTCTTTAGGCACCTGCTGGCAAGTCTTTGACTTAGCGGGACCTAGGATATGATATTAGATTCTAATAATTCACATTAATGTGTCTCAAGCTCATTCATGATAATATGTTAAGTTAATAGCATTGGTTGGTACAACATGTTGGTTGAATTGAAATAATTATCAAATTGTTTTGTAATTGCCAAAATTGTAATTGATAATTTTGTTCATAGTGAATAATAAATTTAATTTACTTATATTTATAAAAAAAGAATACCTAAAATCTTTCAGGATTAATACGGAAACGAAGTATTCCTTTCCGTTCTCATTTAAGGTCAAGTATTTATTATAAGACGTTCTAATTAAGGGATAATAAGATATCATTTTGTAGGTAACCTTCACAAGAGGATTCAAAGCAAATTACAGAGAGGGTCTTGAGAGCCAATGGGTAGGCGGTGGATTGAACATCCGAATAGGCGTCCTTGAAGAGGTTTTTGCATCAATGAAGCCAATAGCAAATTCTAAACGAGTGGGAAGAGGTAGGTGAAATGATTTAAATTCCCTATGGCTCACAATGGATTTCTCAATGGTAGCTTTGCTAAGGCAAAAGGGTACGATGCTTCACCATGCATTCACCATTCAGCATTCACCATGACCTTCACGTGAAGCCGCTCCCTTGAATACCGTCGATCACATTCAAATAGACGTGATTATATTCGGCGGAAATGAAGCCTCCATATCTACTTCCTTTTCCATATATAATTGCTTGAATTTTTATCCGATTTCGACAATCTTCCGTATTTAAACGCGTCAGATAGCATACAATTACAAGAATAAATATAAATTCAATATTAAGAAGGTGCAAGGAATTCACAGGCGGAAAAAATGGACGGATGACGCATGATGGGGTGATAATCTGCTGAATATTGGGATAATAAGCGAGAATGAATGGTAATGTTAGGTTTATACAGGCAAGTTTCTTCTGCAAGAGCTTGCGGGGGATTTTACTCTGGCGAAACATTTTTCAAGAGTAGGTGCAGAGTCATTTTGGTTGCCGTTTACACTGGCAACAATACGCTTCTGCAAGCGAATTGCCAGAACTTTAAATGTTATGCAAGCGGACTTGCATACCCGTTTACGCGTAGAATTTACGTCAAAATCCGCTTGCTGCAAAAAAACATGCGCAAGAAACTTGCCAGTGAAAATTCACCTTAAGCCTTTAACCTATCACGGCCTTCAACGTCTCTTTACCTCCAATTATCTCTGTCGAGCTCATATTTCCCCAACAACTAATTTCCTCTTTTGATTTCCCTACTTTCAAGGGTTCTTTCTTCATCCTATATCTTACAAAAATTAATTCGCTTGCCTACGTTTTCGATAGTCTCTTTAACTTGGATTATATATAAACTTGCACCTGTTAAATCAGCAATACTAGGTATGTCATTTTCTAATCTATAAGCTAAGGCTTGAGAATAGCAAAACTACGCCCTGCAGCAAATTTCATAAGTTCAATGAATCTTTCCCTAGGTTCACTATCTGTGCACTTTTTCTTCGTTTTAAAGGCATATTGTTGCCAACGAAACTCACCATCAAAACTCTAAGGCAATTGTCACCCAGGATGCCACCCAAAGATGAAAGAAATAGATCCAGAAGAGAATACAACAAGTATATATTTTCTCTATTATTATATCAGGCGAAATTTGGACCGTTTCGTACTCTCTTGTATTTACACACATGCATACCCATCCCCCTCGGTGGAGGCTCAGTCGGAAAACGTTTAATTCTCGGTGATAGACCTTGTAAAACTGTTTCTTTCCTCCATAATGTCATATCCCTGCACACCTCTTTCGCCTCTGTTATTTTCATGCAATGCTTCATACACGCTCTCTATTCTTAGTACTCCTAATATCCCTCCTCTTTAGAGTCTCTTCCTACCCATGAATTTCACGGTCTACCCATTCGTCTCGCATCATTCACTCTTCTATCATAAATCTACTCTGTTATTCAACACTCATTCATTCTCTCGACATGGCCCAACCCTCTTTTAATAAAAAAGGAAGAGGGATAGAGTTTGGAATGATGGAGTAATGAAATAATGTGGACTGGATACTCCGGTAATGGACACGATAAAAATAATGTGATAGAAATAAAGGAAGACGCGTACATAAAAATAATGTAAAATAAATAATGCAAAAAAATACTATTATTATTAAGGTAATATGCCAGCTGAGGTAGATTTAAATGGAAGTGACCCTGCCCTGGCTCTGTGCATGGAAAACTCCTCGACATTTTTACATGAGCAGCGCCCTATCTACCCGGCTTATATATCTATCAGACGCATGCTGAGATGCAGAAAGAAATCAACAATCGTGTTGATTTCTTTCTTCATCTCAGCATACGTCTTACCCTTCTTCATCTCGTCCATAAAACCTATTCTCTTTCTTCCCCTTCTTTACCTGCCCCACATCCTCCACACTATCACGGCCTTCGGAAACCCTTCTCCCCTCATTACCTCTTCCAACCACTTAATCTGCCATTTCCCATTTCCTCCAGAAGTTTCCTCTCCTTACCCACTAAACAAAGCACTTCCTCGTTTGTCTTACTTTCCGTCCAATACACTTTCTCCAGTCTTCTCCACACCCTCATCTTCAACGCCTGCGGGCTATTATCGTCGTTTTTTCCACGCTTTTGCACTATGAAACTCAATAATAAACTCTTCACCAGCATCTTCTTTATATCCTTACTCAAGATTCCTATCATCATCTCCCTCCTATCACCAAACGCTTCTTTCGCTAGGGCGATTCTTTTCCTAATGCCTTTGCTATTGTGTACATTTTCTTCCAACTTACTAAGTCAATATGTACATAAAAGACAATAAGGTACAGAATAGATACGCAGGAAAATTCGGAAGAGGTAGGACGAAGAATTGAAGGCAGTATTTTGGGAGGCCGTGAAAGTGGAGGAGAAGGAATGTGGGAGGGAGAGAAAGAAGAAATGAAAGGGAGGGAGAGAGAGAGAGTGCTCATGTGTGAAAGTGGGGAGAGAGGGGGAGGAGGAGGTGGAGGAGGCAGACACTAAGGAGGTTGAGAGAAGGGAGAGAGAGAGAGAGAGAGGTAAGAGTCGATGTGGACCTATATGGCAGCGGGCGACCGCAAGGCAGTTCGGCGAAGGTCGGACACATGGAAAGAGGGAGGGATGGGGGAGGAGAGAGGGGGAGGGAGAGAAGAAAGGAGGAGAGGGAGGGCAGGAGGAGGAGGAGGGGAGCGGGAATAATCAGCGAATTTCGAATCGCTGCGAATTGCGTCAACCCCGAAAAATACAGTTCACGTGGGGTGCGAGGTCTTGTCGCACGCGATCATTTAGGGAAAGGAGAGGAGGGGAACTAAGAAGGGATGGGGGAGGAGAATAAGGAAAAGTGGAGACAAGAAAGATGGAGGGCTGTTAGAGGAGAGAAAGGTATGCGCATGGGAGTAGCACTAAAAGAGAAATGTGCTCACTTTAAGGAATGAGTGTTTGTCTAGGGAAGCAAAAATCGCTGTGCACTAAAGCGTTCTTCTCCTGATGTTAATATATATTAACATAAGGAGAAGAACGCTTTAGTGCACAGCGACAACATGTGTGTATGTATATGTATATAATATGTGCTAAAGATGCGTGTAGGGATAACATCAGTGCAATGGTTGGAGATATAAATGTGCGAATTCTATTGTACGCATATGGTGCAGTGTTGTTGTCTGAGAGCCTATTTAAATTACAGGGGGTTTTGGATAGCTCCTGGGAAGCAACAAGGAGAATGGATTAGAAGATGAATGCACCATAGCCCGAAGTAGCTGTTTTAGTTAGGGAGAGTGATAAGAATAAACGTGTAATGAGAGTAAATAATGAGGTAATTGAATAAGTAGACGATTTTGTGTATCTTGGCCGAATGTTTGCGAAAAATTAGATGGAAGAAGAGATTATATGACGTGCGAATGCCGGTATGAAAGTCGTAGGTATTATGTAGAGCATATCTAGGAATGAGTGTTTGTCTAGGCAAGCGAAGATCGTAGTTTACAGGAGTGTTCTACTCCCGATGTTATTATATTGCAGAAAAACCTGGGTATGTCAGGATGAGCGTAAGAGTAGGCTAAATGCAGTGGTAATGGGGTACTTAAGAAGTGATTGCGGCAAAAGTAGAATGGATTGGGATAGGAAAGAGTGGGTCATGAATAAATGTGGCTTGGATGCTCCAGTAATTGATATAAATGAAAGGAGTATGCTTTGTTGGTTTGGTCATGTTTACAGAATGGTTGAGTTTGATAACCAAACAGGTAAAGGAAGAGGTAGACCGCGAAAGACATGGTTGAATTCGGTGAATGATACACTTAATAGGAGCTATTAATATAGTCTAAAGAATAAGAGAGCGTGTATGGAGCCATGGATGAGTGTAAGAGATGCAAAAGAGGTATGCAAGGATAGGGCACTCCTTACAAATTTATAAAAATGGAGCCAGTTTTCAAGGCCAAATAGGAATAACTAAGACTTTGGCTATTTCTAAAGCGAATGGCGTGATGGGTATATATGAATGTATTTAAGTCGAGGAATAGACTGGGATGAAAGGATGGGTCTTACTGTGAAAATCGATCCTATCGGTCTTATGATCCTAACATAGGTTTCCCTAGGAGTGAGGAGGGAAAATCATTTCCAAATTTGCTGTACTGACGCAAGATATATAGTGAAAATATATAAAGGAATATATTGTCTTCTTGTGATCGCTAAATATTTTGAAATCAGGAAACATTTGAAAACATTTACGGAACTTTTACGGCATTTATGGATTCTTATAGATTTAATTTATCGGTCAAATGTCACATTAAGTTGTAAGAAGAGGATCAGACATTTTATAAGAGGAGAAAACTTACTGTAAATGTGAGGGGGGTACAGGTAGCAATCGGGATATGGGAAGGGAGAAGGAACACATAGGGGGTTGCATGTTTCGCTAGCTGTTCAATGTTCCCTTAAAATACTTGAAAAGTTCGTTTTCAGTGGCAGTGTAGCTGCATCCAAATTTGTGTAATGCTGATTTTGACCAAGCCAATAAAGGTTCTAGGTTAGAGTTTTTTCTTATATTTTTATTTTTAATGAACTCTTAGTGTATCCAAAACAGATGGCCCTTTTAAAAAAACTTGTATCGGTTTTGTGTCAGACAAAAAACAGATCAGCAAGTAAGATTTCGAAACAAATAAAGCGCTTAAAATGAAATCATGAATAACGTAAATGGCACAGTAGTTTTATGTGGAGCCTGGAAGGCGGAAGTGACGATATTTAAGTACAGTCTAACTCATTTATTTATTATGTCGCTTCTAATTCTACAAATGCAGCGGTGTTATCTTTATTTATAGCCTTTATACTGATGATGTGATTTGCTTGATATGCAGGAATATTCAGAGTATGCATGACAATGAAGACAAATTTGGCACCAGCAAAATTATGCCTCTCTGTGTCACAAGTCTTAAGGATAGCTTAAATATCTGCTTCGAGAATGACGCGAAAGATTTGAGCAATAGGTGTATAAGTATGATTTATATCATAATTCATTACCTAAAAACAGCAAAAGAAAAATTTCGAATGGCACTCATTATTATAAGAAAAGCAGATTTCCAAGATTAAGAATTCTTTGGAATATAAAGTGTTGCAAATTTTATTATGGGAGTAGTAGTTTACCTCGGTTCAGCATGTTACGCATAAATAACGGTTCCATATGCTCCCTCATGTTTTCCTAATTTAAAATGTCTTTAATACCTTCATGAGCCATCAATGACAGTAGTAGATCGAATGCAATTAATCGTAATATCGAGGATTCAGGTGAGAAATTATGGAAGTAAACCAAAAGGAATGACTTTGCAGATGCAACTTTCCCCAGTGCAATTTATTGAAACCCAGGCTTCGACATTACTGCATTTCACCAATAGCGATATTTCATTCGATAACTGCAAGAAATCAATGAAGAAATCACATAAAAGTGAGCAAATAAGATTCACAAACACCGTCGTAATGGGGTATACCTTACTTATTAGGTAACAAGAATGATACAGAGCAGCGGTTCAAAACTTAAATTTGATTTTCGTACCCTTTAGTCACCCTTTTCCAATGATCACCCTGACGTACCCTGTACCCTGACTGTATACTAAGAAATTTTCACTAATTGTACTTTTACATCTATTTCAACCTTGTATAAGATTTATTAAAGTTTTTTTCACGCAACCATATCCACTCCAAAACTGGAATATATTATTTATGAAATTTTATGACTTTTAATTCAAACGTTATTTTTTATTAAATTAGCACCTATCGCATCGTGTTCTGGAAATATATATTTTCCATTTTAGAGTACAACAAGGAAGAAACTACAGCTTTAAGAGGTGCTCATCGATCACAAATTTATAAAGAACCTGAGTATTATATACCATTCCCTGTGACCGAAGTAGGACTGCCACCAAGCACGTACCTATCACCTAAGGGTACAGATACTACAGGTTGATAACCGCAGTAATAGGGAGTTGATATCAAACTGCGACGCAAATAATAGTGGCTGAGAGGGAGAAAGTGCCAACCAAATAAACCGCTGCCAACGTAATTTGCCAGCGAGCGTCCTGTCGCCGGCCGTGGGCCACCGCCCACCTCACATCCCCGGCTACCAAACCGACACACCAACGCACTCGCCGTCGACGCGTGCCTTACGAAAGACCACGTCGCCGATCGGGAGTCAGGGGACAGGTGCATGCTGCGGCGAGACAGATGCACTCCATATTAATCACACCGATGAATTCGTAATGGCACGCGAGTGCAACATGGTTTCAATGGCGCGGCCACTTTTTCCGCGAGAGGAGGAGGAGACCGCCCGCTGACGGTGTCTCTCGCTCACCACTCATCACATTCTCGGCGAGGGGATCCTAATTTGGCGTTTGGCGCCGGGGCGGGCCAACGGGGAAGGAGTATTCCGGCGACGCTGTTGCCAAGTACCGAAGGTGTGACCCGGTGGACAAGATTTCGGGAGGCACAACGGGAGTAGGCGGCGGATATCTTGCTCACGCGAGTCATAAGGAGTGAGAGAGGAGAGAGAACAGGACTGAGGAACGCGATCATACTTGTTTTAAGGAGTTTGGAGCTATTTTTGCTAATGAACATATTTAGATGAAATTTAGCATGCCTGCTCTTATTAGTGGTATCTAAAGATAAAATTAAAAAAAAAGCATTTGAGCGATTTTGTGATTTTTAAGCGAAAAAGCCTGGTTTACTCTTAAACGATTGCTGAAAACTATTTGTTTTTACTACTTAACTTCTTTATTTTTCAGTTAATGGAGATACCTAACAGTGGAACTGATGAGAGACTCCATCAACGAGAAGATAAATTTAAAATGACATCGTTAATGGCTTCTATTCCTAGGATTGTCTCTCATTTCCTACCCGACAATCACTCCATGCGGTCCTATATCTTTTCTTTTTACAATTCCATTCCCTGTTGACAGGGGCAATAAACACGCCACCTTGTAACTCCCACAGAACAATCTTTTAATGCAAAGTTAGTTTTGTCTGAATAACCTCCACATTTACATGTACATGAGGATCCTGATGAGGCGAAACCAGTTTTGCGATAGAATATAAATGCGTGTTATAAATCGTTGTATCAATCGCAAGTGTCACCATATCGTCCTTCTATATCCTTCCATTTATATCAATCAATTTTATTTCCATTTCAGTCTGGATCTATTTAAATCTCCCGTGTAAAATGGATTTTCGAAGCCATCTCGGCAGCCTTAAGGATGCTAATATTGTGCTCACCACATTACCAGGTATGAAATTTACGTTGGAATACACGTTCTTTTTTTAAGAAAAATGATTACCAAAGCTTAATAGCCAATTGTTTTACGTTTAACGTACGTACGAAACTTTCAGATTGTCTCATGAATATCAATGTCCAATATATTCGATTATTTCCGGCTTAACTTTGTGGATATTCATTATAACTGAAGTAAAAAAAAACCCAATGTATATTCCCACCAAAATTTATTATGAATAACATAACCAGTAGAGAGAGGCAAATAAACTAAGATTTAGGTGGGAAATATTAGGTGTAAAAAGAGAATATTCTAGAAAGAATTCGAAAATAAACGAAAAAGGACAAAAATACATTTGACTGCTAATGATGGAAGGTTTAGGGAGAATTCTAGTTAGACAGGGAAGATGGAGAAAAAGAAGTACTTCATACGTCAAGATGAAGTAGAAGTTATAAGGAGAGGAAAAAACAGTAACCTGCAAAAATGACAGGGCAGGAGGTAGTGCATAAAAGTCTCCATGGCTTGAAAGCTCCTTTTTCAATCATAAAAAAATATACCATTGGTGACAATACAATTGGTGAAATCATAATAATGATACAAAAAATATTACATTTTAACAATATAAATATCACAGGGGTGTTTTATTGATAGTGCTAGGATTTAAACATTTAAAAAACTGGGGATATAGTTTATAGCAATTAATAATTAAATGCGGAACAAGGAAAGAAAATATGATGAAATGAACGTAGAAATGAAGGGAACATCGGGAAATACAACATTTTCACAAAATACACGTTATAGAAAGTTTTTGATGTTTATTGATGGAGTTAATTTTAGCCTAAAAAAAGAAGCTACCTATTAAATACGGTTTAGTGAGAATGAAGCTGGTTCTGAACTAGTGTTTGCCGTGTTTCTAGCCTTATCTTGAGCTGGATCCAAAGAATAGGCCAAGGCCTCTGACGAATGCAAGTATTTTTGGAGCACTGGGTGACGAGAGAAACCATTTACTTACTTCCAGGAATGCACGCGAACTGCAGTAGTAACACGTTCTCTTCTGAATCAAAGAGGCGGTGCTTATAGGTCCTCTGGCATGCAAATTTACGAACGACGTTTACATAAGAGAAACAAGACCTAGCAGGGATCGATTCCGTACTACATAAGGATAAAAGTTAAAACATTACCAATTCTCATATACCGGTCAAATTTTTACTTTTTTCAAATCAGTAAGAATGAGCTTTGTGCAGATGATCCATACTTTATGTATGCCCACGGCAGCAAAAATTAATGATTAGGGAAATCTACCGGCAAAAGTAGGTTCAAATGACGACGATGCATGGGAAGCCAGTACACAAGTCATTGGATCCCGATCTGTGGACGGGATGACCACAGTACCACATGCATCTACGTAGGGTTACGATATTCTGATGCCCCTAAACCGGGACAAACCTTTGAAGAAAGTTGGTGGTTTCCGGCTTAACTTTATGGAACTAACTAAACATTTTGAACAAAAAAGTATTACATTGCTTTTTCCACATTAAATATTTGATAATTTCCACATTAAACATTTGTTCACATGTGAAAAAATTTGACTTTTGTACCTGATGATGACGTTAACCGTCGAAACCATGGTCGTGGAAAATTAAAATTTAATTTGGAAAAAAATCATGCAAAGTTTTGAAGAGACTAAAACCTGGATTAAATCGGGACGTTGTTTACATAACTTAAGCTAATGGTGTGCGGTTATTATATCGTTTGATTGAAATTTCAAAATTAAATTTTTTATTGCAGCTCCGACGGCATGTTTTGGTACCAAACTGTGGAGTACCAAGTTCGAATCTCGTTGCAAGCAGGGTGACTGAACTCTTCCTGGACCTTGCCATGCAATTAATTCCTCAGGGCCCATCGGGAATTCTTGCGAAAAAGCGTGATACAATTTGATACAATGTTACCCAATCACACATTTATCGCCATGCATTTGCCGCTGCGCATTTCTCTGTGCAGTGAGCAGCGGACAAGAACGGGAACACTCCGGCACATTTCCAAAAGCCGAACTAGCACCAAAGAATCCTCTTTCCCTTTCTATAAATAACTTTATGTGTAAACTTTATAATAAGTATTTCTTCTTCGTCATCTGTATTTGTATAAAGTGTTACGAATCTTTTATAACCGAGGAAGTCTAAATTTTAAACCGTGTCCTTATGGTATTAGATAGGTATAAGGTTCATCATCATACTATACCTAAACCCAATATTGAAACCTACAAATATTTCTATGATTTCATTGCCACTTCAATTTATCAAAATATTCCAAATGAAATGTCATCAATTAGGAATAAAACTACTTTCCTCAGAAAATAGAAAATTTTGTTGCTACAGAAAAATGATGAGGAATATCTGCAAAAAACCATGGCGTGATTCTTGTATGGTATGTGTACATATTTTATTGTGTGAATCTTGTACTTCGTTTTAATTGCAACTTAAAACTGTTATAATAGAACACATTTATGATACGTATGTAAAAGCCATAATTTATTTTATAATTATTTTTATGAATGCTAGCTGCTGAACAACATACAATTTATTCAAGGAATGGCAACCCCAAAACAAGAAAGTGTTTCTTCTGGAGTGCCTAATTTTACCCCAGTTTTGATTGTTTAAAATATGTGTATATTTATTTGGGTGAAATAAATTGTATTCTATATTCTATTCTATTTCAGTGTCAGCCGAGACGAATTTACCAACCTGGTGGTACACAGGGACTGACCCTTCAAACCGGGACGTATGGTTAATCCAACATCTACGTTTATCCCGGTGGCACCGTCGCGTCCGTCGTCGCGTCCGTCGTCGCGTTCGGCCGCCCATGGGTTTTCCCGCCCACGCCCGTCCCGCGACGAATGGCGACCCCGCGTGAAATTCGCGCGGACGGAAAAGGAGAGAGAGCGTGGGGGGAAGAGGGGAGATGACGCCACGTGCTCGGTGGCCGCCGTCAAGGAGGGCCGATGAGAGCTTTGTAAATTCTACATTGCTCCGTCATAGGCTTCGCATGGAAGTAAGGTTGCCAACTCCTGGGCAGTTAAGGCGGTTGGAGCGAGATAGTTCCCTAGTCATAAAGGAGACCATATTCGAATTTTTTTATTAAAGCGTCTGTAAGAAGTAAGAAGTAAATATTGTAATAAAAATGGCGCAAAAATATAGTTATATAGTAAAACAATTCTCAGTAATTTAATAAATATTCCCACAAAAGTCTCTAACTTGACTAATTTTTTCACGCCGTAGGGTGAAAAAGCCTTCAAAACTTTTTTTAGTGATTCAGAAAGGTTTTTTTTTAGTGATTCAGAAAAAATTACTGCGGCAAGTAATAGATTCATTTTTATAAATAGTTGAGAAAATATACTAGCTACACACCATTAGTTTTCTGACGAAATCTCGGTGATAAAAATTCCAATTTGTTTCGATATTCTCCCTCTGGAGCGCACAGCCGTAATCTATCCCACGTAAAACGGCTTATCCTTTTAGGCAATTTGCTCGAAAAGTAGTTTGGAAAGGGGTTAATATTTTGATATCATTGGAAAGATGGGAGTTTCAATTTTTATATGAAGTGAAATTCATCATACTCTTCTTGGTGATGTGATATTTCGCTCAAACTACCTTATGGGTGATTGGAGCGATTTTTGTCCATGAGCAGATTTGCGTGTAACTATGATTAGGCTTTTTTTATAAGTGATCTCTCACTCTCTCTCGGTCACAATCCTAGGATTGGTTTACAGCAGTCCTGCATTTTTTCCGGTCCTGAGCCAGCCTCTTCAACTCTGCATAGGAACGAAAACCTAGCTCATCCACGATCAGCTCCACATAGGACAGCCTAGGCCTTCCTCTGCAGTTTTTTCCCTCAACTGAACCCTCCAAGATGTTCTTTACAAGGCCTTCGTGCCTCAAAATATGACCGATAAGAGTTGCTTTCCGTTTCTTCATCAGATCGAACAGGCACTTTTTCTTTCCCACTCTCTGTAGTACCTCTCCATCTTTTTCTCGGTCCACCCAGGGTATTTTTAAAATCCTGCGGTAGGACCACAATTCAAACGCTTCTTCTGTTCTCTTCTACCCCGGAGTGTCTGTTATTAGTGATAGATATTTGTCAAAAAAAGTGAAAAAATTGCATTATGCCGATTTTGTTTGAAGGAAATTCGAGATTCTCTAGGACAACGAAAATTTCTCTTTCATAAAAGTAGGAAGTACAAAAATATAGTAAGCACAGCATTTTACTTAGATGGTTCGCAAGAAAAAAAATGGGAATTGCAGATACGACGTAAGAAGAATTGCACTAGCGATAGAAGCGTTCAGTAATAGAAGGGAGCTGATAACGGAGAAATTGGGCAATAATATAAAGAAGAAGCTGGTGAAGAGTTTCATATGGAGTATTTAGTCCCGGTTTTAGTCCCTTTCAAACTAGACATACCACGGTTTTAGGGCACCAGAATATGCTAATCCTAACTATCCTTCTTTGTACATAATGACATGACTTGTGGATGATTAACATGAACGCTACGAAAAGTAACGTTAGTAAAAAAATCTTCGAGAGTGAATGGGAAATCAGGGGATAGGTGATGCTGCAGTCATTACTTCGTCCTATGTTTCTGTGCTGGAAGTGAATCTTTTTGGTGCTGGGTTTCTTTTGATCTATAGAATTTTCACGAAAGTGCAAAAATATTAACTATCTATATTGCTATCCACCATATCTTCTAGTGATTAAAGCTTTCATTGATATTTTGGTTAGATAATGAGAGACAATATATTTACCTCATGTAGCAACTACAATCATTTGTGAGGAAACCACGCTACACATTTGGTCAAGCGTTAAAACTTCATAAAATTCTCGTCTTCAGGGCCGAATCTACAATATTTGCCCCTGGCCGGTTTTTTCAGGCTCACCTTAATGTAAAAGACAAGAGTGAAAAGAAATAAAACCGCAAAACCGTTGAAATAATATGACAATTTTTTAATTAATTCTAAGTAAAAGATTAAAAGACAACTAAATCGTTTTGAGATTATCGGGGACCACCCCGCATTGCGGGGTTACATGGGTAATATACCCGGCCCTTCTCGTCTTGCAGGTGAAAGAATTTTAGGCGTATGGCAATGTTTTTCTTATCTCGGAGTGATATTCTCATTCCCCATAAATGAAGCTCATTTTCTACGCTAAGCCAGTTTTCAGACAATACAACTCTTGATTAGATGAAGAAAGTAAATTTCTGCGAGTATTTTCGATCGGGGGAGGAAAGAATTTTCTATAAGGAATTCTTTTCATGCAATCAGCTCATCTTTGGCGGGGGGAAATTCGTCTGCCATCCCCACCTCTCTTTCAAACGCCTGGTCGAGGAAATTAAAAGCGATATGCGACCGGTCGCTAGAAGGCGATAGGGAAACGGCCGTGCGAGAGGTCTGATTTAGGGCTTCGAGAGACGAACGCCGAAGCACGCGAGCCGTGGGAATCCGAGGCGCCTCTTGCGCACGGAAGGGGCGTGCGCAGGAGGGCCGGAGGGAGAGGAGGGGGAGGAAGCGAGCGAGAGGGCATAAAAGAGGTTAGCGACCGGTCGCCGTGTTTTCGGGAAACGCGAAGATCTGGAGTCGAGGTTCCCTGACCATATCCACTCAGTTTCGCCATGCCCAGCGCATTAATGGCCGAGAGACGAAATATTGTGGGTATCACTGATTAAAACGAGTTTGAGAGGGGGACATGAAGAAATGAATGCCGCAGGCGGAAACCCGTGCCTTCGCAGCACAGCCATTCCATTAAATGTGAGCCCAAATACGGAAGAAATAAAATAACAATTTAAAATAATATAAATAAGGTATTTGAAAGTATAAAACACTAAATTGCCACAGCATATAATTTTTTTTTATTTTGTCTTTATTTTCTGCCTTAAAAAGTGAAATTTGTGTCATCGATAAACGTAGACCATAAATCAGCTATTGATAGATATTTTGTTCATGTCAAGTATTTGCATTGCTGTTCTCCTGTTTCCCTTCATCAGCTATAGAAGTGGTTATTTTTCCTTTGAAGTTTTAATCCTATACGATATGATTCATTGGAGTAAGTTTTTATTTAAAATCCATGCAAATTAGTTATTAATGGTCACACCCGGAACCAAAAATATCTACAACCTATATAGAGTACAATTGTAGTTTTTAAGGAAAATGTCTTTTTTAAGCTATTAAAATTTCTCTCTCCTGCTCAGTGACACTAGTGAGTCTAGTAATAGTGAGTCACTTGTTATAGTCTCTTCACTCGAACCCTTGGATGGCACTATTGCGCTACCGAAATAAGCGATCAGCGATAGAAGGGAGACGACAACGGGGAACTTGAGAAAGGATATAAAGAAGAGGCTGGAGAAGAGTTTGATAGGGAGCGCAGCACTGTACGGGGCAGATACGTGGACTCTGAGAAAGGAAGACGACAATAGACTGGAGGCGTTTGAGATGAAGATGGAGAAGGTGCGGTGGATGGAAAGGATATCAAACGAGGAAGTGATTGATATGGTGGATGAGGAGAGGAAACTTCTACAGCGGATTTTGAGAAGGCAGAGGAAGATTATGAGATGGCTGGAAGAGGTAATGAGGGGGAAGGGTTGCTGAAGGTCTTCGTAGTGGGGAGGGTGTTGGGTAAGCGACGAGGGGGAAAGACGAGAAATGGTTTTACTGACGGGATGAAGAGAGGTGGGACGTATATTGAGATGAATATAGAAATCTTGTAAGGAGATATAGGCCTGCACCAGTAAAATGAAGAGCATGTTTACTCTTTTCCATTTTAATCTACCTTAATCGGTAGATTATCTAATAATAATAAATTTTCATTACAGCTGTAAGACCTTCGATGTTTTTAACATGCGATGATCATACACTATTATAATGGGGTATTGAGGTGCAGACAATATTGCTTGTCAATATGGCATTAGTAGGCTTGGGTTTTGATGTGCTTCAACCCCGTCCCTAATCTCTTACATCCCCTTCACCACTTTCTCAACATCCTCGCCTCAATCACGGCCTTCAGCATCTCTTCGCCCCTTACTAACCGTTCCAACTACCTACTCTGCTTCCTACTAATTTACTCCAGACCTTTTAATATCTTCACCCACCTCATAATGCACTTACTCGTTCGCCGTGAATATTTATATCGTTCAAAATTTATAATGTACATGGTTATAGGACATCTTCGTCTCTCATAACTCATTTTTACAACTAAATGTCCCAGACATTATTGGTGATGCAATAGGGAACACATTCGATATGGGCACAATATGAAGAGCCAAATAGGCATTCGATGATTTTAAATTTTATGCTAATGTTTTAACATTTTCTGGATATTATATTTATAATTCATAAAAAGAGTATTTTTTTATTTAGAAAGATGATTAATGAATTTTCTTGCGACAAAGAGAAATTTAGCCATCTCCAGAACATGCCATTAAAATGTTGGTAAACGCACAGGGCTTTCGCCGGCACGGAGGAGAGTAAAACAGCATCACACCAGGATTGAGAATTCTAAAATTGTTGAGCAAATGAAAAAAGGGGGCAGTACGAAATAAATTTTGCTTAATTTCTTTTTTTTGACCCGAAAAAATAATAAATAGTACAATATAAATGGAATTTCGCTTGACTATCATCTCCTCTGAAACATGTTTGGGAATCAATGCAGATTCTACGAGCCAACTATGCAAATGAGGCTTTTAAGATAAAAGTGAATTAAGACTATAATAGCTGTTATCAGTTTCACTAAAATACTTGATAATGCTTTTTGATAATATGCTCGTGTTTGTGATTTAATGCCAAAAATATAGCGAACTTTCATAAAAAATAAAATTAAAATTTAATCAAGCTGTCCCTGATTTAAAAAACTGTGAATAGATATCATTCTATCACCTCTTGATTCATTTACGGCAGCAATTACTTTTACTTTGACAATCATGAGATTCAAAGTTTGATCAAGTTATAGAGATCGCCTGCAGAGAATTCAACATCCTTTTATTGCCAAGCCATTCGAGGAAAATAGTGAAAAAGTAGCGTAGTGGATTTGAAATGATTACAAATTAAGGCTGAAAAACAAATTCCCATCAGTCACGGTTATAAGAGGTGAGTGATCGACGACCTAGTTCTTGGATTCAGCTTTGAGAAAGTATGTCATATTTCCATTCATGCAATCAAGCGGGTATAGACATAAAACTACTATTTTTGCTCATAAAAACGTCGCCGTTCTAGGGTCGGGTTCGGAATTACAGCTCAAGAAGGCTATTACTCATACATTTACTAAAGCGTGCGGTGTTATGAAGTATTCTTGTGTGTAGTGCGACATTCACGGAGCGAGTTCCATTACACCAATATTGCTGGCTAAGACAAGGAAGCTACTCCACGTCACAATCTGCTTTTTAAATGGACTCGGCGGAGGCTAGGAAGTGCATAAACCGACTTCCATTGTCGTGGATATTCTGCCTAGCAATATTAGTAAGTTTCCGGAAATTCGAAGGCAAAATAACCTATCTACTGAATTAACAATTTTACGCCCTACGTTAACTTCACATTGAATACGAATTACAAATCAATTTGTGAAAAATCATATGTTTATATTTGGCTCTTATTTAACAAATAACTCTGATTCTGCGTCATTGGACAACTCCGAAGCAAGTTAGGCAGTAAACACTAACGAAGGTAGCAAAAAATTCTCGGTTAGTTAAGCGGACCGATGAGGCCGCACAAGCCACCGAGAAATTATTCTATAAGAATTAATTTCCCTTATAAACCACTCCAGAGTAAAACACTTTTTTAGCCCTCTCAATACCAGCCATTAAATTATTTTAGTTCTCTGCTGGCAATATGCTATTCTTATTTTATCGGCTCCGTTCTGCTCCATCAGCTAGTACGCCTACACCATAGCAATACCGTAAATTACACGCACAATTCTCCCAACTCCAAGAGACTAGAACACGCCAAAGAAATGAAAAAAGTGATAGGTTTACCCCCAAGAGTAAAATAGAAATAATTAGAACGGAGTGCAGTGACGGTAATTTCCTCGGAGGTACGTCGAGGCGTTGGAAAGAAAAGGTGCTCGTTCGCTTTTGTGCAATGTTCCAAGGATCTGAAGTACGACCGATGAAGGAAGAGGGTTGTTTTTTGCCGACTGAAAACGGCGAGAAGAAACAGAAAAAAGAGCTTCAATGGGATCGCATGCAATACCGTTCGAAAAAAAAAATAATACGCCACGAGGATTTATTGATATTTTCATCCGGTTGTAACTAGGCATGCCATTACCGCAGGTTATTTCGCACGAACAACTTTCAGGCCATATTTAATACCAGTCCCTTTAACTAATAATACTGCACCAGTAACGGAAATCCGTGTTCTGCTATAGAACAGGGAGTTCCCGTCTCCATAGCTACTGGCCATAAGGGCGTACCCTTGAAAAGGGAAGAAGAGAAATTTACTACATATACATACATGTATACATACCCATCAAACCAATCTCATTCAGAATAGGCAAAGTTATAGAGCTAAGTTATAGCTGATACGCGAATCTGGCTCTCTTTTAATAATTTTATCTGCAATGCCCTATCCGTGCATGCTTCTTGCGCTTCTGTTAAATTCATGCATTGCTTCATACACGCTCCCCTATTCTTAAGACTCCTAATTGTTCTTCTATTTTGTTTCACTCCTACCAAAACACTCACACATGACTTTCTTGGTATACCCATTCCTCTCACAACATTCACTCCTTTATTATACATGTGTTTCGCAATGGCCAAACAGCGAAGCACACATCTTTCATACCTGTCCATTACTGAAACTTCCAACCTATTGCCCACTCATTTTTTCATGACCCACCCATTCTTAAGCACTATTCATCCTACTTTTGCCGCAATAACATCTCAGGTATCCTATTCCCCCTGCTTTTGGCCTACTTGTATGCTTATCCCGATATAACCAGGCTTCGCTGCTATATAACTACACCAAGAGGAGAAAACCTTCATGCACTGCGACTATCGTTTCCTCAGATAAACACTCATTACTTGATATGCTCCACCAACTACAAACAAAACATTAATTACTGAACTCCAAAAACACTCAAAATACAACAGAAGCTTTCTTAAAAACAGGCTAATGGGAGTGAAATGGTAAATAATATACTGATTAAACTTTGAAATACTGATTAAACATGGCAGTGGCAGAAAAATTAATTGAAAATTCCATTTAGGTCACGCGCATTTTTTTCATTAATCGAAATAAACTTTCACGCAAATCATCCTGACGAATGGTGAGGTTGCAGCCTGTAATGATAATGAAAGGTGAGACTGCAACATGTCATTTGGGTGAGAAGCTGAAGGGAAAATAGGGAAATAATGGTATGTTAGAGTGAAAAGTAAGAAAGGAAGATAATTGTAATACGCATACAAAGAAATATTTATACAGAGAAACTTCTTGAGGATGTATGGGGGAGGCAGAGTAGGTGGTTGGAACAGGTAATGAGTGGCAAAGGGATGGCAAAAGCAATACTATTTGGGGAGGATGTTGGATAAGCTGGAAAGGTGATAATAAAAAATAGGTATACCTATAGGTAAAAGAGAGACTTTGTATTCTCCACGGTAAACTTTTTAATTAATTTGGCAACCAAGGTTTTGACTTACACAGTCATTATCAAGGCTAGTGTAAGTCAAAACCTTGGTCGGTAAATGAAATAAAAAGTTTACCGTGGACTACAAAGAGTTTCTCTTTTACCTAATAATGGAGTACCACAAAGTAACGCCTGAGAAGATTAACTATAAAGAATATAATTCAAGGGCGTAGGCTGAGGTGAAGACAAAAATGGTGTAGGGAGGTTGGGGCCTATGTCTAAATAATCTGGAGGATTTCTACTCTCTTCAATTTAAACCTACCGCAACCGTGATGAATAACTTTAATTGAGTGCAATTTTTCACACATAGATAAATTTTATTACACGACACAGGTTTCGGTGTTTTACATCGTCCTCAGGTGAGGAAATGTGGACAAGAGCTTGCTTGTTTTCGAAGGTTCATAAGCTCCAACCAGGAAGCACTTGTATACACTTCCTCACCTGTAGATCATGTAAAACACCAAAACCAGGGCCGTGTAATAAAGTTTATATATCTGTTGAAAATTTCACTAATTTAAAGTTATTCATCATGGAGAAACTCCACACAATATCGCCCGAATCTACGAATTTATCCTAAAACAACCGGTAGATAACCCTAATAGTAATAGGTATCTGGAAACCAGACCATGCGCGGAATTGAGTGCGACATTCATTTGCGCAGTATAAAGAGCTGTGCTGGGTGCATTTCACCTATTGTCTGCAACTAATGAATGAAGGAGCTGAGAATGGAATGATCCGACGGAGAAAACTTTCCAGTGACACGGGGAATATAAGGAGGGATAACGAATCGTGGGAGAAAGAAAGAAGAATTTCAGGTGGAATGAAGGGATATACTTGATAAGCCCATGCAGCATTGCATACCTGCGTGAAGTTTGAAACAAGCGAATGCGGAAGACGAGAGAAAGGAAGTCGTGCACTCGACATCTTGATGTGGGAGGCAGATAGAGGGGAAAGTGCATTGCATGATATGAATGCAACGTGGGAATACAATATAAGGAACGTAAAGCTATGGGAAACCACTCCCCCGTAACCACACTAACGAAGATGAAAATGGAAGTAAATAGTCATGGATACCGCTTTTATGAACGATTTTTACCGTCAAAAAACTCAGCAATTTCGAGCAAAAATATTTGTTTTGAGCACACTTAGGACCAATTTTATTATGTCTAATTAACGTTAACCGGAAGATAACTCAGCCATCGTATAACTTGATGCCAACTGAAAGCTTGGGTATTGTATAATACATCAGGATATCGGGTAGCTGAATTAAGCATTATCGATGGAAGAATGTACTAATTCCACCTTTTATGCCGATAAAATATTAAACTGAGGTTTTAAACTTTTCCTTAAATTAATAAATTTATTTAAATATTAAATCATGCTTTAAACAAGGAAATTTACAATTTTTAAATCCAACAAAGTAATCTAAAACGCTTGAAATAATTTCTGCGTTTGAAATTTTATTCATAAAACGCCTGATGCAATGAAGCCCAGAAATAATTGTTATTCTCTTTTTCATTATTTACAAAAACAAAGATAATCATTCATGTAAAATTTTGCGAAGCATATCGTCGAGCACATCTATTCTAAATTCATTTGAAGTGATAAAAAATCCAGCTCACTTAGATTGGCAAATTGCTGCCTGCACCGCAGTAGAAAGATTGTTCAAGATTGCCTTTTTTTAAACTCCCCCTTGCGCGTACAGGGCTCCATTCCCAGCGGTCATAAAGTGACCTCATTTTACGATTCGCAACAAAAGAAAAGGCTGGGAGACGTCATTTTTCATTTAAGGCCTTAATGAGACAAGAACTAGAAACCCTGTCGGTGGGACTATATCCACCAGAGTCTAGATACCTTTTATTCACCGTTTCAAAGTCACCGTTAAATACTTTCTTTATAGTGAATGTTATCCGCTCTATAAAACGCAAACACTTCAGCAAAATCAAGTAGTGAAAAGATACGACTGAACGCGGCAAAATAAAATGCTTAATTCCATTGCGGATTTAAAAAAGATTTGTACAATATTTTGTTACAAGACGGACGACCTTGCTGGTCAGAAAATTTTAACCACATTTTAATCTACGCCGCCTAAGCCTCTGGAATAATAAGGGGAGAGGATTCAAACATATTTCGTAGAATAATATTAAAGAGGTCAAGTATTGAAGTAATAATTGAAATAATCCAGCTGTATTTTCATTTCAAGTAATATTCGACCACATGATACCTTATGGCATTTTATCAAATGGTGCACAAAGATTTTCGTTGCATATACTGTTGTCTACTGTCGTCATTGCGTATACTATTATTTCATTCAATGGAATGGCTAGAACGGAAACATCATAGTGCAATAATTTCTATTTAATGTTGAACGAAAGCAAAGGAGCTTAAATTAGCGTATTCGCCATATTAAAGTCTCTATTTAATATACATATATTGAAAGTCTTTGTACACTCTCAATGGTGATTTCATTTAATGAATTCAGACCAGGGATTGATTAGGAAGAAAGTAGTCTTGTTCTCATTCCACACTTCATACTCATTTTTATTGAATGATATTAAAGCACAGACATCGCATGTAATAGAAATATTTCTTAATTCGCTTTTTATCGTTTAACGCACGCTTTTTGGTAAATATATACCTACATTTAACATCAGTAAATTTCAAGAACTTCACTTTAAGAACGAAATAATTTAGTTGAATAAAAGTCGATGTTTGAATTTCATGTAAAGACTTCAAAAAATTTGCAAATAAATAATGCTATTTATTTAAAAAGCTAAGGAATACGAAGGAAAAAGGAATAATTAAAACGCAATAAAATGAAAAACCAATACGCGTACACAGTAGGAATAAAAGACTAGCCACTTGGAAATAAAGATACGCTATAATTTGCATACATACATGCTATTACCTGCCAATATATAAATATATGGTTAAGAAAATGTGGCGGAGAGTAGCCGAAAACCAATCCAACAATAGCAAAAAGCTTTTTATTTATAACCGCTGAATATCTCAGGGGTAAATGAGTCGAAATAAAATCCCGAGTTAGTACTTGGGAATAAGCTCTTTCAATAACCTTACATAACACTGTACACCATGCATCACCAAGTAAACTTCCCAGCGGAGCATTAAAAAAAAACAAACCTTAAACCATTTTCACTTTCATTTACTCTACTTACGTATATATCGGGATAAATACCATTTTTGTAGAAATAATTGAAGGATGAAAGGTAATTTACTCTAGTCGTAATTGCCATGCATATTTTGGGGTAGAGGATGATTCCAATACATAGCCAATAAAGGCAAATTTTAAGAAACGTTTAATAAGTACGTGGTTGCAAAAATGGCCCAATTATTCTATTATGCCATATGAGAAAACTGAAGTATTACAAATAAGACAACTTACCACAACTTAAGAGATGAACTTCATTAAAATGAGTCCTGGAGAACCCTCGTTGAACTCAGCTACTCACTAAAAATCATATCACTCAGAATTATTTCGTCATTCTTGTAGAATGCGAATTGTCAAAATAAGTCCATAACCAACACCTATGTCCAATCATTTTAAATTGTGTGTACCACATTTATTCGCATCCTTTTCATCCCATTAGTGGATATGATTGGTATATGATTCTATCTATAGTTATCCACGGCTTATGATTAAGAGGAATAGAGTTCATAATTTCGGTGATATTCTTTTAGCCAAATACATTTGTTCACATGAACAATGTTCCCCCTGCCTTGTTCTGTCATTCAACCTTACTCCATACATGTAACAGAATGATTAAAGAAATATATTTAAATAATTAAAAAGTGGCTGATGAATTAAGGAGTAAAAACCTATTCAAAATTAGTAGTATCCTAATCGCACCCATAACTAGAACTATATAACACGGGTAGGACTGTTTCTTTCGGATACCTTGAAAGAAAGAATGGTCAACCGATTTTCAGCAAAGATTACTGTACCTAGGGCATAGTTTGAGGCAGATTAATCAAGTGCCCTTCAAACTCCAACCTCTGCCTTGATGTGGAGTGAGTTGTTGGTTTCGAAAGGAGAAGTGGGTTTGCCACTTTCGGGTGTTTGGGACAAACCATCCACCATTCGACGACTAATGAGTCCCTGGCTTCGAGCTCGAGGTCGTCAAAAAGACACCCCATCAATTGGCTTGTCGGAGCAAGCATTTGACAAATTAAATCTAGGATTTAACCAGCGTGCCCCGCCTCTGTAATTTGAGGTGGAGGTCAAACGCTTTTCCCACTCACTTTTCCCCTCTTCTCAATAGTGGGATATTCGGAGTAAAAAGGAACTAACCTACTGTTTTCCTCAGCAAAGTAAACGCATTTTTCTGTTTCTTATTGATATCCATCCTTATTGTAATCGGATTTATGTAAATTCATCACATTGTTTGATGGTTTGAGGGCCAATCAGAAACAACGTGACCGTGAGTGAAGAGTATACAAGGCAACCAGAAGTGTGTATAAGGCAACCACGAAGTAGGTCCCGGCATCAACCCCGTGAAGATCGTCTTCACGGGGTTGATACCGGGACCTATGAGGCAGTGTCAGCCATTGAAACGTCGGTAGCAGCTAGAAACCTGACCAGGTGGAAGAAATCCCGTAAAGAATTTACGCTCGTCACACTCCGAGAAAATACCAGATCTTTCATTAGTTGGATTTGTTTGTTACGTTGGGAGGCGAGCGGTATCTGAGGTCATTTGTGCCAAGTACGGGTGGGTAGGTTGGTAAGGGTATGATCTCTGGGGAATGGATGAGGGAAGGAGAGAATCGCGTTATCCAGCTCTTACAAAGATGGGCCAAGCACCATCTGCATGGTTATATTTTAATATTGCACCGGTAGAAATAGATTTAGCAGCAATTTATTTTGATTTAATTTTTTATTAGGATAATCTACCGGTTAAGATAGGCTTAAATGTAAAATAGTTAACACCATCTATATTTTAAGTAGGGCAGGCCTCTCTTTTCTTACACGATTTCTTTCATCATCTCAGCGTACGTCCTACCTCTTTTCATCCCATCTACGTGATGGCGTCACGTTGAAAATAACGTTGGGCATGGCAATGGAATTATCAATTTCCCTGAACGAGGAACTAATACATAACAGAATTAGTTATTATGAATGTGAGAGTAAAAATACTTTATATTCAAAATAAACTCAAACCCCTCCCAATATCAATTTTTCCTGTGTCCATCAATTCTAAGGTGAGAAGCTACACGGCGCGAATATTCAGTTTGCCCTGTCATTAAGCCACTAGTTGAAAAGCTTGCAGAAATATGATAAATATTGGCGAAATAGCCTAAAAGTAATGAATAAATTAGTAAATTAAATAAAATTAATGGGGGATTTTTATTTTCAATAAAAACATAGGATTTAAAGCATGGTAAACAATACATAATAACTTAACATCAGAGATTTTGTGTATGCATCATTTTTTGGTGAAGCAGGTAGAGCTGTTACGAAGCAGTCTTCCTTGTGTGTATTTTGAAAAATACATACGCCCGCGGAATGTGTTAAGTTAGTGGAGAACGTATATGGGCTTGCCATTTATTGGCACACACCTGAATCACTACGTATTGCAACTAAACCATACGCACGTACGCGTAGTCTTTTATATAGTAGATTCAGGTCTTTGCAACTTCTACCTCAATTAATGACGAATACTAGCATTTGATGGGAATTTTAAAAAAAATTCCATCTTCTTTGCACCTCGGTACCTGGAATTTTTTTCTTTCGCGCAGAAGTCATCATATGGGCGGAGGTGATGGAGGAGGGAGCAGGGGCATTCCGACATTGAGTATTGGCTTACAAGGACGGCTGAGGGTGGTAAACATATTGCATTATGTTCACAAGGGCAAGATACAGACTGATTTCGCACCTAATTACACCTGACCCCTCGCAAATAACCTTCATTGGGTTAATCCATGAGAAATCTTCCAGGTTTTTTTACCCAATATTTTTGATTTCCCTGATTTTTTCCATGAGTTGGACAATTTTTTGGGAGCTCAAAACGAGGTATAAAAAAAGTTTCAGCTCCTTAGATATTAGTGGTGGCCATTTTTAAATAGATCCACGAACGTTTTAATGAAAACAATGTTTTAGGGAGAACCTTCCAACATTTTATTTACAAAGATAAGAAAATAATTTAAAAAATATTGTATTTATCAAACAATTATATCTATATTTATGTAATTTGCATGTTTCAGCTTATTATTAAAACTTGCTTAAAACTGATACTATACACTACGCTTAACTTCGTCAATAACAATATTTGTAGCATAAAAATTTCCGAAGTAAGCCTTGCATTCACAATTTTATTTGAGGCAGTTTTATTTTCCTTACATTAATTGTAAAAAAAGTATGAAACCTGTGAACAGTGTATCTTTTATTTTGTATGGTGCGTCAAAAATAATACCTCGAACTAAATTGGCAATATTTAAGGTTAAATATCTAAAAAGGGACTGAGTGGAAAAATTTGAAATTTCCATTTGATGATTCTTCTAAGAAGAGAAATCCGTGTTATAAATTTTATGACAAAGATTTACGTGGTTTAAGAGCTGTAGGGTATCAAAAGTGGCCTACAACATGTATTTTGATGTGTAACGCAATAGCGTAGATATTTTTTGTCTTACTTTTCAAGTCAAGTTGCCATGTTTTCTTACAAATGTATTCATTCATTCATTAGAGTAATCTACCGGTTAAAGATAGGTTATGATGAAAGTCAGAGAATATCCAACGTACTCTTACACGTGCGGTGCCCTTTCTACCTCTAGAAATTCTTTCTTCATCTCAGTATAACTTCTACCTTTCTTCATCCCGTCCATGAAATCTATTCTCTTTCTTCCCCTTCCCCGCTTACCCAACATTCTTCCCTCTATCACGGCCTTCAGCAAACCATTGCCCCTCATTACCCCTTCCAGCCACCTACCCTGCTTCCCCCTAATCTCATCTGTAAGTTTCCTCTCCTCGCCCACCATTCAAGCACTTCCTCATTTGTCTTCCTTTCCGTTTCTCCATCCTCCTCCACACCCACATCTCGAACGCCTTCAGCCTATTTTCGTCTTCCTTTCTCAAGGTCCACGTTTCTGCTCCATACAACGCCAAACTCCATATCAAGCTCTTCACCAGCCTCTTTTTTACATCCTTACTTAAGGTCCCGGTAATCAGCTCCCTTCTATTATTGAACGCTTCCTTCGCTAGCGCTATTCTCCTACTAATGTCTTTGCTACTTTCTCCAGTTTCTTCTAGTGTACTACCCAAGTAACTAAATTGTTCGACTTGCTCCAGATTGTGACTTCCTACTCTAATCACCAGCCTCGCTTTCTTTGTCCTAGAGAATCTCATTACTTTTGTTTTATTATTATTAATCTTCATCCCGTATTTCTCGCACTGCATTTCCAATGCATCTACTAAAGTTAGCAATCCTTTCGATGACTGACTGACCAACGGCTGGTCGTCTGCGAATCTAACCAACTTTATTCGCTGGCATCCTACTTTCATTCCCACATTTAGCTCATCCCATGCCTCTCTTACCATTTCCTCAGCATATATGTTAAAAAGCAAAGGCAACAACGGACACCCTTGCCGCATCCCGTGACCTATAGCTGCCCACCCTGATTCACCCTCAGCTACCCTCACTTGAGCCCTCTTCCCCATACATAAGTTTCGGATGAGTCTCCTATCACGCCAATCTATTCCGATTTTCCCCAATATCTATCTGCATTAGTTTCTCCCAGTTTACTCTGTCAAACTCCTTTTCGAAATCCACAAAGCAAGAGAAAACATCCTGATTATGCTCTATGTTTATTTCTATAACTGTCCTCATCACCGTAATCGCGTCTCAGGTGGTCACCCAAATTCTTCCTGAACCCAAATTGGTCATCGCCAAAATAGTAGTTTTCTCTGCTCTACAACCTTCTATTTATTATTCTAAGCAAGACTTTTGCCACGTGTGAAATTAAACTGATTGTTCTATACTGGTTTAGGTATTAATACTGATTTCACGAAATCCTCTGGCCATTCTCTTTCCTCGTAGGTCCTGCGAATAAGTTCGAAAAACGAATTTCTCCCCATACTACCTAGATTATTCAGTAGCTCCGAAGGTAGGTTATCGGTTCCCACGACTTTTCTACCTTTCATCTCTCTTGATGCCCTCTCTATTTCGCAGTTAAGTAACTCTGGCCTGAGATTATCCTTATCTATTGTTCCTTCATCCTCTAGATCTAGGCTAATAGGTCTATTCTCGCAGTCATATAGCTTCTCTACGTATTCTCTCCACCTTTCCTGGATATCTTCCCAGTTTTGTCCTTAACCTTTGGTATCGTTTGACCTCTCTTACCAACCGATAACATTTTCACCTTGGGGTACAAAGCGCCCACTTCCCCCTATTCCTGCATCTTTCTCATTTCCTCGCATTGTCCCTTCCACCAGTTTTCTTTTACCCGATTGGTCACTCGCTGGAGTTTATTATTCAATTTCTTGTACTTCCTCTTGCTTACGTCGGTGTTGACGTTTTTCCATATCCTTCTCTCCTACATTTTCTTTATCATTTCTTGCGTAACCCACTACTTCTTAACCCTCTTCTTTTCCACCGTTCAAATTGTTTTCTCTCCCGCTCCTGCGATGCCTGTTTTTATAATCTCCCATCTTCTCTCTATTGTTCCCATCCGCTTTATTTCAGCTATGTTCTTTTCTACCAGGTCTTGGTATTCCCTCCTTTTCAACCCTTTCAATGCTTCAAGGTTCCACCTTTTTATCTTCCTACCTTTCCTAAGCCTTTTGAATCTAACTTAACACTTCATCGTCACCAAGTTATGATCTGAGTCCACATCCGCCCCTGAATAGCTACACGAATTTTTTACACTTCCTAAATCTCTGCCTTACCATTACATAATCAATTTGGTATCTCCCATTATCACACGGCAATTTCCATGTGTACCTACGCCTGGGGTGATGTTTAAACCAAGTGTTTGTCACTACTAATTTATTTCTTCTACATTATTATTTCTTTAACTGCCTTTTCACCGCGATCACTTCTTCTTCCTAGCCCAAACCCTCTCACTTCTAATCCGTCCCTCCCTTCCCCCACCACTGCATTCCAGTCAACCATCACTATCAGGTTTTTCTTTCCCAGCACTTCTCTAATAAATTCTTCTACTTGTTCGAACACCTCTTCCACCTCTTCCTCCCTACGGTTGCTCATAGGCATGTATACCTTAACCAGTAAGAAATTCGTCGGGCGTGCTTTTATTTCTACCACTAGTATCCTGTCGTTCACCTGCTCAATGTTTACCACCCTCAGCCCAAATTTTGTGTTCAGTGCCATGCCTACGAAGGATAGCGTTTCATTTCACCTCGCACAATCCCAAAGTATCTATTTTTCCTTTTTCCATTTCCTGTTTAATATTTTTATACTTCCCGGCCCTCATTATGGTCCTTACGTTCCAAGTTCTTATTTTTACCGCTGTTTTCCTCCACCACTTTTTCTTATTCTTCTCCCTCCTATCCCTTCTATCCGCCGATGATGATGCTTTGCAAGGATTTCGTGAGATGACGACCGCGGAGGCCTTGCCTCCCCCGCTGCTGGGCACGACACCCGCCCTAGTGGGCGGCGTCCCGTAGTTGTCAGGAATCAATTCTCTGTGAATGACTTTCATATTCTAGGAAGTGATAGTTGAGAGGTATTATCACGCCACTCAACGGTATTTTTAACGTGACACCATAATGGAACTACATTTCGTCTGGCTCCTACCCTTCGACCTATCTGGCATGGGTGGCCCTACCAGGAGCAATAGTACTTGCTGCTGCCAGTCCAGCTATAGGGGTCATTGAAACGCACAAGCCCTTTCATTACGTCAAGGTCGTAGTTCAAGGAAGAGACTAATGTATTACCTATTATAAAATTTTTATCATAAAAAAATACTGCTGGCTCTATTTAAAAATGGCCTCCAAATAAATACGAACAGGTAAAATGTTTTCATACCTCGTTTTGAGCTCCCAAAATATTGGAGAAATATATAGAAAAAAAATTATGGAAACCAAAAATGTTAGGCTTATTGTTTTTGAAATTCTAGATGAATTCATTTGGATTGACCCCATTGCATCTTATCTAACCTATATTACGAGAAGTCATATGATGCAAGATTTTCAACAGAAAATTATTTGATTTCAATATACATACCATATAAAATATTTGGATTCAAATACAGAAAATATTTTAATTAAATTCTCTGTACACATCATTTCTGGTGAAGCAGGCGAAGATGTTACTGAACAGTTTTTATTGTCCGTATTTTGTACATTTCATACGCACGCGCCATTTGTCATTTAGTGGAGAACGTATATGGTAGCTCGCTTGCCATCTATTGGCGCACATCTGAATCACTACACCTAGCAACTTATAATACGTACGTACGCGTAACGTATATAATATAAAAATAAATTCACGAATAAAGTTCTTAAAATAAAAATAAATTCACGAATAAAACGATTAGCAGAATAGTGGAGTCGAAAGCCGCAACAAACCAATATTTGCATTGAAAGCACCTGATGATGATAGCTCCTACGTTACTTCAGTACATCCAAAATGTCTATCCTTCTCCTACCTCATTCCTAGCTTCCTACCTTTCAAAATTCCCCTCGGTATCGAAATATCTTTTGAGTATTACATTCCCTACCCTCTTCCTTTGGAGCCTTGATATTCTCCAGCAGATAAGGAATGGAGAGAGAATATTTCGGCATCGGGTTGTAGAATACAAAGGGTGGTTGATGGAAGTGTGCATATTACATCGTCTTTATCTGAGCAAGATTTAAATTGATGAAACATCGTCATCCATATGACCCATATTGTTTCAGTAATTAATAAATATGGAAAATAATGATAAAACAGTAGAACGTCAACGCAAGGGGCAAAAAATGAAAATATTTATATAATATATAAGGGGACGGAAACACATTTATCTGAAAAAATGCGGGTACTTTCACTGGAAATCTTGGGCAAAAAAGTCCACGAGAGGATAAAACCCCTATTATTGAAAGAGATATGAAAAACGTGCAAAATGTAGTGAGAGATGGTCTTTTTTCATCTGATTGACTGTTAGAATTCATAATAGGAAAAAGAAAATTGATGATGATAAAAATAAAAATTAAAACAGAATAACAAAATTATACCATCGAAAAAATGAGATACCCACATTCGCGCGCTGTATAAAGGGCAATAGTGTTTTACTCTGGTTGAAAAATGCATTATGAAAAGTCCTTTGTGTGACTGAGAAACTTTGAATATCGTCTCGCACAGAGTATCGACATTTTTAAATTCCAATGATCCGGCTGGAGATGTGGCTATAGTACTGGCATTCTATCTTGAGGACCTAGTTTCTCTTCCCGAAAGTGGATGAGATATTACAATGGTATCCCGATATCTTCTAGGGAGAGGGTACTATGTGGAGAGAATTATTTCAAGAACATACATTCTCCCGTCCATCGGTAAAGATGCCAAAATGTGGAATGGTAGCGTCTTCGTAAAGGGCAGGCTGATTCCTAAGACAGATTTCTCTTAACTGATCCTCCATTGCCCTTCATTTTCTGCATTCTGTAATTAATTAAGGTACATGCCAAAATCGTGAATTTTTCCATCGAGAACTAAAATATTTCTTTAAGTACGTTTGTTGTTTATTTTAATCTATTGATGACAATGACCAATCATTTAGGCAGTGGATTCTATTGTATATATTTATATAAACTATTTGTACATTTGTGTATTCATTATTATATATATCGATCTATTACCCAAATAATCCATTTTTGTTCTCCCAACCAATCCTTCATGGTGCAAATGAGCATAGTTGTCGGTCATCTACTAAAATAACCATCCGAAAAAAGGCAGCGATAGTGCCTTTCAAATGCTTTTTACTTAGGCCATTCCACAACAAAAGGAAGTAACAGTGAATGCATTATGAAATAAGACCGTTGGACGACAAAAAACCACTGAAGTTTTACATTCCCTCGTGCACGAGGACGCAGGACGACGGCGTGGTAGGACGGCTGAGGTTTTTCTGAGTAAACGAAAGGGAAAGCAAGTAAAAGGATTTTGAGAAAAGGGTGCCGGGCCGAAGAATGGGGCAGAAGGAGGCGGTCGGCAAAAACGACAAAAGGCGGTTGGGGTGGGCCGAGCCGCAAATGTCGCAATCACGTGCTGCCGCCGCCACTGCCTCGGCGAGCTTCGCCGCGTGGCGAAATAAATTAACGTGTGGCGTGACTCGTGGGCATCCGAAATGATGAACAAAATGAATAGACTTGGGTGGTGGGGGGGACGAGGATGGGAGATGGAGGAGGGGGATGGGGAGAGGAGGGAGAGAAAGGAATGGCTATTTGAAATGAAGGATAGTTGTGCAGAGAGAATTCAGAGACGAGGCCATGGAAGGGAGAAAAGAGAAAAATAGATGGGCAGAGAGAATAAAAAAAGAAACGCGCGGAATTACGGAGAAAGCTCGTGTCAGAACTGACTTGAGAAACAATTTATTACCGGAGGGTTGAACTTATAGGTTGGCTTAATACCCAAGCCGAAAATCCCGTAGATTATGCAAGAGGATAGATTAGATGCATTAAGCACGAGAGCACATTTTAGCAGTGAAGCCAATATAACGTATCCGCAGTGGATTATTCTTTTTGACTCACGTCTGCAGTTGAATTACCGAAAAAGGAGCTCTCACGCGAATACTTAAAGCGACACTGTTTCATATTATATCCCAGTTACATAGTAACCCAATTAAAAGTCTCTAAACTAAAATTAAAATTAAACATATATTTGTAACAATTTATTATATGGTAGTGTAGCATGGCCAAAAAAACTGCAGGGTAAAAGAAGACTGAAGTCAATGGAAATGTGGTGTTATCAAAGAATGATGAAGAGCATATGAATGGAGAGAACCACCCACAAAGAAGTCTCAAGAAGAATTATGGAGAAACTTAGTTATATGAAAACTGAAAAGTAAAAGAGGAAAAACTTATTGCGCATAATCCGTAGCACAACCGCTTCTTGAAAAATGTGTGGAAAGGATAAATATACGCATATACACCCATTGTGCCGTTCCCTTTCGGAGTAGGAACAGTAAAAAAAAGGATAGTTCTCAGTTATAGGCCTGTAAAGTTGACTCTACTTCAAGGATATCCTCCACACTCCCCTTAATTAAATGCCTCTCTTTTGCATCAGCTACACTCATACATTGCTTCATACACGCCCTCCTAATCTTAAGACTCCTAATACCCTCTTCTTAACAGTACCTTCCAACACGTTCACCCATGACTTTAGCGGCCTACCCCTTCCTCTCACATCATTCACTATCATAAATCTGCTTCGTTATTCCATTCTCAAGAGATGGCCAAACTAATATACTACACTCACGTCTATTACCGGAGCATCCAATCCACGTTCTTCTACTCATCCCTAACCCTATGCTTCCGACTACTACTGCAAGCACCTCTCAGATATCCGATACCCATTGCATTCAGCCATCTCTTACGCATATCCTGGCTTACCCAAGTTTTGTACATACCATACAATACAGTGGGATGGAGTACAACTTTGAGTACCGTAATATTTGCTTCCTTAGACAAGCATGCACTCCTTGATATACTCCGCATACTAAACACAACTTGCCTTCAAGCATTTGCACAACAGAATGAAGCCCTTAATAGGGTAGGTCTTTTAGTTTCCTCCGCGTTTGGCATCATGGTGATGGTGACGTTTCACATACTCTGCTGTAAGGGTTCTCAGGTACGACTGAAGTGGAGACTATTGTCGAGAGTTTGCAATTCATTACACGGCTGCTGCTCTGAGATTGGTTGTCATTTCCCGTCGCCGCCTGCCGTGTAGAAGCAGAGTTACATGTTGGCGGTTGGAATACACGTTTCAAAGTGATTGAAAGGGTGTAGCCATCCTCCTTGTTCGTACGTATTGGCATTTTAACTATTTCCACTACTTCTACATTTGTTCTCGTGAAATAACTCTTTTTTGGCCAAGTGTTTGGTTCCCTAAAGTTAACTTTATTTATATATAAGACTTCCCACAACTCCATTAGATCTTGTACATGCCCTCAAGGATAACATGATCACGCCAACTGTGGGCACTCTACAGCAATCTCCCCTTCAGCATGGCCTGAGGACGCCTACAGCAGAGTAGGTGAAATGCTGTCATCATCATTCCAACGCAGAGAAAACTATAAAACTCGCCCAATTCATCTGAACGCCGCGAAAACATTTTTCGGAAACAGAATGAGACACTGATCTTCTGAGAATGATCCCAGTCCTCGATAACATTCGAGTTCAAAATCGAACTGAAGGTGTCCACTAAAATATGCAGGGATCGAAAGGCAAGTGGAATTTAATATTGAATCTTCACTCCTCATTTCTTTAAACACGCATGAATGAACGTAAAGGCAGTGGCGTTAAAACATCGGAGTAAAAACGGAAAGGAAGATAACAATGGCGCGGAATAAGCGCGACAGTAAAGCAAAGAGGTGAAGTGGCCAAAATAATTTAATTTGATGCCACTGTGGAGTTCAAAGAGTTCGCCAGCGCATTCACTTTAATTTCCGAAAGCTATTCTCCAATGGGGCAGTCACCTCAACTGACCGCACCCCACGGAGAATTAGGCCAGTCTTCCTGATCGCGTGCCTGCACCGCAAACATGAAACGCAATAAAATTTTGTCGGAGGGGAAAAAACACTTAGTAATCCGCCCTAATGGAAAATAATGACCGCGACGATGGACAAGGCAAATCGGGTTAATTAAGAAAGGAGATGGGCGAGATCATAAGAAATTCTTTTCCTTAAAAACCCACGTTTTAACGCTGATAATGACCTTATTTCTTTCGCAAAATCCTTAATTAAAAGGCAGTCTTAGTGGTCCCCGTAGATTCGTGAAAGAGAACATTTCTGAATTGTAAAATTACTCCTGGTTTTGATTAAGTGACACTAATAATAAATTTAAATAACTTTGAAGTTTAGTTTCGGGCGAATTCACGGACTGCTGGCTCTAGTTAAATACGGGTGGTTCTAAAATATATTCTAAGGTTTTGGACTGCACTTAGTAGAGTTTCAGCATTTTCGAAATAAAGAAAACTATTAATTTACGCATGATAGATTTATTGGGTGATTACAATTTCGATGCAAAAATGTCATTTTCAAGACGTTTCTGTTGCCTTGAAAATAGCTGTTTATTATTCTTAATCTTAAATGGTTACAAAATCATGTTCAATCGAAGTGAAAAAGCGCCTTTTCCCAAGCCTAACATGACACTGTTCAGGAGAAGTTTTTTGTATGTTGGGCCAGAAGTGTTTAATATTCTATTCACTGTCTGTAAAAAGACCTGGCTCCTTTATTAAAAAATTTAAAAGTTGACTGTTTGCTTGTTTGGAAATAGAAGAATTACTTTGCTAACATCTGCCTCATTAATTTGCTGGTCTCTTTTATTTGTTATGCCCCATTGCATAGGAAAATTTATTTTATAGTAACCTCGTTACAGGTATTTCCTTTGAGGTTACCAGAAGCTCTATAATCACTTTCAAATTCCTTCCTTAATATCCGTGTATCCTTTGGGTGAGATGAAAATTTATTATATTTGAAGGAATCTATCGATTTCATTTTGGTACACTGGATATTATGTTGAAGGCTTCCACGGAGTTTTTTGTTGTTGTATATATTCATCAAGACGCGGGCAAGAGTGCTGACGAAACTGCTGTTGCCGTACTACGCAGTCAGGGGATGACACCCGAAGAATGAAGAAATTCATCGGGAATCTGGAGTTCATTCTGGATCGCTGAGGAAGGAAGACGAGCACCGACTGAAGACTTCTGAGATATGGGGGGTTAAGTATTACGTAAGGCGTTTTAAAGGGAGAAGGGGGTTGGGCTCTTCTTACGGGGGGTGTGGGGGTCAGAGGTCATCTTACGTAATATTTTATTTATTCGTGAGATCATAGTTTCACCAATTATTTTATAATCGTCGCAAGAAAAAAGTAGCTTTTTGCACTAAAAATATCGCATTTACCTTAGGGAAAGGTTCCTGAAATTGTAAGTATATACCCAGTTTCATTACCTAACATAAAAACATAGAGGGGATGATCGGATCACCTTAGCATAAATACAGGGGTACCGACGGGGGATTTGAGGGTTCATTCCCTCAAGGCCATACAAATTCCAATCATATATTTTACGTCGTGAGTACCAACACTACCAAGTACTATACGAGATGTGGATATTCCGCAGAATCCTTAAGATACCATGGACGGCGTGAACGACAAATTAGGAAGTTCTTACGTGTGTTGGAAAAGAGCGCGAGCTATTCAGCATAATTAAGAGGAGGAAACCGGCACATCTTGTAATTATCATTCTGAATAAGAAAAACCAAATTTTGCAGTTGATAATTGAAGGCAAAAGATGTCTTGGATGCAAAACATTAAATAATGGACGAGGCTGCAAAATAGTCAATGACTGATACACGCCGCAGGAAACAGATAAGCGATGAAAAATGTAATCGTAAACACCCATTGGTGGATATACATTGGAAGAAGAAGATATACTTTTGTTAGTGTCTCGCTGTTTTTGTTATGTGGTTGGGGGAGGAAAGGAAGCATAAGTAATTAGACAGAGGCATAAAAAAAGCATTATGGCGTATTCAGGGGTGACGACACATTGAAGAAAATGATGAGGTGTTAATGCTGGGTTATCAAAGAAGAAAGAAGGGAGGAATAGTAAGATTGGATGATATGAAAAGAGGAACAAGATTATATGAGTTTAAGCGAGCTAATAGGACGATTCATAAATAAATTTAAGGTAATCTAGCTAGACAAGTACAGTATATACGAAAGTAAACTTAGATGTGAGAAGCAGTCATCGAGGGAGTTATTTTTTGGACAAACACGTCTTTAAAAAGTTCACTGGAAGTTGATGTACCGGGGCAAGTAGTGACAGTATCAGAATGCAAGGAACTGTCACAACTAGCTCCAAAGGATGCCATTTTGAACTAACAGCATAATTGCAGATTATCTTTCCTAAAAAAAAATTATAGCTAATTAAATGTACTCTTTAGATTGTAGCGTATGATGGTGCAGAAACGTGGAACTGAAGAAAGAAGATGCGAATAAGCTGCAAGCGTTTAAGACATGGGTGTGAAGGAAAAAGGAGGTGTGGGAGACAGAAAGGAACACAAACGAGGAAGTGCTTGTTATGGTGGGTGAGGAGAGGAAACTTTTGGATGAGACTATGAGGAGGCAAAGTACGTGGTTGGAAGAGGTAATGATGGGCGAAGGGGTGCTGAAGGCGTTGATACAGGGGATGATGTTGGGTAAGCTGGAAAGGGGAAGAAATAGAATATGTTTAATGGACAGATGAGGAGAAGAAGGACGTAAGTTTATGTGAAGAAAGAAATTGTTTCAAGAGATATTATGGGCCTACGCCTATAAAAATAAAGAGGATTTTTACTCTCTTCCATTGAAAACTACCTTAACTGGTAGATTGCAATAAAAATGAAATTTGCTCAAACAATATTAATATGATGTACACACCTTAATTTCTCTGCTTGCAAAGTTTACTCAAATAAGCATGCAACAGCTGTTACAGGAAAACTGCTAAACAATGCTTCCCCACCAAACTCACGGAGCAAAATAAGGCTAAGAACCTGAACACCCATGTGATGTGAAAAGTACTACAATAAACCGAGTCACCCGACAAACTAAAGGTCACCACTTGCCCGGCACAACTTGCCCCGATCTCCCCTTAACTACTACTCCTCGGTGATAAATTTTGTCGGTGGAAATATAGCCTAATATAATAAAAATAAACATGGTGATGAGCTGAATAGCCCTCTTAGGCAGTAGGTTACAATTCCCAATTGAAAATTAAAGTGGAAAAATAGTAGAACGGCATCCGAGTGGATGAAGACTTATCGCTTAACCGCCCGCCGCACATTTTGGGCACGGCACATGCACGGCAACTGCCGAGGGACGCAGGCAATAAAAGCCGTGGCGGATAGGCTGAAGCCTGCACACAGAGCCAGTGCGGGCGGCCGTCTTCCCAGGATACAATGCAGTCCGCCATCAATGGGTTGGTGGCATAAACATAAGCGCGCAAATAAACATTCACGCCAACAGACACAAAAAACACCATTAAAATGATGCCAACTTCAAAAACTTCAAAGATAGGCTTCACAGAGATACATTTAGGAGAAAACACAAATTTTCGTCACAAATTGGTAAAGAAAATGTAATTTCTTCTGAGTGACGGCCTGGATCTATGCTTAAATACAAACGCTATACATTGTAATGCCTTTACCAAGTAAATTTAAGGACTACATTATGCATTAATGGTGAATTTTATGGGAAAATAGGCTTATTGTAGGTTGAAGGTTTAGGAATGTGAATCACTCCTGGAAAATATATCGTTTCCACAGTGCCTATTTTTAATAAAAGCAATGTGACACAACTAAATGGCTATTGCCATTGGTTCGCATGGGTTCTTCTCAGATGATGGCAGCAAAAGTCTGCCCGATATATTTCATTTGAACAGGCAAAATAAACATATCATAGCATTTCTGCCTAAAACTTCATAGGCAGCAAAGATACTTATTTGAATTTACATAATTTATATGTAACACACAGACTTACACAACTTATCTGCTCCTAGGGGATTATGATTTGTCACACCACTGATAAAATAAATACCACCAAATATTTTGATACGCATTTAGATTGAATTTTGTTTTAAAATCCACAATATGAAGTTTACTGGAAAATCAAAAGCTATTCTCACTCGAGAAAAAACAGCTATTATCAATCTTGGGTCATCGGATACAATATATGGAACAATGATTTCGTATATTCTTCATGCACTGAGTAATGCCATGCATATTAAAGAAACATTTGACAATAGTACCGCAGGGGGAAGTTGTGAGATATCTTGAAGGACGAAGTAAAGCGTAATAAATATGTAAAATAAACTAATATAATAATGCAATCATAGAGCGATGAAACTAAAAGCCGGGTTAAAATGACTTCTTCGAGACAGCGATATTTTTTGTATTAGGCAGGAAAGGAGAACAATGGTAATGTAACACTCTAGATATTTAAAATGCTTCGAGTTGAGCTCCAAAACGGGTGCCTGAAAACGCTTTAATTCAGCTGACCACAGCACTCTATAATCAGTTATAAATCAGGAAATAAACAACCTCGTGCTCACAATTAAACTCTGCCGTATTAAATACAGAACACACAAAGATGCGTTGGCCAAAAATATCACCAAGTCTCTAGGAAAGGACTGAGAACAGTTTCATTGAGGTAAAAAAGTCAAAGGGTGCCAGAATTAATGTCCATAAATGATGAGTGATAGACATAATCTCGAAGACGGAGGGTTTATTTCATGATTTGGATAATAAGGAAGTCTGGCATACTCAAGTTATAATTTCTCGTGCCAAAAAAATGCGATATGAACCTCACTATTGTGGATACTTAAATGCTGATCTACCAGTGGCATTAAAATTCTGGATTAGAGGACTAAAACATTTTTTTACATAATTATTTCCGTTAAAGCCCCACTAAACCAACAATAATTCCAAGACCAATACTAATTCCAACTTAAATATATAAACCTGAAAAAATGTCAAGAAAACAATTCTTCAACCCTTCTGTCCGCGCTTCATGCGCCGCGCGAGCTGATAGTTCCGGCAGTTGTCACTGGTGGCGCGGGGAGGGCGAGCTTCGCCTCCTGTCGACGCTGTCGACAGATCTCACAAGGCAGTCGGAGAGAACTCGCCTACCGCACTCGACAGACCGCAGTCAGCAGAGACGACCACGAGAACATCGCCAGGAATACGAAGGCTGCCATATTTGTCACAGATGACCACAACCTTCTGTACTTACGATCCAATAAATCAGGAGTCTAAAATCACCTTTTTGTTTTTAGCATTGCAGTAGGTTTATTCCCCTACATTTGTTGGTGACCCCGACGTGATTGGAGACTTCATCGAAGACCTACTCGTGCAATCGCAGCCTGAGCTCATCGTCTCATGCGGTCTTCACTACGCTGATCTTCATTACATCTTCATTCAATACTACGGCTGTGAACTTCAATCACCGACTGCCTGTACTTCACCGTTGCATCCGCCCGCGAGCGGTCAACTAGGACTACTTCCGAGGCGGGACGAGTTGACGCAGGAGTAACGGGTGAGTGAAGTCAAGTCGCACTGGCTAACCTATTGCCGTTCCCGTGTCTTACCTTTCCATTACTTGATCCACAAATTGATTTATCCTTCCTGCCTTGCCTATCCTTCACAACACTTCCACTTCCTGAAGCCGATCCCGAGCCTACAACTGCGTGTATAACGGGCTAATTTGGTGTTTGCTCCTCATGTGTGTTAAAGTTTGGCTATTCCATTAAGAATGTCCGAGAACGAATTGAGAAAATTGGTTAGCAAGAGGGGCCAGATCAAAGCTCGTGTGACAAGGTTTCGCGTGTATCTGGACGACGCTGAACAAATCAAGTCAGATGCCCAACTTTCATCCAGGTTATCTCGGCTTAGGGATTGCTGGTCCGAATTTGAAACTGTTCAATCAGAAATAGAATCAATAGAGCAGGAATGTAAGTTATCGGAAGAGGGCACGAATGAAAGGGAGACTTTTGAAGAAAATTACTTCGATGTGGAATCGCGCTTCGAAGAGTTACTTCATGCTTCGTCTCCGACAAATGTGTCGAGTCATGGCCGGAGTAGCGATGAATTGAATTCAACCATCACTAAAAACGTATCAATTCAACTGCCAATACTTAACTTGCCTACTTTCACTGGCGCCTACGAAGAATGGCTGCCCTTTCATGATACGTTTCAATCACTTATTAACGCAAATTCCTCATTGACGCCGATACAGAAATTTCACTACTTAAGGTCATCATTAAAGGGTGAACCTTCTCAGCTTATCCAATCGTTAGAAATCTCAGCAATTAATTATGACGTCGCGTGGGCGTTACTGAAGAATCGTTACGAAAACAAGAGAATCATCGTAGGAAAACACATCCAAGCTTTATTCAATCTCTCTCACGTTGAGCGGGAGTCAGTCTCAGCTTTAAGACGACTTCTTGATGATTCATTAAAACATATCAGAGCACTTCAAACACTTGGTCAACCAACCGACCAATGGGACTGTATGCTAATTTACCTGGTCACACAAAGGTTAGATCAGGGAACTAGACGCGCTTGGGAGACACATTCTCCGTCAGATGAGCTTCCAAGTTTCGCTGAATTCGTTTCCTTCTTGCAGCAGCGCTGCAGAGTACTTGATGCCTGTGAAGCCAACTCCTCTACGTCACCAAATTCGGGAGCAGCTGCACCACATAAAACTAGGACGACATTCAGAAACCCAAAGGATTCAAGGTCAAAATACGCACACAAGCACAAACAAGAGGCTTTCTCCTACATCACGACTCTTGGGGGGAATTGTCCGTTGTGTAAGGATCGTCATCGCATTTATCAATGTGAAGTATTCACGGCATTATCCGTTCCTGAAAGAGTTAACAAGGTTAAGGAACTTAAATATTGCATGAATTGTTTACGTCCTGGACACATCACAATCCAGTGCAAGTCTAGCTCATGTAAAATGTGTAACAAAAGACACAACACCATGCTGCATCTCATAGGCAATAGTTCTTCCGTGGGTCAACAAGTTGATTCTTCACAAGAGCCCGCGGAATCAGCTTTAAATAGTTGTCTTCATAACACAAATGACCTTCAGCAAGTAATGCTCGCAACAGCGGTAGTACTCATTTCTGACTCGAGAGGAGAATTGTTTCCGTGTAGAGTATTGCTCGACTCAGGTTCTCAATCTAATTTCATGACTTCGTCATTAGCCCAGTCGTTGGGTTTGCCTCAGACAAAAACACGGACACCAATACTAGGCATCAATCAAGAGATCATCAATACTTCGCACATTGTTAGAGCAGAAATCAGGTCCAGATTTAATGCCTTCAATGCCAAGCTCAACTTCATCATCCTGCCGAAGATAACGGGAGAGCTGCCACAAATCGACATTAGCAAATCTTCATTTACGGTACCACCGGGTATTCAGTTAGCAGATCCTCAATATGGCCGACGCCGCAAGATAGACGCCTTAATCGGAGCAGAAATATTCTGGGAGTTATTATGCACTCGGCAAATCAAGACTTCCAGCAAGCTCCCAGTTTTGCAAAAGACTACATTGGGTTGGGTGATTTCAGGTACCATCCCAGCCTTTACAAGAGGAACTTCATCCCAACGAACCTTATCGTGTAACGTCAGCACAATTCCTGATCTAACCCAAATGGTAGCAAACTTCTGGCAAATAGAAGAAGTTCGATCAGAATCTAATTCAATACTCACCGAGGAAGAGCAGGATTGTGAAAGGCATTTCGTTTCTCATTTACAGAGAGATTCTGGGGGCAGATTCATTGTTAAATTACCCTTCCGGCATGATCCAGTAATGCTAGGCCATACAAGAGATAATGCCAAGCATCGGTTTAAGAAATTAGAAGTACAATTGTCCAAACAGCCGAATCTTGGGGAAGAGTACCGAAACTTCATGAACGAATACCTGGAACTCGATCATATGGAATGTGTAGCGGAGGGATCCCCGGAGGGGTCCACTTCTCATTTCTATTTGCCTCATCATCCTGTTATCAAGGCTGATAGCTCCACTACAAAAGTAAGGGTGGTTTTCGATGGTTCAGCAAAGTCGTCAACAGGAACCTCCTTGAACGACTTACTAATGGTAGGGCCTACTACTCAACGAGATTTGTTTTCAATTCTGTTGTCCTTTCGCTTCCATAAATTCGTCTTTACTGCAGACATCAAGCAGATGTATCGACAGATTCGATTAGATGCTCCAGATACTGATTTTCAGCGCATTCTTTGGAGAAGTTCACCAAGGGAACAAGTGAAAACCTACCGATTGACTACCGTCACTTACGGGTTGTCGTCATCTGCATTCCTAGCAACAAGATGTCTCCTTCAACTAGCAAGAACAGATGGACAGGCATTTACCTTCGCAAGAAGATGCCTGGAGGAGGACTTCTATGTGGATGACATTCTAACAGGGGCAGATACCATTGAAAGCGCCAGGCTGATTCAAGAGCAGCTCATCACTCTACTCTCGCAGGGAGGTTTCCAGCTACGAAAATGGTGCGCGAATCATCCTTCGTTGCTAGACTCAATAAAACCAGAGCACCAAGAGCTAAGCTACGTCCCTCACACAGGATTCCAACCCACCATAAAAACATTAGGATTGCGATGGGAACCTTCTGCTGATCAATTTAAATTTAACGCTTCCCAAACTGAGGGATATCACCGCATCTCAAGAAGGTTCATATTATCCGAGATATCACGTTTGTTCGATCCACTGGGACTCATAGCTCCCGTACTAGTCAGGGCGAAGATCATTATGCAAGATATTTGGCAGCTCAAGGGCACCTGGGATGAGTCCGTTCCAGCTGAAATCAATACAAGGTGGCGGGAATTTAAGTCCCAGCTAAGGGATCTCAACCTTATCCGCCCGCAAAGAAGAGTTACTTTAAGCCACAATGGAGAAATGGAACTCCATGGGTTTTCTGACGCATCGGAGGCTGCTTATGGAGCATGCTTATACATTCGAAGTTTCAACGACGAAGGAAAGGCCTGCTGTCGTCTGCTATGTGCAAAATCTCGCGTTGCTCCTCTCAAGAAGATTACACTACCTAGGCTAGAACTTTGTGGTGCCTTACTACTATCTCGACTTGTTCGGAAATTAGTTAACCTCGGCATCAGTTTCAAGGAGCGCTACCTATGGACAGATTCATCCATTGTATTGGCATGGTTATCAGCATCTCCTGGAAGCTGGAACACTTTCGTCGCAAACCGAGTCTCAGAAATCCAACAAGCAACTGAGAACATGATTTGGAGACATGTTCCATCAACCGACAACCCAGCAGATATTCTTTCCCGTGGTGCCTCACCATCTCAACTTTACGCATCAAATATTTGGTGGTCAGGTCCGGCATGGTTGCAGAAAAATGAGCTACACTGGCCGAAAATCTACATAGCAGAAAACTTGTCAATTGGCGCTGAAAGAAGGAAGAATCCAACCTTCTCTCTTGTAGCCGTGGAGTCCAAGTTTGATCTATTCGAGAAATTCTCTTCGTTCTCAAAGCTGAAGCGAGTGACAGCGTACTGCTTACGTTTCATCAAGAATTTAAGGTCGTCTAGGGAGAATAGACTAACCGGGCGTCTTCAATTGAAGGAAATAAGGTATGCTGAGCTCTGTTTAGTAAAATTATCACAATCACAGTGCTTTGATAGTGACTTGAAGGCGCTGCAATCCTTGGGGAGTCTTCCCAACAGTAGCAAGCTTAAGGCATTAAATCCGTTTCTTGACGACAACGGAGTAATAAGGGTGGGAGTAAGATTGATTAATTCCGCCATAAGTGCTGATCAAAAGCATCCCATCCTACTTCCAGCCAACCACAAATTGACCGAATTAATCATCTATTATTTTCATGTAACAAGCCTTCACTCGGGTCCCTTGGCACTCTTAGCAAGTATTAGGCTCACATACTGGCCTATACACGGGAGGAAATTGGTCACAAGAGCAGTCAGAAAATGTGTCACTTGTTTTAAGGTCAAGCCTAAATTATCAAATCAGCTAATGGGAGATTTACCATCAACCAGGATCACTCCTAATAGAGCATTCTTAAACACAGGAGTCGACTTTTTTGGTCCATTGTCTTGTCGCCGTGGACTGCAGAGGCGTGACATCATCATTAAGGTTTATGTTGCCTTGTTTGTATGTTTTTCAACAAAGGCAGTCCATCTAGAGCTGGTGATGGATTTAACGACATCATCCTTTCTAGCCGCACTCCGACGCTTCATGTCTCGCCGTGGAAAATGCGCAAATATTTATAGCGACAATGCTACCACATTTGTAGGAGCCAATCGAGAGCTGAGAGAACTCAAGAGATTATTCGCGTCCCAGACTAATCAAGATGAGTTCTCGCATGCCCTGGCCGAAGACAACATTACCTGGCACTTCATTCCACCTCGTTCACCAAACTTTGGAGGGCTGTGGGAAGCCGCAGTAAAATCCATAAAATTTCATTTACGGAGAGTAGTGGGAAAGGCTATTCTAACACCGGAGGAGTTAGGTACCGTTTTAGCCCAAATTGAAGCCTGCGTTAATTCCCGTCCACTCACTCCCTTATCCAATGATCCCAATGATTTGAACCCCCTCACTCCTGGACACTTCCTTATTGGCCAGCCTCTCACGGCCGTACCCGAGCCAGACTTGACTTCACTTGCTTCCAATCGACTTTCCCGTTGGCAGCATGTTCAGCTAATCGCCCGTAACTTTTGGAAGCGCTGGTCTGCGGAGTACCTGACGACCCTTCAGCAAAGGACAAAGTGGACAGCCCGGAACCGGAGCCTGCAAGAAGGGATGCTAGTGGTCTTACAGGAGGACCTACGCCCCCCACTATTCTGGGAAACAGGAAGAATCACCGAACTGCACCCCGGCAGAGATGGACTCTGCCGAGTCGCCACTATCAGAACCCCTAGAGGATCTTTAAGCGTCCAATAAAGAAATTGGGCGTGCTTCCAATTTATTGATTGAGTAAAATATTTCCCTGTTTTCTTTTTCTCATTTTTGTTTCTTATTTTTGAAAGGCAATCCTTTCAAGGTGGGCGGTATGTCCGCGCTTCATGCGCCGCGCGAGCTGATAGTTCCGGCAGTTGTCACTGGTGGCGCGGGGAGGGCGAGCTTCGCCTCCTGTCGACGCTGTCGACAGATCTCACAAGGCAGTCGGAGAGAACTCGCCTACCGCACTCGACAGACCGCAGTCAGCAGAGACGACCACGAGAACATCGCCAGGAATACGAAGGCTGCCATATTTGTCACAGATGACCACAACCTTCTGTACTTACGATCCAATAAATCAGGAGTCTAAAATCACCTTTTTGTTTTTAGCATTGCAGTAGGTTTATTCCCCTACACCTTCTTTTAAACTATTAGGGAGACATATGAATACTGATGATTGGGCAGAGCAAAAATTACCTGACGTATCTGCTCCGTTTACGACGGAAAAACGGGAAAGCGGTTCAAAACTAGAATTAACGAGCATTTGAGGAGTGTGAAACAAGTATACATTATTTTTGTTAACCATATATTAGATACTGGACACCATTTCGGCTTCAAAGCTAATTTTTCACATGCTCAAGACAAAATTTGTAAGCTGAATTTTTTGGAAATATTCCTAATAATTAGACAATCAATTTGACCAAATGTGTCAATTTTAAATGTTTCCACGGAATTGAAATACTCGCCGTTGTTTTTGTTATACATTTTAGGACACTCCGACCCACTAAAGCCCAAAATACTCGTGCTTTCTACAAACGGCACTAGACCCTGAAATTGCTCACCCTTACCATTTATTACCTTCCTCCAGTTAATCCCCTATTAAAAAACAAAACAGTTTGGCCAAAACATGCCACTATGTACCCGCCCTTAAGCGTCATCCATGATATAAAAGTCACTTGAAAAGTTGTTTTTCTTGTGAACGCTACCTTGAAAATGACGCAATGGATGATTAAATCAATCGGCTAAATAAAGTACCTGATTCAAATAGTTCAAAATAATTTATTTTCAACAAACTTAACTGCTCGGAAACGTTTGAGCACGGCGTGAATTTCAGCTTTGGTCCCCGATTATTAAATTGAGAATGCATGGAGAAGGCCGATAAGTCACCTATAAATAAGTCCTTTAATTAAATTCGACACTCGGGTTCCTTATCACCCAATTTTTATTTCCGCTTGAAATCAAACGAAAATGTGTACAACGTGTCGGGAAGACAATGTCACGCCCGCCCACGTGGTTTTCGATTCCAACATTTCCCGCCAAATTTTTGCCACCTTTTCCCGACGCCATTTCCTCAACATCAAGGGCATTGCTACCGACTTTGACCACCCCTAGCTACTCGAATATTCATTCGTCCCATCGATTCCGCATATATTGATTTTATGACACCTACATTTCAAAGTCAATAACCCGCCCTTGCTCATGAGAATAAGCTTATTGTATTTAGTGGGTCGTGCTTTCCCGTGGGACATAACAATCCCATCGTGAAGACTCAAAGGTAGGTTAGGTGTACATGCAAGTTAGATATGCCAAGCGTGGAAGAGCCTCGATAAATCTTCGAGAAAAAGCACGATGTCAAAAGATAAGTTCCTTTAGCGAAGACACGGGTCGGATGGATCGATTTTTTGTTTGTATTTCAATATGAAACAACAATATGTCTAACTTGGCACGTAATCTTGTTCAGCACATGAAATATGCATGGTATATTTGGGGAATACAAAGAAAGCACGGGATTAAGAGGCAATTCTCAAAGGGCCACATTCGTTTACGTCAGGAAACTGCGTAGTAAATTACTACCAGCGATTTTCCACTTCTCCTACGTCGTATGCTATTAGAAAAATCCTTTGCTTTCACTTTTACAACAATTAATTAAACTACATATTTTTTGTTACTAAGTTCATATTATATATTTGTTAATATTAATTATTAAAAAGTTAGGTTAATTCATCAATGCCATCAAAGGTTATCAAGGCTTTTGCGGACAACGTTCCAAAATAAACGATTTTTTTTAGTTTTCAATGTATCCTTCCCATTACCCAAAGGTTATGACTGAATATTAACCATAGAAGCAATGTTCTCAGTATTCATAATTTTAGGAATTTAACCATTATCCTGATAGTTACATCTAAACCCCCAACGGTTAAGTCCTTTAAAGAACTCACTCCAAAAAAATGTAACACTGTACACTAATGGAGGAAAAATGCAGTTCTGATAGAACCGCATTGGATATTTAAGTGATTAAAAATGTTAGGAATTCATATAGTTCGTTTTTCCTCATGGGCACCAGGGGAAAAATTCCTTTCTAAAAGAATCTTTATAAATATTTCCTTCCATTTCAATAATTTTTATACTAATTTGAAAAGCTTTTATAGAAAGAATAAAATTGGAAAATAGCAACAAACAGTCAAACTAAGAGCATTTCAAAGAAAGAAACAAAAACATAAAGTTAAGAACATACACCGAAACTAATTCCAAATCCTGGCTAAAAATATAAAATACCTCTAACCATGCACTGGTTTTAAGAAAAACATTTTTTGAGTTTAGCTAATTATCGGATGTTTGTGCTCTGCACGAAATTTTAGGAGTAATTAAGGAATTATTTTCCCAGCAGTGAATTGTAAAATAAATAGAGCTTCTTTCTATTGCTTCCTTTTCTTGGCTCAATTCAATAACGGTACGGTTATCAATAGATTTCATTTGAATATTGGAAACCCTGATAAGAGTGATGCTGAAGCGAAAAATCAGCCGCACGGGCATGGACAGATGGAAGGGAAAACCACTATCAAGGAATGCAGTTCAGAGACGTAATTCAATTAGAAAAATATTGCGTTAAAACTTAATCATTTACACTTAACAAAACCTATTTAAAACTCTGTAGCCATTATATATTAGTACTCTCCAAGAATAGAGCTCTCATCAACAGATTATAATTGATAAAAAACATTTGATTACATGCATTTTTCTCACACAACATCATTTACATCCCGCAGACACGTCCGATATTAAGACAATTAATCAGAAGTAGGCTGAACAAATCAAATCAGGAATAGACAAGAATCAGATGTATCCTTAGATAAGGAGATTTAGCTAGTCTCTTGAACTCTAATACCAATAGAAATCAAATCTAATTTATTGTCTAGTGCACGAGAAGAAATCATATCCCCCGACCTCGGAAACTTCGGGAAAAGGGCGGGGAAAACACATTCACTTCTGGTCGAACAAAAGGAAGAAGACCAGAGCCTTTTATTCAAATATACTTCCTTTCCCTTTCGAAAAATGTCCGCCAATACATCGATCTTCATCCCCCACTCCACCTATCTATCTCTCCACCTCTAATCCTCCCGCCACCCGTTCCCGACTGAGGCCAGGGGGCGTTGCCCGAGGACGAAATCGCTGGAGCGAGGGCAGTTCACCCGTTTCCACCCCTCAAAACCGCCTGGGACGGGCCGGGGCAGTCAGTGGTGGGGCGGGGGGAGTCGAAGGAGGGCACGGCGGCGGCGACGGCCCCCGCGGTGGTTGGGGCGGATAATCGCGGCCGTGACCTTGGAGGCACACGATCTTGACGGCAGTGTTCCGCTCCGGGGGCAGCCCTCGTCTCTGTCCTCCGAGCCCTAACATCCCCTTTTCCAACGACCCCATGTCCCACGAACCGAAACGTGGAAAGGATGAAAATGGGGATGAATATAAAAGGAAGAATTATTCCGCCGTCTCGATAAATTCTGTCATTCAGAGAACTCAATTGACCAAAGGTAGAAAGAAATCACCACGGAAAAATATTTTAAAAAGGAAGCCAATCCACGAAATAACATTCATTACTTCGGGAAGAATGGACGAACAAGAGAAATGAGGGAGGGTACACTGTGACAGAGAGAGTGGACAAGTAAAGAGCTTTTCAAATTGCCTTAAGGGAGAGACTAACTAATGAACTCTCATATCATATCGGCAAAAAAACCATTGGCAATTAAAGAGGGTTATTAAAAATCAAAACAAATGGAAAATGAAGTAGGTAATTGACCCCCGATTTCTTCAATTTCGTTCAAGCTTACTGGGATTATTGAAACTTACGCCCTGAGTGATGTGGAAAATTAGCTCCTCATAATTTTCAACCGTTTCTAGGTTATGGCATGACGTCAGTTTGTCAATTAATGTGAAAATGTGGTCGTGTTTTAAGTGAATATATGTTCGAAAAGCTTGTAATTATTGTGTTTGCCGTACACTAAATTATTGCAATCAAAGTTGTCATCACTCCTTCGAAAAGTAAACAACCAACTGTTCAATGCATATACTCCCGAGGAAAAAGGTAGAACACCATAGCCACCAAGCAGGAGAGCATTAATCACCAACCTAAAAAAAAACAGAATAACATTTAAAAACAGAAAGAGCCCGTTGATCCGCTATGAAGGGTGCCCACTTTAGCGTTGAGACTAGGAAGCAGGAGGCTGCGGTAACCAGTACCTTCTCGCCGGTCACCCTGACGCTGTAGCCTATATGTATCGGAGGACAACGTTAACAAGAAAACGATCATGTATGAAATGAACAAATGAATAAATAAAGGAAACGATGAGAAAATAACTCTCCCTCACCACTGTTTATAAAAATCGTCATACTTCGTTGGTAGATTCCTGCAGTTCCTGCTCTCTCTCACTCACAAAACACACAATCAAGCACTCGAGGCAGCGGAGATCTACGTCTTCTGATGCACACTCACATTTCATAGTTGGGGTATATTCCTGAGTCACAAACACGTGTTTCCACTGCTATGCAGCCATCATCAGAGTCCTTCCTTTTTTAACAATTTTATTGGAGCAATACGAGAGAGCAGGGACGTTAAGTAAGAATGTTAGGAAAAGGTTGGTGAACAGTTGAATATGGTAATTAGCGCTACAAGCTGTAGAAGCTTGGATTCTGAGAAAATAGGACGAGAATAGGCTGCAGTCGTTGAAGATGTGTGTGGAGAAGTGGGGAGGAAGTCCGGTGGAGGGAAAGAAAAACAACGAGAAAGTGTTTGGTATAGTTGTGAAGTTATATAGTTATATTTCAACACATTATGTCATCTTCCTGAAGATGACATAATGTGTTGAAACCCGGGTCGTGAATAAACCTACTTTTGTGAAATTCGCATAATTTTTATCATTCCTAACCTTACTAATGCATAAAAATGTAATGGTATCTGTCTGTCTGTTGCTCGATCGCGCAAAAACTACTACAGCGATTGAGCTGAAATTTGGCATGTAGATATAAAACATATCTGGTTGTAACATATGCCATATTAAAGAGCCCTCAGGGCCCCCAAAGGCTCCTGAAGGTCCCCCGTGGTGGTTCATGCAAAGCATTGGGTTCGGTGTAGTGGTTTCATTTTTTGCTTTTTAAAAGTACTTTCACTCAAGATATAGGGCTGGGATTTTTTTATCGGATGGCTGAATAAATGAAGTTTTTAATTCTTCCAATCGATTTTCTTCTACGTTCCGAATTTGTCTTACATTCATGTTTTTAGCTGAAATATCTAACATTTTTCTCTGAAATCAACAATAGCATATTTCCTTGACAACCAGACATTTGATTTTCAAAGGATATTCACGCCTCTAGGATTAAATTATCACGTTTTCCTGCAGGCCCATGAGAGCACGTAGAAAGAAAATCTGTATAAGAAGGGCCCAGAGTCCCAAGGGCCCCATGATAGATTGCTTCAGGGGGTAATCGATAAATTCAATGCATATTTACAACAAGTATACTCTTCAATGTCTAATCTCAAAGTAGCTCTTATAGGGGCACTGCATGTATATGAGAGAACACTTACGTAGTGAACGATACACATAAAGAAATTAAATAGATTACACACGCAATTAAATGTGAAAGAATATTAACGTGCAGCGAATAGTAATGGTAATAATGCCTCTGTTGCTACAAAAAACACGGGGTTATTTATTATCGTTTAAATGTCAGATGAATAACACGTGATGGAACTGTCTGCATCTGCCTCTCATTACGATTTCGAACTGTTTGTAGACCAATTCCCACATCATAAACGTTACGAGTCATTTATATATGTTTAAAAGTGTTAAAGTGCAGCTAACTAAGGTACATTCACTCAATCATCGAGTTTCCTATTCAAGACTCTCACTTGTCCTTGCTGTGTTTACCCTCCTTGAACTTCAACATATCCATCCTAATCCCATATCTTCAAACATATCCATCAACATTCCTTATAGAAAAAAGAGTAACCTTTCGAAAAAATCTTCTAAGGCAAAATGAATGTCTTATTTGCGAGCAAATGAGCCCTTGAGAGAAAAACGACAAGGGTTAGACCTGGATGGTCAAAGACATGCCCACCAGCGATCTCATGAGCATCTTCCCGTGGTGTTTCTCGGGTTACGCTAAGAACCGCACAAATTTCATCCTTACCCAACCTACGGACGGGTAACCAGCAATAAATCTAGTTCAAATATACACGCATATGTTTCAAAACTTTAATCTGTTTTATGATGGCGGAAATTATACTGACGACACTACATGCTTCTTACCCGAAAGAAGAACGGACATTCTGCGAAATGAACGACATCCGTGCATGAAAATCGGCAAGTGCGCTAAGAATCACCATAGATTTTTTATTTAGCAACCGAAACCGATGATTATGGCTACCCTTTGTGCCGAAGGCACAGTCCGGATGATGGCGGATTCATAGTTCAAATAAACAAGGTTGCTGCTGAAAATGCTCCTTTTGACGTTGTCAACCGCTGGATTGTACCCTACTCTCCAATCCTGATTAAGATACTCGTCGCACATATTAACGTTGAATAGTTTAACTCAATTAAGCCATCGAATACAAATATATGTATGTATATAAGGGAAGCGATCAAGCCGTTAATCACTCAGAAGACGGCTCAAGAGATCCGGAGGGGCCAGGTGACCATCTATCATTCTTTGCTATTTAAGTAGTAATGAGTCTGCGTGGCCAATTTCTGGATATCCCGTGCATGAAAGTTGACCAACAGTCACTCATCTCTCCGTGTACCTGGAAAACGGTCAGCGTGTCTACTACAACGAATACAACATACAAGATAGGTTACGGACTCCTAAAATGACCACGCTGACAGTATTTCTTCAGGCTTTGTGGCTTTCTTATAAAATATGTTTAATGTTTTTCACACCCGTTGAATTTCAACGGGTACCTTCCGCTAGTTGTGCATAAAAGTGAAATATTACCAAGTGGTCAATTGCTTAACAATGTTGTTATATTTGAAAGTAATGAATTCCCTTTCTCATTGTTTTCCTTCCCTATTTTGCAAAGATAACAAACTTCGACCCTCCACCTAATTGTGACTTCCTAAGTCGAAGCCCAGGGTTTATCATAACTCCCCTGGATAAGCTATGAAGCTAATCCTATTTTGATACCCGCCTTTGAAAAATCCATTCCAACTGTATTTTTTCCGAGAGAGAAATGCAAAGGCGTAAAAATGTTCCGCCCTCTCTTGGCGTCATAAACTCTCCTTCCACTTCACTGCCCCGGCCCTCCATCGGAATCGTCTTGGATGAGATTGGTTCGCCTCGAGCAGGCTGATCGCGGTTGAACGAACGGCGAAACCCCTTCGGATGATATGGACGTGGGTGTACGTCACTCCGCTTCACCACCGAGTGACTTCGGAGATAGTCCTCTCCGACAAACCTCAGCGCTTCGAAGGAAATGAGATGATTACACTTCTTATCTTGAAGAGGAATTTATGCATATCAGGGTGTAGTTTGCTAAAGTAATTTACCGGTTGAGGTAGGTTTGATGGGAGTGAGTAAAATTTCAACGGCACTAAGTCAATGAAACAGATTTTGTTGTTATCAATAAGGGTACACATCGTATCCACCACTCACCTGACTCAATCTATTTAATCAAAATTTGATTTCAAACTTAAGCACTGCATAGCTAATACACTTGGTCTTCGCAGAGAAAGATGCGCATAGGCCAGATACTTATGATATATGAAAGAGAAGGATGATGAAGAGGCTGGATAAAGAAGAAAATGAGCCAAGAAACGTTAGAGATGTTGGGGGAATAAATAAATCTAGTGGAAAGGATTCCGAGTAGGCAGTAAAAATTGATGAAGGACCCAAAGACACAAAGGGGCATATTAAAAATGGGTAACATAGGAAAAACATGCTATTGCGCATTGCTATTCATTAGGCAACATGCTATTGCGCTAGTGGAAGAAGGCGAAAAGAATTTTGGACGACAGAAGGGGAGGCAGGAAGCATGTGGATATTAGGCGTTACTGCACTGCAAAATAAATTCATATTTAGATATGCCATCGCAATGAAATATTTGAAGGCAAGACTTGAAAAAAAAACTGATAGAAGACCGAATGAGTGAAAAGAACAAGTTTCCCAATGATTATTCGAGATTGTGAAGAGTCAAACATATTGGCAACGAGTGGGGAGTGTAGTAAGGAAGCATGAAAAAGGAAAAATAAGCCGGCCAAGAGAAATCCTTTTCTGAAAACACACAGCGGTTATAATCTTCATTGAAGGTGGGAGCCTGAACCATTTCAGCTCGGTCGGAGGGGGCTTTAAAGGTCAATCTGAGAATATTAAACACAAAAATGAGAGTCCCGATCCCTATAAATATTATGAGAGTAGATAACAAATTTTTTTAAGGCCGAAAAATTATCTTTATCATAAATCCTAAGATTAAGAACGCTAACAGGTAGCTTTTATTAGAAATGCCATTGAAAATCTTTATCCATCTGAAATTCAAAGCGGTGATATGAAACATGAACTCCACTGGTTTTATGATATTCCAAACTTATCGAGAGGGCAGTTAGAGAGCACAGAATGTACAGGTCATGCTGCGACGTTGGTTGGATGTACCGGCATTCGAAGAATGTGAAGTAAGAGTGATTCGTATCCGTTTCACCACAGACTAGCTAAAATCCTTTCTCTTAAGAGACACACCTGTTTCTTGACCGAACTGATCTCTCTCCTTTTAATCTCCTCCTTCGTCCCACACTGGATTCCAAACCCCTTCTACAATTTTGCGTTTTTTTCTCGGAAAAACATGAAATTATTTCATCAATCAGATCATACAAGCCATTGCGCATTAGTATGCATAATATATGTATTGAATATTAGTGACAGTCAAGCCAATTCCACTCAATTACTTGGATCTGCTTGTTTTTGAACCACTAATATTCCATCATTCTCTTGTTCTTTATAAAGTCTTCCTGAATTTTCGAATCACAAATGCATCCTCTCTCACTTTATATCTCTCCCTATGCATAACCTTTTTCTACTGTGTTTAAATGCAAGCCATAAATTCATCAACTACTATAAACAAACACAGCTACAAGTACTTTCTATCCCCTTTTTTGCCTCGTAACTTCTCCATCTTAAAAAAAAGCCTTAAAAAATATGTTGCGTTTCGTAATAAATATTCTACTGCTGTTTAATTGGCTCTGAGGGATTATGCGTGATGAGTTGTTTCCTCCGATGCTGGAAATGATAACCACTCATGAGAGCTGCGCCCAATAGCTGCTGCCAGGATTCATTCCTCGGTTCATCGTATTCTTAATAGTTTTACGGGAAGACAAACAAGGTGGTATCCCGGAGCCTGACGCTACGCCGTACGGTCGCTACGGTCCTTCTAGCGTGATACCGTGACAATGTCTACGATTTGTAACTTGATAGTAAATTCTTCCCCATCGGCGTGCACTCTCACGCCGGATGACAAAATAACGCATGAGAAAACTCCATGCACCCACTGATATCAATCTTTCCTAAGAAATCCCGGCTTTGAGAATGTTTTATGAGGCGACCGATGGAAAAAATAGGTGGAGGATGGCAGGGGGGGGGGGGGTAAGGATGAAGATTAAGGCTTTTAAAAGGCGCGCAGCGTCGGTCATTATCGACTCAAATCCCCCAGCCTATCTTTTCAAGCTACCCCGAAATATCGTAAACGATTTCTCGTGGTATAGGAGGGTAGGGGTGAACAGAGTTGGTTGATAAGAGGGTTTTTCCGTGGAAACGAGCAAACAATGAGAGGGGGGAGAGAAGGAAAAAAAGAAATCGATGATGAGACGAGAAAAGGATAGTGGGGGTGACTTTTACTACTAAACCCTCTCTCCACACCGATGCCTACGAATCAATAAGGCCTAAGGAGAGGGACACGATCAACCCTAACTTGAAACTTTAATCAATACAGCGATTTTGTTTACAGCCGTAGCGGCCATTTATCGCATCCCTTCCTCCGTATCTCTCGGTTCTGCCAGTCACCTTAACCTAACTCTCTCACTTCCATTGCACTCTTCACGTCCTCTTTCCAATTAGTTGCTGGCTTCTCTTTCTTCTTTTCTCTATTATCCAATTAAAACACAAATTTGAAAGTTTGTACTCTGGTGTTCTCATTCGTTCATAATGCCATGGCGATTTTTTGGCTGTGTTGGATTCCATTTTGCGGTACAGCTAAGTTTGTCAGCGTTACAGCAGCAACAGTTTTTCCTCTGTTAATAGAGGCAGGGGTGGCTCCAGACCAGAGGTCCGGGTCAGACCACTGACACTGGAGGTATGGAATACTTCCCAGGAAAAGGGCAGTCCGGGGGTCTCGTCCCGGAAAATCGGAACAAAGTACGTGTAAAATGAAATAGAAACTCTCATTTAGCTTAAGACATATACCTGCCATCGTACTTCACAGCATAAAATAATTTTGGCTTTTAGTTTCAGGCTATGAAAAAATAAATAAAATACGCCCTACTTGGAGCCACCAATGACTGGAGGCGTCTTTAGGTCGGAGTGGCGTTTGTTTGATTGTTGTTGGTATATATATCTGGGTGGCCAGTGGCGCAAAAATAATTAATTCCATTTCAGGACGCCTCCTGCAACGGAGGAGAAACTGTTGTCGCAGAAACGCTGCCACACATAGCTGTACCGGAAGATGGGATCTAAGGCATCAAGCTGCTGCGGAAGCCTTCGCTCAAATTGCTTGAGTTCTATGTGTGTCTTTTTCTCTCCCACTCTTTCTTTCAGTTCACTACTTAGAGCATAATCCATAAGTGTTACGCCACAGAATCTCCTCCAGAATCCAGTATTCACCGAAAACATACTTCTTTTCACATCCTCTGTAATAATGAAACGTAAATCGTGTAAATAAAAGTTTCACCTGCATAGAGATTCAGTCACAACACCATATGCGCAGTGATGAGCACTCACTGGTGACTAAATATGTGGACAACTTTCATGTTTTATGTTAAAAGTTAGAAATGAAGACCGCGCGCGTCTGATTCAATGCGTGAATGTTGATTGGCTCCTGTTACCTTCGCAATATCTTATCTTGTCCACCTAGGGTACCAGTTTCAGTCACCACGTACTTATTAAGGAAACAACTAAAAATTAACGACTTTATCTTTTATTCCACACCACTGCGGTTTGAATATTAATTTATTAATAACGTAGGGAGTATTCTGACGTAAAGGGAAAATTGCGTGAGGAAGTTGTGCAGCCTTGGCAAGAGAATTAGTAGAATAGCACTAATCCAATAATAACTTATCCTAACCGGCAGATATCCGAATAAAAGCATTAATGTAATCACAGCCCGAGTTCTCCTCTTGTGGAAGAGTAACTTAGGCCACCGCGCCAATTAAACATCATCATTAGAAAACATTAAATCCAATTGGATTGACTTTAGCCGTTCACTCTTGACCGTAATATCTTGACCTACTAGTTGATAGATTTTCTCTTTCACGCCTTGTTTCCACTGGTTAAAATAATTATCCACTCTCTTCCTCGAGGGACTTGTCCTTTTTTCATGTTCTTTAAGTATTCATTGTGTCTCAGGGTGTCAATCCAATGGGATCTTTAATGTGAGCTTACACTGGCAAGTTTATTGTACAAGTTACTTGTAGAACGCAAATTTAAACGCAAATTGCAGGCGTAAACGGCTATGCAAGTCAGAATATTTAAAAAGTTAAAACTTCTCTGCAAAACTTTTAAAAGTTTCAGTAAGTAGCTCGCAGAAGCGTATTGTTGCCAGTGTATACAGCAACCAATTTGGCTCAGTACCAACCCGTGAAATATTCTTCGTCACAGTAAAATCCTCCAAAGGCTTCTGTGTAAACCCACCATTATATAACAGAATTCCTTATGGCCTTCTCTTCTGACCTGTATACTCATTCACATATGATATTTTCGACTATTCCGTCATCAGTATCTAATTCCAATACCATCCCTGTTTTTTCGCATATTTCGGCCATTTTGAAAGCCCATGTTCACCTTTGCTCCATTTTTTATATAGGCCACGCCCCTGGTCTGTAAAGCACAGCACTTCACAGGAATATTCTTGGGTAGTTTGAGATTTTTATGCGCTCAATTTTCGTTGAACTTCTTCCATCCCTAGTAATGTAATCTCCAAGGTGGCTGAAGAATTCCACTGGTATTAATACCTCTACTCGCAGCGCAAAATCCACCTTAAGCTCATCTCTTCACCATTTTCGTTCTCTTCTTCATTAATCTATGCGTTGTATCTTTGCAGTATATGGTACAATGTGTTCAAAGATGCTTGCAAATCTCCTGGTTTCTCTTCCACGACTAAGAAGTCTTCTGTAGCACGAATCATTATTATTACTTCTCCATCCACCGTAATTCCCATGATTCCTTTTTCGATGGCTTCTTTGACTGCCTCTTTCAGGTACATCTGGAACAGTGCTGCTGGAAGATTCCTTGTCAGACTCCCACGTTTATTTTAGTTTCTGTTTTTCTTCTAAACCTCATTCTAACTGTGGTAACTTAATGTGGCGACGGGTGTACTTTTGGTTGAGCTAGTGGATTATTTTTCTGTCATTGCAACCGAATCCGGTGTTTTCGAGCATTTTGAAAACTTAATTTCATAGTTCGCTGCCAAAGGCCTTCTTCAAGTAAAATTATGGAGCATTAGGTTATTATTTGACATGAATTATTTTTGTGAATATTCACAGGCAGAGTTCGGCCTTCCCAGTTCTTATTTTCTGCTGACTTTGAATTGGTTTTTTTCCTCTTTTAACCCTTAGGCAGATTATTAGTGCATGTATTTTGAACCCTTGAGGCAACAAGCTTAACATTTAGTGATCCTTACAAATTTCGGACCTCATTCTCTGTGTCACACTCACTTCAAAATCCAACAACATCTTGCGACAGATTTAGCTTCATTCGCTAGATTTAAAAAATGCTTTCGGGATATTTTGCACGTCTAGGATTTATTGAAATCCAACGTTTCCCCTACAGTAGCTAAGGCTTTATAAAATGTGTGATGATGGGTTTCCTGTGCGGTTCCTTTATATTCTTACAGTGGCATGGGACGACAGGGAAATTGGAGTTGATGGAATTCACTGATTATTCCATAAATAATTTATTTTGCTGTAACTCCAAACGCCTTGATGATTTCTCCGTTGACGTTTTCTGCTCCGGGATCCTAGTGTTTCTGAAGCTCATTTTCCGCACTGTCGAATCAGTTCCCCAGAATACCCTAGCAACGGTCATCTTCAAAAACCTTCCCATCATATTACTTATGTCTTCTTGCTCTTTATTATCTCTCCACTCAAAGTACCGCCTCACTAGGTTGTAAGCCGGTATTTACTTTGTGACGTTCTTCAGGAAATTCCATCTTATTTCTGCGGCAAAAGAACCTGTACTGGTCTCTTTTCTAACCTCCATTTCTGCATGATCGCGTTGAAAGAATATTGGGGTAATCTACACGTTTAGTTAGGTTTAAAAGGAAGAAAATTGAAAGAACTTTGTAGATTTTTGTAGGCGCAGATACACCTTACATGACTTTCTTCTTCACCCAGCAAACGTCCTACCTCTATTCATCCCGCCCATAATGCCTTTTTTATTCCTTTCTCTTCCCTGCCTACCCATCATCTCCCCCTCTATACCGGCCTTCAGCATCCCTTCGCCCCTCACCACCTCTTTCAACAACTTACTCTCCCTTCTTATCTCCTACATAAGTTTACTCTCCTCAACCACCATATCTAGTATTTCCTCAGTTGTTTTCCTTCCCGTCCACCGCACTTTTTCCGTTCCCCTCCACACCCACATCTAAAAATCAGTCCACACTGGTCCACATTTCCCAGAATCCACATTCCCTTGCGTTACATTTGGCTTCCATTTCAATTGTCGATTCAACCTTTTTATCAATTTGTATTGCGGAGGGCTCTCAATTACCACCGATCCGACAACAACCCGATATTGTACGAGGATATTTCACGTCTTCCGAAACCGGAGATGAAAATACGTAGATCTAGCTCGCTCAAATCCTTCCTAAATTGCCTTAGGAATTAGGAAGCTTGGGTAGCGTGGTGGTCTGTGCGTTAGTCCGGCAAGCTAAATGTCCGTTGTTCGATTACTGGTCCAGGTGGATTTTTTCCCGAGGCAAATTCTATCAGATATTGTGCACTGACGGTGAGTACCGCACGGCTTTACCTGTTCCCCTCCAGTAGTCCTTCGGTGCCTCATCCCTTTCTCAAAACAACATCCCGCCCCCTAAAACCTCCCTGCCATCCCGGGGTACATGCCCCCCGCTAACGCCCACACACCTGCCTCCTGCGACGCCGTCACACGGGCGGTCTTCGTCTCAGTCTGCCGATCCCCGAAGTCCGACCTCCACGACTCCAACCCCCGCTCGACTTCCTGCAAGACACGACACGTGGTCGCAAACCCCCGCCCCCACCGCCGGGGGAACCCACGACCCCCCCTTGTGCACGCGTCAACCCCCTCGTCCCCCCCCACCAACCCTTTCCCCCACCCACACCTACCCACTCGACTCAAGAGAAGAAGGAGAGGCAACTTGAGTCGAGGGAGGGATGTCAGAGGAAGGCCGGCACTGTGTGTGATGAGGCGTGCGGAAACACGGTGTCTGCGCCGTGTCCTCCACCCGCCCTCCCATAGATGGCGCTTCGGCCCGTGCTGTTGTCAAAAGACCAAATGACGGCCGGGATGGTGTGCTCTTAGGACTGGATCACCACTTGGGTTGCCGACGGCAACTCTTTAAAACTTAAAAAATAGTCTCCTTCTCATCTCTTCTGTTCATCTGTATTGACGTGAACACGTTGATTGAGGCCGCTAAATGAAGATATTAGAGCTGAACCGGAATGGAACATGAGGTGGACAGCGTGCGGCGTACCTACGATAAGATGCTGCCTCTCAACATCATTGTTGAGAGGACGTTGTGGGAGTTGTTTAAGGGGGTACCGACAACTGAAGAAATTTCGGAAGCGTTTCAAGGATAGGTAGGTGAATAGGTTCAAAAGAGGTTGAGCAATTCGGGGAAAAGAGTGGAGGTAAAAACTTATTACCGTTGCTAATCCAAGTACTCTAATCGAAAGAAATCGTAGTTCTATATCCCATTTAGAGTGCATAAATTTACGAGCAGATATACCAGATAACAGAACCAATATAAATTGGTAGGTTTGGTAATAATAAAATGCCACTCTTTAGTTATTTTTTGTTTCAGATTTTTATATTTTAGTATACACTGTGATTGATATATGCACTTGTCTATTTTATTTTGCTAGAATGTCTTCGAGATAATATTTGGGTATTAGTAATGAACCACCTGACCTCGCGTCTGCCTGCATCTGATTTTTTAAGTAAATATATTCAACAGGCATAGTGCTACTCTTGAAGATCTCCACACAAAGCATTTGTGCTAGGGTAAATATCATCAGAGAATCTCCAAAACTGAATCAATTAAGGCTGAGAACGAATTTTTCTTCACAAAAATAGGCTTTCGACTCAAGTTATATGTTATTTACATTCTAATAACAGCAATTCTAAAACTACTTAAACTACAAAACACGTAAAAAAAACAACGTAAAACATTCTGGGTCCAATTGAGCAAAATGGCACCCACTAAGATAAAAAAAATCGTGAAAACTTAGTTTCTCAATGCAACGCAAAATCAGACTTAATCTAATCATTCATCACCGATGCCACATGAGAACGCTGATTGTAAATTGGAAAAGCCGAATTTTTCCGACCAAAATATCAAGGCTGAATTCGAGTAAAATTGAGATAAACCCGGTGATTCGCACTCAACAATTTATGTGAAAAAAGGAAAATATGTCTTATATCTTTAGCTTCATTTTCCCGTGGATATGAAAAATTGGAACATATTGGGAACTTTCATTCTAGGTGACGAAGTTAACGCAGATCGGAACACATTAGCGAACTTCAGCGCAAACGAACTACGTTGAATGGAGCGATGTGCCCTGGCGAATCGTTGGGGTAGCAGAAAGTAGCTTCCTGTACGTATGCTTTCTAAAAAGTTAACAAATTGGTTACAAATACGTTTTTAACACAATTTTTTACCACAGAATAATTCAAAACTTTATAATACCATGTTTCACGTATTTGCTTTAAATCAACCCAAAAACTACTAACGTGGATGCAATTATCGAAATTCTGTTGCTGCTTAGCACACATAAACTTTGTTTCCCATCTGTTTATTGAAGATTGCTCCCTGGTTCGAAGGGTCTGAAACGAATGGAAAGCAAGTCTGCTGTTTTGTTGCGAAGTGAGCAGCACACTAGAGTCGATGGAAAACTCCCATAGCTCCGCCGTTCGAAGGCACGTAAAGAAAATACCGCATTAGATAGGGAAACTGAATTGACTGCGCAGGGTCAATAATCACTGTAGGATGAACCTGACGTCCTTCATCAGGGCGGAAGCTGTGAGGGGAGCCAAGAGATAAACCAGAGAATTAGGGCGGTGGGATTGACATGGGCTGACGGTGAGTGGAGAGGAATGGAGGTGGAGGCGACACATGATGAGAGGGGGACAACAAGGGACAAATTTCCTACCCTCGAAAATTATCTTCAACCCCAATCTACGCCGAGAGACAGACAAATCACAGACACACGAGTCGATGACTCCGAAGGATATTTCAACGATAGCATAGACTTAAAAGATTGCTTTCGTCAACTGTCTGCAAAGTTCACTTCATTTGCCTTATCTTAAATTGTTAGAGGCGAAGTGTACACACGCCATAGCTGCATAATCGCAAGTGCAGAGGACGCTTGTTGGCAAGTTGCGCGTTGAATTTCAGATAAAAATGGGATAGCTTATCTTTTCAATGACGTTCCGGGCTCTCAGGACCGCGTCTAACACTTTGCAAGCTTCCTGATTAACCAGTATTGCTTTATTTTGGCTGAGAAGGTAGATAGAGTTCTTGCTCTTCAACCACTTAAGTATTTTTTTTTCTTTCCTCTCTTTGGGAAACACCTTATCCCGCATACGCAGGTCTTGAACTTGACACTTCCTGGACCATCGCTTGAGAGGCTCTGGTCAAGTCCTCTTTCCTACAGAGTTGAGTATTCCAAGACATGATACGGTTTAGAATATTGTTAGATATTCCAGCGTAAGGCATTTTAGAAATGTGGCCGTAAAATATGAGCCGATGTTTCCTCATAGAAAGTAACAATTTTTAAAATTTTGCGTAGAGTTCGATATTTGGTGTCAGTCGATACTAGCCTTTAGATATTTGATGGGAGCCTAGGATCTTTCCAAAAATATCCTTTCCTTTTTATGAATCTTTCCTATCACTCCATGCTGCCCAACGCATGGCCGCCGAAACGTCCATATATTTTTTGTGAGTGTCATTCAATTTACTTTCGTGTGCCTATGTTTTTAGAGATATTTTTTGTGTTTATATTCACCGAGGGCGTTTTATCAGAAGATTATATATTCCTAAATACTTCAATAACTTTATTTCACAACCACTGATGCCAGCAAAATACGATCAAACAAAAAGGAAGGAGTAATAGAAAAGAGAATAATTCATTGATTTGGCAAAAATAGTTTTCAGAGGGATAAAAGAATACTGAACACAAAAAAAAACAAGGGTGTATAGAATGATCTTTGCTAACTGGATTCTCGGAGATACTTTGATCTCAGGCAGGAGAAACCATATATTCCCAAGGCACCGCAAATAAAAGTGTAATAAAAAGAGACATCTTCTTATGTAGATACCATAATCTAAGTATTTCTTATCACTGATAACTCGTGAAGGCTGTATATGCGGTCGTAAAGTTTTACGCTACTTAATTTTCAACGGTAGAGAGAGAGAGATACATACTACAGATGATAGAGAAATGCTTTAACCAAAATGTACCATAGCTAAAACTCACTCATAAACCATTGAAACAGGATTATAATTCTTTCCACTACAGAAAAATGCTGCATTGCAGAAAGTACCACAGTAAGAGAATTCAATTCCAATAATCCCATTTTGAGATTTCCATTCTTAATCTAAGTTAAAAACATTAATTTACAAAACCATTTCATGGATACCAATTAAATCTTTCGAGAGTTTTAGTGGGATACTCCGATACTCTCTTAGCCGTAACCTCTCTAACTAGGTCGGGAAAAAGCCAAACACATGAAAAATGCCGATGGCGTTTTCAGGTAGCGTGATAAACCTCATACGCGCACGAAACAAGCATAAGAATACCCACTATTTTCCTTTAAAGTTCAAGGTTTTCAGGTTATTTCTCAAACAAACACCTTTCTCAGATATTTCCAGGAATATAATAAATTGTCTGTAACCAGGAAGGCGCACACACATGCAGAATTAATTGGACACGTGAGGGTTGAGCAACACTGCTATGCATTTGAATTTCAGGAAAAATATTGTTTACTTGTCATAATTAACGCAAAGTTTCCAGAACATTAACCTAAGTAACGTTCCTTGAAATCATCGCGAAAGAAAAAAGGCATAAGTATATAGTTTGATATACAATACTGCGCTCCCAGGCTGAAAAAGTATAACGGAGTGGGAATGTTAACTTAAGAGAGTCTGAGAGGATAGTAGTTATAGTGTTTGGTTACTGACCGGATAGCCCCAGGTTCAAACCTGGGTGACTTGAACATCCCTATGATTAAACAGTAGCTACGAGATTTTCTGGATACGAGGCATACTGAGTAATCAGTTACGGCTCAGGCAGGCGGTAAAAAAACTGCCCATCCTTGCATGATGACTATATTTCACACTTCGGTGGACTTAAAACTACGTGAACTCCACCTTCACTTATCTGACCCACCTCAAAGTGGAAACCTGCAATTCACTAACAAAGAGTGGTGCTAGTATAAAATAATTCAACCCTCAGAGAGGTTAAATTACTGGGTTGTCAAAGTGAACCAATTAGAATAACAAGAGACATCAACATTCTATGACACTATCGGGACAGTAAACAGCATGGCTGAAATAAGACTCATGAGTAAACACATCGCTACTACCAACTCATTATTGCGCTGTACGATTGGGGATCACAAGATATACAAGAATAAATACACCAAAATTTTACATCTGACGACCTATTTTGCATTCGAAAATGGGAGGAGATTTTTCGAGAATAAATCAGCAAACTTAGAACCAATATATACTATGCCATATTTTAGATAGATTTCTACCATACAAATCAATTACCTTCCTTGAAATTTTAATTATAGTTTAAACCAGATGTACCCGCTTACTCAAGTGTTATGAGGACTAACAAGGGGAGTATCGAATAACCGGATGTAGGCAGGTAGTCCAAAGGCAGTGATTTACATATCACTCCAGATTTTCGATTATAATCGATAAAATATTTATCCTCGTATTTTGTTTAACCTATTGGGTTTATAACCCCAAGGGGATTGGTTTGTGTATCTGTCTGCTACGACGACATGCCTGCCAACTTTAGTTGCGACACTAGACCCGGCTGTTTGATGTTCCCCTTTTTAGAAACAAAGACGTAAGAACAGAAAACAGGATTTGACAAACACGTCGGAGTGCTATCTTCTGAGCAAGACGGTATAGATAAGCAAATTAAGTAATGTTTCGAAAGTAGAACCCGGGAAGCCATTTAACATTTCATATAAAAACTCACGTTTGAAAGCAGATGTAGGATTTCCGGGATGTCTACTACGTGCCATCAACTTATTCGATGACAGTTTCGCTGGCGTTGCAACATGCATCTTCAGGTCAGAGTGCAGAAGGCCTATTCAGGTCACTTCAGACCTAAAGACGCCTGATGCAACGCCGGCGAAAAATACGTCAAATAAGATGATACCACGCAGAAGATATCTCAGAAATACTATTAAATGCTTCTATACCCTATAATTTCCATTTAAAACTACCAACCACACTGCATGCCGTCGCAAGACTGTATGGCGCAATCGATTGGGCAAAGCTCCTGGCATGTGCAGCCAATTTCAGCAAAAATAGAAGTAAACATAAACTCGCAACGCGTTTTAAATGTTACGAGATCTTCCTCTACAATTTTCAAAGAACTGCGGAACTGGCCGAGCAGTAACTTTAACGGAGTCACCCGCTTGTGGTCACACAATTGTGTGAAATTCACAGTGAAACAATCATTCGCCTGGACTGGGATTCGAACCCAGACCCCCCGATTCCGCGCCGAGTGCTCTACCAGTTACTACCACCAGACATCTCGCTCTTTAAAGCCTCCATAAAATTCACAGTGAGAGATGACGCCTGGGTAGCTTAACTGGTAGAGCACTCGGCGCGAAATCGGGGGGTCTTGGGTTCGAGTCCCAGTCCAGGCGAATGATTTTATCACTGCGAATTTTACTCTACAATTTTGATTCATAGCTATTGAAAGGCAATATCCATCTTCCTTCCAACCAAGAGAAAGTCCCCGAGCAAGTGGCTTCATTCCTACATTACGGGATAAATTAGGTAATGTCTTTTTATGGTAGTTTTTCAGAAAAAATAGCATTTGAGTTGCCATGTAAAACAATTGTTTATTTTCCATCTTTATAATTATTCTCCCCTTTAATCCAAATAAATTTCAAGATTATGTAATTTGGGAAAGGTTTGGGGCAAGTTATGGTCTACAAAACTTTGAATGACATCTACCACAAATATGCAAACATAAAATATAAACGCATTCACCTGACAGAGCGGCTGTTATGGAGACACGTTTCCGGAGAAAATCTCCATTAGGCTCGAAATGCGATATCACCAATATCAGCGGCAAAATTAATTTGGTGCCATGTAGTATAATAGCTTAACATGTATTAGTCTTCCAACATGCTACTATTATTCCATAAAGTAACATACTTAAATTTAGCACGGTATTGGAAATGGTTACCCACATGGTCTAGAGGTGAGCAATAGGAACATAAGTTTGGCAACATCGTACTCTCTAGGCCCATACTTCCAACCGAATTGGAACGCTCAATAGCATTTTATGACGTAATATCGGCGAGAAAGGACTATGATTCACACATTTGCACAACCGCCAGCCACGCCTCGTTCTTTATCAGAATTTTTTACTTACACAATTACTATTTTTGGCATAATAATGCCTCACTTTAGGAAATGCTTCGGTAACTGTTTGCATTTTTACTACGTATTATTTCCCTCTCGCAGTCCCAGCGGGCATTGAAATCTCCCCGAGGCTGGTCGGTTGTTTATCTGGAGTGGAAACCGACCAACTGAGGTAATATGCACCGTTGCTCTGAGGTAGGTAGGTTGGTTTGGTAAACTTTGATTTGAGTGGAGAGAAAAGGCGAAGAAAAACCTGGCGATGGAATATACTCCACTCAATAAAACAGAAAGAGGCCAACGGTCATAACACCCCATCAAACGAACGGAGCACTCCGCTTCAATTGCTCATCACACTTCATCCGAGCAGGGACGATTGAATGAGCCTTGGATACAAACCCTATTTGCAACAAAAACAACAACAAAATTCAGTGCAGGAAGCCAGTGCTTTAGTCACCCCACAATACCAATCTCATGTTTGTCAGAGATATAATGTCACAGAAATGCGCGAAATGCTTACTAGAAAAAATTCAATCGCTTGGATTGAGAGGAAAACTCAGATCCCCAAAAATTCGCACACTGGATCAATCAAATATGCTATCTAGCCTAATCTTCAACCGCGAATTGCATACGATTTCTTCAAAGTAAACTTCTCACATCGTGTCTCCTCAGCAGAAAAATCCGTTTAAATAAGTTGGTTAGGGTATTCTACCGGTCAATGGACAACAATTAGGACCCCTGTCACCTTACACGACCTCTTCCTTCATCTCGGTATATTTCTTACCTGTCTTCATCCCGTACATAAAGCCCATTCTGTTTCTTCACCTTCCTCGCTTGCCCTCAATCAAGGTCTTAAGAAAGCCCTCGCCCCTTTCAACCTCTTCCAACCACCTACTCTGCATCCTACTAATCTCAATCAGAAGTTCCTCCTCCTCACGCACCATGCAAGCCACTTCCTCACTCGTCTATCTTTCCGTCCACTGCACTTTTTTCATTCTTCTCAACAGTCAATAACAGCATCTCAGCCTACTCTCATTCTCTTTGCACAGAGTCCACGCTTTCGCACGTTAAACTTTTCATCAAATTTTGCTTTAAATGCTCACTAAGTCCCCCGCCCCCATCCCAACTAATTCAACTCTTGCTCATTGTTGAATGGTTCTTTCGCCAGGGCTATTCTAACTTTTAATGTCTTTGCTTCAAAGCCCATTTTCCTGTAACGTACTAATAAGTAATTAAATCATTCATCTTCATCCAATTGTTGTACTCCTACTTTTTTAAAAAACCCTCGATTTATTTGCCCTAGAAAATCTCATTAATTTTATTTTCTTATGATAAATATTCACTCTGTATTTCCCTCACTGATGTTCAAATACATCCACTGAAGATTGAACTTTCTTCTATGATCGCCTAACTGTCACGTGGTCTTCCGCAAATCTAACCGACTTTATCAGTTGGCTTCCTACTTTGATTCCCACACCTAGCTCTTCCCATGCCTCTTTAACTATTTCCTAGGCATACATTTTATAAATCAAAGGTGGTAAAACCATTCTAATTCTGTTTTCCATCATATTATGTCCATTTTTCTCCAGCGTACTATCCAATTAAATTTGTCTACTAATTCCTAAATAAACTAAGCAGTACCGGTCCAAGGCGTAGGCAGCGTGAGCAAAAAACTTCAGGCGGTCGGTCGCAGTGGCGGCCAGAAAGCGACTTATTAATGAATACGAAAAGGATACATTTAGTATGAAAATGAAACAAACTTCTAGCAAGTATTTCCACCCGAATCGGCCTTTTTTTAGTCCATCGTTGTATGTCTATGCATTGACTGACACTCAAAACTTACTTCAACAAAAAGCACGATAAAACCTAAGAACTAACAGTTTCCTTCATAAGCATTCGTATCATCTAATCATTGAAAGGAAATATGGCTGAAATTGCAATAAAACAAACGATTTAAATTACACCTATACACAAAAAGATGGTATAGTGAAAATGATCCCTATAAACACTTTTCCTCGTGAAAATCGAAGTTTGGAGAAAACCTTACGATTAAAAATTAAGTCCCTGGCGGGAAATGATACTACATTGTTAAAATGATCGTTCTGAAACTCCAGAGTATCCCTAAAATTAACGTGCTGTTTCAAAAAAATTACAATTAAATCATAAATTATTTACTTGGGGTCGGGGGGGGGGGGGCAAATAAAGTGGTGTTCACACTTGTACAATAACTCGGGACGGAAGGAAATAAAAATCCAATGAAATCTTCCCGATGCGCATACATGTCACGGAAGGTACCACAGAACGCATCTCCCATTCCCCCGCCCTTCGGTGGGATAGGAGCGCGCGCCAGATGAGCACTTCTGGGCAAACCCCACCGCCACCGCCGTCGCCACCGTTAACTCGGATCCATTTTCCACGCCCGCTGCAGTCACTTCTCCGCCTTCCTCTCCTCTCCTTCTCCTAAGCCCACCCGGCCAACGCCAGCTCCCACCCCTCTCTCTACCCCTCCTGGCAAAACCCCCTCACAGCCCACACCCTCTCCCTCCCGCCCACGCTCGACCGAACCCACAGAGGGACACGGGCCGGCGGGCACACCGCACCTGCCGCCGGGACTCAATCCCCCCCCCGCCACTCGGGGAAACGACGCCACCACCACTGAGAGGGAGGAAGAAGATTGAGGAACGGAAAAAGGAGGAAATGCTGCCCCGGGTGGAGGAGGGTTGTGCCCAGAGATGAAGGAGGGTGGGAGAGGGAAACAAGGAAAAGATCAGCGGCGTGGCACCCGACCATCTCATCCCATTCCGACACCATCCGCCACGGTTCCGAGCCGCGAACTTTATCGCTTTATTTCTCCTTCCTTCCTCTCACCACCTCTCTCCTCCCGAGCTCAGAAAGCCGACGGCAATCCCGTGCAGTGTTCCCTCTTTTGCGAGGTTAATAATCACGACCGTAACTCGCGGTGAAATTCATTCACTCGTCGAGTAGAGGTGAAAAAAGGCAAAATAAGAAGCAGAGGAAGAAGGCTGGATAAAAATAAACCGGCGACAGCTGTGTTGCGAAATAAGTTGAGGGCAGGCGTGACCACGTTTCTTCAATCAAAGCGAATTATTTCTTTAACCACAGTGGTGGACTGCGGTGGTTTTTTTCTCCGGGATATCAGGTTTTGCACATAAATGACTTATAGACTTTATTGGAAATGTTTAGAGCTCTCCCATCATTTATGCCCATCACCAGCTAGAGAAGTTATCAACCGCCAACAATCTCATCGCCAGCAGTTATCAAGATTTGTTTGCGGTAGCTCACCACTTTATTCTCTCTTCAGCCACGAGATTTATTCCTTCGTGGTTCCTTATTTGAACGCCCACCTGCGTACTAATTGAAGGATCGATTGCAATCTGAGGGCGTTTGCTTCCGGAAAAGGAAGTAATACAGTGGAATCTCCTTAGTAGTCAAATGCGAGTGGACTCATAAACCAACTCATAATTTAACTCGTATTACTTCTATTCTCAGCATAAACTATCTGGATTACTGATGAGACGTCTGAAATTCTTCATAAATACCTATTTGACCCATAAGATTGCTTACCGAATTCAATTTTCGGATTATTTTAGTCAAGTTTAAAGAAACTGCCTCGATCTGTGGAAATCAGAATCCATAGCTCCTCAAAATGATGCAGCCGAGACATGTGTGGCGAAATACTAGTGAAGACCTACGCCTACATTTTGAAACAACAAGGTATTGGCGGCAACTTTACTCAGCGATGAAAACTATGACTATTTTCGAAGTGCTCCACGCGCTTCCTTAACCATTATGTAAATACTCAGCTTAACAGGGGGCGGTAGCTTACGTTCAAAGTTTATGCATCACAAATGTTAAACCATGAGTCCACTGTTTTTTTCACGAAGCTGTTACTAAAATCTTTCATTATTTTAACTATGATATGCGAAACCACATCACTTTGAACCTCACTCAATTTCACGTCCTTGCGCAGCTACGCAGATTTTTTAACGAACAATTATTGCTTTAAGAATTCTATATCCGAAACAAGAAATATTTAAAACTGCCATTATGAGCGATGACTATGCATGTATGATAGAGATCAAGTATGTAAAATGCGAAAGAAGTAACTCGGAGAAGGAAAAATTAAGTTTAATTCACAATCATTTCTATGGTGTCACGAAAAAATGTGGCGATGAGTTGAAATTGCCGGGATTCTAAAGATATTTGGACTTCAGGTGAATATGTATGCAGGAATGAAGCGGTTGGCTGGGAGAAGAGTGGAGTGGAGAGCTGTAGCAAACCAATCTTCGTGTTGATGACTACTAATAATGATGATAATGAGGACCTATAAGATTTCCCATACCTAATAAATATAAAAACAGCACAAAATGGAAAAAAATGTCATCAGTAAAATAAATGTAGAATTTGTGAAAGAATTTAAAGCTCCTCAAAAAGTAAAACATGAATACAAACCCACTCGTACAAGGGGCAATAGTATATCTTAGCGTAGCCATTCATCTACGCCCTACCGTTCACCATTTATTTACGAGAATTTCCATTACTCGACCATTTTCTTAGTTATATTGCACAAGGCGTTAAATAAATGGCTTATAGAAAAAAATAAATAAACAAGCAATGAACTGAAGCAGCCAATAGGCGTAACAACTCTTTTTGAAAGAATTTCTTTAATGGTCTTCAGCGGGAGGTCTGATGAGTTAATGACATGGGACAGAGACGAGGAATTGGCGAGAGGATTTGGACTCCGGAGGAGAAAGAGACTGTCATCAGGGTCAATAACATCTATATCAGCCCCCGAGGACAAATTTCACGGATTGATGAACAAGTGAAGCACCGCAATTCCCGGTTCCAGGGAACAAAGGAAGAAAAATTCTCGTCGACGAGAAAAATTAGTGGAAACGAATACGTACCAAATCGCACACTCATCCCGTACTTGTCAACGCATAGGTTAATGAATGATCATTAACTCGACGAGGAAAGAAAATAATTCCGTGGTTATTTCACTTTTACAAAACTTTCTGCCCGCCCCGCCATCCCCCGGGTATTTAATTAACTGCGCAATCTGCGCGGTCGAAAGTGCCTCGTCACAATTCATGCCGAGAGAGAGGAAGAGGGAGGCGATGCGAGACAAAACGAAACCAACGGTATCCTCCCTCACGAGTTCATAATGTATTCCTTAACGCCTCTCAAACGCTTAAGGGCCGGTGGGGAAAACGAAAGATGTTAATGAAGTCCTTTAGATGAAAGATTCACCAATCTTACCAATGTTAGCATGCGTTTCCTGATTAAGGCCACATTGCGTGACAAGGAATATTGCAAGCCACGACGGGCATGCTTTGCCATTTTTTTTCTAGACTACTTTCCTCCGAATCACGATGCATAAATCATTTTTTTTCGGACAGGAAAACGAGGAGATGAGTAATTTACCGAAAGCCGAAATGGAATACTTAATTATGCCGAAAAATCATCTCGGTGGCGTTTATTCACCAGTAAGTTTAAGTGAATTTTAGATTAGATAAAAACTTGTTTGGTTATCAGCCAAGCAAACATTTCCGCCACATCATCAGGCATATACTTAATTACTCCTAATATTCACAAAGCAGAATTCACAATCTTCCCTGTAATCACCATCGTAAACATTACTGAGTGGGATGTTATAATACCAGAATGCCTGAAAAAAATATTCTCAGAACTGACACCGATAATTTTTGCGCAAAAGTCGAAAAAAAATCAATCTAAGGGTTCGATACCCAAGAGTATTGCATATTTTCACCAAAGCAGGAAAAATACTGCTGGTTTACTAAGCCCAGCGTCTTGAAACCAATAGTATGATATTTGGAGTGTGCAGAACACAGCTCTCTGGGTACTTCAACTGCATTTATTTCATCGCCAATTTTAGGCCAAGAATAGCTATTTAGAGGTGCCTACATTTTTTTCCATTTTTCAGTCCCAGGTTCAATATATTATCGGCACGTAAACCGAAATTCAGATGTCCTACCATCGATAACGCTAATATATTTTATCCTGACAGTCTGTGCAATATACAAAACCAGAACTCATAAACATTTGAAAAATCGAAATAAAAAAAAGTATGCATTAAATTCACGAAAAGAATATCTTCATGCGGTGACATTAAGCAGTCACTATAAAACTGGGCCTAAAAAAGTAAAGTGAAAAACAGCTATTTAAAACTAAGCCACCAAGTTAAGCTCTTGAATTGATGTTTCGTTCGAAACCCAACACCAATTGATAGACCTATTAAAGAAATAAGCCTCTCTTCAGCCTAACTTAGGCCACCTTAGTGTAGTCCATTTTGGTCTGATTATCATGATGGGCCATTCAAGAATTATGTCAGTAGACTTAGGGGGGTCGGGCTCTTCTTAGATTATCTTACGTAGGGGGGGGTGTGGGGGTCCGTGGTCATCTAACGTAAGATTCTATCCACTCGTGAAATCACACTTGTACCACTTTTTTTATAAACGTCGGACGAAAAAAAGGAGCCTTTTGTCCGGCAAAAAACGCGAAGTTTCCATTTAGAAGGGGTTTCTAAAATTATCGAAAATTAAATCAAACAGCGGGGGTTATAGGATCAAGGTTCATCCTTGGGAAAAATACAAGCATGTCGACGGGAGATTTTAGTGGTCATTCCATCACGGCCAAAATATTAAAATGGTATGTTTCGCGTGGTGAGCACCAACAATATCTCACATTATTACCTGGCGTATTTTCAGCATCTCCTGGTTGTGCATAATTTCAGTACATTGCGCAACGCAACGTTCATCAATAAGTTAATATATGCACATCCGTCCAAAAATCTATGTTAACTTATGTACGATTGGGAGGGGAGGGGGGGAGATAATGAAATCATACGTTGTCTTGCATAGGGGGAGGGTCAAAAACCGTCGAAAAAAAGGTACTAATTATACAAGGTAGGCCGTTGCGTATAGTTTGGTTCGAACGCTGTAACGTGTTTTGCATTACACCAAGCACTAAGCATTGCATTGTGTACTTGATACTTGTGTGACATTTCGATACAACAGCAATACGAGGAAAAATAAGAGGTAATAGAATTTTAAGAGAACATCTAGACGGGTGAAGCGGATCCAGGTTTGCCCGAGACTAAACAACTTTTATGTTGAAAATGCTGAGAGTTTCAATTTGCATTTGCAAATAAATTGTTACTAGGTTTATTTCCGCTGTAAACAAGATTGTTCTGTAAAATACACATTTACTAATTGTAACCGATCAAATATGTTTTATTTCAGTACTTAAGGATGCAAATATCTATTAGGCTCCATCCTGTCGTTGCTAAAAACTAAATTATCGGAGCTTTCATCCATTATTCCTATTCGCTAATTCTTATGGTATGTTTTCTTGAGCTCTTTATATCTATGATGTAAATATCAGGAGTTTAGCTCAACTGCTCATGTGAGAAAATTTGAAACTTTTTCGCTTAGCTTCTTCGCGCTTACTTACTGCTACTGCTAGCCCTTTGAATGTATAAATATGCATTTACTGTCTTACTTCCTTGTCTGACATTTGTATACCAGTCAAGCTAATTTGCTAGTTCTAGAATCGTCTTCTGCTGGTGTCATCCGAAAAACGTCATGCTCAAAACGGACTCATAGTAGTCACGGGAACGTCCTATCTTGTATCAGTAGTACTATGGTGGAAAATCGTCTTAAATAACAGTTGAATGGTCCCTCCCTAAGCACGTAGATTCGAACACGTACGGACAGACTAGAAGATTTGAATGCGAAATTGTGAATCGAGCACACGTCGCGGGACAAAGGAGAACGAAGTGACATTTCGGAGCAGGAACTGAGAATCGGGGATGGGAGACAGAAGGATGAACCAGCCCGGTGACTCGTAAGGAAGCGACTCATGGAAGTATAGGGGAGCTCACGTGGGGGGAGGGTGCATAGGAAATAAGTCCGTGATGAAAAAAACGCCTTCTACTAACACCCGGCTTTCTGGAATTCCGGATGCAGGGAAGGGACATCTTAAAAGGGAAAGAATGGCAACTCCTCCATTTCTAATGCCCACTCCTCTCAAAATAACCTCTCCTCCTCCAAAAACCAAAAGCCACACATGCATTTTCCACTGTCTATAATTAGTCTAGGGGGAATATTGATGCGTGTCAAGTATAAGGAGGGAGGTGGGGAGCAGCGCTCCGACGCTCTGCATAGGTCAGCAATAAATAATAGCAAATCTAGCACTCTAGCTTACTCAGAATGACTACAGGGTAAGGGAAAAACGACATAATTACCAAAAGGCGGGGGCTTGGAAGTTGAGGAGGAAATTAAAAATGTAAACTATACGATAATAAACATTGAAATCCAAAATAAATCTAATACACGAGGAAGGAACTCGCATGAGCCAGAGTGGCATCACCCCAAATCACAATCAAATGTTTCTGTATCAGCTATGGAAATTCGTGGTGTTTAAGTAAAATTTAATACTCTAAAATTATTGATGCATAAATGTGCACTAGGAGAATTTCAATATTTACTGAAAGAAAAAGCTTCCGTAGAACATACGCCAAATAAAATAGGCGACGTGAAGCTGCTTATGAAACAATATTTACAATAAAAAAATCCCAGTGATGATAACTTAAGGCATCAAGGTGAAGTAAGCCATTCAACTACGGACCACCGAAATCGTCGGAGAGCAAAAAAAACTATTGAATCATGGTCGCAACCGAGAGTTTTTAGACCAGCAACTACTAAATTCCACATTCAAATACCTTAACTTTTAAGATAGTAAATTAATATAGCTACAAAAGGTTTCCCAAGAGCATGTGACTTATAGTAAAAAACTCCAAGGTGCAATTAAAAATTTTAAACATTTTCACGTACAGCAAGTCGCACCATCAACTCCTCAAAAGCAAATTAAGTGTCCCTTAAACCTTTGAATTAACTCTTTAAATAATCACTGTCGTTCGCACTGACTTCGAAACTGAAGTTCTTTGGATTTACTTTAAAAATATAAGAAGCACATACCATTGCGAAATATAAAAATAACTTTGTACACAGTGACGTGCACGGATGCAAAGATATACACCATATGGATGAAGTTCATCATGAAAAATCAATTGACTTGACCGGGAGATTCGATCCCGAATCCCTCGATTTCCGGTCAAGCATATTGTCTAGCAACACTATCGAGCAAATCAATTGGAAGATCCGGGTTCTAATTCCGATGAAGTCAACTACTTTTTTCATAGCAAACTTCATCCCTTTGCTGAATATAAATATCACATTCAGATGGAATTGAGATTTGGCGACAAAATTTAATATTTTGATGCAACCATTATAAAATGCCTTAAACCTCATACAAGGTCGATGGGTAAAAACGTCAAGGGCACTCACCACCATTGTTTTCAGCACACCCAAGAAAAAAGTGGCCACCTACCTGAAAGAAAAAGTAAAAATATGTTACTTTCGCAAAAATGAAGACAAAATACAAAGAAAATAACTTAAATTTGTAAAGGTACCAGCAGCAGCCAGTTACCCACGGAAGTGAACTTTCAATGCACAAAAAATAGGCAGGGAAAACTTTTCCCGAAGATTTTTACGGTTCCACGGAGCCTAAAAAATATTATTCAAGCTTATTAAAAAACCGCCATTAATTACATTTTTCAAAACGATACGGCAATATTCATCAATAAATACTAATGTATGCCTATATATACTATCAAGAATCAAATGAATGACTCTCATCAGCCACCATTAGAAGTAACACAATGATGAACGGGTTCCCTACCGAGAGGGTAATTAGTATTAAAAATGATTGCCCCAGTCAACATAAATTATTCACGCAATGAAACCCAGGTAGTAAAATTCAAGAATAATTGATTATATCAATTCCGGAATGGTATAAGAAATTACTCTTTAGCCATAACCTACCAACTGTCAGTTCATACACGTGTATTCCGTTACTTTCGCTAATTACGTTACAGTCTAGTGCATTTCAGAAGCCTTGTTTCCGATATTACAAACAATTTTCCGTTACACGAGGGGAAGCAGAAAGCTTAGCGCGAACTCCGCAGAGCGGGACGTTACACAAATAGATTTCTGAGAGCACAATGCCGCGTTGCCGAATCTTTAGGAAAAACAACTTCTTCTCGCAAGGGGGTGCATCACTGACTGCTACTCTGATTGATAACAGATTTGGACAAAACCTTCAGTCATAAGCAATCGTTATTTAAACTTTCATTAAATTAATTCATGCTCTTAGCTAGAGATTAAAGCAGGGAGTAGACGGCGTCTTAATAGAAGAAATCGATATCTGTTTTTTGCGAAAAATTATCGACCTGACAAAGGCTATCGCGCGAAAATTGTCCATAAAATTTATGAATAGTGAAGTGCTATTTAAAACTATTTCCATCTTACAATTTTTTAACTAAATTATTTAGGAGTCACTAAGATTCCGATTCTAATACTAATGTTTTCGGCGTATTACCATATAACTGATTCATTCAATATGGACGGTTGCGCACTTCAATGGCTTCAATATACCCCTAAGAAATATTACCGTATGGCTCCATCTACTCTCTTCTTTAATCTATGCTCTTAAAAGATGAGATTATCTTTTCCGGTTGGACAGAGAAATCCGAATTATCGGCTCACGCTCTAAGAAACCATATCTCCTCCACTATCTCCAACGAATCATCGTTGTCCTATCATTTCTCTTTTGCTTCAGAACATTTATGCAGTTCTTAATACATAAATTCTTGATTACGACTCATGAGACACCCAGAAGGATGGGCATTTTAGGGAAAGCACATCAAAAAAAATTTCGTGTGGCATGGATTTCATTATATTCCTCCTCTTGTGAGTCACTTTCAACTCACTGGCAGAGCAATTTCTCCATAATTCGTTTTTCACTAAAAAATTTAGAAAGAAAGCAAAACTGGTAAATGCTATATTAGGGACACTTTTAGCCACAAAAGAATCAAAGTTTAAACCACAAAATGGAGTTTCTATAGAAAAACTATACCCTCAGATCAAACAAAAGCGACATTATAAAAGCGATGGAGATCTGAGAATTGTAATTTACCGCGCACCAAAAATGACCATAAAACAAAGTGGGTGAAACATTAATGCATTGGAACACATATTTATTTATGCCCCTTTACCTAACTTCCCGTACCATGAAAAGTACCCATAAAAATATTACTTTCCGTCATATATGAATATATATGAGAGATTCTGGCAGCTATGTGGGCAAAGTGATAAAATGTTTAACGTGGAGAAACGATTTAAATCCTAATGAATTTCTTTCGTAGGTCACTTGTAATTAGATATCAGCAAAATCCAAAGCAGCTCATACTGACTTGCTTGCGGTTTGTTTGATGGCGCTTAGGCGTAGCAACGTCTTGTACAATAAAAGTTCTGAGTGGGCACAGCTCAATTTCCATTTCATTCAAATATCCGGAAAATAAGAAGAGCAATTTCTACAACGCCGAACTTCTCACGCTCTAGGATTTGTATGCACGATCATAGATCTGATCCTAGAAAATTAGAACAAAATAGAATAAGTATATGTTTTTGATTCTTTGGATATCAACCTTGGAGAAAATACTGGTACAAAAATAAAATATGTGTAATAAAATATTGCTAAATACAATATGATAATTACTACATATGCAAGACATAAATATGTTGATATAATAAAAATACAGAGAGACATATGGATACAAATTTATGTTAACATACTGTAAAGTACATTGAACAATAGGGTTGTGAATCAATGATTAATTTGTTGGAAATTAAGAAAGCTCTAAGTTGAAAGTTTACGTTAAATTACTCAATTAAGCGTAATTTTAAATTTGTGACACGTTTGGTACGACAGAAAAATGGCGCAACTTTCTGGAAATATCTCCCAAAAAGCGGAACATGTTGGATGACATCACCAGGCAGTACCTATCAGTACTTACTATACACATGTGTTTTTTTACTATACATAATTAGCAACGCAGCTGCTGGGACTTGCCACTCTCACAAAAGGCAAATAGTTTCACTGGACTATTAGGTGATGGCTTCAACAAAAGTAAAATGTGGTTGGGATGAGCGCAATAGTAATAATTGTCCAAAACTAGTTACAAGGAAACAAAATTATTAAAACAAGGTGTAAGATTGAACTTTTCCGAGATTATAGAAGTGAAGGCAAACTCTTGAGCAATAAATAGTTAATATTTTTAATACGTATGTGTAGTATTGAGAAGTTTAATGTGTATTTTTAGCGTTATAAGTACGGCATTTACTGCCTAGTGACGTTGAAACCGAATCCAACAAGGTGGCGTGCCTTTTTCAGCGCAGCATCAAAATATGCCCTTCCTAAGTGTATTATGGCTGACATTACGATTTAAACATGACCACTGAATATCATAAGTATTGGAATATTTTTGGCATGAACTTCGGCTTACAAAAATAAAATAAAATTACTACACTACCCTATTTAACCCTATTCAGACTTGAATATAGTGTAGTATGATATATATTTTTAAGTCTGTTTATAGAACTCGTTTAATGCAAGTTGCGGGGCAGAATATTCCGAAAAAATGAGAGAGGAGATGTTGCATTCCGCCAACTGAAACGGCTCGCGAGCATCGTGTTCGGATTACCTCCCGGACAGTCAAGGCGGAGACGTCGATGACCAAGGGGTGATGTGGGCGGGGTAGACTACTAGACTCAGAGGCGTAGGAAGGACAGAGGAGACAAGAGGGGGATTAGGGCAGCGAAACCTGGGAAGGATAAAGATTTTAGGGCACGGGCGACGGACACGAGGAGAAGGAAGGAAGTCCCCGGGGGTGTGGGGAGAAGGGAGTACGGGAACCGGGGGGCCGGAGAGGTCCAGGAGGAGGAGGAAGAGGGGGCAAGAGGTGGCAGCCAGGGGGCAAGCGGCGGGGACCCGCACCAAATGAAGCGTGAAATGAAAGCAGGCGGGCACAAAAGGGCACAGAAATGGACGGATAAATGAGCTGCTCACTTGCTCCTGCATCTCTTCTCCCAAGGCTCTACCGAGCGGCAAATTTCAAGTGCCCGAATGAGGGAGTAGGGATTTTTAAAGGGGGGGGGGAAGAGGTCAGCGTTCCCCCCATCCACCACCCCACCCTCCCCACGCGATCTCCTCACCACTCCCGCCGGCCGGTGATGGAACCCAAATCCACGGAAAGCCGGCGGAGAAAACGATAGAAGAGACCCCTGCCAAAGAACACTGGGATAAAGCTCCAGTCCCCGTCCAACATCGAACAGTATTCCTATTTCTCCCCCCTCCCCACACCACCCGGGACAAAGAATGGACAAAGACCGTGAAAGGTCCGAGAAAAACGAAAAACCGAAGCGAGAAAGCCGATTGGGACAGATGTTTCGGCGATTCGGACAAATTTTCGGTGTTGATCCAAAACGCCATGCTGACGCGGGAGGCAACGGTGTGACGTGGGGACAGCGCACAGTTTACAATCACAGGTAGTTTACCATGGAGAGGTATTTCTAAAAGGGCACTGCAAACTATCAAATGTCCTACAGGTCCCCTGAAAAGCTCTGTTTGGTTTGACACAGAGTTTTCACCCCGCGCTAAATTTTCCCTTTCACCTCATTATTTTGACCTTTGCACGGCTTCCGATATTACCCTTCTTTAACCTAAGGGATCTCGCTTTACCATGTTTGTTATTGTTTACGGTATTCTTGCGAATAGAAGAAGTTTCCTAACTGGAAAGCAGGATAACTAGCGATGAAAGATGCAAAAAATATATAGTGAGCATAATACACCAAAAAAAGAAGGAATTCCGTCTGCTAAAAGAGAACTGACAACTAATAAAACAAGTATAAAATACAGATTCAGCTGTGATGTGGTGGAACCGTTCCATAATCACAGAAACAAAACACAGTATCGTTTTATCGGTATTTCTTCGCCGGTAACCAGCAAAATATGAAATATTTTCATACGTAACTAATCACGGCATAAGTGATGTAATAGGATGTACCCTCGTGGTAAGTGACTTCTTGGAAGTCCATATTCCCTTACGAGTGTGATCCTTGATCTAATGTAGGGGCTGAACATCTAATTTCCTTCAATCTTCTAATAATTGCCTCAGGAATCAGTAAGCCTGGGTAGCATGGTGATCTTCGCATTGGCCCGACAAGTCAAAGGTTAGTGGTTCTATTCCCGGTCCAGGTGAATTTTTCCCTAACGTAATTTCAAAGTAATCTCTTTTTATAATTTTGGTATTTAGCAGGTCGAAATCTATACGTGAATATTTGAGCAGCAGTTCTTCCCTCCGTTCTCGTAGGTTGCCTCCCATTCCCCTTTCTATCAAGGTCTCAATATACCATCGCCTCCTGCTGTCTTTATCCTGAGACATTCTACCCTTGAACTACCCTCAGAATTTTCCATAGTCTTCGTATCATTTCCTACAGTTTCACTTAAAATTAAGTATTTAAACAATCGAGAAACGTTAACTTCGTATATATTCAAGGCATGCCTAGCCTCCATTCGTCGCGCCACGACTTTTATCCATTACCTAAAAGTGTTGCGATAACCCTGATACATAGTATAATCCTCTCTCTCTGAAAAAGAGTCGTGGTAATAAAGATACCACGATAAGTTGGTTGAGAATGAAATATCTCAAACTAATCACTTCTGCAAGTTAAGTAATCTTTGGTCAAAATAATTAATAGTCTGTTTTTCGTGAAGTCCTAGCATCAACTTTAGGTAATTTGACTAGCTAGAGACATTTTAATATCGTCACAAATGAATCTTGTTAACGTTGAGCCTGGCACGTAGATAGGATTTGAATGCCCAATATTCAACGGCAGGTGGCGAGTGATACGACGGTGGAAAAGTTTCGGCCTCGATTTAAGAACCGATATTAGAAAGATTTATACCGCAATTTGGAATTAATATCACGGTCAGATCAAAACCGTACATGGATCCAAATTTTTGCTAAAACTGCTATGATTAACATGAAAGAGCAAGATTATTATTAGAAGACCTTGGATTAGGATTCTTATGAAAACAATTCAACCGCAAGAACCGGGTTTTAAGAACGATACAAATCACTTTCGCTTCAGATACTGACGGCGTTATTCACAATCTAAATTACAATACGAAGGGGACAGTTGGAAATTAAGGATTATAAATTGTAAGATAGAATTGTGTGGAAAATAGATATTCTATCTCACTATGAGGGCCAAAGATAATCCAAGATGCAATCGGATTTTTGTGGAAAATTTATTGCTACAGGCACGGATTTAAAATTATATGTGGGTCACATGGCTTGGTTTATGCGTTATGTTCTTATCACACCGTTATTTGATGATAAATCTTTACTATCCATAAAACTAACGATAATTCAACACCTTTCACATCTAGCCAATGGCAATTCATATCTGATTGTGAAATGCAAGCAAAAGCGACAGAAATGATGACATGAAGTGGATAATTTAAAAAATAATTCTCCATCTCCGGAAGAAGTATTCTCCATCATCGCTTACGAGAGATATAACATTTCGCATTTTCCTTCATTACTTCAACTCCATAAGGTCCCAAGTATGAAGAAAAATAACTATTATAAACTGTTTCAGCAAAACATTGAAATTTCACAATGAAAGCTGCAGAACTCGTTAGGGAAGCATTAATTCGATTTTAAATCCTCCACGACAGTTCCTAGTAAAAGAGACTCAGATTCCCTGATTTCCAATCTGGGCTCCAATTACAAACAAGGTGGGTAATTATATCCTGTAAATATATTCTCCACAGCTGGTGACTTAGCTAAACTTGCGTACTTTTCACGGTTCATAGCATTGCTCCAATCAGGGTGAATATTTTTGTCTTGTGAATCTATTTTCCACAGCTCGTGTCTATGTCACATTATGTATTTTCCACGGTACTTGGGCATTTTCACAAAATTTAGACAAAAAACCACGGGCGTACATAGGGGTACATAACACTTTCCCATCGTGAAACGAGGAGTATCGGCTCGTCAGCTCAAGAGAAAATCTGCCCAGCCGACTACTCTGGTCCGGCTGTTTGACGAAGGGGTGGAAGGCGGGAAGAGACTGGAGGACATCTGGCGAAAGGGCTTAAGCTCGCGCGTGCCCGGGAAAAACCCGAAGCATGAATGGGGTTAAGGGCGCAGTTGTACGCGCGTCGAATACCACCCCCGCCTTATTGACGGAGAACGGAGCCAAGCGGACCCTTAAAGGCTCCTTCTCACCCTCCGCTCCTTCGAATGGTGCTCTCCGAAGCTATCCTCTCGTTATTATCATCAACCAACCACCGGCAACCCGAGCTCATGTGTATTTTTTTTTCTCCACAGACCGCTCATTCTCGCAAGGGGCATAAATGCCTGACCACCAGAGAACGGCCATTATTGGACGAAACAGGAGGAATTGAGGTGGCAGCCTCCAAAAAATCTTGGGGTAGGTTTTGGGACGAGGTTTTTAATTCCACGAGCCGGGGCACGTGGTGTTCATCCTTTTGTGGTCTTCTGAGAAGCATAATCCCCGCCCGAGTGGACCTTTTTCGTCCGCGGCTGCTGCTGCTGCTACGCATCGGGTGCCGTGGAAATATTTTTTTCCGGCCGACGATAACTGCACCCGCCCCCGGGGGCCTTCTGTTCCCTCCTGTGTTCACCTAAAGCCCGAGCTATGATGACCACAAATCTTCAAATTGCGGCAAAGAAAGGTGAGTGGCTTTACCACCCGTCACTTCACAGATTGAGTTTGAAAAATACGTGGGTGTATAATTTTCGTAAAATATTATGCGAACATTATTTTTTACACACATTTTGTGGAGATAACTAATATATTTTTTTATATCTGTTAAATAGTGGACAACTGAGTTGAATTTTTTGTAAATTATCAGCAGAATTAGCCAAATCAATTGAGTTAAATTTAAATGGGAGTCATTTGTGCAAAAAGTTTGTCCTTATTATTCAATTTGACAATCTTAGCCGTACTATTTCATTCGTGATCAGCAAGAGTCAATAAAAATGTATCCGCCGAGTTCGATTCAGCATCGAACGGATGGAATTCGATGTACAGCACCGTTTGGGGGATAATCGTTAACCAAGATCCCATTTTCCCATTAATTACTTGGTTATTTTCATAAATAATACATTTTCAAAAATGTTCTCACACACATCTGTGAAAATGGAAGATGATTTATAATTTTCCAACAAACTACCCAATGAGCTGGGTGATTTTTAGTAACCCTATTTCCTCGCTCTGTCAGAGTTAACCCAGATGAAGATGATTGAGTTAGCAATTGAAACGTTGGCTCCTAAGAATCTAACCCAGCGCAAACCAGTGAAAACTAAATTATAAGTTCACATTGCCTACCTACCGAGGCAAATGCAAATTAGAGGCAAATTCTTTTCAAGAATGTTAAGAAACGATCCTGGGTAAATTACGGTAGGACCTGTCCAAAGACCTTCCAATCAACTGGTTTAACATCGAGGAAATAAAGCGTAAACTATTCCTAAATAAAAAATCAATTGTAAAGTCCATAGTACAAAATGAACACAATCCTACATCGTAAAATATGAAGACAAACTAAGCACAATCGGTTCATTCGACGTGGACACATCTAAATGTAACGGGCCGATATGAAAATACATCTACACCACCAAACTACCCCGCTAGCCACCGCAAAAGCGTGTGGCAGGGGGTATTAGGACACCAGCCGTGAAAGGGGAGGGAATAGAGAAAAGGAGGGGGGAGAGGACAGAGGTGAAATGTATATACGTTCACGCAGCGCCTTGGTGAATCGCTATGTTCTACTAATAGTCACAAATGATGCGTGGGAAGAATGCTTACTTGTACCCACCAGTTCGATAGTATATCCCACTCATTTTGTCCCTTCTAAAACCTACCAATGAGGTGGGAGAATACACAAATGAATACCATACCATCATGCAAGGACGAATAGCACATTCCCGTCCACAGGAGAAAGCTATAACGCACACATGAATTAAACTGATGGAGGTAGGTGGCATTCTGTGGAAATTTGTCACGTTTAGCAATGTGAAATCAAATCTTTTGGTAAGATTCCACCTAGATTCTTAATTCCCGTTCGATTTTAACGTCTATGCGTCATTATCAAGGTGGGATTGACCAATCGGCATCAATGTTACCATGATAATGACGCATAGACGTTGTAATCGATCGGGACCTAATTAAGTACCAAGTGATTTGTTTTCACCGAGCTAAACGCGCACATAAAGGCACGCGATGATGACAGGACATTTTCATTAACTATGAACAATTATAACTTAGTACTACTTTCACACTTTTTTTATTGGCCGACCATGGCTTCAACACTTAAGTGTCATCTTGATAATAACACTAATGTGTTGAAACCTTGGTCGGCCAATGAAAATAGCGTGATAATAGTACAAAGTTATAATTGCTCATCATGAAGGATAGAAATGTTCACAGAGTGACGCCTCAAGTTACTTCTTATATGGACCTTTTCAACCTCAACATAGGCCGGCGGAAGGATAGGTAGGAAGGAAGGCATGAGGGAACGTGGGCGAAGGCGAATGAATATATAGAGACGTGAAGACGGCCAGACGAGTGGAGAGAGAGTGGGATATACCGATTGGCGAAACCGTTTGAAATACATACACAAGTGAGGAGGAGGGATGAGGGGACGGGGCGGACAACGTGGGCAGTGCCTCAACACACTGATGGGTGGGCGCGCATGCCTATCATTATGGAGGGGAGGTTGGGAGTGGAAAGGAGGAGGAGGAGACAGAGAGGTAGGGAGAGGGGGGGTGTTTGTGGAGGGCAAAGGAGACGACACGACGTCCTCTGGCTGAGGCAGCTGCGTCTGAAGAAGGCAGGGAGTGAGGGTTGGGGAGGGAGGCAGAGCACCCACAGGAAGAGGAGGCTGCTGCTTCTGCAGGGTGCGTGGCAGGGGATGGATTGAGAGCAGTGGAAAGGGGCAGGGAGGGGGAAGGGGGGGGGGGTAACTGGGCCGAAAGCGAGACTCAAAAATTCAACAAGTACGAGACTTGGTAGTGGACAGCTTGTAAATGCATCGCTGCGGGGAAGTGTTGCGACTGTTGGTAGGCCTAGAGAATTTGTCAATGTCCGGATGGGTCCATTTCGGACCTAGCACAAAAAGATGGAATTCGCGAAACTAATAAAGTACAAAGGAAAGCCGCACGCTTCGCTTAAATCTGCTACGAACGAGCAGAGAATGTTAAACAGCCAGGGGGTTAAAATCACCCCAAGGGTTAATGACTCATCCCCCTTATATAGGAAAAACATTTGTTCTATCTACTCTCTCATTTTCTTGAAACACCGGGTTTTCCCCAAAAATTACTTTTATGACGCCCTTTGCGTTATGACCACCTCCCTTTCGGGCACCAATGTAATACAGCTGATGGATGGAGATGTAGGTTGAGAGACGCTAGAGACTCGGGGGCTACAAACTAGGCTTAGGTTATCTGAAAAAATCAGATGAGGTGAGTTTCAGTGCGACACGACGACAGTGCGATATTATTTTGACCCCACAATAGAACTGATAGAAGCGACAAAATAGAAGAGGGATATTGCCGCACACATACCGAAATTCCTTCTTTCCACAAAAATTTCCAAAAACTCGTGATTGTCACAAAACAGCGTGAAGTTAACATAAGACGCATTGTTAGCATACAACTCTCTCTCATAATACCTCTGTCCACTACCCCTCCTTTACTCTATTCCCTCTCCTTTCCTGGCTGGTGTATCTACAGCCCCTGCCACACGCTTCTGCGAAGCCTCGCATAGTAGTGCGTAGATGTTGATAGCTCTAAGAGTCGGAATAACAATTTCAAATTAACATTTCTGAAGGTTTATCGGAGGATATGGTATTAAACTTGCGTTTATCATGATCAAGCTGCTGATATGACATCGCACCGTCTAACTCGTATCTTTATCCTCAAACAAATAGAATATACAAACTTAATATCATGCCCAAGGCCGGAATTGAAACCACGACCTTTGGTTACCGAGGCCAGCTTTCGTGGCAACGTGTATCTTACCACTCAATCACACGGACACTAATTTTTCAGTATATTACAACCCTAACATGCTACACAGAGAAATTGTGATTTCGCTCGCTCGATTGTAATTTGAACTATTTTCATCTTCAAAATCCGAATTTTTGTTTTGCTCGATTTTACTTCTAAAAAAATTCGAGAAATTATTCTTAACCTCGACAATTCTTGAGAAATATTAAGTTCGAATCTAATTTCTCGTGAAATTTTTCTTAAAAAATATTGTTTTCAAGTACAGGCAATCGAAGGTGACATCACAAATTTTAAAAATAATTTTAATTAATATATTTGATTTAAGAAATACTCGATGGCGGGCAAGTAGAGTTTTGCGTAGTTCAAAAGATGACGCAAGAAAATGGAAGGATAAAGTATGGACTACCCAAGAACATAGCAATCAGGAGGTAGAATATCCATTGATGGAAACAATAGATGCATAAAATAGCTTGTAATTACATCATTGTTCCTAATATCAAAGTAAACAGTTAAATAAGCAAACACGTAGTTTTAACAGATCTTAAGAACACTGAGACTAGCCACTGTATTACTTTTACAGAGTCAACCGCAAGTGCACATAAGTGAGAATTTCCACAGAGGAAAAATCATTGTCCGGGACTCGAACTCGGATCTCTCGATATCGCTTCGAGTGCTTTAGCCAATTAAGCTAAGGAGGCTTTAACCCTTATGGATTTTTGTGGGCTTTTAATGAACAAGATGTTCAAACCCTCATTGTGCTCAAAGCTTGGCATTAACCTCGCGGAATGAGGCACTAAGCGTACGCTATGGACTGTTTCGTTACATTGTATGTCCGGTACTCTTGAATATCTTGTTCCTTTAAAGCCACAAAAATCCTCATGGGCTAAGGACGCCCCTTAGGGAAGGTAGCTTCACTGGCTAAAGCACTCGGCGCGACATCGGGGGAACCGGGAACGAATCTCGGTCAAGGCGATTAAGTTCGCAACTTACTTAGCTTTAAACTTATTATTTATAATACCTTGATGCCGATCTTCGCTCGGATTATAATTTTCGTTTAGGTGAACTCTTGAAGAAATCACGCGAACTGAAAAAAAAACATTTGGAACGTAGTCGGAACATGCCGCAAGTCCATCAATCGCTCACTTCTCCGTCCACGCCAAACGCAATGTTTTTCGTAAATAAACTAACAACAACAGCTGTGACCATGGTGATATTTATGAAAAGGGCGAGAAAACACCAAAATATGTACGTTTGATCAGATGTATCTTAATTTACAGACCATTAAGTCAAATTTGGACGGTAGGCTGATGAAATTTAAATCTTATGACGCAATATAGTCCAGTTCGCATGTCTTCAGTGCATTTTATCACATTTTAAAGTCTTGAAATAAATCACTCTACCTTGAAGTGCCCATTGATTCCCGTGCTATTGAATTTTGCCTATAAATCATTCCTGGGGTCTAAATCACCTTATAGAGGAAAGTATTTTTTCCATTAATTTTATTCTAAATCGCCCCTTTAACACATTTTTCCGAAAATAAAGACCTAGCCCAATATGATTCATTGCATTCAATAGCCACTATGTATGATGTCAAATCAAAATCGCTACTATATCAGTTTTCGAGATAAATAGTACACACATACGTGCATACAATGTATACTAGTTTAAAAGTATAAAATTGTAGATCAATATGCAATTATTCCCTATATTGAAATTTCAACATGCCAATATTCAAATTCCAATATTTCAAAACACTAAATTGGAAAACCAATGTATCGGAATATCTCCCAGCCCTAGCTGAGTCATCTCTCATGCTGCCAATGAGTGACGGGCAATTCGGTGACTGCATAATAAACGTCCCGGTGACTAAATGTGGGGCAAGAGGCTGGAGCAATCTCGCGGACGAAAAAAAAAAAGAACCTATTGATCCTCATCAACGGTGGAGGAGGATGGGTTGACGTGAGAATGTTGGGAATGGGAGCGTGCCCGAGATGAAGATTCGCGGAAGATGGAGTGGGGGAGAAGAACTGGAGTGAGGAGGAGGATGTGACACGGGCCTGATGACCTCCCCTCACCTCCCCCCATTGTCTGGCGCGGAGGAGGGAAAATATCTCCCCAGAGTAGAGCGCTACCCGCCCCGCGAACCTGTTACCGCTGCCTCGGAACATGTACGGCTGATTCAAGGCCCACATCTTCCCCTGCCGACACCTTTTTGAACGCGGCCTTGGGGAGGCCGAGGTGTAGGAACAGAATGAGGACGACGTGATGCTACAATGAGCCGGGGCATCGTCTAAGCAGTACTGTAAACCTGGGTTACTTAAACTTACTGGGTTACTGTAAACCTGGGTGCAACCGATGATAAGGTTTCACAACGCTAACCAAAGTATTTCAAGAAGAGAGCGATTGGCAAGTAAATTTAAACTTAAGATTAATCCGAATTTTCAACGAAAGTAATATGAAATTTGACTCCTATGCATGCATTTTGGTCATCCAAGTGACCATCAACGGGAAGAGTTACAATTTCGTTACGTAGTATGCGTGTTTTCCAAGGTTCCAAGTCCGAGTCTTCGAACCTCAGACAACACGAAACTTAGGTCGCCAGGCCGGAGTAAAAATTAAATATTTTTCAATTTTCTCTTCTGGAGCCATTTACTATCCTATCTTATCCCATGTCACACAACAACGAACAATATTTGCTATAACATATTTTCGATAGAGAAACTTTAATAAAACAGATTCTGTCAGAACACAAAAAAGAACTCTTTTCGAGGAATGTTGTTACATCCTCAACACATAAATAATGTACAGTTAAATGACTTATGAGAATATCAATTTTTCACCGAAAAATAGCATTTCAAGATCTATATTATGTATTTATTCAGCGGCTTCAAAACAAAAAATAAAATCCCACAGGAAACTCCCTGACTATGCTCGGTAATATCGCTAAACCCAAGTGAGGATGTGATTTCCCGTGTCGTAACATTTCTTCACGAATCGCATTTTCTGAGTTGTTCTAAACGTAAATTAAGCTACTTTGAGAGCTCTAGATTGCACGTCACACTATTATCTACTCGAAATCGTGGAATTGGCAGAATTTCTACCCTTTCTTTAGCTACCCAAAGCAAGGGCGGACTGGGTACCCATGGGCCCCGGCGGCGACGTAGTCAAAGGGCCCCAACAGGCAAACAACACCCCCCCCCCCCCAATAGCCTGTAATGAACACCACGCACGCCGTCCGGGGCCCCGCAGGGCCAGGTGGAGATTTACGCCCACCCGCCCTGGTCAGTCCGCCCCTGACCCAAAGAGACAAAAATGTTCCAAAAATTAAAAAAGCTTTAACGACCGATAAAGCTCTAAATCAAAACAAACCCAAGCTTAATTTTAATGAAAGTTTTCGAGAAGTATCAGCGGAAGGAAAATTTTAACAACAGACTCCTCAATAACTTGCACTGCTAGACACTCGGCCTGTTGAATACTAGCAATGGTTAAAGGACGATCAAAAAAGTATCATTTCAAAAAAGTCTTTATTAAAAAAAATCAGTCTAATAGAAAAGCAAATTTTGCTTTTCTATTAGACCAATCGACATTTACAAGCTATTCGTTCGTATGAAGACAGGATTAGCAAGTTAACAGCAGATTATCCCAATAAACTACAGGAGGAAAACTTTGTGATTTCCGAATTGGCCTCGGAGAACTGTCACATGATAATGATATGAACTCTCAGAGCCATCCATCCATTGGTTTCTCTCTGGGTTCCAAAGCTACTTGATGTGTTGACAAAACCTCCGCTTTTACGGCCATCGGTTCTGGACTTGTCGCAAATACTGGCTCAGAAAGAGGGCCTCGTGTGCTTGTTTTCCGAAAAACAAAAATATTTTCCACGCTGTGGTCCGCGCCACTAAGGGCGGAGCCAAACATTGGCGGAGAAACGCATCGTCGCCGCCGACGTGTTCGGCCGCAGGTTGTCGCTAACTTCCGAGCGGCTACACCACATTTGGACTTGCTGATTACATTGCGCTCGCTGGATGGCAAGGACTGAAATATCATTCTTGGAGCAACAAAGCACGAGGTGAACGCAAGCATATGTATGAATGTAACAGATAAATGATTTCTTACACAGCTATTCGGAAGAGGAAGTCCGAATAAGACACAAAATTAAATAACAACTAAATTTTATTTTTCGACGAGTATTTCTTAATATCGCGAATTTGATGGAGAGAGGGAGAGATAGTGCACTAGCAAAGGAGGAGTTCACAGATATAGGTGAATAAAAGGAACTTGGACGAGGAACTAGTGTTACAGCATAAAGATAAGGCAGGCGAAAAGTTTGATGTGAAATGTAGGGGTTGTAAAGTGCAGAAAAATGGACTCTGAGAAAAGAGGACAAGAATTTGTTGAAGGCGTTTGAGATGTGGGTGTGGAGGAGAATGAATAAAGTGCGGTAGACGGAAAGAAACCAAATGATTCATCCCAACCAGCCATAACTAGTTGATAATAATACGCAATAATAAAATATTAACAGTACAGCTACCCACCCTGCCCAGTTGAGTTATTTTATCATTAAGTATCATACCAGCAAGGGTACGTATATATGGAATTCAATAAAAATGCTAAGGATTTTTTCAAATTGAAGTCCCTATTATCAAAATTTTTCTTTTTTAATTTCAGCGTACATCGTACTCTTCTTCAACCCACCATAAAACCTATTCTCTTTCATCCCCTTCCCCACCTGCCCAACATCCTTCCCTCAATCACGGCCTTAATCAATTTTGACCACCAACTTTGCCTCCTCCTAATTTCATCCAGAAGTTTCCTTTCCACACCCACCACACCAATCACTTTCACGTTTGTGTTCCTTTCCATTCACCGTACCTTCTCCATCCTTCTCTACACTCACATCTCGATAGACTGCAGCCCATTTTCGTCTTCCTTTCTCATGAGTCCGCGCCCGGTAGATTCATTCATCGATAACAGAGCAACAACAAACCCTCCCTCACCGGTAGAACACCGAAAGGAAACATTGTAACCAATAGCTAACGCTATCAATGAGACAAGGCTCTCACTCACACCTCAATACCCCATATCCTCCAACCCCTTCCAGACGCCACGCTCCCGCCATACTTGCCCGATCCAACCCCGCAACCAGGTCTCTCAGTCGCTCACCATCCACCACCCCCTCATTTCCCTCCCCCGAACCACCCCCTCTCCTTGCCAACTGGTGCTGCGGCACGCGACGCGCACGCACCAAAACCTTCAGGAGGAGGACACCACCCTCCCCACCCACACACCTTTAAGAACACCCCACACCACCACCCTCTCTCGAACCATCCCGAAGGAGGAGAGAGCAGGGAAAAAAAAGAAGAGAAAAGCATTCTGCCTCCCCCTCCCACCCTCTCACACACAGCCTCACCCCCTCCGGCCGAAAAACCAAACAACCCTCCCGCCGCAGCCCCTCTCCTCACGAGAGAGTGAGTAGACGGAAGAAATCCGATCTCAACGGCGAGCACACTTGGAGGACTTCCTTGGGGACTCTCACTTCCCTCTACCCCTCCCCCCGTGCGTGAGCACACAGCACACCGACGACGCACACAGTCGCCCTAACACACATGTTAAGGCGGAAGAGTAGTGAGGAGGGGGTTGGGTATGGAGAGGAGAAGGTCTGAAGTGACGCGTGGATGAGGAAGAGAGGTAGGAGGAGGTTAGGACGCCTCTCCTCTCGCTCCCACTTAGTGGTGTGGGTCGGGAGAGCGAGATAGGAGGTTGGGGGCAAGATGCAACTGGAAGGGGGGCGGGAAGAGAGGGTGGGGTAGAGGCGAGAGTCGGGCGCCCTCTTAACCTGAAGGGATGAGTAGCAAGGCGGAAGAAGAGGAGGAAGGAGAAAAAGGAAACAGGACGCTTATGATGGACTGATGGCGGTGGACGAGGAAGCAAGAAGGGTAGCCCTGCGGTAGCAGTAGTAGCTATTATTATTATTAGGGTAATTTACCGCTTAAGGTAGGTTTCATTGGAGGAGAGCATAAATTCTCTATATTTTACAAGCGCAGACCTTTATCAACCTACAAAAATTTATTTCCTCATCTCAGCACACGTCCAACATCTCCTCATTGCGTCTATAAAGCCTATTTTCTTTCTTCCTCATCCCCACTAACCCAACATTCTCCCTTCATAATCCCTTTGCCCCTCTTCAAACCACCTACTCTACCTCCTGTTAATCTCATCCAGAAGTTTCTTCTCCTCTCGCAACATATAAAGCACTTCCTCGTTTGTCTTCCTTTCCGTCTGCCGAACTGTTTCCATTCTCATCCATACCCACATCTCAAACGCCTGCAGTCTCTTGTCATTCTCTATTTGTTATACTCCACGTTTCTGCACCACACTCTTCACCAAACTTTCCTTTACAATCTTGCATGAGACCCCTGTCATCAGCTCCCTCCTGTTTGCTGTACAATGTTTTCGCTTGCACATTATTAGGCGATCCAGAGGATCAGAAGGGGAGGATACGGGATCGATAGGCACAACAGGAAGAAAGGTGTGAGATGTGGGGTTGAAGAAATGAGATTTTTTAACGATGCAAAGAGAGATGACACATGCTGTTACAAATCGTTACCTTCCAAAACAAACAAGTTAGATTTATCGAACAGTACCTTATTCCTAATCGTAAAAAAATATGATGCACAAGTGTCTCTTAATGTAATAACTATAAAATAATCATAAATTTCGGTCTTAAGAATACTATATAAAAAAGATATGTGAATTCTATGTTCTTACGCTGTTCATTTGAAATACCTTCATCGAAATAAATTACCGTTAGAGAGACCCCTCCGTACTTTAAACGCATTTGCGACAAGAGTGCTGAAAAAGTTTTAGTCTTAGAAGATGTTATTTTAAACTTCCTTCATTATTTTATTTGCTTGCATATTATTTTTTACTTTAAAGGAAATTATCTGTAGCTTTAACTTAACGCAAGTACAAACGTAGACGGAGATTCGGAAGTTTTACGGTTCCTTTACTTATGGGGGTGGATGTGCAGCAGGCAGGGGTAATACAGAGACAGAGTGAGAGAGAGGGGGGAGAGAGAGAGAATAGGGATGAAGAGCATGAGAGAGGAAGAGATACGATCCCGCAAGGGTATCTTCATTAAGGTGTTATTGGAGCGGTTGAAAGGGACCTCATGAATTTCGCCGGCCGTAATTAAAACTGGCCGTGAGATACGGGCGTGGAATCAAATAAATTGGCCGACCGTTATAAATTTACCGAGCTAAAATGTGATATTGCAACGAAGAAAGCATACTGAGTGAGTTTTAGGTTGATTAAATAAATGAAACACGGAAGTTGATAACAGCCAGAATCAGTGGGAAGTACGTCCTTGACAAAAATTTCTGTTGATAGAATTGTGAATTTTTCCGATACAGTAATTTCCCAGATTCTGCCATTATCATTTCCACCGCATCATTCAATTTTAATTACCTAAAATAAGCACCAAACAGGTCCAGCTGGTTGTGTTTCTCTGGTATAATTATAAGTAAAACAGAAATCTCATAAAGTATACCGTAGCTGATCAGCTATTAAAATAGTAAGGGCAATGCTCAGGAGTTTTCATTTACACAATTGCGTGATTTCTGGTGAAAAGCCATTTTGAGGTACAAGTAAGTGCGCATTTTAAGATATTGTATAATTAATGTCTTTCATAAAGAAAACTCGAGCTACCTAATATCCCTCATCAAAAGTAAGTTTCCTTCATTGCTATTTCGTATTTCGATTGAGCATATTAATACCAATTTCCATATTTCTTCAAATATAACTAGAGAAAATGTTGAGCATGAAAAAACTAATCAAAGCGTATTAGAAGATATCTAATTGGAAGAATCGAATCGATTATTAAATTTACCAAACAAAGAAGGTGGAAATTTTTTAATTAATGTTTTAGTGGAATATAATCTATTATTTTCAATTACCGTACGTGCATAATAAGCCATATATTTGCCATCACCACCCCACCTCAGTCCACTGTCAGCCATAGTAGACAATACATCACAACTGTATTGATGAAGTATTTAGCTCGATTTCACTGTTCCAACCACCTATTTTGTCTCCTTCTCTTCTCCAGAAGTCTCCTTTTTTCACCCACCATGTCAGCCACTTCCTCCTCTGTCTTCCTTTCCGTCCATCGCACCATTTATCCATCCTCCACCACACCCAAATCTCGAACGTCTGCAGCCCATTCTCGTCTTCATTTCATCGAGTCTACGTTTCTACTCCATACAACGCTACACTCCATGGGAAAAATTATTCCCCTTGACCGAGATTCGAACCCGGATCCCGTGATTTTGCGACGAGTGCTTTCGAGGGATCCGGGTTTAAATCCCGGTCAAGGCGAATGATTTTTCCTCTGTGGATTATCGGACTTATGTGCACTTGCGGGTAACTCCGTAAAGGTAAATACCGTGGCTAGTCCCGGTATCCTCAAAATTGGGCTACACTCCATGTTAAACTCTTTGCCAGCCTCTTTATCATATCCTTACCTAAGGTCTCCGTCATCGGCTCCCTCTTGCTGAACGCTTCTTCCACTAGCACTATTTCACTCATAATTTCCTTGCTACAATCCCCATCTCCTTCGAACGTACTACTCAAGCAATTAAATTGCTCTACTTCCTCCTGTTAGAGCACCCCTCCGTTTATGGCCAGCCTCGCCTTCTTTGTCGTAGGCACTGATTATCATTACTTCATCTACATCTACATACTACCCCGCAAGCCGCCTCAATAGGCGTGTGGCGGGGGGTGTTAGGACACCAGCCGTTTACATATAAAAAGGAAACGCTCTAATGAAATTACGCCTTGCATTTATTAAAGTCCCTTATTGTTCGGGGGAAAAACGAATTCCCATACCTATCCGTTTGGCAAAATATCTCTCTTAATTTATCGTTTCTGTCGGACCTGGAAATACTTATGTTTTCTTATGATTTATCCTCATTCGTATTTCCACCACTGGTTATCTAATGCATCCACTAAGGCTTGTAATCCCTTAAATGTCTCTAAAAGCATTATGTATCGTAATACCAGTAATCCTCCCCTTACCGGCATAGCCGCCTACCTCAGTGGCGCATAAGACCTCAGTCGCCGGTCGCCTCTCCTAATAGTCAACCAACCAAGGAATAGCTAATGAAAGTAATGGGAAAGATAGTGAGGCGTTGAAGTGACCTTGACTAAGCAGATCTGCCGGGGAAGGGAGAATGATGTTGATTGATGGGCTGTCAACTCTGGGCATATTTGAAAAATAACGTCCCCATGTCCCCAATAGCATAATGGTTCATAGAAGGGGGACAAGCAGTGCCTAAAGGCTCTGTCCTAGATCATGGGAGTGGTAGGACAGTCCTTTTCCATTTCATGGCCATCCCTCGGGCACGCAGGATCTACAGCCAGATCTACGAAGTACTGTACAAGCCACAATGTGTGGCACGGGGTGATTCCACATCAGACATGTAATACTTTTCCTACTAAAAACTGTATAAGCTGTAAACTGTAACTGTATACTGTAAAAGCTGTACTATTAGTAGTTCAGGGTCAAACCTGGGTGGACCAGAGAGCAGGAGAAAAATGCAGGGCAAAACCAAAAACTAGGAAAGTACTACGTTGGTGTACAATGCTAACGTGCAATACACTGGTTAAGACATAACTTTTGATTAGTACTGCTAATACTAATAGTTCATGAGTACAACTAGATACTAATTCATGCAGAGAACAAAATTGTACGGGGAATTTCAAGCGGATTGAGGTTTTGTGATAATGATAAGTATTTGAAAAAAATAACAATATCTAGCTTATCTAGGGAGGGTGGGAATTTCACATGAAAGGCCTGTCGCGACATGTCACAACTACTATGCTCTATTATACGGAAATGGGACGCGGAAAAATGACATTTTCAAAAATCGGTCCTGCAATCTATTTCCTTTAACTTATGATTATGATCGTTTCTACATCAATACGATGTCTTCAGCAAAATATGTGGAAAGTTCGCCTTGAAATCATGTAGGAGGTCGAATGTACAGGTTACCCTGCAAGCCACTTCAAGGGTGTATAGCAGGGGGTGTATTTTTTTTTACCAACATGCGCTACACTTTATCCTAGGGAAATAACAATGAGACGCGTCACATGACACGTGTGACAGGGTGAGGGACCCTAAAATGGAAAGCGAGCGTGCTGTCGAGCGCTTCCCCCAGGAGTGAAAGAATACCGCGGATTAAGCATGAGAGTGCCGATATCGACTCAATGACGGGGTTGTGCGGCGAGGGAGACTAACCGAACGCTTAAGGCCCAATCCACTCAAAACGTACCCGACGGTGGGCACGTGGGGGATTAATTTTGGGCTCAGGGACGCCGATAGGGGGGAGTCACGCGACCCCGCAGTCACGACGAGGAAGTTGGACGCTCAAAAAAATAATGCAATTCTCACGCTCGCGGTCCACGAGTATAGTGGCAGCGTTACATGGTGGAAGTTGCGGAGTATACTATTTTCAGCGGAAGAGAATATTACCTACGCACTGACTCTGCAAGTGGGGGTAGTGTTGTCTCCGCGTTTGACTACCCAGAGTTCCCAGGGTTGCAAAACTTAGCTGCCAACTTAAAATGCTCAATCTGTAAATCACATAAACTCTTTGGCTCATAATGTTTAGCCTCAGATGATGTTCATAAATGATTAACACCTATTCAACACACTTCTGCTTTCTTTATTCTTAAATTCCTCAGAGAAGCTTCCAGTCCTGCAGTCTCCCTCTCCCTTAACAACCAAACCTTTTTTTCAAAACAAAAACTTCGTAACCAAACATTTTAACAATTAAACATTTGTAGACTAAAATAAATTTAAACATTCAAACTTTAACTATTCCAAGTTAAACAAATTATAAACAAAAACTGCAGATAGGTTCAAACGCTACAAATGCAATTGTTTACATGGGCTTTCCCGATGGGTTTCAAACAATTTCAGAGTATTTTGATCCAGCTTTGCTTGGATATCGACTCAATGACGGCGAAGGAGACAAACCGAACGCTGAAGACCCAATCCACTCAAAACGTACCCGACGGTGCTATACCAGCTGCCACTATAGTACGGCGGATGAAGGTGTTGAGGTGGTTGGAGCGATTTTTGCTTTTGTATAGATTTGCGAGAAACTTTGTTTACGCGTCCTTATTAGAAGTACAATTAGATAAAAATGACAAAATTACATCACACCGATTTGGTTTCTTGTCAATTAAATGCTATCACACAGCCTAATGGCACATGACATACACATTTTCATATGCTTAATTCCAAATGCATATTAAGAGATTTTCTTCTAAACGCGAAATAATTTCTTTCATATAATTATTATGATTGCTAATAAGTATCAAGGTATCACTCTAAGTAAAAAAAAACGTAAAACGTAGATATAATTTGAGCCAAAATTTCGAATTTCGTGACGAAAACCTGACATGACATGCTTTAATTAAGGCGAAACATGCAAAGTATAATTCTTGCATTATTTACAATACTTCACGTATGGTGAGTTCCACCGGATGTATGTACTTCGATGTAACGTGATCCAAGAATTATTTTCGGAAGGTTATAAATGTGCACTCAATGACTCACGAGAGCTGCTCCAGTCACCTTAACCTCTGCCAAAGATTGCGGCTACAAATTACGCAGACATTACTGCAAAGACAATTGAGCTGAACCGGTAGAGGGCTACGAGACTGCAGATTGTCGGGCCAATTCACAGACCTTATCCCCTTACCTGGAATTCCTTATCCCCGAGGAAATATTTGTTGCATTTAAGTGGCAGTAGTGGTAAACGTGGGTCATTGAGTGCACATTTGAATATTTTTTTTAAGTAAGCAAATAAAATTCTTGGATCACATTTCATCAAGTACATCTGCTTATGCGTTGGAACTCACCATATATGCAGTAATGGAAATGATACATGAATTGTACTGAAAAATGTTTTCCTTCATCAAAGCATGTTATGACTACAGTTCTCGAACGGTATTCGAATTTTAGACGGAATTATATAGTTTTTTAATATTGGACGCGGCATGACTCCTTGATATTTGCTAGCAACTATTTTAATTTAAAAAAATGTATCATTCCGTACGTAGAAGAAAATCTATACATGCGTAATCGAATTATTTCAAAACGTATTCCATGTGCCATAAGGAAACTTTTTAAATTAGCATTGAAAAAACAAAAAAAAAACAAATTCATGAGATGCAATTTTTTTCACTTTTATTTAAAGATATCACTTATGAGCAAACGGATGCAAAGTTTTACGCACATCTGTACATGAAGCAAAATCGCACTAACCACCATAACAAGTTTGCTACCCATTGCGCGCCAGGCATGATTAAGCTTGTCTATTGAGCTGTGCTACCATCGCAACGTGCTCCGCTCGCTCACTCTACTTCGTTAGGCTTTTTTCATTGTGCAGAGAACGGGAGTGTTACACCCTTTTTCTGTTCAATGGACACATGGGAGGGATATATCTGATGGTGAGATTTACCGGTTTTGCAATGAAACTATGTTTATTTTATATTTCAAAACTAATAATAATAAAAAATATAAAGAAACGGCACCAGATATAGTTAAAAATTAATGGAGGGGCAGTGAACGTGAAATGGGGATAGAGCTTAGCGCTCTTCCACTTCATTGGATGATCTCCAATTCAAAATCGATCCTCAACTTCGTTGTTTCAATTGTGGCAGGCAGTCAACCTATCTACAACGAATTTTAGATTCAAACGAATATAGACACGTAAAAGATTGCATGAAAAAATACTCGTTCACACTTACCTAAGAGCCTCTTAAAAGGATTCGATAAAAATAACGTAGTGTAACCTGGTGTTGACAATGAAGCATTGAAATTAGTTGTGCCACAATCATATAATTTTATGGAAAGATTTATATTTCTCCTACTACATGGTAATGTTTATATTGCAGCCTGGTTCTGCGGAGTTGAAAGGGAAGCATACGCACCGTGGGTGGGTCCATTAGACCGTGTCTTATCCTGAGGAGTTGGTGCTGTTTAGCGCCGAATACAGTATCACCATCAAACAAAAAAAAGCCTTTGCCCCAAGGGTGCCCAAAAGTCCCAATAAAACTTCCAACGATGACGTTATAAAATTATTAAACTACCCCAAATTGGGGGTTTTGGATTGAAAATCTGAATTTTTGGGCTCCCATAATACTAATACACGACTCCCCGAGGTTACCACACAAAGCTACCAGATTGAAATATAGTTTTTTTTTTAATGGAGTCGATCATTTTTTTACCCTCGAGATTTAACGGGAAATCTGAAAAATAGGCACGACCCTAGCGGTTCGGGAACTCTTCCCAAGGCAAACAAAAACATTCAAGACTTTGTCACTGTCTTCCAGATACCATTAGTCAGATCTAACCAGTAATTTCTTCAAACAGTTAGGTTCATTAGTTCGACGTTTTTTTATCAACAAGAATCGTAAAGAATTAAGTTAAGCGCCACACAGTCTTACTTGAAAGTCTAGAGATGCTAAGATTCATCACAAGCGAATGTTTAGACAATACAAGGTTACTTCGGCAGAAGTATCAAAAGCCAACTACAATATAGTTACACCCCCTCTACGATCTCTAATGCTTCTTCCTCACAAAAATATATACTTCCTAATATATACCTACTTCAAATAACTTAATATCATCAGCCTACAACGTCGAGTACATATTAGGGATGCAAGTAATCGAGTCAATTATTCAACAAAAATTAATTGATTATTTTAACCAATTATGGATGATGCGATTATAATCGATAATCAATTATGTAGTTGGTATCAAATCAGTGGTTCGCGAGTTCAATTCGTGGAATGAAGACATCATAGTTTCAAAAATAAACTTTGTTATATTCCACACCGTATTTATTAAAACTCAACCGGTTTCGACCTTTTCAGGTCATTCTCAAGAGGTAAGATACTAATAAGAAGCAAAGTAAAGAGTTACCTCTTGAGAATGACCTGAAAAGATCGAAACCGGTGGAGTTTTAATACATATGCTGTGGAATATAATAAAGTTTATTTTTTAAACTATTATGTAGTTGGTTACCAATTATTACCAACTTTTCGCGAATTGCCATATTTTGAGAAATTGGAAAGCAATTTTGTAAGTGATTGAGTACCTACCTACCTGATCATGAGGAGTTACTTTTTAAATGAAACTCACAACACTATTTTATTGATATTTTGACTTCTATTTAATAGACTACATAAACTATATCTTATGTCTTATTCACATCAGTAGCTTGTTACGTGCGTTATTTGTTAGGTTCGTAATATAAAAGCGAGTAGTTTAGCCACTGTATTCATACCCAATGCTGACTGAATTGCGCCCGCGCCCTGATTTAGAAATCCCCTGATAAGTTTTTCTCATTGTTCTCACAGATGGATAAGACAAAATGTTATTTAAAACCACTCCTTCAAAGAAGCTCGGTTTGGAAAAAATCAAGTCAGTCCATTTCTGTAAAGTAATTCCTCCAGTGGGCTCATGAAGGATTGTGAAGCCTTGGAATTTCTTTCTTATACAACCAAACTATTTATATTTATTCATTCGGAATGGTTGAGATAAACTCGTAGTTCACAACTCATGGGCACCAACCTTACTTTTTCTCTTTTCCAATTGGAAAACTAATCCTAAAATGCAACATATTAACATTTGAGGGCCTGAAATCTCCCTACTTGAAGATGTTGCCTATGCGATGAAAACGGTCGTATTAAATAAAATCCACTGTGAAATTTACAAAGTCTGTATTGATTATGTCCTTGCTTCTACTTAAAACCACGATCACACCTCAAACCTAGCAACATGTGGTTCAATTAACATTCTATGATTCAGATGAAAAATACATTTGAAGACAGTGCATAGCTATCCCATACATTAAGAGATTACTATCAACATTATTTCTTTTCCTTCCCATTATTGATAAGTAATAGCTCCCGATTCCATTTCTGGACTTTTTTTTAATAGTCAGGTACGAAAGATATAATAACAGCAGAAATCTTTGCAATCTTGATTGAATAGTTTGGAATGAAAGTTTTACAGTCGGAATTGACTAACAGAGATGCCGGTCAGTTAAAAATTGTCTACTTATACTTAGTTTTCTGCATTTACTGTTTCTTTTTAAAGTTTCTTCTTCCTTTTCTTGCATCGTAAATGCGGAAATAAACACTGAGAATTGAACTGAATATATATGCAAGATACACTTTCAATAGGCAACTTAGAAAGGATGATGAGTTACCCATCAATAGGCTTGGGAAAAAAATATCGATATATCAAAAACTCGATATATTTTTTAAAATCTATCGATAATTATCGTCGATATTTTTCATGTCGATATATCAAAAATTGACTTTTTTCCGAGAATCAAATTCGATATATTTGTTTAGCACGTCACCGTTGTAAAGTTGTTTCTCCAGCTGCGGTGTCTAGTGCTATAACGAAAATAAGTGATGATATTCGCTTAGAACATAAGCGAATGGGACAACGTTCTCCAGAAGTACGATATGCACAAACAGAACGAGAAAACGCTGATAGAAGTTCAATTTGGTCCAGACATGAACACCTATTATCTCTTAGCACTACTACGCAAGAGGTTCCTAGCTCTGGCTGTCCCTAATGAGCTGAAGCAGTATCTGGACCAACCACTACTGGAGAGGAAATCAGATCCAATAAAGTTTTGGGTGAACTCCCGACTCTTTACACCGGTTCTTTCGGAAATCGCGCGGAAGTACTTAATATGCCAAGCCTCATCTGTTCCATCCGAAAGAGTGGCTTCTGCAGTTAACTTGGTGGTACCGGACAACAGGAGTAGATTAACGGGGGAACATGTAAAACAGAGAGTTCTTCTGATGTCAGTATCAGACAAATACTGGTTTGATTGATTAAAATTGATTGTAAAAATAAAATATTTTTTTATTACTTCTACATGTCCATAATTTTCCAAATTTTACTTCAACATTTTTTATATATTTTGGTGAAACTTTAAGGAACCACTTGTTTTGGCAAAATTATCGATAATTTTGGCTCGATAACTATCGATACATGTTTTAAATATTGATACGATATCTATCGATATAATTATTTTACTTGCCCATCCCTACCCATCAAGAGTGTTAGAAATTCAATTGAGATAGTGTGTCAAAAAAGTAGCTCACACCACGTAGATAATGTTAATCGATTATATAGCCTCCGATTAATCGGTTAAAGAACTTCTGATTACCGATAATAAATTACTAATTGTTCGTGAAAAGTTAACATCCCAAGTACATATTGTTGATATAATTTTAAAATTTAACCCATATGTGTGATTCGTCTTACATGTTGGTATACGTGATGCAAGTGCTTTACCAAGTGTAATTTACAAATGACAGCTTACAATTAGTATTTATGAAAACACCAAAAACAGAGGTATTACTGATGAAGACTTGAAGCAATACCGTAATTATTGCTCTCGATACATGAAAGTTAACAATTATAATAAAACAAGCAATTTTATGCTATTTTATCGGACACCTTGCTTGAAATAGGCAAATTAGTTTACTTATACTGCACAAAAAATTTCATTATGATACTTTATCATTAACCAAGACGCCATCTATTGCCTCACTCGGCCTACGACGTTTGAAGATCATCATGAAGAGGAATTCACATTTTTCGAAGTTTACAAAAGACACATACATATTTCTGCTAAGGGGAATTAGCGCTGAATAAGAGCTAATCTGTTGCATTCATTTCCCTTGTGATACAGGAGTTGCAAATGCTAAATATCGCTAACTTGAAACAGTGACGAATTCAGTTAATTTTGAAAAACGTTAAAGAAAATACGTACCGATTCCCAAAAAATATTCCTTTTGTATTTTTATCTTGCCAGTGCATTTAAATAAAAAATACTTATCTTATATGTGTCTAATGTTCACTTCATAAGAAAACCTTTTCGAAATTTTAAAAGACATTCTTGGAACCAATTGACTCCACAATTTATACATTACTTTGTCATGAATTCACACAAAGTGAACATCATTGTCATCTTTGGAATGTACTCCTTCATTCTCTCAAAATAAATTGTCGGCCGAGTTAAAGGTTTCATATAAATTCCTACTACATCCACGAACAAAAAATACATAATCCCATGAGGAATATTGTTCCTTTCGTCACCAAAACCGGACAAAGTATGGGTGCTGTCCCTCATAAAGCTCATAATAGCAAGAAAAATAGTTTACAGCCCCCTAGTTCCACATGGGAGACCGACCCAGGGTTCACTAAGAACCCTGGAGGTCTCATTAGCTTCAACACTCTCCTCTTGTCATCGACATAAGTAATGCAGTGCAACTTGTCGGTCATTTTATAACCCAGCTGTACCCCGGCGCGGAGTTTTAGCGGCGTGGCAATGGATTCTAAATGGTTACAACGAGTGGCATCTTTGGAACTAACTACCTTCTGAGAAACATTAATGGGTATCGGAGTTGCTACCCAAGCTTTAGAAAGCCAACAGGCTCCCCTACAACGTTTACCTCTGGCATTTATTTCCTTAATTACGTTAATTGAGGTTTGGCACAAATTTGAAAAATTCGGAAATAACATCATCCAACATGGCCGGGAATTGGATCGGCCGATTTCACGCAGAATGTTTTAACATCGCTACTAGGACATCCTCTTCAAATGTAGCGGAATTTCACGAAATCTGTAGAGGAATAAAGATTTTTTGCATGAAACCGTGCATTGGAAGGTCAAGGTTAGAACCCTAGTCGAGAAGGAATATTTTATTCTCGGTGAATTTCTCATATTCACGTTCCTTCTCAAAGGTTGAGGAAGTACACCAAAGTTACCGTCGCTCTTTGAAGATTTTTTTTTCAGGATTAAGGTCTGAGCTAATACGGTAAGATTGATCACCAGTAATTCTTGGCCACAATAGCCAGATTCAGACCGTACTGGAAGAAATAATTAGATAGATGGATAATTGTCTTAATTATACTGTGTGAGATTGGGTCCCATCCAACACCTAACCCCTGAAAACCCTGAAACGGTGGGAGAGAAGAGCTCTACAGGAAGTCCAGACCTTTAAGTATGAAATGTACTACATGAATTGTTAACTTTGAGATTATCAAAGTGTATCAATTACTGACGCGTTAGGCCGGAATACCAGAAATCAGTAAGGCCCAACCTAACTCTAAAAGTCGATGCCACAAAGGGGGACAGGTTTGGTGTGGTTTGTTGGCTTCCCATTCCGGTGGCCCTGGGTTCAAATCTCGGCAGTGGCGGAGACTTTTCAGAGGAAATCTGATCCCTACATTGGTGCCTTATGGAGAGCATTTAAAGTGAAGCACTCCGTTTGTCAGATGAGACGTTAAACAGTGCATTGGGGCCTTTCATTTAAGTCCAGTACACACGGTAACATTTACTGTGACAGAATTTGCCTGAAATCCTGCACCCGGCCATGTCGCACGGAATGGCGGCAAACGGTGGCACAATCAAAATTTCACCACCGCGTGCACACGAAGCCACACGCAGTAACCAGTCGCGGAAACAATTAAGCGCGGGTGACTGCTTTGCAAGCGAAATGGATGAAGTTCGAGATTGCATTAGCGATTAGTGTAAAACTAAGCATTATTTATTTGACTACAGAACACTCATCATCATCATTGTGATCGTTATGCTTTGTAATGTGAAGCATACTAGTTAAATATACCTGTGCACAATTACTCACCAGAATAAAAAGTAATAAACATGAAAAATACTTTAATATCCACTGATTTGCTGAATCAAAACTCAACAGTTAAATTTAAAAATATTCCTCTCCGTACAATTTAATTTCATTATTCGCTCCAGCAAATGAAGACGGAAATGTGCACAACCTTGCTCCCAAATCGCTAGGGAAATTAAACGTGTTCTAATCCCCACCAGTGCAAGGCAATCGTAAGCGATTCCATTACAAGCAAGCAGATGGCATGCGACTTAGTAACTCACACGGAGAAAGATGCCACTAACCTCTTACCACTTCAGTTATTTCTCCAGAAATGTTGCCAAGTGTACATGACTTAAAGAGTAGCCTAATTCTGGAGCCGGGTTTCTCTCCACCCTTCATCCATTCCCCAAACAACCAACCAACCATGCAGCCAAGAAAAACAATATAGATTGAATCCAATCTAAATTTTGCATAGTCAGAAAGAGAATATAGGGCTTGAAAGTGCCCCCCTCGGAATACAATTTCTTCGGCACGAAACCCGCAAAAGAGTCGTCGTTTTCAGTGCGAACAAACGAGCCAATTTACCCGATGCCGGAGGAGTTAATCAACAAAACATCGACGGCGCAACGGTCACACACACACGAACTTTCCCGACAACCTCCCTGCAACTTTATTACTCCGTACACCCTCTCCTCCCCCCCGCCCCGGAATGGGGAAGAGAGACGGGAGAGAACATAATCACAAAATTAGACAGTTTCGGAACATTTCCTTTTCTTTTCGAGACAAATCACACCGAGAGAGACGCGACAAGGGAGAGTCGAACGCATTTCGAGAGGAGGGTAGCAAAAACGAAAATGAAGAGAGAGGGACCGCCGGCGTGGAGAAACGATTTCCCGCCCGCACTCGTAGAATGGAAGGAGAGAAGAAGAAGGAGGAGAAAAAATAGATATTTCGTGTACACGGAAAAGATGTGGAACCACCGGGGAAAGAGATTAATGGCCCCGAAATTAAAAAGCGGTAATTACACGGTTGTGGTCCGTCGAAAAACGGGGGCCGGCGGACACGGGATGGATGAAAAGCGGGATAAAAGAATAGGGGAGGGGACGCTGGGTGAGGGGAATGCGAGAAGGGGAGAAAAAGACGCGAGGAGGGGGGTGCAAAGCTTTGGTTGAGCGAAGAGTGTGGGGGGGAATGAGGAGCACTGACGATCGGGATGAGTTTTTCGGGGTGCCCGTCCTACTGTCCGTCCTTTTGGGTCTGCTCGGCGGCGGCGGCAGCGGCGGCGGGGTCCAGCGACCAACCCGACCTCCCCCCTCCAGAAAGGGAAGGAAAGGGCGACCTCACACAAGGCCCCATCTGCGTGAGCCCCCTTCTTCCGCCAACAATGAGGAGGTGAAAGGGGATGGGGTTGTTTGAATGGAAGAGTCCTGTCGATGATGAGGGAGGGAGGATTGGTTAGAACGAAGGGAAGGAAAAGGACCGTCCCGAAATGCATTTCGAGGAGAGAGGGAGTGGGGGAGAACACAGCAGTGTGCAGAAGGGTGGGTCAGATTTTGGGTGTTGGTGTCCCGGAACGGCGCTGCCAATTTGCGAATCCCCATTCCCGTCAAACGGGAAGGGTATCGACAACTTGCAGGCGTAGAATCAATTGTGATTCCAACGAAAATGAATTTACACAAGAAAGCACTCTGCAGAAAGGAGAGTTACATTTTGCATTACCCATTCCTTACATTTATTGGTGAATTTAGAAGGTAGGGTGAAAAAACATAGTAGAAACGATCCACCAAAATCTATCCCGGTACATTAATATAAAAAAATTCTATTCCAAATGTTTAAATAATTTTTGAACTTTTTCGGCGGCAAGAATTAGTAAGAAATGCACTGATCGGGCAATAAAACTTCACTGTGCCTTGTTTTAAGGGGAGACACTAGTTGCATTTTCAAATTCGAGTTTATCGGAAAAAAATGTTGTATTCCTTGATCTCCTTCCAAGAGAGTCTCGACTGCATAAATATTTTCCTTGCGATGAAAGTAATTTTTTCATAGGTTTTCCAGACACTTCCACGAATAACTCCATAACATTTCGTCTCCAAAGCGTTGGTTGATGCTACGATAACCGAAAAGAGCAAAATTTAAAAGCAAAAATATGGTCAATGATTTGTGGATTTGAATGATCACCATATTGAATCGTGTTCTGTAGGATTCGGAGAAATATGACGTCCTAAGTTTGGTTTTATGCGTGATTTGTAGCGGTTGCTCGCAAGCGGTGCCTCTATGCATCATTGTAATAACTCATTTTTCCACCAATTTTCCAACTAAATACTTACTTTTAAGTTGAATAAAACAGAAGATATCACGCCTGAAATCGTGGAATTGATAGATAACCATGTTGAGAAAAACCAACTCTATACAAGTTGGTTGTTCTCAACATGAACTTCTAAGTTGAACTATCAATAATAGGAGACAAACGTTTAGCAAAATTTTCTATTTCGCCGACCTGTTTTAGTAGTTAAGTCATAATTCCGACTAATTAAGCGTTATTGCCTTTCTACTTATATTCAAAAATATGCTCATCGAATGGAAAATTTTAAATATAAGCCGTAGATGTAAATGTAAATGACGAGGGTCGCGGAGACTTCCATAAAAATTAACTTAAACGCCCTTCGTATTAAAATTTTGGAAATGTATCGCAAAAATTCAATACTGGTTATACAGAGATCATAATATTGCAATAAAACTGTTTCAGTCTTATCTGAGCTTATTTATGGGGAAGAAAACTGAATTATACTATGCATATAGGAACATTTTGTGAGAGGGAAGTTATAATGTTCAAAATTCATACGCTCGGAATTGGATTCCAAATTTCATCGGCCACCTTATTTTTTTCCCTTATTTAACGATATACGATAACGAGACCAAACGATATTAAAATGTCGTGCGCCACTTTTTTGCCGAATACTGCGAAAGTATCGCATTAATAATCAACACAGAGGGTATCTTTAAAATGGCTACTCAAGTTTCAGCATATCTAACTTTTAAATTCAATAAAACATAGCTATTTAGAATTTGGAGACCATACCGCCAGAAGAACTACAGCACAATAGTAAATTACTATGCTAAACATTATTTAGAAATATATATATATCATAGCGAAATAATCAAATGCTTTGCGTGAAATATCTACCTATTTACATTATGTTGTCCAAACCCATTTGAGCCTTCAGTTGCGGCTAAAATGCAAACCTCAGCTGGAAGCACGTAATTTAAATGAACAGTCCAAAATGTGTCGCTTGCAGATGAAGTATGATCCGTACAGTACATAACTGGATGAAAATAACAAGTGTGGAAGACTAAATGGGGGAAAAGAACCGAAATCGACAAAGGATGGCAGTTTTGAATGCCCTGGGGAGAGAGGGAGGGACTCAAGAGGGAAGCCACTTGGAACAGCTGGCGGATAGGGAAAAGGGCACTGTGACAGTGTCAACCCCATTAACCTAGAAACTTATCCCGAAAGGTCGACCCGTACATCACTCCCAACATTTTCAGGCATTGTGGAAAGGACTGAGAGCGCTAAAATTAGCCATAAAAATCATCAAAGGCTATATACTGCTACGCCGATTGCACGACTTTCCAGAAAGTTCTGCTCGGAGTTAAGAACTCAATACACGGGTGAAAAGGCAAGGATCCTTTTGTGTCTCGAGCAATTGTGGTTACCTTTGAATGCGAATTCAAAACAGGATACTTATAGCTACATTAAAATCACCGTCATCACAAAGCGCAACATTATCCTCTTATAGATATAAACTCCAGAAAATCATAATTTCCATCGTAAGAGGTTTCTACGTACTGTGAACCAAATAAAGTACTAAACATTTTTCCAATTAAATTTTCATCATAAGTGCTATGAAAGAAATAAAAAAACTGCAGCTCACATATTATATTTACGAAATACGTGTTGCATTTATTACGCTAACAATAAGTCCATTCACATGAGAAACTATGCATTAAGTCATCGCCTTCATGGTTACGCGATTTAGAACTAAAGATTTCTACTTTAAACAGGCTGTGAGGAAAAAACACTGATTTTGAACACTTCACAGCGTAGCATATCAAAAAAATACCCAGTTAAAGTAGCATGAAAAAGGAATACATTGGGTTAATAAAAACGTGATGAATATTGACGATAAAATATTGTAAACAACGTATAAGCTAATACGTGTAACAATTTTCGGGGTGCGTATTCCACAACCATGCTAAAAATTTATTTAAAACATGGCGCCTAGTTTTGCACTATAGAAATTAGGAAATTATCGACACAAAAGTACGCCATCAAATAATTCTAAAAAAAAGAGAATAATTTTCATAAATACTCATCATAAACACATTGTATTTGTAGACTGTTATTTCATTAAATAATTGTAGTTGCATTTATTTACACAGCATTTTCGCAATATACCTTAATATTCGCCAAAAAACACAGGCGGAAAAACTTTATTGCCTAAAATCACGGAAAACGTAGTCGAATGAGGTTTTTTATTATTTTCTATCCGGCCGGAGAGAGATAGAGAGAGAAAGTAATGTTTTTAGGAGGTGAGGAAGGCAGGAGAGTAATGAGCCACGGAGGGCTCACAGGAGAGCGTTATCCGAGGAAATCGGGAGCAGCGAAGACAAAAGAAGGCCGATAAAAATGAGGTGCTCTCCGTAGAAAATGTGGGTTAGACCGCCTCTGCAGATAGAAACAACTTGGGCGCACGCGAGCGAATTCGAGGAAAAAGCTTCGCGGGGTACCTCCTCCGCCTCCGCGGTGAGTTTTATAAAGGCGGCATGAGCAGACTACTCACTTGTCAAAAATGAACGGTGTCTGGCCGATCAATCTTTCACAAAATCCCGCATCATTGCCGCTGCTCAAGCACTCGCTTTGTCGATATCGCCTTTAGTTCCTTAATGGACTCTGAGAACATTTTGCACCTTGAAAATACCCCCCAAACCATCACTTACGATGCAAATCGCGAAAAAAGGTCTTCACAATGAAGAGCACAACTCATATGTTTTACTACTCTTATGGAACGAGGAGTAAATGAAAAAGAGGATTTACACTCGAAAATTCACCCAAACTGGGAATAACATAGCATGTGAAAGCATAGAGAACAAGATAATTATAAAATTAAATGTATATGATATTATTCTTAAAAAAACGATACACTTTTTAACAACTATAACGTAAGTAATGTAGCAAGCCATTGGTCTCTATTTAGAGTGCCTACCTTCAGTTGATTAGCATGTATTGTGAGGATATAAACATACATTTATATCCTTGAAATGCGTTATAATGCATGCATAATACATATTCTAACATATAAAGTGACCAATTTATTCTCATCCACGGTCTTTTCATGATTATGACCCTCAAGAATATTCATTCAATGCTCTAAATGTGTCCAACTGAATCGAAATATTTTTACATTGCTCTAGAGATTTCACCGGAATATTTTACATTACCTACCATATAGTTTTTCTTGGATAAATGATGACGCTATTTACCCCAGATTACCTATCAGAAGAGTAAAAAAATACTATGTAAAGAAAATCACGCAAAAAATTCACAAATTTATGAACTATCAGTCACGTTTAACGGGATGCATACAGAAGATTCAGGCGATATCGGGTTGAATTTCGACATCATGATTTTTAAAAGAATTGCAATTTTATACAAATAAATAAATCTTTAATTACAGCATTTTTTATCAACTTCAGGTTGAACTTGAACCAATCATTCCGCACGTTTGGGCTTTTGTTCAAACATGTGTCGAACATAAAACGTTTAAGAGGCTATATAAAAGGCGATTACCCTCCGCCAAAATGTACACCGCGGGTAAGCTTTCCTTCCAAGAGATATCCAACACCGCTTACAAGGCGAGGAAACACCGAGCAGCACACTGGTGTGAGGAAGGAGCGGGCAATTGAGTCGCCCACGAGAGTGGCATAATGGGACGAGAAGGGCGGATGGAAGGGGGCAGGGCAATATGGCACTCGGAGCTGCCCGGGGCGAAGTAGGGGCGGGGGGGGGGGTTGTGGGGCTTGCATCCTTAAAGGACGCGTTGGTATTGGCGATACCAAAAGCAAGGAGGAAGAAGAGTAGGTGGGGAGTTATGAGAGAAGGATGGGTCGGCTGCGAGCTTTAAGGTCCCCCGCCACCCCGGAATTGGAACGGGTGTCGTGGTGACAGGGTGCAGACGATGGCACACGCCGCCCCGGAGAGAGAGAGAGAAAAAAAATCCTTTACGTCCGAAAGGGGGTTGGCAGGGGGTGTGAGGGGATTTTTTGAGAGGGGTGCAACACCAACAGGGGACCCTACTCCTCTCCTGGGACTTCCGAAGCGGGGGCCCTCCTCTGCAGCGGGCAGACAATCCACGAGGGGGTCGGGTGCAACACACAACACCACCGGCGGATGCGACACCAAAACCGCCAGGTGCTCACGATCCGGAGGAGTACGTAGCGGGGAGGAAGGAGAGAAAACTCCTGCACACGGGGCACGCCCCCTCGTCTTCCTCCGACATCGAAAAGAGACGCACCTTCCGGACGAGTGGTGTCCCAAACTATACCATCCATACAACCCCTTATACATATATCCCGCCAAACAATCCGTAACACGACCTGATGCCGCTCAACAGAAAAAAATAATACGCGTACTGCGCACGCCGTCAATGTGCCGACGCAGGCACAAACGTGATGCGAGGGAATGGGCGAGGGGGTGGATGATAGGGGACGGACGGGTATTTCTTGAGGACGCACCATACGGTACCCTCATGAGAAGACTAAATACTACTTCAAGGTGGTTGGAGCGATTTTTGTGCATGTGTAGATTCATGTGAAATTATGCATCCCAGTTTTCACGAGTGAAATCAATAGATTTAAGTGAAAGAAATGCGTCACCGATTTGATTTCTTGGCAATTCAATACTATTTTAACACGTAGCCTTATATTTCGAACAAATTTCGAAAAAAAATGGCACAAATTTCGAAATAATTCGATTCCATGTATACAGATTATCTCCAAAACATAAAATAATGCACATGAATATACTTGACTGATGAAGGCTTTACTTCGCAGAAGTTACTACTACTCATAATTGACATAGCTTAGTACTTTTCTACAACATGTTTTTTTAATGTTGTAGAAAAGTACTAAGCTATGTCAATTATGAGTACAAAATAATACGTTTAATATTATTATAATGGCTGCTAACAAATATCAAGGTATCATTCCGAGTAAAAACACGTATTAAGTTATAGTTTTCGCTTAAAACTCGAATTCCGCTTCGAAAATTTGTCGTAAAAATGCTTTAATTAAGGTGAAAATTTTAAAATATAATTCTTGAATTATTTACTCTACTGCATGTATGAGGATTTTAACCGTACAAGCAGATGTACTTTGGTAAAATGTGATCCAAGATATTTTTGACTCCCTTGAAAACTTATTAAAATGTGACTCACGACTACTGCTCCCGGAACCTTAAGGTGGTGGAGCAATTTTTGTTTATGCACAGATTTGCGCGAAACTTGGGATCCGTGCTTTCATTTGTGGTATCTATATATAACAGTGAAAAAAATTGCATAATTCAGATTAGGTTTTTTGACAATTTAATTATATTTTAACAAGTAGCCTTATGTCAAATGACACACAATTCGTTATAATTCGTTTAAATATGTACAGATTTTCTTCTAAACGCGTTATAATACATTTATTATTATTATCATTGCTGCTAACAAATTTCAAGATGCTACGCCGAGTCCGATTTCGAAAACAATATATTTCAACATAATTTCCTCTATATTTCGAATCCCGCGCCGAACACTCTAGTCATAACATGCTGTAATTAAGGAAAAAATTCAAATACAATTCTTGTATTATTTTTATTACTGCTTTTATGGTGCATTCGTACCATACACATATGCAGTCAATGGAAGTGCGGTCCAAGAATATTTTTTCGACTTGCTTAACAAATTTCTGCTTGAGGCTTTCGCAGCGCTGTTGTGCTGGTATTTTCATGTCTTTCGGGTACAGCTGCGTCTGTGTATCTTGATGATGACGTTTCGTAGCCAATGCACCAAGATACACAGATGCAGCTGTACCCGTAAGACATGGAAATACTTGCTTAACAAATCATTAAAATTTTCTATCAATGACCCACGATTACCGCTCCAACCATAATAAGATTGGAATCAATATAAACTTATAATGCTACCACAAGTTCAGTACAATGGTGCTTAGTACCACTGATGATGCAGAAAATGGCCACTAAGTAGAACCAGTACAAGGGATTTTGATCCCCATCCCGAAAAAGAAGAAAGAATCAGAATACGAATATTATCGGCCTCGGTGGAGGCGGGGTAAAGTCCTTGCCTACTCCCCCAGGGTCACGAGACGGAGTCCTGCCTGGGTGAATTTTTCTCAACCCAGGACATGATTGTGCGTCTTTTTCCACCATAAAATGTTACAGTGATAGATTTAAAAGGTATCAGCGGCTGTTTTAGAGGACATTCAAAATAAATAAAAAGGCTGTTGAAGAATAAGTTTGATTTCACACTGAGCCAATGAGCCAATGTTGTCACATTGATAGGAGCCTGGAGACGACAGAAATCGGCTGCTTAGTTGACGACCAATTCGGGTTTAGTATAGGGAAGGCAAGCCGAAATGTGATTGCGGCGTTTAGAAGTTTTACAAAAGGAATATGACAGAGTCAATTGGGAAACACTATTGAATATTCCCAAGTGGGTAGAATTCGCAATGAAAAATCATGTAGTACGCAGTCACGCGCAAGGCTGATAAGATATACACAAAAATGGGTGAAATTTGTAATGAAATAATCTTGTTTTTTCATGACTTTTTATGGAGAATTTCACCCACTTTTGTGTAGGTATACATATCTTTACACCCGTGCACGTGAGTGCGTACAATATTATTTTCGTAGCCACAATTTTTTAAATTCGTCAAAATTATTGAAGATACTAATTATAATAGGAGTAGATGGGAGAGATAGAGAAGAGTAGGTTGGAAGAAGGGCTACATGTGGGAATATCTACATCTACATCTACATATTACCCCGCAAGCCGCCTCAATAGGCGTGTGGCGGGGGGTGTTAGGACACCAGCCGTTTACATATAAAATGGACACGCTCTAATGAAATTACGCCTAGCATTTATTATAGTCCCTTATTGTTTGGGGGAAAAACGAATTCCCATACCTATCCGTTCGGCAAAATATCTCTCTTAATTTATCGTTTCTGTCGGACCTGGAAATATAGTGGGGTTCTAATAGGATGTTCTCCGTGTCGCTCTGAAAGATATCTATTCACAAATTTTTCAAGCAATCTAAGCCTAGCGCGCAGCCTCTGAGTCTCTAGCGGCTCCCAGCCTAATTCGTTTAACATCTGTGTAACGCTGTCTGTACGCCCGTAGCAGTTTTTGACGAATCGCGCAGCTTTCCTTTGTATTTTATTAAGTTCCCGGACTAAGTCTTTCTGCACCGGATCCCATATGCTCGCTGCATATTCCAGGTGTGGCCGGACGAGTGCGAAATAGCACCTCTCTTTTACTTTTTCATCCGAAAATCTTCCCACAATACGCTTGACGAATCCTAGCTTCTTCAGAGCTCTGCCACAAATATTTCTTTTTATGTGCTCCCCACGATAGGTCCGAAGTTATCGTAACTCCTAGATACTTCACTTCATCTGTCGCCTTTATGTTAACACCATCCACAGCATATAAATGGGAATAGTTGGACGACCTCCGCAAGAAATGTACCGCCGTGCATTTGCTCAGATTAAGTTCGAGTCCCCACTCTTGGCTCAACACATGAACGTTGTTTAAATCCGATGATAGAGTTTCCAAGTCAGAGTGATCACTAATTTCACGATAGATGACAGCGTCGTCGGCAAATAGACGTATTTTACTGCTAATTCGAGAGCATAGATCATTTATGTATATAATGAACAAAAGGGGTCCGATCACGCTTCCTTGCGGGACACCTGATGTCACTTTAACTACATCAGAGCTAATTCCGTCAAGAACTACCTTTTGCTTACGATCACTCAGAAAGTCGCGTATCCAGTTTACTACTGTTTCGTTTAGGCCGCATGACTGTAATTTGTATAAAAGTTTGTTATGAGAAGTAGGATGGCATATCAAAGCCGGTTCGGTTCGCTGAATGCCCGTCGTTAATTACCAGGAGGAATACAGACATTAGACGATGTATTATTTATTGAGAAATCAGTGCGGGAAATACGGAGAGAATATCAATCATAAGAAAACTAAAGAAATGAGGCATTAAATGACAAAAAAGTGAGGCTTACAAATGTAGGAGTGCTCAAACTGGAGCAGGTGGAGCATTTCAGTTAGGCATTTAAGGACTACGCTGAAAGAAAATGAACACAGTTGTAGAGACATTAAATGAAGAATTGCGCTAGAAAAAGTAGTCATCTACAAATAGGAGAGAAAAAATGATGGGGATCTTATGAAAGAATGTACAGAAGTTCCTAATAAAGAGTATAGCGTTTTATAGCGCAGATACGTGAATTCTGAGAAAGGAAGACGTGAATATGCTGCAGGCGTATGTGATTTTGGTGGGGAGGAGAATGGATAAAATACAATAGACGGAAGGGAAAACTAATAGGTAAGGGCTACACATGAAGGAAGAGGAGAGGAAGCTTCTGTTGGAGATTAGGAGGCAGGGTAGGTGTTTGGAAGAGGTAATGGGGCCGAAGGCCTTCTCAAGACCGTGATAGAGGGGAGGATGTTTGATAAGCGGGGAAGGGGAAGAAAGAGAATGAAAGGGCTTTATGGATGTGACGAAGAGGTGTAGAAAATATGCCAAGCCAAGGAATGAAATTATGTAAGGATACAAGGACCTGTGAAATAAAATCTAGTATAGATATTCCTTCTCCCAACCTACCTCAACCGACAGATTACTTCTAATAATAATAGAATAAACCCTCTCGGCGTCAAGATATGCACCCAAACTCATCTTACCTTTCGTTATCTCGCGATTCCTTATCACGATTCCCTGCTAGTACCTAAACACCCCTGCCACACACCTCGGTGGTAGCTTGGCAGGGATATACATACACCGGTAATTGAACTTATTGTTTGACGGTAGATACTCATGCTTAAAAAATAATCGTGTGAAAGATGGCGCATACGAAATTTGTCGAGATTGATAAAGTGGTATTGTTAACGGAATTAATTATTTGCAACAAGAGAATAGGAAAAATAAACCCAATAAACACAGAGAATTAAAGAAAATTGACATTAGATATTCTATACTAATGTTAAGATGATGTTTTCTCAGAGAAAATTTGATTTTAATTTACTCTTCAGTCAGTTATACCCATAGAGCTTACTGGAGGGGGCATAAGCTCTCAGGGGTGAAGCCAGGCGTAACGGTATCCTTGCGCATTTAGCCATAGTCTCCAGCCCAGCTTCGTGGATTTGCCATAAGCCTCCGTGAGAAGAAAATATTAAGTTTTTCTGAAATCAGTGGCTACAGAGGTCATATAAAGGTACGTAAATACTTAATAGTGTGTGTATTTTTCTGAAAATTATTATCTATATCCGAAAACATTCCGTCAGGCAGATATATGGTATGTTACCTTTGCATTCGTAGATGGTTTGCTGCTCTGCTTACGGGTGCAGTAATCACACAGATTGAAGAATAACTGGTCTTACCTTCCACCGGTAAGTTAAAAAAACTTCGTAAAATAGTCATACCAATGCAATATTGCATAAAATGGACGCTAAACCTGATAAATATTGAATTTGTTGCCTACGACGTTGCAAGTGTTTCGGGTGCATTATTAAGTGAGTAGTTGATAATATTTAACCAGTCAACCGCAGTAATTATGTTATTTTATCATAGTAGCATGTTCAGCTAATTTGTTATGTGAGTATAATATTACCGGTAGGAAATAATGCGACTGAAATGTTTGCCCTGCCACAAACCTTTACGATGGCTTGCAGGGTATTACGCAGATGTTATGCGGAACCAAGCATGATGTTGCACTATTTCACAGTAATAATCCTAAAGAAGATATAGAAGTTATGATGATTTAGAAGTGTGGAATAGTATTTATTTCAATTAGAGGGGAAGAACTTAGGAAAGTGTGGCCTTCACGTGCCTTTGGTATCATCGGTACTCTATGCTTAAAGCGGAGAGAAAGAAAGTTTGGCAACGAGGGATTTGTTATTCTAAGTTTGTGAATCACGTCCTTGGCATAGAAATATTTGCAGGGAAGTGTGTTCATTTTGTAATATATAATATCAATTTTAGCTGGTCAATTAACCGTTACCGACCCTTGTATTTTGTTATGAATTAGGCGAGAATAGCGTGAGTGAATGCTCATTACTTCTCGCTTTACGTTTATTAATATCCCGTGTAGTAAGTTATCAGTGAATTGAATTAGTAATATTTAATTCCAAACGATCTTCTTCCATAAGATGCTGAAATTAGATTTTCTTTAGATTTTAGAAGTTTTATGTATTAAATCAAAGAAGTAAAGGAAAGTATACAATGCATAAACAATCAGGGGTGGAAGTGCTGAAATGAAGTTAAGTGCACATTCTATTTCTTGCAGGTGTAAGCTTTAGTTTTGAGTGCTAGGTTATGAGTAAGCTGTTGTGTTGTGTGTGACAGTGTATTTCAAAAGACGTAAGGTTACTTTCGATCACAGATGGATGCACACTAACATCGAGAAAATTAATCCGGCCGGTTTAACTTTTCCATGTACGAATGTGTAAGCGTGTATGTTATATTGTGGAAGGTGTATTGACTGAAAGTATTTGTGACTTCCTCTCGATGGTAATAGTGCATGGTCGTGAAGGCTGTCTTAAAGCAACTCTTTTAGTGTCAGAGGTGAGAGAGATTGATTTATATTCACACTATTCAAAATTTTCCAGGTTTCATCATGAACTTGACAGAGAGACTGTTGATGCTGGGTATTGATGTTGAAAAATGAGATTTGTATACTGCTTACTTGTGTGCAATCAATTGTATTTGGTACTAGATAAAGCATAAGGAGTTGCAGTTACTGACTGGAACAGTTGTGAATTGCAATCGCATTGCTTCAGTTTTGCATTTTTGACCTCACTCATGCATTGTATATGTTTACATTTGATGCTGGCCGGCCAAAGGAGAATCTTGTACTTGAACAATCTTAAAATGGAATTGTATCGTAAATTAATGTTTTTGTAACTTGCCACTTTAATAAATGTTTATGCTTGAATTTTTTTTTCATTGACCAACAAAATGTTGCGCCCTTCTTGTGAGGTTAAATTTAGAAGCTTGCATTTTGTCGAGTTCACTCGAGTACAAACGTGCATTACGTCAGGTAGCTCGGCTCTTTTCCAGGGGCTTTGATAGTGAAAATATGATAATATAAATAGGATATATTGTTTAAAGGAAATTCGGTAATATGTCATACGCATTTTGTCGAGTTGGGTACAAACGTGCATTACGAGAGGTAGCACGGCTGATCTTTATCAAGGTTTGACAGTGAAAATGGAATAATATAAGTAGAAAATATAGTCTTAGGGTGATTCGGTATTGTGCCATTGATAAAATTGTTTTATCTTGGGATTTGGTCAACATTTATACCGTACAGTAGCAGTTCTTGGCGAGTTTAATGGTGACAAATTACGTTCGCAGAAGAAACGATGGTTGCACAGAAATCTCTCCAATCCATTTTTAATTTCAGGAATAGGATTCAGAAAGTTGAATTTAATGCAATTTTTGAATTGACAGCTGTTATTTGGCGAGTAATATTGAGTCAATTATGTTTGACAAAACACCTCATTGTCCGTTGATAATCCTATTCCTGCGGTACACAACGTCTCTAATCCAATAGAAATTAATTAATGTGGGCATTTATTACTAGTTACTTTCATCGCACCTGCCGCGAGAAATCCCCAAAGGCATTATTTTAAAAGTAAAGAGCAAAAATTGATCGTTGCGCCGTAAGAATCTGTGTTATAGCTGGGCTCTACAATATGGCTAAATGCGCAATTATGCCACGCCCCCTTGGCTTCACTCCCCGCCATTACGGAGCATAGGGGGCGCCCCCTCCAGTAAGCTCTATGGTTATACCGGGTTATCATTACATGTAGGCCTAATCTCTTCATAGTCTTTTACAAAACGGTCTTTCTGAAGCACGGACTCTTTACTACGACTAACTTTGGCCACAATTTGAACTAATAGGGCTACCCTAAAAAAATACGTGATACCCATTCATTATTGAGAGTGAATTTATAGCTTCCATTGATACCCACATCTACGGCTCTATTGCCATTTTGAGACGCAATAAAGGAGCACTATCGCGCTGAGATAACGGCTACGGGACGTTTGGAAGTGATTCATGATATAATTCAAACGGTTCGCTGTGAGAAAGTAAATACTGAAATTGGATATAGAGAGACAGTGTGACTAGACTGGACACTGAATTCACGAATTATCCCTAAAGCGATATATAGGTACATATTTTCATAGATAACGCAGACATCTCTATCCATTGGCCGTATCATTAGATATAATTTTATTCGGTGATAAACGTAATGAAAAGCACGAAATCGAGGAATAATCTAGACCTGGGGGTCGGCAAACTGCGAGTGACTCGTGAGTTGGACGACTGCCGAGTATTGAACGATATTCCCTTGATAGTTGACGGGGCAATACTACTTCCGTAACACTGAGTAAATGCCAAGGGAATATAGACTGATGTAACTTCGGAACTTTATATTCCGGCTAGAAACGAAAATAGCTTGCCTATTACCAAATAACATTATCGATTGAAATAATTATAAAATTGGGCTATGTTATAATACAAAATACATGATAAGGACGCCAATTTTTGCCTCTTTCCTAGACATGGATGTCTGGAACCAAAGTCGTTGTCCTCTGAAAACTATAAAAAATCATTCCCTTAAATGAATATACGTAACTTGAACGTTTCGAAAGGAGTCATTTTCTTCTACCATATTTGTATTCAATCATGACTGGTGAAGTCAAGCTAAGAGAATAGGACGCAAAACTGTACCTATGCATGATAACCCGCCGCTTATGCAAAATATTTAAAAAGCGAAAATCGATGAAGAAAGTAAAAAAGAACTAATAATACAGAAATATGCCTACAACTATGTCATACTCCGTAAGCCTCTTCTAGCGGTGTTTTTATCTACTACACTCTTTGTACTTTTGCTGAAGAATTAAGTCTATGATTATGATGCATATAATTGTATTATTTACACCTATGTGTTATTTGCCGTAATTATGAGTGATCACAAATTGAACCAAAAAAAGCGTACTGCTTATTCATATCAGAGTATTCATTTAGCACAAAAATTTTATATTTTTTTATTTCTAAATTAAAAAAAAAATCATCATTAAAACTCATGCAGGGATATCATGTGGGCCAAGAATCACTATAATGCGTTTCTTAAGAGTCTCATCGAATCCTTTCGCACAATGACGTTCATTCCGATACCGAGTTTGATTAGATAGCACAAAAGATTTAATCAATGCCACCAATAATATAAATGGTAACGATAGGAATCTTTTATGATATCTTTAGTTCTATTCAACTGTTTCAACTATCAATTCCTACATGGTATGCTGAATAATATTATGTTTCAGGTGTCTGTCATTTTGTAACAATTTTGGTAAGTTGGCATGACTGTAATTAGCAGAATTGTAATTTTATATTCATTTTGCATGTTAGCATGACTTAACTCAAACTAAAGGTCCCCGAGAATAAATGAATACCGTGTCCATCTCGCATGAACAACAATGATAGCTAGGCACTTCATTTTATCTGAAATCTTCTAACACATACGTTACTTAACAGCCTAAGCTGTACTCGTATAATGGAAAATAAAATAATGGTAGTGTTTAATGGCTGGAGCATGCCTGATGATCAATCAACCCCTGCCACACACCCATAAGGTGGCTTGCAGGGTATCATGTACATGTAGATGAATTGAGGGGCACATCATAAAAAATTACATTCCCAACTTGTCGAATGACTACGTCCTGTGGAATAATTCGATTACATATGCACAGGTTTTTATTCTAAACGCGATAGAGTAACTTTCTGATTATAATAATTACTGCTCTCAAATAGGTATAAAGGTGCCTCGCCGAGTGCAATATTTGAAAGAAAGATATCTCAATAAAATTTCATATAAATTTCGAAGCGCTCACCGAAAGCTCATATCATAAAAAGTTTAAACTAAATAAAATAAAAAATAATCCTTTTAAAATTTACAGTACTGCCTGTAAGGTACGCTCCAACGTAGAAACAGATGCACTTACGTGACATGTGAACCTAGAATTGTTTTCCACTTGAAAATTTATTAAAATGTTCACTCGTAGACCCAGGATTACCACTCCAGCCACCTAAAATGAAAAACAAAGCAAGAACGGGAAAAGTGCGTCATCAACACCACCACCGACGAGAACGAAAAGAAGTACCGCGTGGCGGGGGAAGGTTGGGGTTAAGGGATAAGGGCATTAGGATGGGGTGATGGGACTACCAACTGATATATCCGCATAACACTTTCCCGCGAGATAAATGGGCCGGATAGTGATCCATTAAAAGTAGACGCGGCCAAACTGGGGGGAAAGGGGGAAGGGATGAGACGGAGGATTAACACGCGCCTCTGTCCCCTGCGTGAGCCCCCCAAGTAAGTATAGAAACAGGCGACGCTATCTCTCCTTCACAATCGGCGACGGAACAGGAGAGAGATATAGGAGGAACTTTCACTGAGAGAATGGCGGAGAGCGAAAGAGAATAGCAGAGAGCGATAATGAGAGAGAGAGAGAGCGAGAAGTGAAAAAGGTTTCAATGTTTCAGGAATATTAGTCCGCAAAGAATATTTAGTGATTGATAAAATTTCATCCAAAACTCTCATACGAGAATTGATAGTATAATGTCTATCACTTAGTGATAAAAAAGTGCATAGCAAAAAACAGTAATTGGAAGCTTTAGATAGCCTTCAAGGATGCAACTGTATTAAGGCTACCTTCTGAATTATAAACAATACACTGCGAAGCATTACGAACATAATAAAAAATTGACAAAATATTTGCACACAACGAATAAAAAAAAACATTCTTCTGACACATTCGTTGATTTTTTTACATAAATTTTACAAAAAAAACTCGAACGTCTGTCTGAGAAAACAACCATTTTTTTTAGCAAAAGCATAAATTTATGAAAACTTCTTTCTCTTTTTAGAATTTCGGGTAACATATTAAAAGCGTTTGGTCCCATATACAACTCTTCTGTACATCTTTTAAATAGTTCCAAATTAGTTTTGGGCACGTATACTTGCCACTTTTTTGTCATAAAATAAAAATGACATTCGGATTTTCCTGAATCCTATACTCTAAAATAATTGTATCTAAACATTACTTCGATATCGGCTCCAATTATCATGATGAGACTTCATATATTGAGGGTTTTAGGCACGAGAACGTCATTGGGCCGGGTTTGATCTTCAGGAAAATTCTTTAAGGTACCAATTTTGAGCCCAGAAATAATTCCTGGGCCAAATCATGAAAAGTATGGGAATTGATATCAATAATCCTATTGGTACAAATAATAACAATACACCGAAAAATCTTTTAATGTGGTAAAATTGGGCGCTTTTCAATCACCTCGCGCATTGTGTTGGCGCACATCGTAGCAGATGGGAAAAACTGAGCGCACCTACATTGAGTCAACGATAGGAAATATCTGCGCTAAAATGTTTTTAAAAAATGGAGGGACGATATTCAACCTCTAAATGGAAGTGGTTGTTAAACTCATCTATTGAAAGATAAAACTCCAAAATATTATTTTTCAATTAATTATCATAATTACGTTAGAAAAAGAAGTATTCCTGTTTCTACGGATACATATTTCACCACTATCATTAGTTCTGTCCACCAACGCAGACCATCAACGGTAAGAACGTATTTCAATCAGCTTAGCCCGGATGATGAAAAAAATGTTGAATGCAACACACTCTCCGTGAAACAAATTGAAACATGTTTAGCGTAGACGCATGAAAGGAAAGCACCCATATTCTCATCATATTTCCTCCATTCTACAGTACGCTCACGCCTGAAAAACCTCCAATTATTTGTCACGTTACTCATTGAAGTATGGTTTTTACGTGTATCTGAAATACTAAAAGTAGAACTTGTCAAATGGAATTAGTTCAATGCATTCGTATATTGCTCCGAGCTCCTACTTTAGCTCGGAAGGAAGAGAGGGAAAGTTTGATAGGAGACGCCAAAGCGTAGGAAGAATGATCTGGAATGCCTCCCTGGGGTCTTCCTTTATCTGACCACGCGACGTGCAGCCATTCTTTCCAACGCTTCTCCTAACTCGGAAGATCAGTACTACTCCCACTGCGGGTCCCTCTCTAGTAAGTGCTCGCAAAATAGCTCCCCCCCCCCTACAAACAGGAGGGAGCGTGAAGGAGGGGGCGGGTGTAGTGCGAGGAAGAGTATGGTGTGGGTTTGGACCCAGAAGAGAATGGGTTTCACACGTCACATCACCCTATCCCACAGACAAACGAAACGCCTCAGCGGAGAGAGAGAAACAGAGAGATTTACGCCAATTCCTCACTCACAGCCCCTTCCTCCTCCCCACACCTCCGAGCAGTGGTCCCTCCCAACCCTGATCCTTCCTTACCCACGGAAGGTTCTTCGACCCCCCCTGATATAAATGAAAAAAAAATAAAAGCGAATAAACCACGCCACCCACGTAACACACTCTCGCCCATGGAAGCTTACCCGCGCCGACGCAACAATAAATTCGTTTCCAACGGCTAGTTTCGAAAAGCCGTTTTATTCGCGCCGACGGATATCTCTGATGGTGTTAATGGCCCGGCTGCGTGTCAGGTAAATGGAGCTGTAATAGAAAATGTGAAGAGGCGAGAGAGTATTCAGCCACTGACTTAAGTCTAAGCACTCCACACCCTAGTGTCTAAGGAGAATGGATTGTTTAGTTAGACTATAGGAAAAGTTATGTCCAGGATAATCATCACCCGATTTCTACCAAATAAGTTGGTAGGTCTAGGGACATTCCTGCTTACGACCTACTCGACCGGGGGCGTCTCTGGCGTTTCCGTAACAATACTGTCAATTTTGAAATGCTAAACCCACATTAAACTCTTCCCTCCCTTCTTAAGGAGGTTCAACCACGACTATGGCAGTCAAAACAAATACTAAATTGCAACTTTTTGTTTAACTGGTTTTAAAAATTCTGCTTTCACTGATGACATGCGTTTGCTATTGGAAACCATCATTAAAACACAAAATATGGAGATTATTACACGACTATATTTTCAAGAACACAATTTTTAAGCCATAGATGCCGACTGCTGAGTCATTTCTCAATGATCCTATATTTACTTCACCTCTCGCAGTAATTAGCTAATAATTTACAAAAACATAAGGTGGTAAGATGCATCTATTTTATTTTAAGTCAAAATCCCGGGAGTTTTCGCACCTTGTAAACATTTTTTGGCGTAAATTGTATTTATATTAGATAGAAATATACTATTTCTCATCGTGTTTCTCCGATTTTCCCATTGACGACCAAGTAATTTCAAGTTCAATTTGCGAGAAAAATTGCGTGGAAAGGTAAAATGTTTTCAATTTGTTTTATCAGACCTAGGACATGTTTTTGTATAAGTACCCAGAATATGAATTAAATAACATCAATGTCATTTTACGGTAGAATCATATAACGGTAGTATCATCGCTTTGGCTTAAAGAAATTCAATTCAATATCAGCAACTTCAAGGCGTCAAAAATGAATGTAGAGCTTATAATTAATCTAAGACATCATCGTAGAAATATTTTACTGCTTGCCCTTTCAGAAACACGGGAATTCAATGTTCGGGTATTCTTACATTGGTCATATGGGAGGTAATCAAGACAGTCATAAATAAATTTACTTTTAAATAATATTTAAAACCATGCGATTCCAATATTGAATTAAATTAAGATGCACATAATAAAGCCTTTTAAAACTTTTCTGAAGCTTTTGTAAAAATCTACACAGAATTTAAACTATTGTAAGCGAAAACCGTACACTATGCGAAGATGAATGTTAGAATCAATAGGATGAATACTTAAATCGACACGGTGGAGAAAAACACGGCAACAATGCATTCATCTTTTTTCATTCATTAATTTATCCAATAGAAGGAGATATAAACGAATAAATAAGCTAAGTATATAAAAGGCTACGCGTACATAAGTATGATTTAGTTTCTAGGCGTAGTGATTCAGTATTGCGCCAATAGATGGCAGGCGACCTCTCATAAACGTTCTCTGATAACTGACAAATAGCGCGGACGTGTGCATTTTTCAAAATACATGCATGATTAAAAAAAATAAGTTTTAATAATTCTAACGAACTGTAAAAGAGATTTTAAAGTTATTTAAGCATTATTTATTAATAATTAAACCACACATTACATAAGCCGCACAATTTATATTTTATTATTTAATTTTGGGCTATTTCGCCAATATGTTACCCTGTTTCAGCAGGCTTTTCAACTAGTGCTCAATAACAGCGATGGTCTCCGGAAATTACAGATTTCAGAAACAAATTAAATCAACAAGGAAAAAACACAACAGCAACAACTGCTCGAAGAGAAACAGAAGATGTACAAGAGCAGAGGATGTCAAAATCTTTAGTGCCGACAGTGAATACTGAAAATCGTAGACAAGTCTTAGGCCATTCGTAAACCACTTTTAAAATAAATACAGAAGGAGAACAGTCATAAAATATCTCAGAAATAACTTTATATTGGCACGCTTTTAGGTGCGAAGAAGATAATGATGGCCCTACAACGTGCTTTTGTTGTTAGTACCAAACATGAACCTTTTTCAGCCCCGTTATTTCATGGAAATGTTTGGGTTCCCGAACAATGGAAATATAGTCAAGAGTGATGACAATACTATTTTAATCGCAGAGGTAGACGGAGAGGCGATGATGTCATCAAACAGTAATCTGACAACCGCAATGCTACTCCCTGTTCTTTCCTTTCTTGCCTTTGGATAGCATGGACTGGTGGACGCATTAGCGGAACTAAAGCAAAGATATCTACCTTCCGTTGAAAATTTAAGGTATCTCTTGAAACATGTATCAGTTACATGGAGATACTCGATTTTACTAAGGTTTTTCACTGGGAATACGAATTACTATTAGTTTAAATAAATAAAAAATATGTATACGAAGAATGCATTTTCATGAAGTAAATGCATGCTGATTACAAGTGAGTTAACACTGGAACACATTGTTAAATAGCAAAATAAGCACCTCAGCCCGTAAGCCCTAAGGTGAATCGAGGGGGGGGGGGGCAAAGATGTCGGACAAGGCACGCCTACGTTAGAGCTGCAAGCATTGGCTAACATAGCAAACGTCCTATCCCTCTGCCTCAATGGATTTAATAATTAATTTAAGCATTCAAACGCTATATTAATGCTACTTCGCAAGCAGATTTAAGAGAGAGTATGGAGATTTACTACATTTTTGTGAAGTCACATCGTTTTTTTTAATCTTCCGATATTGTGAACCTAAACCACTGCAAAAGCACTACTACTGCCATAAGGATGATTCCGCCGCGACTGTGAGTGTCAAAACAAATATCAAACTCTACCTTTTTTTTTGTATAATTTTAAAGCATTTTCACGCACTTTCACGCATGGAAAGCTTTAGCTATTAAAAAACAAATGAACACACAAGATATGCAGATTATTCGAGGATTTAAGTTTTAATGGGCATTTTTCTGGCATAGGAAGCGATTGAAGTACCTTTTCTATAAAAATAAAGTTTTGACTTCAAGATATTTAATTATTTGCTAATAAATCAAAAACTAAGACAGATTGGTACCTTAAATTTATAAACTCAAGTTCCTGTGAGAAATCGATTCTATTAACAGTCTCTCAAGCAAAATTGATACTAATATTTGACTATTAAACTAATTTACTATTTTTAATTTAAAATACTATTTTTACCTATGTATCACGCATCATCGCATTTAACACGATGGTATTTGAGTCCACTATGTGAAAAATTTAGCGTGGAAAGGTAGGACCTTTTTCTTCGTATAGGCAGAGGTAATGAGGGGCGATGGGTTGCTAAAGGCCGTGGTAGAGGGAAGGATATTGGGTGAGAGGGGAAGGGGAAAAAAGAGATTAGGTTATATGGACGGGATGAAGGAGGATAGGATGTATGCTGGGATGGTGAAAGTAATATTTTGGGTAGATAAGTCCCTGCACTTGCAAAAATCTAGTTTATTTTTACTCCCATATAAACCTACCTTAACCGTTATCTTACTACTAATAATAATATTCTAACGGAGAACATGTTTTTCTATTAAGAGGCCTGAAAATGAATTAAATGACATTTAACTAGTTTACGGAGGAATCAACTAATCATCCTAAATTGCTATTTTTCTCACGCCTCAACCTTGCTTACCGAAGTTCTCCCTAGTGTTCACCTCTTCAGTATGTCGTTACTGTTTCATAAGTCCTCCAGCTTTTTTAGATTCCTGATCTAAATTTCGTCCATATGCTTCTGCACTTCTCATTCCAAGTCAAACACTTCCTCTCCAACTAGCTTACTCTGTTCATTCTTCTCCACGCCCATACTACGAAAGCCTCCAGTCTACACTTACCTACCTTCCGTAGCAACCACAATGCTGAGCCACACAAGGCTACGCGCCATATTACGGTTTTAACCGATCTTATATTTGCTCAAATTTTCTCTCATCTTAGTTTACATTTAGTTAGTTCATTCCATTTCCTCAGTAATCTCCCCTTCTCTTATCAAATTGTTCCTTCCCTAATTCTTCTATAAAAATCATGATATATTTATAAAAATATGTCATCCTTCTCATAATGCCAATTTACCTTCAGAAATCGTTTATAATTTTTCAATTTTCCATAAAGTAAACCGTAAAAGACATGCTTTAAGGGGCAAAATAGGCCTCAAATGGAAAAAATATTGCCTCGAATAGTAAATATGCGCGTCAGCTATGTAGTATAAATGCAAAAGATCGGATTTCAATAGCACGTGCAATCTCAAACCTTGTAAGGATAGGGATTGGAAATAAAAAATTCAAAACCCATGACAATTTGCATATTTAAATCTGTAATTAGGTTAGTAGTAGGCCATCTACCTCATTCAATTAGATCTAAAATGTATTCAGAACTTAATGCCGCGCATTTCATGCCGAGGTATAATAGATTTTCTGTAGCAAAGCCAAAGTTTTATCGCACCGCTTAACGAGGCATTAACAAAGGAACACAGCAATCCAACTAGTTTTCAACGGGAGAAACGATACTGAGAGCTGATAAAACGCTGCACGGAGGGATTGCAAATGTAAAAAAGCCGGTGCATCCGAGTGGGAGACAAAAAAACGCATCTTTCAACTCCGATCCACCTCGAGTAAGTTTCACGAGCGCAAGGATACAAGGAAGAGCCGACGAAAGTCACGAAAAAAATAGCTGACGCGACGTCTCAGGACATAATGTTTCGAGCGGTAACATCTTGAGGAAGAATCAAGGTGGAGTGGCAAATAACACGCGTGGCGTGTGGATTACGTCCTTTCACGACTGTGAGCCCCGTCGTGTCTTACTACTTCTTTTTACGCGCACCTGCCACTATGAGATTAATCATATAAACGTGTTTTCCTTGAGATTTTGTGGAACAGTTTCAACATTTTTATAATGAAAGAAGAACATTTAGTACTTTCTACTGTTTATTTGAAATACAAAGATTCATACAAAGTGTATCAACAATTTACGCCAGAATAAATTAAAACAATATATTATTGATAGTATTATAGTATAGATAGATAGTATAAATGTATTAATTGCAGAGGGGGCCATCGCCCTGCAACCCTCTCCCCCCCCTCTCACAGATAATCAGGGGGGGATCACAGATTTGAAAAGTGACGGCGGAAAAATATAAACGTATTTTCCTCGAGAACGAAGAGTGTAGTCGGTCTGGCAGTTCAGCGAGAGGATTCTGATGGTGACGCTGGAAAGAGAGGCTACGGACACCGTGATAGTGCAGGTCTACTTCAAGCCATACGGAAGAAGAAATCGAAAAAAGTGTACGAACAAATGGAATGGATGCTCGGAGCAATGAAGGGAAAATATAAACTTATCAAAAGGGGTGACTGAACCACATTGGTGGGACAGAAAAAAGAGGGAAGAAGCGCAGGAAATTTAGGACCAGGAAAAAATACGCCGAATGAGAAAGTCTTGTAGAGTTCTGCAATTAATACAACATAGTTTTAGCAAACACCGTCTTCGAGCAACATCGGCGAAGAAGGTACACATGCAAAATAGAGGCTAAAATTAACAAAGGAGTGAGAAAAGAAAGCAACCTCTCACCAACACTGCTCAACATGTACTTGGAGGAGACAATGCGAGAAGCACAAGTAATGGGACTAAACGGAATTAAGATTAACGCAGATGAAATTAACATGCTCCGCTTCACAGACAATACTGCAATCATTGCAGGAAATCGTGTTGATCTTCAAAGATCACTGGACTAAATGGACAGAGTTCTTCAAGAATATAATATGAAAGTAAACAAGAGGAAGACCAAAATCCGAGTATGCGGAAGAGAGACGCTGAATGCAGAAGTCACGCTAAGAGGAGAGAAATTAGAGCAAGTGAATTCCTTCACCTACCTCGGAAACACCATCACGTGGGACTGAGGAAATACAATGGGCATCAAGCGTTGAATAGCCCATGCTAAGAATGCATTCATGATGAAAAGAAGGCTACTGTTTTCAAAGACGATAAGACTAGAAACAAGGAAACCATACGTAAAAACATTCGTGTGGAGCGTGGCACCCTATGGATCGGAAGCATGGACTATTCGAAAAGCAGACCAGAAAAGATTAGAAGCATTCGGAACCTGGTGTTGGAAGCGGATGCTGAAGATCAAATGGACGGATAAATACGAAGTGAATAAGTTTGCTAAAGAGTAGAAGAGGAAAAGAACATATGTAATACTATAAGTACATAAAAGAAGAACCAGATGAATTGGGCACACCCTAAGGCACAATGAGTTTGAGAAGAATATAATTGAAGGAAAACAAAGAGAAAAGTCCCACAGGTAAATCCAAGAGATGAATATCTAGACCAAATAATGAGGAAAGTACATAAGAACTATCAGGGAGTAAGGGAACCAGCATTAGATCGGGAGGGATGAGGGCTGCAGTCAACAAATCGATTGAACGACCAATGATGAGTATTATCCACACAAAACTTTAACACCGACCATCATTTTATCTTGAAAATTAAATTATGAAACCATGGCCGGTATAAATTTTGGAGTGTAAATCATAGAAATGCGTCGAGTGAAGCGTTTACATCTCAAATAAACAGTGAACCGTAACAAATGTTATTGTTTCATTTCAACAGTATCGCACTCGTTTTAAATCTTTACCACGCCAAAAACTAGCGACAAAGATAATAGTTTAATCACTTCGTCACCGAAAGAAACATTTACTAATTTTAGATGATTGTTGCACGAAGTTACAATGAAGTTTTAGAGTCAGATAAAACTCTTAATATTTAAGATGATGCCCAACAAAAATAATTAAGTGTGAAAGGTGATTTCGTAAGACTTCAATTAGAAGACCAAATTTTGAAAAATTAAAAATGGAATCAATAGAGATTAAATAATCGATATATAACTCGTTTAAATAGTTATTGTGAAACTAATTAAAATTACATGACTTTTATGATGAGAAAAATATACAATAGCCACTCATTAGTGACTAATTATGCTCATTCATTCCAATTATTCATTATTAGAAATTTTTATGAATTTCTTTGCCAAACACTGACCCATTAGGAGAACATTTGTCACACTGAAATTAAAGACAAACAATCTTTCATAACCGTGATTAATTCATCGTTGGTATTCCGTCAACTGAATGGTAGGTCTTTGGGTTAACGATTTATTCAGAAAAACTATTAGTATTTTCCATATAAAATTCTTATAATAAATAATATACATATTCCCTTTAATTTCTCTCAGCTGACCCATTAAAGCCTATTACCCTCATTAAATACAAAGTATATAATGAGTATTTCATGATTTACAGAAACAATACATCATGCCTAGAAAAACCGTACGTACTTGCTTGAATAATTAAGTTCTTCACTTAATTTGGCTAAATAATTAAAACCTTTCTTTAATTTTAATATGAAACAATGAAGTAAGATAATTTAATTTGCATTTTAATAAAATATTGTTGCAATACTTGTGAAATGAATAGTAAAAATACGTCAATTCACGTCAGGGGCATTCTTTGGGAGTTTTTTAGTCACGTAAATGCATGGAATTAGCAGCGAAAGTGCAAAACCATCTAAAAATACCATTCTTCTCCATTCTCTACCGCGCTTAGCAAACATTATCATTCCCAGACACAATTGTTTTTTATCGTATTGGGTCCTCCAACACTCTTGAGTATTAAATATTTTAATCGGGAGAAAATGGCAGACTGAATAGAGCATAGCAAGCGAGCACTTTATTAGGTTTTCGGAAACATTTCTACGGCCGGTGAACATTTTAGGGCAGATTAATGACGTGTTAAGGGCATAGACCCCATCGCATTACAAAAGAGAGTGACTTGGAGGGAGAGAGTCAAGTTTTATCAAGGAAACTTAAAAGAGAAAAGCGAGATAAGGAATACCCTCCACTGTCGTGTACTGTACCTGTCACGGACGTCGGAAAGTCCTGTCACATTAGGAATTACATCCATTTTACGATGTTCCGTATTCTCCGGGGTTTAGAAAATAATTATTCTGGGCTTGATATTTTTCCTAACCGGCCAGAGTTTTTACAGACATTCCGGAAAAGGGTTAACCGAAATGTCTGGTTGATTCGCTTATCAAGCAAGCACGCAGTCCTACGCTTCCTTCCACAAATAAACGTGACATTTCTTTAAAAAGAATTCCTTTCGTGAATGACTGTAGTGCTTCTCCAATGGGGTCAATTTAGTTACCTGAACACGCAGCCGCACAGGAACGAGAGCGCTAAAAGTGGCCGCAAGGACCTCTAAAGATTTAAAGAGGGCCAACGCAATAAGAAAAACCCTACTTTCATTTTCATCTCGCTTTCCAGAAATCCTTTCTGCACCTAAGCTAAGTTTTCGTGAAGTTAGTCCCAAATTTGAACCTAAAGTCGATGTCCCATGGTCAAATTTGGATACAATTAAAAATAGTATGAGATGTACTAAAACGCTAATAATCCAACGTATTTCTCTGCCGTTGACTTTTTCTTTAGCTCCTCGAACTCTTCATTTCCCTCCTCTGCGTTTTATTACCCCCTCTATTACCCCCTTCGATATGTCGTTACCACACTTTTAAGTCTTCCTAGCAGCTTAGTTCGCCCTATCCAATCCTTGACGTTCAGCATCCAATATTCAGTATGATGACTTGAGTTCGATATACTGTACAGAAATATCGAACTAAGTAGTATGAATCGGTCTTACGGCCTCTTATCCACGCACATCCTCTCTCCACAATGACCATATCCCTGAACATCGAAGCACATCGCACCATATCAGCGTCATAACAAATATTATGTTTACATAAATATTTGCTTAGAGGCACCCTCTTTCATTACGTTTATCTAGTCCATGCCAATTCGGCCAATGCAACAGTAACCGTGAAATTACAAGATGAGGTTTGACAACAGTGCATTGGAATTTTTTTTTCGCCAAATATTCGTAAGCATAAATAGGAAAATCCATCAACTATTTCGTCTACCGGCAAAATTTCGAGCATGGTTCCGTGAAACCAAAGTCTACCACGCATCGACCGGTGCCACAAAATTACGCATTCCTTTTATTCCTTCACCACCGTCCTCGGACATTAAAATGCAGTATAAAAACAGTTTTACGCTCATTATCGTCGATAACAATCAAGGAAACGGCAAATTTTGAGTTCAGTAACTGTTTTCCTGATAAACCAAAACTTGCACTGCAGTTATGGATTCCAAGGCGGGCTCAGTTTAACGAGGGCCACGTCATAAAAGAACCAATCCCGAAAAATATTTCGATTCCGTCCACTTAATTCCGAATCCATCAAATCTCGAGGAAAGGGAAAACATTTGCGGAGACACGACATGGGAGATGGAACGAAAGGAATAAAAAGCGGGCACCATGTCGTTAAAGCTCGGGTTTTCCCCTCGACTGCCCAAACCGACATATTTCCCTCAGGTCCAATGGAAAATACAGGCATAAATAATGAGTGGTTCATTAAAACTCTTAGAGAAACCTTAGATACAATAAAAAAAGATTCGTCCATTTTGATACGCGTAACATTTCCCCGATTAGTCACATATTTTCATGTACTTTCGGAGAACTACATACTACCTAAACGATCTGTTGTTTTAAATTATTTATCTCTTCAGCCCTTCTGCATCTACAGATCCGGACCCTTCACATTACTTCTACCATATAGCTCTTCAACATATTCCCTCCAACTATCCTGGATATTATCCCGTTTAATACGAGCCCATCTTTCCTCTTTTATCCTTCTCCTAAGGTATCGTTTACCACCTCTTACCACGTTTTCACTTTATTCTATGCTTCACTTATGTTCATCCCACTAGCTCCTGGTATTCTCTCTTTTTCAACCCTCTCAATGCTTCCACTTTCCACCTCTTTATCCTCCAACTTTTACAAAGACTTTTGAATCTAACATTATATATCATCATAACTAATTTATGATCTGAGTACACGTCCGCCCCCTGAATAGCTTTCCGATTTTTTTTACACTGTTTCTTAATTTATTTCTCACCATGTTGTAATCAATTTGATATCTCCAGGTAACACCCAGCATTATCCCTGTGTACCTATGACTGGGGTGATGTTTAGTCCAAGTGTTTGTTACTACTAATTTATTTCCCCTGGAAAATTCAACTGCCTTCTTCCCGCGGTCATTTCTTGTCACAAGCCCATACCCTCCCACTTAAAATCCCTCTCATCCCCCACCACTACATTCCAGTTGCCCATTACTATCAGGTTTTTCTAGCCCGGTACTTCTCGCATTTTCTCTTCTAGTTTTTCATACATCCCATCCATCTCTTCCTCCCTATGGTTGCTTGTAGGCATGTACGAGCTCGTACACCTGGACCATTATGAAATTCATCAGGCATGCATTTATTTATACCAAAAGTATCCTGTCCCTCACATCTCCTATTTATACTATCCTCCTCCCAAGTTTAGCAATCAGTACCAAATCTACCCCACGCTGACTTTCATCTCCCCTACTGTAGATTACCCTGTAACTATCACCCCAAGAACTATCCTCCATCTCACCTAGGAAAACCCCAAAGCATCTTACTTTCTCTATTTCCTGTTTAATATTTTCTAGCTTCCCAGCCCTCATCATTGTCCTAACGTTCCAAATTCCTATTTTTACTGCTACTCTCTCCTCTTTTTCTCCTTCCTTTCTCTCCTGTTCATTGTACCATCTGATGACAACGTTGTGCAAGGATATCGTGTGATGACGACCGCGGAGGCCTTGCCTCCCCCGCTGCCGGGTACGACACCCGCCCTAATGGGCGGCGTCCTGGCCAGGATTTTAATTATCTGTAATTGACTTTCATATTCAGGGTAATTGATAATTTATGAGGGATTCCCAATCCCACTTCCCCACGGTGTTTTTAACGTGACACACTCACGTGAACTACCTTACGTCTGGCTCCTACCCTTCGACCTATGGGTGGCCCTATCAGGAGCAATAAAATTAAGGATCAAAAGTAATTCATCCTGCCAGTCCAGCTCTAGAGGTCATTGGAACCCGCAAGCCCTTCCACCACGTCAAGGTTGTAGTCCAAGGGAAGGGATGCTAAGAATACGCCATGTAATATTGTTGGATATTCATGGTGTTCACCAGGTAAAAAAGGAGATTGGATTTTTTAGCCTTTTCCAGGAGGGATTAAACGCTCAAATGTCCCGTCGGCACGTCATTATTTATGTTATAGTTGAACCTTGACCCCACACAAGTTTTTAATTTTCTTAACGTTCGTGTTATTTTCGTACCTTTGTTTTAATAATACTTGAATAGAATATACATACAAACGCTTTTAGAAGCCTTTCCTTAAGGGAAATTACGCGACGTTAGCAGTCCAAAAAGCTACGCTTTTTCGTACAACGATTATTAAAAAAGTGATACAAATACCATTTCACGGGTAAAATAATCAAATGTAAGATGATCTTGGACCCCTATATCCCCCTACGTAAGGCGTTGTACGAGAAGCTCATAACCCCTCCCCCCTAAAGCGTCTTACGTAATACTAGAATGGCCCCTTAACAAGTGAGGGTCCATATTGCATGAGTATATCTAAAACCGTGGTCCAGCACCTTCGTCCTGAAGACTTCGACAGGAGTACCAGCGTAAGTAATGTTACTAAAAAGGTAACAGATGCGGAAGAAGACCCGGAAAATGAAGAAAATGCAACATTGAACTCCCCTCGAAGCCTACGATCGAATGAAAAATCACCCTTCACAAAAATCGAACACAACACTTTCCACAATCATTTTTCTCACTCCTCTCCCAACCTCATCGCCCCCTGGTTCGCGACACGCACGAAGGGTTCTCAACCCCTGTCGGACCCCTTTCGTTCACAAGCGAGGGTCTGACACAAATTCACGAATACAAAACCCCAACCCACACCAGCCATGACACCCCCGGGGGCGAGTCAATAGTAGTAGTGTAGGCCCGAGGTCATCGACTCCCTCCAATCGTCGCGGCGGCGAGAGGCGCGGCACCCGCCGCACCCACCCGCTCGACATGGGTGGGAGGAGGGTGCCGGGCGGCACACGAGGCAGTGCTCCCACGCTCCGAACCAATGGTAACTTACTCGCGGGAGTGGGAGAGAAGGAGAGAGTGGCTTTATCCTTATCGCGCCTTCGCCTTTTACACGAGGCCAGACTCCATCACTCAAGGCGCCCGCGTAAAGTGGGGAAGCCGGGTCCAAGAAACGAATGAATAAATAAATAAAATCCTAGACAACGCTAAATCTTTCGATCATACGCGAGTCTCTACCTATCTCGATCCACGACGCCAACGTTCGAACAAACCAAACACACTCCATTAAGTGTCATATTATTTTCATGACCCATGCTACGCGATAAATTCGAAGAACAACCGTAATACATATGACGCTATTGAAGAAAATAAAAAAGGGATAAGGTAATGAAAATTCAGAAAATGTATCCTACAAAATTACAGTATGGATAAAAAATAATAAGTATAAGTATAGTAAGAAAAACTATAGGTATTTATTATGATACCTTTGGGCAAATTCTGATAAAATTTGGTCGGCCCCGGTGGCTGGGATTAGCAGGTCCTCGCCTGCTAATTTGAGGGTCGTGGGTTCAAGTCACGCCTGAATGTATTTTTACCACTCATGACACGAATGTTTATGCTCGCCCGTCTTTACTAATTGAACGCACACTATGTAAAAGGCCTGCAGAACTGTTTCCGGAAATCTGTGAATAAATAACTAAAACTCAAACCTGAATTTAAAAACGATTGGAGCTATTATACTACGGCCTAATCAAATATTAACTCCGAAATGAAATGAAAATGTGAGAAAACAATGGAAACACTTACTTGCAATTTCAAAAAATAGATTAATGAAACTATGCGTGAAACTTTCTATTTTAAATGCAGTTGTACTGATTTATGTGACAAATATTAGTGTTTAGAAGTATTACCAAAAGATAAACTAATAACATCCTATGCAAAATCGTAAGAAAAATATTTCGAAATTAAAAATTAAAACTAGCTAAATATTCTCCGCTAGTTAAAAAAAATCATCGTTTGTAACATATCTAAATTCGAACATACCAAAATTCTACACGGAATATGGAAGAAAAGCAAACTATGTCTATCTACCAACAGTCTCCAACGAGCTGCAAAAAGAATTTAAAAAATAAATAAAAGGAAAATTGGAAGGAGAAATAAAAAATGGTTATCGATGCAAAAATTGTAATATAGAAAAATTCTCGGACCCGAGAGGAATTTGATAAACCTTGGAACCTGCTGATAAGCCCTCACTAGCAGAAACAACGAAAACAAAAGACTAAAGTGGATCTTAAGGTGGTTTCACTATAAAATGACATAAATGCTATTTAATTCATACTTTGGATACTCACAGAAAACATGTCCTTATCTAATACGACAAAAATGCTATCTTTCCGCACTATTTTTCTCGGAAATTGAACTTGAATTAACGTTGTGGTAAATGCGATAGTGAGATACTCCTGGGAAATTGATTAAAAATAAAATAGATACATTTTACAGCGTTATTTTTTGTGTTATTAACCAATTACTGCGATGATTGAAGTCAAAATGAGGTAATTCCATATATTTGACGCTGCAATCGGCTTCCATGGCTTTAAAAGAGTATTCAATAAAAATATATTCGAGGAAAAATCTGCAAATGTTGTACCTTAATTTTGATTTTCAATGGCTAGGGCATGTCATCAGTAAAGGCAGGATTTATTAAAGCACGTAGAGAAAATGTTGGAATTAAGTATTTGTTTTGACTCAAACTGTCGCGGTGTAACTTCCGTAAAACAAATTTATTAACAAACCGTAAGGTAGAAACAAAACAATAAAAATTACATGGATCATGATTTTAAACGCATTTTATAAATATGCATATGTTGTTGTATATGGAATATCATGACTGTAATAGAAGTTTAAAAATGTAAAGGCAATAAATGTATACTCGAAATAATAACTAAAACTTGATAATATTTTACATAAAACAAAATAATCTTTTAATAATAATAAGTACACGAGGAATGTGGACTGAGTACGAACACTATTACTTTGCGGTACCGTATGCACGGTTATTCTTGAGAATACCTAGTTTCCTAAAAGCAAAAGGGGAGTGAAAACTTCTCGAAAAAGAAAATGGAAGTTCGATAAAATGCAAAAAGGTTTGCAAAGGTGTTATGGAGATGGTGGATGGGAGACAATTCGAATTGTATGCGGGTCCCTGACGGTAAAACTGCGCTGTATGCGCAGCATCTAGCCGAGGAAGGCCTATGGCATTCTTCTCGGTGAAATCGACGAAGCCCACATCGGGATTAGTCTAATATTAAGCACATTCTAAGTTCAAGGGATCATCAGTTTAATATCCCATCCGAGGCTCAGAGTACTAAGCTTGAAGTGCAATTAACGCAGCACCCAATTAGGGACTTAAAAAAAGATGGGTGGAAGGAAACTGGGATGTGAAGTCGCAGCTTCACTTACCTTACACCCTTTCCTTTTCCCAGGCCTCTTAAATCTGATCCAACCGGGGGACTTACCATTAATGAGGGTTTCTACAATGTTTACTTCATTTTTTTGTCATTTCATTCAATTCTATATCTTAACCTTCACATTATATTTTTGCATTTGTACTTAACAATTATTACAGATTTGACACTAATACAAATCTTCTTACTTTTTGCCTTGATAATTGCGTACATTTGTTTATTTCACATATTTTTGGAGGCGCGGTGTTTGTTCCACATTCCGACCCATGTTTTTCTCCTTCTCCTTGTACATCTTCTTCTCTCCTCTTTTCTTCTCCTATTTTTTCGTGGCTTCATTTGGTTGATGATTTTATTATTTACCCAACCTCTTTATTCTTTTTTCCTTTTACACAATATTGTATTAGTTCTTTCATGGAGCTCGTATTTTCTCCCAATTGTAGCCCTAAAGTTATTATCCAGACTACAACTTTCGATTTTATGCTATATAGTATCTTTGCTCATCGCAATCACTATTTTTACTTTTTCCGATATTCTTCAGATAACTTTCCCGGATACTTTAGATAGCCCGGAATCGAGCCCGGGAATTCTGGGAGGAGGAGATCGGGTTGGTTTGATAGCTATTAGCGCCATTGAGGACAAGTGAGTAGGTAGGTAAGGGAAGAACTCATGGCATTCACACAGTTTAACGTCGCATCCGACGGACGGAGTATGTACTTCACTTGAAGAATTCTCCTCACTGGATCCAAGTAGGGATAAAAAATCAACATACCACTGAAAAATCTCCGCCACCGCCGGGGTTCGAACCCGTATCTTCAGGATGAGCAGCCATGCAACAGACCCCTTCCCAATTTGAATAGTTGAATGGTGATTATAATTAATTTTTAGACTCAAAACCACATAGTAAATGAATAAAACATAGAAATAACATGAAAAACTTTCTCCATATAGATCATTATGGTTTCAGCGAAAGATTAAATACGATAACTTGAATTTTCTTTCGTACTACGCCATCACATGCATTTTCCTATCAATTTTTTAATTAAAAAAATGAAAGATTAAAAAAATTACTTTCACCCGGTTTCTATTTGGTTAAAAATGGGTATACTATTTTATTTATTATGCTCTGTATGTCAACCCCAGATTATAGGTGAGAATAAATTGAAACTATAAGGTAAAATAGCGCACAGGAATATTGAAACCATCATAAAGCGCAATCGGCCACATTGATTGGTTCAGATGTGTTTCACTTTCGTGTTTCAAGGAGCCACCTGCTCTTTTTTTCATTCATTTCATTCATTACAGTAATCTACCGGTTAGAGGTAGGTTGTGATGAAAGTCAGAGAATATCCAACGAACTCTTACACGTGCTGTGCCCTTTCTACCTCTTGTATTTCTTTCTTCATCTCAGCATAAGTCCTACCTTTCTTCATCCCGTCCATAAAACCGATTCTCTTCCTTCCCCTTCCCCGCTTACCCAATATCCTACCCTCTATCACGATCTTCAGCAAACCATCGTCCCTCATTACCCCTTCCAGCCACCTACCCTGCCTTCCCCTAATCTCATCTATAAGTTTCCTCTCCTCGCCCACCATGTCAAGCACTTCCTCATTTGTCTTCCTTTCCGTCCAACGCACCTTCTCCATCCTCCTCCACACCCACATCTCAAAGGCCTTCAGCCTATTTTCGTCTTCCTTTCTCAAGGTCCACGTTTCCGCCCCATACAACGCCACACTCCATATCAAGCTCTTTACTAGCCTCTTTTTTACATCCTTACTTAAGGTCCCCGTCATCAGCTCCCTTCTATTATTGAACGCTTCCTTCGCTAGCGCTATTCTCCTCCTAATGTCTTTGCTACTATGTCCTCTTTCTTCTAGCGTACTACCCAAGTAATTAAATTGTTCTACTTGCTCCAGTTTGTGACTTCCTACTCTTATCACCAGCTTCGCTTTCTTTGTCCTACCAAATCTCATTACTTTTGTTTTCCTATTATTTATCTTCATTCCGTATTTCTCACACTGCTTTTCCAGTGCATCTACTAAAGTTTGCAGTCCTTTCGATGACCGACTCACCAACGCTTGGTCGTCTGCGAATCTAACCGACTTTATCCACTGGCCTCCTACTTTCATTCCCACGTCTAGCTCATCCCATGCCTCTCTTACCATTTCCTCAGCATAGATGTTAAAAAGTAAAGGCGACAACGGGCACCCTTGCCGCACCCCGCGACCTATAACTGCCCACCCTGATTCACCGTCCGCTACCCTTACCTGAGCCCTCTGCCCAATATATAAGTTTCGGATGAGTCTCCTATCACGCCAATCTATTCCTATTTTCCCCAGTATCTGCATTAGTTTCTCCCAGTTTACTCTGTCAAACGCCTTTTCGAAATCTACAAAACAAGCGAAAACATCCTGATTATGCTCTATGTTTCTATCTATAAGTGTCCTCATTACCGCAATCGCATCTCTGGTTCCCCTCCCCTTCCTAAACCCAAATTGGTCATCGCCTAAATAGCACTTTGCTCTACTCTCCAACCTTCTATTTAGTATTCTAAGCAACACTTTTGCTGCGTGCGAAATTAAACTGATTGTTCTATACTCCTCGCATTCTGACGCTTTCTTCTTTTTCGGGATAGGTATTAATACTGTTTTCACGAAATCCTCTGGCCATACTCCTTCCTCGTAGATCCTGCGAATAAGTTCGAAAAACGATTTTCTCCCCTTACTACCTAGATTCTTCAGTAGCTCCGAAGGTAGGTTATCGGTTCCCACGGCTTTTCTACCCTTCATCTCTCTTAGTGCCCTCTCTATTTCACTCTCAAGTAACTCTGGTCCGAGGTTATCTTTATCTATTGTTCCTTCGTCCTCTAGATCTAGGCTAAGGGGTTTATTCTCGCTGTCATATAGCTCCTCTACGTATTTTCTCCACCTTTCTTGGATATCTTCCTGTTCGATTAATATCTTTCCTGTTTTGTCCTTAACCTTTGGTATCGCTTGACCTCTCTTACCACCCGATAACATTTTCACCTTGGCGTACAAAGCGCCCACTTCCCCCTCCTCCTGCATCTTTTCCATTTGCTCACATTGTCCCTTCCACCAGTTTTCTTTTGCCCGATTGGTCACTCGCCTGAGTTTATTATTCAATTCCTTGTACTTCCTCTTCCCTACGTCGGTGTTCACGTTTTTCCATATCCTTCTCTCCTCCATTTTCTTTATCATTTCTTCTGTAACCCACTGCTTCTTAACCCTCTTCTTTTCCACCGTTCCTATTGTTTTCTCTGCCGCTCTTGCGATGCCTGTTTTTATAACCTCCCATCTCTTCTCTATGGTTCCCCTCCGCTTCTCTTCACCTATGTTCTTTTCTACTAGCTCTTGGTATTCCCTCTTTTTCAACCCTTTCAATGCTTCAAGGTTCCACCTCTTTATCTTCCTACCTTTACAAAGCCTTTTGAATCTAACTTCACACTTCATCATCACCAAGTTATGATCCGAGTCCGCATCCGCCCCTGGATAGCTACGAGAGTTTTTTACACTGTTCCTAAATCTCTGCCTCACCATTATATAATCAATTTGGTATCTCCCAGTGTCACCCGGCATTTTCCATGTGTACCTACGCCTGGGGTGATGTTTAAACCAAGTGTTTGTCAGTACTAATTTATTTCTTCTACAAAATTCAACTGCCTTTTCCCCGCGATCATTTCTTCTTCCTAACCCAAACCCTCCTACTTCTAATCCGTCCCTCCCTTCTCCCACCACTGCATTCCAGTCACCCATCACTATCAGGTTTTTCTTCCCCGGCACTTCTCTAATTATTTCTTCTACTTGCTCGTACACCTCTTCCACCTCTTCCTCCCTATGGTTGCTCGTAGGCATGTATACCTGGACCAGTACGAAATTCGTCGGGCGTGCTTTTATTTCTACCACTAGTATCCTGTCGTTCACCTGTTCAATGTTTACCACCCTCAGTCCCAACTTTGTGTTCAGTACCATGCCTACCCCCCGTTGACTCTCATCTCCCCCACTATAGATCACCCTGTAGTTATCACTCCAATAGTCCCCGCTATCCTTCCATCTAACCTCGCACAATCCCAAAGCATCTATTTTTCCTTATTCCATTTCCTGCTTAATATTTTCTAGCTTCCCGGCCCTCATCATGGTCCTTACGTTCCAAGTTCCTATTTTTACCACTGTTTTCCTCCTCCTCTTCCTCTTTTTCTTCTTCTTTTCCCTCCTTTCCTTTGTATCTTCTGATGATGATTCTGATTCTGTGCAAGGATTTCGTGTGATGACGACCGCGGAGGCCTTGCCTCCCCCGCTGCCGGGCACGACACCCGCCCTAGTGGGCGGCGTCCCGTAGTTGCCAGGAATCAGATCTCTTTGGATGACTTTCATGTTCTGGGAAGTGATAGTTGAGAGGTATCCCACGCGACTCAACGGTATTTTTAACGTGACACCATCACGGAACTACCTTTCGTCTGGCTCCTACCCTTCGACCTATCTGGCATGGGTGGCCCTACCAGGAGCAATGTACTTGCTCCTGCCAGTCCAGCTCTAGGGGTCATTGGAACGCACAAGCCCTTCCACCACGTCAAGGTCGTAGTTCAAGGAAGAGGCTCTTTTTTTAACCTTTGGTTAAAACACTAATATTGCACGTTACTTTGAAGGTTTGTGTAGAAAAATCATTAAATAACCCTTGCTTAGAACGTTTGAAAGTTAAAGAAAGAGACGCCTCAAGACACTTGTTACAGCACTGCATGGCTGGGAAACGTGATCGCTGCATTAGAAAGATAAGCGTGAACTGATGTCTTTTGAGATATAAGGATGGAGAAGGATGCAAAGAATAAAATGGTTGGAGAGGAAGACTATTGGCGAATTAAAAGTTGAATGATGATTAAAATTAAATTTTAGACCCAAAACAACGAATAGTAAGTAAATAAAAAATAGAAATAACATGAAAACCTTTTTGTTTAGATATGAAAGGGATAAAAAAAGAAGCTGATAGGAGAAGTTATAAGGAGGCGGCGAAAGTGGGTGCAGAATGTATTGAGAGGTAAAAACACACTGAAGAGCATGAGGTGAGGGAAGAAAATAGGTAAATAATTTATTTTTTTTATTAATAAATTGCGTGGAGAAAATTTTTTCGATAGCAATTTAAACGCCATTATTGGTGGATTATTTTTAGAAGAAGAAAACAAGCTTCAGTTTCGTTCGTCAAGATGCCGTCGACTCTCTGCATTTATCCATGCTGTCAATAAAAGTAGAAAATTTACTTCATCATGACAGAACCACCTCCAACTTTCCTCCCTTGCGCTGACGGCAGTTCGCCTTCCAACCATACCGGCCACCAACTACCTACTATCTTTATTATGAACGATAATTTTTAATTCTGAAATATTTTCACACTTATTTTATGGATCAACTAAGGCTTCAGCACATCAACAAGGCCAATGAGCTGATATAGTGATAGTGGTGTGTTGATACTTCGGTCAGTAAATAAAACATAGTCATTCCTCGGTACTACGGACTAAAAAGGGGAACGATCGGTTCGATAAAGCCGATTATCCGTAGGTACCGACCGAAATATATAAAAATTTATTACGAACGACAGAGGAAAAAATATAGTTCTGTACTTTTAATCAAGCACACTATCCAATCTGACAGTGTAAAACACCTGTCTCCTGAAAATATGCATAATTAATACAGCTGTAACTTCTGGATGAGATAAGGGGGAGGCAGGGTAGGTGGCTGGAAGGGGTAATGAGGGGCGATGGTTTGCTGAAGGCCGTGATGGAGGGAGGGATGAAGAGGAAGCGGGGAAGGGGAAGAAAGAGAGTAGGTTTTATGGACGAGATGAGGAAGGATAGGATTTACGCTGAGATGAATAAAGAAATACTAGAGGAAGACAGGGCCCTGCACGTGTAATGATCTTTAGGATTTTCTCTGACTTACATCGTGACCTACCTTTAATCTGAAGATTACTCTAATGAATAAATGAATGCAGTTCCATCCGTAGCGCGCGGGACTTATACATTGAGTTGGCTGCCCCAGATTTCGTCCACTGCTTACAAAATCCGTTGAAAGGTAGGTCCGTAGTAACGAGGTATGAGTGTAAGGGTGAGAATAGTCCAGTGCTAATAATTGTTCATCATGAAAGTTACGAATATTCTCAAAGTGACGCCTCGAGTTACTTCTTCCACTAACTTCGGAGATAAGCCGACACCTTTTCCATGCGGAGGCAAGACGCAGGAGGATTGGGGGAGGTCGAGGGAGGAGGAGGAGCGAATGAGGGATGGAGAGGGGAAGGGAGGAGGTGGGCGAGGGGGATTGATAAAGCGCAATCGCTCACGCGATATAAATCTTTCCTCGGATTGAGAAAGGGCGCACATTTTTTTTCGAGTAGGACAGCCGAGAGGGGGGGGGAGGGGTAGAGAGAGTCGGAAGGGAGAGGGAGGGAACAATGACACGGGCCGTGGGAGAAGAGGGCGCGAGGGTTGAGAGAGGGATGAGGGAAACGCTAGCACGGAGTAAGGGAGCGCGAGGACTCACGGGAAGGATTGAGGAAGTCGGAGAAGGAGTACCGCGCGGCTGAGGGGATCGCATTGTTCTGAACTCGTGTCCCGCATACGGAGTCATCAACTCCTTAAAAAAAAAAAGAAAAGCAGAGAGGAGGATGATGGGAACAGGAAGAGAATGGAGGCGCAGAATGCGCAAACACACATGCGTTCTCCGAGAGAGTGACTATCGCCCGGCTGTGATCGTTCTCGCATCATTCACACTGAGGAGAAGAAAAACGCACCGATCCGACTCCAGAACTCCCGACATTCCGCGCAAAGATGAAGAAACATTTTTACGGGCCACCCGCGGAAATAATATAACTCGTTATTCCCACGCACACAAACATCTTTGCCTTCCCACACTGTTTATACTACTCTCGAAGAAGCATCCAACCGCAATAGTGGAAGGTTAGTACGTTGCACTCCAAAAGAAAACTCCATTCTCACTGAAACCCAAAAATATCCTATTAGGCTCTTCCCCAATGACTCAACTCAAAGTCACCAAGCTAAAAGTGACGCAACATCAACTTTAGTATCTTAATGTAGTTCACAAACACTTAACCCTTTCGCTCCTATGACACTTGCCTATTTAGAAAGCTCGCAAATAATTTAGAAAGTTTCAACTGTTTAAAAATTAATTTTTTATAAAACAAAGTTTAAGCAAGGACCTTTTTGTGAGCCGATATAACATATCGGCACCATGAGTGTCAATATATCGTCCAATCTGAGGAAGTCAATATATCGGCACCACAAGAGTATATGGGCTAAGCGTATGTTTGTAACGACTCGGCTGCAAACCCCCTGGGGTATATCTCCGCCACACTTTCTCTTCTGCCAATTCGTACTAGTAGCACTGGCTGACGCAGCAACAATATCGCTAAAGAATCGATTGCTACAGTCGATATCAAGGTCTAGGTGAGAGAAAGTCATATCGCGACAAATTATTCACTGCCATGCTTTTAAATGAGTTGTTTTTGCTACTCATAAAATGAAATTTCAGCATCACGCTACCTTATGATGAGACAATTCCCGAAAATAGATTTAAAAAACTAACTCATGATCTAACGGTGCGGGCGGTACAAGCAGAGAATTGAATGAGAGAGCACGTTGAGCCATTAGGCTGCATAATACACTACAGTTGAGTGTATGAAGCCAATTACGGCTGGTAATAGGTCATTTTGGACAAAATTTTATTATATTAAGTATATATTAATTTATTATTGATATAATTTTTTGAGTGATTGAATGTTGAGTAGGCAGGGAAGAGGAGGAAAGAGAATAGATTTTATGGATGGGATGAAGAGAGGTGGGGCTCATGCCAAGCTCAAGAAAGAAATCGTGTGAGAAGTCAAGTGCTTGCAGCGAAAAAAAAATTAGAAAAATTTGCAATCCCGAACAATTTGCCTGAAATTTAGTAAAAAACTATCATTTTTTTTACTTAAGTGCACCTAATATTTCATAAAAATGTTTTTCGTTACTATTTTTCACCGATATATATTCGGTTAGTGAGCAATAAACACATAGGACGTAAGGTAGTTCTTTCAGTGTCCGCATTCACAACATGCTACACTACAATTCACCAAGATGCCATTTACTCTTTCATATATTCTGTAGTTCAACATATTCAATTTAAAAACAAAATCTACTAGGCATGCCGATGCAAGATGAATTTAGAGAAACAAAGATCTATGCGAAGAGTTATTCTTTACTACCTTTCCTAATATGTATGCTAAGAACACGAATATGCAGCACTATTCATTAACTGAACATGCCTAGGAATTCCCGCTTCCCCTCTTGGGAACTTGGATTTCCGACAGTAATACCATATAAATTTCCAAAAATGTCATTCTCTGTTACACACCCTAAGAATATCACCTTTGCCACCACGCTGTGAGTCAAGCTGCAAGTCATATTACCAGGAAGTTACTAGCAGGCAATAGCGCTTCACCGATGTGAATAGCTCTCCACGCCTGACATTGAACCAACCAACCAGTAACGTTCCCCTAAATGCGTCTCTGCTCGTATTATTATATAGGAAATGATTGAAAGCATTTGTAGTCTTCCACTCACAAGGAAAATTTTAATCTCGACTGGGAATGAGTCACCTATAAGAAATAAAATTACACTTATTCATTCGCAGGCTCCTGAAAATGACTCAGTCATTAGCCCACCTTCAGCAATTCACTGCTTCCTAAAGAATGGAATATAATGAGTATTTCATTACTTACTGTTCACACGTCGTATTCCACCATTGGTCTAAGGGTTGGCAAATTAATTTTCAAGACTAGAAAATAATTTCAACTATAAGCTGTGAAGCAGTAATAACATACTTCCGACTTGAAGACGCAAACAAATTGAGAGTTAAACAAACTTTTATACGAGAAAGTCAACATATCCTGCGAAAAAAAGTTTTTTTTTCATTGGACATATTCTGTTTTTAAGCGCAGAATGTAAATTCTTTCGCGAGTCCAAATTTGAAACTAACAGTAAATGCGATAAACACCAATGCAGTGGTTTTTGACGAGGAAAACAGGAAGAATAACAAAATACAAAGGATTAATGTTGACATGAATAACTGAGAATGATTTTTCGCAATATGGCAGAAAGCATGATAATACTACATGCATATTTGTACCATGGTCGAATGTTTGAGAAAGTTAAGAGATAAGTGGCTTAGAAGCGTGCGGATGCTGGCAGGTAAGTCGTTGGTAGTATGTGAAGATATCAAAGAATAAAGAGTAAGTGGATGACGAAAGAATGTGAATTAGATGCTCCAGTAATGGACATATATGAAAGAAGTGTGCTTCGGTGGTTTGGACATTCCGAGAGAATGGAGGAGAGTCGAATATTTATGATGGAAGAGTGAAAGGTGCAGGAGGAAAGGGTAGACAGGGAAAATCATGGGTGAATGTGGCGGTAGATACTCATAAGAGAAAGGATTTTAGAGTCTTAAGAACGATAGAGCGCATAGAAAATAATGGAAGAACGTAAGAGACGCAAAAGAGGTATGCAAGGATAGGGCAGTAAAAGGCAAGGATTATTAAAGCAGGGGCATTTTTCTGGGCTAAGACCTAAACCAGTAATAATGCTCATTTGTCTGAACCTACCACAAAAGGATTGGATGAGAACTTTACCTAAATCCATAATGCATTATTGAGGTCAGATGATTTAATTTATGTAAAGAAACTGATGGGTGGTAACAAAGGAAGGGGAATTACAACGATAACAGACAAGACGGGAAAGGTGATCGTAGATCCGAAAGAGATCCGGGAGTGGTGGAAGGAGTATGTTGAAGAACTGTATGGTAAAGAAATAAGGCTCAATAGGTTAGATATAGAAAGGGAAGACGACACCGACAGAGATGGCATCGGACCAGGTATCCTAGAAAGCGAAATCGAAAGAGCTCTACGAGACATGAAAAGGATTAAGGAGGTGGGAATAGATGACATACCTGCAGAGTTTTTAAAGAGCATGGGGAAGAACTGAAGAAGAAAACTTTTTTCGCTTATTCGTAGAATTTACGAGGATGGAGTGTGGCCGGAAGACTTCGAAAATAGTATACTAATTCCTATACCAAAGAAGAGTAAGGCAAAAACGTGCGAAGACTATAGGACAATAGCTTAATATCCCACGCGGCCAAAGTAGTTCTGAGAATTATTAACAGAAGGCTAGAGAAGAAGGCAAATGAATACCTGGGTGATGACCAGTTCGGGTTTAGGAGAGGGACGGGAACGCGAGACGCTATAGCGGTGATGAGGACACTAGTAGAAAGAAACGTAGAGTATGGGAAGGATGTTTTTGCATGCTTCGTAGATTTCGAGAAGGCGTTTGATCGGGTGGACTGGATGAAATTAATGGGAGTGTTGAAGAAATTAGGGGTCGATTGGAGGGACAGGCGTCTGATTCGGAATTTGAATATGAACCAGACGGCGCAGGTTAGGGTAGCCGATGGATAATAAACGGGATGGGCCACGATAGGACGTGGAGTGCAGCAGGGGTGCCCACTATCGCCGTTGCGTTTTAACGTGTATTCAGAAGAAATGGTAAGGGAGGCATGGAGGGAGATGGAGGTAGGAATAAAGGTTGGAAGGGATCTGAAAATATCAGTAAATTGCATATAATCAAGCATATGTTTGACAATCAGCCAAGGGGTTACAATCAATGATTACATAATGTGTTCGAGGTGCAGTGAAAAAGGTATGGGATGAAGATAGATCATAAGACGTCAAAGGTGGTGAGAATTTCTAGAAGTAAGAAGTAAGTCCGAATATAAGGGTGGGAGGGAACGAATGAGGGTAGGTCAAGCAGTTACATTATCTGGGTAGTATTTTGGAGGAAAATGGGCTTGATGGCAGGGAAATCAGATGCAGAATTTCGCTCCCTAAAGAAGCATTTTCGAAGAGAAGGGAATTGATGAGGGGGGGGGGGGGGGCATGAGAAGAGACGTAAAGAAGAGGCTGGTGAAAACTTTAATACGGAGCGTGGCGCTTTATGGGTCGGAAACTTGGTCATAGCAAATGGAGTATGTGCGTAGACTTGAGGCGTTTGAGATGTGGGTTTGGAGAAGGATGGAGCAAGTGAGCTGGGTGGCGAGGAAGACGAACGAGGAGGTATTGGACATGGTTGGAGAGGAGAGGAAGCTTGTGGCGGAGGTTCGGAGAAGGCAGAAGAGATGGATGGAGGAGGTTTTGAGAGGAGAGGGCATTTGGAAGAGAGTAATAGAGGGGAGGACACGGGGGAAGCGTAGAAGAGGAAGGAAGAGGATAGGAATTCTGGACGAAATAAGAGGAGGTAGAAGATATGAAGAATTAAAGAAGTATCTAATGGCGGGACATCCTTAGGAGGGAAAGCGAGACAATTTCTATTAGATTGGGATACAGAATGGGGACTGCCCAAGAACCTACCAATCAGTTGGTAGAATAATTGAATGAAAATGCTTATATCTCACCTGTATCACTTTTTAACTTTCCTGCTGATCCCCACTGTCCTCCATTTCACCTTTCCCTGTCTAAACCCTCTCCTTCCACTCCTTCCTCATATTTCCTTTCCATACTCTAATTATGCGTAACCTCCCACCTACCCCAAACCCCTGGGATACACGAAAGCTCTTTTACTCACTTTCCTACCTGCTGACAATGATGTACATAGAAACATGGGTCGTTATTCAAGCTGTTCTCATTTGTAACGCATCTTTTTATCAATCCATAATTTTCAAAATCCACTCAATATCGCCTGAAACTTATACATTTGTTACATAGATGGTTTGCGGTGTCGTGGGCTGTCGTTTGATGATTTATTTGCATGACATCAACGGTCTTTCGACGTCAACAATCGAAGGTTTTTCTTTCGATTCTCTTACCTACTCCAGTCTCATCCTCTTTATAACCACTGCCACAGAATGTTAGAGTTTCCTGAAGATGCCAAAGAGTGGCAAAACTGTTTTTAGCCATGCAATATTATGCATAGTGACTTCGCAAAGTTTTAAATTGAAGTTATCTCAATTACACCGCCACAACCTTTGCCTTCCTTCTCCTCTCATCCGCCTACAGCTTTCCAACCACTTTTGTCTTCTAAATCCTTTCCCCGCGTCCTCTCACGCAACCAAACCGATCCGAGAAGACAGCTGCCCGCCCCATTCTGCTGCTGGAATCACCAGTTTCAACCCTTTCCTGGATTAGCAAGACAATTTTTGTCAATCTATCCGAAAAATAACCGAAACAGGGCATTTTCTGAGCGGAAATCCCGTTACTACGGTTCGCACGCGAAAGCCTCGATGGGCGAAAGAAGAAATTACTTTTCTTGATGGGCCAATCAAACCACCTAAAGGGGAGACATCAACCCAAATCGAGATAGTTACATGTTTCTTTTCCCGAAATTCTTATTTACGATAGCACTCGTGAAGGCTGAAGCATGTTGGACAGAATTTAAGTGCAACTGACAAACCTCTGCGCAAGGCAAAGGGGAAATCTATTTGCTGTAGGAAATTGGGAGGATATAGCCAGTAATCCAAAGGAGGGAGTGCTTGCTACATGGGATGAGGAGAGAAAACTTCTGAATGAGATTATAAAGAGGCGAAGTATGTAGCTGGAGGGGGTAATGCTGGCCGAATGGTTGCTTAAGACAGTGACGGAGGGGAAGATGTTGGGTAAACGGGGAAGGGGGAGAAGGAGTAAAGGTTTTATCGACGGGATGAAGAAATGTAGGATGCTAGGTAGGAGGGCTTATATTAGATGAAGAAAGAAATATTGTAGGAATGTGGGGTCATACGCCCGTAAAAACCAAGAGGATTTTTACTCACTTCCTGTAAATCTACCTTAATCGGAAGATAACCCTAATAATAAAAATTGGAAGTATGTGGATGAAATCCACAACTCTGGATAGGAACAGTATGATAAGTAAAATGCTAAACTATCAGGGAACGGAATCGAAGACCTCAAGACGCCAGAAATTTGGCTGGAGAAACTGTTGTCAATCTATCAAACTCTACGTGAAGGAAAATCAGAAAAAAACAATCAACAGGTAAGTTTTGAACACTGTGAAATCAAATAGTCAAGTGTTTTCTAACCTTTTCTCAATTTATTAGTCTAGGAGTATAATAGTTGTTGATGCCCTACGGACTTGATATTCGAAATTTCGTGATAATTATCGCACGTGGGAATATGAAACTGTGGCATGGTTTCTTAGAAGTAGCGCATGTCACGCAACCACTAGATACTCTTCCAATCAATAATTACCTATCGCATCCGACAAGACGTGACGAATCGAGAATGCTGAATCGGCGAAACAATGCGAGAAAACTAATAATTTTGATTTCGATAATTATTTCACCTTTCGGAGAATAGACCCCCTGTAATTAGTTTAAATTAATATTCAATAGGCCAATCCTGTTGCAGCCCGCCCCCATTCTCTATTCCATCACAACAACTTTACATTCTGGACGTTCTTCTCTCTAAGCTGCTCGTCTGCTTTCCCCATGAATTTGTCCCTTGGTTCTCCTCGTGGGACTTACTGTTGCTATTTTGCCCTTCAGAATCGAACAAGGCGTTCACTCATAGGAAAGAAACAATGGCGAGGATCATGAGTAAAAATGTAAAAAAAAGCTTGGCGGGGGGAGTTTAATATAGTAGAGTGGTGTTGCAAGGTGAAGAAACATAGACTTAGAGGAAGGAGGATGAGAATAGGCAGGTTGAGATGTGGGTGTGGAGGAGGATGGAGATAAAGCGATAGACGGAAAGGAAGACGAACGAGGAAGTGATTGGCAGAGTGTGTGAGTAGAGGAAACTGCACAAGGACACAGGGTAGGTGGTAAAAGGTATTGAGGGGAAAGGGGACGCTAATAGCTGTGATAGAGGGGATGGTGTTGGATAAGCGCGGAAGGGAAAGAAAGAGAACAGGTTTTATGAACGGGCTGAGGAGGTAGGGACGTAGGTAACGCTGAATAATCAAATCGTGCGAGGAGATAGGGCCCTGCATCTACGAAAGAATAGTAGATGTAACAATTTCCATATAATCCTAATTAAACCGGTAGATTACCCTTATTGGCCAATTAGCACGATTCATATAATCTCGGGTTTACGCGAGAAAACTTAAAGAGATTCCACCGCGACTGTGACAGTCAAAACAAATGCTAAATTCCAATTTACCGCTAAATTGGTAGTAAAAATCCTGCTTTCGCTGATAACATGCGTTAGCTATTGAAAATCAAAATTATTTAAAAAATATATAGATAATTCCACGAGTATAAATTTAATGAACACTTTTTTTATAGCCTTAGACGCCAACTGCAGCGCCATTTTTATGGAATTGCCACATTTTGACTTCAATTATTACAATAACTAGCTAATAACTAAAAGAATAAGGTGGTAAAATGAATCTATTTTATTATAAAAACAATTTTCCGAGATTTTCCGCGTCTTATTATTAGTTTCCCGTGAAAATGGATATTATATCATATGCAAAAATACTATTTCCCCCGTGTTTCTCCCATTCTCCCGTTGAACACCATGTAATTTGAAGTACAATTTGAGAATAAAATAACGTGGGAAGGTAACATTTTGTTGTTCATATCAGATAGAGAGCATGTTTCTCTATAAGTACCCAGAATATGAATAACAGGACATTTTGTGTCCATTTAAGGTGACAAGCGACCTCTAGCGAACTCATTCGCCGAATTAGAACTGGGGATTTAATCCGGACTGGTATTCATGCATTCGCGCAAGTTTCTGTGTTTATACAATGAATTTTATAAGGGGTATGCATTCACTCATGAACCCGCGCGGGTACATGCTTCGTGTAAACAGTCCTCAATAAAATGTTTATAACGAATTTACTGTGTATCAGGGCGTACCCAATCCACCGAGTTTAAATTTTTCATATATTGTTCCACCGAGTCATTTTTCCTTCGTGTCTTTTTTGCGTGATTGTTTCTCAAATTACTACTAAATTTCCAATTTACGCTAATTTGCTTTTCCACATTATGTGTCTCTCAATATCCGCTCTCAATGACGCCCGCTCTATTAGAAACTTGTTGACACCAGGTATCTCACAGTTTTCTCCATTTCAAGCCTATCTCACAGCATAACACATACTTTCGATATCATTATTCCAACTCTACTTAAATTGAGATGGCATCCAGGGTAATTAATTCCCCATATTGCTCTTGAGAGTAAAAAATGAATAAAAAGCGCGTGCCTTGCACAAATATTTCAAAAATAATCCATGAAAACCCTACACAACCTTCAGTAAGAATGAACATCAACTAAAAACATTACCCAGCATTCAATATTTCCAGATGACATGAAGACATGGGCCCCTAATCACGGAAAACGTCCCTCCAACTAAAAAATAAAACTCTCAAGGTTAATGAAGGTTTCGAAAGCTGCCATCGTAACGGTAGCAACACCATAAAAAATTCTCAGAAGCTGAGCATAGCGGCAAAAATAATATTTGGTCGTAAAAAAAAGGTTTTTGATCGATATACCTATGGGCGGCGTCGTAAAATTTTCCAGATCAATTTAATAAAATGAGCATCCCGGCGCTTAAATAAAAAAAACATCGTTCGGGAAAAAGTAAAAAATATAACAAAAGATAAGCCCTATCAGTGTTCAAACGTTTACCTAAGTACGCTTCTCGGCAAGAGGCACTTATCACCGACCGAAGGACGAATCGCTCCCGTTATTCAAACGATAATCAACAATTCCCCCAAAAAAAACGCGATTAAAAAGCACACACGTAATTATCACGCCATATTTTCTCCCCCAACACCACCCAACCACGAGATTTATGAAACCTAGTCCACCGATAAAAGGGTTACCACAAAATATATATGCCTACATAAAAAATATATCAAACGACATAAACAGCATAAAACTAACCAAATCCAAAGAGCCACGTAATATTTGATCGAGAAAGGTGACAGTAGTCCTTGGATGTGGAAATAGTATTCTTGTGTCATCAAGATTGCTTACTTGGCAAAGCTCAACGAAGATAAGCACTGGAAGGGGAGAGGTAGGGGGGAATTTTCATTTTATGCGAATAGCCTTTTCAGATACCTATTACCGAGAATCGCCGATGGAGATAAAAGTGACCAGGTGATACGGATAAAAATGGTCGAATATAATAATAATATTAATAAAATATTTATAAAAAAAGGCAACGTTCAGACACTTTTTTTATTTCATTCTCGACTCGAGCGAGAGTAATCGCCGGCGGCACGGAAATTCTCTTTCCACGGTCTCTTATCCCTCCGCACGTATTTCTTCCGTCTGCTATCCACCACATTCCACCCCCCAATCTCCTTCCCCCACCCGCGTAACCGGTATGGGGAACAAAAAACTGAAAGGAGGATCAGCGGGGAACAATAATAAACAGAAAAAGCCAAGCATGTACAAACTCATGCAGATGATTTTGCAATTGTGGATAGAACAAGACTACGCCCGGTTGAAGTCCATAAAGAACAAAGTAAAAATCACCTGGAATGGCATTTACTGTAAATACACGTAAAATAAAAATATGATTATCTCAGCACTAGAAACTAGAGGGAAACTACATACCCTGTGTGTGTAGAAGGCTATACCTTTGGAGGGGTTCATAGGTTAAGGTACATCTAGATAATATTACGGATAAATAAGAGTGCGTTAACATGGCAATCCTAGAGAGAACACAAGCAGGAAATAGGGCATGCTTACTGTACAAATAGAGAACTATTCAAAAGTAACCTCATTGGCCGCAATAAAAAAATGAAAATGAATAAGGCATTTTATTACATCAGTTGTCACATATGTAAGTAAAACATGGAAAATTAATTAAAAGGAACAACAAGGGCCTAGAAAATTTTATAGAAAAGTCATAAGACGTGTTTATAGCCCAGCTGAAGGAAATTGTGGTTGGAAAATAAGATATAGCCAGGAAATAGATGAAATCTTAAAACATGAGGATATCATAAGATTCACCAGATCTCAACGATTGAGATTTTGTGAATCTTATGAGTTAATCCAAGCGACAGCAATGGATAATCAACGGATACCAAAGAAAATCCTGAAGTCACAGATCTACGAGAAACGAAAGAGGGGATGACCTAGAAGACAATTGATGGATGATGTGTAGGAAGATCTTAAAAGAATAGGCGTCAGAGGGTTATTTAGAGGAAATTGGTGCCGGAGGCCAAAGCACACACTGTGCCATAGCGCCAGGCAAGAGGAAGAAGAAACTAAAACAGTTGACTCCACGGTGAAAATGACTCTGCTGCGTTAAGGAACGCAAAAATCCGCGCACAACTGGATGGGGAAAGGGACGCCCAAAAACACAGTGACACACTTTTAACCAGACTTAAAAAATTAAGAAATACATTTTTTCGGAGGGGTAGTCGCCGTTGGAAGGATATCGTTCACCTTACTTTTGATCTCTTCACAAAAAAATTAATTATTCTCCCCCCTTCCCACTCCCAAGGGAATTCTCCAAGTCGGGAGAAATCACGCCAGCTCTCACGAAAAAAGATTCGTGTATTTGTACAAGGGGATATAATAATGTGCGAAAAAAATAATATAGGGATGCATAAAAAAGTATCGCAAATTTCATGAAACCTTAAAAAAGATTTTTTTAAGGATAAGTTGGATTTAAAATGCCAAACAGCACGCAATAAACCTCACAATTCGCACATTAATCAAAAAATAAACGAACCCTACGGGCTTACACTTTTCCGATACCAAAACAAGAATGTTTTTCAAGAAAAAGTTACAGGCAGAATGAGCGTACGCGTTGGTGATAAAAAATTAATAGTTGCAAAGGAACATGCGGTGGGAGACGCTTAAAATCTCTAATTGTAAGACAGATCTATTTTAATCCATCGAAGTTTCTCGATTTAAGATTTCTAGCATGCTCAGGCATGATTCCCAAAATTCTTGAATGAGTCAAACGTTTTAAGCATAAGTTTATATCTACAACTCAGAAATTAGATCACCAATTTTAGATGGAAAATGCAGTAGCAGAACTTCCAACTATTTTTTTCGGAAAAAAATGCCTCAGAAAGGTCAGTAAATTGTGAAAAAGTTCGAAACTTCGGAACGGAAATTATTAAGATGAGTACATGATAGAGCTATTAAGTATGCCAGGAAGGTCAAGCCATCCTACGTTGGCCATTTATAAAGCCTTGTGGCCTTTATATCCTAAGGCCTTGACTCGTTATTAATTTATTCTAGACAAGCAGAAGCGCATACTCAAAGGCCCTTCATTTTTCTCGAATAGACTAAAGAAGACTAAGTTCTGTACTGTACTGTAAGACTAAGTACACCGTCAATTCCATAAGACCTTAACGCGCACCCACTAAATGAGAACGTATGCGCTAAAATTTAATGCTAAATTTCCTACTCCTAAAAGGGCTGAACATTCCACCGCAACCGTCACTAATACGTTTTATTACAATTAGGACTTTGGTATATAATTTTGCAATGAAATGGAAAAACGAGGAGAAAATTCTTACCATTCACATATAACTTATTTATAGTAATAACACTACTATAGTAAAACCAAGTATATGGATTAAAATTAAATATTATTCGAAATATAAATTCCAGGAGCCGATTACAGCGTTATTTCTCGGAAAATGTATATTTCTTGGAGTTTTTCTTTTAAACCAAGTACCTACGTTACATGAATTAATAACTCTGAAGTCTACGTATAGTTACCAGTGTAATTATTGGAAAAAGAAGAGCAGTAAAACATCGTGGGCACAAATTGATGACGGGAACTTGACATTCTAGTACCACAAACACGAAAAATAAAACGTAAATTTTCATTTTACGATCTAAACTCAAAAAGTATTCTTAGGAGAAGCCAATTCTCCACCTGACCACAACATGTTTTCTAAAACGTGATTTCTGTAAAATGTAGAGCATAAATGTACCATGTTGTGGGAACAAATAGCAGAAACTTAGTACTGAAATAAATCAAGCACGAAAGATATGATACACAGTTTGCTTTACCATCTCACCAACGTTACTAGTTCAGCATGAAACCCCACAATGAGATCCAGCCAACCGATTGACACGACGTAAAACGATCGAGATGAGATGGATCATAAGGCTCCAGCGAATACGTACCTACACCGACGTACCACGCGCATTAAAGAATTACTTTCGCTCAAGCATTCCGCACCGGAGTCCATCGATATACTAAGACCGCCCTGAGTCGCAAACATCACGACGTCGTGACTACGAGAGAGAATACGGGCGATGAACACCGTTGCGCGCACATAACCATTAAAAACTTCACAGAGAGATTTTCGCCTAGAGAAACCGCAAGCCGTACACCGCGTTCAACGTGCAATCGTTCGCTATCCATTATCCGTCTCTCCCTCTGCCCACCCGGCGCAGAAAACGTGACTCCGTCGAGATTTAAAGTGAAAATTTCCCACACACACAACCCGGCCTCCGCGCAAGGCAATCAGGAATGAACTTGTCAGTTGTTTTAAACCCGCTGGGGGTGGGAAGGGAGACTTAGACAGTAAAAAAAATGACGGATAAAAGTAAACGGTTCGGTTGTTGTAGCCGTGTGTGTGTGAGTGAGCGGGTGAGAGTGTTAAGATGCGGACTGAAAAGTCTATTGAGAGAGAGGCTGGGAGGTGGTGGCCGGGAGAGGCGTAGGTCGGTGCCGGAGGGAAGGATTCCCGGACGGCGGTGAAAGGGAGAAAGATTGAGGGAGAGCGGAGTCCCGCTGTTACACAACGTGACGTGCACCGTTCTCGGAGGCACAACGGAAATACGTGCGATGGGCGAAACTTTGACCTGCTCTCTAAATCTAAGAAGTATCGTGCAAGCTACCAACAGGGTTCGTATTCATAATTAAATGAAATACTTAATGTTTTTCTAATATCTTTTAATATAAGAGACTGTCTCCGGCGTAGCTCTGTGGAACTCCTTCATTTTAATAATAAAAAGCACTTGGTTGTTATTCCACACTTTATTTTAAGGAAACGACCCGGGTTTCAGCATCTCATGCCATCATCAGGTGATGACCAGAAACCTGATGATGGCATGAGACGCTGAAACCCGCGTCGTTTCCTTAAAATAAAGTGTGAAATAACAACCAAGTGCTTTTTATTATTATTATAACTTTTACTTGCACGACACATTTCGCCTATTTACGGAACAGTCAGGTACAGAATGTGTACATTCAAATAAATATAATTATAATAACAAAACATATCATGTGCCTGACGATGCTGTGAATCGGCGCAACGCGTCGTGTGATTAAAAGATATTAGAAAACTATTGAGCATTTTATTTAATTATGAACACGAAGGTCCAGAGCTTCTACAAAGTGAAGCCTGCAACAGTCAAGTTTACCTACAGGGAGTTTGGCAAGGGGGTGATTCCACAACACTCTTCCCGGTTCAAGTTTGAAACCCGCACGCTCCCCTGGCTACGTGGCACGCACCAAAAACACCTACATTTTTCCTTAGTCATATTAGACACCATGTTTGAGTTTAAAATTTAGCCTGCTGTAAAGGGAATCAGAAGATTAAAGATGGGAGGAGCGGTAATCGTAGGCCATTGAGTACACATTTTAATTACTTTTAAGTAAGGTGGAAAAAATTCTTCCATCAAATTTCATGCCGGTGGATCTGTTCATGCGTTGTAACTCATCATACCAGCAGTACTGGAAACTATACAAGAATTATATTTTAAAGTGTTTCCTTAATTAAAGCACTTTACGACTAGATTTTTCGGCGCAGTAATTTGATATTTAGGAAAAATCATAATGAAATATAGGATGGTATAATTTTGGAATGCTGATAAAAAAATGTTGGTATTTGACCAATACCAGAAAATAATATCCACAATTACGCTATTCTTTGCCAAATAAAGAAGAGGTCCTTGAACAAGATGTGTATACATGTGTACGTATGTATTCAAATAGTTACGAAATATATGTCATGTGCCGTAACACCACGTGTTAAAAAAGCATTGAATTTCCAAAAAATCAAATCGGTATAATGCAATTTTTTTCTTTTTTTGTGTACAAATATCACGAATGAGAACGTGTATGCATGGTTTCACGCAAATCTGTGCATAAACAAAAATCGCTCCAACTACCTTAAGGTAGTTTGAGCGAGATCTTTCCCTCTTCATAATGGAGACCATATTCGAATTTTATTTTTTAACTTCAGCGTCTGTGAAAAGTGTGAAGTAAATATTGATATATTAGTGGCACTAAAATAAAGATTTATATGACAAAAATTCTCAGTAATTAATTAAATATACCTTCATAAGTTACTAACTTGACTCATTTTTTCACTCCGCACGGTGAAGACGCCTTCACAGCAGAAGATTATTTTTGGGATTCTGTAAGAATTACTGCGGTTAGTAATTGATCAATTGTTATAAATAGTTGGATAAACAAACAAGCTACACACCACTATTTTTATGACGACATCAAGGTGTTATAAATTCCTAATTCTTCCAATATTATCCCTCTGGAGCGCACAGGCGTAATCTATCCCATGTAAAGCAGCTAATATTTTTACGCAAACAGCCCGAAAATTAGTTCGGTAGGGGTTACAGTTTTGATATAATTGGAAATATGAGAGTTTATAGAATTTAAAATGAGGACAAACTCATCAAATTCTAGGTGATGTGATATTCCGCTCAAACTATCTGAAGCCGGTGAGGGTAGACCAAAACACTTCGTGTTTGGCTGGGTGGGAGGAGGCCAAGAGCGAGGCGGTGAAGGGGTGTGTATTGTGGGGAGTTCGACGGGGTTAAGCGAAGGGGAGGAATTGGTCCAAGCTATAGCATGGGGGAGGAGGGTGGCGAGTGTAAGCTGGAAGGTAAAAGGGGAGAAGGAGGCAGACAATCGCCACCTCCAATGGGTAGTGCGCCCTTTCCCATTTCCCACGGCCGCACGCCAATTTCACTTTCCATATCTCTCCGAAACTGTCGATACAAACTCCAGATATAGAGGCGAGTCGATAATACACCTCCTCCCTTCCCCCCTAAAGGGCTGGCTCCCTAACTCCCTCCTTCCCTCCTCAAGCCACGAAAGTAAACGGCCTGAGCCGACCGGGAGAAAACAGTCTGGAATTCCTTCCCCGTGGCGTCGTGTGGTGGGTGCGAGGCCGGCTGATTCATGGCAGTCTTCTAACCTCTCTTTTTCCGTCTCATCGACTTCAATTATCTCACGGATTGCCGAGTGGTGACTAATTACTCTTCGGTCCGGGAAATGGAGAGGGCGGGAGGGGGGAAGGAAGAAAATTGTGGTGGCAGGTTGAGTGGACTACTAGAGCAGAATCAATCGACGCGGCGATTGTAACTCCAAAATATTATACAATTAATAAATAACATTCAATAGTATTTATTTATCCATTTAAACAAGGAGGAAAAAATTAAATCTCTTTACAATGGTACAAAAAATGGACAAATTAGATATCCTGAAGATGTAATGAAGGGTGAAGGGTTGCTGAAGGCCGTGTGGGGTAAGCGGGGAAGAGAGAGGCTTTCAGGACGGAGTGAAAAGAGGTAGGAAGTATGTTGAGATGAAGAAAGAAGGCCCTGTTCATGTAAAAATGTAGAAAATATTTAACTCTCTTCCATATAAACTATATTAGTGGATTATAATCTACCAATTACTCTAATGAATGTAAGCATTTTCTGTGTGTGGGACACCTCAAAAATCAGATTTGATAAATGAATAAACTAAGAACAATCAAAAAACATTAACATGGTTATTCGAGTTACAGATAATAATATTTTAAACTAATATTTTAAAATCATGTCACGCGATATCGTGATAAGTGTTATTACCACTAACATCAACCAAAATTCCAGCTAAATCTCACATGATTTCAAGTTATTGATGATGTAAAAAAACATGAATATTTCTAAAAGATTAATGTGCGTGATGAACGACAGGCTTCTTCGCACCGGAGATATGATCAGGTGATAATGTCGCCGATGGGATGATACCATTCGTGCAATAATCTTGTGAAAATATAAACACATTATATAGGGTGACCTTGAGCTTTCACCTTGAGGAGCTACAAACAATAATTCATTCATTCATAGTTCATTGGCAATTCCTAACCCTCTCCCATATCCCTTGTGGTAAGAACATCCATAATTTTATTTAATTATCACAATTTTATATATAACATTTGATTTATTTCATTTATTCGGTACCTATATTACTATTGGTTTAACCTCAATATTAGATAGCACCATATTCCTTTCAATATAGAATGTGTTAAGAATATACAGGCTTTAACTGTGGACGTGGAGAGGGATTAAGTGGGTGAGTCTAGCCTTGCAATACGTCCATAAAAAGCGGAATTATCTTGAACTTGGCGCATAAAAATGCGTTCTGATTGAATGTTTTAAAAATATGTCAGCATTCTGAATTTAAAAGTAAATTGGCACGAAATTGTATTACACTACATTACAACAATTGTTATCTTATTTCCAGATTCACAAGGCTGATGGGTTATATAATTGGTACATGATACCAAATATGAATAGTTGGAGAACTAAGGATATTTACGCCACAGGTACAAGTTAAAAATACACAATTTTTAGAATATTAGGGCAATGAACATATTGTATTACGTAGAGTACAAGCTCGCCCAGTCCGTTATTTTGTACTTTAACTAAGCAAATTATAAACATCTAAAAACGCATATCTGACATTGTTTGTAATCACAATGTGGTGGTCAAGTCCTGAATTTTTACCTCACCGTTCCGGCAACCCTAGGTGTGTAGGATAGCAAAAAGGACGAACAAAAAAGTGATGGCTGGGAATGGGGTAGGGTATTCTGCGGCGGAAATTCGGATAAGGCAGAAAAGGTTGATGGAGGACGTCGATGCTATACGTCTCTCTGTACAGAATAGAACAGAGAGATGTATGGAAGAACTCTCGGTAGATACGAATGAGAAAATAAATTTGCCAAACCTTTTATAGAGAGGATAAATAAAGTATGAAAGACTAAAAGGGATACCATCTCGAATGTGTGAGCCAAACAAATGGATACTGAATTTCAACTCAACGTTTGTGTTACTTAATAAATACTGCTTTCACTAATGACAAGCCTTGGATAACAGAGAGATAAATAATGACGCACAATATGCAATTAACAGGACAATTTTATTTCCAGTTATACTTGGGTTGTACATAAGAAGAAAATAGGTATAGTAGCAAATACATTAGGAGGGTATTTGCGTAAGTGAAAGAAGCGCTCACTAATAGAAGGGAGCTGATGAAGGGGATCTTCGATATGGATGTAAAGAAGAGGCTGGTGAAGAGTTTTAAATGAAGAGGAGCGTTGTATAGGGAAGAAATAGTGGACTAGGAGAAAATATGACGAGAATAGGCTGCAGGCGTTTGCGATGTGGAGGATAAAAGAGAAGGTGCAGTGGACGGAAAGGGAGATAAACGAGGAAGTGTTTGGTATGGTGGGTGAGGAGGGGAAACTTCTGCATGAGATTAGAAAGAAGGAAAGTAGATGGTTGGAGGGGGTAATGAGGGGCGAAAGATTGCTGAAGGCCATGGCAGAGAGGAGAGTATTGGGTAAGCGAGGATGGGAAAGAAAGGCAATACATTTTATGGACGGGATGAAGAAGAGTAAAACCTGCTCTGAGATGAAGAAAGAAATTGCCCAAGTAGATAGGGCCCGGCAAATGAGAACATCTAGAGGATTTTCACTCACTTCCATTCAACTTACCGTAACCGGTAGATTACCTTAATCATAATGTACTAATATATAAAAATTGAATGGTGTCTGTCCGTCTCTCTGTCTGTCGCTCAATCACGCAAAAACTACACAACCGATTGAGCTGAAATTTCGAATGTAGACATAAAATGTACTTGGGATGAACATAGGCTATATAAAAAAAAGCCCTCAGGGCACCCCTGGTGGTCCCCTGATACTGGTGGTTAAATCCGTTTAAAAAAATTCCAGCCCTTTATCTTCCGCCTGGAATTCCCGCTGGAATTTTTTTAACGGATGACTGAACAAATGAAGTTTCTAATTCTTTCAGTCGATTTTCTTTTACGCTTCGTAATTGTCTGAATATGATCTTTTTTGCTGAAAAATCTCACATTTTTCTCTGAAATCAACAATAGCATATTTCCTTGACAACCAGAGATTTGATTTTCAAAGTATATTCATGCCTCTGGCATTTAAGTTTTTCTGCAGGCCCATGATAGCACTTAGAAAGAAAATCTGTATAAGAAGGGCCCAGAGTCCCAAGGGCCCCATAATAGATTGCTTCGAGGAGTAATCGATATATTCAATACATATTTACAACAAGTATACCCTTCAATGTCTATTCTCAAAGTAGCTCTTATAGAGGCACAGCATGTATATGAGAGAACATTTACGTAGTAAACGATACACATCAAAGAATTAAACGTGCAAGAATATTTACGTGCAGCGAATAGTAATGGTAATAATGCCTCTGTTGACACAACAAACACAGCGTTGTTTATTATCGATTAATACTAGGATGTATTACACGCAGTGGAACCGCCTGCCTCTCATTACGATTGCGAACTGTTTTTTTTTACCAATTCCCACATCATAAACGATACGAGGTGTTTAAAAGTGTTTAAGAGTGTAAACATGTTTAAAAGTGTTTAAGTGCAGAAAACTAGCATACACTCAATCATCGAGTTGCCTATTCAAGACTTTCACTCACCGCTGTGTTTCCCCTCCTCGGACTTATACATCAACATATACATCAACATGCCTAAGAGAAAAAAGAGTAAACTTTCGAATCAATCTTCTAAAGCAGTGTTTTTCAACCTTCTTGAATATGCGACCCCCCTATTTGCGTCTCAAAAATAGAACCACGATTCGACAAAATTAGTAAAAAAAATAAACAGGAACAGCCTTTTCACTGAAATTATTGTTGTATCTTTAATGTAGTTTAGGTTTAGATTGTAATATTTAAAAATAAACTTTTCTCTGAATTTTTTGTATTTTTATTGTAGTGTAGGACCTATAACCATTGCTTTTCATTTTACCTGACTTGCGACCGCCCCCCCCCCCCCCTATCAAGCTTTTGCGACCCCCCTGGGGGTCGCGACCCACAGGTTGAAAAACACTGTTCTAAAGCAAGAGGAATGTCTTCTTCGCGAGAAAATGAGCCCTTGCAATAAAAACGACAAAGGTTGATTGGATGCTCAAAGACATGCCCACCAGCGATTTCATAAGAATCTCCCCGTGGTGTTTTTTTCGGGTTACGCTAAGAACCGCACAAATTTCATCCTAACCAAACCTACGGACGGGTAACCAGCAGTAAATCAGTTTCAAATAATAGACCCATCTGTTTCGAAACTTTAATCTGTTTGAAGATGGCGGAAATTATAATGACGTCACTACATGCTTCTTACCCGAAAGAAGAACGTAAATTCTGCGAAATGAACGACATCCGTGCATGAAAATCGACAATGACACTAAGAATCACCAAAGACTTTTTTTAGCAACCGAAACCAATGATTGTGGCTACCCTTTATGTCGAAGGCGCAGTCCGGGTGATGGAGGATCCATAGGTCAAATAAACATGGCTGCTACTGCAAATACTCCTTTTGACGCTGTCAACCGCTGGATGGTACCCTACTCTCCAATCCTGAATAAGAAACTATATATCAACATTGAATTGCGCAGCTAAATTAATTCATTGAATGCAAATATATTTATGTACACAATGGAAGCGATCAAGCCGTTAATCACTCAGAAGACGGCTCAAGAGATCCGGAGGGACGAGGTGACCATCTATCAACCTAGGTGCTATTTAAGTAGTAATGAGTCTGCGTGGCCAATTTCTGGATATCCCGTGCATGTTAGTGGACCAACAGTCACTCATCTCTCCGTGCACCTGGAAAACGGTCAGCGTGTCTACTACAACGAACACAATATACAAGATAGGTTACGAACTCCTTAAATGACCACACTGACAGTTTTTCTTCAGGCTTTGTGGTTTTCTTATAAAATAAGTTCAATGTTTTTCACACCCGTTGAATTTTAACGGGTACCTTCCGCTAGCAGCTATAATATAATTTTCAGTTCGGGTGATGACCAGTTGGGAATTAGGAAGAAGGAAACTCGAGATGCCATATCGGTGGTTATACATTTATAGAAAGGAACCTAGTGTATAATCAAGACGTGTTTTCTTGTTTCGTGAAGTATTTTGACAGAGTTTTTTGGAAAATTTAATGATGATACTCACATAAATAACGATAGATTGGCGAGATGGCCGACTCATCCGAAACGTATTCATGGTATGATTATGATGATTAGGTTAAGATGACACATCATGTCCGAGAATACGTATTTGAATACACCGCGTCAACATGAATTTCTGATAGAACAGGAGCATTGGAATTAAAACGGAAGTTTCCAACTCGACCTCTTCAGAGCGACTTGAGAGCTGTTATGAGGGCCCCGGTGTTGTTTCATCATGCGGTCGTAACTCAAGCGAAGGCCCGAGAGATCGGTATCATGCCTTCAATCCTCTCGATGCCGCGCGATTTTCACGCACTGTCGACTCGTTAAGTATTCATCACGGGCGGGTGGTGGTGGCAAGCCACGGTCGACTATCCCGGACCCCCCACTTCCAGAAGAGGCTTGGGCCGGTCTGAACGCACCGTTTTTAGCCGGAAAACAGTTAAATATCACGTGGAAAATGTAAATCAATTCTCTCCCCAATATTTTGGGCAAAAAGTATAATATACATGAAAGGGGTTCGTCATAGACGAATGATTTAGCGTATCCATGGGTGACCGTTCACGGAAGGGTGACGTGCGAGATAAAGCAAAATACAGGGCGTCCAACACAATGACGTTTTCTAAAAACCACAATCAGCCACCGGGAGGGTTGGTCTGATAGCCGAGGGAGTTTTCTAATACACGCATGCTAAGCCCTAAGCCGTGTTTAGTCCACGGCATCGGGGAAGGCCAGGTTTCCTTTCCCGCCGCTATCCGAAGTTCACACAATGTCATGACATCCAGATACTATCATAGCTTGGGATTAGCTGCCAGTATTTAAGACCCTGAAGCAATATTAGAATCCGAGAGATGTGGATGAAAAGCAATAAGTTCCCTGTATGCAGGTACAAGGTTGAACAACCAAGTTGACGATTGCTGCGCGGAATTCGACAATCTTGATTTTTTTATAAAAATAATTACGTGCAGTGCTTGGTATGGTGGGTGAGGAGTGGAAAATTCTGGAGGCGAAAAGTGGGAGGCAGAGTACGTGGTTGGAAGAGGTTATGAGTGGCTGTTGGAAGACGTTATGAATTAAGGGTTGCTAAAGGTGGTGATAGAAGGGAGGATGTTGGGCAAGAGGTGAAGGGGAAGAAAGAGAATAGGTTTTATGGATGGGATAAAGATAGATAGGACGTCTGCTGAGATGAGGAAATAAATTGTGTAGATAAATAGGTGTCTTTGCCCGTACAAATCTAGAGAATATTTTACTTTTCCATTTAAATCTACCTTAACTGTTAGGCTACCCACATAATAATAACATTTGGGCAGAGTGTAAGTCTAAGGGGTAAGAGTGATCGCGTGATCAGAGAGACTGGGACAGTGACCAGGGGGAAATGAGTTCGATTCCGTGAGCAGCCTGTTAAGTATTCAGATTTAGTCCAGGGTCCAAAAGCTATAGGTTTTTTCTCATGTACATAGATGATCAGCCAAACCACAGGTCCCGGAACGTGAATGGATTTAAAGTTTACGATTGGAAATTCTGTTTTTTAAATACTGAGAAGTTTGCCCTATGTATTTCTGTTCACATTCTTGGAAATATATGGAATTATAAAAGTAACTCTTTAAATTTCGACATTTTAAAAATTTCCTTTTAGGAGTAACATTGTTAGGAGCTGGTTAATGCCGATTCCCGGTTATTCTCCACCCTTCCTCTTTTCCTAAAATAATCATTCCCGCATCAAAACTCCCCGACCTGTGTTCAATTGTGCTAAACAACCTCAGTCATTGCTTGCCTCCCAAAAAGAACCAAAATACCAATCTCTAAATTTACATTGTAAGCGTCGAAGCGAGAATCAAGACATAATAGGGACCACATTTGAATTTCATTTTCAATTTATGCATCTCTAAGAAGCATCAAGCATATAATTATATTCGAATTAGTGCCAAATTGTAATTGTTGCGTGTGAATGCCAAATTAAATTATTTGAACACTATTTTTAAAAATCTTTTGACTATAACAATAATGGGGTGAGCTCTTACGTCTAGAGAAATACAAAGATTAAAGGGAGTCTCCAATAGCCGTAAATAATTGGCACCACTCGTCAGAGATCACTAACCTTGCTGTGTTGGTTTGCCGGGATCTTTTGACTAGTTTTTCAATGCTTGGAGTCCAAAACTTTTAATTGATAACGAAGCTAAAAAAGACTAATGTTTATTACAAGCAATATTAGTACGTTATCTGGCAAGTTATATCTTCCTCACGCAGTTTTTCTTTAGATATTTCATTTTTTTGCTCATCAATATTTTTAAAAAGTTGTTTACGAATTTCTTGAGACTTGACAACGGTATTCAATATATACTGTTGGCACGGCACACGGATTTGGTGATGCTCTTTTTTCCGCACTCATCATAAACCTCTAAGTAGTTGTTGATCATCTTCTTTCGCGCTTCAGCTAGTTTTTTCGAAGTGTTATTGCTATTTTATCGTTTCCTAGTTGTTTATTTCGTTTTTGAAATTTACAGAGACTAAATAGTCGTTATTTCAAATCGTATATTTGTTTACCTATATAGTGTCTCACTCGAAAGAAACAGTAAACAAATGAACTATGGACAAAATATGAATGCAACGCTGCCATGTTTCTCTGTCGAATCTCTTAGAATTTAGCATTCGTCGTTGTATGGTGTTAGTTTTTCGTCTATAATAATTTATAATGTGGCCCAGGTTTTACAAATTCTACACGAATTTTGTAAAATGTTTCAATACCTACATCTTGTTAGGTTCTACTTCGAATTGTGTGGTTTTTATTCGTAGAAGTAGTATTAAAGGGTAACGTGCTTCGACGGCTAAGGAAATTTTGCAGAAACTGTCTGCCACTTGCAAACAGGGGCAACATCACCCGGATGGATAGGAGGATTACCGCTCCCCCCCCCCCTCAAACTCGAGCCGAGCCCAACGATGGTTAACTTCGGTGACGTATCGGTAACCGTTATTTCCATCGTGGCAGACCTTTCCCCGTGAATTAACGTCAAAAGTAAAAATATGCGCCAATCATGCTTACTACTCCCCATACAGCACACACAGAGCATATTTAGTTGCAATCACGAGTAGAACACGTGATTTATCTGGTCGAAAAACCGCTTTTCAACGACTAAGAACGGTTGAAAAATGGTCAAAAAAAGCGGTCGGTTTACTGGCCGCTATTTCTGGTGTAAACACGTGTATCGACCACAACCTGCCTAATATGCAAATTCCCATGCAAATGTATGTTTACCAACGGAAAATAAACTGTTATTAGTATTATGACCGCTAGACAGCATTGCCAGCAAAATTCGCGACTGATTTAGATTCATATTTGACCGAGAAAAATAATTGCCCCTGGAGAGCCGCGAACCCTAGAACCTGACTCTTGCGATCTCACTAACGCCTTAAACCCCCTCGGCCACCAAGTTACTTGATTGATCATGGTAATGCCAAGAAGTTATTTCCTCCGCATTCACGGCCAGACCAATATAAACTATTCCGTATTTGTACTTGGCCTGGAGAGAAATACATAATTACAAATATTTGGTACCAAGAAATTAATGCAGATATTCACGTGTGCTTGAAAATGGCTGTCAGAATCATACGAAAGCAGATAATATTATCGTGGAACATGATTTTATTTCTGGTGGGTTACAATTGTACCAAAATGCAACGTATGATCAAAAAAGGAAGTATTTATCGCATGGAAAAGTCATCGTTTTTTGTAAAAAAATATATCCACCCATTGTGTACAAATATAAGTTTTCACGATTATCAGGATTACCGAATAGACTAAGTTCTTTGGTAGATGCATATTGAATTAACATATGTTACATACATACCTATATAACATATGTTATAACAGAGATATCTCTTCGTAGCGGAATAATAGCGTATAGCTCATCTTTAATATGCAGTTATTCCCATGGAAATGTGAAAAAAGGCAAAGTGGCATGTTGTACATTAATTAAATTCTATAAAATACAGAGGTCCACTCAGATAATTTGGACCAAAATGTACACTGAAAGAACACGTGTAAAAAAGGGCTAATTTTGGAATTATCCCTTATCCCATATATCGAACGAGAGTACACGAGTATATTTCTCCCCGTGCTGTATGGGTCATGTAACCAATGAAATAATACTCGAACTTCAAATGCCCGTATTTCCGTTAAAGTGGCTGGATGGGTATCATGGGTCATCGAGTGCAAATTTTCATAATGTTGTAAGTAGAAAAACATTCTTGGGCCTCATTCAACTAAAGTGCGTCATCCATTTCAATAATGCTTTGTACTTTTCTACACTTTTCATTTAAAAATAAACAACGTGCTTCACCAATTTTTGGCATCGTCAGGTGTAGCAGTTTGTTTACAAGTTATTGTTGTCGTTGTTAGATAAAGTACATTAAATTTGATTTTAAAGAAATGTTTACATAAAAAAATTACAAAAAGGAAATGAAACAAAAAGAAAGAAGGAAAAGGAGGGTAACAAAAAGTATTAACATGAAAATAATAACAACAAAAATTTACATAAAATACTTGGCAAAAACAATCAAATCAAGGGGTGGTGGTATGAGAAAGGTCAACGTTTTTTAATGATAATTTTTCAGAAAGTAGTGGGGAGGTATGTGTAAAAAGCTGCTCATTGAATAGATTTGGAGAATACCTGATAATTTCAATTTGCTCTAATGCATTCATTTTTAAACCTTTGGGAAGGAAATGTAAAAATTCAGGGGTAAAGCCACTGACATTATTGCACTCTTTAAGGTGTTTAGTAAAATGAGATACAGAATCTCTATTATTTAAAATACGGACATGTTCTTTTATGCGTGTTTTAAATAAAAAATAAAAAATAAAATAATAAGTGTAGAAAAGTACAAAACATTATTGAAATGGATATAAAAAGATTTTACAGAGTAGAGCCTGAAGTTGTGGATTTTAAAGTGCGTCAGTTTACGAAACTCACCATGCAGTAATGGAAATGATAAAAGAATTACATTTTAAAATTATTCCTTAATGTATCCTTAAAGCAAATGATGAACAGTTTTCGGCGCTGTATTCGATGTTTACGCAAAACTACGTTAAATATGTTGATACAGGTCTTCCTGTTTCCCTTCCGCGTAGCTTCAACACTGTAGACGACATGTTATTCAATGTTGATGAACCCAGGCGGAATAAAACCCGGAAAACCTCTCTCGTCGAAGACAAAATCAGCGGAAGTCTTCTTTCTACTTAAAATATGTTGTTTACGAATATTGGACAGTGTGATACCTGCTAGCAAAATTTATAATATCAATAATAATAAATGTATAATTTCGGTTTATAAGAAAATTTGTGGATTTGCAAAGAAATTATTACGAATATATGTGTTGCGCAATACGGCAACATGTTAAAATAGAATTGAATTCCCAAAAAACCATATCGGTATGATGAAATTCATTTCACTTTCATCTGTTGATATCGCCAATAAGAACACGTAGATATGCAAATATTTTACGAAAATCTGCACTACTACAAAAATTGCTCTAACCACCTTAGGTGAGCACGAAAAAAATTACTGCGATAGTGTCTTCAGTGAAAAAATAGCTCTACTTTCACTTTTTATGACTTATGGATGATGATCTTGGATTTGAAAATCAGGGCCAAAACGCTAATAACACCTAAAGGAAATGTGGTTTACAAACTCCAAAACGGATTTGAGTAGGAAAACTAGCAAAGACGAGATGCGCTATCTTCCAAAGACCAATACAAGGAACGACTATTGGAGGGGATTTCGTTTGGAGTCATCCGAAGTGTCTACGTTTCTCATCCGGGCTAATTAAAATTTTGCGGAAAAATTGCATTTAAAAAATGTGCCTTATTTGATTTTCAGTATTCTAGTTACATTAGTGATGAACTCTTCTCGGGCTCTACACCGGGTGAGTGATTTAAATGTTGCCGACGTTTCGGGTAGCGACTCGTTACCCATCTTCAAGGAAAATGTCACGTAACGAAATTGTCCGTTGGTTTTATCCGGACGATGGCGGTGGGGGATTGGTCGATCCCCGATTGTTGAGCTGGAGAACCGTTGACCGTTGAAATTTGGCCGTTGACCGTTGGCCTTGCTCTGTCAATCTGTATTATTTTTAGTATCCTATTCCACGAGCTGCTGATGGTATAGCCCGAATCCCGGTTTACGTTCCTCCAACGTCGGCAACATTTAAATCACTCACCCGGTGTAGAGCCCGAGAAGAGTTCATCACTGCAATTCGCCGGGAAATTCGTTAAATCTTACTTAGTTACATTAGCTTTTCATTTAGGTACGATAAAACTTATAATTATAAGAAAAATTGGAACTGGGAGGGGAATGAGGAATACCAACTGTTGGGCAAGCTGGGCTACCAAAAAAACACAAAATTCTTGGCATATTACAACACTGGAAAGCAACCAATCGGCAGGTAGAGAATCAAAAGCACTGCCTCTCCACAAGTAGACACTTTCCATTTTCCAAGCTCACAGACTAACTCAGGATTATATTTTCTTAGGCAAAAGAGAGAAACGTATCTTTAAAAAAAATTATTTTCAACAGCGTGTCCCCAACACCTGGACTGAATTCATCAAATAGCTACCATATCACGCAAGGAACTTTGGGTCCCAAATTCAAATCTATTACAAATTTTAAAGAAAATCTCCAAAACTGCATTATTCAGGGGTTAACATTAAGAAGTGAAATAACAGCGCCCATGTCGAATCCAATATCTGAGGACGCTAAATGCGTTCGATTTATCTATTTTACTTTACGACTCCTGTCCGTGACCTTCGTGGCTAAAATATATTCGCTTTCCATGCAAGGAAACAAACACTAAAGGCTGGTCATTCACTCCCGGGCATTGATTCTGACCCTGCCATTGAGATGACCGATTAAAAAAGACAGGCTATATGCGAGCATTTGTTTGATATTCCAGTTTACGATTCAAAAACTATTGATTCATAAGAAAACGATTTCACGCTTAATATGCTAAATGGATAGATTGTTCTCATGTTCCGACACAATACCTCACACCTTCAGAGTTATCGGCCGGCAAATGGCCGAAAATCTGCAAACGGCCGAAGTAGACGCAAGAGGGTAGGAAACGGAAAGAATGAAAAAATCTGTTCCAGCAAATCTAACAAATTCTCACGCAATTCATTTATGTTTCTGGCATTCGCAGAGTGGCAACAACCACATCGTAGCTGAACCATCATTCTAGAGATAGAAATCACTGGTCCACCTCTATCAGCCTGATTTCGGCATATCAGAGAAAGCTGAGAGCCATTTTTCACCGCACTAGTCCGTAGCCCTTAACCAGCATCAACTGATTGTCACAGCATTAAATTATAACGCAGCTAAAGCAGGGAAGAGAGGGGAAGAAGATAAAAATTTTGAAAGACTTACGGCAAGGCAGGAATTTAGGAGAGACGTGATGGTGAGTCATATATATGAGGGAGAGAGAGAAGATGTCCCAGAAATTGGGATGTTGGGATATAAGGGCTGTGCATAAATCAAAAAATCATCTGGTAGAATATTTAAATGAAATCCCTTATAAGCGCAACGCCTCAGTTTCTTCGCTGTGAGTAAGTATTTCTACGCCTTTTTTACCGAACGTAAAAGTGATAAAAAATGATCCTCCTTACTTTTTCACTGGAATAATCCAGACAATGAGAAATCACAATTTTTAACGAGAGAAAACCTGTAAAAATACATTCCAGCTTGGTATACCACCCCCCTGTTTTTAAAAGATTCATTCACGGGGTATAGCCATGAAAATGGGTAATTATTCGGTAGCTTCGACTAAAGAAATGCAAGACAGACACATCCTAACAACAATAGGACTCGTACAATAAGACACTTCTTACAAAAGTAAACAGGAAACAATACATGTAATGAACACACTTAAAGTAAGGGCGTAGCCTTCGCTATGGATATACAGCCCCACCTGCCTCGCTAAATCTGACACATCGAGAAACTTCGAGGGCTGCGGGGAACATGCCTGAAGGATACACAAGTATCTCCCTTCTCGAAGGGCAGAGAGCCACCGATTCCGGAAAGAATACGTGCCACGACGCACGTTATAGATATTTTAAAGAGAAATTGACCAGGAAAACACATACGTGTCTACCTTTAGGCAGTAGGCTGAGCATTTCGTATCGGTTTAACTTTTTATACTTTTCTGCCATCCAATGCTTGTCTTTAGACATTACGCCGACCGCATTAGCGAGTTGGGTAGGGCTCCGGCCTGGAAACCCATTGGCCGAGAGTTCGAATCACCCATCGGCCACAGCAAAATATTTGTTTTGGCAAATAAGTTTAAGATATTACGAGTAATACAAACTTAGCAGCTGGAATACCTCAAACTCAAATCTACCATTACTGCTACTCATCACAAGGATAAAACTCTCCCTCACCCTTGTCAATATCGCGCAATTAGTAAATGTCAAATCTTTATATTGCGAATAATTTTGGCCTTGTTGGGTCTTTAAAATGAGTTTTTAGTAACAAATTCAATCAGAGTGATAAATTGAGTATACTAGTAGTGTAAATACAAGTGACAAAGTTAGTGAAGAGATCTCTGCTCTCTGTTTCATCGCTTCAGTATCTCATAGTCTCCATCGAAATCGTACTCATTGGCTATTCCACCAGCTGACTGGAAGAATATACCAATTCAATCCAACCATCTTCCTCACTTAGGCCATGAACAGTAGAGTTCTGGTTTTAGAGCCGCATGTACGCCACGCAAAAAGTCGATATACCTGAGGCGATAGATACCAATAACCATTGAACCCACTGCAATGAAGTGAAGTTCATATTTATGATTTTTACGTTCCCTTCTTGGAGAGCAAACTTTTAAATCATACTTATATATATTTTAAGAGGCTTCGATGGAAAGAAGTCACCATTTTTGCCACCAAAAGACGGTGGCTACTCTTAGAACGCATAATAATTTTGAAAACCGCGCAACACACATGCATCTTAAATCGAATTAAGGAGCATCTATAAAATAATCTAAGAATTAAAGTAGATTGCTGTAACTAGAAAATCAACAACTAATTTGTGAATTGCTCTAAACTCGGCTGCTTTCGTTGTTTTTGATTTTATAGGAAATTAAAAAAAAATATATTTTCTAGTAGGAGGCTCCGCTTGGATGACAAGCAGTGGGATTCATATCACAGCATTGTAGGAAATCTTGGATGGTCCAGAGAAAGTCAAAGCCCCCAAAATTCAGAGTGAACGCATTTAATTCCCGCTCCTTTTGTTCTTCACGCTTGCACGAGAGGTGATCTCTAACCTCAGGTCATGAACCAGCCCTCGGGCTGAGATTCGAATAATTACCTTTTCTTCAGAATGTTCTGATTGTTCCCTCCCTCTTCAGGTCGATTGAGAGGGATATCACTTCACATAAAATTCATTGAAATTGGCCTCATTATAAAGAAAAAGACCTCATTATTCTAATGACAGCACAATATCAGACACTTGCCACAGTAATTTTCAAAATATTTGCCAAAATATACCAGCCATTTTCCATGAGAATTGGTAACGGTATGCATTAAATTATATTGAAAAATTTATAACGCACAGATCTCATAATAAATTTAACTGTGTGTAGTTTTCATGTTTTCCCAACCATTTTTAAATATAAATCAATTAATCACCGCGGTCATTTTTACAGTATCGCAAACAAATCTTTGGTTGTGAATGCGTTTTCACCGTATAGCGTGAAAAAAATGAGTCAATTGAAACACGTATGCATGCATATTTAGTTCATTACATAGAACTTCAGTCAAATAAAACAATATTTTGCGCCTTTTATAGTACAATATTTACTTCATGCCACTAACAGATTCTGAAATTGAAAAGTAAAATTTGAGTATGGTCCCCATTATGACTCGGGAAAAATCTCGCACAAATAACCTTAAATATCCCTAATTGCAATCATTCTCATTCTGTAGTTTATTAATTTCCTTTCAAGTTGATAAACCGTTCCTACATTCTCCGCTCACATCAACATTCACGGTCATACCCTTCCTCTAATAACAAGTTTTTGAATAGCATTTCGAAAACAAAAGAAAAATAATGTTGATTCGGAACACAACCTGAAGGACAATCTCATTCCATCACTATGCATCGATGAAATGTATTACAAATGATTGTGGATAAGTAATAATAATAAGATTATTGCATCATAGCACTGCACATTTACTCATATATAATTTATCACGGAGCAGTTTTAGGTGCCAATAAAGAATGCCTGTATTGCTGACATCGATTTAATGTATTGTTGATGTATACTCAAGCTCAAAATATTTTGTCTTTTTGCGTACAAATAAAGTTGTAAACGAAAAAAAGAACTATCGTCACGCAATATAAGACTACGAGGATTGAAAAAGCAGGCTCATGGATGCATACATGCACTTACATGCACAGATATTTATTCATGACAGGTATCTAAACGGGTACAACTTAATATTTTTGAAACATCCATTTCTTCACCTTCAACGGAAATACACGGCAGCTAATAACGAATATATGATCATTTGGTTACGAGTTATACCCTTTGTGCCCTAAATATACAAATTATCTTTTATACCATGAGTTGAGAAGTCTAGTACACCCTGTAAAATGCTGGTCTCGCGTGTCATAAACAGTTATCGGGTAAGCGATAATTTTCCCCATTTATTGAAGTCCACGACATAAGACTTGAGACATAGAGATATTGTCACTCCTACGAGTCACATACAAGCCTTGGCAGATATCTGACTATCATTATAGTTTTTGATTCCTTGTACTCCGTTCCCTACCTACAAAATGCCATTTTTGCTAGCCTCTAACGCCGTCCTCGTCCCTACACTCGTTTTGATGGAAAGCGTCTCACACCGCGGGTCCGGTACGGGGGAAGTCGATGCTACGATTTCGCGTACACCAAACGAAAACCGCAATGACTTTAAAACTATAACGCATATCCAAATGCAATTTTATGTTTTTTTAGGTCATATATGTTGGAATGTTATGCAACTTAAAACGTGAGCCTAGATAAGTACTAGAAAATAATTTACTAATAAAGGCAATAGTGGCAGGAATTGAAAAATTATACACTGATAATGTGATAAATTTGGGCTATTTTTCTTGAAATATTTAAACATGTCCAAATAACTTCAAAACAAAAAGGTAATTAAGTATCGTCAATGGTTACCAAGTGAAAGAAGAGTAAATGAGGGATACAAAAAACCTCTAAGATAGCAGTAAATGATTGTAGAGGATGAGGCAGCGCCGACATGTTGAGGCGAACAACAGTCGAGCGAGAATTTCAGATCATGACCATGATCAAGTTCATAAGCAATAGATGCCATAAGTGATGTGTAACCGATGGAATGCGACGAAACACTAGCAGATGAAACCTTTGAGGGTCGAGATTCAGAGTTATGTGTTACCTACAAACACCATGCCCCGAAACACTCTTACTGGTAAGACGTTTTCCGCAGAAAAAACAGCGGTTTCTATTTCATTATTAGTATTAAGGTAATTTACCGGTTAAGGGAAGTTTCAATGGAACTGATTGAATATCCTTCAGATTTTAACTCCGTCATTACCTACATTTTTTTCATCCTGAGAGAGGAAAGGAAGATAACAAACACAAGGCAGAGCTGATGTGTTGACATATGTTTTTCCTCGTGCTCGATGTAAAAACTAGAAAACTGGAGAACGTCTTAAACCATGTCTTCGGCAGATTACCCGAGAGGTGGACGGACACTTAGAACCAACTAACTATGCACTTTGAACGGCCGCGCTCAAAAACGAGTGGAAAATACGGGTCGTATGGTCGAACAGGTGAACGCGATAGGGCCCTTTTCCCCGACAAAAATCCCCACGCAACTTGCCGGAAGAGTGTGGATAGCTTCCAGATAAGAGTCAGGGGGGGGGGAGGTGGGAGAGGGGTTTTAAAGGGTGGGGGAGGGAGGGGACAGCGAGATAAGGGAAGGATATCTGGGGAGAGAGAGAAACGTCCTTTTTCCTCATAGGCGAATGGTGGTCACGTGACGATTGGCGAGAGACGATTGGGACAAAGGGGGAACGCGAGCGATAAGATATTAAGGGAGTGATTGAGGCACCAAGGGTCTTTAAGGGCGCTTAAAGCTCACGGATATAATCTATCCATATCGAGGGAGCATGTCTTCTATTTCATTATTAGTATTAAGGTAATTTACCGGTTGAGGGAGGTTTAAATGGAATACAGTTAATATCCTTTAGATTGTAACTAGCACAGACCCCTATCACCTTACACAATTTCTTTTTTCATCTCAGCATATGTCCAACCTTTCTTCATTCCGTCTATAAAACCTAAAGACTTACCCTTCCCCGCTTTCTCAACATCCTACCCTCTATCACAGTACGGTCTTCAGCATTCCTTCACCCCTCATTACCTCCAACAACCATCTACTTTGCCTTCTCCTAACCTCATCCAGAAGCTTACTTTCCTCACCAAGCATACCAAGTCTCTGCCTCCTCGGGCAGGCATACCTCGTTTTCCTGCCTTTCCATCCTTCACACCTTCTTCATCCTCTTCCACACCCACATCGCGAACCCCAGCAGCTTATTCTCGTATTCTTTTCTCGGAGTAAATAGTTAACGGAAAATATTACGCTGATTTGATCAATACCATAACAGTATCAGTCGCTTGATAGAGACTCCCTAGCTGCGGAATCACAAGAAATAAAAAAAAGTTGACAAATGAATAAATGTATTCAAGGCACGTACTTTGCATTCGTTGGTGTCAACCTCGAGCCGTGGGACTGACTGAACCTTGGACTGAACTTTGAAGTTGACGGTTGATTTTCACGGTTGAAGCTTTCACGCGATCGTAAACGACTCTATGAACTTCAGTGCACTGAACTCGCGGTAGAAGTTGAAGTTTACGTAAACTCCAATCGTAAACCAGCCTATAGAAGTTAATTCATAAAGTTTGACCATAAAAACATAACTAGAGAACCTATTTTCCATAGCGCTAAACAAGGCCACTTTAGTTCTGAAAATCAGAAGCATTTTGGCTAGGCTTCCATTACATTTTACATATTATAAAAGCATAAACAAATTTAAAATAGTTTGAATGTAGTGCGATGTTTTTTCCCAATATATCCCTTTGAAATTCGAGTTCTAGCAACTTTGAAGAAAACATAAGTGTGTGTTGCTCGTCTCCGTAAGGGTTTCAGCGAATCTATTTCATAAAGTAACATTGCATATTGATTGGGCTATCAAGTTACGATCTGCTTTGTACATATACAATGGGAAAGTGTCTTGAGGAGAAAATTAAAAATAGAATATTGAATGGTCCTTTATTTTTTGAATTCCACTTCAAAATACTTTAAGAGTCGCACTATATTCGGGAGCCTCATTATAATCGAGCCAATATGGTATTAATATTGGGGTTCAAAGAGCAAAATAAAAGAGAAAGAGTAAAATAAACTTTGAAACCCCGTTGACTTTGGAATTTGAAACTGCTGGTTCAATAAAATGAGGTAGTTCGACCAGGAATTTCTTTCGCTTAGAAATCGATTGGGCCAATTCATCGATGCCGGGTGTCCGAAATGGATGCTCGCGTGCCGATCTGACTTTCTCTTGCAATACTTTATTTCACTTTTACTTAGAATATTTTAACTGGTTGAACCAAGGGTGATAGGCTATTCACGAGTCCGAAATTTCCATAATAGCAATGTCATTGCTCCAGACGGAAATCTAGAGTTAGCAGAAACCCAAGCGAAAGTCATAAATGACACATACCTAATCGTATCTCACGGGCAAAGCGGGAAGAGGTATGGACTTTTGATCCGGCGTAGATTCTTACTATGATGCTAGCGGGAAAATATTAAACAGGAGAAAATCCAAGATAGTGGCATGAAAAATTTCATATGACCATAAGAGACACAAACATTGCATGCAACATAAGTGGCACTATAAATTAGTGAATTCAATAAAAATTGCAGAAAAATACGAATTCAAAAATTAAGTGTATTCACATGCATGCAAATTTAAGACGCGAGCAGTAAATAATCGTTGAATGAGGCCATAGCCTATCTATTCAGGATCTGTCTTGAGCTTCCTCTTTCCAGTAAATGTCCCTCTCGTCTACGCAAAGATACCTTTAATATCTTTAGAACTATGGTCATTTACAAAGGCTTGGCATATGTTTAGAATGATGAATAATACAAGAAAAAGTGTGTTATGTGAGTTGATACGTTTCTTTTCTAAGGTAGACATTTTTCATTCATGTCATTCCTCAGTAATCTAATCAAGCGATAATGGATTAAAAACCGACTTCATAGCAAAAATAATGATATGGCTTCCTCATCATTCCGAGATATTTTTATAAAAGTATATTTCATAAACAAACTGAAATGATGAATGAAATATAATTAATTCTAGATTGAAGCTTGTAACTTACTGAAACTCAAGGGAAACATCAGGATGTCAGGATGCTCTTACTCACCTGAAAAAGAAATAAACCATTAGGTCTCAAGAATGAAAACAAATTCAGTACACAGTAATGCATTGCTCTATCTTTTCAAATCAGTACATTATTAGGTTTATTTTGAAAACGGTAAAAAAGTATTAGCTGTTTGCGAGATATTGCATCTTAATCCAGCCACTAAATTCAAAATATTCCATACTGGAATCAGGATTTAAGCTACCTCTCTCATAATTCTTCTTTTGACACTAAATACTGGCACATGAGGTAAAAGATCATAAAAATAAGTCAGTCATTAAAGTTAACATCTACGCCGTGAAAAAATTATATTTTGTCGTACTTCATTCTGGATTAATGACCGCATCTTCAAACTGTCCTGCCAAACGTCGCGACGGCGCGGCGCGTAGTAGCAAATTCTGAGACACCAACCACGAAAGTGGTTCCAATAGGAAAAAGAAATTTGCAATAAAATTATGACAATTGGTGCGTTTTGATTGAGTTGAGTCCCTCTCTGTTAATGCAGATCCGATATTGGCTCATGGGAGAAGAATTCTCGTAATCAAAAAAATTAAGAAGTGTTTTAAAGAAGTTACGACTGAAATAATTTCTTTTCCTCATGTTTCTGGTAACCATGGACTTATTTATAACCTTTAGCGGCACTCATCCCCGGGACATAAAGCTGCGTAGCGCTTCCTGGGCTTCTATTGTTTTTCGATCTTTACACATAGCTCATATGCGTACCCCATTGTTGCCAAGTTTCACAGTGTTACAACTTGAGGACCTTTTTTTTGATTGTGGTATAAATGTGGCAATATCGGCAATAAATCACGCGATACCAACCGTTCGTAAAGTTTAAAAATTACTGGCCTGATCACTGGTTGAAGCTATAGTTTTCTTCTTATTTCGTACACTTACATGCATGCCCATCATGCAGTTCCCTTTCTTTTTAGGCACAGCGAAGAGACTTCAATTCTCGGTGGTAGGCCTGTAAAGCTGACTCAGCTTTAATAATTTCCTCTATACTGTCCTATCCTTGTATACCTCTTTTGCTTCAATTACCCTCATACAATGCTTCATACACGCCCTCCCGTTCCTAAGAACCCACATACTTGTATTCCTCCTCTTGTGGGTCTCTTCCACAACATTCATACATGACTTTTTCGGTCTACACCTTCCTCTCACATCATCCGTTCCACTATCATATATCTGTTTCTTTATTAAACTCTCATTCATTCTCTCAACATGGCCAAGCCAACCTCTTTTCACATGGCCATTACTGGAGCATCGAACCTACATTCTTTTATCATCCACTGATTCCTAACCCTATCCCTCCAAATTTTGCCGCAAACATCACTCCGGTACTCAATTAGCACTGCATTTAGTCTACTCTGATGCTTATTTGTACACTTCACGAATTAAAATATTCTATGTCCTAAAAAAAAGATTGCGGGGTATTCGGGGTAAGGAGCAGGAGAAAAATCTTTCAAAGAGATGCTATATGCGGGGATTTGGGGTCTTCCTGCGACAAACCTAGTTCAGATCCGTTGGTCTTTCGAGTAGCCTTATTTCATCGAACGGTTCCAATCCCAGACACTCCGGTCGTATTACACGAGGTGATTTTACTGCACAGTCTGCATAAGTAAATATGGATGTAAAATTGCTTCGATTTAAGGGGGAACTTGCTTGAATGACTGCACGAATGGATGAACAAAACTGAAGAAAATAGCCCCTGCTCTAGATTATTTATTTTGCATTTCCGAACGATTCTGGTGGTCCGTATGTCCCTGCAATCCCGATAAGGTATTCTGACTGATCATCAGGTTTCGCTGGGGCCAAACCACCAGAACTTGATAAAAACACCCATGCTCTTGGCAGGGAAAAACCAAACAAAAAATAAAATATTATTAGTCTGTGGGGGGGGGGGGGGGTGATTGTTTGACATAATTTTATTAGGAGGGTTAATGAAAGTTTGACAATTGTTGACAAGGGAGGAGGTAAAAATTGACAAAATATTGTTGACATAATTAATGGGCGTCCCCTTAAGAGAAGGTGTTGATCCATTAGGATTGCCTGATAACGTTTTTCGGGGAATGTACCGACTGTCAAAAGACATGGTGAGAGCCCTCACCGAAGAAATCTGGCCAAATTTTCCACAGCCCTCTCGAGCTGTATCCATATCTATTGATACTAAAGTAATAACTGTTTGCGGGATTAAAAAACGTGAAGAAATTACACGAATTAACCATAGTCATTCCATGTCAAATGTTCTAATTTTTATGTTTCGTGTGCCCTTCATTTTTATGGGCAGGGTTCGAATCAAAAGTCGACAAGTAACCTGGGCCTCAGACAAGCAAGTGTTATTCGTGCAATTCAGGAGGTTACCAGTGCCAAAGTCCATTCAGTGATCATTTTGTTTCATAGTTACTGACTACCTGAGACCGATTGGCAAAAAAAGAAATTCTGCCAAGGAACTGAAAAAGAGCGATAATGTCAGAAATAACATCGACGTTCACTCATAGATTTAAAGCATTCATATATTTGCTTACTTATTCATGTTTTACTTGACATATGTTCTACAAATATCATAATCTTAAGATTCGCCAACTGACCAAACTCCTGCACATCCATTTCTGTCGAAATCTCGCGCAAATTTGCAGCGAAAACAAAGACGAAACTCCAAGCGATGCCCAAAAAACTGAGCCAATGGCTCTCAAATAGGATCATTAAGCCATTCAATAAACGTCAGAATGGCGTTCATTCAACAGCTCAATGAATGAATGTTGACAATCCCGTCGTTCATATGAATGCCGAAATTCCCGAATAACCTCCCTGATTTCGACGCAGCTCAAAAATATGCCACCCGGCCCTACATTGGGGATGGTAAGCCGTCGTCATTGGGGAGAGGGAAGATGGCAGGGGTTGCCTATCCCCTCTCCTGGTACACACACGCACAAACGCCAGAGAGAGAGAGCGACCACCGAAAATTGTATCTCCCTCCTCCCCACAACCAGTCAACCAATCGAGAAAAACGCCACTTAAACGCCACCATTTGCAGATTTATGTCCACGTGATGGGTTTGGGAGGTTGGAGGGAATATTTGGGGCCCATGGGGGACTTGAGGAAGAGGGGGAGCCGTAGAGGGGGATGGGGGAATAGACCAGTCGCGTCGATGGAAGAAACGAGGAAGGAGGATAGGGAACGCGTGGTAGAGTGTAGGAAGGGAGTGTGTGTGTATGCATATATACATAGGGGATAGGAGAGAGACTTCAGCGAGGAAAATGGTTCGATTTTAGGGGTTGGTTCAAGAGTTTGGATGGGGTGGGGGGTTTTTCGGGGACCAGGAAGAGGAGTTTGTCTCCTAAAAACGATGGCGCTTCACAAATTTCGGGAAGTAGGAAGAAGACGTATGGCTAGATGAGTATGGAACAGCTGTCTGTTTATGCATATGTGGTCTCTCGCGTGGAAGGTGTGGGAGGGATGCTGGGAGAGGAGCAGAGGGATAAGCAATGGGTGGACGGAATAGGATGGGGATTTGGTGGTGTTTTGAGGGGAGAGAGTTGGACGAGGAAATACGCTTGGCAATCCCTGAAGAAATGGTAGTTACATCCTTTCATTTTCTCATGAAATGTTTTCCACGGGAAGTCTTTATTTGAGGTGATCTACCGGCTAGGGTTGATTTAAATGGAAGAGAGCAAACATCTCCAAGATTGTTTATCTATATCTACATAATACCCTGTAAGCCACCTCAGGATTGTGTGGCAGGGGGCGAGTTATCACCAATATATACTGTACTGTACCTCAATCAAGTTATGACGCTACCATTATTGGTGCATCAGAAAAAAAACCCTGCAAATACATGTCAGGAGGTGACATTTCACCAACTTCCAATGCACTATAGACATGCTACCAATATCACAGAAACTATTTGTATGAATGTATATTGCAACTCCATAAATTGACAGTTATACAACTTTTATGCCGGAAACAAGCATGACGTGCTGTTAGTACTAAGTAGCAGATAAGGATAGAAGCATTTGGGAGTAAATAAACTATCCAGCTACACTACCTATCGACAAACTTAGTAAAAAGTCTCATTGGCCGCTGTTAATTTCTCTTATCGTTCGGGGGGAAAATGACATTATAACATGTCCGTTCTGCGGTCAAATTCCCTAATGTACATGCGATGCACTTAAGTTATTTATGGTTGTGTCTAAATGAAGAAGTCCCACAATGTTACATCAGAAACTAACCGCTCTTTTCCTCCTTCGGTGCAGCCCCAAACTCTTCCTCGTTCGTCATCCTCTCCACCCCGCTCACCCTCCCCATTACTCTCAACAACCATCTACGCCTACGTATATTCTCCCTACGCAAACACCGTGTTTCCGCACCAAACGACACAATGGTTCACATATAGGGTTTAGAATATACATATGAGGAGATTTATAAGCAAGTACTGTTAATGTTAGGGGGTACTTCAATTCACAGAGAGGGAGACACCAGTATCACATGGAGACATTTTATAGGTATTAACAGAAACGGAATGAAAAGAAATTCCGAACTCATTCTTCTTGATATACTTTTACCTGCTGAGGCAACACGCTTCTCAACATTTTTCAGGTGACTTGAACAAACATGTAAAGATGCAACATTGGCAATCATCAAAAAGAACTTTGTGATTCAATATTCAACGTAGCCAATATTACGAAAAAGAACCACTATAAATTAGGCATTCTCCTGATGGCGTTTCACATTTTTTCCTTTAAAACTAAACCTCCCCATAAAAGATACACGTGCAAGGGATTTCCAACCCTAGCTATTTGCTCCCAGTCGACTTCTGAGACCGCTCTGCGCCGAGCCAATAAGTCGAATGACTGCATTTCTGAGGCTAGAATCGAATTCGCGACCTTGGAGTGAGGACGATGACCACAGAGCTAAACGGAGCATTCCAGAAGCACTCTTCTTTTTTTTTAATAAAGATGAAATATAACAGCAAATATCTACTCCGTCAGCCGGAAAGTCTGCCGGAGTAGATATTTAAGGGCTACGGAAAAAATCAAGAGAACACGCAGGTTAAAAGCCTAATACTGTCTTAAGAGCTGTTCTGATTAAGGTCAAATGTGTTCATGTTTGAAACTGTGAAATCTTTCTTAAAACAAATATATTTTTTGTTTTAAGAAAGATTTCACAGTTTCAAACTTCCTACATAATTTGCGTATTTCACTTACTGGAAACGAAATTCAATCTAAGGTGGCCAAAAAGTACTTATTCAAAATTTTTCTTATTAGTCTGCAGTTTAGTAGTAGTAATTTTTCAAATTTCTAACAGAGAGATTATTTTGTTCCCTAGTTACACTGGTTGGTTGGCTCCGTATTAACCGACAAATGAGGTCTTTTGCGCAAGGAGTTACAGGTTTTACATTATTGAACAAGTCATTAGGTTTAAATATTTAGGAACTGATACGTCTAGTTTTGGGGATATTGAAAATGAAGTTCTGCCATACGTCAAAAAAGCAAACAAGGTAGCCGGCTGGCTGAACGACACTACATAAAAAACAAACATATAAGGTTAGAAACAATATCCAGATTTATAAAGATGCCATAAAACCTGTAACCACAAATACAGCCGAAAAAAGACCAAAATCCTCGAGCCTCGAAAACTCGACCCAAACGAAGCTGCTAATGGATACAACAGAGATACCTACTCCGCAGAATTCCAGGAAAGGCCTTAGTAGACCATGAAAGAAACGAATTTAAGAAGAGTATGTCAGACCGAAAATATTGCTAACTGGGTGAGGAAAAGATAAAATGAATGGAACGTCAAGGTAAGTAGGAAGGATATGAATAGAACTTTGCTCGAGACAACTTACCAACTGGTATGTGAAGTGTAAGAAGGCCCAGAAGTCGATGGAAGGTCAGCTAAGGCATTTGCGAAGAAGAACAGGCCACGAAAGGATCAAGGGGACCACGGTTTAACGTCCCATCCGACCAACGGAGCACTGTACTTTAAGTGCTCTCCATATAGCTCGCAAGTAGGCATCGTGATTTCACTGAAAAATCCCCACCATCTCCGGGATTCAAACCCGAGATATTCGGGTTGGGGCTAGTTTCACACCTCAAGGTATTTATGTTGAGGAGTTAATCATACGCTTACAGAAATCACATTACAATTTGCCAGACAACCCAGGTTGAATACCACAGGCACGAAATCACCGTGGATATTGATTCATTTTCAACGAACAGAATTCTCCACGTCATCATCTCTGAATCCCTTTTTTGTTGTGTTTGGCGGGGATCGCTGGGATGAATGTGGAGAAAACTACTCTAAGGCTCGAAAACAGCATGTAAGGTTAATGGGAAAGGAATGCATGTCTCTGAAATGCGTTCCAAGAATCAGGGGCTGGAATCGCAGAAGTTCCAACTCACGCAAGCATTTTATGCATACCCTTTATAGCATTTCCTTTCGCTTGCCACGGTTACCATGTTGGTAACGCTCAGGCTGGCCGACCCAAAGGTCACGGGCTCAATACCCAACTCGGTAATGGAATTTGAGTTGGTCTCTAGATGGGATTTAGGTCTAATTCAATTGGGGAGTAATGCTAGTTTGCTTGAAACAAGACTATATGATAGAAGTAAATTAACACCTTCCGGAGAAGAACGGTAGACTGCCGTTGAAAACTGGCAATAAAAAAAACAGAGGACGAGAACCGAGAAGATGAAAAAAAAAGTCTGGATGAAGAGAGAAAAATACTTGAATTTGGCATCAATACTCCGATGATGATAGTGAGAATAAGCAAGAGATATCGTAAACTATGCTTAAATTGCTAATCTAAGTTAACCACTCATTAAACATAATTATATACTGTAAATAAGTATACATATAAAAAATTGAGATTCACCAAAGATTAAATAAGAAGGGTAAACCTTTGTAGAAACCCTTAAATAATCGTACGGTGGCCTTTTTTTTGGCGGCAATAGAGAGGCCTTTTGGTTTAATTTTCACTGTTGTGGCATAACTCAGAAAATACGTTTTTTTCCATTTTAGATAAAGACCTTCGTTTAGATATCCCTATTTAACTTTAGCACCAAGCCTACTGCCTTTCCATTCTCTAATGGTGCGGTGTAGATATAAAGATTCGCCACATGGCCTCCAATTCCAAATACTTTCTCACACTTCGGTCCATCCCTACATTATGTGTTTGCACGGCATACTTAAAAAAAGTAATTTGGCCCGCAGGTGGGGGGAATAGAATGTAAAATTAGGTAACAGAGAAAAGAATGCCGAGTAATTGCGGAGTAGGACGAAGAAGAAGAATAGTAATTTTGGACGAGACTAAGGTAGGCAGCAAGCATGACGAACTCGAGAGAGACTTACTAACAAGCGAACAGATAATCATGAGAGGGAACTCATACAGCTATCGCAAAATCTTATGGCGTTCGGATGCTCAGAAGAAGACGGCGTGGAGGGGTAAAGTTTGGTGGAAGGTGTAGCGAAAAGAGACGTAGGGGAAAGCAAAGACATGGCATTTGTGCCATGTATCATTACATTTAAAAAAAAAATGGAATTTATTCGACGCGGACAATACAAACGCCGCGCATCCGAACGCCATAAGCTTTCGCGAGAGCTGTACCTAATGATGGTCTCGAATACCAAAATTTCATCTACATCTACGAAGTACCGAGCAAGCCACCACTAGGGTGTGTGGCACGGGGTGATTCAACACCAGGCATGCAGCACTCGTCCCAGCACAAGTGAGAACCTCGCACGCGAACCTGGCGTTAGGCGCAGGCCAAAGCAGTCAGGAGAACAATTTAAGGTTGGATCTATCGAAAAACAATCAAATCAATTGGTGGACATTTTATGAACGACTGAAACCAACGCATTAGTTCCACACCAGCAAATTCGTACAAAGTGTACAAACAACACCCGGCGTAAAACAATGAAAAGTACAGAGTGGCGAAATTTTGGAGCCTCCTCGTCATGTGAGTACACAGAAATGGGAGGACATATCCAGACAAAACCAATACAGTGTGGCAAGAGTCCCTGAAAATGGGGGAAAAAGGTGGCAATTACATCCACGGTCAACCACAGCGGACCCCCTCACCCCCCGCACACCAACCCCCTCAACCACAACCACACATCCTCTCACCAAGCCCCAGACGTGAGGGGGGAGAAACAGGGGGAGAGATGAAAGGGAAAACGAATAAGGAAAAGTGAATGAAACAGGTTAAGGAGGCGAAGGATGGAGAAAGAGAGAGCTGGATGTTGAGAGAGAGGGAGAGATATGTGGTGAGGGTAATGGGTGTGGGTTGGAAGGGGAAGGAAAGAGAGGCTGGGGATGACTGACTGAGTGGGAGTGTACCGTAGAGGGGGGAGGAATCCGAAAGGAGGGGGAGATAGTGAGGGAGGGCATGGGGGGGGCGGCGGCACATAAGTGGTGGGCAGCTGCCTCCCCATCCTCCTCCACACACAACGCAAACCTCCTCCAACCACCAAGAGAGGTAGGAAGGAATGCGATTTACCCCCCTCCCTCGTTCCTCCTCCTCCCCCTTTCCCCTCCCCCCCCTTTGCTCCACAACCTCCGCACGCCGCAACGGCACACGACCGGGTTATGTGAGATGGGTGAAGGGGGTTGAGTGGAAGAGGATGGGTAAGAGAGGCGGAGAGAAGCAGAAACGCAATGGACTTGAGATGTGCGATATGACGATATAGGTATCGACGCTAAAAATATGACTACCGCACGTACTTTGTCCATAAACGTTACGAATAATGCAATGGTTTTTCGGAATGAAACCCTGTAGAAAGTTGGTTACACCGTTGAATGAAATAAATGTCATTTAATTCATATCCTGGCTATTTATAGAAAACCAAATGTCCTTCTCTTTGATATTGACAACAAAAGGTTACCTTCCCAATGCGACAATGTGAGAAAAAAAGGAAAAAATAGTATTTTTCTTTTTAATATAAATGCCATTTCCACGGAAAACTGATTATAAAAAGCGAAAAAGCGACCCCTGTTGACCCTTCCATGCCTTTGTAGTTCTTGTATTTAATATTTCGTTTTATCTGGCCAATCTGTCCCTTGGTCTTCCTCGTGAGACTTTTCCTCCTACTTTCCTCATCTTTTCTCCCGTATATAATATTCTTAAAGTAATCTACCGGTAAAGATAAGTTTTATTAAAAGTCAGAAAAAATCCACCAGAGTTTTACATGTGCAGGGCCCTATCTACCTCTAGTATTTCCTTCTTCATCTCTATGTAAGTCTCACTCTTCTTCGTCCCGTCCATAAGACCAATTCTCTTTCTTCTCCTTCCCTTGCATGCCAAAATACTTGGCATGTGTCATGATTTCAAAATTCTCAATAAAATCCAGGTTTGCACCTTTTTCAGAGACATGTAAAACATCCACTTTGAAATCAGACATAAAATTAAATATTGATAAATGATTATCAAAAACTGATTTGTTGTCACAATTAATAAAAGATTTAAAATGCTCATTTGTCCTTGCGTAAAAGATTCTTCCAGTTTGACCCACATCAAAATAATTGCAGCCCTCTGTGTCACACTTGAACATATACACTGCATTAGCCCTTTCGCGCCCTATGTAGCTTGTAAGCTACATCTAATTTGAAGACCTGCAATTAATAAAGAATGCTCATTTTCCTCACAATTCTAATGTTGCTTGAAAGCTACAGGTTTGAGCTTCTTATTTACACCACAAGATGACGCACGGTGCAGATGTAGCTTTGATAGGGAAGAAGGAAGCATGGTTTGCTGAAGCATTCATATTTTCCACAAACCGCGATGTTGTAATTAAGAATTTTATGCCTTAGCAATGGTAAGTAATGTAACTTTAAAATATATTGTAGAAACAAAAGGGTTACCTCAAGCCCTGTCCTCTGCTCTCAATGCACGTCGTGCACTCTACCCCTTGCTGTGTTCACGCTCGCGCATCACGCGGCGCGATAAGGGGCGAGGTTTCGAGCGGTTCAACATCCAAATAGCGAGACCAAATTTTGTAATTCGTCGACATAGAGACATCACTACAACAGCGTTTTTGCGATTCAGTACTTTCTAATTCTTTTTTATTAGCTCCACGTCAGCCCACAAAATTCAAATAATATGTGAGTGGAGTTTTAGCTAACCGAAGTCCACCATCCCCCAAGCCTAGGATGCCGCGAAAGTTTAAAAAGCGAACAAACGAAATAAATTAATTAATTTTACATAAAAATTAATTTCCCCCTTAAGAGATAAATTACCATCACACAAATTGAATGTAAAATAGCTACGATGTATAGCTACCAAATTTAAAATATAGCGAGATTACAGAGGTACATGTCTGCAGAAAAATGCGTCAGAAGTTTTCAAAATAAAAACTGGTTGTTTAAATTACAACATTTTTAACTGCATTTTCATCAATCATAATTTTTTCATCAATAATAATTTCAATAATGATAATGCTATACGTTGTTGCTTTTTCTTACAAAAGGGTATTTGTGCTGTGATATAAGTATCATTCGTTCGGCTATATCGAGGACAACTCAAACATAATTTACAAGCTCAACTTTTCATATTCCTGTAACTAAGGTAATGGATGCATATTTTGCGAACCAATTGGTCTTGACTAACAATGTGGTAAAAGGAAATAGGTCGAAATTGAAGTGCTCGAGGGTAATATCGGTTTTTTTGACCGTTTTGACATATAATTATAATTAATAACCCAAAAGAAAAATAAAGAAAACACCGATAAAAAATTTCCTATGCTCCGTCGGAAAAAAACCTACGTACTTGTCGTGAATATAACGAAACATAATCATATTTACGAAGTTCAAAAATAAATCGAACGCATCAAGTCTATTTTTAATTAAAGTCATTTTATAACAATAAAAATCGGGAGCATGAGAGAAGAAACAACCTTTTTTCGCATGGCACAGGGACGAAAATCTTTTCTCCGTTCAACTAATAAATCATTTTATTGACTCTGGTTGATATTTCAACAACATGCGTATTTCTAGAGAAGTTGCATGTTAAAATCAAGCCGAGGATCAGAACTGAATTTTTGTAGGGGATAACGTGGTTGTCGAACATTTTAAGGAGCATATTAAAACCAACATTACTTGGTATATTTTTACTACCAGAATAATGGATTCCGTCTTAGTGGGATTTAGTAAGCGCTAGTTTTTCAAATGACAGCGAGTGATAAACGTGTAGGAACCTTAGATACCTAGTTTAAGAATTATTGTCACGGAAGCCTCTATTGTTATAACTAAGAATTAATAATACACACATGCGTCGGAATTTTACACCATTGGAGTTTATTTTCATTATATTATGGTGTATAACATTATGGATTGTTTGAGGATTACAGGTTTACTGATTCACGCGTTTCAGTATATATACGGGAGACTAGGAGTAAAAATAAGAGAAGTGATATATCATGTATAGTTATGGTGTAGTTATGCACTGAGGCATATTTAAAATAAGTACCTACTTATACTTACCATACTTCATACACGTACTGTAATACTGTCAAATAAGTTACTGGCATGCAGAAATCCGTGAATATAGCCGGATGCGACAGCTGTGAGAAGAATCAAATCCCGCGTAATAAATCACTATGCCCAGGCACTTGATCGTTAGGTTATTTGGAAGAGTTAATCTGGTAAACTCCAGTAAAACTAAAATCCACTTAGTTGACGAAACGAAAATGATTAATTTGTCCGCGCATTAAAAAAGACACGTTAAGCAGACGCCCAAGACGAAGTACCGAAGGAGACGTCAACGGGACAAAACAATGTGACACATTAAAGGAACAATGTGACACATTAAAGAAACATAATTGCATCCACGCGCGGTAAAGAGCGAATGAGACCGCGCTAACACCCAAACGAACACAGTCTGTCAGAAAACAAAAAAATAAAAAAAATGCCGTGTGTTAATCCGCGCCAGCTAATAGGGAAATAAGCCCTTACTTTTGATGGGGTCAGGGAAGGCTGTTTGAAACAAAGTGATCGAAACACGCCAGAGATGCCTTACTTTTTAGGCGATGGGGAAAGCAGTTTCGCAAGAGACGTGGGCAGGTAAGACAAAAGTGGGATAGACGAAGCCTCAACTGTGACTCATATCTCCCCTCGGTCGGATTCTGGTCTTTCGCTGCCCAATTCGAAATGCCCGAAACAATTCGTTAAGTATGGAGGGGGGGAAATTTACTCCATTTACTCCCCCCCCCCCCCCGTGGATTCGCCACTGCTTGCAACACATGGTTGTAAGTTAACCTTTCCATATTTATATACACTCCACTTTTTTCTTCGGTACACAAGTCAAGTATTTTAGTACGAGTTTGTTAAACGACCTGGTACTATTGCATAATTCACCTCTCTCCCTAGTACCTGTCCCCCATCCCAGAAAATGTTGTTACGTCGACCTTCAGTCCGATGCTTTCATCCTTCCTAACCTTAGTCACCCTAACCGCTACTCCCTATAACTACCCCACTTCTTTTTCCGAAACTAGATTTCATTCGAACTCGCCACAGGAAATATTTGTATTGTCCCTTGATAATGACACCGGTCCTTGTTGAAACCGGTCGGGGCTTATCAATTAGCTGTGAGGAAGTTACAAAGTTTAATGAATTTCACTCTCTAATATGAACTCTTAATTTTACAAAGGCAGCTCGCGAACCACTGACGATAGATATAAATTAATTTGATTAACTTCTTACCTATTATAACCATTAGAAGAAATCTATTTTTGAATTTATCTGAAAAAGGGTTCTGACTGAATAAATAAGAGTATTTTTAGGAATAACAAAGGAATACGTTGGTACTTCCCGCATCATTTTACTGTGAAAAGGATCCGCTCAAGGTTTTATCAAGGTTTTAACGCATTTATGTAATTTTCTAGGTAAAATTCAAACTTGAAAATAACGTTTACACGTTTAAGCCTTATTTGGATCCTTTCTAGAATAAACTGTGAGGAAAGTCCAACGCTATTTATTCCCTCACAAACCTTCGTCAGCACAATATATTTTTAGGAAGTCACTCCATCCCATCGCAATGGTGAGATGCGTAAAGCTCCTTGGTCTTATATTATGCATGGAAAGTCACTTCGAATGTCAGAAGGGATGAATTTATCAATAAATATTAATATCACTCGGCCGTGAAAGGGAGGGAAAAGAAACGGCGCCCCGAAATAATGCGAAGAGTCCGACGCAAGGGATTCTCCGTGCTCACCCTCAAAGCACATACATCTGCTATGGTTTCCTCTCCCCACCCTCTTCTACCTAACCTCTCCTCACCCCCTATTTTCGTGCCTCCTACTCCCGCTAGACGCTTATCCGTCTCCCCTAAACGCCCTTCCCATCTTAATATCCCTCCTCCTTCTAAATAAGGGTGAGTATAAGGAATCCTCCTACAGTGTCCCGTACACCAAATCTCCTCTTACTCCCCTAGTAGGAAGGACGATACTTACACGCGCATCCTCCGCCACCCGGTGAGCAATGGAATACCTTTCGCTTAAGGTGGTTTCACCGTAACATGACTTAAATGTCTTTTTTATTATTTATTTGATACCTATTGAAAAACATCTCCTCAAAAAAATGTGAACAACTAAATGTAACCTTAGCACGCTATTTTTCTCGTAAATTCAACTTGAAGTCATTTGGTGTTAATGGGAGAATCACGCGGGAAAATATTATTTTTATCTCTAATAAATGCTATTTTCGCGGAAAACTGCTAATAAGTGGGGGAAACTCAAGGGGAATTGAATTAAAGTATAATACATGCATCTTAACACCTTATGTTTTAAGATGCTAACTAATGTCTGCGATAATTGAAGTCAAAATGCGGTGATTTCATAGATATTGCGTTCTATTCGGCTCCTAGGGCTATACGAACGTGATCATTAAAATATTCGAGGAATAATCTTGTTATTTTGTACCTAAATTTTGGTTTCTTATCGATAACGCATGCCATCAGCGAAAGCAGGATATTTTAAAACAAAATTTTAAAAAAATATGGAATCTAGGATGTGTTTAGTGTTACGATTCACAAGGTCGCGGTGGAACCGCCTTATGGTGGTTTGAGCGAGATTTTTCCCAAGTCATAATAGAGGCTGAATACGAATTTTATTTTTTTATTTCAGCAGTTTTAAGAAGCAATAAGTACATTATAAAATATGAATGGCGCAAGAATATCGTTCAATATGATTGGCATTATCAATAATCAACTAAATATAAGAATATTAGTAAGTTTTTATCTTGACTCATTTTTTCACGCCGTACGGTGAAAACGTCTTCGCAACTGAAAATGTTTTTGCGGTTCCGTACAAACTACTGCAGTGAGTTGATTTATTTTGAAAAATATTTGAGAAAGCATACGAAATACACACCATTAAATTTCTGGCGGTATCAACGCACCATATACTCCTCATTTTAAAAAGTCCCTCTGGAGTGCATACCAGTAACATTTCCCATGGAAAATGGTTGACATTTTTGGCAAAGAACTCGAAAAGTTTAGTGGTAAGTGCCTGATGCCTAGTTATTATTGGAGAGATCAGATATTTTTCTTAACGATGAGGCCAAATTAATTGCATTTTATGCGAAACGATACCTCGCTCAAACTACCTTCAGTCATACAACATCTACATATCATAACTCGTGGTTAATATTTAATGGAGGTGATTAATCGGATACGTTAGGTTTGGATAGAAGTTAGGATAGTTTCGCAAATATAGGGTGTGATTACGGATCTTTATAGCGTATGCGCTCGCGTTATCGTAAGCTTCTGACAGCTTTTAAGAAAAATACGATAAACGTTCTCCAAACAACGCCTGTCCTTTAAAATCACTGCTCACGTATTTGAAGAGCGAGTTGCAAGAACTGTGACTGTGAACAGTTCGCAACAATAGAATTTCAGGTTTTTATATTAATTGCGACACCGCGCAGGAAAGATCCACGATTGCGCCTCAGGGCTCTCATCCTGACAGACGATTTCATTCCTCAGCCTGACATACGTCCCACCTACATTCCATCTATGAAGCTGAATCTATTTCTTCTCCTTCCACGCTTACCCAACATCCTCCCCTATATCACAGCCTTGAGAAACCCTTCGCCCCTGTTTACCTCTACCAACCACCTACTCAGCATCATCCTAATCTCCTCCAGAAGTTGCCTGTCCTCGCCTACCATCACAAGCGCTTCCTCGTTTGTCTTCCCATCCGTCCACCGCACTTTCCCCTTCCTCGTCCTCACCCACATCTCCAACATTTGCAACTTATTCTCGTTCTCTTTCCCCAGAGTCAAAGTTACTGCATCATACAATGCCTACACACTTCTCATATTAGACTCTCAGTTAGTTTTTTCTTTACAATATTACCAAAGGTCACAGTCATCAGCCCTCTTAATTTCATTAATATCCACTTCACCAACACAATTCTCCATGTATTAATATCTTAACTACCACACCCTTTTTCGTCCAAATTGTTATCGAAGAAATATAACTGTTCAGCTTGCTTCAGTCATACCAATATGCCCAGCCATGCTTCCTTTGCTCCTAGAAAATATCATCACTATTAGAGCGACCAATATGTCGAGTGTTAGCGGGAGCAAGGGATGGAAGACTGCATTTGATTGGCTCATTGTGTGCAATCTGCCGACTTGTTCAAAGCATCGAGGTCCTCAAATCATTCGAAACGAACGAGACAATTTATGACCGGGTGAGCTTCTGTGAATTCAGGGCATATCTTCAACTGCCAATCCTGGGGCCGCAGGTTCCATTCCATCCTGGGAATTTTTTCCTCCCAAGGCATGGGTGTTTGTGCAACTATCTCACTGTTGATGTTAACCTCCCTAATGCAAGAGAAATCAGGGGGCGTTTTAAGGGTAGTTGGGAAAAACGGCGTAATTAATGGCGTAGGCATTGAAATGGAAAGCATTTAGAGTAAATCTGGGAGATTTGGTTCCATTCCCAGTCAAAGGGATTTTTTTCCGAAATTTAGTGCAATAGTGAACGTCAAATTATAATGCACACTGCTGGGAATTATATGCCCACACACTGTTTTTGAGAATACCTGAGGAAATTATCAAGAAGTTTTGTGCTACCAAATATAACATTAGAAAACACGTACAATTTTCAGTTTTTTTAAACATGATTGCTTTACTTTTCAGCCACGATTTATCCAACAATATTAACAAATTACGAAAGGTATTAGGAATTACCAATAAATATACTTATGACTACTGCTACTAGAATAAAGATTGGATTATGATCTCAAACTAACAAAGATAACTTATTCTGTATTTTGAGGGGTAACAATATTTCTTTATGGTAGCATATCTAACATATAATTATGTGCATTCTCGCTATTTTCCAGATGAGTAGCCACCAGAACAACAGAGGACAACAGACACAGAAAAACGGCAAAGATAGCTAGGGTCACCATTGTATTAGAGTAGTGCTGGCAATTAGCATCTTTAGGCTTCGGAGGATGGGATGGCAAGATAGGTGAAGAGTACCCATTGATTGGCAACAATTGTAGAGTGATAAGATGTAGAACAAGTATACTGGTTCAAATGATGGAAGGAAGATTGAGATGGGCTAATCATATAATGTTCAATTACCACTGAAAGCCTCTTACTTCAGAGTTTAAAACTGGCAATGAAAAACTTACATAAACACTTATGTTCCGGGAGGTGGAATATCCACCAAGGCGGGACACGAACCTGCTACCGAAGGGTTAGAAGGCAAGGACTTTAATGGTCACAACACTCGGGTGGCTCCACTCTGGCAGTGGAGTTGGAGCGGAGCGATAGCGCGCTCCGAATCCCTGCTTTAACACACCACCACGGAGGCCGGCAAAGAAAGCCATAGGACCGAATGGTGAGGAAGGTGTGGACAGGTAAACCACGGTGTCACCGAAGCAAGGAAAGATCTAAGATTAGATGGATCTTATCTTATGGATGAATGGATTGGATGGATGTATGGGGAGAGATGGGGGTTTCAGGGATGTGAGATCGGACTGGTCTGGCGGTGTAAGCACTGGCTTCACATTTCGATGGCCCAGGTACATTAATCTACCGGCGGTGACGGAGATTATCAGTGCAATCCTGATTCCCTCGTGGGTAATGCATCGAGAATACTTCAAGTGAATTACTCCGTCCGTCTGATAGGGCGTGAAACTGTTCCGTTTAGAGAAGGCAAATGTCGACGCCGGACTTCTCATCAACGTTCCTACACATCCCAAATAATTCATAATATTCCATTATACCTAACTGCCCTTTATGGTAAAAATCACCTTAGCTGTCGGTCACTGCCCCAAAAAAAGTCTAAGAGATGACGGTTATTAGGATTGGAGAGCTATGATTCTATAACGACTGCAAAGCAGAGTACTGCGGAAAAATGAATCAGTGTCATTAGATAAACATATAAAGGAGATATATTTCACTAGATAAACGAAAATGCAGTCCTCTCCGCATGATTGGAATTAATAAAAACGCGAATGTATCAGCTAAGAGAAGCTCGGCGATTCTCTCTCCAGTCTCTCAGTCCAGACAAATTATTTTTTCATCGTAAACTTCACACATTCGTGCCTACCTACGAAGTCCTTAGTATATTCGACGGTGAAGTACGTTAACGAATAAAATGTATTCTACGATAACGTACTTCTTCGGCTACTTAATTTTGTCCAACCAAACTCGCCCTCCAATATGAAGGCATGGGCAAATAGAACAGGAAAAAAAATGGTGATTAGAAGTCATGAACTCTCCAATCAGCAGAAATGTTAAGCGGTTGATAATTTTTTTAATTGGCAAAATAATTATAAGTGACTTTATTGGTGTCACTGCCAATTTCAATTCATCGATGACTTTAAACGTACAGTGGTATTACATCGGGCATTAATATTCCTAGCGATGCCAATCACATTCCCATTTTCCTTCAGAGCCTACATTCATTAAGTCGAATTTAATTATAATAATTACGTCGGCCGGCCGAGGGCGTGAAAATAAATTTGTATATATAAATTTCATTACTCCTCTCTCGACCCTTCATTCAAACGACTTAATGCTTCCTGCGCAGAAATATAGCCGTCCGCATCGATAATATATTGAAATGATACGCGGTCGCGTGGCCAGTGCGGCCAAATTTGTGGAAAGAAAACGATAGATTAAAAAAAATGAAAAGAGCGGGAGGAATGGGAGTTGTATACGTATTAACTATCGTCGTAAGTGGGTCAATGAACCTTAAACTACGTTCTCCCCAGCGCGCCGCTGCTGTTGAGTCGCCGGCCGGCGCGCGGTGGGAAGACTTCGTATACGGCACGAGAGGGAGAAATTGTTTCCCCCGCACTAACCCGACTCCCCCCGCGGGGAAGGGTGAGCACCGATGGGGGAGCGAGATAGTCGCACCATCGACCCGAGGGGGTGTATGGGGGGGTGCAAAGAAAACGAGAGAGGAAACTGACACGAAAGAGGAAAAACGGGAAGGTGGACTCAACTCTGCATGGGAAGAAAGAAAAATCGATGGCGTCGATGTCCTCCACCCCCTTCCGCGTATTAGCGATTACTTCTACGAGGCCCGAGGCACACAATTATAAAAATGTCAACAAATATACTTGCCGCGATAACAATAACAAAGTTTCCGTAAAATGCCAAAGAGGGGTTGCAGATGGGGTTTGAGGCAACTGAAAAAATAACGAGGCTTGAGCGCTGTCGTCTCATTATGTATTCCGTATTTTACGCATGTGTTAGACTGAGGGTTCTCTCAATACGTCCAGTAATGCGAAAATAGAAATCAACCACTTCCGGAAAAATACCGAGACTAGCTCTGTAGAGGCTTCGGATGGGGTTTGAGGTTACTGTAAAAATGGTATTTGAATGCAGTCACCTCATCATATGTCCAGTATTTTACGCATACTTATGCTAGATAAAGTAAGGGTGTTATTGAAGTGTCGAGTAAATTGAAGATACCATTCAGGCATAACAGGAAAATTATGTTTTCACAGATAATAGTGAAATTTCCTGATCAAACGTAATTTGTGCGGATTCGGGATGTCTGCTGAGGCGATTTCGCAAGTAGAGGCACACGAGTTGGTATGTGCAAATATAATAATAACGACTTTATTTCAAGAGAAAATTTAAAGTGGTCGGAGTGATTTATGTTTATGTACGAGTTTGCTTGAAGCTTTGCGTATGAGTTCTTGCATGTGATATCAACAAATAAAAGTGAAATACTTGCTTCACACAGACTTGGTTTTATAGGCAATTAAATGCTGTTTTAACACCTAGCCTTATCGCAAATGACATATATTTTGTAATACTTCGATCAAATGTTTACAGATTTTCTTTCAAACTCGAAATAATACATTTTTATCATTATCATGGTTGATTAAAAATATCAAGGTGTCATGCCAAACCAATTATTCAAAAGAAACATATCTCAAGAGAATTTCGTCCAAAGTTCTCATACCGTGCCTAAAACTCGAATCATTATGTGCTATAATTAAGGTAAAAAATTAAAATATAATTCTTGTATCATTTTCGTTATTGTCTATATGGTGAGTTCAAACCCAAAAACAGATTTATTTAATTGGATTGAAGTCCAAAAATATGTTTTCGACAAACATAAAATTACTGTTCCTGTACTTACTTTAAAAAATCAATGATCCACTAATACCGCTCCAGTCACCTTAAAACTTCTACTTGTTATACCTTTTTCATAATGAACTCATTAATTACCGTACACAAATAGCCATGTCCCGACAACCTCAGCGACTCACGACCTCAGGATTAACAGGCGAGGTGTTTGTCCCGTTGCAACCGATGTCGACAAATTTGAATAAGAAAAGACATCAACTTATTATTAGGGTAAGGTTGGACATGGATAGACACCAAATAATTATTAGGATAATCTACCGAATTATAGCCCTTCACTATTAGGTGTTCCAGGGCGACTAACATATCAGTTGAGGATCGGATGAGCATCCCATTGATCGACGTCAAACATGGAAATTCATTCATCTTGAAAAATTATGTAAAACAATTTCACCACGAGGCCTCGTGCATAACGCGCACTGTAAATATAACGAATAAAATCACAAAAAAAATTTTCCCGCGCAATGTGGCAGTGAAAGAAGAGGAAGAGGTTGTTATAAAACATCGACTTGAATAATATAACGGAGAAAATGTCTTTTTCTTCTTGCACATATTAGAGTATACTGTATAATTCCCGGAATCCGTTTGAAATCCGAGAGGCCGGCAAAGACAAACGTTGCCTGCGTCCACCTTAGGATAATTTTATCCTCGGGAATCAGGCGCACCTCATTTTTCAATGCTGATCGTGGTAAAAAAACGTGCACCTCGTAAATGCGTATATATGGTATATTTCAGAAATAGGATTCGGTAGTACAAAGGGTATGAAGGACTGAAGAGTGTTGGAAGGAATATGATGGCTTGGATAGCTGCCGTAAACCAATCGTACGGATTAGAGCCCAATAAGGTGAAGATGAGTAGAACAATAAGGATTGTTACGGCATGTTAAATTGAATGGCGTAGGAAAATGAGAGAGAAAATAATTGACGACTATGACGAAGAAGGAAGTTTAGAGTCTATTTGCAAAATCAAGTACCTATGCAAAAAGACAGCGTAGCATTTTCGAACACAAAATTCCTTTTGATCATCGAAGGTATTGCAACATTTAGTAGATGTATTAAAAAATCAAGGCAGTAAATACAGCAGGAAAATAAATCATGAAAAAACAAAGGTAATGAGATTTTCTAGGATAAAGAAAGCTGGTCATAAAAGTAGGAGGGCACAAGTTGAAGGAAGTAGAGAAATGTAATTACTTGGGTAGTACAGTAGAAGAAAATGGGTATTGTAGCAAATACCTTATGATGATCATTGCACTAGAGGAAGAAGCGTTTAGCAATCGGAGGGAGTTGATGAAGGGAGCCTTAGTTAAGGATATAAAGAAGAGGCTGGTGAAGAGTTTTATGTGGAGTGTAGCGTTACATGGAAAATAAACATGGACTCTGAAAAGAGGACGAGAATAAGCTACAGGCTGTCGAGATGTGTGGAGGAGAATGAAGAAGGTGAACGGAAAGAAAGGCAAATGAGGAAGTGCTTGGCATGGCAAGTGAGGAAATGAAACTTCTGGAAGAGATTAGGAGGCAAAGTTGGTGGCTGGAAGAGGTAATGAGGGACGATGGGTCTCTTAAGGCCGTAATAGAGGGTAGAATGTTGGGTAAGCGTGGAAGTAAGAGAATAGCTTTTATTGACGGGATGAAGAATAGTAGGACGTACGCTGGGATGGAGAAAGAAATTGAGGTAGATAGGGTCCCGCACATGAAAAAATCTAGGATACTTTTGCTGACTTCCATTAGCAAGGACATAAAAGAGGGGCATTTGAAGAGGAATATGGTATTTTAGGGCGTAGAAACCTGTACTCTGAGATAAGAGGTCGAGAATAGGCAGCAGGCGATTGAGATCTGGGTGTGAAGGAGAATGGATAAAGCGGGATGGACGGGAACGAAGGTAATTGAGCAAGGGGTATGTTTGATGTGTGCGGAGAGGAGATTAGGAGGAGGCAGAGTAGGTGGTTGGTGGAGATAATGAAGGGCGAAGGGTTGTTGAAGGTCGTGATCAAGGGGAGGATGCTGGTTAAGCAGTGAAGAAAAAAAAAAGAGAATAGGCTTTATGGGCGGGATGAAGAGAGGTAGGACGTTTGTAGAGATGAATAAAGAAATTGTGTGGGTAGATAAAACTCTTTAGGTAAACCCTGCGCAGGTAAAACTCTTTAGGATTTTTTCCTACTTTCATTTAAACCTGCATTAACCTTAGATTGCATTAAACTTAGGGGAACCTTATAAACAAATAAATCCCTTTTAACTATTCATTTCTTTTTCTACCGTTCATACCGTCTCAAATATCAATTCTTCTACTCTTATTCTTCTCCTATCTCTCCCGCTATTATTCAATATTCTCCCTTCAATCACCCTCTTCAACATGTCCCTACCCCTGAGTATGTCCTCCAAGCAATTTTCTGCCTTATTCATTCCTCCTTTCTTCGCCCACCACATTTTACACTTCCCAGTTTGCTTTTTCTCTCCATTCAGCTTACCCTCTCCATCATTTTCTACAGCCACTGAAAGGTGCCAATAATGAATCTGGAATTCTATACTAAAATTAATAATGGACAATATCTCGACTTGAAATCAATTTTTGTTAAGTTGCCAAAACTTTTATTTCCCTGGATAGTTATTCTTTTACAAGGCTACTTCACCATTATCACAGGTGTTATCGCGGAAGAACCCTTATTCTAGCATACTCTCTCCTGTCCATGATTTAAGTAAAATTAGTTATTCTCATCAACATGTTGCCATTACACGTTTCCTTTACAGTAGAGGCTCGCCAGTGATAGTAACTGGGGATTAATGGAATCCAACTTCATGGTCGACATAGTTAGAGATTGGTGAGTGCAAATAGCAGCTTATTGTAATGATAAGCAAAACCCCTTACAGGGATGCCAAGAAAGGCCCACTTGTCATGGAGACAGTGCCCCTCGATCCCGTAAAGCTAGATGCTGTAGTAGCCAAGAAAAATGGATAACTAGGCAATGGGAAGCTTTCTTGTGCGGGCATATTCTTTGTCACAATTTTCGACTATTTGGAGGCCATGCTGGAAATGTGCTACACTGACAACTATGCAAACCTTAAAGCTTTAAGGAAGAAAGTTTTGGCTCTTTCAACAATTAAAGAATGGGTGGACAAAAGACCGAAGAAAAATATCCAAAATTTTAATAAATTCTATTTTATCTTAAGCTTATGTACTTATATACTTCACTGAGATTTTGAGTAAATTCCTTTATCATAACGTGATACAAATTTTTGGTGTTCTCATGTTCCAGTAATTAAAGAATCGATAATATTCTTCCAATGAAAATCGTAACGTAAGATTTCGAAATTTAGGTAGCATATCGCAAACTAAATGCCAGTAAAAGGTTTTTTGGAAAGCATCATTGGATCATGAGTAACACGGAACGCAATTGGGTAAATAGGGGCGGAGGTTCCCCCTGTTGCAGTCATTTTTTGTGAGATTTGACCAGGAAATGAACAAGGAACAGTAGTTGTGAGGAGATGCACATAATTCATCACTTCCCCGTCCAAGCGCTCAATAAAAGGAGTGGGTTGGAAGTCGAGCTGCTATAGATCTATTCGTCAAGCATTTGCCCCCTACAGGCTTGACCATATTTTCCGAATGCAAAACACGCAGTACAATCGATACCATCAACTGTGTACACAAAGAAATGAGAACGACAAAGAAAAAACAAGCTTCGGGTAGCTATCAGCATGGATACAAAATACCCCTTTGTTACAAGCACCCTTACTTTTTTGACGATTTTTATCCCACGGTCGCGTCGTTTCTTCTTTATATCCGGAATGGTTGAAGAGCCGTACACGAGGCTCACATCAAAAGAATTGGCGCTTTTGATGTCGTATATGTTGCACGAATCGGTGGTTTGAAAAATGAATTTGTTTACTCCCGGGACGCGAAAAACGTCAGGGATCGTCCCCTTTCCCGCGGATCGTTCGCGTGAATAATTCAAGGGAAGGAGAGAGAGAGAGGGTTCTCGACGGAGACAGAATGAAGGAAGATCGTCAGTTCAGTGGAAAGGAAAGGGAAGGAGCACTGGGGGGGAAAAAACAGAAAACAAGGGATAGTTTATCGGGGACGGAGAATCTCAAGGAGACTCACGGTAAGGAAAGGCAGGACCACTGCATGGGGTGGGAGCGATGGTAGGAAATCGTTTCTCCACTGAATATTCGATATTCCGCGTACCAGAACCACTAACCTCTTCCCTTTATTATTCCAGTGAGGAATCGAAGAGCGAACTTTTCTCGACGGAACATATAGGTACGAAACCATATGCTTATGCTATTTGGGCATTTTTTATTCGCCGTGCTTGTTTGGTCTACCCACTCTCTCGAGTAGTTAGTTGGCTGGCAATTTGGGGAGACGAGGCAATGACTATCGTTGGAAAACGCTGGTAGGACTGTCAATTAAACTGCTGTAATAACCTGCCAGCATATGCGGACGAAGCCCCGAAAATGCAGAATTCATCGGGAGACTAGTTTACCTCTGAAATACTACAGTATTACAACCGGTTAGGCAATTATTTTACATGGCTGGCACCACCGCGTACCACCTTCACTCACGATAAGAAGCACCGCAGCCTCCCCACATAGGTTATTGGCGGCCTATTGGTTCGCGGCAGACAATCACCAAGTCAAATCATCTTCACAGGTTTTCGCAGCTTTTTTATAGATACCTTACCCGAGGGTTACCCCTACACCCTTAGCATACTACCGCATTTCGTCCACGACTAATTTTTTTCATCGATAAAGCTCGTTTATTTTGCAGCTTACCTCTATTTCTCGAGGCTGATCAAGCAGTCGATACCCGGTGGACTCACTAGGTAGAGCATAGTCCTGAGGAAAATTAGACATAGGAATGGAGGTATAAGGACAGCTAATTAAGCCTGTTTTCTCTGCTCATGAACAGGCGTTCCTTTGTCATACAAAGAACTGCAGTCACTGGTAGGCGTACAAGAAAATCAGTGCCATAAATCCCGGATGAAGATAAACCACAAGAAGACTAAAATGAAGAAAAAAGCAGAATAATCATTAAAGATGGAGGTGAAAAACTGTAGGATGCCATATTTCCAGTTACCTGGGTAGCACCTAGGATACCACCGCTTTTCATTCACGATTGCTTATTCGTCATTTAAATACGCTTGCTTCACAGCTAACCTCTATAGCTATACCTGGAGACTGATCCACCAATGGCAACCAGGTGGACGAACTCCGTTGCTGTAAACACAGCCCACAAGAAAACAAACAGAATACTTATTTTTTCAGTTATTATGTCACACAAGTCATTTCTTTTCCACAAATTCCATTGGTTGCACACGAGTCAGGAGTTCCATTATAGCGTCAACAAAGACACTCTCCAGGACAACTTGAGTTTGCAACGACAATCAAGATGGCTGATACTCAAATTGTCCATGAATTGGTACTTGTCTCGATCATTGTTTTCGCTCGGCCAACTTTGTGTTACGATGTCAAAAGCCACGGCATCTTAAAGAATCAAGATTGTACGCGACTATGAAAACCCCGAAGATGATGAAGTGTGCAGCAATAAGAGAACTGTACATCTGGGAAGAGTAAATTAAGTATATTTCCTACTTGCATGTTTGCATGCCCGATAAAACTCAAAATAATGAAAATGCATGTTGCATGTGAATTGCACCCCGGCATAATTTTCTTGAAGTACACAACACTAACTCTGCCGTTTCCTCAGCACGGTTGCTACGGGCACAACAGCCTTGTTATGTTATGTATTTTCTGCGCGTGCATCAGGGGAAATGTGTAGCCTTTTAATATGGCACGTGATTAACATCTACCTTCGCGCGCTTCAGCAAGCAGCTGACAGACAATATCTCAATCTTTGCCCCTTGATCACAAACCTTTCACGGGGTGACCAACCTTTTCCTTGAGTATTGATTCTACGCCAGGGATAACTACTGCCGTTTTACATGAAGCGAAAACAAATTCCCGATAAAACTGACGCGAAAAAGCCACACGTGTCGAAATTTTCATGTTTTTTAAAACGAGTTCACGATTAAATAGGCCTCAAAATGCCATAGTTGTTGACATTTACGGAATTTTCTTCTCCGTAAACGCTTATTCACCGTATCACTTAAGATCCACATCCACAAAAGAGGATTCAATCGATTACCACATAAAAAACACGGAAAGCGACGTTTTGGACGCAACAGTAACTCTTTGGGAGAGAAACGTATTTCTCACCTTGTTCATGTGGATTCGGGGAATTCACATACTTAATTCGCCTCAAAAATGATAAGACGTACCGATAAATATTCAGTTTATTAAAAAAAAACTTTCCGTGGAATTGGAGAGTGCACAATGGTCGCTTTCAAGCGATTCCGATGCGAGCCACAATAATATTTCGAAAAAGGAATGATATTAACGGAGGAGAGGGAAGGCACAAAAACTTAACGTGAATAGAGGACGTTTACAATCAAAGAATAAATGTTTTCTCTACTCATGGCATAATTGCCACCCTTCGAAAATCTGGCAATAATTAATATAAACAGGATGGAGCTAAATTCATTTCACAGTATTCAATAGAGTGAAATCACACTAGACACTTGCCTTAATTTTTCAACGTTTTAAAATATTAAGACCCGGTTTACATTATTATTATTATTAGGTGCTATACCGGTTAAGATAGGTTTAAATGGAAGTAAGTAAACACCCTCAAGACTTTTACATGTGTAGGGTCCTGTTTACCACTATTATTTCCTTCTTCATCTCAGTATACATTCTATCTTCTTTAACCCGTCCGTAAAACCTATTCTCTTTCTTCCCCCTCCCCGCTTACCCGAAATACTCTCTTCTATCACTGCCATAATTAACGTATCGCCCTTCAACACCCCATCAAACCATCAACCTTGTCTCTCATATATTTGATCCAGAATTCTCCTTCCCTCACCCACCATTCCAAGCACTTGCTCCTTTGCCTTCCTTTCCGTACACTGTAGGTATTAAATATTTTTTCAGTGTGAAAACCAAAGGTAATATTTTCTCCCATTGGCAGCACTCGCTTCAACTAATCGACGGTATTATGTAAAATACAAAACCCTAACCCTCAGTTAGCAGCCATTTAACGTAAATATTACGTCATCTTGCGGTTAATGCCAACCAGTCGTTGTAAAACCGGGCCTAAATCTTCAATAGAAATATGGAAAGAAGATAAAATGGGGAAGTGACATTGCAAAAGTGAAGCCCAGCAGCACATTAACTCCACCAAGCACAATGTGTGAAAGGAATATTAATAAAATAGGCTATAGCTCGAATGATTAGAGAGAATCGATTAGCTGTCCCCCGCGCATGAGAAAAACTTCCAGGGATACCCACCGCAAGCCATTCATGTGAAGAGCAAGGACACCTGAGAACACACATGACATGAGTGCTCGGCCTAATCTGCCTGCTCTCATATTAACTAGTCTACAATTGGTGAACCTAATAATAAATGACAGCAAAAAAAGCCTTAACACCATAATTTGCTCAAATAGTATTTATTAATCCCATAATTTTCAGAGGATACTCAGTAGCAAGTTTTACCCAAACTAAGATGAAGCATTTCTACCAAGTAACGCCTGAGAAATCTTTCTTTTGTATAAATAAAGTTTGTCAACAGTCATAAATGGAAAGCAATTAATCTGTGATAATAGTTAATGTTCACGGAAGATGAAATATAACATAATATTTCAACTGAGAAGTCGAGAAAAATAACATCAATTTTAACTGGGGAAATTCTTCTGGAAAAATAATAATTACATTAAAACCTGAAAAGAGACAAAAGGAAAACAACGATTTTTCGATTGTTTAGGTGTTCAATAAGCAATTGATTATTACTACCATCACTCCAAGAAAATGATTAAAAACTCAAAAACTTCGAGAATGATCGCGAGAACTAAATTTATTTCGCAATCAATGACCAAAAACAACCTAAGTTCTCGTTATCACCCTCCTTTTCAATACAAGGTACACAATTATGATAAAGCTTAAAATTGCCAATAAGTAACAAAAGTTTCATTGACTGTTAGTTCTTAATGATTGGTGGGTTAAAATAGAAAAAAAAATTTAAAAAATCAATTAAAGTAACTGATACCTCAAGTCAGCAACAAAGTCAAAGGTGGTGCAAAAAGAACTGGCAAAGAATGTGGTCAAGAGAGAATTGACCGTCAGACCGTTGCCTTACAGCCAAGTTGAACTAAGGGTGCGACAGATGTATAGGCGTGGAGAGTGCAATGAACTTCAATCAAGGCCCTAAAATGTTCGACCCTCGATAGATCGAGTTCCTGGCCGAGTCATTCAAAAGGTGTCGTTTCCGGAAAGCCATGTGTTCGAGGAGCGGAGTGGACAGATAAAGAGATTAGCCCTTTTTCCGCCAAAACTCAACCCCTTAGCCGTTTAGACATGGTTCCGAATATTTCTTGGAAAGTCTTTTTTTCCACTTCCTTTCCGAACAAAAAGGAACTATTCCTCCCTCAAATCCATTTCCAGAAAATAAAGCAGTCATACTTTCTTCGCAATTCAGGATTCTGCGTAAAGTCAATTGGCTAAATTTGCCAGAAACGTAGAGACATTGGGCAGTAAAAGGTCTTACACGACTTATCCGCTATGGTCAAATCTAGCGATAACGCTTAGAAAAATCCACACGGCACCTGAGACATCATACATAGACTCAATATACTTGAGAAATTACGATACACTAACCGCTGCTAATTACGACAATAATAGACCTAAAGTTTATCCCTCAATTGAAACGAGCACACCTCACTGACAATAAGATATACATGCCTACATACACACTTGTCCGTAGAACAGTTTCCTTTAGAGGTAGGTACACTCAAAAAAGTTCAATTCTCGGTTATAGGCCTGTAGAGTTGACTCTGCTTTAACCCCCGTAGAACCGTTCCCTTTCGAGGTAGGTAGACTAAAAAAATTCAATTCTCGTTTATAGGCCTGTAGAGTTGACTCTGCTTTAACCCCCAAGGAGACGCGCGGGGGTCCATCAGACAACCACTCTTTTATCATAGCAACTAATTTTTTAACTGTAGGATAAAAATATTTCACATCTTAAGTACCCGTCAATAAATTTGGTATTCACCAATAACAAGTAAAAATATTTTTAAGATACTAAATAATTTCAATTTTACTTACAATTTTCAAGTCATGGGGTACACACAAACCGGTTAAAACCGGTACCAACAGTCCCCCGAGCATAATGAAGGTAGTATGTGGTAAGAAAACTTTAAAGAACTTTATAGTTTCACCATTATACTTTAAAATGACCTAATGAGAAGGGAAAAGACATGCTATATATAAAAAACATGGTCACCAAAGCTCTTTCGACGACATAATCGATTTCTGTAGACCCTTAAAGAATGATTGAGGTGAAGAGTAAGAGCTGGACAATTCCTATTTTTGACACATCAAAGGCGAGGGTTAAAAATTAGAACAGGGTTTCCCCATTTTTATTTTGACCTAAAAGATTTTAATAAGTTACTGAAAATGTGAACCTTATGAAAAATTTAATATTTTACTTGGCACCAGCATTTTTATTTTGTGGAGATCAAAATTTCTCATAAGAGAAGTAGTTCTTGAGACTTATTCTTAGCCCTAATCCGCCGTCTCCCATGAGGCCCGCGGGCTATACAATTGCGGCCCACCTGCATGCTAATGGCGAATGACAATGCACAACCACACTACGATAACAAGGACAACTCTCCATTTTGAATAAAAAACTTAGTACTTTTCCACACTTTATTTAAAAACTGCGACCGGTTTCACCTTAGTTAGGCATCTTCTGGATGCCATTTTAAGGTGAAGCCAGTCGCAGGTTTTAAATAAAGTGTGGAAAAGTACTAAGTTTTTTATTCAAAATGGAGATCTATCACTTCCACGAAGTCAAGCCTGAAATAATCAAACTTAAAGAACAAATCTGTTTGTCTCATTTTCTACGTCAACTGATTCAAGAGTTTTTAATGAAATAGCATTCCCATGATTACCAACGGAGCGGCCCGCAAGAATCGGCGATACTTTTTAATAATTGTGGTAAACCATGTCCCATAAACAATTCTCATTACGTCTTATTTTTATTTAATGTCCACACTTCCGGTAACGAAGTGATCGTTTATTAAAATTTAGGCTCACAAAATAGCTTGTCACGAGTCTCTGGCTACGAATTGTCGCGATTACGAACTGTCCGTTAAACTGTCGGCAACCAAGGGGTCATTACTCGAAATTTCGTGATAAATATCGCAGGCGAAAATAACGAACTTTCGCATGATTTTTTAAACGTGAGTTTCATGCTACGCAGCTAATTTCATGCAGGAAATGTAGCAGTTTTAATCTAAACTTCATGCTACGCAGTACATCCTTACTTTCCAAGTAATAATTCCTAAGCAGATTAGGTGTGACGACTCCATAAACCTGTATCTATGACCCCCATATGTCGTTTACGAGTTAGTTGATTACGAATGGGTGTGACGCCGTCCGCGGCGAGCTTCTAACACCTAGGCTTAACACACACCCCGGTTTTGCAGGAACAGTTCAGGTTTGAAGGGTCTGTCCTGGGGGTCTATTCAGGAATGTCGACGTTCATATGAACGACGGGATTGTCGACATTCATTCATTGAGCTGTTCAATGAACTGCATTCTGACGTTCATTGAACGGCTTAATGACCCTATTTTGAGAGCTTTTGGATCAGTTTTTGGGCATCGCAACGAGTTGGGTTTTTGTTTTTTCTGTGAATTGGCGCAAGATTTTGACAGAAATGGATGTGCAGGAATTTGAAAATGAAGGTCACACCAAAACTAAAAAAATGGACATTTGGCATTGAATGACTATGGGTAATTTGCGTGATTTCTTCACGTTTTTAATCCACACACAGTTATTACCACAATATTGCATTGTATTTGCATTCCTCATTGCATTTTCCCTCAGTATTTCTCCCTCTTCAACATTCCGAACGTACATAAGATTCCCGCCTCCACTCTCCAATCAATCATAATACTAAAATTAATGCATATCTCATCCAAACAAATTATGTCAACCGGTTCTATATCATAATCGAGTTGTAATAGCGTCGTGACACTGCATCATGCTTAAATGATTTCCTAGCCTATTACGAAAGGTATATTTTTGTCTTTCATTTAAACCAAAGCAAATTATTACCATATTATAAAAAACGTAGGAATAGCGAATAAGAAATAAAAGGTTAAAAGTGTAAATCAAATCCACAGACACCAAAATAAATTACAGTCTAGAAGACAACAAAGGCTTTGCGAGATGAACAAATGTAATTACGGAAACTTGATAAAACATGAAGAGCTGGGTATGTATACATTTAAAGAAAATAGGAAATTGTACTGATTCATGACATTCTAAAAGTAGTAAATCTATCCGCACGTATTATTTACCCTGACAAAACACTAACTAAAACGCGCTAAAAAGCTTGGGGAGGGGAATTTCCGACGCGAGGCTAGCGACGCGACGTTCCGACACCAAAATAGCGATCGACATGGAAGCTTGACTTTGACGGAATTTTGAGCCGTTCAGTGAACAATGAGCTGTGAAGTGAATGAGTGACGTAGAAATGTCAACATTCGATGACGTCAATTCAAATTGTCGACATTCCCGAATAGCCCCCCTGGTGTCCCACCCGGTGAGCAAATTTTTCCTGGCAGACAATGAGCTGTCCGGGAATGCCTCTGTTCAAGTCCACTGTCTACTGCACAGAGACATTTGCAGCGAGAAATGTATGACGAGAAATGTGTTAATAGAAAGCAGAGTATCTAATTGTATCCTCGAAAGCTTTCCTTATAGGCTCAGAGGAATTACATGGTGGGGGCCCAGAAGGGTTCAGCCACTTCACTGGCAATGAGATGCGAAGTCGGTACTCCTGAGTTTGGAGACAGAACAAGCCACCGCATCTAAAAGTGATAATTCTATATTGTAATTGCAATAAAAAATAAAATAACTGCACACTATTAGCTTAATTCATCTAAAGAACGTCCCGATTTAATCCCGGTTAGTCTTTTCGAAACTTGATATGTCCAAGTCATAGGACATTAGAGCATTGTAACCCTAAATATAGTGATCTTCTGTGCATGCAAGGTGTTACAGAGGCAAATTAATAGTGAGTTAAGATATTGTAGAGTGTTGGGCTAACATTTTAAGTCTTTCAAAATATCTGCACAGCATCTGCTTAACCCACATGAACCCAGTATTAGTCTCGTAATGACTAGATATGTCCCGTTTTTGGGACATCAGAATATGGTAACCCTACTTATGCAGCAGTAGCATTTAAGATGCATGCAAGTAGCTCTTCGATGTGTAAGCTCGGACTTCTATAACCGTAGGGGATGATAGGTATACAGTCATTGCACTATCGACCACGGTTCGCACCTGAACGCAAATAGACAGCCTTAATGTATTTTGCCCGGCAAAAGCAAATCAATTCTGCCATAATATCTTAACTCTTATAAACAATGTCTCGATTTTAGTCCCTGCATAATCAGACATTCCCCGGTTCTAGCATACTAGAATATGGCCAAACTTATTATGGTGATCTTCTGTGAACGTAAGCTGTGACAGAGGCAAATTGATACGGTATTGTTGAGTGTTGGGAAAACATTTGGTTTTGAGAACTCATGTCGCGGGACATCAGAGTATGGTAAAACCTACTTCTGAAATAATGTTGAATGGTTTCCGGTGTTCCACCTCGTTGCTTGTCTTCAAATGACGACAGTTGCGCCCTCGTTCCAGGGGAAATCTCCAGGTCGAAGTCAGGTCAGGTCAAGACTTCGACCTGAAGATGTCCTCTGGAACGAGGACGAAACTGTCGTCATTTGAAGACAACACGGAGGAACACCGGAAACCAACCAACTTTATTTTCATCATGAAACACCGTGGAAGCCTACGTCAGGACCCTACTTCTATAGCAGTAGCATTTAAGTTGCATGCAAGTAGCTCTTCGATGAGTAAGCACTGAGTTCTATTGCTGTAGGGGATGATAGGTATAGCAGTCGTTACACTATCGACCGCCGCCGATCTCTGCATGTGCATGTGCACCGGAGGTCGGAAACCGCTGCTCTCGCATATCTGAGCGAGGAGGCGAAAGACTTCGTACGAGCGCGAAACCGTTGAGAAGAAGGTCCTTGTCACGCTTCCGTGATCACAGCCGCGGCAGCGCGCCCCGCGTTGCTATCACGCGTATGCATGCATTCAGTCCTCTAGCTGTGTGACGCCCGAGAGGTAGGTGCCCGAGGGTGGGACGAGGCAAGAGGGGTTATACATACATGTACATATAACATATGTGTATATATATATATATACACACATATATATGTGTGTAGTGTGTGTGTGGGTGGGTGGAGAAGGGAGGTGTGAGTAAGTGAGTGAGCTGGTGAGTCGAAGAAGGGGAAGGAGGAAGGGGGGGGGGAGCGACGGAATGAATGGGTGGGTGGGTGGTAGGGAGGTAGGGGAGAGGGGGAGACTCGTGAATGGGCGAGCTGAGAGACCTCGGCCGGATGTGCGTCGGCGCGCGAGGAGGGAGATGGATTGGGGAGAGGGGGTGGGAGGGAGGGAGGAGGAGGCGGGAGGAGCGAGAGAGAGGAGGGAGGGAGGAGTATGCACGGATGCATTGCTGGGAGTAAGGGAGGAATTATTGTGTGTTATGAGGAGACACACTGGAGAGAGCCCCAAGAGACGCCATGGATTTTTTTGTATACATGTACTCCTAGTCTCATTTATACATTTTATAAATAGCATTCCATATAAAGGAATTTCGAGCGGAATATTTCTCTAGCCATAATAAAGAACATATTTCAATTTATTTTATTTTAATTTCAGCGTCTGTTAGAAGTATGAAGTGAATGTTGTAATATTTATGGCACCAAAATATTGTTTCTACGACATAAATCTCAGTAATTATATTAATTTATCCACATAAGTCATTAACTTGACTAATTTTTTCACACTGCACGGTGAAAATGTCTTCAAAACAGCAGGTTTTTTTTAGATTCTCTAATAATTACTGCGGTGAATAATTGATTTTTTAAATAAATAGTTGACAAAACGCACAAGCTACACACCGCTAATCGGATTTAATTGACGAAATCTAACTGTAAGAAATTCTAAATTTTTACAATATTATCCCTCTGGAAATCTATCCCATGTAAAACAGCTTATTATTTTAGGCAAATTGCTCAAAAAGTTGTTCGGCAAGAGGTTATTATTTTGATATCATTGTAAATATGAGAGTTTTCCTTTAAATTAGGTCATCAAATTCTAGGTAAAATGATATCTCGCTCGACCTACCTTAGGTTGACGGTGACGACGAAATTCATAGAAAAGATCTATCCCATCTATTATGGTCCCTTATTGTCCGCGGAAAAAATTTCATTTGAATCTATCGGCTATGAAATCTAATTACTTTATGTAATGCTTGCGGTTGTTTCTACCATAATACGTTGGATCTAGCAAAATATGCTATCGTCCAGCAAAATATCGTTTGCTAAGAAAATTACGCGAAATAGTTAACCAATACATTTCCCTTCGATCAATTAGAGTTTCCTACTCTGATTCCTGTAACTTTTAACAAAGCCAGCTACCCTGCGCAGTACTCTTATCTATTTTCGGTATACCCACCGGTTTAGGAACTCCATGATAACCGGGGTACCACGCATAAGGAGCCAGTAGATATCCCAGCAGTCAAATACACTTATTTTATCTCAAGGTAATATAATGTAATATTAGGCAATACTATTACAATGTAGGACGTTCCCGTGTCCAAAATGAGTCGGTTCTGCGCATGACGTCATCCGGATGACACGAGCAGCTGACGAAATGATAATTAGTAGAATAGGAATAATGGATGAAAGCTCTAATAATTTAGTTTTTAGGAACGACAGAATGGAGTCAAGTACATATTTGCATCCTTATATACAACATATTTTATCGGTTATAGTTAGTAAATGTGTATCTTGAGAATAAAATCTTGTTTGCAGACAACTTGTTTTGCTTTAAAATAAAAGCTGAAAAATGAATAACTGATTTCAAAACATGTATTGCGCTTGCGCAAGCGTCCACCGTGAGCTGTGAACGTGAAAATTGTTATTGACCGAACTTTGAAGTTTATTAACTCTTTCACGCGATGGTGAACGCATATATAAACACCAATACATTGAAATCGCGGTTGAAATTGAAGTTCAAGATGGGGCTAATCGTAAACTGACATTTACCAGTCGTCGTCCTGCGGCTTCTACTTCTCTGTGGTAGAGAGGACCTTTGAGAAACGGCTTATAAGCAGAGCATATAAGCCCGGTACTTATAGCCAACCCGCAGGCCAGGTATAAAAACCGACCGTTTCCATGGATTAAATACCGATACGAGCTGTGCCACTTTGTAACGTACTTTCGATAAATATTCCGTTGCTTTCACTCACATTTTTCATGCTCAAGAGGAAAGCAACCGAATCTATAATTCGATTTTGATCCGGGGAGTGACTGAATAACACCCTGGCTAAATTGATATTTCCAAGTTTATTAACGCTTTGAGTGCCTACGTCACGGTCGCTGCGAGCGATGCTGACAAATTATCCCAGAAGAGCCAGTATCGCATCCAGAGACTCTTTCCAATGGCTATAATTGTAAGAAACAGCAGAATAATTCGTATTTTATGCTTTTTTCACTTTTTTGTATCTCAAGATATATTTTGATGTAAATGTTCTCATATTCATCCGATTTTAGAATTTTAGATCGCTTATTCATACACAGACATATTAATTTAAATAATCTGGCAATAGTTGCACAAATTTTAGCGATTTTGCAAGGCACTAGATGGGGTAGTATGCATTTACTTACGCGGTTTTAACGAAACCTTTTATTTGAAGTAGTATTTCAAACCCATTCCATCATCCTTGTCCTCCCTTCGACTACAACTCTGACGCGGTGGAAGGGATTGCACATTCCAATTACCCTTAAAGCTGGACTGGTAGGAGCAACAAAATTGCTCCTGGCCTGGTCCATGTCAAATAGGTAGAAGGTTAGTACAAGAAGGAAGGTAGTCTAAATAATAGTTTCACATATAAAATACCACTGTAATGGCGATAGGAAGCGCCCCAAACTTTCTTTATCCCGGAACGAGAAAGTGATTCAAAGATAAATGAATCCTGGCAACTTCGGGACTTGGCCCACTAAGACGGGTGTCGTGCACGAAAGTGGGAGAGGCCTCCGGGATCGTCATCTTACGGAAACCTTGCGAACGTCAACAGTAGGTACAAAGAAAACGAAGGAGAAGAGGAGAAAATTGGCGGTAAAATAGGAATTTGGAACGTTACGACAATGATGAGGCCTGGGAAGCTAGAAAATATTAAACAGGAAATGAAGCAATGGCACATAGGCGCTTTGTGACTGTACGAGTTGAGATGGTGGAATAGCGGGAACTGGTGGAGTGACAGTTACAAGGTAGTCTATAGAGGGGAAGATGAGAGTTAACGCGGGGTAGCTATCGTACCGAATGAAAAACTGGGGAAGAGGGTATTAAACGTTGAACAGGTGAGCGACAGGATACTGGTTGTAGAAATAAAAGCACACCCGACGAATTTCGTAGTGGGCCAGGCATACATGCCTGCAAGTAATCATGGGTAGGAAGAAGTGGATTTCTGTACGAGCAGCTAGAAAAGATAATTAGAGAAGTACTGGGCAGGTGATTATAATGGTGGATTAGGATACCGTAGTCGGGGAAGGGTGAGATGAATGTGTAGTGGCTAGGGACAAGAAATACTACGGTCAGACGGCAGTTAAATTTTGTTGGCGAAATAAATAAAAAATAAAAAAACCATTATTTTAAACATTACCTCACGTGAGAGTACACATGGAAATGCCGGGAGACACATGGAGAAATCAAATTGATTGTACGTGTTCAGGTATAGGAAAGTGTTAAAAACTTCCACAGCCTTCCGGGGGCGTATGCGGACTCAAATCATTTCCAGTGCTTATGAAATGTGGTGTTAGGTCCAAGAGGTCACGTAAAAGTAAGAGGATAAACGATTCATTTTCAATGGGGGATAATTTAGGGTAGGTGTGTAGAAGAAAGAGAATAGGTTTCAGGGACGGGGTTAAGAGAGTTTCGCCCTATAGTTCCTCATATCAGCACGTCAAAATCGAGACGGCTAATCTTATTTATGTATTCAATTAATACGGAGCAACGTGGCTCCATTGTGAAAATCGCTCTGCTTTACCGATGGCATCTCGATTCAATCGCATGGGTGTGCGTTGGCACACACTGGAGCAGATGGACTCAGAGACCTTAGGGTTCCACCGTGGGGAGAGACATAAGAGCCAATTACGACGCGGAATGAACCCCCTTTCTGCCCGACCACCTTTCTTCTTTCTTCCTTACTCCTCTCGTTCAAGAAAGAGTCTCCGCTTAAGGAGTTGAAGCCCGACGGACCGTCCGTCGCTCATCCATCAAGTCATTCGGAGAAACGAGGAAGGCAGTCACTCAATAGGAAGGGAAATGAAGTCGTATCGGGCTGGGTGCAGGAGAGGGAGAGACGGGATGCGTTCAAAGCAGGTACCCGGGTGCTATCTCTAAAGCGAGCGGGTACTCGACGGGAGACCCAAGGAAAAGGCACCGATCGCCGATCTCTACCGTTGAATGCAAAACAGTAGTACCAGACTGTGCCCGGAAAAAAAGGTTTAGGTAATCACGTGCTGATTTAGAGGCCGTAACTCCATCATGGAAAGAACTTCTTAAAATATACATAAACAATGCGCTTACTAGTTTGGCTTGGTGTGTAGAAGGCTAGGATGCAACCTTAGTGTGGCTACGTTGTATCTCACCACGCAAAAGAACCTTTAAGGTGGTAGGAGCGATGTTTGTTTATGAACAGATTTGCGTGAAACTTTGCATACGTATTCAAACTAGTGATATCTATGGATAAATGTAAAAAAATTGCATCAGACATATTGTTTTGGCAATTCAATGTTATCATAGCCTTATGCCACATAACATGTATTTCAAAATATATCGACTACAAATGTACAGATTTTCTTCTAAACGAGAAATAATAAAATTATCATTACTATAATAGCTTTTAACACGTAAAAAGGTATCACACCGAGTCCGATGTTCGAAAACAACATTTTTCAGTATTAATTCGCCTACATTTCCAGTACTGCGCCGAAAACTCTTAGTCAAAATATGCTTTAATTAAGGGGAAAAATTAAAATATGTGTTTTGTGCATTTTCCATTACTGATTTTACGGTGAATTTCTACGCATTAACAGGTTCCCTTAACTGAAATGTGGTCCAAGAATTTTTATTCAACTTACTTGAAAAATTATTGAAATGTGCACTTAATGACCCACGATTACCGCTTCAGCCACCTGAACATTATCGCTCTGGAGTAATTTTTTAAATTCAATAATACTTAAGCAATAAAAAATGAACTTAGACCTCCTGATTTATCTCAGACATCATCGCAGTCTTTTTAAGCCCGCTTAACAGAAATACGGGAAATTAAAGTTCGAAAATTTTTAAATTGGCCATGTGCGAAGTGAGAATGAAATCCTCGTACAGTTCTTTAACAAATATTTACCATATGATTCATGCATAAAACTAACTAAAGATCTACTGAAATCTTAATGAAATATCATGAAGGATTTGTAAAAATCTATCCACAATTTGAATTATTATAAGCGAAGGACAAACACTATGCAGCTATGAATGCCAGAATCGATATGATGAATGCTAAAATCGATACGACGGAGAAACACGGCAGAAATACATTCGTCTTTTTTCTCTCGTTCATTTAACTACTCGAAAGAGGCATAAACAGATACATAATATTATATTACAGCGATAATCTCCGGAAGTTTCAGCAAGAAAAGCAAATCAACAAGGATACCACTCCACAGTAACAACATGCCAAAGAGAAATAGGTGATGATAACCATAAAAATAAATAATAGCAGAGGATGTCAGCAATTATATTGCCACCCGATAGTATTGACCATTGTTGCCAAGTCTCATTCCATTTTTTTAATAGTTAAAAATTAAATATTGATGAGCAACAAAAGAAATATTTCCAAAAAGATTTCATATTAATAGTGAAAATTATATTAATTACCTGATTGCTTAAGCTGCAAGTAGTAAACGAGCCTCTTTAATCACCGCTTTTGCAGGTAAGTTATTAAATAATTAAATTCGGCAATCAAACGCATCAATTGTCAATAATGCTATCTCGCAAGCTGTTTCAAGGGGTTATAAGGAGATGATGTAGAGTTTCGTCAAGCCACCTCGATTTTTTAATCTTCCGAAAGTAGTGAACCTGGCTCACCTCAAAAGAGCTAATGCTACCTTAATGCAGTGACTTCGGCGTGGGGATGTACGACTCAACATCTACATCTGCATATTATCTTGGTGGCCGCCGCATGGGTCGTAGGGCAGGGGGAATTAGAACGCCACCTATGAAAAAGGAGGGATAACAAACAATAAATTGGAAGAGGGAGAAGTCGAAAGTGAATTGCATATTGCATTGTCGAGTGTCATATTGTCTCGCTTTTTTTGTTATAATCATTAATGGTGCGCGGAAAGGAGGGATTTTTGTACCTATAAATTCAGCCGCATATCTTTCTTATTTTGTCCGCTCTGACTGATGTTCCCGTCCCAGTAGTTCCCACCCGGAGATTCGACTGGGGGACTATTTAATTAACCTCCGGAATATTTTACAGGGAGGAATGCCGCCACGTCATATAATTGGGTGAATGCAAGGCTCAATATTCTAGGGAGACTAATGTGATGGTCTCCCGTTGCCTTCTACATCGCAGTACTCCGGCCGATTCCATGTATTTTACTCTCGCCTGAAGCTGTGGCAGTTGACACTGGATCGATCTGCACCATCATTGCCTTCTGCTGAGACAGCTGCCTCTCAGCAGTGGAGGTGGATATTATTTACCTTCAATTATATTCTTCACAATCCCATTTAGCCTCAGGATGGGCCTAATCCATTTTTTTCGGCAAAGCGTTCAATACGGTCCTTTCCTCTTCTACTCTTCTGTAAACTTCTCCATTTCTTATTTTATCGTTCATTTGATCTTCAGCATCCTCCGCAAACACTTTCGAATGCTTCTGGTCTTCTCCAATAGATTTTCCAATGGTCCATGCTTCCAATCCACAGAGTGATTCCCCTATTTTTCACCTAAATAATAAACTTCAATGACGTATACCTACACCATGCTGTTGCTTTGGTAGACATAATAAAACATCCTCACCGTAAACAGCTGTTTAAGAATTTAGCGAATTCAATATCCGTATTCAAATTAGAGAACGGGATTGGCTATTGGAGAATGGCATGATACACAAGTAGGTACTGACGTCACAAGGCTATACAGATTGACGCAGAGCAGTGGAAAATAGCTATTACTTCTGAAATAAAACGCCTCTCTAACGAGCAGTCAAGAAGATCAGGAAGTAGGTAAGTACCTGAAAAATAATAGCACGGAAAAAGTGAAAACGAGGAATGAAACATTGCATTGTAAAAACGAATCGAGGCACGCTCTGTTTTTAGTCGAAAAAGTGATTGGCGTCAAAGATTTATCGCTTTCTGGACTTTCAGAACACTGCCGAGTAAGTTACACTTTTGCCATAGGCCGTAATTTTCCCCGGCCCGATACCGTCAATCATGCAGCAAGGCAGAGCTCTCGAGAATGGCATCAGGATTTACTCAAGGACCTCGAGTTTTTTCTCCGCCATCCGGGAAAAATTCATTCATTCTCCCAAAAAAATAAAATCTCCTTCGACCGCAAACGCTAGGCCATAACGTAGGTGGCGGCCTTTCCAATCTTTTTTTTATACCTCTGTCCTCTTCGAACGCGTTTTAAGTTAAAATTCCAAGCGCGAGCAAAATAATTCGAGAAACGAGAGAATCCGAATGAGTACAGAGCGTCTGTGGAATCCGAATCAGGCCCCGGAATTCCAAAGAGAGAGAGAGAGAAGTTAAGGGTAAGGAAGAAGCGAAATAAAATGAATTTCTAACGGTGGAGGTCACCTGTTGTGTGGGTGGGTAGCATACCTGCGTACCACCAGAGTCAAATATTGAAGGGGAAATATTAACGGACGACGGGCGCAGGTGGACGACAAGGAAGACAAACTTGGTAGGGTGGGTGAGGAAAGGAAACTTCAGGAAGAGATAAGAAGAAGGCAAAGTAGGTGGTTAGAAAGTGAAACGAGGGAAGATGGGATGATAAAGGCCGTGATAGAGGTGCGGATGATGGGCATGCGGGAAAGGGGAAGAAACAGAATAGGTTTTAAGGACGGGATGAAGGACGTAAGCTGAGATTAAAAAAAAATATTATTGGTGGGTAGAGCTCGGCACATGTAACCATCTACAGGTTTTTTCCCACTTCCATTTAAACCTTAGTTAACCGGTAGATTACCCTAATAAAAATAATAATAGACCCATAAAAATGCCGAGCTGTTTACCGAAAATCTGCATCGGTTTCTCGGAAAGAAAGAATTTATGTGGAACAACATTGGTGAAACACTTGCAGGTCAAATTGTGGAGGATACAGCCACGACGCAACGTGTTCACTATTCATGACGTAAAATATTCACTAATTGTTACTATAGAAAGCTTCATTCACTCAAAACGCCTATACTCACATACTCGAACTTTTCAGGCTTACTCTGTGGAAATCCATTTTCACTGAAGTAAAAATACAAAATATATTTCCACCAATATTTATTATGGTACAAATAGTTTCGACGCACCTAGCCACCATCGGCGACGCATTGGGGTAGTTGATGACGAAGCCAACGCGTGGAAACTATTTGTGCCATAATAAATATTGGTAGAAACAAACATTTTTCTTCAGTGTCAATCACTTTTTAAGCAACAACTAAGTGTCCTTGCTACTCCAACAGAAGCGGAAAACTACAATATAAGAAGATAAAAACTTATCTAACCTCAATGACGCCATCATTTCACAAAATTTCAATACTAATAATCACTTCGGTAAATTTTGTTTTCCACTTTAAAAGCCAAGTATATTAATTAACTTTCCGACAAAATTGCCACCCGTCAAAATATTAGACAAGGGTACCCTCTATTCACCCTTCTCTCCTTTTCTTTCTGGCAAGGTTTTAAGTTACCCCGAGATAATAAGCAATTTAAATATCTAAAGTCAACGTATCACACGCACTGCAAGCAATTACACTCCGCTTCTTCGAGATCACAACTGGACCACTCCTGGTCATGATGCGACTCAATGAATGCCGCAGCTCGGGCACTATTTCGCCTCCCAAAATTTACCACAGCAAAGAGTTTGACAAACTCATTTACGCGATCACAGTTCTCTTCATATGTGGCATATTGAGAACTAGTAGCCTGCGTGTTTATTTATCAGGTGTTCTGTTTGCTGAATGATGACAATTACCGACGCATGAAATAATTGTCAGGAGTTTGACTCGCATCTACAACGGTGAAAGACAGAGAATTTTCGGATATCAATCATGAAGAAAGAAGGGAATAGGGAAACGAGATGTTTAAGGGGATATGAGGACGAACACTAGGGGCAATCACTTTTTCAAGGTTCACTTGTTGGTGTTCCATCATTAGAGGAAGAAAAAGACAACTTTTACTAATACCGCTGAATTTTACTAAGACTCGATTCGGGTTTCGACGTGGATCCACATCATCATCAGGCGATAATGATGATGTAAATCCACATCGAAACCCGGGTAGAGTCTTAAAAAAGTTCAGTGGTATTAGTAAAAGATGTCTTTCTCATCCTCCAACGAGCACAGATGTGTTTTGGCGGATTGCAGTATCGCCCTTCTATCGTAACAGACACTAATAGTAGGGAAGAAGTAATTTTGGTTTCTATCTCTTAGACGGAGAATCATCCTCCATTTTTCGCTCGTCATTTACAGAGATGTAGAGCGTGGGTTGAAATATTTGTTCAGTAACCAATTCCTGCATGGAATTCTAATTAGTTTTATGTTTTATGCCTGTAATTTTGAAATATTTTGCAAACCTGAAAGGCTGTAGAGGTATGAAGACAATATTGAATTGCGCTTCGTAGACTAAACTTTGTGCTCTAGAGCGTTTAATAACTTGCAACTTTAACAAGCTTGTTTAATAACTTATCATTATTACTAAAACCTCACCCCTCTTGAAATGTCCGGCATGGTTTTATTTTTGCATGAATTAGTATACCGCAGTATCTACGCATTAACAGCAATAGTAATACTAATTTGTAGTGCTTAGTGCAATCTTAAACCGTGTTCTGCATGTTAGCGTGATTAAGAACCTAGCACTCTCCTAGTTTATAGTGTAGCCGTGTATTGCCCTGACTGATTTTTGGTTTGGCTCCCCTGGCCTTAGCGGTCAGGGGAGCGCTCGATGTTCGACTTTGAAATGTGATGAGTGTTGTGTGCACGCTGTGCAATCACCCATTGCCACTCACCGTGGACGTGTCTTGAACGATATTTTGTACATTTAGATGAATACACTAAGGAAAATCAGAATTCGAATAGGAAGACATCGTGAAGGCTTTATATTTACGAAAAAACTTTAATAGCCAATTAAAATCTTATACAAATCGCTTCAAGGTAAACCATCCCATCTACCACGTGACACAACGACGAGGTAGATAACCTACGACGGTTGGAGCGAGTTTTGTCCATACACAGTTTTCATTGAATTTTTATAAGTGTTGATAAAAATGACAAAATTGCATTCTACGGAATTGGTGTTTTGTCAATTCATTGCTATTTTAATACGTAGACCCACGGCACATGAGAGATATTTCGTAATTATTCGATTAAATACGTACCTACAGATTTTCTTCTGAAAGCGAGGTATTAAATTTAATATTAGCTATTGGTAAATGGCTAACAGATATCAAGATGTCACGCCGAGTCAATAATTGGAGAAACATTTTACACATAATTTTCGCCTAAATTTCGAATACCACGCCAACAACTGAAGTCATAACATGCTTTAACTAGGGCGAAAAATGTACAACATAATTATTCAATATTACCATTAGAGATTATATGTGCCATTAGTGCATGCATGGAGAGTTCTAGAGCATAAACAGATGTACTTCAATGAAATGTGGTCCTAGAAATTTTTTACTTACTTGAAAAATTATTAAAATGAGTACTCAATGACTCACGATTACCACCCCAGCCACCTTAAAGTTGTGGATGCGTGCATATAAAAGCGTATCAGGCTTAAATTTGTGGAAATACTTTATGTCCACTTTAAATAAAACAAAGTTGGTAAATTTCCACACAGTATATTATCAATTAACCACAAGGTTATACCTTGATAATGGCATTACGTGCCGAAACCTTGGTCGGTGTTGTATTTTGTGGTTGATAATATACTGTGTGGAAATTTACCAACTTTGTTTTATTTAAAATGGACATTGTGGATGCGTACCTACTGCGTATTTCTTCGGCAGAAGAACCCGAGCACGGTGTCGGGGAATCAAGCGAAACAAATCACTCGAGCACGCTTGAGCTCGATCAGTTCTCTAAACCAAACTGTCCCTCCTTAGAGACAACTTAATACTGCGAATTTAAACATCACTTTGAAAATTCAAAGGAGAACCGATTTCAATCCGGATTGGACATCTTTCCGATTACGACCAACGGCAATCGTGCCAAGACTAGGCAGCCGGTTTAAGTCACCCACGGGGGAGAATTCATTATTCTCTTCGAGTGGGGAGGCTTACTCTTCCTCACGAGGTTTACATGTGCGGTCTCGAGAAGTTTTTAACGAGGAACTGAGATCGATTCTTGCCACGCGCGCTGCCGACCACACGACGCTCACAAAGATCAAAAGAGGGATGGGAGTACTACACTGCGTTACAGTGGGTTGGGAGTCGTCATTTAATTCCGTGGATGTCCGTAATTGAGCGGTCGCTCCTAAACTCAGCTGCACGGGAAGAGAAGTGGGCGTGGATAGGAGGAAATGGAATGGAGACGATCTGAACGAGCAAGCGCTACGCTACCCGCAACGCTACCCGCAGGGTGCCCGCTGGTGCTGTAGGGGGGATAGAAATTCTCCAATGGGATGGTTAGGGGAGCAAGAGGTAAAGAAGGGAATCGTGAGATGTACTACACGAAGAAACAGTCCGGCGTAGCGGTGTATAGGTATGGATACGCAACGAGGGAAAACCGTCTTTGGTTGGTAACGAAAAAAATCGACGATATCCCATCCTTGGAAACAAACCATTGACTTAATACCTGAAACAGAAATGAGCAAAATGATGCGCTGCCACTGCTGTAAGTTATATTCCTCTTCGTTCTATCATGTGGTTAGAGGAAATATTGGCCTTGAAGCAATATGCATTAGATATCACTTGGTTAATAGATTAAAGGTTTTTCGTAAATATTAAGTATTCACGATTTTCTTTCCTCATGAAATTCTAATGCCCTCAGTATTTTATACCGCTGCATATACATATCTATTTATGACAGAAGTGAGAAAGTGAGGAAGATACAATAGATAAGGAACAAAAATTCCATCCCGCACACAGCTAATGGCTGCTACGAAAACAAAGCGAGGCTCTAGCCCGTTAGAAAACAAAACATTTTCGTTCTCACAATATCTTACAAACTGCTTTACACTATATCTGTAGGAGGATTTTAAAAATTTTAAGCCACTCTGCTCTAAAATTCTAATAATCCACGCGTACAAGGTAATATTAAAAGAGTATTTGGAAATGGTAAATGGAACTGGATATTAAGTAACCCGTGGACAAAATAAGGGATGATATTAACCCGAATGCAGTGGAACACCCGAAAAACCTCCGTCTATTAAGACGGAGGTATTAACTGGTGAAATCTGCAGAAGAATTATCATATAAAAGTACATACAGAAAATGCCGATCTTTTTAAACCATATAAACCATTTCTGTTCATCTCCAGTGCACACTGGGACTTAAAGAGGGCGCGACGTCGTGACTTGAATGCCCTTGCGTCCGCGACGCGTCCGTCTGTCCCCCGGGGATGGATGGAGCTGTTGGGATGATGCGGAGCGGCGAAGGCAAACCTCTTTTGGGATTGTACGGGGGGCAGAGAGGGGAGGGGGGTAGATTGAAGAGAGAAGGAGGAGAGATAGATGCAGGAGCGTCCGTAGCACGTGCGGGAGGGTGGCGAGATAATTTACTCAGCAGCCTCGAGAAGAATGGCGATCTTTAGGTAGAAACATCTGGGTTCCATTCCGGACATTCCATTTTTTTAAACGTAGCTGCGACCGTCCTCGTCTGCGGATCGCCTTGCGGATTCCACTTCCCCGACGCGCGTCTTCCTCATCCCCCTCGACGGAACATTAAGAATTCTAAGGCACCCCACCACAGTGATTGGGTGATCTGAATGTCGATCATATGTGTATTGTTTTTTTTTCCGAGGCGGGTGGATCTACATTTTCAATACTACTGAAGCTACACAGCTAGCGGCACTGTTTCACTGAAGATTGTCATGAATTTTGACTTGATCGGGATTCAAAATCGGAACAAGAGCCGGTCAGGAGTGTTCGGCAAAAGGGAGAGCCAGATGTGGCTTGCAAAAGTATAATTTTGTAGTTAATTTCAAAGAGATGACACGTTTTTCTATTATTATTAAGGAAATGTAGCGGTTAAGGTAGAGTGAAATAAAAGTGAGTAAAAAATCCTCTAGATTTTTACATGAGCAGGACCCTATACATCAATTATATATATTTATTTCTTCATCTCAGCATACGTCCTTATCTCTCTTCATCCCGTCCATAAACCTATTTTCATTCTTCCCCTTTCCCGCTAACCCAACATTCTCCCCTCAAACACAGCCTTAAGCAACCCTTCGCTCCTCATTACCACATGCAACCGCCTACTTTGCCTCCTCCTAATCTCCTCCAGAAATCTCCTTTCCTCACCAACCACACAAATTATTCCCTTGTTTGTCTTCCTTTCCGTCAACCACCTTCTCCATCTACCTACAAGCCCACATCGCGAAGGACTGCACCCTATTGTCGTCTTTTCTTTTAGTCCACGTTTCTGTCCCATACAACGCTACTTCCCATTTTAAACTCTTCACTAGTCTCTACTTTATATCCTTAGCCAAGGTCCTCGGTATGTTACCTCCTATTGCTCAACGCTTCTTTCGCAAGCGCAATTCTCCTTCTGATGTTTTTAATACATTACCCACTTTCTTATGACGTACTACCCGAGTATTTAATTGCTATACTTGCACCATTTTTAGCTATCCTACTTTTATATAGCCATAATATGAATAAAATGACATTGGAAACCATAGATTAAGGTGAAGGAGAAGCTGATAGGTAGCAGAATAGATTCAACGCCGGTCACTGAGACGCATGCCCTAAAAGGGAATTGCAATTACAGACCAGGAGCGAAGAAGCCTCGTTTTATTTCGTCTAAGAGTATCATTACCGCAGGATGCACCAGAATTCGTAGATAACCTCCTATCTTCGAGACAAATAGGCCATCCTTCTCTCTCTTCGTGGTTTGAGGACTCGTCTCGATCGTTTTGAGCCCAGGCAACTGTTCCGTCCACGTGCCATGGTTCACAATGAGGCCCGACTGAGTGAAACAGATTCGAATATTTTGATGCAACTGCTCAGTGCTCACAGGGCCTTCAGACACAAAATCGAATATTTACGTTCATATGCCATGGACCTCAATCTATTTTCATGATGAATAAAACAACTCCTGTACTGTACCACAAACTTCACTGCCGGAAGGAGGAGATTTACTTCAGGCTAACAACAATATTGAATTATTTTTTAAATAGTCCTTAGGAGTTTTTACAATCGTAGTGGTGAAAGGTAAGAACTATGTGTACATGAGCTTATTTAGTAATCATTATTTAGTCACAACTAGACCGAAATAGTTAACATTTTGACAGAGCTATTTATTCCATAGGGTCTGAAACATGTTTTACATCACCGAAATCGATTAGTAGCGTTAAAAATAATGATAAATGCTGTAGAAGTTTAAAAAAATGGTTTTTCAATAATGAAGATTCGTCAAGTGTATTCTTAAAAAATGAGTGAAATTGTATTTTAGATGATAATATCCATTTCATTTTCATTTTCCAAAAATATATATGAATATGCAAGCTATCATTTCTTTGCTAATTGTAATCTTTTACATTTGGTAAAAATTAAAATTATAAAGTACTATTCCAATACCAAAGAAGAAATATTTGTAATTTAAGTGCTAGCACAAAGTCACATCCACAGATTTATTTTTTCATTAGTTGATGAGAGAGTATGTAACCTCTAAACGGAGGCTCTCTAAAGAGTTACCTATGTTCCCAACAGATAATGGATGACTGTACTTCTATTTTTATAAAACACTGAGGAATATGTTCTTATTTTTATTATAAAAGTTCAAATGAATAGTGCTGGACTCTCTCCAAACTGTATTTTCTCGGTTAAGACACCGTACTAATACAATTAAATATTTCCATGTTTCTTGATCACTAATGTTTTATTTTACTCTTCTGTGCTTTTCCATGTTCTGGGAAATTGATACCTGGGGTAGTTCCTATTTCTTTTCCCAAGAGTATTTTAACGCGACATAATCACGTGACCTACCTTTCGTCTGACTTCTACCCTTCGACCAACAGGCATAGGTGGCTCTACAAGGAGAAATTATCATTGCTCCCACCAGTCCAGCTATATGTGCTATCGGAACGCGCAAGCCCTTCCACCGTGTTATGGTCCAAGGAGAGGGTTTAATGTTTTTTTTTCCATGGTCCAATCGGTCAATCACGTTATAATAATTATGTGATGATTGATATAAATAGATCATGAAAAAATAAATTCCTACTCAATACCAGTACAGTTTCGCAAATTTATGTGCAATCAGGTACATACAAGGAAAAAAACGCCTTTATCCTGGTATCAAAGAATCCTTATGGATAAAGATTACACTCCGATACATCAGTAACCACGCAACTTGAGCGTCAACGCATAAAGCCCTTTATATGTACTTTAAACACATAAAATTAAGAGAAAGTAGGATAAATAGTATCTTATCTCAGCTGAGAACAAGACGTGACCATAATGAAAAAATAAATGAAATCAGAACCTAAGGGGTAATGCGATGAACTAAACGAATAAAAAAACTTTTCAAAGGTGGTTAAATGACCGTAACATGACTCATTTTCAGATGTAATATTTTTCATATAATGTCCACATATAGAAAACCGTATTCTTTATTTGACGTAAACAATTAAATCGTACCATTCCTTGCAATTTATGCTCAAATTGAAGTTGAAATTTCATGATGCTAAATGGCAGAATGGGTGAAAGTTGGGGAAAATAGTATTTTTTCCAAAGTAATAGACTTTTTCGCGAAAAACTGTATGTAAAATGCGAAAATTCCCAGGGAATTGAGCAACAATAAAATGAGAGCACATTACCACCTTATTTTCTTAGTTACCAGCAAATTGGTGCAGTAATTGAAACCAAAATGCAGTACATACCTGAATTTAAATGGATCTAAGGTCACCTCTTGTGGCTGAAAATACTTTTCATTAAAATATATATTCGTTTAGTAGGTAATCTGCATATTTTGTGCCTTGACTTTGTCCTTTTAGTTTTCGTTTTGACTTACAGAGCCGCCATGGAACCTCCTTAATGCCCACCACCGACAACACTTTATCACGGCGAACGCCCTTGGAATTACATTTACTTCAAAGAGAAAGAGAGAGATATATACAGAAAGAGAGAGGGAACAATCTGGTGGCACGGGGACACTCATGCGAGGTGACAGGTAGACAATGCGAGCGCAAATAACCCATCGCGTTATTCCTACTTCCCGCGAAGACCCAGCGTTATACCAACAAAGCTTGTGATCCCGCGAAGAACCCAACAATGGGCTGGCGGAAAACAGCCATCACTCGTCGCTTAGTCTCTGCAATCCCCCATAGGAGGCGGCGCGTTCGAACAAAAACCTCCTCCCTCTCAGCCCCCCTCCCCAGCCACTCTATTCACTCCCGGCTGCTCAATGAGCACGACTCCGAGTGAGTCAATCCCGGTGCGGAGGCGTTTCCGATTCACATATCCTCTGGAAACGAGGGAGCGTGAGGGGAATCCACGGAATAGGCTGACTGGGGTCTCCCCACTTAAAGCTGAAAGAGGCGAGTGTGGTGCACTGAATTCTACCTGTGAACATTGTTGCCAAAAATAAATAATTTATATTTTCTATTAAACCTTCCCTGTAACCCACCAGTGCTGACAGTTTTTATGGAGTTTTACATATTCTGCCAGTAAACACTGTCGCCAAAGACAATAATATACTGGTTGAAACGCTTGCTGAAACAGGCTAAAATATTGACTGTTTAATCTTTCGGGATTCATTCCGCGATGTTTAAAATTGCAAAAAACAATATTTCGCTGGTCCTCCTGCCAGCTTCATGAGGTTAACTGAACTGATGAAGTTGGCAGGAGGACCAGAAAAATATTGTTATTTGCAATTTTAAACATCGCGGAATGAATCCCGAAAGATTAAACAGTCAACACTATATCAGCGGAAGCCCTCGAGCTAATTTTAGGCTAAAATATTGGCGAAATAGCCAAAAATTAATGAATAAAGTAAATAATAAAATATAAATTAATGCGTTTTAAAAATTATGAATGAAAAATATATATGTAACAGTTGCAAAAAATATATAAGGAGAGGAAAAGTTTAGCGTAATAAAGAAAATTTAGGAAATAAGAAATAAAGATAAATCATAAGAAAACAAATGAGAATTTCTAACTGCAATATTCCACAGAGGAATAATCATTCGCCTTGACCGGGATTCGCACCCGGATCCCTTGATTCGGTCAAGGTGAATGATTTTTCCTCTGTGGAATATCGCAATTAAATGCACTTGCGGGTGACTCCGTAAAGGTAAATACCGTGGCTAGTCCCGGCATCCTCAAAATTGGAAATTTTCCACAACAAACAAAGCGAGACACTCTTGAATAGATAAATAAAACACAAGTGTAGCAATTAGAGCAATTTAATTACTTAGGTATTATTTTCGGAGAGAATGGGAATTACATTCCCTCAAAGACATTAGGAGGAAAGTTGCGCTAGCAAAAGAAGCGTCAAGCGATAGGAGGGAGCTGATGACAGGTATCTTGGGAAAGGATATAGAGAAGAAGCTACTGAAGAGATTGATAAGGAATGTAGCATTTAATGGGGCAGAAACGTGGACTCTGAGAAAAGAGGAGGACAATATGCGATGCGAGAGGACGATTCATCAGATAATTTGTGAGGTTATCGTTGAGATTAAAAATTAAATGATTTCATTCACTAATGCTGACGATAAATCTTTTATTTTATCGTCAACGGAAGAAGAAGAATTCCTATTGATTCCTTAAAATTTTCCACCACCTACCTAGACCTACCCGCCATAAACACTTCAGCACGGATCGCTCCAATCGTCGATTTGAATCTGCGTTCGGCTACGATGAGCGCTGATCTGCGCAAGGTGAGAGGAAAGCACCCAAAATTTGAAAAGCGGATACGTCGCGCTTAGATGATAGGTGAACACGGTAGCAGAGATTATTGATGTTAGTAGTGGGCTTGGATATTAGGAACTGCAACTACTGAACTCACAACATCTGACCTTATACAAAAATATTACGGCATCCACGATATCCACGCCTAAGGCGGGATTCGAACGAAGAAATTTATCAGTTACCAGGCACAAGTGTTCTCAACCTGATAGCCATGGCCAGACAGAGACTACCAAAGCGTAAGGAATTAATTTATAACGATTACATCACGAGCTGAATTGTTTTGAGTACTAATATAACTTCTAGGATGCGAAGGCAGAAGCCGAAACAAACCGTTCATATGAAAGGGTTTAGCCGATTCTTCCAGTTCGCCATTCACACCCAAAATGCTGGTGTGAAGGCTTACGCGGTACGTTGCCAGTGACGGCTGCATGTTTCGGGCGTTTCGCCGCGTCGTTGTTTTTGTGACAACAGTTTCGCCTGCGTCCCAGCAGGTGTATTCAGGTCGAATAGCTGATGCCGGTTTATTGACGACCAATATAAGGCGGTTGGTCCCTCCTGATTGGTTGGCGCCAATTCTCCTGATGGAGCCCATTTTTTTTTAATTGGCGCAAATATTAATCAGTCATCCTAAGGGTTACACTCAATGATGAATACGTTAGAGGTACTACAGTGCGAAAGATATGGGCTGAAGATAAATAATAAGGAGACGAAATTTATTAGATTTTCTACATGTGAGAAGGCGGGGCTGATTATAAGGGTGAGAGGGCACAAAATAAAGCAGGTTGAACAGTTTACGCATCTGGGTAGTATTTTGGAGATAAATGGCTTATGCGTTAGGAAAATCATATGTAGAATTACCCTGGCTAAAGAAGTTTTCTCAAATAGAAGGGAATTTATGAGGGACTGGTCGGAGAAGAGGCGTACAGAGAAGACTTATGACAACTATAATATGAAGCGTGGCGCTGTATGGGTCGGAAACTTGGTAATTGTGAACGGAGGACGTACGTAGGCTTGAGGCGTCTGAGATGTGGGTTTGGAGAATGATAGAAAAGTTGGGTGGACTGGGTGGCGAGAAAGACGAATGAGAAGTTATTATATATGGTTGGGGAGGAGAGGAAGCTGGTGGCGGAGGTTCGGAGAAGACGGAAGGGATGAATGGAGGATTTTTTGAGAGGTGAGGACATGCTGAAAAGGGTGACAGAGGGGAGAACACTGGAGAAGCGTGGAAGAGAAAGAAGGAGGATAGGAACTTTGAATAACATAAGAGGAGGTAGAGGGAATGAGGAGTTTAAGAGAGGTCTAATAGCGGGACATCTATAGGAGGGAAAGTGAGATGATGTCCCAGATTTTGAGACGGACTGTCCAAAAAACTACCAATCAGATAATAAAATACCCTTATGAAAGGCACCAATTTTTCATGTACGCCGCTTTTGTATGAAAGACTCTGTCATGTAGCGCGGTGGTGATACCCGTCCTTCAAGTTGAAATTCCGCGGGTTTTTCGATATCTCGATATCCCTCCAAATAAATTTCGGGAAGTATCCAAATTTCCTGGCGATCACCGTGGCTTCCTACAGGTTAATGGCGTGTCCAGGCTCGGAACAAGCATGCTTCGCCAAAGCGTTGGCGCCAAAAGGAGAATCGGGACCAACTAATCAGGAGTTACAAACGGGTACAATATATGTAGTCAATCAACAGGCATCAGCACTTCGAAATGAAGACGCCAACTGAACTGTTGGCCAGACCGAGACTGTTGTCAAAAACCGGTGAAACACCCGAAACATACATTCGTTACGAACTCTATACAACGAGACAGTACATTTAAATGCGTTTTCCATCCACCCAGTCGCCTTTCCTTATAAACGGGTAGATTTTCTAGAGGGCCCAGAGAAGTTTTCAATTTGTTGTTTATTACAAAAACAGTTTCACATTCCCTCTTTAATATGCTTCAAGGCTAATCTTTTTCGATAGTTTCTGAAGAGTTCATTTTTGCATAATTGCAAGGAAGAAACTGAAATGAGAACATGCCATTCAATTCTCAAATGTCATGGCACTTAAATAATGACATGATCATGTCATACACTACGTTTACCAATCGATCTCAGATCGATCTGACTGGCTCAGCTCGGTATGGTAAACGGAGCGCGCTGGCCAGATCGATCTGAGAAGCGAGCCGAGTCAGCCCGCTTTCCCTAACCGGTCTGAGATCTCAGATCGATCCGAAGAGGCCGGAGCGTGGCGCTCATCGTTCTTCTTTTGGTTGCCGATGGTAAACAAAATATAAGCAATATAATTTACGCCGTGACTTGTTGCAAGAAGGGAAAGGAGAGAAGTTTGCGGCGGAAATATGCAAGAAATCTCAAAATAATGTAAACTACTGAAATCGATAGTTCAATATCGATATTTTCAGACCGTGTTGGTAAACCAGGCGATCTGAGTTAGCTCCCTGTTGAACTTTCAGATCGGTCTGAACTCAGACCGATCTGAGATCGATTGGTAAACGTAGTGATAAAAACGGCTCCAAACTAGTTCATGTAACGAAGAGTCACAAAATGGTATACTCCTAAATGGTACTTGGTATATTCTACAATTATATTTATTTCCAGCAAATTAAAAAAAATGTGGAATTTACTGAGAGCTAATTCATTTAGTGAAGTGTTCCAATTTCATAATGTTACTACGGAGACCTTAGCTTTCAAATAACGCAGATTTCATGATGGGGTGATCGACGATACGCATTATTGAAAATTCCGAGAACCAACCAAACAAATGGCACCATTTAAATCGATCGCGAGATTAATAATATGATTCAAGGGCCAGGGAATAACCACTTATGCCTCGATAAATCGGACGGCGCATAAAAATGTGAAGCCTACTGCGCGCAGATGAAAAGGAGACGGGACAGGGGAGCGAGAGAAGTCGTACATAACTTTTGTTTACAAAAAAGGACCTTGGCGGAGGAAACTAATGTCCCGGCTCGGGAAAAGAAACGAATAATGAATAGGACGTTTCAATCATTTCCTTATCCGGTCTTTCCCATTACTCCCCGACTGCCTACGCGTAAGAAATCCACGCTGTTATGCCACCTGAAGATCACCTAACCATGAGCAAGCCCATGTCTTGCGTTCATCACAAATGCAGACGACGGAGTGCTGGATTGGCCACGAGTGAATGATTGTTAAATTTTTCAAGGGCACAAAATCTAGCCCCTTTGAATCCACAAAAATTACCTGGCCGAATGAAAATAGCCTCGGAAGCGTAGTGACCTGTCTTTGCATTGCCCTGCAAGCGAGAAGCCTATGATTCGATTCCCAAACCGGGTCTTTTATTTTTTAAAGTTTTCATTCAACTTCATCGAAATTCTTGTGGATTTAGATGAAATCTCACGATCTCATTTACACCCACTTCCCAACAACTTTGAGCTTCGAAATTTGGAACAAATGTGGAATTCAACAAATATGACAAAATCATGAAAAAATAACAGCTAATAAAAATCTTCTTAAAAGAAAGTTATGGTTTTTAATATTAATATTTATTCTCTTGGTAACTTAAGCGTTAAATTGTTGCATGACAAGTATTTCGTAAGTAATACCAGGTCGCCAACAATGTCCCTGGAAAAGTAAACTCGGATTGCCTACGAATGCAAGAAGTTTATTATTACTATCCAGGTTCCTTGAATACAAATCTACCCACCCGTAAATTACTTAGTTATTAGGAATTGTTGAAGTCAAAAAGTTTTAAATGTATTCACTCCTCCCCATTGTGTAAAAACTTCAGATATTTTGGTGGGTTTTCATCATCGAATGATATCACAGCAACATAAAAAATATCAATATCTTCAAAATTGAAATCAATGAATGAATTATTTAATAAGACCGCAAACTAACGGATTTTTACCAAAAATCTTTCAAATTTTACCTTATACCGAGGACACTTATTTTTATCGATATGCACTCATAGGCCACAGAATTGAATTTGGAAACGGAATAAACTGAGTCTTCTCTCAAATTTCTAAACAAACATAATATCATAAGGTTGATTATTTGGACTGTTTGTGCAGTAAAATAGGTAAGTAGGCTTTAACTTATAACAGAATTCAGAAAAGATAAAGTTTCGTGGAATAAACTGTGAAGGAATCAAAAGAGATGAAGGAAAAGTGTAAATAATCGCATACCTTCCTCAAGCCTTACCCAGGAGGGAGATGTGAGGTATTTTTGCTTCTAAAAGAGTGTTTTAGAGTTGTTAGGGTAGCAAGAAGTTTTCAATTCTTTAGTATTCATACTTTGTTCAGGATAATATTTCTATACGTGCATCAAAGGCTTTGAATTTTTCCGTTTCAAGTAATGCTTTAGTTCACCTAATTCCATCAAAAATGCATAAGCATTTTCCCCAACCTTCATTGCTTTCCACTAAATAGGTAAGCTGCCATTGAGACTTTTAGGCTTGATATCAGACGAAGAATAACTCAAGCCAAGAAAGATTCCATAATGAGAAAAATCTTTAATGTTTTAAGAGAATTGATTTAGCAATAAGAAAGCAGCATCTGAAAACATTCGTTGAGAGTGTTGGGCAATGTGAGTAAGAATCACAGACCATTGTAAAGCTGGAACAGAGGAGAATTGAGGTATTCAAATCTAGGTGATGGAGGTGGATACTGAAGATAAAATTGACGGATGATATGAGAAACGAGGAAGTGTACCGATGAACAGATGAGACACAAATTCAAGAAGAGAGCAATTTAAAAGTAAATTTAAATGAAGTATTAATTCAAATTCACATTTAAAGCAAAGAAATGTTAGCTCATATGCATTCACTTTAGTCATATAGGTGACCATCGACTCGTATTTACGAAATTATAACTCTCCCTGTCGATGTCCACCTGAATGTTCGAAATGTATGCATAGAAGTCAAAATTCCTTTGCATCTATTGACAATTTGGATTAATATTTAAATTAGATGAGTAGAAAACCACGTAAAGCACTATCAGAAATATCACGCCCAGATGATTAGACCAAACTTTGGAGCACAACGACTTTGTAAGGAGCAAACAAGAAGTGAAAACCTCACGAGAAATACCGAGGGACAAAAACATAGGCCAGCTAAAACGAGATATGAAAATGAAGAGCCACAAGGAATTGAAGAACATAAGCAGGGTATAAGGGTAGGGCAAGGCATAATCAGGGTATAATGAAGGGCTTTAGTCAAACAATATTAATTCATTATGACAAAAACACAGTAAAAAATTCCACTATTTATTTTAAATTCTAATATTTGAAATAATATATATAATATAATATTTGAAATAATATTAATAAATAATAAAAATATAATAAAATTAAAAAAAATTATTTCAAATATTTGAATAATATTTTAAATAAATAGTGGAATTTTGTACTGTGTTTTTGTCAAAATGAATTCTATCTTCAATTTCCACCAAGTATCCCCACAATCGATTAATTTGATACAATATTAAGATTGAATGAATGACGTAGAGCGCATCCCATCAATTAGTAGAATGCAAATGATGATGCTGTTAGCCATTGTGTGTACAGATTACATGATTGACGAAATGAAATGAATCCCATTCATAACTTTTCCTTTTATTTTTCTACACTGCTAATTTTTCAGCTTAGGAAATTCATACTGCGCGCAGTATCCCGCTTCTCAGGGTCAAAACCAAGTAGTCTCTGAGATAACTTAGTGGAAAATTTACACTTTTGTAAGAAAATAAAAAATGTCAGTCGCATTTATTTTATCGACCCAGGTTCAAATGGATAACCGTCATTTTGATGGTTTTTCTACCAACTCTCTGATGGAAACAAACTTTTTCTCTATCAGCAACAAAGTCTTTGGTGACGTACTGATAAAAACGAAATCCAATCATCATCCATTACGATCACTCCTACCCTTATATCCCTGACATACCAAACGTATTATAACTCCTTGAGCAAAGAAAAAAATACTTCAAAAACAAGGTCAGCAGAGATTCAATTGCTCGGGCGTGAAGTCAAACTCTTTCTGGCGATCACGTAATCTAAAAAAAGGTAATTAAATGCGCGGGTCCTACTCAAATCTTACAATCTGACACGCACCTCCCAACTTCATAGCTACAAAAAAATGGCTGCCTATAACCTCGATTGAGAAAGATCAAGGAATAACTTGTCGAGTTTTATGCTCAAAAATCTCGATCTCAACCATCAATCCAGAGATACAAATTACGAGGAATTGCTAGTCCCTTTCTTTCCCTTCACATAGCTACACCGTATCTCGCTTGCGTTTGAGAAAGTTTTCACGGGGCGCAGATCACATTTCCATAGATTCTCACCTCCTGATTCGGATTTGGCGAATAGATTACGTATTAACGCGAGTGAGTCCCCGGTCATTATCGCCACCCGTTGCTCAAATGTTTTAACACGCATTCCGCGAGACAAGCCGTGACCTTGTTTCCAGATTTATTTCTGTTTCACGATTTCGATTAAGATCAGTCATGGCTGGCCATACGTATAGATAGATAAGTCAATTTCAAACACTTCGACCTGATTCCGACCATGATTTTCATTTATTATTTTGGTGCGTCACAAGCAAGTTCGAAAATATCCTGGGGAGAACCCATGTAACCCACTGTTCCACTGAGCTTGGTCATAGAATTTAAATGAGAGGTAGCAAATATAAAGATCGAGAAAAATAGTTCACTGGGGCAGCAGTAGAATCATGTGATATCCAATATTTCAAAAGAGGAGGCGATAGAATGATATTAGGGAATTATGTGTTCAAAGGTAAAGCGCCAATTATTATTATTGGGATAATGTAGTCAAACATAATAATTGGGCTTGCATAAGTTTTAATAGAAGAGCGTAAATATCCTAACGATTTTTACGAGCATACGCCTCTATGAAACAAAAACATTTTGCTGTTCTCCACTAAGAAATTTTTATTAAGATCAGCTGCGATGTTTTAATCAATATCAGTTTTATTAAATAGGGCTTAGTAATGATGGAAAAGATCGAAACCGGTCGCATTAAGTATTTTTCAGCGGAAAAATACTAACAATAAGTATTCTTTTTTCGTAACATCATTGCTTAACCTTGCGCCAGATCAAGAATTGCGCTTTTTATTAGTGCTAATGATTTAGGCCAGGGATTAATAGCTCTTTTAATTAATTCATTTACTTTCCTGTTCTGGCTCGTCTAAAACATTTGTGGGCACTATATCCTATGCGTCTCTGATTTTGAACCAACGGTTTATGATCAAGTGAAATATTCTAAAATTTAACCAATATTTTTAACTTTCCCTTGAACTCGTGATCGGCTACCACAGAAAACTTTTTATTATTATTAGGGTAATCTACTGGTTAACGCAGACTTAGCAAATGAGAGTAAAAATTCAGAGGAAGCTTGACCAACACAATTTATTTCTTCATCTCAGCATACGTTCTACCCATCTTTATCCCATCCATAATACATATTCTCTTCCTTTTCCATTCCCGCTTACCCTACATTAGGTTGGGCCGAAAATAATCAACTTAATCGGATCAAAAACATGTATGTCTTAAAATTTGTGTAGTAGGTCTAGAATGAACAGCGTAAAATATTAGGCGGGAGAGATAATATCTTTAGACTGCGCAAAAATCATTTTTTTGTGAAGCAATTGAATTTTGTCGTATTTTTAAAAATGTATTTAATTTTGTCCGATCAAAAATATGTATGCCCGAAAAGTTTTATTTGAGGTCTACAATGAATTGCGTAAAATATTAGGCCCGATGGATAATACTGTTAAACTGCGCAATCAGCTTAAAAATTCAATTTTTTGCGTAAAATTCGAAATCTTTCTTAATTATTTTAAAAGACTTACCAAAAGAAAACTTATACTGAGTTGTCCTGGGAGAGGTCAAAGTTATAATAAAAGGTTACATAACCACTATAAAACATATTTAGGATGTAATATGACACTTTTGGATGATACAAATACTAAAAATTAAAGCCTAATATTTTGCGCAATTCATTATAGACCTGGGGGCTTATTCTCTATCTCGAAGCTACCGATGCCGTAGCTTCGAATAAGCTACCAGAATTGGCTTCCAACCGTATTCTCTAACTCGCGGGAGCTTTCTCAAGAACGTAATAGGAAGTGGAGAGAGGTTTGGCGAAAGGCGGGTATGAGAATCTTTTTAAAGCAAATCCGGTAAAGCCGGTAGCTTCCATGATAGGGAATACCGATGGGAGCAAGTAGCTTATTGAAGCATCTTTTCGCCGGAAAGCTCCGATGCTTCGAGTTAGAGAATAAGCCCCCTGAAATGAAACTTTGAGGGCATACATATTTTTGATCGGACAAAATTAAATAAATTTAAAAAAATACGAAAAAATTCAATTGCTTCACAAAAAAATGATTTTTTAAGCCGATTGCGCAGTCTAAAGATATTATCTCTCCGGCCTAATATTTTACGCTGTTCATTCTAGACCTAGTACACAAATTGTAAGACATTCATGTTTTTGACACGATCAAGTTGATTATTTTCGGTCCATCCTACCCTACATCCTCCCTTCTATCATGGCCTTCAGCATCCCTTCGCCCCTCATCACGTGTTCCAAGCACCTATTCTGCCTCCCACAAATCTCCTCCAGAAGTTTCCTCACCTCGCCCACCATACCAAGCACTTGCCGCCGCAACCCATCCATTTTCTCTTTCTTTGCTCTCTTGCTTTTCTCCATCCTCCTCCACACCCACATCTCGAACGCCTGCAGCCTATTCGCGTTCTCTTTTCTATGGATCCACTAAGCTCAACTGTATTCAGCGAGACGTGGTGGAACAGCATCTTATGAATAAAGATAAGTTGTACTGCCCACTGTATCAATAAATTTACGACGCGTTTCAACGCCCCAGCGTCAGAAATAGCGTCAGAAGCATCGTAAAAAAATTGATACATTGGGCAGTTTAGCTTGTCTTTATTCAGGGTCCACGTTTCTGCACCGTCTACAACACTACCCTCCAATGTTAAACTCATAAGCACGTCAGATTTTTCTCTCTCAGACCAAGTTCTATCAAAAACTGCAGCCATGAAAACTCTCGACACTTCGGCAACGGGACGAAGCGTCGCGACGGATGCAACTCCCGCCCGGTTGCGTCGCACTTCCCCATCCCCGCACCACCGCCGCCGCCACAGCCGTCAAAAAACACGACCGGGGGAAGCTCTTGAAAACACAAGCGAGAAGGATGATATTTTTTTTCTGTCTGACGCGCCCGCAAGTTGACTCCCAAAAAGAGCAAAGAGCGTGACGAACGAAATTGATTCGATGGCTGGGTGTGGGCGAGCAGCGAGGGTGAAGCAGAGGATGAGGGGGGAGAGGGAGGGTCATCTGTTACATTAAAATGGGGAGGGGGGGGGGACGAAGAGGTGGAGAAGGAGGGAATCCGTTGGGGTTTTCGGAGAGGCAGGTGGGAGTCGGTGGGAGGTGGAAGGCGTTATGTGGGAGGGCGGGATCATTAGGGAAGAAAAGAATAGCGGGGGCAGAAGCCCTGATGGGGGAGGAAGGGGGAGGCAGACGGGAAAGGGAGGGGGAGGGGAGATTCAGAAAAGGTTTGGGGGAAGGGAGAAAGAAGAGAATTGAACAACTGAAGGTTGATAGAGGGGGAGGTAAGATTACGCGATGCTCCAATTTCATTATCGCACAGCGATATAAATTTTGCATCGAAAAAAAGATTCATCCCGTTCCCATATTCAAGCGTGTTTTACGCGCGCGTTTTTTTGTTCAGAAAATCAGCGTAAAATAATCAGGTGCTCGTCGTACAGTGGTAGCAAAACAGTGTGGTAATTGCGCAGAAGACCTTTATCAATGTGCAAAGGGAAGTTGCGATGGACGGAAAAGAAGGAACACTATTAAAACTACTGATCTTGTTCAAAAATAAATTCAATAATCCGAATGGACTACGAATATTTCATGAACGGACGAAAACTGGTACTCACTAGGAGCAGGTAGAGCAAACCCATTGTTTAATAGTATGTTGAAGATAAATTGACGTACTTATAAGGACATTTGAAAGAGATATACGTCAGTGGAAGAAGCATTCGCACATAGCTGCTTACAAGGACCTTGTGTGAGAATTAAAACAAAATAATGACAAAGTCTAATATAGAGATTAAAGGAGTTGTTTGGTGCAGAAACGTGGACACGCTAAAGGAGGATGGGAATAGGCTACATGCATTAGGGAAGTAGGTGTGTACGAGAATATAAAAAGGAAGACGAACGAGGAAGTGCTTGCAGTGTTGGGTGAGGAAAGGAAGCTTCTGGCAGAGATCAGAAGTCAGAGTAAGTGGTTGGGACAGGTAATGAGGGGTGTGGGGATGCTGAATGCAGTGGTAGAGGAGATGATGTTGGGTGAACGGGGAAGGGAAGAAATAAAATATTAATTTTATTTAAGATAAAGTGTCAGTATAGACACAATTGATGGGCTGAAGAGGAGTAGGACCGCAGGTTAAAAAAGTGAGTAGACGGCGCCATTGCGAATGGAAATGAAGCCTGTTATATTTTGCGAGACATGATCCACCTAAAATAGCTATTGCGCGCATTTTTTCCATTGAATATAATATTTATGCAGTAATTTTGTGGAAATTATTCCGTTTTGCATTTTAATTAATAAGAAATTACAGAATTTCACAATTCCACCACTAAAATCTTTTCCGGCGTATTAAATGCATAACTGACCCATTCAATATGGCTGATTGAACATTATTATGGTTTCAAAATTCCCTTGTGCTATCGTACCAGATTGGCCCATTAATTTTCTTCATTGATCTATGCGCTGGACGAAAGCAGAGCAGATTAATGAAATCATACGTAAGAGCCTGCTGATGTAGAAGATTAGTTGAGGTATTCCTATTCCTTCGGGTTGATTTGGCCATAAGTAGATTGATTTGGCCATGGTTAGGTTGGTTTGACCATGTTGAAAGATTGGATAAAAGTCGAATAACAAAAGAAGAGATAAGAGTGAATTGTGAGAGAGGAGGAGGTAGACAAAGAAAGTTATGGATGAATGTAGTGGAAGAGACTCTAAAGAGGAAGAAAATTAGGATTATTACGAAAAGGAGAGAAATGTATGGGGGTAACTGATTTAAAAGACGAATCCAAGGATATCGAAGGGCATTAAGGAGAAAATTATAAAAGCAGAGTCAGCGTCGCAGGCCTATCGCCGAGAATTGAACACTTTTTTGACTGTGCCTACCCCGAAAGGGAATGGCGTGATGGGTATGTACTCGTATGTATGGAGGTAGGTATTCCTTCTTCCATGGATACCTACCTTTAACGATGTATCACCTCTGATAAATAATTGCATGGCATCCCATCATATCGCAATGTATAAGAATGAATCACTTGGTACTATTAAACACTATTTTTAATGCAATAGACAACTTTCGATGTGAAAACATCATCAGAGTTCAAATACCTTTGAATTTGAACTTTGATGTTAGTTTGTATTCATCATAAATTAAAATACTAAGTACTTTTCCATAAAGATTGTTGAACAGTACATAATTATTAATACAAACGTTCAGAACTTCTATGAATTGATGCTTGAAACAGTAAAGTTCATCTGATGCTGGGGATTAACATCGGAACCAGTCAGTTTCTTTAAATTACGTAGCTTAAAAATAAATTAAAATACTTAGTACATTTCCACAATTTTTCCGCAAAGAGTGCAAAACAGTAGGTACTAAGTATTTTCCTTAATAATGAATACGAACGTTCAGATTTTCTACGCATCGAAGCCTGCAACTGTAAAGTTTATCTGATGTTGGTGTTTTAACATCGGAACCGGTCAGTTGTAATGAAAGCAGTGTGGAATATTACCTAGTGATTCATTCTTCAAAATGTCACAATTCCATAAAGTAACGTCGCATGCCTCCGCGTTAATACAGCAATTAGATACGTCGCTTTCATAGGACGATCCAGATTGCAATTCGATATCTCCGGAGTGTCTAAAGTCGTTGTCAATGCTTCGAACGAAACACCGCTGAGCCTCACACGTGGGGGAGGGGATGGGGGGTGGAGGGGCGCCGACGCGAAGAAAGAGATAAATACACCCAGGGGTGTTTTGGGGAAGCAATCAATTTTCTGCGACTGGGTAAAAAAGAGGAGGGATGAGGTCAACTGATGTTCGAGGCACACGCATTAGATGATACGAGAGGAAATACGAAGACACCCAGAGGAAAAACACGCAGAAGGCAGAAAGCAGCGACCACACTTCTATCCTAGCAAAAGGACACGATACATCCGCCGCAGCTTAAAATACGGCACTCAAGGTGATAGTATAAATACAAATTTAGTAGAAATTTTACCTAGCTGTAAGAGGGGAGGATGTTGGGTAAGCGTGGAAGGAGAAGGAAGAGAATAGCTGTCGAAGCACCCAAACCTAACCTAATACTGCTAGGAAGAGAATAGGCTTTGTGGACGGGATTAATGGAGGTAGGTTGGATGCTGAGATGAAGGAAGAAATGGCGTAGGGAGATTGGGGCCCGGAGAGGCAAAAAAAACCTAGTTGATTTTTACTCTCTTCCATTTCAACCTACCATAACCGGTAGATTACCATAATCAATCAAAAACAAGCGGGGCAACTACGAAACTTTCCAGACCTGAATGAAAAGTACTCGGTTGATGATTCAGTTGCTAGTGGATAGGATTTAATTAATTCAGGTGGAAACGATCGATAAATAATTAATCGGTATGACCTTATGAAACAGCACATTCCGGACATTCCAGTAAACTAACTTAGTAACTAAACTATAACTTAGATCTCAATTGATATCCTAAAAACGAATGGTAATAAAGTTACATAATAACCACCCAACCGAAACGGTGGCATCAAGAGCAGGAATAGAAGCTACCACCTCACCCCCCACTCGTTACCCATTATGTTCTTTCTGTTGTACTCAGGGTACATATTTGATGGATATCGCTACTTTTATATTATGATGATGGAAGGACTAGGACTGACTAGCTGATGGAAGAGCTAAACTGGGAACCACTAGAGACCCGGAGGATACACGATAGTACACCGTTACTTTAAAAAAATTCAAATCAGACGAGTTTCAGTATGACACGGAGGATATTATTTTGAACTCGCACTACATCTCTAGAACTGGTAGAAGCGACTATTCTAGAGAGAGATACACTGGGGAACTGCTTGTTAGATACTACAATTTTTTTTTCACACACCATAAGTGACTATAAAAAACGGAGCAAATACCTAGAACTAAGTAACTCCGATAGCATGAAATTTTGTCCTCTCCCCTTTCTTTTTCTTTTCCCCTATTCCCTCCCCTATAAATGGTTGGTGTCCTTTCAGATTTATTCCGACCTCCAATCTGCACTCCACACGGCTCAGCACTGCCTATAACTCGCTAAGCACTCAAAAACCTACAATTTTTGCCTTTGTACTTGTTAACATATTTGTTATGCAACGCAGGGCTTACTAAATCGATCACGTATTTATACTCATTAATTAAATCACAATGATTATGGCAAGAACAGAACAGCAGGTAAGGAAACAGTACGTGAGAGTCATTTTTATAAGCTACCCCCACGGCTGCTATTGCTTGTACGCGGCAGAATATCTAAAAAGAATGCCAGAGGTTGGCTTGCTTCTTTTATGTAATATTGATGCCACAGAATAAATATATCTTTTTAAATGCTCACTTTGTCGATACAATTTCTTCTAACTATATATTTCCAGCAAAGTAGAGTTGTTTGATATACTAACGTTCAAGAGTGGAAAAATGCAACTATTTTTTCATAAGTGCATCGCCAGTATCGCAGTCTAAACGTCCGTTAACACAACGCTCATTTCAGTACTGATAATGGAACCAAATTCAGCAAACCAAAAATTGTATCGCGTGAAAGGCTCAATCGAATTCGATAAATGCGTCGCATTCCATTTCCAGTACTCACCTTTTCACCTCCCTATAACATTCTCCTTCACACCTTTACACAGCTAGTGTTCCAGCACCCCCTGCCAAATGCCAGCGAGGCGGCTCGCAGGGCAGTCTGCAGATGTAGATGTACTGTAAACACAATGTTGCTACACACCAGATTGAATAATATTCCGACTTTTCTAAGGTCAAAATTTTCAATTTTCCAGGTGAAAATATCTACTCAGTGTTATATGTGTATTTGAAAGACGGCGTACGAATAGTGCACTGGAGAGCCTCTGACGTACAATAGAAGAAGCATGCGTCAAATGCGACAAGAAAAAAACTATCAAGGTCGAGCATGCATTGACCCAACAGAATTCCATTCATATACTCAGCATAAATTTCTCAAAAAAGGTTTAATTTTCATCCAATATGACACAATAGGTAAATATTACCCCACTGAACAGCATAATTCCTGAAATAACGAATGAATAACGCCGCAAAAACCATCGTCGGAAGACAGAAGAATAGCCAAACATAACGTATTACATTAAAATAACCGCAAAATAGCCAAGAGAATTTTAAAAGGAGAAAAAACGTAATATTTCAGAATATTTACATGATGAAAGGCATTTTTAAATTGAATTTCGTTTCAGAAAAAATGAATGGGTAACGGGAAAACGTCACTATCGCCTCCGCAGAAAGAACCGGACAGGATTATCATTTTAAATTGGACTACATACAGCAAAATCTACTTTTAGGGAAAAAAACGACCGATAATTTATTCACTTTAAACAAATTGTCTCAAACGGAATTTTTAAATTTTTTTCACTATAGAATAGGTGAGGATTTGTCCAATGAGACAAAGTATTCAAAGAGGCAAAAAATGAAGAGAAACACCGAGAAAAATCATCAGCTAGAGTAGTAACAAATGGACCCGCCGCTGGATTTTTTGCACATGTCGGAGGCAGACGAATTTAATAACTCAAAGCTCAGCAAAAACTTCATATGATACCAATTGTCTGTTCAAGAATTACAACAAATTCATAGGTGGGAGCACTCGAAGAAAGAGCACCTAGTGAAACACCTAGATCTTGAACAGGTGATTGGCACTTCAGAATTATTTTCTAATAATTAAAAATGGAAAAACTTGCAGACCCGGATAAAAATACATAACATCCAGATTTATTCTTTATGTACGGTGATACATCCACGCAATTATATTTATGATAACATTATGCAAGATTGAACAGTAACAGCTTTCGGGCGTTCCTCCGCGTGGTGTTCATTGATGGCGACAGTTTCACCAGCCATTCTGTTCTCTTCTCCAGGTCTGAAGGACGAAACGCACGAAAGATGTTACTCTTCAAGCTAAGCACCGCAGAAACATTCGCATCAATTATTCAAGGTTATTCCATGTTTGGTTACATTCCATACATGCAAGGTTGCACTTCACGCGCGATAAGGCGAGAACTAGGAGTATGAAATGCATTCTAGGGAATGAATGTAAAAATAAGCTTCCATTACACTTTCAACAGAACAACTGGTTCCTACTGAAAGAGAAGCATTGTTTACTTCGGTGATATTTTTAATGCTCTTAAAATTGTGCAAAACCTTATAAACTACGATTTTAAGAGACTAACGGTAATTTTTCTACAATTATAATTAAGGTAATCCACTGGTTAATGCAAGTTTAATTGGAAGTGAAGCGTACCTTAATTCTTTCGTGATAAATACCATAAAAAATGTATTTAATCCAAAGAGTTTGGTATTTTTTCAGTTTAGCAGGTCTTCTCGTCACTGAAAATGCAACAGTACTAGGGTGACGAACACTTCAGAGCTCATTTCCAGGAAAAATGCCGTCACTGGTTAAAAACCCATCCGTTACTGGAATACGTATGGAATAACGCCTTAAAGTCTTCCCACTCTGCACTTACACATTTACTAAAGGATAAATACCAACAGTATATGCGTCGAGTACCACAAATAAGAATAGCGCCTTTTCGAAAGAGATAATTTTGGACACTTGGGCTGCGAAGATTTCCGGGTATGGGGCCGCTGGAACACCGTAATGGTTTGAAGCGGCCTCTTTGTTCTTCGGCGGGAGACGCTTAATTAGGGGCCTCTTTGTTCTCAGCAGAAGAACCTACACCCTCGTAGGCGACTATGCCGTTTCTGTTAACACGGCCAACCCAATAAGTCCCCCCTTTACTACAGTCTTACATCGGCTCCTCACTCGTTTGTTGACCCGTTAACAAGCCCAAAACTTAGGAGCACCGCGACTCCTGTCTCTAATTAGCAAATGTCAAGACTGAATGGCAAAATAAAGATGTCGCATAGCCAAACCAAAGCCATTTGAACTATCCTTCCGACAATGTGACGCAGTAGTACGTGTTCTTAACTAGTAAATTCAAAATACGATTAACGCAACTCATTTTGGAGTAGTATACCATTTCAGTTTTTTAAGTGCTCCAAACTCTACGGTTGTATCGCATTGCCTAACGTATAACTTGGACTTTCAGGGCAAACACAACACCACTATTTACAGGTCTTACAGCCTGGCAACAGTGACTGGCTCTTTTTTAATATTACGCCTGAGTCAAAATATAATTTTGCATTTTTTTAATATACCGCGAACTAGCCGCTGTAATAAATTGACGGCGTCCCTCACAAGCGGCTAAAGCATTCGGCGTGATATTGAGGAATCCTGGTTCGAATCCCGATCAAGGTGAATAATGTTTCTTCTGCGGAGTTATCACTCATAGTAACAGACACCCGGACTACCTTCTTTCAGTCCTCAAACCTTGGACCTACCTGGAACTATTATCATCATTACCCACGCCAATAAAGCTCTAAGAAAATATCAGAATGCGCAAACCAATCCACTACATGAAGGTTTAAGCCCATGGAGACGGCTATAACAGAAGAGGAATGAACAAATGTAAAAAAACAAGAAGATACATAGAAACAGAAAAATTGGAAGACAGAAAATGAATTTTCACCGAATGTTTTGAAGTTTTTCCAATATTCAAGTAAACGAAGACGTGTGAATTATTCGGAGACAGAAAATACTTACAGTTTTAAAACCAATGACGATTCGACAGTCTACCCATAACCTTTCAAGTAACTCCCAGGAAAAATCTTTATTCCATCGGAAGGATAATGAAAAAATCGGAATGAACAATGCAGTAGACAGCAAACGCAGAGATGCATGGAAATAATAGCATTGGTACGTAGGAAATGACTTGTTCAGCGAAACTTTTGAAGTTTTTCAGTGATCGTGTAAGCGAGGATGTGTTAATTATTCTGAGACAGAAAACACTTTCAATAAATTATCAAAATATCTCCTTTACAAACCACGATGATTCGCCACCCTGTCCCTAATCTTTCAAAACAAATTCCCGGAAAAAATCGATCTAAAGAGACGCTAGCCCACCATCAATCCTCCGAAACTGGCGAGTCCTGAACTTTAACCTTTAAAAAAATGTATATATATTTTATTTTTGATCGCGGCATAAATTTTTCTGAAATATTGCAAATGTTTCTCAATTTTCTCCCCACCCCAGCAAAAAAAACGGCAATCATTTTTTATGGAGAGGAGGGAAGCGGATGGGATCAGATAAAAAGCTTTGGGGCGACCCTTTCGATGTCTCCGATAAAAAGACCCCCCCGGGGAGACGTAACCCCCGAAAACCAAAATTTGAATCCCCGTCCAGGTGCACACAAACATGCACACGAACCAATTCCCCGGAGAGCGTGGGCGGCAGAAAAACGTTTGGAGGCACAAATTCGCATAATAAAGACGTTCTTGCTCTTTCTCTCCCGATTGAAAGCGTAAAGATTGGGGAGACACGGAGGGTTTTAAGACAAAACTGTAGAATTGGATGTTGCATTAACGAATACTTCCATCACTCAAGCTTTGTAGACTCACCACTCTGTGTAGAGCATGGATTTTGAGACTCAATGCGAAATTCTCTGCCCGTGGGACCAAATTACAAAGATTAAGGTAAAAACAAGAAATCACGTCACAGTGATACACTCATATTTTTGCGGTAAAATGTTGCGCAAACAGATTGCATCAGAGCATAAATAGTTTCAAATTTTTGTCACATATCGATAAGTGCATCCTAAAATAAGATTAAATAACCTAAAAAGAAGACAATTGTAGAACGGGAAAATCAATACGCGAGAGTCCAAGTGAAGAAATAATACGAGCAATTTTCCATCAAAAAAAATATACTTCAGACCCGGGTTTCAATGTTTATACATCATCTTCAGGTGTATCAACATTGAACACCGGATTGGAAATAAATTTGATTTTTGTGGAAAATTGCACGGGTCATTTTTTCATTAAGTATGTACAAATTCCACTCAATTTCGCAAGAATCTTCGGATTTTAGGTATTCAAATTAGTGGTCCATATCTATCACGAGCCGTTAATCTTGCGCACAAATGAAATTAGTTGTGGATCTTGATTCCTAAATATGGTTGGGAGGGTTGGAAATAGTCAAAGTATTTTGTCCCTAAAATATTGAGCCTAAATACATCTAAGTGGATAATTAGTGGTGAAAAAATATATACCTATCAACCCACCAAGCCGCAGGAGAATGAAGCAGGGAAAGTCATCACCCATAATATAGGAAGGGATATCAACAGAGAGAGAGGGAATCAGGAAACTAAAGGAATTCAAAGAACATGTTTATGATAGTGCTTCGATTTTATATCGAAAGGGTTAAAAAGAAAAACCAGGCAATGAATATATATGACCGCCAATGTTTGTCTCAAGGTTAGGCTTTTCAGACATGGATGTAGAGAATGATGAAGAATGCAAGCTGCATAGCGAAGAAGACAAAAGAAAAAGTGTTGTATTTGTAGGTGAGGATCAGGATTTTGGGGCAAAGATTCGGAAGCGTCTGGAAAAATGAATGAAGGACAAATAGAGGTGAATGCAAGCTAAAGATGGTGGAAAATGGGAGAACAATTGGGTAGCTTGGAGGAGGAACCAGTGGAATTGGATTGGAATTGTGGACGATGTCGGAGCGCCGACATCGTCCACAATTCCGGGCGATCATCGACATCTGGCCCGCGGGGCACAAACGACCCCTCCTCCTCCATTAGCCGCGGAACACTTAGCGCGACGCGCTATCGGATGACCCCTTCTCCTTCCCAAGCTTATTGCTTATTAAATCGGAGCGCTTCGTTCGGAGGAGCTGGACATCTTGGTGACGCGGAGTCAGCGGGATATGCGTGCCATGATGTCATAGAATACGCTCCGAATGGAGGCCAGAGCTCCTGATAAGAAGGTGGCCCCGAATATCGTGGGAAGCTGGCGAGGACCACTCCTTTCCTACCCCATCCCTTACCCTTTCCCTACGATATAAAAGGGAAGACACTCTTGCCTCGGGGCAGTCGGCACGGTTATCGTAAGGTGACCACTCGGTGTGCGTACGCTTCGGCTGGGTTATCGCAAGGTGACCACGCACATCGTTTCGCCGACTTCCCGGCTGGGTCATCGTGAGGTGAACAGCGATGAGCGTGCCTGGGCCATGCTAGCCGTGACCGCACGAATTGTTTCCCGATATCCGCCGCTGCCCTTCCCTGACTTCCCGGCTGGGTCATCGTAAGGTGACCGGCGATGAGCGTGCCTTCGGGAGGGTCTGTGACGTAAATCTCGATTAATTTTTAACCCTGAGACGATCGGTGCGAAATTTACACAATGTTAAAATGTCCCCAATCAGTGTTTTTCCGTTGCTTTGCCAATATTATCTTTTTATACCAGTTCGATATCCCTCTTTATCAGAGTAATATATCTTTTAAGTTAGTTTTAAAAGTAAGAGAGTAAATTTTTTACGGATATTTTACAGGCGCAGGCCCCTACCATATTATGCGATTTCTTTCTTCGTCTCTATTTTTTGCTTTCCTTACTTGTTTCTTATTTATCGCACAAATGTAAACTGGAAATAAAATTATATCTTCCGCGTCATCATGAAACTCTTATGACACGAATTTTCCCAGCAACCTTGTCATTTCAAATCACAGCATAATTGATGTTACAAGATATATTCTCGCGATCAGTGGCTTCTTAGAATCCCATATTTCCTTATGATCGCGATTCTAGATCGACCGTAGTGGTTAAATACCTAGTTTCCTTGAAGCCTTCAATAATTTCCTCTAAGAATCAGCAAGTCTAGTTAGCGTGGTGGTCTGCGCACTCTGGGTCAAAAGGCAAAGGCCCATGGTTCGATTCCCAGTCCTCACGGATTCCTACGTATTCACATCGCCGTTTTCGGCGGAGGCGTGAATATCTTCATGAGGAACCTAGTTTCTCGGGGAGGACGAAGTTGGAAGTGATTCCCAAGAAGAAGAGGGAGAAATTAAAAGATCCACGCAAAGGAGACGACGAAACACGGTCGACCGGCATGTTTCTTTTGAGCAGCGGGACAGTCGGTGGATCTCGGGCTATCCCGGCGTGCGGTGGGGGGTGAGACGGGGGTGGGTGAGACGGGAGAAATTCGGGGAACGAGAGAGCGGACACATTGACCCAACCACCACCCCTTCCCCTCTGCCCCCACCTCCCCACCCCTACATCATTCCTCCCACACCACTCCATCCTCCCTTTCCAACCATTTGGGGGCCAATCTGCATCGCAAATTCGGCGACCAGGGTGGCCGGATCGACTCCGCCGGCACGCGAGGCACCCTTAATATTCTCACTCCCTTCCCCTAACATCCCCTCCTATCCCTTATCCCCCCCCCCCAACATGCCTGGATTCCCCGCCGATACCTCCTCCACCCTCCCCAGTTGCCTAACCCCCTACTCTACCTCTCCACCTCCTCCACCACGGGGCCTATTTTCCTCACCCTCTATGTACTTGCTTATAAAATTGCCTTTTTACTTGCTAACATTAGCATTAATTGCCTTAAAAAATAATAATAATGATATAAATTTATTTATAGGTAACAGTTTTCGCCAATTACATCGAAACCCTCCTCTAGAATCCCTTCCCTTTTCTTGACCCCTTACCGTAGGGCTGTTATCGTTCTTATTCTTACCGTTGCCACCGAACAAAGCGATGTCCGTTCTGCTACTAAGCAAATACTCAGAAATAGATGGAAAACCTCATTACGTTCAAAATTGAATGCATACTATGGATTGTAAATTGCATTTCTCGCGTGCACCCTCAGCAGAATTAGTTCGGCATAGAAAACTGCGAGCTAACCTATCATTACATTTATTTGAGGAGATAAAATTAAACCAGGTGTATAATATTACATTGTTATCTTAACCTAGCATTAATATTTTACGAAGAAAGTACTTTTGCTTACACGGAAAAGTTTTAAACCTCCAGACACTACATGAAAACGTCCATCAAAATGAGTTTATAAGAAAATGCGTTTGAAGAACCATATATTCCTCCCGTCAATTAGCTATACTCGTTGATGTCATGAACTGCGGCCATTTAGCGGCAAATATTCGAACTTTGGACTTGGTTCTCTGTTGCACTAAAAAATAGATGACTCTTGCCATCCCACACAATTGTTAATTTTTACATTTACGTAATACTCGCTGTTTTATTAATCATTTTTCCCAAAATCAAAGACCAAATAATCACAGAACGTATAATTCAAGGATTCAAGCTTCATTTCTTTGTATAATGTGCGACTCTTCCCCTGCAACCAAGAATGTATTAATTTATTACCTGGTCTGTATCTTTTTTCTTATTCCTTCCTATTTTCAATTAAGATCAATTCTGTCAATATGACAATGATTGAGAAGTCAGGTCTTCTTTTAAATCACTCTACTTTCTGAGAAGGAGATAACTACACAGTTTTTTCACAAGACTTAATTTATGACTGGCTATAGTGTTGACATCTTTAAACCCATCAAGGCACGTGGAAACTATTTCCGATTGTTAATGATAATGCTGGAATATAAGACGCACAACCGCCCAAAAGGATCTATAACTGACTGCGTGTGCATCAATATTTTCCATTCTATTTTAGAAGCCGGCCATAGAAAAGCCATAGTCGTCAATCGACCACCCATTATACCTTTGTTGCCAAGTAAACACTGTATATTATACAGAAACTGCTTTAGAAAACGGAAATCCAAGAATTTCTCTCTCAAGCCGACATATCTTTCGCAGGTTATCATATTCAAATTGGATTCAGGATGACACTTCGAATAAACAGGCAACATATTTCTTACCGGCCAAGAAGGCGCCCAGAATTTCTCTGATATGAGGAAATTGCTTTAGCTTTTTTATAACTAGAGTGGTAGATGGGCCACGATTTCATGTCATATTCAGTAGTATTTTGACGATTCTATCAAAAGACCTGATAGGGAAAGGTGAGATGTTACAAGTTACAACAAAGGGCATCTGAAGAGTTTTCAAGATAATTAAAAAAATATATATTTCACCAAAATTAGTACCAAAGTCTGCAAGTTTACGGCCCCCAAAGCACTTCACAGTCACTTTAGATGGGTCTGCACTCCACTCAGTCTAAAATAAAAGCGATGAACTTCCTCAAACTCGGGAGATTTAAAAATTATTTCCTCATTTTCACAATTCATGAAAAAAACAATCCGCTGTTTAAAACGACAGTGCATTTCGATATGACCGTCGGTAGGCGTCATTCTTTCAACTTAGATGTAACTATTGTTAACCTGCATTAAGATATGATAGTTTTTCATGACTATAACAAGAGGAATTGATTGAAAGGTCTGAAAAAGTTACTTAAAAGTACTGACATATGACTATTTGCCACGAACGTTCAGTCAGTTCTTGACAATACACGGATCAAGAGTAACTTTCCAACTTTTAACTATAGGACAACGACCCTGCCTCCGAAAAAGGTCTTATCTTGCAAGTAAAAATCTTGGTAATTATGTCAACAATACAATTTCCTACCTTGACAGTTCGGAATGTTTTTGGCATTAACCAAAAATTACTTACGCAGCACCCATGAATAATGCATTGGATTTTACACTTCATAAGGCGGAATAAATGCTTCCTATCATGCAGCTTAGTGGATTAATTCAATCTCGTTGAAATTGTCAAAGTTAATGGATTCAACAAAATTAATTTTCACCACGAGGATATAGAAATAAAATCGACTATTTGACACTTTTTTGGATCATGGAAGGCAACTCTTCTTACTAGATGTGTGGCTTTCATGTGGGAAAATTCCTTTCAAGTTATTCTCACTTCAAGACGTATTATTTAATTAAAAAGTAAATCATTTCCTTGCGTGAGGCTCACTAATGGGAATGTTTCTGAATCAGAATGAGAGAACTTGAGACAAATCACGCCAACACGTCTGGGTCCTAAAAGTTAGATATAACTTCAAGCCACGGCGGAAGTCTAAGGGGCAATCATCACACGATATTTGTAAATATTCCATTATTGGAAATTTGTGCCTTTTCAAAGGTTGCTGGTACAAACATCCAATTTAGGCCCTATCATCCAACTATTATAAAAATGGCCAAAATGAACTTGGGGGGGGGGGGGGGCTATCGGGACTCGAAAACAGTGGTATTAAGAGATATATAATGAAATAAAATGAAGGATATAATTTATTGCCAATATTCTTGGTCAAGAATACGCAAAAATCAGGTTGAAAAATACGTTTAAGGCACGAGCTTTCCGGCATAGGAAAAAGAAATGAAATATTCCGATAAACGTCTCTAAATACAAGATAAACACACTTCTATATATCTTTTGCACATTTTTAATTGGTAGTTGAATTTTCCGGGTTTAATAAAAATAAATTATCAATCTCTCTTTTGAAAATTTCTTTGAGTAAAACGTACATGAGGAAATGTGACGATTCCGTTTTTTGAAGCTTAAGTAAAAGTTCAACATAAGAAGTGATGATGATAAAAGCATTTTTTTACTCTTACAATTAGATATGCAACCATTGCGTGAGAGAAGAAGGAATTGAGGCCACTTTTTCTACACAGGCTAATTAATGGTGTTTTACACCATTACACAAGCACCTATGTTCATAGAAAATATCAACCTGAGAATTACTTCTATGAATGTTAGGGATATGGCTATTTTGCACATTCCTTTCTTTAATAAAAATTACTTCTACCATTCACGCTTATCGATAATGATACGTGTCGCAAACGAAAGTTGTAATGCTAATATTTTCACCTTTCTAATGCACAATTAAGTTATTTAAACCTGTTCATCGATGAAAGGAGAGTGGCATATTATGGTAGGTATATACATTATACATATATTCGTTTATTTTAATTTAATAGAGTAAAAAGAGTAATATTTTACTAGAATACTTTATTGTAGAGTTGCTTGATTTTCAAACTGCTAAGTTTACGTTGTCATCGAATTATGTCTTCTCCATTCCAATTTCCTGATACTTCCTTACAAATTTTCTGAAACCCTGTAGAGGACCCTTAGATGTATTTCTACGCATACCAAAGAAAAGTGTTCTATTTTTTGGAAATTGCAATTTAAGTATTTTTCATTGTTGTACTTAAAGGATTATTATGTACAATTTCTAAGTTGTAAAACTTGCGAAGTGCTCGAAGACTCGAGAATAAAAGTATATTCTACTATTATTTTGTTTTTTTTCCTCAACCTATTGATGGGTACTGAAACCTATAACGGGATTAGCGAAGCTAGTACGTAAGGTAGTTCAAGAATTTCCATATAATGCTTGTATTTAGAACTTTTTGCAGTTTATAAATTATGTATTGGGGTACTCCGAGATCCAGTATATTTTTCATATGGGTTTTGGAATTACGCCAGTGGCTGAGATTATTACAGGTATGACTGTTACTGATATTCCATACGCGTTTTATTTCCATTGTAATGGTTTGGAGTTTTAAGAATATGTTTTGCGGGTCCGTAAACTCTCAGTGCACTACATTGTGCTATCTCACAATATCAATATTTCCCCAACCAATATCAATATTAATGGCTTCCTTAGAAAGGCTAACACCTGTCCTTCATCATTACCAGCAGTCATCAATTTGAAGATTGGTTTTCTGCAGCTCTCCACTCAACCTTTCTCTCCGCGAACCACCTCATTCCTGCATAGTTCTTGACGTCCTTCATAATCTGCTAAACGTATTCCATTCCTTATTTTCCTCGGAGATTTTTTCCATCCATTTCTCCTTCCAGTATTGTTTTCAATAGACTATTGTGTCACGAAATGTATCCCATTTGTTTGTCTCTCCTTCTCCTCAATATATTTCATTGTACATCTATTCTCCGAATCTTTGTAAGACTTCTTCGTTGGTGTTTCTATCTCCATCCAATCGATCTTCATCATTTTACGATAGCACCACATCTCCATTGTTTGCAATCTCTTTTTTTCGGCAGGGTAATGACGCAAATGACCTCAGTTGCGGTCTCCTTCCCTTCTCATAACCAACCAAGCAAACTCGCAAAAGCAGAGAAAGCGGGAAATGAAATGGAAAGCGAAATGGGATAAGAAATATATTGAGGAGAGAGATACGAGAGAAAAACTCAAGGGAGGAGTGAGAGAGAGGGGGGAGGGTGGAGAGGGAGGCGTGGGCGGGGGAGGGAGGGAGGGAATATAGGGAAGGACGTCTCCCCGCCCTCTCACTTCCCCTCATTCTCCCCCTTCCTCAACCCCTCCCCCAAAACCCCTCTCCTCCCTCCTTCCCTCGTGGCACAGAATCCCAAACGCACCGCATTCCAGGTCCGCTTAATTTGTGATCTGCTGTTTTTTGTCAATATCCCCCCTTCACCCATGGCAAAAGATTCCCCCCCCCCCGCCCCCTCCCCCTTTTGCAGATGCAAGATTTGCAGAACGAGTTTTCCCAAGGCGGCGAGAGTTGAACGCTGAGGATACCGGGGGGTTGGGGAGGGGGTCGAGGGAAAGGGAGGGAGAGACGAAAGGACGGGTTAACATTGAAAATAAGACCACAACTTTAAGAACGTAACTTTTTGACCGCTAAACTTTATCTGTGTGAGTCGGAAAGAGATGCGCTCACGCTGGGCCGAGAGATGACTCATAAAATTGCTCTCGTGCAGTGAAAAACTTGAAAGAAAAATATTAATTACATCATAAATGCGCGAACACTTTAACGAGTGAATTTACAAAGATAATAACAAATAAAGTTATAAAATTTAACATAATAACCCTTATAACGCAGTTATTAAAATATTTAAATAACATTTTTTTAAAGAAACACTAAACTTCAATAAAATGAAGGAAAAAAGTAATAGTGGAATATACTTTCATTCATGAGTCTACGAACACTTTAAAACTTGTCATTACAAATATTACAACTTAGAAAGTTATGATATTGTACCTACATACTAACCCTTCTAACAGGTCAATTAAAAATATTTAAATCACAGTTGTTTTTTAAAGAAACACTAAACTATGGTAAGCGTAGAAATACTCTAAGGGTCAGGGTTCAAGAATTGGAAAAGAAATGTTAGATAATTGGAATAGAAAACGCAATGTTCAAAGACAATGTAAATGTAGTAATTTGAAAATCAAGAAAAACTGCAATAAAGTATATAAATGAAATATTACTCTTGTTTTAATGACAAGTTTTCAATAAAAGAAAGTAAAACATACTCCGAAAATTTCACTCTCCTGTCATTGGTGAACTGGTTCGACAATACCTTAACTGTGCATTAGAAAGGTGAAAAAAATCAGCATAGCAAATTTTGTTTGCTAGACGCGCCATATTTGATAAGGGGGGTTAATAGGAGAGTTTTTGAGAGGAATATTAATTAAATCCTCCTCGTCCACTTGGAAGCTTCACGTTGTTTTTATTTCAACACAAGTCTTCCACCATTTAATTCCTTTATTCAAAACAATGCCTACGTTATAGAAAAAGGAATTCCTTATTGGCTAATCATCATCACCAGTCATCAATCCGAAAATTGATTTACTGAAGATCTCCAATCCTCTCTCCCCTAAGCCAACCGCTTCATTCCTACATAATTATTCAAAATGATGCCCTAAAAAATTTTCCATATATATTCCATTCTTGGTCTTCCTCTGTACGATTTCCCATTTTACCTTCCAATATTGTCTTCAAGAGGCTACTGAGTCACACATTGTGTCCTCTTCAAATAGTTTTCTCTAAGCTTCTTTCCCCCTCAACTCTTTGTAACTCTTCTTCATTGGTAACTCCATCATTCCATTTGATTTTCATCATTCTTCGATAGAACCACATCTCCATTGCTTCCAATCTCTTTTGCTCGGGGGCAATTATTCCTTCCTGTTCACTGAACTATTGGTATAAAGCATTGTGAAAGATCGTGGTTTGTTAACTCTACGTTATTCCATCATGCTTTGTTGCTACACTCAAGGTAAACTGGCTTTATGGAGGTATAGGTGTAGCGAAACTTGGAGACACTCGCTTGTGAAGATCATGACGCAAAGGTGAGGAAAGCACACATGAGATGTGGGATGAAGCGGCCGAGCCTTTTTCCAGAGGACCGTGCGGGAGTCCTTAGAAACCTTTGCCCACTCATCAACGCTTGGTTTACGGTCAGTGTCCTCTAATCCTCCGCTGTTGAGTGCCACCAAGTTTCGCTATACCTATACCACCACGACTGTGTAAGCTTAGAGTCAAAACCAATACTAAATTCCTCATTTTCGTTTGTTTTGCCTAAATATTCTGCTTTCACTCATGACCTGCATTAGATATTTAAAAAATAAGATACCAAGTATACAAATAACACGACGAATACATTTTCAACTGACAACACTCTTATCCAGCCAATTTCCAGGCAGAAATGTAATACTATTTTAACACGCAGCCTTATGGCCCATGACATATATTTCGTAATAATTCGATTAAATATGTACAGGTATTTTTTCTGAACGCAAAATAATACATTTATTATATTATAATTGTTGATAACAAATATCAAGGTGTCACTCCGAGTGCAATATTCGGGAAAAACATATCTCAATATAATTTCATCTAAATTTCGAATTCCGACTCAACTCTAGTCAAAAAGTCAACTCTAGTCATAATATACTTTATTAAAAAAAATTCTTGTATCACTTCCATTACTGCCTGCATGGTGCGTTCCAACACATAAACACATGTACTCAAATGAAATATGATCCAAGAAATGTTTTAATGACTTACTTAAAAATAATCTAAACCTGCACTCAATGACCCACGATTACCGCTCCAGCCACGTTAAGTGTTTGCAATTTGTTAATCTCATTTGGCTGGAGGGCCATTGTGTAACTCAAGAAGGGAGCAATTGACGAGTAAATTTTAATCAAAGATTAATCTAGCATTTAAATTTACACATCAATTGCTCTCATCTTGAATTACATGCTTTTCATGAGTGAGTGCCACCAGGTTTTGCAACACCTTTTGGTCATTTTTCTGTGCAAATGCCTTAAGTTTCGTAATGTCCTTAAGTTATGATGTTGCGTTCAACATGGACCTGATTTAAGGAAACGGTAGGAAGGTGGGAAGGGGGCGTGGGCGGGGGCAGATGGAGAGGCAGCGTAAGAACTAAGGTGGACTCCACTATGAAAAGAGGGGCGAGGACAGCGGCGACTGCACCTTGTTCGCCGCGAGCAGATAAGAGCAACCACGAACGGAGCGCGATACACGCATCTCGTTAAATTATACATCGCTTACCACGTATTTACCAGCTCGTTATACAAACGGATTGTGTTGCTACTCAAATTTACGGCCACAGGCGCCGTGATTCCGAGTGGTCTCACGTGTTAAGTAATGAAGCGAGAGGGAAAGTTGCAAACTTTTCGCACTTTTAATATAGCTTGGGCCGATTTTCTATAAGCCCAGATGGTAATAAATAATTCCTCCACAGCAAAAAAAATGATAATTTTTCAAGAATATTTTCTTATTTTCTGCACTCAGGGGCACTAGTGGAAATTTATTTGAGTAGATGGAGAGATCATCTGAGTTTTTTGAGAAGTTGAGAAGCATAGATAACAAGGCAAAACAATGTGGGCAAGTTTCGTAACATTCATTCACGAACAAACACAATCTTTTATTGGAACATAAGTGAGGGAACATTTTCGGGGTGTAATAACCACCCAGGGAAAGGTATATTTTACCATATTAAATGAACAGATACAACAAACATACCATTCACCTCTTTATAATATGTATTTCATGACATTGTATCAACATGTCAAATCCTTCAACAAGTTCATCTCACCTCACGTTAGTGGATAGCAAAAAATATATTTTAAGTGCCACAAAAAAGATTAACATTAAAAATATCTAAGTGGAAAAATTTACGCCAAAATTTTAGTGCCGAAAGTGACACGAAAAGTCCTTAAAAGTAACAGAAAATAATCCATTAAGTGGGAATCTATGATGATAACAAATTCAGTTCAAGATCTCATTAACGTGTCCCTATTACAGCCATATTGATAACACTGAGCAGCTAAACTGAATGAACGGCTAAAATATTTTGCTGTTACAAGAAAATTACCCACGACTTTGGGTAGTTTTACCGTACAAAAATATAAAATTGACCTAAACATCGACTTGTCTCAAATTGGAATCGGAGGAAAGAAAACAGTTTAAAAGCTTCTCTATTAGTTAGAATAATATAGCTTTAGACTTCACCAGCACAAAAATTCACTAAATGTACGAAAAGTCAATATAAAAGACAGAATTTAAACAATGAACTATTAATTGATTTCGCACATGCTTCATCGATCATCTATTCTTGTATATTATTCTTGTCTATTGGATCTATTTTTATCATTAAAACGAGTTTTATTTCAATATTTAAAATAAAAATAGATTTTAGAGATCACCCAAGGGTTATTATTGGCAAGTAAAGGTAAATAAACACAAACTCATAGGAAAAACATATTTCAGTTATTTTTCACGGAAGATTTCTTCCCATTCTCCGCTTACACATCAATCTCCCCTCTGTCACAACCTTAAGCAACCCTTTGCCCCTCGTTACCTCTTCTAACCACCTACACTGCCTCCGCCAATTCTCCTTCAGATGCTTTCTCACCACATATGCCATATCAATTCCTTGTTCGTCTTCATTTTTCTATTTTCCTCCACACCTACATCTCCAATACATTCAGCCTATTCCCACCCTCTTTACCCAGAGTCCACGCTTCTGTACCAATCAACTCCACTAAACTCCGTGTTAGACTCTTCGCCAGTCTTTTTTTTTAATTCTTATGCCTGTTGCTCACGGTAAAATTTTCCATAAAACAGTTTTATAAAAATTTTTATTGAAAGTTTTATGAATCGTACGTAAAACGTACTAGCTTGCTCACGGTAAAACTCAAGAACCTTTTAAGAGGAAAATCGAAGCAGTACTAATATGAACCGCTATGCCGTAAATGGCGCTAGCATCGGGTATACCTTGAGGTTAAACCTTTTTCCATTCTCTAACACTCGTTGCGGGGCGAGTTTCAGTGGAAGGAGGGAAGAAACTGTGTAGGAGAGGTGTGTATATGCTAGAGAAGCAACTGCTCGATCGCTGCGCTACGTACAGTGGATAAGAGGAAACGGCATTTTTTCACAAGATGGCGGAGAGGAAAAATCGCACTTCTCAGGTTTGAAAGTTTCCCATTTCTAAAGTAGTTGATGCATTGTTGTGTTGAAAGTGTTAAACAAATTTGCAAAGTTGGCATAATAAGGGAGGTGAATTTGGTTCCGATATCTCTGTTTAAAGTGGGTGAAAATCGCGAAAAAATGTGCGAGACGAAAGCTCACCTTCGCGATGAGCGGAACATCTCATTGGTTGTTGCATAAAACGGTTTTATAGAAATAGAACCTGTACTATTCCGTAAAACGTTTTATAAAACTCGGTTTTATAAAACGGTTTTATCGTTAGCAAGGTCATTTTTATAAAATTAGTCGGTTTTATAAAACGTTTTACCGAAAATTTTACCGTGAGCAACAGGCATTACAGAAGGTGCCTGTAAGCAGCTATGGGCGGATGCTTCATTCACTAACGTAATTCTCCTGCTATCCCTAATACCCTGTTCATTTACCTCCAACGTACTTCCCAAGCAAAGATGTTGCTCTACCTGGTCCAATTTGTACCAGTTTACATCTAATTGTCTAATTTTTCTGGTCCAATCCAATAATTGCATGTATTTTTGCAGAAGACCAGAGATTAAATAATTTTTCAAGATTCTTCAGAATCTAAGACTTGTTTCCTCAATTCCTAGAATTTACAAACCATCTGGTCTGATGTATCCTTTAAACGGTTACATAGTTAGAGAAATAAAGACGATTTTGGATCTAATTTGAATTCGAGCTTATAATCGGTAACTGACAAAATACCTTTTATCCTCGGCGACATGTCTTGCTGACTTGCAAGCGAATTATGAGAATGGGGCCACAGGAAAGAAATTGACCCAAATCTTTGACGGGGTAATAAGTCTCTTGCTTCCAATTAAACGGTTCTCATAGCGCAGCAATATATTTTCCCCAATATATTGCTGACTTGAACCAAGAATTCCATCTTGCATGACTGGTGATGGAAAAGCAGTTGTCTTTGATTTATCTTCTGGATAGTGCTCCTTTAAGAAAGAAATATATCTATGTTTCCTCTTTCTAGTGCTGAGAAAGAACATTTTTCCATTGGATGCTCATAAATTCAAGTCATGAAGCTTTGTAGAAAACAAATTGGCTACAAGATTCAGCTAATGGGCCCAACACTAAACGTGTGTCATTGCAGGGCAGAGAACGTTACACATTTGGGCACAAAAAGTCATGTATCTAGCGGAATCTGTTACTAAAGCTATGGCATTGTCGTAAGAAATTTCATTACAGCTCTGGAGCATTCAGTTGCATTTGCCTGTTGTAGCATGTTAACTGCCGCTACAAAGAACTTCTGCTCTGCGGTGCAGGACAGTGTTCTTAGCAAGATAATTAATACACACCGACCCTTCCTGTCAGTGGTCTCATCACACATAATTGCAACTTTTGGGCCTTTATCTGGTGCCTTTATCTGCTCCTTTCTTTTCTTGGCAACTTGTGGAGCATACTTCGCGCTGCAGGTATCAGTACCGGGAATGTCTCCTGCTCCTGCAGTTATTCCAACATTTTCAACACAATAGAGTCTTGCTGCATGCAAAGTTCAGTTGCTTAAGTATGCAATGTGCATTGCCTCTCAACGAATCAGGGGTGCTGGAGGATATCCCTCGGAAAATAAATAGACATAAAATGCATAAGCATAAACTTACCTGGAATGTATTTATTCATCCATGATATGAAGTTTGGGTCGTCTAATTTTTCCATATCAACGTTCAAAAGTATGTCATTTCCAAATGTATGTCAAGCTGTCATCAGAGTACTAACTGTGTCACAAATCAATTCCTCTTTTTCTTGCTTTCCTTTTTTGCATTGCTGATTGTGTCTGATATGGACAATTGTCGCTTACTCAATGTCCGTCGTCCTCCTTCAACATTTTTCGATTTTTGGACATAATTGATGTGCATGCTGCTGACCCTTAAATGTGCTTCATGATGGAATCTTTTCTGCTCCAGTTGATTCGGATGCGACAAAATTCGCACATCGTGATTTTGCTTCTTGCGTCAAATATATAGGTATAAACCATAGCTTTCAAATTCCTTTTGGCGATCAAATATGCTGACAGTTTTCGGCACTATTGTCTACAGAGATACTTTTTCTGATCAACAGTAGTTCCGATCGAACTATAAACGAGTGGTGACACTAGTTCATCCAGAGATACTGAGAATGGGAAATATCTGCCTGCCCAGACTTGTCTTATGTGGGTACCTCCCCGCTACGCCGCAACTTATTCAAAATGACAAAGCCGGCTTAATTTTTCTAAAATTTCTTTCAGGGCAAATAATGCGCCGAATCATACGGAAATATTAGTGTGTCCCTATCTCGTACTTTTTACCGCCCCGCCATGCCGGCGACTCTCCAGCCGCCGACCCTCCGCTACGGGTGCCGAATCAGTTCGCTGCGGCGTAACTGCCGTCGCGCCGGAGTCACATCATAAAGTCGGCAACATAATATACTCAACATCAGTCAGTGAATTCGATAGTTTATCCTTAAATAACTTTTTTTGTCTACCCGAGGAGTAATTACGACCCGTCAGTCACAGCTTAGGTGGAGCGCTCTTTGAATAAGATTATTACGTCCAATTGACAACTTTATTTGTTTCTTCGCCCAATTTCTAAGACATGTAAGATACTCTTGTCTTGCGTAGTTATTGGTCCAATTAACGCTATGCTCAGACTTTCTGAAATCATCTTTCAAAAGCGCAAATGCTTGAATGGCATCTTTTCTGAAGAATCTTTGGGGGTAAATACTACGCAAGTCATATTTCGGCCGCGTGACGAAAACGATGCGCCCAACCCCGCCCCCATAAAGGCGATCTAAGGAGACATATATATATAGTGTATATATACATACAAAATATAGTGCAATGAGTAGGGACTTGATCCTGTACAAGCCTAGAGGATTCTTCCTCTCTTCCATTTAAACGTACCCTGATAAAAATAATTTATTTTCAAAAGCACGCGTCTATTACCTCCAATTCATTTTCATCATCTCTTCTAAAAGTCCAGATTTCCGAGCCACACCGCGCTACGCCCCACATAATTTCCTTCTTCTCTCCCTCTTGAGAGGAATTTAGTAACACTGACTATATATTCCAGGTTTTAAAATAATGGGAGCTAATATATATTTTAATGGGGCCACTCTCGTGGAAAAAATTAACGCCAACTCCCCCTCACCACCGCGACCGGAATAAGAGCGATCAAAAAGGGGCATTGGGAAGGGGGAAGGATGGGGCGAGAAAGGGGAAAACCATCGGCGCGATCGCCCGGGGCGCCGCCGGAAAGCCTTCGGGCCGCTCAACCCGAAGGAGACCGCCGGCGTTCCACCGCCGTTCCCCGACTAAACACAGAGGGCAGGACGGTGAGAGGAGGAGGGATAGGAGGTACAAACTAGAGTGCTCAGCCGACCGTCCCATATTTATTGAGAGTCTTCCCCACCCCTCCGGAACACACTGCACACCTTCTCCACACCCCCTTGAAAATCCACCCCCGAACCACCTCCCAGCCACTCTTTCAACCACCCACCACCCCCACGAGGCCCCCCAAACAGGATTGCTCACTCCATGAATGTTGGATGAGGGGACACAATATTCCTCCCACCCCATTTGGAACCAACGACCCTCCTTCCTCCCCACAGCACACGGCAGAACGGTGGCACGAGGTAGGCATCGAAGAAAGAATCCAACATCTTCGACATGGTGGGAGGAGGGAGACAAGGTTGTGTGAGGCTGGAAGGGAGGAGGAAGAGGTGGCTCAGCAGGGCAGGATGGGATGGGAGGGAGAGGTAGGAGGTGGGAGGGACTTCAAAGGGGTGAGGGCAGGTGCAAAGGATACCCGCTCCCCTTCATTGAGCGGCAGAGGAGGAGGTGGGACAGCGGGAGGCTTGATGGTTATAAAGGTGGAGAGAGGAGTTGAGTGTTGGGAGGGATGAGATTCGTACGGGTCCCTGATACGGGGGTGGAATGAGAGAACAGTGAGGGGAGGAGGAAGAGGAGATGAGGGGCTAAAAAAGGGGGGAAAGGTAAGGTGTGCTCCGTCTCTCGAGACGGAGTAAATCGGAGAGAGAGAGAGAGAGAGAGAGAGAGTGAGGAGGTCCTTGTGGTTGGGGGTCCCGGACCGGCAGACCACCACCTTTTTTTTCGCGTCCCGGGCCGGTACCGTTAGTCGAGGGGGAGAACATTCCCTTTGCGGCGTAGGACGAGGAGAGCCTGTGCGTCTAAAACATTTCCTCTCCTTCACTCTCCTCCTCACGTCCTCCTCCTCCTCCGCTCGTCTAAACAAAAGACGCGTGCCTGACTTCGTAAACTTCTTCAGACGCGCGATTGGAATATCTCGCAATGCGAAACAGGCGTACAAGTTCAAGCAAGGCGACGATGATGCCCTGCTGAAGTTCATTTTTCAGCGTCAGCGACAGGGGTAGGACGTTCAGAGGCTTAAGACCCTTTTACACGATGCTGCATATCTTCAGAGCTGCCAATCGATTCAAGAAGAGGGCAATTGACAAGTAAATTAGCATGAAGAGCTCCTGGGTTTCCAACAGGATTAAGGTGTCGGACTGCATCGACGTTTCGATGGCATAGTCTGCCATCGTCTTCAGAGTGAACTAACACTGAATATGAGGCAGACTACACCATCGAAATGTCGGTGCAGTTGGAACCAACACCATTGCCCGGTTGGAAACATACCAAATCGTTAATACAATAATTTTTATTACTTTGGAATCTCATCGGAGAAAACAGAATTTAACTAACAAAATAATCAAAAATGTGGAAGTTAGCATTTTATTTTACTCATCTAGTTGCAAAGAATATCCTCCGCTCGTCTAAACACAAGAAGCGGGCCTGACCTCGGACACTTCGCTAGACGCTCGATCGGAAAATTTTGCACTGGTTCCTCTCTCAATTTCTCGGGACTTTACTGCGTGCGTTGACATGGTTGACAACAGTTTCGCTGGCTGGAACACCAGCGAAACTGTTGTCAACCATATCAACGAACGTGGTGAAGACCCGAGAAATTGAGAGAAGACTCACTGATCAACGCTGCGGAAACCTTAGGATCAGAAGCACTGATTTTGAGCAAGGGAATGATGGCCCTATTGATGTGTTTGTGCGTTGATGACATATCGTGCGGTACTTCGCCTCGGCGATAATTAATACCCTTAGCTCACTTTTTTATAACTCTTCTCGCCTAGAATGAAATTCGGCAGCAACATGTACTTCTACGAAACATTTTGTAAAACATCCCTTGGCGTGATTACGGATCTTTATAGTGCGTGCACTCGCGTTATCGTAATTTTTTCACAGCTTTGATTAATAATAAGGATGTCAAGAGCATTATTAAAACTACGCCTGTTGCATAAAATCACTTTTCTCGCATATGTAGAGCGAGTCGCACTAACTGTGACTGCTAACAGTTCCCTACAATGGACGTTCGAGATTTGAATATCAGTACCGACAATGCAAAGGAAAGAGCCATGATTGCGTCACTGGTTTCATTTAAATCATAGTATAAAATTTAAACGAATTTTTTACTAGGACTCATGATGGTAAGTTGAGTCCTTTATACACAGTTATAAAAGTAATGGTTAATTTTTTTCTCGTTATGAAAACCAAAGCTAATACAATCTCCAATCAATAAAGTTTACGTCAATAAATCGGTTACATAATTTAATATACAAAACTCAGGTAGCTTCAATTTAACTTCGTCATATTGCAGTAACCGTTAACTAGACATTATAAAACGAGCCTTGCCTGAAACCGAAACAAAACCAAACCTGAAGAAAGAAATCATTAATGGAATTAGTGACCCGCGCCTTTGAAACTCTAAGATACCCTTAACTCTCTTCCATTTAAACCTACCTTAACCGGTAGGTTACCATAATAATAGTAATATGTCAGCTTATTTATCTCGGCACAAAGCCCTTCTCCGGGTGATATATTGTCACCTCCGACACCATTATGGCATCGATGAAACACCCGCACTTCCCTATGACCCTTGAGGTATTGAGTCCGTCGTAGAGAACGATAAATGCACAATCTGTTAGAATAATTCCCCCTACACCAACAAGTAGTTGGAGGCGACCAAGCCTGATATTGCTCTTCTCGACTACCTTAAACGATCCATGTTCGCGGTCGAGTTTTCGGCTCCGGGTGAAACGGGCATGGACGCGGAAGAGGTGGAAAAACGGACTAAATATCAAGACTTGCTTTTTAAACAACGGCACATGTACCTCAGACACTCTGTGGAACTAGTAGTCCTAATCATAGGTGTGCTCAGTGAAGTTAAGTTCTCACTACTAAATCATCAAGCATAAAGCTAAAGCATCAAGTGCTTTCTTGCATGCGTGGCACAGGCCGAATCACTTGAAGCACGCATGCAGAAAGCCGTCATCCAGGGGTCACTCCGTCTACTGCGTACGCATAACCCGAATGCAGCGTAGCCACCTATCCAATGGGTGTCGGACTTGGCTACGAAGACTACCAAACCTCTCCGGAGTCTCCGGCCATTATGACGGCAATGAAACCTGATGCTTTCCAGGGATTCAGAGGGGATTTTTAAAGAAGTAATAGTGGTAATGTAGCCAAACACTTACTACCAATCCACGAAAAAGTAGTTTTGGTAATTCGACTCAGATGAGCGCTTCAGAGAGCGCTATGTTTTATTGACGCTTTCCAATTCTAGTGACCAATGGCACACAGAGGGAACAACGGAAGTAGATATGGGTACGATTGAAATGGGAACATAAAAAGTAAACGCCGACGATGTCTCATCTGCAGATGCATTCTTTTGAACATGGAGTAAATGAAACAACATTCTCACGTTGAACTAAATATTCAAATCGGAGCTATAAAATGTGTCAATTACACTGAGATTTTAATTTTAAATACAGTAAGGATTAAGTAAAGGGAGTGTTTTACATCTTCATTCAGTTATTAATTCGTTTCATAGAAATTAAAAGCGATTGCAAAAAGTTCATAAGAAACACAAGAATCGAAGATACGACGACGTAACCTGAATAAATTGAAGACTCAATTGATTATCAATAAATGGAGAATAGAGAATTGTGGAAATATTAGATCTTTCACAAGCTGGCATGGATTTATGGTACGACCGTTAGGTTACGAATGAACCTGAAACAGAGTAATTATCATGTTTCGGGTAAGCATAGAATCTAAGGCATAGAGATAAAATAAAATATTTAGAATCAAAATGCTGAGAAAAATAAAATGCAGGGAAATAGAATAAGAGTAGGAACTAAAATTAGAGCATTCAACCAATACCTTATCGGACACGGCTCGATAGCAACTGTTTCTCTTTTTATTTTTATTTTGGCTATTCGTCATGATGCATAAGCATATACGCTCTCGTTGAAGCGAAACAGCGCACCACCTGGGATTGAAATAATGAAAATTTTGCGTGAAAAAAATTCAATACCACCGAAGTGTAGGGAAAAAAATGAACGCCCGCGAAAATCTCTTTGAAGTCATTACTCGAAGATAAACAGCCACTTACATCTCCGAGTAATTGACTATAGGGTTACCACCACGGCCATCCGTCTCGAAGAGTAATTCGCTGCAACCCCATAGACCATTGCCCCAGAGCAAGAAACTCGGAAAGAAGTCGCCGTGATGACGCATTAGTTTCAGGTGCTAAAATTACAGCCACAATGATTTACGGCATCGATTCGTCACCTGAGAACTTAAATAACCCTTTTGGTTCAACGATAAAATGTACTGCACCCGAAAAATGAATTTTGTACAAAAAAATATTTTCAGAGTCACCATTGCCTCATGGGCCCTGAGGAACCTGTTTTACCAGATTGCGGATTTTTATCGGCCTTCATAACTTGGAGAGGTATTTTTCGGATTTTATTGGTCTTTCATTTTTGGCGAAGAGCTAGGGGTGTATTACGGTAGCCGTAAATTATATTAGGAACCGATATTACACCTTTGATCTATCAAGATAAATTTCTGGTCCTTTTATTCGAGGTCAAAATTAGCCTGGAACGATGCGCCACCATTGACTATGAGCACTTGTACACCTGTTGCCGGAATAAAAGCGATCCATTTATTTATGAATGACTCTACGGTTAAGATAACGAAATTTCCCTTACTTCCCTAATCATCTCTATCATCACGTAAAATCCACACTTGTTCAACCATTTATTGATAGATCAATTAGTGAGTGTGCTTCAGCGTACCGTAGCGCTGTCCTGAAAACTGGGATTTAGGAAGCAAGGGCAGGAATAGTTTTACAGCTTGTGTAACATATTTACTGAAACGGAATAAAAAAAAAGGCCGGCATAAACGATGACGGAGGTTTAAGCAATAAAATGGTTCAACAGAATTTACTGGAGGAAATTCAGAGAATTTATAGCAAAAATGTAAATAATATTTAGATGAATGACAGCAATGATTTAATAATTCTAGGATTCATGATAGAGGGGAGTGTACGCATGATCTTAACGCATTACAGCTAGTATTAATATTGAGAATATCTGCTCTCAATGCTTTTGCTGCATCATACAGTTAATATTATGTTTATTTCAAGTATACTTCACTATATTACATGAAGGAGGTATTAAATATTGAATGAAGTTAGATTCGCCTTAAGAAGAGTGTGGGGATGGTAGAGGAGACAAATACCTTTTGCTATCATATTAACACGCCATTTTAGCGAAATATTCAAGTAAGATGGATGTATTTGGAGGAAATTAAACAAAATGATGCAACTATTATTACTAGTTTTCGAGTAATCAGCAAAGTTTCTACAATTATCTCAAGCGACCGAGCAAATACTTCACTCAAACCGGATTCTTTGACTGGGAAAAATATTCAATAAGCTATGGAAGAATTGACATGACAATTAAGTATTCTTCAGCTCCAGAGATTTTCTGTCATTTTTTAATATATCTCTTCAGTTAGACTCATGTACAATTTTAATGTTAATATTTTACATTTTTCTGACAAAGACCCAAAGTTGGATTTTCTGAAAAGTTTTGACATAATGTCCAATGCCGATGTTATCGGTAGGAAATTACTAATTACCGAATGCCCAAGAATCTTTTACCTCTTTAACAAGCACCTGTCCCTCTCCCTCCCTCATAAATTCCCCGTCAAACTCACTATTAGTCCGTTGTTTCACCATCTACCCCTGAAAATTTCCTTATCTTCAACCCCTCTGTCGAAACCACTTGTTTCCTAGCCCACCCTCTTTCTCATATTCGACTACACATAGATATAGGTATAAGAACTCACCACGGAGAAAAATATTTTTCCAATGAAAATTACGTGAAAGCGTTTTAACCATTCGGGGTTGTGTGCAATGAAAATCAGAGTGGATTTTACGACTTTTATTAATTTAAGCATGTATACGAAATTCCTCAAAGTGAACATGTAAACCATTCAAGCTGTACCTTAGGCATGTATTAGTACCTGTACATTCAAGCTGTACCTTAGTAATGTTACTACTAGGGTAATCTACCGATTACGGTAGCTTTAAATGGAAGGGGTTAAAAATCCCCTAGGTTTTTACAGGCACTGGCCCCTATCCCTTTACATGGCTTCTCTCTTGATCTCAGCATACGTCCTACCTCACTTCACCCCATCCATAAAGCCTTTCTTTCTTTCCCTTCCTCGCTTACCCAACTTCTTCCCCTCTATCATGGCGTAAAGCAACCCTTTGCCTGTTCCAACCACCTACTCTGCCTCCTCCTTATCTCCTCAACAAGCTTCTTTTCCGCACTACAATACCAAGCACTTCCTCGTTTGCCTTCCTTTCCGTCCACCGAACTTTCTCCAACCTCCTCAACACTCGCATTTCAAGTGCCTAAAGCCTATTCTCGACCTCTTTTCTTAAAGTTCACGTTTCTGCCCCATGCAACCCTACACTCAATATTTAACTCATCGCTAACATTTTCGTTACATTCGTAAACCAGGTCCCTGTCATCAGCTCCCATTTAATATTGAACGCTTTTTTCGCTCGCGTAATTTTCTTATTGATGTATTCGCTACCATTCCCATTTCCTTCCAACGAGGCTGCCCAACCAAGTAATTGGGCAGCCTCGTTATACCCCGCGACCAACAACTGCCCATCCTGATTCTCCGTAAACCACCCTCATTTGTCTCTGCCATGCACACGTTCCGAATCGGTTTACTATCTCTCCAATGTACTCCTATTTTCATGAGAATCTTCAATAGTATTCCCACACACTTCAGCCAAAATTGTTTAAAAACAGTTTCCTACCGACAGTAGCAAAACATTATGAACGGCATCGACGCGAAACATGGAGTGTTTCTCATGTTTCGATCAACTTAGTCGCAAAAAAAACGGCCCAAAAGTTCAGAGCCAAAGAGATAAACACATCTCCCCACCCACACTTCCCTCTCGCGCGAACCGAAAGAAAGACCGCGACACATCTGCACCAACATGTGACCCGTGAATAATGCTCTCGCACCCATTTCGCGCATTTAAAAAGGAAACGGGGGCGAAAATGTAGGAAAGGGAGATGTCCGACGCGCTAAGCCCACCACTCAAAGGTCTCCGGGTAGGACAGAGAGGGCGAGAGACGAGAGCAGCTGAGAGGACGGGAACGACCGCCGCGAGGAAATCACTCCCTCACAACACACGCACGTATAGAAGGGTGAGTCCCGGTGAGGAGAATCACGCCCCCTTCCCGCCTCCTCCACAATGAAACGAAACAGAAAGGCGAATAAGAGGGAGCCGAATCCCAACAGGAGAAACCCGAAAGAGGCCACCAGGCCAACCACCACGCACACCGACTCAGTATTCACGCACAAGCTTTTCAGTCACGCACCCCCTTCACCCCTTGCAATGCACTCCCGAAAGGCGTACGAACAACAAACGCTTTGAAGGGAAGGTGGTCCGTATTTTCTTTTCTTTCATTTTTTTGAGACGATGCTTAGTAACCAAACGCGTGCGACGGGACGTGTCGCATTCAAGGACACCAAGAGCAGCAACTGAGCGGAGAGAAGTCGTGCTCGTTTATCCAATCAACTTGCGTCACGTGAAATTACCTATTAGGGTTGTCAACTTAGGCCTAATCCGTACAGCATGGTGATATTTAGCCTCCTAAAGAAAATAACACACATGATGTTCTTAAAAACTCCGAACTTACTGACGCGACTGAGTGAGTAAAAAAATCCACCAGAAAAAATCCAAAAGAAATTTCTATCACGAATTATTCGTGACATTTCATGAAAAAGCTTTCAAGAAATTTGTTGAAATTATTCCTTTGATAAATTATAACCACCCAAATAAATCTCCGAAACATATGTTACGCATTTGTAACGTGAAACAATTGTAGACGCGGAAGAAACCCCGAAAACCAAGTCCCTTCAACGTGAAACAATCTAAATAAGAAACTTCTAATCGGATTTTTGAAACAATGTCACCAAAAAAACTTCCAAATGCGTGCCTCCAAAACACATCTAAAAACGTATATGAGGGTTATCCCTTAAAGAATTACTTTCACCCCTAAAGAAAATAACACACATGCAAAGCCATCACGCAGTTCCCTTTCCTAGGCGTTAGACGTAGAAAACTGGTTTTTATTTCAATAAATTTCCTACATACTGCCCTATCCTAGCAAACCTCTTCATCTACCACATTCATGAATTGCTCAAAACACGCTCTGATGTTCTTAAAAACTCCGAACTTACTGACGCGACTGAGTGAGTAAAAAAATCAACCATTTTGTTTATTTGGTTTAAAGCCCCCGCTTCCGGTGATGACATGCAATATCAATCAAAAACCAAAGTAGATACAAAGTATGCAGATTATTCCGCGACTATATTTTAAATGAGCATTTATTTCCAGCCATAGGAGCCGACTGCAGCGCCATATGTATGGAATAGCCGCAATTTGACTTCAAGTATCGCAGTGATTGGCCAATAACTCACAAAATAAGGTCGTAAGATGCCTATTTTTATTTAATTTATCGGAATATTACCTTCTATTAAACAATTTTACGCAGAAAATATCATTTATATTTTATGGCAAAATGCTATTTTCCCCGTGTCTCTCCCATTCAACAATTTCTAATTTAAAATTCAATTTGCGAGAAATGTAGCAATGGAAAGGTAGTATTTTTCTGTTCGCTTTTCTATAAGTAGCCATGATATGAATGAAATGGCATTTAAGTCATTTTACGGAGGAACCACCTTAAGGTAGTTTGAGTGAGATATTTCCCTAGTCATAATGGAGGCCATATTCGAATTTTCGAATCGTCTTTAAGAAGTATGAAGTAAATATTTTAATATTAATTAATAGCGCAAAAATATAGTTACATATGACAAAAATTCTCAGTAGTTATATAAATGTAACTACTTAAGTCTCTAACTTGACAAATTTTTTCACGCCGTACGGCTAAAAAGCCTTCAAACAGCAGGCTATTTTTGCGATGCTGTAAAAACTACTGCGGTGAGTAATAGATTAATTTTTATAAATGTTGAAAAAACGTACAAGCTACACATCGTTAGTTTTTTGATGAAATTTAGGTGCTATAAATTCCTAATTTTTTCAATATTATTCCTCTCGAGTGCACAGCTGTAATCAATCCCATGTAAAATTAGCTTATAGTTTTAGGCCAATTTCTCGAGAAGTAGTTCGGCAAGGGGTCGATATTTTGATATAATTAGGATGGGAGTTTTTCCTTCAAAATGAGGTCAAATTCATCAAATTCTAAGTGAAGTGATATCACGCTCTAACTACCTAAAAAGACTACTCCGCCACATTCACCCAACAATTTCTCTGTCTACCCCATCTCTCACGCCGTTCACTTCAATGATATATATATTATATATCTGTTTAGTTATTAAAGTCTCATCCATTCTCCCAACATGGCCAGACCAAAGAAACACGATCTTTTCTTATACATCCATAACCGTATCTTCCATTTCACATTCCCATTCACTCACCCATTCCTAAGCCCATCGGGTGGACCACAAACGCTCCTCATATAACTCATACCCGGTGTATTTAGCCTACACTCATATTTATGCCGGCACACCTTAGCTTCACTGTCGTACAATAAAGTGGGAAGGATTACATTTTTGAACACCGTAATTTTCGCTTCCTTAGAGAAACACTGATTCCTTGATATGCTACCCATGCTACCTGCAAAAAAAAATATCTGCCATATCGAAAAGGGTGGGATTACACCGGCAAGTTACTTCTGCAAGAGCTCGCGGGGGATTTTAGTCAGACGAAATATTTTTCCATGTTTGGGGAGAGACAGATTGGTTACTGTTTACATTCGCAACAATACGCTTATGCAAAGGACTAGCCGAAACTTTCAAAAGCTGTGCAAGTGGGCTTACAGAGCCTTTTATACCTGCAATTTACGTCGAAAGTCGCTTTCTACAAGTGACTTGCGCTATAAACTTGCCAGTGTAAACCCATCTAAACGCATGTTATGGGCGTTTTTTCGGTTTTTAACCTGTAAGATCTAGCAAGGAGCCACGATGAATGAAATGTTTCGACAAGTGATAAAAAATAACCTCATGGTTATATACGTGATTTCAAACTTATTTCGGATTTATCAAATTGTGCCTAATGTGTTTGTCGCGGCCGAATTTCGTCTCCTACAAGAAAAAAAAATAGGGTAATATCTTTCAGAATGCAAACGCAGTATATGCACGCATTTTTGCTTAACTTCTTAAGCTTACAATGTTACCATTGTAGAGTTATGGCAAAAAATTCACGCGAAAAAATTCATTTAAAGGTTAGATGGTAGGTGCCATTATGGTTCTATTATAGGTGCCACGCCTAGTGGGTGACAGAGTTGTAATGCACATATGAATGACAACATTTTAAATAATAAGTATATTTGAAACACTAATACAGATTCCCTCATCATATTCGGCGTAGCGTACCTCTGGCTTCATCTCCAATCAAGGTTATCCAGATTACATCGGATCCTGTAGGCCACAACAAAGGGTTATTCCAATCCAGGCGTTCAAGTCTTTCTTCTTCAACACTTTGAACGCCTACTGCATCCTTCGCAGCAGCGAAAAATGATTCCTTCGGATTCATTCAAAAAGCCATAACTGCAATTTATTAGTTATGATGGCTTTTAGCCGTAGCGTTTCATCTGAATCGTTGGCAATGCAGACCTTCCAGACATAAGGCTTAAAGAGCTCTTTTTATGGAGACCCTCCACTGACGTTGAATCAATAATGAACATTAGGATTGAATGAACTGAAACAATCTCGTCTGATTTAGAGCCCTTATTAAATCCCACTGCCATACCGACGTTCGACTGAAAGAAAATACTTATCAATAACGCGTGCCATATTTAAGATTCGCGCAATGTTTCATATCCTGTGCTAATAGAATCAGCAGGCGTCCCGACTCACCCATAGGTCTCACCGTTTGATTAGTAAGGAACCATAAATAGAGTTATTCGGAATGATACCCGTTAAAAGAAAGTGCATACCCTAAAAGGAATTATGTCACCGAATGATCAGTGCTTATGTCTATAAACGACTTCCTATTGGAATTATTCCAATACTAAATAGACTAGCCAAAAAAATTATTGAAAAGCAATTTCTATCACGAATTATTCGTGACATTTCATGAAAAAGCTTTCAAGAAATTTGTTGAAATTATTCCTTTGATAAATTATAACCACCCAAATAAATCTCCGAAACATATGTTACGCATTTGTAACGTGAAACAATTGTAGACGCGGAAGAAACCCCGAAAACCAAGTCCCTTCAACGTGAAACAATCTAAATAAGAAACTTCTAATCGGATTTTTGAAACAATGTCACCAAAAAAACTTCCAAATGCGTGCCTCCAAAACACATCTAAAAACGTATATGAGGGTTATCCCTTAAAGAATTACTTTCACCCCTGAAAGTGACTGAAAAGCATTTCCTATCACGGATTATTTTTGGAATTTCATAGACAAACTCTAAGCTTCACTAAACGTCGGAACATCTAAATTATACCCTTTGTGAATCATTACCGCCCGTATAGAACGACCTTCATGCATCTTTTAGCGTAAAGACATCTAGATATGGAACCTCTACTTAGATTTTTAAAGCCATTTCACAAAAAAAACTCTCAAGGAGGAGCTTCTAAAACACATTAGGTGTATCATTTCCTTTTATGAACCACTTCCACTCTTGGAAAATCCCTCGCAACCACCCATATTCTATTAATACGGACCATGGGTCAAGAAGTTGCAGGTTTTCGGCGTGACTTTATGAAATATAATATTCATTTTGAATAAAAAGGTTAAAATTTGATTTTTTCCACATTAACTTTTCATTTTCACGACCATAGTTTCGACGGTTAACGTCATCATCAGGTCCGTCGTCCGATCAGGCAATGACCGTCGGAATCATGGTCGTGAAAATTAAAATTTAATGTGGAAAAAACAAAGTTTATCCTTTTTATTTTTTAAACATGGGTCATGACCAGAAGCACAAAAGATTAGAGCAACCTCCAAGCACTACGCGCAGGGATTGTGTTGATACGGAACGACGGGCGAGGCGTTTTGTACTATACCTCCTCAGTCAGGACAGCAGTAGTAAGAAAGGGGGCAGGCAGTAGTAGTCACCGCGACCTCAGGAGTGCACAAAAAATGAAGGTCTTCCACAGGAGGACGGAGGGGGTTAAAGGACAGGACGTAGGCGACTAGAGGGCGCGACCGCAGTTAGTTTATCTACGGGGCTCTCCGCCTTGCGCCTCGAGACTTGCATTCACCCGATTATATGAAGAAGAAAGGGGGGGGGAGACTAAAAGAGGCTTAAGCCTGTGCAAACGGGAAGTGTGCCGTAGCGGCAGGCCTCCCCGAGGGCGATAAACCAACGCCCGGTTATTTCACCGGTGTGAGAGACCCTGAGGGGTTCGGCGGGATGGGTGCCCTTCTTGCACCCTTCAATGGAACCCTTTGGGGACCTCCTTTTCGTCGTGCACATACGTTCACCGCACACACACAGGGTGGCAACCGAAGGAGGAGAAAAAAAATGAGCGATAAAAAAAAGCGAGAATGGTGAGTTGAAAAAAGAAACCTTGACACAGCACCAGCCAGCCGATAGCTCCTCGATGATTCTGGAGGAGGGGGGAATGCGTACCCACGTGCTCCAAAGCGGGGGGGAAGTTTAACTTTGGCTCGAGAGATTGGTGGGGGGAGGGAAAGAGGTTTTTCGGCACATACGGGTATAGCATGATGGGGTGAGGATGAGGTGGGTTTTAAGTTAGGTACTTTTTAAAAGGAGAGAGACAGGAAGGAGGTTTTAACTCCCCCTTGTGGAAGCTCGGGGAGAGAAAAACGGGGAGGGGGGGGCAAAGGTGCAATGGCGTTGGAGATTGGGGTGTCGGTGGTTGTTAAGGCGCTTTGAGCGAGATTTTTCCCTAGTCATAATAGAGACCATATTCGAATTTTATTTTTTAATTTCAGCAGCTTTAAAAGCATAACGTAAATATTGTAATATTAATGGCGCAAAATATTGTTTTATCTGACTGCAGTTCTGTGAATTGAACAAAATATGCAACACACTAATTGATTTCACTCATTTTTTTCACGCCATAAGGTACCATGCCTTCACAACCAAACCTATTTTTGCGTTTCAGTAAAAATTACTGTGGTGGTAATTAATTTATTTTTAATTGTAGATAATTTATTAATACTACACACTGTTAAATTACTGACGAGATCCATACCTTAGTAATTTCTCATTTTTTGAAATAAAGAGCCTCTGGGGTGCATACACGTACCGTATCCCATGGAAAATGTCTGGTACATTTTGGGAAATAACTCGAAAATTTTAGTGGTAAAAGTGGCTTGTATTTTTTTATCATTGGGAACATGAGATATGTTTTATGGCGAGACTAAACTAAGAAATTTATGCGAAAAGATATCTCGCTCAAACCACCTTAAGGTAGTCAGAGCGAGATAGTTACCTAGCCATAATAGAGACCATATTCGAACTTTATCTTTTAATTTAAGCGTCTGTAAGAAGTATGAAGTAAATATTGTAACATTAATGGCGCAAATATAGTTATATATGAAAAAAATCTCAGTAATCAATTAAATGTATCCACATAAGTCTTTAACTTAACTCATTTTATAACACCTTACGGTATTATCGCCTTCACAATATAAGTTTTTTTGCGATTGTGTAAAAAGAAATGCGGTGAGTAATTGATTAAATTTTATAAATAGTTGAGAAAACATATACAAACTACAAATTGTTAGTTTTTTGACGACAGCTAAGTGTTAGAAGTTCCTAATTTTTTTCCAATATTCTACTTCTGGAGCGCACAGCCGTTATCTATCCGTTGTGAAACAACATATATTTTTAGGCAAATTTCTCGAAAAGTAGTTCGGCAAGGGTTAATATTTTGATATCATTAAAAAGATGGGAGCTTTTTCTTTAAAATGACGCCAAATTCATCAAATTCTAGGTGAACTGATTTGTCATTCAAACTACTTTAATGGACATATTTTCTGTAAATAGACAGAATACGGTTAAAATTGCATTTGTGTCGTTCCACGGCGGAACTGAGGAAGTGCGCGAGGAGAATGCGTGCATTTCAACGCGAACGCACGCCCAATAGTGGGGGGGGCAGCACCAAGCACGCACGTGGGCGAGATCACGCCCTAGCCACCCTGCCGCACGCGCCGCCGGGTGCAAACACGGCCTCGAGACAGCTCGGTTCATTCATTCACGGGCCGCGCGGGGGAGAGTTTATACGCCGGGGGGAGGAGAGGAAGACGGGGGCGGGAGGCGGCCCAGGCACGAGCCGCGGGGGGATTACGCGGCTTTAAAGAGCAAACGGAGTGCCTACTCGAGGAGCCAGACGGCGGCGACCGCGAGCGATTCAAGGAAAGGACAGATTTCATCAATGAAACAACCCCTAAGGGCGCGGGAAACTTACTTGTTTAAATAGTACCCCCCTTAGGTTGCGGAGACTCTTATTATTAGGGTAATTCAACGATTAAAGTAGGTTCAAATGGAAGAGAGTAAAAATACTGTAGATTTTTGCAGGCACAAACCTCTATCTTTGTTGCCGCTTGGTTGTTTACTTTAACTCGGTTCACAAAAACACCTCCATTTCGGTTTAATTGGAAGGTTATTCCTTTCAAAACGTTTAAAAATTAGTACGTTAGCTTTGACTGGTGTAGGTGTCTTTTTCGGTAAATCAATACAAGTTCCATACATGGAAGAGAGCCGTCGAAAAAGGTGCTCATGTAACAGTACCGTTTAAGATGACATATCTTAGCTAAATATTAAGACATGAAAATAATTTTACAAATTTTGGAGATGAAATAAAATTTGCCAATGTTACATCATGACTTCATTAACTTTTTCGTTTTTCTCAACAAAAATTTTTTTTCTGAAATATCATTTTTATGAAGAAGAAAAAATTTGACTATTTCAGTTTCCATTTTAGGAAATGTAAGCAATATGCTTATATTTTGGCAGAAAAAGAAAGATACAAACTTTAAGTACGACTTAGACTAGTTTTTCTTTGTTAATATTGCTGGACGCCACAACTTTTGGGGGTTTTCATGGTAACTGCAGAATGCTTGTGACAAAATGTTTACGTTGTCATAGCTCGGTAACTAAGGGGTTGCGACCCCATGTTCATAGGACAAAAAATGCTTAAAATCACTTCTCCAACCTCCTCCAGAAGTGTTGCGTTTTCCTCCTGAAACACCCTGTATATCTACATTGACGGTTTTGGGTAGTACAAACTCCACCTTGTTGAAGAAGGTTATTAAACCTTACAAAATAAAATGATTGCAAATTTTATGACTACGGAGCAAAATGTGATAGCAGTGTACAAAAATCTAAGTGTGTTACCATTAAGAGAATTTTATAAATATGTGTTAATTTGCGACAACTTTCCGATAGCAAATTAATAAAACTCCGAGTGATTAATACTGACATGCAACTGCGACGAATAAACAGGTTGTCGGTACCCAAGAATTTTAACCTCCATGAAAATAGATCTTTGGCACATGTAGTCCCTGGGTTATTAAATAAATTTCCTATGGAAATGCATGATATTAGATACATATATGCTCTTAAGAAATCAATCAAAGCGTGGATGCTTCGTTAAAATTGTCCAAAAGCTACACAGCAAAAAAAAAACTATTTTAACAAAAGGCACCTGCTGACAAGCTGCTTTGGCTAAGCAGGACCTAAATTGTATTATTATTATTGTCTCTACCTCATTCATAATTGTCTCAATGGACTTTGAATATCATAATCTATGTAATTTTCACATATAATTCCAAATTTTAACCATCTAGAACTAGATCAGTGGTTCTCAACCTCTTTGACACCAAGTCACACTTGAGGTGTTTGGAAATGCACACCAGTGAACAAAAACTGTGATTTGTTATATTTAACTGTCAGCAGTTTTACAGCTACTGGTTTTAAACATTTATTGTTTTTAAACAATAATAACAATATTGAATATTATATATTAGTTTCATAATTTAATTTATTATTATTATTGATCTTTTATGATTTTTTATGAGCGTTGCGGCACACTTGACAGAGGCTTGCGGCACACCGGTTGAGAATCACTGATCTAGATGAACAGATAGCTATAACCAAATTTTAAGAGATGAAATACTGAGTTACCAATACTATTTTCTTGTGATGACGTGCTTAGCATTTTTTTGTATCATAGATTATTAAAAAATATTAGATCGTATGTTATACAATGTAATTTTATTAAAAAATTTGTAAAATTAACTTTTCCCTCTTTTTGCAAGTTAAAAAAAACTACTTTCATCATCTTAGCATGCTTCCTGCCTCTCATCATCATCATCAATGGCCGTTCAATCCTAAGATTCGTTTTGAGTGCAGTCCTCCATCCTTCCCTATATAATGCTAGTTGCCTTACTCCCTGGTAGTTCTTCTTATGTACTTTCCTATTTATTTGGTCAATGCACTGATCCCTTGGCTTCCTTTTAGGACTTTTCCCTCTATTTTTACTTCAACTAAATTCCTCACAAACCCATTGTGCCTCATGGTTTGCACAATCAATCAGGTTCTTCTCTTATGAATAGTGTTCCATATGTTCTTTTTCTCTTCTAAATTTCTGTATACTTCTTCATTTCTTATTTTATCCGACACTTTGATCTTCAGTATCCTCGTCCTATTCCAGGATTCGAATGCTTCCAATACTTTCTGGTGTAATTCCAATTGGCCATATTTCTGAACCATAGTCTTCCTCTCTTCTTCCCGACCAAAAAACTTATCTGGCTTCCCCTCCCCAGATTACTCAACATTCCCCCATCTATCACGGCCTTGAGCGACCCTCCCTTACCTACTCTGCCTCCTCCTAATCTCCTCAAAAAGTTTCCTCTTCTACTGACTTCAATTAGAACCCATTTTTAAGAGAATATTTGGAGAAAAATGTAAGAAAAACTAGGATTAAAAGAAATAGATAGTCTAGGGCAGCGGTTCCCAAATTTTTTCTTTCCGCGACCCATTTTAGCCCATACGTTTTAGCCGCGACCCCCTAAAAATAACAAACAATGTGTACATTCAAATGATATTGTTTTTAATGTAATTACAATCCTCATCTCGCGACCCCTTTCCGAACGGCCCGCGACCCCCCTGGGGGTCGCGACCCCCAGTTTGGGAACAGCTGGTCTAGGGGTTTGAAACATCACACTTCCTTACAACCCATTCAAACCCCTGATGCGTATTTCTCCCAAATTTACCTAAAACGTGCTCTCCAGACTTTCCAGCAATGGCATGCCTCAGCACCGATGCAAAAAACAAGCATCAAGAACACCATGAGTTAATAGTTCACTTCAAATGTTAGCAATTTTTTCAATCAGACTTAGTAGCAAGAACGTTTATGCTCGTATAGTTGGAGTACATCTACCTAAATAGTTACAAAATGTCATCGTTCAACTAAGTGTAATTGTAGTCGGATTACATGAAGTAATTAGTGCTGTAACGGTTTCGGGAACGAACTTGATGACAAACATGATTCACAGTGCGTGAAGTGGCTCTAACTATCTTGATTCTGGCCGTCTGCCCAGCCTCAAGCTGACTTCGTAATACACGAGTTAGTAGACCTATTTCACCCACGGCCTCTCCAAGGAGGCAGCGTTGTTTGTGCTATTGCTTTGCGACTGATGTGTGCCTCATTACTCACGTACGTATGTGTAACTAATCACTCACTGACACAGAGATATGATGACGACCTCTTTGAGGCTGTAATCGGGGCATTTTTATCTTCGGATTCAGAGCTCAAAATGACAACGACGAGGAGTCATCCACTTTCAGGCTCGATAGTGACTCCATGAAAATGATATCATGCCCTGAAAGTCCTTTTTCCGTCACTGGGTCAAATTCCTGGGATAGTTCATCGGTGACATAGCCATGAGCCGTATCCCAGAGCTTGCTTCGCTGTTCTGCAGTCTTACAATTAGCATGCGAAAGTTTTTGTCGGTATGAAATGAGCGACAGGCATATTACAGGAAATGTTGTTTAGGAATTTGTGAACAAAGTCAAGAAGATCTAACTGCAATGAACCAATATCCACTTACTTCTACTACTTAAAAATAGTGGTGCCATCCTACTCAGCATATTTCGCATCGTTTAAAAATTCTCAAGTACACCAGGGGTGATTACGGTTCTCCACAGCACGTGCGCTCACGTTATCGCTATTTTTATAACGCACTTACGAGAACAGAACGTGATCGTCATTCTCCAAATTCTGTCAGATGCTTTCAATCACTAGTTTAATTGGATGGGGTGCGTTCGAAAGACAATGACTGCTGTAATTTCCCCTCTAGAGTGGTTTGCGATTTGGATAACGATAACGACAATGCAAATTGTATTTTCACTTTGAAATTTGAGATTTATAGAAATTAAAACAGCCTCGACACGAGTATTGTAGAGATTTGGCAATCTCCTTTCTGAAAAACCACCTGGTAGGGTTTGATATAAACCGTTAAAGAAAACTTCTATTGGGTAATTAAGGAGTAGTGACTGTTGTGAGGCAAAAATGTGGAGTTAAACGATTCTAGCATCCAGCAAAACGCATTTGGTTACCATGACTCTTTTAGCATCATACATTCTATAAGTTAACCCCGCTGGCTTTTGGGTTAGCTCCTAATCGACGTAACAATGTACTTACCATTGATTACAATTTTATTGATTCCATCCAAGAATCTAAAGAAAATATTTACTACGCATGCTTATTTTTACTAATTCCGAGATGATCAATAGTTCATCTTTTCGTTCTTATCTCAACCATGAATCATCGTTATTCTACCACTCACTTCTTTCACCAACGGATTGCTCAACTGAAGATATTCAAGCCAATAAAGCACTTTTCAGATCCTAACGGAGCCAAGTTAGACAAATACTACCACCTTAATTAAATGAATCATTTTATAATCACAGTGGGTGAGACGAATTATGAGAAGGTATAAAAATTAGCTCCCTGAAAATAACGCCAAATTAAAGGGAAATCCGATCCGGAAATATTTTAATGATTCGATCATAAATGAACCTCCGCAATTACGCAGGCAGTGCTGAAGAGGCAGTTGAACTTCCGCAATCATTCCAAAAATATTGGTCATCATTTTACAATATTTACTCGTTGATGTAAAGGGAATGTGCAAATTAACAAAGTTGAATGGATCACTAAGAAATTATGGAGAACTGCGCACGACGATACATATCTTGAGAGACGTTTATTCATAAAAAGGCTTTTCGTACATTATGTGATACTTTGAGACGAGCGGAAAAAGACAACATCGCATTCAACAGGAAGGAGGTTTATTTCAACACTGAAAGTAAGCGACCGTGAACGGCTAAAGAGTCATTGACATTGACTGTAAGGCGTAGAGAGCAACCAAGCAGAAGTGGGAAGGTAAATACTTAGATAGAATGAAGTACTGTGATCGATTGATTTCAGTTTTTTTGCAATACAATATTATGTAGAACAGAAATAAGATGGCAGGAAATTAAAATGAAATCCTGCATTGAGTCGATAAATATCCTATGACTAAAAGGTTGATAGCTTAGAAAGGTTTCACATGTTGGAATTTTATAACAGGTCATCATATTATAATTCGGTCTTATTGGTCCTCAAGACGCCCATGGGTTTTCAATTTAACATTCAGCAATAGCTTAATCGGGGAAGTTATTTCTCACTCGCACGAATCACACTTGTGAGAAGGAAACCATAAATGATTGCTTTGGTTTGGTCATTTGGGGAAGTGACCAAAAAATGAAGTCATTTAAGCCATTAAGGACAAGAGGGTTAATTGGTGAGTGAACGTTTATTTCGAGTGAAGGAAGGGTGGAAAGAAATCCGGCGTCAGTATTAGTTTGCACTTAAAGAAAGGCGCCAAGGGGACCACAGCTTAACGTCCCATCCGACGGATGGAGAACTGAACTTGAATTGCCACTCCACATGACACCCAAGTAGGGAGCGCGATTCCACTGAAAAATCTCTGTAACGGCCGGTATTCGAACCCAGGCCCTCGGTATCGGAAGCCAGTGCTCTATCCACCGCTAACCCGATTCCCAACCATGTAGGGACAAAAGGTAAAAGCTATCTTTCAACGAAAGTACAAATGTAACCTTTGGCTTAAGCAAAGAACCTTTTTCTTGATCGGCGGAAAGGTTGGATGAGCGTTATTCCTTCCCTTCTTTTGGGAAAAATGCATAAATAAACTATATCGAGATAACAGACAGATTTCTCTTGTACTGAAAGAATTATGCAAGTGTATCCACTTCGGCTTCCCAAGTTTTCTCATTCCATAAAACCAAATACTAAGGAATTAGTGAATATTTTACGCGGCCCTAATGCCCCGTTTACATTACTTGGGTTCAACGATGGCTATCATGGCGGCTCTAACTCACTTGCATTCACACTATTTCCAGTTTACAGTAGTAACAATGCTAGTAACCTCTGGTGAAGAGTAAGGAATTACTAAAAAACAACTGAAACAACCTACGCGCCTGCATCAGTACGGGCTAGTATTCACATTTCTTATCTGTCTCGAATGTTAATTTAATCAATGCATCCTCCTGTGACTCCTTTGGACTTCTTGGCTGTATTGCTCCAGAAGAACTTCAATTTTCCTTTCCGTGTAGTGCTGTCGTCCTGTTGCTCGCACCACAATTTTCTTAACTCGTAATGAATAAAGACACCATATCCAGCCTGAAACAGTGGTATTTTTTCTTAAATCGTGTTTCAACCAAGATTTCAACCAAATTGAGTTCACAAGCATTTCAAATTCCGGTAACCAGCGTCAACCCTAGTATAGGTATAGCGAAACTTGGTGGCACTCACAAGCGAGGTATTATAGGTTACTGACCGTAACCAAGCCTTGATGAGCGGGCAAAGGACTCCCACAGGGTCCTCTGGAAAAAGGCTCTGCCGCTTCGTCCCACATTTCATGCATGCTTTCCTCTCCTTTGCATGTTTCTCTACACAAGGGAGTGCCACCAAGTTTCGCTATACCTATAACTCTGGCGTGATAAACAAGTTTACTATTGTTGGCGCTAACTTGCGTTCACATAGAGACATCTTTACTAGCATTCCACTTATTAGCGTAGAAATTTAGTGGTTTAAACGGAGTAGTAATGTAAATTATACGGTCAGAATTAAGGGAAGAAACGTTAATCATTTCCACGTGGGGAAGCGCACAAACATTTACAATCAGTCAACTCGAAATGGAAGAAGCGGAAAATAAGAAACGAAAATGAATGCGTTGGGTTATTTTACGTGGTCTCAGGACAGTCAGAAACAAGAGAGGAAGAAGATAAAGCATTTCCACGTGGGGATTATTTATATGTGACTTCAACATAAGCATCGCTAAGTCCAGTGACATTCACGCCCCACGCGTTTCTCTACGTATTCAATCCTAGTCGCGTTTATCATAAACAAAAAACCTTAGTGATAAATTCGACCCTCGTGACGTTTTGTTCGGAGGCATCCAATGAAAACGCCCCCACAATGCATTGTACCATCGTGTGGATTTTTATTTTCACAGCCAGGCTTTCCTTTTCGTAAGCCACACGGGCGTCCATGTAAATATTCCGTTACTTTTTTCTACCAGGAGACGAATTTCGCCGTGAATACACAAGATTCATAATGCATGGGATATATGCATATGCATCCTCCCATTCCGGCCTACTCGCGTGATCTCTTCATGCTCGGCCATGTGCTGTCACGCTGGAACACGCCTAGCAACCAGCCTACCCTCCCCCTAGCACTTTGAGGCTCACCGCCTCGCTGACTCCCCTTCCTTTCTGCCCCGAAGTCGCCCAGGCCACGGCGGACAAATCGCGATGGGCCGCAAGTCGTTATACCCCGTCACTTATTTGCCTAACGATTGCCCGGGATCATAACAGGAATAATACGTTATTCTTGCGAATTGAGTGAGGGAGGGCAGGAGAGAGGGAGGGCAGGAGAGAGGGAGGGAGCAATTAAGTCCGGGTGGACTGGGAATGAATGCAGAGCGGCTAATTATGTTGCTCGTTAAAAAGAGCGACTCGCGAGTTTCAAATTTCCCCCCGAACGATGCTAATCAGCGGGTGCGTATCGGTTGAGGGATGTGGGGGAGTGGGGGGATGAGTGGTGGTGTTTGAAAATTGGGGTGGGGGGGGGGGGGGGGGGAGAGGGCGGGGTGGGTTATTGACACCGATCGCCACGTCAAATAATCGCGTGGCAAAACTGGCGAGGAATAGAATCCGCGTTGCATTCCGCGTTGGTGTTTTTAATTAAAAAAAAAGGTGTGGCCGTCACGGGACGGCCGACATAAGAGGAAAACTAAGTATGGATATGACTGACAGCGCGGAGTACGCATTATTATACATAAATAAACATAAATAATTGAATTAATATTTCTGAAAATATGAAAATTATATTTATACATAAATAACAATTACATTAATGTCGAAAACTATGTATGGATATGACTTACAGCGCGTAGTACGCAGTATTATACATAAATAAACATAAATAATTGAATTTATATTTCTGTAAATATGAATATGAAAATGATATTTATACATAAATAACAATCACATTGAAGTGGAACACTAAGTATGGATATGACTCACAGCGGGGAGTACGCAGTATTATACAAAAATAAAAATAAATGATTCAATTTTATATTTCTGAAAATATGAATATGAAAATTAAAATTATACATTAATTAAAATTACATAAAATACACATAGACTTAAAGTACCTACTCAGATGGAAGTATACTATAACCCTCAAGTGATAGTATTGTGAATTAAGTCGAAGCGCTTGTGTATAGGTAGGTACGCAATCACGCAACGACACAACAACTCAGGGAGTCGGGTGTCACGTGAAGCTAGGCTTTTGTGAGATTCTTCAAAACTTATTTAACTAAAGAGCGTGAAAAGTAATTCACCATAGGGATGAAACTCGCCATGAAAAAAATCATTCGACTTGACCCAGACATTCCAGTTGTGGGACGGGTGTGTTAGCCAGATACCTAACATTGGTGTGTAAGACAATTACCTGAGCAACAAATCTACGCTGACCTACACTGTAACACAGTGCAACACACCTACAATGTGACTGGATAACAGTGTAACTGGCTGATACACCTGATCTACTCTGTATCACGCAGTGTAACACTCCTGACTTTAACAACCCCGTCGAAAGCATCTTTGGTAGTTCCCAGGGCAATTTGTACTCATACGTAGATAAGAGCATTCATTTGTGCCGAATATCGCTTGTGTAGAGGTATGAATTAAATTAGCATTATGCCGTGATAATTAGCCTGCCAAAGTCATTTTTAATGGGTACACTAGTGGGTTTAATGGGTACATGAATAGCTTATCTCGAGGACCTGTAAGAATACACCAATATTTTCCATTATTAGCGATAAATAATTCTCAGTATATTTTTGGGAGCCTGGAAACTGCTCCTCTCCACCTAAATGCTTCTAAGTTTCTATAGAAAAAAATTTACGTAATATGTGCAATGATTACTGCCTACGAAAAAGATTTTTTCCACCCCGCACGTCTCTTTCATGCCACAGGGACTTCCAACGATGACTACATTTCACATTAAGACTTAATTACAGCAAAAACCTCATAACGAAATAACAAAAAAGTCTTGGTGTTTTCTCGAAGAGTAAATGTAAGATAGGTGCATTTTATAATTTCATAATGGTTCGAGTTCTGGTAAAATCAAATACAACGCTATCTCAAAGAAGAGGTAGAATGATGCGTGCTTTGGCAATTGTCTTCAACAATATGGATCGAAAGAAAACCAGGGTAAATAGACGGACATCTTCCAGCATTTCTCTCTCCACATCCCCATCCTTACCTTGCGTGACAGTCACTTGCTCCACTTACAAAAACATCGTCTTTCTCTCTCACAGTGATCTCCTTCTCACCCGCTCACAGCATTTATCAACACCATTTTGTCCATCCACCCTTCAATACACCTCTCCCTACCCTTCCGCAAATACACCAGCCAACTCAGACAGAACAGTTATCTCAAAACTACCCTTTAAGTCAAGCTGTCTTTTGTAGATATTCTTAATACTGTTGTTTTATTACATAACATATTTCAAGCTAATTTTGTAAAAAGGTTTATCATTACATACCCAATGTAAAGGCCAACGCTGGCTCTTTTTTAATACATGCACGGTAAAACAAGTCAAATTTCATTTTCTTTTCAGTTGACATTGAAGGCTGGGCAATTCCAAAAATACATCACTGCGTAAAACAAAGCTTCAATCACACAAAACCCACGGTCTTCCGGGTGAGTACATCGCTAACTCAGCTAGTCTTTAAAAGGTTTCACGCTCCCATTCGCGTGTACATACATAACGAATCACCCTCGAGTTCTTGACCCGAGTAGCCCTTATGTACCGAAAAAGAGAATGGCTCTCTAACAGCATCTGTGGAATAATATATCATATAATAATACTTAATACCAATAAAACACAAAAAAAAACAATTTGAACAACCAAATCAGAACTAACAAAAGATCTTCAAGTGACCCCAAATGCGTTTTCCCGAAGCTGGGATCGTCTTAAAAAAATAGCAATACTGATGAGAATGAGTAATTTTACAATGAAAAGTATCATCTGCTTAAAGATACTTTATAAAAATATAATTTAAAACAGATAATCTACAGGAAAATACTTTTTACTTTATCTTGGGTAAATAACTACATTTTTACATGTTTTTAAAATGTTAATGCAGATACGAAGAAAACTACATAGCTCGCACCAAGAAAGAGTAACGCCCGCGCCGCAGCCTACGACTTTTATCAGAGAAGTTTTTAAGACAGTAAAAAGGTATAATAAAAACTAAGATAAAAGGTCGTGGGAGATAAGAAGAAACAATGTTATCCTGTAAGCAGCAATGAAAAAAATTGTGAATGCAGAAATAGAAGGGTAATGATAGTGTACTAAGCGCAACGTGGCGAGGCAGAAAGAAACGACTACGTATATTTAAAAAAAATAATGAAATAGGCAGTTAATTATAAAAAAAACTAAGAGTTTTCAAACTATTGTAGCGTTCCAATTTCCATTGGAATCTGTCTCAAAGCAGAAGAATGCCAATGACTAAGTTATAAATCCTGAAAGCATATAAATGTTTATGTGGGACTTAAAATCTTCAATCTGATACTTGAACACATTCATAACACTTCGCGGCTTTCACAAACAAGTCTTTCTCAAGGGATCTTAAACAATGGTTAATCAATTATGAATGTTTAGACAGTTTTTTTCAATAGTCTGTCGCACAAATTTGTTTTCATTTATGTATAAGGTGACGATATTTCCGTGCATAGCCTACAACTTTTGATAAGACATTTACTTATGCGTGTTAAGCGCCTCTTCAGAAAACGCCGTTGCAGGCTTATTTGCATTTCATGTTTCCGCATTCGCCGAGAGAAATTTTTCTTTGGAAATTTAGTTATTATTGTCATAAATATTTTTCTTTTCTGTCAGTTGAGCGAGTGTTCTGTCAGTTATTACGATCATAATTGTGACCAGACGTCCTGTTTAATGTTGGTGCCCCAAATACAGGCGAGCATTATGGTGTACATAAAGGTCAAGTTTCTATTGATTAGGTTAGTTTTTTCTTGCTATTTATCATGAATCACTTTTATAATATTTGCGGTAAAATTGTGATACGGTAGATATTATGTAACGCTTACTCTGGTAGCATCAACAATGGAGCAGTATAAATATTCAATTAAGTTCAAGAAATATGCCAGAAGCACATTTGAGATTCGAAGCACTTTTGACACTTTGCTACTTATAACCCGATGATTGAATGTTTGTGCCTTTTTCATCCCTGCTCTGAAGACGTAAACACGAGGGTCCATGAACCTTCGCTAGATGAGTGAGTAACCTCGGTTCACTGAGTCTCCTCGTGCCGTGCCTTCACTTCCTTTTACCCATCCCTTTTTAGCCCTTTGGGCTCTCAAACCCCGTAGTCCCGTATCTCCGTGGCAGACCTTTGAGATGGAATTCATAGCGGACGGAGAGTGGGAGGGTTAGGGAATCAGTGTGCCGGGTTTGCTTTGCATTGTGGTGGAGGGCAAAAGGATTTGTTTTCGTGGCCGTGAGTCATTCTTCACCCGAAACAAAAGGGGGGATCCCAAAGCTCCCTTTGTATGGCCAGGCAGTTTAAGCCGGTGAATAGACTCCTCCGTTTGTCCCTAATGAAAGGGTTACGAGATAATATGGGGTCTCGTCTATTTATAATGCCGGCATATATTTCAATTAAAAAATAATCCCTCGGGAAAAGTGGACGAGAAAAGAGTTCGAAGAAGAATACAGGCATGAAGCGATGATTATCTTCTAGACGGGGATACATTTTATGAGCCAACTTCTCTAGCATTTGGGCGTTGGCAGATTACAATTAGGGAAGTTCTGTATAAAAAGGTGTTCTTAGGGAAGAGAGATAACAATGTCTTCCGAGATTTAACTTTTTACTCAGTACCTTCATCAACTTCTTTTCCTTCCATGGCTTAGTAAATTAATATCTCTTAATCCCTCCGTGAAACACCAATGCAAAAGCCAAGCGCAGAGCAATACTATACATGCAGTTCAATCTATTTTATTTTCAACCATATAAGTTAATACAAACCAGCCAATGTAAGAGCTGGTAAAACTCAAGGGTAACTCTGATATTTCTACAGTTATTTTAACACAATTTATTTAAGCATTATATTCGGGGATATGGGGAAAACATATCGCTAATTTCCTCATTTTTAAGAGTTAAAGTTACCAGCATAAGAGCAAGTACATATACCACATGGATACATCTTCCGAGAAAATTATAAACTAGGCCTGGTGAAGATAAAGTATGGTTTCAGGCATGGTATTGCGTGACGTCACTGTACATCTAGGAGTATAGCTATTTGTACACAGGACTCCAATTCCAACATTCAAGCAAAAAAGTGATAAAACTACTAAAGGTACCCACTACCCAAGTGATTAAAGTGCTCCAGTTCCAGTGTGCACCCTCTTACTTTTATGATCAGCTTCGCTTTCTTTGCTCGACAAAACGTAAATATATCGGTTTTATTATTATTTATCTGCACTGAGTATTTCATTTACTGATTTCCCAATGCACCCACTAATGTTAGAAATCATCGGGATGACTAACTCACGCTCGGTTGTTCACGAATCTAAACAAATCTATCAGCTGTCCTCCTAATGTCATACCTAAATCTTTATTCTATCTCTTCCCATGCCTTGCTCACCAATCCCTAGCTTTAGGAATGTGCATCCCAAATGAAGATCGTAAGAATCAAATTCTTGAGTGACCGAATGGATGATCTTGAGCTAAAATTAGATGAAGAAGAATATTGGGAGCTTTCCATTCGCTCTAGTGCGCATCGTGCATTCGTTCGTCCACATCGCCACACAACAACGCACTTGTTTTACATTCGTTTCAGACCCTGCGTAGGGATTGAAAATTTCAATCCAGAATCGATTTTCGATTAATCGACTTTCGATTTTGGTTTTTAAAATCGATTTTCTAAATATTCGATTTTTAGCCCAAAATAATCGAAAAACCGAAATCGAAATCGATATTTATAAATAGTAAAGTTATTGTCTGCTAAAATACGGATGTGCTATTGTAACAAAATGCAAAATATGGTTTAATGGAAGCACTAGGGATAAGAACCGAATACAGTTAAATTAATTAATGCAATATATTAATTTAAAGATATTAATAAGATATACAGGAAAGTAATAATCCATAACAGATACTTATAAACATATAGGTAATATAACAAGCAAATTACATATAGTTTAGTATCGATAAGAATTGTATATTGAAAAGTGGGCATACCATAAAATGAAAAACAGAATTTTATTTATTTCTTGTTTGCAAAGCCGTGGAACCAGTGTTCCTCAGGGAGGGACCTTAAGAAAACTAATATATTTAAATGTTCTCCGGATAATAGATTTCGCACCTGTGTTGCAATTAACCCGGTGTGAGAAAATAGTCGCTCACACGGCAGGGTAGAGGCAACTATAGATAAAATCCTGCTGGCTAGTTTGTATACGTGGGGATATTCTCCTTTAATCTCCTTCCAAGCTTGTAGTGGATTGGAGTTGGACTTGCGGTCGACTGGAGGGCGGTTCACGAACTGGCGCAGCTCGATTGGGAAAATTCAAACGCTGTAGCAAGTTAAAAATCGAAAATCGATCGGCTAGAATCGATTTTGATCGGTTTTTCAAAATAAAAAGTCAACTTCGATTAAATCGAAAATTGGAGTGTGATAATCGATTTTCGATTAAAATCGAAATCAATTTTCATATCCCTAACCCTGCGCACTAGGCAGGGCACTGCACAACAGATAGAGAGAAGATCTTATGTGCGCTAGACAATAAAATAACTTCTATTATCGTATCAGCGATTGTTTTTTTAATATGTCAATTTTCAGTAAAGACGACAAATGTGGATGATGTAGGATCTGAGTCTTTTCCGGCGAATGCTTATTATGAAGAGCTCTCGGGTTTCCAACCGGGTTATGGAGTTGAACTGCACATACGTTTCGATGGCGTAGTCTGCCATCGTCTTCACCCTAAAGAGTCAAGGCTATAACCCGGTTGGAAATCCGAGATCTCTTCATATTAATATTGGATTATGTTAAGATTTTAATTACTATGCTGAAAATCTTACGTGCTGAAATATGCATTTTGAAGGAATTTCAAAGCAATATTCAAAACATTCGGCCGAGACTATTGTGAACTGAAAGAATATTACATTTACGAAGTACCGTGCAATCCTCCACTAGAGCGTGTGGCACGGGGTGATTCCACACCAGTCATGCAGCACTCGTCCCAGTTCAAATCAGGACCCCACACGTTCTCCGGCCGCTAGGCGCAGAACAAAAAGCAGTCAGGAGAGCTATGCGCGATCAAAACAGAATCTAGGAGAGTCCTGCGAAGGTGAATAGACTAAAATGCAGTACTTTGGTTAAGATCAAACTACCTGATTAACATCAATATTACTAAATGATTACCACGAGAAACTATTTCATGCAAAAAACAAAGTCGTGCTGGACATTTCAAGCGGGGTGAGGTGTTAGTGATGATGATAATATGTTATTAAACACACGTACAAATTCTACTCTGCCTAGTGAGCTACCTACCGGTAGGTTACCAAACGTTTCGCTCACGGAAGTCATCGTTTGAGTCATCATCCTCAATCGTTTGTGTGCGTTGATGCGTTTCGATCTGTCCTTACTTCAACACTTTGAATGAAAAGCTCACATTGTCCTATTTTCTAAAGAGGTGAACAATTTTATTAATTTCATTGTTGGGGGCTGGAGAATTGGTAAAGGAGTTGCAAGAGAGCAGTGCACAGAATGAACGACCACTGAACCACGATACGGTACCCTAGGGTGATCTATTTCTCTCTATCTCTATCTGGGAGGTTTCCATTAAAGGTGTTGATGCTAGCGCCGGTTTATACATTTGTCAGTGCTTACGAACGACGATGAATGAAACGATATGTATACGAGAAACTTCAAGTAACTAACTCGTAGTTAGCATTCGTTAGGTACACAATCGTCACGGCAGAATGTTTTTTTAAATAGTGTCGAATTCTACCAAATTTCATACTTAAAGGGAAGGTTTTATTTATCACGGAGTGATATAAATCTACATTACCCATGTTTGACGCTTTTACTGAAAATAATCATCATCATTAGAGTAATCTACCGGTTAAAGGTAGGCTATGATGAAAGTCAGAGAACCTGTCTTGGGGGAAACACGTCCGGGAAATCTGCTGACTTGCTAATCGCAATTTGGGAATTATGAAAAGAATATTAGGAAAATGCGACGAGAAGGTTAAAGAGCAATGTTATTTTTCACTCGTGAGACCTCACTTGGAGTTTGCCGCTAGAATATGGGACCCTTACGAAGTAGGACTAATCTCTGAAATAGATCGAATACAGCGGAGAGCAGCAACATTTGTGAAAAATTGTTACGATAACCTGTGCAGTGTTACCAAATTGTTGAAGAAATTAGGGTCGGAATCTCTAACTGACCGAAGGGAGAAATACAGGTTAAAACTTTTGCGCAAATTCGGAGCAGACACTTTATTTCCGGACGTTCTACATATACTGCGAGAGCCAACGTACTACGGTAGAAGCGATCCCAGGAATAAGATAAAGGAAATTGATTGCAGAACCGATAGATTTAAAATGTCATTTTTCCCACGTACAATAAGGGATCATAATAGTTGCGATAAATCAATCATATTAAACTCCCACCCTCAACAAGCAGAGTTGAATTTTCACTTGTGCTTAATAACAAAACATCATTACTTACACTTCACACCGGCTGATTTGTCCGGCATTATTTTATTTTGTTCTCTGAATGAAGTAACATCTCGTAGCATTCATGAATTAACAGTATTAGTAATATTAACCACTAGATGTATGTATAGCATTGTTCTGCATGTTTCCATGTTCATTTACGTATCACTCTCCCAGTTTCTTGTCGGACTGCGCACAGTTCTCCTAACTGCTTTTTGGCCTGCGCCTAGCGGCCGGGGGAGCGTGCGAGGTTCTGATTTGTGATGAGACGAGTGCTGCATGCCTGGTGTGGAATCACCCCGTGCCACACACCCTAGTGGTGATTTGAAAGGTACCTCGTAGAAGTAGATGTAGAATATCCAACGGACTCTTACCTGTGCCGTGCCCTATCTACCTGTAGTATTTCTTTCTTCATCTCAGCATAAGTCCTACCTTTCTTCATCCCATCCATAAAACCAAATCTCTTTCTTCCCCTTCCCCGCTTACCCAACATCCTTCCCTCTTTCACGGCCTTCAGCAAACCATCGCTCCTCATTACCGCTTGCAGCCACCTACCCTGCATTCCCCTAATCTTATCCATAAGTTTCCTCTCCTCGCCCACCATATCAAGCACTTCCTCATTTGTCTTCCTTTCCGTCCAACGCACCTTCTCCATCCTCCTTCACACCCACATCTCGAAAGCCTTCAGCCTATTTTCGTCTTCCTTTCCCAAAGTCCACGTTTCTGCCCCATACAACGCCACACTCCAAATCAAACTCTTCACCAGCCTCTTTTTTACATCCTTACTTAGGGTTCCCGTCATCAGCTCCCTTCTGTTATTGAAAGTTTCCTTCGCTAGCACTATTCTCCTCTTAATGTGTTTGCTACTACGTCCTGTTTCTTCTAGCGTACTAACTAAGTAATTAAATTGTTCTACTTGCTCCAGATTGTGACTTCCTACTCTAATCACCAGCCTCGCTTTCTTTGTCCTAGAGAATCTCATTACTTTTGTTTTCTTATTATTAATCTTCATCCCGTATTTCTCGCACTGCATTTCCAATGCATCTACTAAAGTTTGCAATCCTTTCGATGACCGAGTGACCAACGTATGGTCGTCTGCGAATCTAACCGACTTTATCCGCTAACCTCCTGCTTTCATTCCCACATCTAGCTCATCCCATACCTCTCTTACCATTTCCCAGCATAGGTGTTTAAAAGTAAAGGCAACAACGGGCACCCTTGCCGCACACCGTGAACTATAACTGCTCACCCTGATTCTCTCTCAGCTACCCTCACCTGAGCCCGTATATAAGTTTCAGATGAGTCTCCTATCACGCCAATCTATTCCTATTGTCCCCAGTATCTGCATTAGTTTCTCCCAGTTTACTCTGTCAAACGCCTTTTCGAAATCCACAAAGCAAGAGAAAACATCCTGATTATGCTCTGTGTTTCTTTCTATAAGTGTCCTCATTACCGCAATCGCGTCTCTGGTGGCCCTCTCCTTCCTGAAACCAAATTTGTCATCACCTAAATAGTAGTTTGCTCTGCTCTCCAACCTTCTATTTATTATTCTCAGTACAACTTTTGCCGCGTGCAAAATTAAACTGATTGTTCTATACTCCTCGCATTCTGAGCCTTTTTTCTTCTTCGGAATAGGTATTAGTATTGTTTTCACGAAATCCTCTGGCCATACTGCTTCCTCGTACATCCTGCGAATTAGTTCGAAAAACGAATTTCTCCCCTTACTACCTAGATTTTTCAGTAGCTCCGAAGGTAAGTTATCGGTTCCAACGGGTTTTCTACCCTTAATCTCTCTTAATGCCCTCTCTATTTTGCTGTCAAGTAACTCTGGTCCGAGATTATCCTTATCTATTGATCCTTCATCCTCTGGGCTAAAGTGTCTATTCTCGCTGTCATATAGCTCCTCTACGTATTCTTTCCATCTTTCTTGAATATCTACCTGTTCGATTAAAATCTTCCCTGTTTTGTCCTTAACCTTTGGTATCGCTTGACCTCTCTTACCACCCGATAGCATTTCCACCTTGGCGAACAAAACACCCACTCCCCCCTCCTCCTGCAGCTTTTCCCTTTCCTCGCATTGTCCCTTCCACCAGTTTTCTTTTGCCGCGTGCCGACACTTGCCGGAGTTTATTATTCAATTCCTTGTACTTCCTCTTGCCTACGTCGATGTTGACGTTTTTCCATATCCTTCTCTCCTACATTTTCTTTATCATTTCTTCCGTAACCCACTTCTTCTTAACCTTCTTCTTTTTTCACTGTTCCTATTGTTTTCTCTGCCGCCCCTGCGATGCCTGTTTTCATAATCTACCACTTTCTCTCTATTGTTTCCATCCGCTTTACTTCGCCTATGTTCTTTTACGCCAGCTCTTGGTATTCCCTCCTTTTTAACCCTTTCAATGCTTCATGGTTCCACCTCATTAACTTCCTACCTTTACCTAGCCTTTCGAATCTAACTTCGTAACTTCATCATCACCAAGTTATGATCAGTGTCCGCATCCGCCCCTGGAAAGCTACGCGAGTTTTTTACACTGTTCCTAAATCTCTGCCTTACCATTATATAATCAAAATGGTATTTCCCAGTATCACCCGGCATTTTCAATATGTACCTACGCCTGGGGTGATGTTTAAACCAAGTGTTTGTCACTACTAATTTGTTTCTTCTAGAAAATTCAACTGGCTTTTCACCACAATCATTTCTTCTTCCTAGCCCAAACCCTCCCACTTCTAATCCGTCCCTCCCTTCCCCCACCACTGCATTACAAACACCCATCCCTATCAGATTTTTCTTTCCCGGCACTTCTCTAATTATTTCTTCTACTTGTTCGTACACCTCTTCCTCCCTATGGTTGCTGTTAGTCATGTATACCTGGACCAGTACGAAATTAGTCGGGCGTGCTTTTATTTCTACTACTAGCATCCTGTCGATCATTGCTATCACTCCAATAGTCCCCTCTATCCTTCCATCTCACCTCGCACTATCCCAAAGCATCTATTTTTCCATTTCCTGTTTAATATTTTCAAGCTTCCCGGCCCTCATCATGGTCCTTACGCTCCAAGTTCCTATTTCTACCGCTGTTTTCCGCCTCTTTCTCTTTTTCTTCTTCATCTCCCTCCTATCCCTTGTTTCCGCCGATGATGATGCTGAGCTAGGATTTCGTGTGAAGACGCCAGTGGAGGCCTTGCTTCCCACGGTGCCGGGCACGACACCCGCCCAAGTGGGCGGCATCTCGTAGTTGCCAGGAATCAATTCTCTGTGAATGACTTTCATATTTTTGGAAGTGATAGTTAGAGATATTCCCACGCCACTCAACAGTATTTTTAACGTGACACCATCACGGAACTACGTTTCGTGTGGATCCTACCCTTCGACCTATCTGACATGGGCGGCCCTACCAGGAGCAATAGTACTTGCTCCTACTAGTCCAGCTCTAGGGGTCATTGGAACGCACAAGCCCTTCCACCACGTCAAGGTCGTAGTTCAACGAAGAGCCACACACCATAACAACCTGAACACAATCGCGGGTACAATAATCAACGTATTTTTGTTGTTAAGCGCTCATCAACATTGCCCCCAATCTGTTTTGAAGATCGCTCCCTGCAGCGCCTGAAAGGATAGAAAGCCTTTACCTTGGTTTGTCGATAGGTAGCGTAGCTAGTAAGTTGATTTGATCCCTAATACTTGTTCCTAGATCTGCTACGTAGCACTATCAGAACCTATTACATTTTTCCCACATAGCTCCTGTAATTCTGCGTATTTATATTATTGCTAAATGCATTATTATAATTAATTTCTCTAACATTGGTAGCATATTTATAGTGTACTCTATGTTGACGAAATTCCACCTCAAAGCAAATATTGGTAGGATTTTGCTGATGCATTAATAGTCGTAGTTTCATTGACCTTATTACGGTGCAGTGTAATGAATGCTGGTGATAACTCATATCCAGCCACACACCCTTGAAGTGGAGGGTAGAGTATTATGTAGATGTAACTGACAACTGTCGTGGATATGATTATCGACGTTCTTATGCTATCAGGCGCACATAAATCCTCTTCCGAACTGTTTTGAAGTGCGCACCGCCTGAAACGAATGGAAAGCAACTACGCTGTTGCGTTGCGAAGTGAACACGACAGGAGAGGAAATGGCAAGCGCTCTCTCTCTCCCTTTTTTCTTTGCTTTATTCATTAGAGTATGCAATTAAAGATAGCTGATAAATATGGAAAAGTGGGCACATTTAGATACGCACACGTTCATACATGCGTTCATGCAATTGCTGATAAAAATCTGATTGGGGCAATGGCCAGCCACCTTACCCGTCAAAAGAGCTCCCCTTTCCTCCACTTTCCCCCCGCGGCTACCTGCTCGCGCAAACGCAGGCTGAGATCACGGCAATTACACCGGGGGCAGAAGGAGAAGGGCGGAGGAGGTACGAGGTGGAGGTAGAAAGACCAAGACAGAAGGTGAGCGACGATAAAACTGCAGGGACTCAAAAAATCCCTCAAAGGGACTTTGGTCCCGGGAGTACAGTTTCCTCATAATTTACGTATTCTTTTCGTTCCCCTTCCCCTATCCTTTCCCGGCTCTCGCTCGACTTTTTTAAAGCCCGAAAATTTTCCGTTCCTCTTCATCGCGGGTGACTTTTAAACCGGATTGTTAACGCTCGACTCTACCGTCGACGATGACGGGTGAACACCCTTCTCAGCGAAAATACACACATGCACCTGTTTTATTTTCGCGCACATCTTTAACCATGGGGTACGCAGGTTAGGGAGTCTCCACCGCGACTGTGTGAGTCAGCATAAATACTATATTCCATTTTTTTGAATACTTGGTACAAAAAATTCCTCTTTCGCTGACGACATGCGTTAGCCATTGGATACTCTAAATGAAGGGGCAAGAAATGCAGATTATTTCACGAATATATTTTAAATTAACTCTTTCTCATAGCCATATACGCCGACTAAAGCGCCATGTCTATGGAATTACCACATTTTGACTTCAGGTGTAGTAAAAATTAGTTATACATAACTAAAAATATAAGGAGGGAAGATGCATCTATTTTATTTTTAGTCAATTTTACGAGAATTTAAGCTTCTTCGAGCCTCACACTTTGGGGAAGCAGTTTTCATAAGCAGTTTTATTGAAAATGGCATTTGTAGGTATCATATAGAAAAATAATTTTTTCACCAATGCCTCTCCCTATTCTCCCATTTAGCACTGCATAATTTTAAGTTCTATTGGAGAGTAAAATATCGTGGAAAGGTAACATTTTGTAGTTCATTTTAGATAGAGGGCATATTTTTCCGTAAGTACCCAGAATATTAATACAATTACATATATGTCCTTTAGCGGTGGAACCATGACTTAAATGTCTTTTGAGGAAGTTGATCGAGATATCACTTCGCATAAAATTCGATGAGTTTGGCCCTAAAGTAAAGAAAAAGATCTCATATTTCCAACCAAAGCATTATGAATTAATCTCTGGGTAATTTTTCGAGCTTTCCTTCGTAAGTCCGTGAAGCCAATTATTAGGCATGCGGACAATTATGCTCGAAATTCTCGAAGGCAATTCATAAAACACACGACATATGGCAAAGAAAAAGATAGGAAAGATTGGAAACCCATTAACAATGCAGCACAACGTATGTGGGAAAGTGATCGACTTTGATCGGTAATTGAATTCTGATCAATTGATCGCATCTGGTGCACTGGTCAATTAGTCGTCAAGCCGGTTCAATTATGGACCGTAATGACTTCATATATAATATAAATTAATACATCTCTGCATCACCTGTCACGCGTCAGAAAAAGTAGAATTCAACGTTAAAAGCGAACTCGAATTGTAGTAAGGGAATGAAACTTGGGAACACCAAGGTTATGGATGATTGTTGGGCAAATATGGCAGGTATGAGGTTTTCAGACGTGTTTGCGGGAAGCATGCGATACTATTTTTTGCGAATTTTGGCCCTATGGGTCATAAATTACCCTGATTACCCTTATTTTGGCAGTTTTCGCGAAATCGTATGACAAATTAAGGGTGTTGGTATTTAGGCGCCTCTCGCTAACTAATTATTTAACATTTTTCAAAAATATTTTTTTGCCTATCCTTGTATATCTGAGGGTCACCGAAATCCGATTGACGATTTTGAAATTTAAAAAAAAAATGTTTTTTTTGGGACAGCCTATAGGTACCTATCGCATTGCGATATGTACCTATTGGAATTACTGCAGAAAATATTAAAGAACGAACTATGGTTTATCTTCCGGGGATGGGTAAGAATGAAAGGGGTGTGTTATGTCGCGTCGATATGCCCAAGATGAGAAAAGGGATGAGGGTAGAATTATAAAGGAAGTTTCAAATTAACAAGTTTACAAAATGGTTGGTTTTATCTAATAATGCTCCATACATCTCCCCACTGACGAATGTCGGCGAAGAGTTTAATATGCACTGCATGGCATAGAAACATGAACTCTGAGAAAAGAAGGAGAGAATCAGCCGGGAGCATGATTATGCACTAAACGACATTTCTTTGCCGCACGCAAGATACGGGGATTATCGTGAAGGAAGTCATTTATGTCTGGCTCAGAAAGTTAAATTTCCATGGATTCCGGCTTTCAACTCGGCAGCAGCTGAAAACCAATCCTAAAATTCATTCATCAAATAAAGAGAATATGGTCAAGTAATCATGAGACATGGAGAAGTAAATGAGCCCTCGTCACGATGAGCGAGTCGCCCACCGAAGCATCGGCGTGGTGCCTTAACCGGTGGCCAACCCGAGAAATCATTTATAAGATTCATTTAAGGATCTCCACTAGACAGAAAAAAGTGGCAAATTACGTGGAGTTACAGTTCCACTTGGCAAGCTTCTTCAACATAACAAGGCTGCAGTTTTAAGGATACGAAGACATTGGTAATGAAAAGTCGCAGAAAATCTAGCTGGCGTGGTAACTCCAGCAGTGTTACGTAGGGCATACTACAAGAGCAGTATTACGTAAGTGGAGTGTTACGTCTTCTTGGCGCATTTTGTCAAAGGTCAATCTAATGTTGACGCATTTTTCCGCGCTGCTCTTCAATTCCGCAAATATTTCAGCCTAAACACACCTACCCACGTATTTACTGCAAAATCTACGACTACTCGTAGCGACGAGATGTTACGATAAGTCAGGCAGTATGTGAAATCTATTTTAAAAATCGGGATGGGAATCGCTATCACAGCATTGATTAAGAATCCAAGGCTAGTTACTTCTCCGAAGACGTAAAGTACATATATATAAAAATTCTGTGTAAATATTATAGATTGGATCACAAGCATAAAATTAGAGAGAGATTGCAGGACGAGAAGACTGAAAATGTAACTTTTTCCGCGTATTATTAGGGAACTCGATAGAATTTTTACGATTCCGACAATAATGTTTTTGACAACAATAGGCAGCGTTACGTTAATGCTTATTTTTTCCAACTTTCAATTTCTACGTAAAATGATAATTAATTTTATGCTTTATGCGTTTTTAATTTTGTAACAATAGTTGTATTTCAGCATGACTTAACTATATAAATAAAGGTCCCCGTGATGCATGAGCGTGATTAGAGTGATGGTTATAATCCGAACTGCACGGGAAGTCCTTTCACCGTATGTTACTTAATTTAAGGTGGTTGGAGCAATTTTTTTATGAACAGATTTGCGTAAAACTTTGCATACGTGCTCTCATTAGTGATATTTATAGATAAAAGTGAAAAAAAATTGCATCATTTCGATTTTTTTAAATTCAATGCTATTTTAACACGTAGACTTGTGGCACATGGCATGTAATACGTAATCATTCGATTACATTATGCACAGATTTTATTCTAAACGCGAAATAATACATCTCTTATAAAAATAATTGCTGCTAACAAATACCAAGGGCTCACGCCGAGTACAATACTTGAAAACAAAATATTTCAATAAACTTTCGTCTAATTTTCAAATACCGCGCCCGAAACTATAGTCATAACATGCCACTAGTTAAGGGAAATAAATAAAATATAATTCTTGTATAATTTCTATTACTGCCTGTATGGTGAGTTACAACGCATAAACAGACGCACTTTGATGAAATATGGCACAAGAATTGTTTCTCGACGAACTTAAAAAAATATTATAATGTGCACTCAATGACCCAAGAAGTAAGGGCATTGGGATTTGGAACGACACAAAGGGAGGCAAAGTGTATAAGGAATTAAAGAGATGCCAAATGGCGAGCCTTATATCAAAGGGAACCAGAGAAAATGACCCGTAAATTGGGATGCTTGGATGAGGACTCTGAAAAAACGTAGAAATCATCAGGTAAAACACACAAGTCTAATGTATCCGGTAGATTATTCTACATCTACATAGTGCCCTGTAAGCCTCCTCAAGGGTGTGAGGCAGATGTTGAGTTATTAATTATGCATTACACTATACCCTATTATAGTTAATGTAACCACGAGGGATTCAATTCATTAGAAAAAAAACTGCTAATACTTGTAGGGAGGCGAAATTTCACAAGCCTGCATTACACTATAGGCATGCTACCAATGTTAGAGGGACATTTTGCATTAATGTATTTTGTAACTATATAAATGGACAAAGATACAAGATTTATACCGCAAAACATGCACGACGTGCTGTAAGTGTTAGGTATCAGGTAAAGATACAAGCATTATGGAGCCGATCAACTAAAAAGTTACTCTACCTATCGACAAACCTAGTGAAAAGTCCCATTGACAGCTACTATGATCTCTTATCGTTTGCAGGAAAATGACATTTTAAACCTGCCTTTTATGCAATATATTTCCCTAATACTATTCTCATTCGATATATTCTTCCGTTGTATGTCGGCTTTCGTAAGATGATATTGACTGTCAGAAAATTAATCGTTTTGAAACTTACGTAAAAGATTATCTAAACTTTAATCGACGGTCTGACAGCGATTCTCATTCCAATTGTAGCATAAGGCTTGTAACACTAACGATTTTATCATAGGGGCCTTTACAGTATCTCGCCGATCTTCGCTGCACGCGTTCTAACTCGGTTTTTAAGCCTACCTCGTAGGGATCCCAAATACTGGCAGCGTATTCCAAGTGGGGCCTTATAAGGGAGAAGTAGCTAATTTCCCTAACTTTATCGTCGCACTTGCTGAATTCTCTTTTAACAAACCCCAATTAACGATTTTCTTAACCAGTTATTTCCCGAGTATGTTCACCCCACAACATATCCCTAACCTAAAAATAATAAATGCAGCAAGATTGCAATGTCGCGGTGGTTTCCAAAAGGGACCGTGCTGAGACTCCGCGTCCGGGCCGTAAAGGGCTACCGCGATCCTGACAAGAGTCCAAGTAGGAGTAGAGGCAGCTGCCGCATATCTTTCACATCCAAGGCACGGGTCCGGACAGAGAGTCCCTCCCACGCGACCAAAGGACGAGTTGATGAGTCACAGTCGAGGTGGTGTGGGGGAAATGTGTCGGAGAAGAGGGGAATGAAGGAAGGGACTTTTTACCTACGAAAGGACGAGAGGGGGATGAGGACGGAGGAGCTCGCGGTGTGGGGAGGTGGGGAGGGAGAAGTATACCCCGGGAGTGGTATTGTTCCTCACTACGCGACCGGGGGCGGAGAGGCGTGGGAAGATAGGCGGCGAGGTGGGAGGAGGTGGAGGGGAACCCTCCTTATTTCGGCACGCGGGAGGAGGTCCTTCCTCCCTATTTCTACCCCCCTCCCCTTTCCCTCTCTCTCTCTCTCTTTCCACACCCCCCACACCCCTATCCGCCCAGTCGAGCGAGGTGGATATTCTTCCATTGGGGTCGTATATTACCGGTTGACTGCGTAATGGCGTCAGTCTCCTTCTCTCTCTTGCGGGGCTGTATATACACTGCCACCAGATTTCAACGCACCGACACGCGTTTGCGCCCGGGAGAGGGTGCCCAGCTTCGGGAGGCCCGCTCATAATGCCGTCCCATTGTTGCGGGGTCATGTGGTGGTAGTCATGCCCCGTTTCTATTACTAGCAATAAGATTTCTACCATGGAAACTCTTCACTCACGTGTTGCTAGGTATAGAAACGCACGAAAACTTCTATCATAGTAGATCATATTTTTTGGGTTGAGCTAACCTAGTAATTCGTCTACTGTGGTAACGTTTTGTAGTTGGAACGCAGGTACGGAAATATCCTGTTTCGATGGGAAAAGAGTTGAATAGGGAAAGCGTTGGGGGAATCACTTGGTGCTCAAAAAATAAATATGGTATTGAAAATTTCAATTTACTCTCATTATGCAGATATAGCTAATGTAGATGATGGCCAAGAAAGGAACAAATATTGAGTTGAACAAAATCTAGGTGACAATATTGATTAAAATTCTTTTACATCATCAATAGACGGCAAGTAATTCGCCTTTTAATGCCGTTGTTCGATTTCCTTTTGTACTGGAATGCATGTTGGTAGTTACTACGTCACGAACAGGTGATTCACCATGATATGACGTTGTTAGCTGAAACACAGGTAGGTTATAATAGGAAATATAACCATCGGAAATGTTAGTAATTGAAACGTATTCGAGTCATATATGTGCCGGCTCAAAAAATTTGAAATGCACTAGAGATGCTATCTAGTACTTTTTCGTGCGGCCTAGGTTTGTCAACTCTTGTCGAATTGAAGTGGCCTTTCTTTTCTGAAACATAATTTTAAAGGTGAAATAATGTTCCACAACTACAGTATTATTAACTTCCAGCGAGAACTCAATAAATAATTGTCCTTCATGTAATACGCTACCACGCTGAAAAACTCTCTATAAACACCGTAAAGGTCAGCGGTTTTCGTTATACTTAAACAACGGAAATAATATTCGTTGGCATTTTTTGAGTATTCAATCAACAATAGGATAAATTTTAATGCTTTAAACAGGTAAATGTTAGTTCTGGCTAGTATTTTACCCGGAAATTAGCAGTCGAAGTTAGCTTGAAACCCATTGCGATTACAATGTTTCGGTCCAAGTGGGCGTGGCCTTCACATCCCAAGCACCCCCATGACTACAGCATTATTAACTTCCAGCGAGAAATCTACGAATGAATTTCCTTCATGTAATACGTTACCACGCGGAAAAACTCTCTATAAACACCGTGCATGCTCTCTCTAATGCATGTTGGTGACTACTCACCCCCTGCCACACACCCTTGAGGTGGCTTGCAGGGTATTTAGTAGATGTGGATACTGCAAAGCTAAGCATCGGCGTACAGGTTAGGTCTAAGTAGGGCAAAATTCATACAATTATATCGTTGGAATGTGAACGAAGGGAGGCTAAGGTTAAAAAAACACACACACGAGAGACAGGTGAGTGACCACAGGCAAGGTCGCCCACGATTCAAGCACGGACATTCAAACGCACCCTAAATATGGGAGGGGTGAGACACTTGAGAAACAATCGCCCTTTCGCCCACGCAAAAGGGGTTGAAACCATCCCCTCTGGAGGGAGGAGGAACTCCATTGAAATACGTACGCCCTTAACACCTTTCCCGCCCGACCCTCCAACCGTTCAATCTCCCATAAATTGGAAATTTACCGAGGATTAAGCCTCATGCACAGAAGGCCTCGATTGTTTCCCCGAAAAACCCCAAGTCACAACAAGAAAGCCCGCGAGGCAAAAACGACGGCAGGGCCGCCAACGGCCCGACACCCCGCCGCCTCCCTCTTTCGAAGGGAGGTCCGGAACAAACAACCACGCAGCGGAAAGCGTCAGTCTACTGCTCAGTTGCCCGAAACCCTTCCACCACCAGGGTGACGTAGCAGAGCCTTTGCACAATTAGTTCCAGAAAAACCTCAAAAGGGCGGAGGACGTAGGACGCACGCTCATAAATACATACTGACACTATGAGCTGAAGCAATGCCGGCCGGTGATGACATGTAAGGTTGACCTTCGATGTGGGAACAAGTCATTACGATCAAGTACATAATGGTTGAGTAAAACTCAATGGTGCTTCGCTGGTGTGGAGAGAATGGATGAGAGCCGCGCAGTGAAACAGATTTATTATAGAGGTGAGGACATTATGAATGCTGAAAGAGGAAGGGATATACCGTGTAAGTCATGAGTTAATGCGGTAGAGGGTACTCTAAAGAGGAGGAATATTTAGGAGACTTAAGTATAGAAGAGAGTGAATGGAGCAATGTATGAGTGAAACTGAAGCAAAACGGGAATGAAGGGTAAAGCTTCATGCAGGAAATTATTGAAAGGGAGTTATTTTCCTAGGCCTAACAGTAATAAATAAGTTCTTTGACTGAGCCTTCCCTGAAAGGAAATAGCGTGATGGGAATGTTTGCATGTATGTCAAACTATATACAGCCTTAATTACTGTAATTCACGTAATGACACACATTAAAGAGAGATTCAATATTGTATAATGGAGACACTTCCTGTAAAAACATAAAAAAGCATACACATAAACTCTTTGTAAATACTCGATAACACTGGAAACTATGAAGTTTGCGGTAGGCATGTCAGCAATGCTCCTGCCTAACAACCACAAGGTCTCTCCTCCGGTATAGCTGTTATTTTATCTTAGGTTTGACTTTTCGATATATCATTAGCTGTTATTGCCCGAAACTCGCCTGCTACCTACCTCTGCGATTGGAAATATTACCATTGCGGAGACAGAAAAAATAACACTGCAATTCCATATAAAAGGTTTATTTCACTAACGAAGTTTCACCGCTCTGCAGCATCATCAGATCTGGTGAACATTACATGATAGATATTTACAGAATAAGTAATTAGGGTTGTCTACCGGTTAAGGTAGGTTTAAATGGAAGAGAGAAATACTTATTTAGATATTTTTAACAGAAGTGGGGCCCTATCACCTTACACGATTTATTTCTTCATCTCAGCATAAGTCCAACCTTTCCTCATCTAGTCCATAAAGCCTATTCTCTTTCTTCCCCTTTCCCACTTACCCAATATTCTCCCCTCTATCACGGCGTTAAGCATCCCTTCGCCCGATAACCTGTTCCAACCACCTACTCTGCCTACTCCTTATCTCCTCCCAAAGTTTCTTTTCCTCACCCACCATCCCAAGCACTTCCACGTTTGTTTTTTTCCGTCCACCGTACTTTCTCCACTCTTTTCCACACCCATTTCGAACGCCTGCAACCAATTCTCGGTCTCGTTTCTCAAAGTCCACGTTTCCGCACCATGCAACGCTATTTTGCGAATGATAAGAAGAAAATGGACTATAGTAATTGGTCTTTTCAAGCGTGGATTTCAGTAAGGTAAATTTTCTCTTGCTTTTATGCGCGTCAAATTATTGACTGTAGACGTAATTAATTCGTTTTCTGCCGGGAGCATCGCCGTAACCACTCACGAATGTCGTTATCCACGCATGTGGTAAACATTCCGAATATTTATGGACGAGGGACGCGTGCGTGGAGCTGGTGTAACAGGGACGGGAGCCAATCGAGAGCCCACTCACTCGACCCGGAGATAATTTGGGTATTGGGTATCCCCATAAAACCCCTTGCAATTTCGCCCAGCTTATAACCTCAACAGGTCAGCCCCAATTTTCATTTCAACCTCCACATAAAAACGTAAAATCCCCCCCCCCCAAACAACATGTGTTCCCTCTGCGAGAGAGGCAACTCGTTAAACGCTTTTCAATTAAGATAATGCGTTAAGTTAAGGGCTTTTTGTGTGTGCGAGACGCTAACTCTTTTCCCCAAACCTGGGGACCGCACCTTTCTTCCCCCCACTCACGAAGAAAAATAACTCCGGTGCTGGGGGTGAGCTATCAATGACTCGCTTGTTTTAAACTAATTAGAACAACGGCCAGGCCTAGGGTTGGGTGGACGAGGAAAATGTATAAAATAAGGGTGAACGAGTGGATGGGGCGGGGGGGGGGAAGGGCAAGGGATTGAAAGCGATAACGACAGGCCGACATGAATCCCGACAAGGAGTGAGTTTCCCCAATCATGGCCATCTGACGATCTCACCCACTAACCTACCACCACCACCGCCAATTGGCTCGGAGGAGTTGAGACCGGAGGAAGATCCTGAAGAGAGCCAGACCATCCTGGAAAGGGAGTACGGCAGGGGGGTCGGGTTGTGTAGGGTGGTATATGGAAAAAAGAAACCAGGGATGGTGTAGGTGGGGGAGGCCGATAGGGTGAGGACCCGGTGATCGAGAGATGCACAAGAGGTGCGGAGGGAGGGCGGGAGGTTTGGCAGGGAGGGGAAGCAAGGGAGGAACCGAGAGTCAGGCAAGCAGTGTGCGATCCGGGGCAGACGGGAGCATAGTCGGGGGTGTAGGGTGGAGGGGAGGGGGACAGTCGCCCACGCCGCTTGGGCGAAGGGCGGCTGCCGAAAAGGAACCACACGGTGCAAGGGAGAGGAGTTGGGGTGAGGAGAGGATGAGGAGAGGAGAGTGTGCCATCGATCCCCACTTCCGGAACAGGTGAAGGTTTCCGGTTACCCTCTGCCGCAGGGAACTCTAAAGAGAGCGGGGGAAGGAGGTCCCGTGGAGGAAGGGATAAGGTGGAGGAGAGGTTTCAGAGTGAGGGGATGCAAAAAGGAAAGGCTATGCCCCGTTTTCCAACACCTACCCCCGCACCACCGTAACCATTGAACAAATGCATCCTTGCTATATCTCAAAATACTATCTACATCTACATAATACATACCCTGCAAGCCACCTCAAGGGTGTGTGGCAGGGGGTGAGCTGTCACCAACATGCACTACACTAATTCCTATTAAAGCTAATATATAACTACGAATATTGATGCATTAGAATAAATCGCCGCCTGTCAGGAGGCAAAACCTCACAAGCATGCATCAACACTGTAGGTACGCTCCCAATGCTTGAGAGACCCTTTTGTGTTAATGTATTTTGCAACTACTTAAATGGTCAGAGATACAAAGGCAAACTATATACATGCTTCAGAGTTATCTACATGCCGATTCAGCGATTATCAAGTGCATAGTTGTTTCTGGGGCATATTAATGACTCTGGCCATCTTAATTCCGTGCATTCCTCTCGAGGATTCCCAACGATAAGGTGGTCAGGGGCGAGATCACGGTTTACCATAGCGCGTGCGCACGCCTTATTGTTTATTTTTTCAACTGCGGTCGTGAGAGCGAATATGTGATCGTCACTCTTCAAATTCTGTCTGCGTGCTTCAGTCACTAATTTTAATTGATTGAGTTCTTTGGACAGTAACTGTGAGCATTGCCCTTACGCTGAGGTTTGCGTTTTCGATTGCGATAACAACAACGCGAAAGTAGGAATCACAATTTCACCCTTGGTTTCTAACGATGTAAAGGTGGTTCCACTTCGACGGCGTGTGTGTCAAAACAATACCATTCAATTCAACCCTTATGATTGCTTCAAAATAATTACTTTCACAAGTGACGTGTCGTTAGCTATTGAGCCAGTTTTACACGAGGCACGTAATTGCAAAATCTGATGTATGTACGAACGTGCATTTCAAATTGCATCGTGTAAAGCCGTGAAATTCAAGAACGCTTGCGCGAATGCATGAACGCAAGATGGCAAAATAGCCCCTGCTCTAATTCGAAAATGATTGCACGCCCGACTGAGAAAAACAAACCCTATTATTACTTCAGTTTTCGCCGTTATTTTCTTGTACATAACTAAAACAAATTAGGACGAATTGGTGTCATAATTTTATTTCCATTCTATTTCCTGGTAGAATTCTCTTTTTATTTACAGTTTTCGCAAAAATTGCTATATATTAGACACAAAAATGCTCTTTTCGCAATTTTTCACCAATTTTCGCATTTGACAACATGATGTTTCAAGTTCATTATGTGCTATAAATTAGTGCGGAAAGGAAGAATATGTTGTTCATTATCAAACAAAGGACACATTTTTTAATGTAAGTTGTCAGAACATTAATATAATGCATATATTAAAGAAGATAATACGTAGCGTCTTGACGCATAGAAATTAAACCTACTTTTTTCGAAAAATGACCGCGTAACATGCCTAGCGCGCACTTTTTCCACGAATCATGTAAATAATGAAGCGCTATTTAGAAATGTATTTCTATTTATCATCTTTTTGATACATCAATGCGGTACCGAGACGATTCCTGGGCTATTACCTTTGTTGTGGCATATTAACTACACAACTGATCCATTCAATGTGACGGATTACGCATTTTAATGGCGTCAACATTCTCCAGTACTCTCGTACCGTATGGTTCCATCTATTCTCTTCTCCAATCTATGATAAATTAACATCTAACTCATTTCACGGATGAACTACCTTCAAGGTTATTCATTTTCACGCCCCGTGATTGTTGTAGAAAATGAAACAAAAATTGTTCTTCATATTTGTGAATTTTAATAATTTGGTTCATAATACTTTCAATATCTATAGTATTTGGTTGTTTATGCACAACCTTTCACCTATCTTCATGGAAGCGTCTGAAGGTGAAAGTGAGTAAGACGTCTCCAGAAAGAGAGGTCAAACGCTGTGCATAAGCAACCAAAACGCGATGGATCCCGAAAATTACTATTAAAAAAAAGTTAGTTTAAGCTAGTTTGACCGAGATATTTCCCTGGCCATGATGGGCCCAATATTCGCATTAAAGTTTGAATTTCAGCGTCAGTAAGAAGTATGAAGTAAATATTGTAGTGTTAATGGCGCAAAAATATAGATTTATACGACAAAAATTCGCAGTATTGAAATAAATATACCTACCTACCTAATTCTCTAACTTGACTCAATTTGTCAAGCCATAGGGTGAAAAAAACCATCAAAACACAAGGTTTTTTGAGATTATGTAACATTTACTGCGGTGAGTCATTGTTTAATTTTTATAAACGGTTGAGAAGACATAAAAACTACACACCTTTAGTTTTTTGATGAAAGTTAAATGTTAGAAGTTTCTCTCTAGAAATACTCTCCCTCTGGAGCGCACAGCCGTAATCTATCACATGTAAAACTAATTATATTTTTAGGCAAATCGCTCGAAAAGTAGTTCGGCAAGGGCCTAATATTTTGATATAATTGGAAATATGGGATTTTCATCTTTAAAATGAAGTCAAATTCATCACATTCTAGGTGAAGTGATATCTCTCTCAAACTACATTAATATAATATTGTAGTTTAGGTGGCTTTTGACGTGATGCGGAAGAAAGGATTGGTTTCCGAGCGCGTATGTGGGAGGGATAGGAGGGAAACCAACCTTTCGGAGGTCGCCAAGCCCTGGAGGAGTGAGGTGCGTGGTGGTGGAGGGGGCCCGCACGCCTATGGCCCTCGCATACTCCTACGCACACACGACGCATATGAGAGCGAGAGAGGCGTGCACACACAAGAGTCCGATGCATCCATCCACCCCCACGCGCGCTCAGAGGGGCACCTCACACCTGCCCCACACCCTCGGAAACACCACCACCGCCTATATCCACCCATATATGGGGGAGCGGTATGGTTGGAGCCGGGACGGGACGGAATGGGGGGGGGGTGAGGGGAGGGAGAGAAAGAGGAGAAAAGAGGGGGGGGTCTGAGAGAAGCAAAGAGAGAGAAAGGAGGAAAACCACTTCAAAAACCCTCAAAAACCTAGCACAAACCATCCGACAAAACACCTCCGTCCACACCATTTACTCTCGCATATAGGCACCACGATCCTGCTAATAAAATAAAGGGCGTGCAAACCATGCTGTAGAACAGGGTTGTCCAACTTGCAAGGCCTCAAGGGCCACAACTTAATCTTGAATATGGTTGCGGGCCATATAGTAATAAATTATAATTTTTTAAAGTAACAATAAGAAACAACGCAAGGTCATCGTCATTCAGGTACTCTACCAGCTGATTGGTAGTATCTATCTGAAGAAGTATCTTGGACAGTCCCCATTCTGCATTCCAACCTCATAGATATTGTCTCGCTTTCCCTCCTAAGGATGTCCCGCTATTAGATCCCTCTTTAATTCCTCATATCTTCTATCGTTTCTTATTTCGTCCAGGATTCCTATTCTCTCTCTTCCTCTTCCACACTTCCCCAGTGTTCTATCTTCTATTACCCTCTTCAACATGCCCTCTCTTCTCAAAACTTTCTCCAACCATTCTTTCTGCCTTCTCCGAACCTCTGCCACAAGCTTCCTCTCCTCTCCGTCCATATCCAATACCTCCCCGTTCGTCTTCCTCGCCATCCAGCTCACTTTCTCCATACTTCTCCAAACCCACATCTCAAACGCCTCAAGTCTACGCACATCCTCCCTTCGCAATGACCAAGTTTCCGACCCATATAGCGCCACGATCCATTTAAAGTTTTCCCCAGCTTAATGCACTACTTCCCTTACTCCCTGGTAGTTATTATTATGTACTTTCTTCTTCATATGGTCCATGTATTTATCCCTTGGCCTTCCTCTGGGGTCTTTTCCCTCTATTTTTCCTTCAATTTAATTCCTCACGAACTAATTGTGGTTCAGGTTGTACCCAAGATAGCTGGTTCTTCTTTTCTATATACTTTTCCATGTGGTCCTTTCTTCTTCTACTCTTCTGTAGACTTCTTCATTTCTTATTTATCGCTCAATTGTTCTTCAGTATCATCCGCAAACACCTTCGATCGCTTCTAGTCTTTTCTGGTCTACTTTTCCAATGGTCCATGTTACCGATCCATGCTCCACACGAATGATATCATATACTGTTTCCTCACTCGTATTCCCATCTTCTTTGAACACAGTAATTGTCTTTTAATCATGAACGCCTTTTAGTTTGGGCTATTCTACGCTTTATGTCCGTTGTACTTTTTCCGTCTCATGCGATTGTACTTCCGAGACTGGTGAAGGAATCCACTTGCTCTAATTTCTCTCCTCTTGGTGTGACTTCTGCATTCAGCTTCTCTCTTTTGCATACAAGGATTTTGGTCTTCTTCTTATTTATTTTCATGATATATTCTATATTCTCCTGTCCACTGTCTGATTTAACAAGTACTGGTCTCTTAGTAAGTCCTCCAGCCACTTGTGCTGCCTCCTTTAAATTTCCTCCAATAGCTTCCTTTCCTCCCCTATCATATCCACTCACGTATCAACACTTCCCCTTTGTTTTCCTAGCCGTTTAAGTTACATTTTCCATCATTCTCCACACCGACACCTTAAAACCGTCTACTATTCTCAATCACCTTCCACAGTATCCATAATTCTGAGCCGTTTAACGCTACGCTGCACATTATGATTTTTACCAAATCTTTTCCTTTTGCCTTAACTAAGGAATCCCCTTGACGAGTCACATCTCCTCTTTCACGCACTTTATAGCTCCAACCAGATGTGGAGATGAAAAAACATATGGAATAACTCTAGTTTCGACTAATCTTTTCTTAATGTCTTAGCTCGGATTCCCCCTCATCCATTCCCTTCTTTTCGTAAATGTCGGGAAAGAAGAACCAGGAGACGGTCTGGAGGGGAAGGAAGCCGCGAAACGAACCTCCAAAATGAGAACCTTGGAATTTCCACTTCAGGGACATTCAAATACCCTGAACGAACCATCTAACTCCTAAATATGGTGTTGATATCATACCTGAAAAATCCAATTTCAGGCCGATGGCTTTTACATCACCATGATGGAACGCTAATAAATAAATAAACTTTTGCTTTCACCGTTCGATGATGCTTTAAATATGAAGTAAGGACTTATTTGTTTTCGCGTTCATTTGGTACTTCCCAAATCGGTAAAATATTAGAAAACTTACCTAAAAATCGACCATTTTTGCAGAAATGGTACTCGGTATAAGAAGCGTTGAGAAAGTTAACTATGAAATCAGCTTTAGCTGCATCCTTTATATTTAAATATAAATATTTTCAAGTACCTACGTAAGTTTCTTATCATATATGTAATTGCGTAAAGCAAGGAGGATATCCAGAGCTTTCATCGTCAGGCCTAAGATATCTGTACGCTGTAAAATCCCCTGGGATCGGCGACACGCATATCGGAATCAGCAGCGCTGGACCGTTTCGCCTGGCTATTCGAAAAATATCCAATCCCCTTGAGAAAAACTTCGTCCTCACCACTTGCACCCACACTAGATAGACTTTGTACTTATGTTTAATAATATAACGTCATTATTCTCACCTACCTCCGCTTGAAATGTTCGGCACGATCATGTTTTCTGCAAATTATGTACATACCTATTCAGTAGTTCTGCATGATATCATGTTCGCCTACATAGCACTCTCCTAGTTTCTGGTTTAACCACGCATTGTTCTCCTGACTGTTTTTTGGCCTGCTCCTAGCGGCCGGGGGAACGTGCGAGGTTCTAATCTGAACTGGGACGAGTGCTGCATGTTCGGAGTGTGATCACCCCGTGTAACACACTAGAGGGGGCTCTCACGATACATACTTCGTAGATGTAAATGTACAGAGTACTACTCCACTGAAAATGGTCAATTTTGAGAGAAATATCTTTCTTCAAAGAATTTCTAAGAGACGTTTCTTTTTTCTTTCTTCAAAACACCACACGCTCTCATGACAATATATTCGCAACTATTGGATGGAAAGACATCATCCACCGTAGAAAGTTTCCAACACCGCAAGATGATATCGCTAGTGCGCGTACCGTGCTTTCTTCTGTGAATCATGTGGCGGTGTATTTTTTATTAAAAAATAACGGTTTAATGTTACAAATACACCTCTCAATATGCAATAATCATTGCGCATTTAATTCAGAAAGATGTACGTAAATTGTTTGAGATATATCATGGTTTAAAATTAGGGATAAAATATTTCTAGCGACGAAAGGAAAACCAGGGAAAACCCTCACTTCGTATATTGTATTCACTTCTACTAGGGAATTTTGGCGTACATTGATTATTTATGCATTCCAGCAAATATGTGCTAACATGCTTGATATTTTTGAAGCGTCAATTTTGGCACAATAAGAACTCAAAGAAAATATTTCCTCACAGACTTTCCAGGCAAGAAGGAGACACCTAAGTACACATAGATATCTCAATTTACGATTGCTTTACAAGTCTCTTCATCAAACATGAAGCCTGACTGATTGAATTTAAAGAATGATTGTTTTTACGTAATAAGACCTTCAGGAATAATATAAGAATGGACGAGTGCTAACCACCGCGTTTTATCTGGTTTGGAAACGAAGATACTTCACTCAACTTATTCAGTATTTTTATCCCTTGATTGTATCCTCCAAAGAAGTAAACAAAACGTCCCCGGATTTTAAGTGAGCGACCAAAGCACTCCATCTGATTGGATGTTTTATGGATGCTTGGACCATGGGTCACGGGAAACCGTCGGAATGTGGACCTTTCGGTGCGCTTAACACGAATATCAATGGGAGAGAAGGCGCCGTGAGAGAAAAGAAAATTGAGTTTGTAAAGCACTTCACCGAGCGTACACATTGACCAGCGGGACGGTTGCCTCAAGCCAAAGTCATGAATAATAAAGCAGTCCGCGGCCATTCAAAACTCTTAAAGAAGTGTTTCGGAAGACAACGGAACATACGAAAACAATAAATTACCGCCTAAATTAAGCGACTAGACGGAGACCATCTATTAGTTAGCAGTCACCACAAACATGAAGATTCACAGAGCTTTTTCATTCACCACTCCCTAATGTACGACTATTGTGTCGGAATCAGATACTTCCTGAGAATGTAAATACGTTTTTCTATTAATTGCCAATAATAAATACACGTATAGACAGTAATCCACAAAATTAGTGAACTGAGAGTCAAGTTCCAACTTCTCGGAAATCGATAAGCTCTATCTTTGTGAGAATCAATAAATAATTAAATATTTCCCTAATTATACTTGCAAAATTCCAAAAGTGAAACGTTGCTCTAAAATTACAACATGAAATATTTGTACAAAAGACTCAATTTATATTGCTATAACCTTTCTAAAAGCAACATTCACATAAAAAACTTATTAAAACACAAATAATTTAGTTCTAATTTAGCAAGATGCATCTAATTCACATAGTTTCATTGAAAAGTGTGAAATTGACATTGAAAAAATCATTCGAATGTACTGGGATTCGAACCCTGACCCCTCAATATCCCGCTAGGGGTTCTAACCAAGCTATCCACGCGTCCTCTTTCACTGTGAACTTCATGGAGGATTTTGGAAGCGAGATTTTCTCAAGAGAATACGTGGATATAATGCCATTAGTTACGCGTGCTCTTCCACATAGCGCCACCATCCGCGAAATACAGTCATCATCCTTGAATACCTTGGAACGGAAACAAACTTTGGTGTCAGTAATTTAGCGTAACCATGGTGTTAATACTGTGTATACCCAACATAGACTGTATCCAAGCAAAATACTATATCAAAGGATTGCTATGCATTTGATTTAACAATGTTACATCCCTTAGGGAGCGGAATAATAAATGTGGAGAATATTACAGGAATTTGACTAAAAATCTAGTAGATTAAATCTATTTCTTAAAAAAAAATTCTTGATACCATAGAATACGTTCATTCGAAAAATACCTGTCGGGCAATATATGAGAAAGAGGAGTAGTGCAACTTAAAAAAAATACCCTTTATGTTAAAGATGCCGGTGTCATTCGAGTCGTTAAAGAAGTCATAGATTTCTCATTCGATAATGAGGTAGGTATCGATTATCCATTGGAAAACAGAGAAAAACATGGTGTGTCATTCTGATCTGAGGGACATGGCATTTCTGACACGAAAGTCACTGCTTCGAAGAAAGAGGTATGAGATAAGATTTAAGAGGAAAAACGGCGTGACACTTCTAGTCGTTAACGTTAAATAGATTGGCTATATTTTTCGTTTTCATTTTTACACAAGGCTCAGAGTATGAAATCCGGAGTACGCTCACTCTATTGAAGGTAAAAACTATACATTACGCCAACGAGACATACCTCCGAAGGGAAGAGCTCACTAAGTCACGTAATAGGATAAAGTCATACAGAGGCATTCCGGAGTTTAACAAGAGCATAAAAAGTAGTTCATTTTGCATATTCGAAATACAGAGAGATAAAAATGTATTCACTATTGCAAAAAATGGAAGGTTTATGAACACGCGAGTACTGCAGGGGGAAATATATTTTGCTTTTGTAAGGCATTCTCAATACCCAAAAAGATATATCATCCGACTAGAGCACTTTTCATCATCAAAACGAAGAAAAAACTTGATTTTATGATTAGGAACTTTCTTCAACATTACGGTAGAATCAAAAAGTCACAGGGCGATGTAATTATTCATTAGATAGGCCACACGATTTGTGGCAAGCATCGGAGAGAGAGATGATTAAGAACTTTCATAAATTAAAAGGAATTCCTGCCAGATTAGAAGATAAATATTACCAGCAACAGCAAATTATACCTAAATTAGAGATTAAACAAACATGGGAGTATCCCACAAAGACGAGGGAAGATAGGAAAGGTACAGTGAACCCGGGTTTACTTTTGACACTGACAACATTATTATCTCGTCAGCACTAAATCGTAACATACATCCACTCAGATAACATACGGGACAAGGCTACAAGACAGAGAAGGTTAATAATTCCTTTTTCCTTCGCACAATTCGTAACTAAAGCAGAGCCAGGAAAAGCACACACAAGTTCAAATACAACAAAATGAGGCATACATCAGGAATTACCTTCAATCTCCTCATTATTAATTAATTAACTATTCAACTATTAATTATGATGAGACAAGACCTATATACAGGGTCCCAGGTACCAGATATTCATTGGGATAGGCCAGATATTCGGAAATATTTGCACGGGGACCGAGTTTGAGCCAGGAAAAGACTTCCGATAATTTATTCATGGTAGGTATGATAATGAATGTGGAATTAAAGGTAGAATATTTTATATTATGACTGTGAAGTATTATAAAGTACACTTAAGACGATGAGCCTTAATATGGGTTTACACTGGCAAGTTTATTGCGCAAGATACTTGCAGCAAGCGACTTTATAGGTACCTACGTAAATTGGTGTAAACGGCTCTGCAAGTTAGCTTGCAGAATTTTTAAAGTTGCGGCAAGTCACTCGCAGAAGCTTACTGTTGCCAGTGTAAACATCAACCAATCTGTCTCTGCACTAACTCGTGAACAATTATTCGTGAGAGTATAATCCTCCGCAAGCTCTTGAAGAAGAAACTTGCGGATGTAACTTACTAGTGCAAACTCACCCTTTGACTAATTTCGCGAGAAGGTTAACATTTTATTTTTCTTGCACCCGATTTTTACTTACTGGTTTAAAAATGTCGATACTTTTGATCAAACACACTATTTTGGCGTTTTTTTGTTCAGTGATTGCGACTTTATCTACCAAAAGGAATGGCACATACCATAATAACCCAATCGGAGATCGGTCTCCAGATATTAATATATAAACTACGTCCCTGGAACCTGGCTCATGAGAAGATAGGGCGAGCGTAGATCTAAGGAATTTGCGATGTAGAGTCGGAGAGGGATGGAGAAGATAAGCTTCGCATAGATAAAGACAAACTAACTGGTGTAAAATACCCTTCGGAGGAGGAAAGAAAGCCTTTACGGCACTTCCAAGAAGACAAGGGAAGTGATGGGAAGCCGTATTGAGGGATATGAACAAATATATCGGGAAGTTGAATTGGACGAGGGATGGGAAGATCGTGAGCAAGAGAGGGTGGGGTAGAAAAATAAGGCGGATTTTTGACCGTATGAATAGCGAAAAGGATATATGAAGTGCTTTGAACCGGAATAACTTACGATTTAAGTGATATTGTTAGGAATGAATTACGGGAGAGTGGCTAGGAAAGAACTTTACAAAAACCAACCAATATTTTACAGAAAACCTACGACAGTGGTGATTTCAAGTAGGAACCTCTAAGTTTTCCTATTATCAATACTCTTCTCATCATTGTTCTCTCACATACTCTTCGCAAAATTTCGTCGCTATGAGTAAATATTCGAGGCAGGATTAATTATGGATGGGTCTATGATTTAGAGGTGGGAATTTGATCGGAAATGTACCACAATGCGACCATATTGATAGCTGCATATTTTGAAGCTCATGTTGGTATTATTTCCCCCCTGCCACGTATTTGCTGATGTATTTATATTCGCAGTCTCCATAAGCAGCACGTAGTATGTAGATGAAAATGTAAGCATAAAGTATAGTGCATTTCGGTAAAAATTCACCCCCTGACCCATGAGGCAGCTTACAGGGTACTATACCACAGGGCTTGATTCTTTATCTGCTACGTAGAACTAACAGCACGTTTTGCATGGCCCCTGTGTAACTAGGGCATCTCTGTGGAAGCAAATGAATCTTACATAGTATCTACAACCTTGGGTGCATACCTATTGCGAAGTACTTATTGGTGGAATTTTGCCCTTTGATGGACATAAGATGTAGAATTTCCCTGGCTATATAAGCATTTTCAAAGAGAAGGGAATTGATGAGGGGGGGTCTGAGAAAAGACGTAAAGAAGAGGCTGGTGGAAACTCTAATAAGGAGCGTGGCGCTTTAAGAGTCGGAAGAGTGGGAGCTTGAGGCTTTTAAGATGCTGGTTTGTTGAAGGCTGAGCTGGGTGGCGCGGAAGACAAACGAGGAGGTATTGGAGATGGTTGGAGAGGAAAGGAAGTTGGTGGCGGAGATTCGGAGAAGGCAGAAGGAATGGTTGGAGAAAGTTTTGAGAGGAGAGGGTATGTTGAAGAGGGCAATAGAGGGTAGAGGAAGAGAGAATAAGAATCCTGGACGAAATAAGAAACGATAGAAGATATGAGGAATTATAGAGGGATGTAATGGCGGGGCATCTATAGGAGGGAAAATGAGACAATATTTCAGAAATTGGGATGTAGGATAAGGACTGTCCTTAAACCGACCAATCAGCTGAAAGAATACACAAATACATAAATGAATGACGGGTATTCGCAAGTTTTTGCTAATGCATTGATAGTCATAGTTTCATTAACCTTAGTACGATATGGTGCGGTGCATGTTGGCGAAAACTCACCCCCTGCCGCATACACTTAAGGTGGCTTACTGGGTATTATGTATACACGGATGTACTCCCCTCCATAGAGAGCACTCATAAATTGACGTCAAGAAGCTACCGCATGAAAAAAAAAATGGAAGATGGTTCTTGGGGCACTCCGGATCGGCTCTTTTCGCGTGATGCTCCTCAGGGAAACAAAACCAGACGACCCCGATAGCCACACGCTGCGGCAACATCCCGGACGCGACGAGGCAGGCACGAGAGAAAAACCATTTCGCCCCCTCATCCCATGCGAGTTGGGGAAGGACTGGCCAGCGAGAGCCCATCCTCAACCTCTCTCGTCCCGACCCAAACCACCCCCCGGCCTCTTGGCTCGTGCCAAAAGGGCACCCGCCTCCGGAAGGATTTCAACGGCACCCAGTCACCCCCACCCGGACGCTACCGTGATGCCCCGCGGGGGAATGGGCGGGAGTTGGCATCGGGGAAGATGCTGGAGTAGGGGGGGTTAGTGGGTGGGATGTAACCTACTCTCCTCCACACATACAAGAGGAGGAGGAGGAAATGGAGGCGGAAATTTTTCGGTAGTAGGAAGCGTGAGCACCTGCCCCCAGGGGGGCGGGGGGGGGGGGGGGCTGGGCCACTGGCTGCAGCAGAAGGGGCGGCAGACGGAACGGGGGCGGAGTGGAGTCGGGGGCAGAGCCTGGGGGGCGACCCCTTCCGATCAACCCCTAGACCTCTACACCCCACCCCAGAAAACCGATTTCACTCATTTTTAGCACGAGCCGACAGATGATCGCTTATATATAAATCGCCCGGAAAAGGTTGTTCTCGTAGATGCTTCAGATGTTAAAGAACCGGGGTTAAAAAAAAGAAGAAGAACGATAGGTATAAAGAGGAAGATAGAGAGAGAGAGAGTAACCCGAAAAAAACATAATAAAATTATAAAAATAAAACCTTTTTCCCGGCACGTTTCCCTACACATTTAGCTCGCATTTCTTTTTCTTCCCAGGCGTGCTGTGAGCACGACCTAACCGACCGCCACCGGTGGAGCCAGCACGCCAGCGATGTCGTGATGCGCAAAATTGATGCGATATGCGTGCCCACGGCTCACGGGCCTCTTTCGGAAGCGAAGCTGTTCTCCCAGCAATTCTTCCGAGGCACGCATACACTCTAACAAACACACAAAACCTTGTTTTTTTGGCATATAGGGTCGAGAAGAGGGCTCTGTTCCGAAATCTTCGCAATTGAATGTAAAACATTCTCCTTTTTTGGGCGCCGTTCACCACTCGGCGAATACTTTAAAGGAGCCCGGTTTATTGTGAGAACACGCTCTTCCTCTCCGAAAAAAAACTCCATTAATAACTACACTGTGTCAAATGAGTGAACACGACACCTAAGGAGAGAAAGGAGGAGAAAAAATATTCGGAAATGTTTCTGGGGTCCAGTTCATTACACCTTCTTAGGTTTATACTTGTCCATTTTTGTTCGGGTGCGTTGGTTAAATTTTACCTTGTAAAACGAAATTTTTGTCCTTATTCTTTCGATCCGAGAAGTTTTTAATGGATCTTATAAATATATAGGCAATGCTTATATTTATCGTGGCAATTTCGATGCATTTCATCGCAGTATTTGCGGAAGTTACGAATAACTTCACTTCTAAATCTATATGATACCCTGAAAGCCACCTCAAGGGTGTGTGGCAGGAGATGAATTTTTCCCAATATGTACCATATCCTACAAATGTAATTGAAACTACGATTATTGAGAAGATCCGATGTTTCCAAAGAAATACTTCACGGAAGCCTTAACAAGGATTACTACGAGTATTACCTACTACATTAGCAAATACCTGCAAATGTGTGGCAAGGGTGAATTTGCAACAAAATGCACTGATATCTATTTAAAAAAACGTTATGGAAATTAAGAGTACTAGTACGTTTCGAACTACATATATGTACCTACGTGCAGAGGTATAAGAGTTATGCACGAAGCAGAGGTACCGTTAGTAATACAACGAAATTTAATACAAAATCATTAGAGAGGAAATCAGCTAATTAGCTATACTACCTACAGAAAAACTTAATTATATGGTCTCATTTGCAGCTAATATGTTCTCTTACAGTTCTCGGAAAAAATGAAATTTTAAAGCTGCCCGTTCTGCAGAATACTTCCCGTTTTTATGCTCATGATCTACAAAATATCGGGTTTCGTAAAATGCTTTTGGCATCGTTTGGCCTTCTTAAAAGATAACTTCAACCAACGCAACGCGTCGGTTAAAATTTTTTATCTTGAGCCCGGGTATAGGTATATTGTTGATGCATAAGAACTGAAAAAAATGACACACGTCACCCCATGCACCAATCAATAGAGAATGGCCATGCGAAGTTTCAGCTTCTAGTTAGAAAAAATGGCACTTTTTGAATTTTGGCCAATTTTTTTCAAGTTCAGCCCGCTGTGCGCCGGTCTTATCACGATTTACAACCATTATGTTATACTCTATTTATTTGCTCAACTTATTGCTAGTGAAATCTCATCGTTACATTATCAGCAAGAACTTAAAAATTTCAGTGAATTTATGAATAAATGTCCGAACTCAACTAATAGAAGAAATCATCAAGATTCTGAGAAAAATTGCTGTTTTTATAATTACAAATAAATATGGAATTAATAAGACACCTCTTGCTTTTTCGCGGGTGTAAATCTTTTGAAGGTGAGTGGATTTGGACAAAAAATTAAGAAATCGACGTATAAACTCGCGAAGCATGGACACACACACTCCGGAAGAACCACGTGACCGCCGACACGGCACGCCGCCCGCGCCGCCGATTGTTACACGAGTAGAGAGGCCTTCCACAGGGAGACCCGACCGTCACGAACCATTTTCCCTCAAAATTTCACCCGACGCGTCATCTGTCGGATTTCACTCGGACTAAGAGAGAGGCAGGGGAAGGGACAAGGCACCCGCTCGTTTGGAAGGGGCGGCGGGAGAATAAATTATATCACGTCAGATGGAGCCTCCACGCATGTAATGAGAGAAAAAATATTTTTTATTTCGCGCAGAATTACGAAAACGCTGACTAAAGAGGCTTTTTTAAAAGATTTTTGACGTCATTTTCGTTCCTACCAAGCACTTACGGCTTGGTAAGGCTGGTGAGGCAAGGAAACTTCTGGAGGAGAATAGCAGGGGGCAAAGTAGGTGGTTGGAAGAGGTAATTAGGGGCGAAGGATTGCTTAAATCCATGATAAAGGGGAGGATGTTGGATAAGCGAGGAAGGGGAAGAAAGAGAATCGGTAATATGAAGGTAGGACGTATGCTGAGATGAAAAAAGATATATTGTTGGTTGATAGGGACCTGCACGGGTAAAAATCCTTAGAAATTTTACCCGTGAAGAGGTTTTTTACATAATTTAATTTAAGTCTACCTCACCCGGAAGATTAACTCGATAATTATATTTTCTAAAAAAATAAAATTGTATTTCGCGGTAAGCACTGGCTTCAGTGGATGCTTCAAGTCCCATGACTGTTATCCGTCCGAACTATAATCGGCAAATAAGTAAATTTTGGATAATTACTATAAACGAGAGCTTCTTTCGTTTTTACGATGGAACTATTCCAAAAAAGTAAGCCTGAGAATATTTGTTTTTATCGCCTTTGCTTTTAAATTACATTCCAGTTATTTCTATATTTTAATGGTTCAGCATATTATTTGAAGGGATACCCGTAGAAAAAATTCTTTGGCTTTTCCGTAATTATTTTCAAAGCCATTTCAAACCATATTCAGTCTATCAGGATCTCCATAAAACTGAATGGAGGGTGCTATTTGCCGTTTGTAACTACCACGTTAGGATAAAAGCAACGCGGTCACTGGTGAACTACAATAGCTCAAGCTTCAACGGTGACGAGGCTAAAACAAGGCGGCAGACACACGTCTTCGAAAGACACACAGAAAGCGACAATGACACAATCCAGCCCTATTGGTAGGTAGGCCTAGCGGCTGGGGGAGCGTTCGAGTGTCGATCTTGAACTGGGAAGACAATTGCATGCCTGGTGTGTAATCACTCCGTGCCACACACCCTGGAGGTGACTTACACCATATTGCGTAGATATTAATGTCACTACCCTTCGGGGACAAGTAAAGTTGTATGAATTGAAGAAAAGACTTTTCTTCAATTCATTTCATTTTCATGCTGATAAAACAATCAACTACCATTTGGGAAAAATAACTCAAAGGTTATTGCATGATAAAATGAAAATTATCGCAATAATCGTAGTGTCAAGGATAGCTGCTACAGTGGTGGCGAAACATAGTGGCAGTTACGGCAGCTAGTTTCATGGAATCCTGCCTTCAATTTCACCCACCGCACCGTGGGGAATATGTTTCTAGCGTTTCCTACATCTAACTTCGACTTTCCCACAATCAAATGCATTGAACTCTTGGGATATTTTGCCTCTCTTCATGACGCCCAAGATTCCTATTGCCTCTCTTCCCTCACCCGTGCCTGTCCAACGACCACATTCCTGACTCCTATAATCCATCATATTAGGGTTGAAATAAATTTTCTCCTTGCGTCTTTAGTCAGTTTTACTTTCAACGAATTTTAGTACAAGCTTCCGGTGGATCGGATGGTGTGGTAGCTAGATTACTGGCTTCTCCCATCTCGAGAGCCCTGGTATGAACACCGGCGGTGGTGGATATTTATCTTAGGGTTCTCGATCCTTCCTTTAGTAAAATGAACTTCAAATTACAGGCATTAAGTGGCAAAATGGGCCAAAAAATATGGGGAAATAGTGTTTTCAATATCTACTTCGAATGCCATTTTCGCGAAAAATCGTTTAAAAGAAGCGAATTCATCCAGGAAATAATGTAATGATAAAATGTAAGCATCTGCTCTATTTTTTTGGAGTTATCAATAAATTACTGTAATAATATAGTGTCAAATGCGTCATTTCAATAAAAATGGCACAGCAGTAGGCTCCCATGGCTTTTAAAAGTGTTCATTAAAAGTATACGACTCGAATAATCTATATAAGGTGTGCCTACATTTTAATTTCAAATAGCTTATACATTTCGTCAGTAAATATAGCAACGAAAACGAAAAGGTGCGACTAAGTATTTGCTTTCATTCAGTGGCACCTCCTTAACACCCGGGTTAGGGGGCCCGCTCATAGCTCATAGCTAGCTCGGCAGCGGAGGCACAGCGGCGGAACTCAGCCAATGAGAACACGTCTTTAGAAATCATGACGTCAGGCCGCTCAGTGCCGCTGACTCGCCGCAAAATATTCATCCCGACTGAAATCCCCGGTGACGGTCGCGGCCAAGAAGCGAGAGAGCCCGCTGCCTTTCAAAAGTGAAACCCCCTTCTGTGGCCAGCGAGCACTTCTGTGTTCGTAAAGACTTCTTTTTATCGATACTAATTGTTTCTACAATATATTTTAGTTATTTAGAGTTTAATTTATGATGATGTGAGAACTGCTCTTATTCAATGAAAATAGCCTTCCTTAAGGATATTGCAACACTATTCTGTTAGCGTCAACCTGGGAATGTCTTAAGTCGGCCATCCATCAATATCAATCAATCATTAGTTATCCAATCTCGATGACAAAATGACGATGTGGAAATTTTCATGTCGTGGCTATTGTTTATAGCATGTTCAAACGGCGGAGCTGCCCGGGCAAAAATATAGCGTTAATAGGGCATCAACGAAGCTCCTATCGGAGAGTGAAGGAGGAGTTGACCAAGCAACAAGGGAGGGTGAACGAAGAGTCTGGGGAGCGTAAAGTGGAACACCGGAGAGTAAACGAAGCGTCCTCTTGGACTGTTAACGGAGCGTAGACGGGGTGCAAGTCTACTCTCGCCTCTGTCAATAGAACTATATGTAGTCCAATTTATATTTTTAAAAATTGTCTTAAAATTTTGTATTGAAGTAACGATGATAAGAACACAATATATATAAAAATTAGAACAATGAAAACCAATAGCAAAAGGAAAAAAGTAATCAATGAGAGAACATCGATCTCGAACCCTTTCCACTCGCAGCCGATCGCCTTAGACATGTGTTTTTTCGGTTTTTAAATGCTTGGATGAATTTTGTCTTTTCAATGACCAATGGGGGAAATGTACGAACTGGCTGGCTACCAATTGGTAACACCGTACGTTAATATTCAATTCCTATCAAATATTACTAACTGATCATTACCGTAGACATGTTATTGAAGTTTAAGTTGTCCGTCAACGAAGGTAGATCATGACAATAACTTAAAATATTGCATATTATTGGGACGTTTGAACGAACTAAATTTTAATTTACTCAAGCCAATTCTTAAGGAAAAAATGACAATGTTTTCGTAGTAGTAGCAGTGAAATCGAAGAGTAAGCAAAACCATCAACCAACTCTTCGTTTACTTCCCCGGAAGAGTTGAAGGTGGTTTGAGCGAGATAGTTCCCTAGTCATAATGGAGACGATATTTAAATTTTATTTTTGGATCTCAGCGTCTGTAAGAAGTATGAAATAAATATTTTAATATTAACGACGCAAAGATATAGTTATTTATGATCAAAATTCTCAGTAATTAAATAAATAAAGCTACATAAGTCCCTAATTTGACTAATTTTTTCCCGCCGTAAGGCTGAAAACCCTTCAAAATAGCAGGTTTTTTTGCGATTCTGTAATAATTATTGTGGTGAGTAATAGATTATTTTTTATAAATAGTTGAGAAAACATGCAATCTACTCACCGTTAGGTTTTTGATGAAATCTTGGGGCTAGAAGTTCTTAATTCTTTTAATATTCTCCCTCTGGAGCACACAGACATAATCTATCCCTTGTAAAACAGCTTATATTTTTAGGCACATTGCTCGAAAAGTAGTTCGGCACGGGGTCAATATTTTGATATCATTGGAAAGATGAGTTTTTTCTTTAAAATGAGGACAAATTCATCAAATTCTAGGTGAAATGATTTTTCGCTCAAATTACCTTCAGAAGTGTTGACGGGGGGACGAAAAACGAAGCGTCAGAGAAGCCATGAGGCACTCTCCGTTTGCTCTTGAGGCAGAGTTACGGAAACGTGTTTGGAGTCAAAAATCTTGGAGAGTAATCGGGGAGTAAAGTAAGTTCCTCCAAGAGTGTAGAACTTTCCGTTGACGCTGCCTCTACGCTAGGGCAAGCGTCCGATTTTTACCAGGGTGCTCATGCGTAAATGCCGATATAACCTTTCCAGGCGAGTTTAATATAAACCAAATTATTCCTTTCGCACAAATATAATACATGAATCCCTTGGCGAGATTTTTTTTTCAACTTATTTCAATAAACTTGATAACGATTGAGACTTTTCAAGTTAGCTTGAGATGCAAGAAGAAAGCGAATATAATGCCATAAAATTAGCATTAACAAATAAGTACCAACTTATTTTATAACCAATTCATTAATTTAATCGCACCTATTAAACTAAACAATAAAATAATGTAGCATTTTCCGATGACATCCAAGTACTGCAGTGCCAATATTATTGTAACGCCTACCACCTTTCATTTGTTTCCTGACCGCCGAACTGTGAAGGGGCAAGGTGTATCTTCTATACACCTTGGTGAAGGGGTACCATGTTCCGTCGGTGGTGATCGGCATCGCCGCCAGTCCCCGCCGCAGAGCTTTGAAGCCGCCCTAAGCGCTGTTATTTGAGGGGGTGACTTCCCTCGGCCGGCATTGGCCGCTGCTGCCAGTCCGCCGTCAGGGGGTGGACGAGGGAGACGAAGTCACGAGAGCCATCTATCTTTCAGCCATTAAATCTCAAGCCTTGTTTCACCCCACGCTCTAAGGCACAGTAATGTTATTTTTTTCTTATCGCCCGTTATCTTTAAGGGCATCGATCAGCATTTAGTTGAGCACCCGACCTCTACCCTTATCAACAATGGTCTTAAAATTTCGAAGCTGCCATTGATATCCCAGTGAAATATTGAAATAAACAGTAGAGGATTTATGTTTTTGCACACATATACTTTTAAGGCCTAGCTGCACTCCGCAAAAGAAATTGCTCTAATTGTGGAATAGAAATGAATTCAAATGATGAGAATTACTATCATGTACTTGGTTAATATACCGGTTAAGGCAGGTTTATATGGAAGAGAGTAAATAATTTCTAGATTTTTACAGGCGCAGGCCCCTATCTCATAGCACAACTTCTTTATTCATCTCAGCATACATCTAACCTCTCTTCATCACATCCATAAAGAATTAATCGCCGTTCAGCGCGGATGGATGGACATTCATCAGAAACCTCTATCCTTAATATAGCCTCCCAAATTTACCATAATTGTCCTGCATTAGCCAAGTAAGTGCTTTACAACTAACCCGCATCAATACTACAATACCGCCCTACTCATCACCAGCTAATAGATGCGACAAAAACGCAGTCCAAAACGGGCAGTACATCTTCAAATTAAATGAGCGGATGGGTATGAGACGAACGAGGAAAAGTACTAAATTTACGATAAATACACCATAAACTACGAAGAAAGATACATGCAAATATTTAACACCACGGTTGATATCCTCTGACTCATCATCCAGAACGCGCTCCAAGTCACAATGAGGTGTATTACACCTCATCTTGTACTCAACTATAATCCTAGCACTCCGTCAAAAGCTATCCTAATAAAAGCGTCCATAAGTCGGAAAGACGCGTTCATCTCGAGAAAAATCAAATGATTAGTGTGAACAGACAGGTGTCATGAATGAACACCAGGAAGACAGTGTAGGTATGTCTTTAATTCAAGCTCGTATCTGGGTTTCAGACCAACGACTCCGAGCATACGGTCGATTAAATACTAACGGATTAAAAAAATAATAAAGCCACTGATTCCATATGAGGAAAACCACTCATGCACACGTGCCAGCTTTTAAAGGCGTTCAATGTAATCAGAGTGAAAAGCGAGCAGCAGGAGGCTTGTATGCATGCATAAAATAACAACCGTTTCATAACAATGCACTGACATCCGTCATGAATGCGATATGACTCCGCCTACTGGTAACCGCTATGAGCATTCCCTCCTGATATGTCTCCTTGGATGTGTCAATTAACGCACTGAGAGGACGTTTGTTTCCGAAAGTCACTCAACCGCCGAGTGAATTTCTCACTAACCCCGAATTAAATGGAGGAACTGATTTCAAAATACCTAGTACTATCATACGTCAGACACTTTGTCCTGCAGTATCGCAGATTGTAGCGGCGGCGTATGTTTAATCATTTTTGCTCAAGGGTGTGGTGGCATTAACACAGCCTACGGCAACCCAATTCTACTTTTACTCCCCCAAAATAATCTTGATATTTGCTCAGTTTCTATGCTAAGAAAAGGTATTATTTCATCCAATTCAATTTTCAGCACTGTGACTTTTGATACTTCGGCGTTATCTTTTTTGACTTGTTACTGTTATTTTATATTCCTAATTTAATTAATAGATATTGTTAATTATTTATTCTATATTTTTGGACTTGTTATCATTGGGATGGTGAAGACTGAGATGGGATGTGTCGCGGACTCCCCTAAATTCATTATTTTGTATCGCAAATAAGATAAAGAAATCGCTGCATAGAGGATTGTAGAAGTCATTGAAAGTGGTCCGACGCTACAGTACACTATAAAAAAGATAGCGAAAATTAATATTCACACGTCCCTAGCTATAGCATTTGAAATATCCGTAAGACATCCATCCGCTTTTTTCCTGGAATATATTCCCCTTGTTTCATAGTACCTCCATCACATTTTCCGCTGATTCGTACATGCGTAATATCAACTCGCCCACTCGAACCGTACTTCAGACTCTCTGGTCGAATAAGCCACAACATCCGGACAATTATGTATCTCCTAAATGAAGTTTTTCTACTGCTCACCGTTTATTTGGAAGAGACAATAATCGTCGAAAAGCGTTTGTGAATCTTGATATTTCAAATAAATGGCGTACAGTACAAACACTTATTTTATTTCAACAATTTTGAAAACTGTGACCTCGCAGAATATGAACAAATTTCGTTACTTCTTTAATAAACCAATTTCCGCATAAATGGGGACTATGCCAACCAATTCCAATGATACATATTGAATAAAGAGGCGTTGAGAAACTTCTATCTCGAAAGTAAGAAAAATTTAAAATAATAATAATTGAATTATGGCGTTGTTAACCGTAGCATAAACAGAATGAGTTTCTTGGACTCCCTTTTTAAGATTCCACATCAACAACAAAACGGTACGACCTTAAAGATTTAAAAAAAAAAACGAATTAAATATAACAGAAGCGAATTGAGTGAGCTATGGTATCATTACTATCAGCAAAAAGGATTCATTCCTTAGAGTAATCTACCGGTTAGAGGTAGGTTATGATGAAAGCCAGAGAATATCCAACGGACTCTTACACCTGCCGTGCCCTATCTACATCTAATATTTCTTTCTTCATCTCAACCTAAGTATTACCTTTCTTCATCCCGTCCGTAAAACCTAATCTCTTTCGTCCCCTTCCCCGCTTACCCAACATCCTTCCCTCTATCAAGGCCTTCAGCAAACCATCGCCCCTCATTACCCTTTCCAGCCACCTACCCTACCTTCCCCTGATCTCATCAAGTTTCCTCTCCTTACCCACGATGTCTAGGACTTCCTCAATCGTCTTCCTTTCCGTCCAACGTACCTTCTCCATTCTCCTCGACACCCACATCTCGAAATCCTTCAGCCTATTTTCGTCTTCCTTTCTCAAGGTCCAAGTTTCTGTCCCATACAACGCCACATTCCATACCAAGCTCTTCACCAGCCTCTTTTTTACATCCTTACTTAGGTCCCCATCATCAGCTACCTTCTTTATTGAACGCTTCCTTCGATAGCGCTTTTCTCATCCTAATGTCTTTGCTACTATGTCCTGTTTCTTCTGGCGTACTACCCAAATAATTAAATTCTTCGACTTTCTCCAGTTTGTGACTTCCTACTCCTATCACGAGCCTCGCTTTCATTGTCTTAAAGAATCACATTATATTTGTATTCTTATTATTAATCTTCATCCCGTATTTCTCACACTGCTTTTCCAGTGCATCTACTAAAGTTTGCAATCCTTTTGATGACCGACTCACCAACGCCTGGTCGTCTGCGAATCTAACCGACTTTATCCGCTGGCCTCCTACTGTCATTCCTACATCTAGCTCATCCCATGTCTCTCTTACCATTTCCTCAACATAGATGTTAACAAGCAAAGGCGACAACGGGCACCCTTGCCGCACCCCACGACCTATAACTGCCCACACTGATTCACCCTCAGCTACCCTCACCTGAGCCCTCTGCCCCATATTTAAGTTTCGGATGAGTCTCCTATCACGCCAATCTATTCCTATTTTCCCCAGTATCTGCATTATTTTCTCCCAGTTTACTCTGTCAAACGCCTTTTCGAAATCCACAAAGCAAGTGAAAACATCCTGATTATACTCTATGTTTCTTTCTCTAAGTGTCCTCATTACCGCAATCGCGTCCCTTGTAGCCCTCCCTTTCCTGAACCCAAATTGGTCATCGCCTAAATAGTAGATATATTATAGTTTGCTCTGCTCTCCAACCTACAATTTATTATTCTAAGTACAACTTTTGACGCGTGCGAAATTAAACTGATTGTTCTATACTTCTAGCATTCTGACGCTTTCTTCTTCTCGGGGTTGGTATTAATAATGTTTATACCAAATCCTCTAGCCATACTCCTTCCTCATTGATCCTGCCAACAAGTTCGAAAAATGATTCTCTCCCCTTACTACCTAGATTCTTTAGTACATCCACAGGTAAGTTATCGGTTCCCACGGCTTTTCTAACCGTCATCTCTCTTAATGCCCTCTCTATTTCACTGTCAAGTAACTCTGGTACTAGGTTATCCTTATCTATAGTTCCTTCATCCTCTAGATCTAGGCTAAGGGGTCTATTTTCGCTGTCATATAGCTCCTCTACGTATTCTTTCCACCTTTCCTGGATATCTTCCTGTTCGATTAATATCTTCTCTGTTCTGTTCTTAACCTTCGGTATCGTTTGCCCTCTCTTATCACCCCATAACATTTTCACCTTGGCGTACAATGCGCCCACTTCTCCCTCCCCCTGCAGCTTTTCCATTTCCTCGCATTGTCCCTTCCACCAGTTTTCTTTTGCCCGATTGGTCACTCAGCGGAGTTTATTATTCAATTCCTTGTACTTCCTCTTGCCTACGTTGGTGTTGACGTTTTCCATATTCTTCTCTCCTCTATTTTCTTTATCATTTCTTCCGAAACCCACTTCTTCTTATTCCTCATATTTTCCACTGTTTCTATTGTTTTCTCTGCCGCTCCTGAGATGTCTGTTTTTATAATCTCCCAACTTCAGTCTATTGCTCCCATCCGCTTTGCTTCACTTATGTTCTTTTCTACCAGCTCTTGGCATTCCCACCATTTCAACCCTTTCAATGTTTCAAGGTTCCACCTCCTTAACTTCCTACCTTTACAAAGCCTTTTGAATCTAACTTCATAACTTCATCATCACCAAGTTATGATCTGAGTCCGCATACGCCCCTGGATAGCTACGCGAGTTCTACACTGTTCCTAAATCTCTGCCTTACCATATATACAATTTGGTATCTCCCGGTATCACCCGGCATTTTCCATGTGTACCTACTCCTGGGGTGATGTTTAAACCAAGTGTTTGTCACTAATAATTTATTTCTTCTACAAAACTCCACTGCCTTTTCATCGCCACCATTTCTTCTTCCTAGCCAAAACCCTCCCACTACTTATCTGTCCCTCCCTTCCCCCACCACTGCATTCCAGTCACCCATCACTATCAGGTTTTTCTTTCCCGGCACTTCTCTAATTATTTCTTTTACTGGCTCGTACAACTACCTCTTCCACCTCTTCCTCCCTATGGTTGCTTAGAGACATGTATACTTGGACCAGAACGAAATTCGCCGGGCGTGCTTTTATTTCTACCACTAGTATCCTATCACTCAATGTTTACCACCCTCCATTTACCAATTTTGTGTTCAGTACCATACCTACCACACGTTGACTCTCATCTCCCCCACTATAGATTACCCTGTAGCTATCACTCCAGTATTCCACGCTAGCTTTCCATCTCCCCTCGCACAATCCCATCTATTTTTCCTTTTTCCATTTCCTGTTTAATATTTTCAAGCTTCCCGGCCCTCATCGTGGTCCTTACGTTCCAAGTTCCTATTTTTACCGCTGTTTTCCTCCTCCTCTTCTCTTTTTCTTCTTCTTCTCCCTCCTATCCCTAGTTTCCGCCGATGATGATGCTGTGCAAGGATTTCATTTGATGACGACCGCGGAGGCCTTGCATCCCACGTTACCGGGCACGACACCCGCCCTAGTGGGCAACGTCCCGTAGTTGCCAGGAATCAATTCTCTGTGAATGACTTTCGTATTCTAGGAAGTGATAGTTGAGAGGTATTCCCACGCCACTCAGCCGTATTTTTAACGTGACACCATCACGGAACTACCTTTCGTCTGGCTCCTACCCTTCGACCTATCTGGCATGGGTGGCCCTACCAGGAGCAATAGTACTTGCTTCTGCCAGTCCAGTTCTAGGGATCATTGGAATACACAAGCCCTTCCACCACGTCAATGTCGCAGTTCAAGGAAGAGCAAAAAAGGTTTGATGGATTGAAAAAAAAATCGTTTCAAAGCATATCATACAGTCGCCATAATTTGCGGCCAAATATGGCGGGAAGGTTTTAAATAAAAAATAATTCTTTTTCCACTTACCTTGTATTCCAGGAGTTTCATGTCTACGGGGGCAGGGGCTCGTGTCTCCTCGTTGGGGCCCGAGTTGAGCGGTGCCGGCGCGGGGCCCCGGCGGCAGGGGCGGCGAGATCGCAGAGGGACAGCGGAGGCTGAGTTCGGAGGGGGGGCGCAACAGGAAGATGAATAGGTCGAGAATGAAATCGTCCTTGGGTCGACTGTCGTACATTCGTTGATCTGAGGGGAAGAAAAGCGTATGATTGTGTTGGTTGAACAAATATATAATACCCTTCATTAATATATACAATAATACTCTTCATTACATTATAGTGTCAGGCGACAGATTTTAGAAATGGGTGACAGATAACATAATCACAAAATATAATTTGTAATTTACTTATATAAAAACCATTGTAATATGTACCATGATAGTGTCAAATGGTTGCCGAATGGCGAATTATTAAGTAAACTTAGAGCTTACAAAGTATTTTAGTCATATATTTTTAGTCGTATATTACTCTTCGTTTATAGATTGTGATATACTTATAATGGAATTTTTCGATTTTTTTTTATTCTAATAAATCATAATAAAACAAAAGTAATGAGATTCTCAAGTACCAAGAAAGCGAGAAGGGTCATAAAAGTAGGATGGTACAAACGTGAGGAAGTGGAGCATTTTAATTACTTGAGTAGTACGTTAGAAGATGGGCACAGCAGGAAAGACATTCGGAGGAGAACAGTGCTATCGAAGGAATCGTTCAATAATAGAAGGGAGCTGATGGTGGGGATCTAGAGTTAGAATATGAAGAAGAGGCTGGTGAGGAGTTTATTGTACGCGGCAGAAACGTAGACTCTGAGAAAAAAAGAGAATACATTGCAGGCGTCCGAGATGGAGGTTTGGGTGGAGAAGGTGCGGTGGACGGGAAGGAAGACAAACGAGGAAATACTTGATATGGCGGGTGAGGAAAGAAAGCATTTTTTAGATAATGAAGAGGCGAAGTAGGGGGCACGAGGAGGTAATGAGGGGCGAAGGATTTCTTAAGGCAGTGATGGAGGGGAGAATGTTGGGTAAATGGGGATGGGCAAGAAAGTGAAAGGGTTTCATTAATGGAATAATAAGAGGTAAGAGGCATGGTGTCATGAACAAAAAAATTGTGTAGGTAGATAACCCTGGCACATGTAAAAATCTATTAGGATTTTTGCTCACTTCCATTAAACCTACCTCAGCTGGTATAGGCCAGTCGCTGTAAAGAAAATTAATCGTTTTCATTAACTATTGTTTAACAGAAATTTTATGTTTGCAAGTGGTAGGGGGGACTTAGTTGATAATAAATACATACCGGGGTACGTTGAGTTCAGTTCTATTTTTATAAACAACGGTCAAAGTCGCAACATTCAGTTTTCTGCTCATCTAATTTTCCAGTTGCGTTTTGGAGTAATTCTGGTAGGTGGAAGCTGTAGGTATTAAAAAAACCTTTAATTTTTTTATAAGTCAAAATTGATAAATAATTGAACGAAATATAGTTTAAAACCCTCTGTTTTGCAGTGTTTTATAACTGTTAATAACTTTTACTATAACGACTCTATGTGTCTTATAATATTTATCTTTAAATTGTAACCAATGTGGGTCTTTATAAGTGTGCTAAAGTTAGCTAGATCAGTTTAATAGTTTTGGAATAGTGTTAATTATTTATCCGGGAGGGAAAAAGTTTAAACAATTCCTCTTTCCCAGGTGACGTTGCCATAAACATTTTACAAAGTGACATGGATTCTTGAAGGGTAGAACTACAAGGCAAGTAAAAGAAAACTATCCATTTATTCCTCAATTATTGCTGAAAATACCGCTTAAAGGAGGGGCGTTTTTTTGCTTATAAACAAATAGAATAACTTTTTTGTTTTTTGCATTACACCCTAAACATTAGGTGCACTGGAAAGCTGGTAAAAAACACGAATAAAAAAAAAGAAACCTCTATGATTAATAAGAACGGAGATAGCATTTTTAAAAATCATAACTCCATTATTTGTAAACGTTAAGAGCCAAATTCTTCACAGATTTTAAAACAAAACCTATATTTTTATATGCAAATGTTCAGTACATAATTTTTATTATGAACGAGGCATACGAGCCCTGCAAAGTGAAGATACTCGTGCTGCGGCCATATTGAGGCATGGTGGGGAAAGCAGCTCGAGCTTCAAGCAAACTTCGGAAAACGGAACTTCAAATTCGAACGCGCAGTAAAATTTGGCAATATCTCGGCTTCTGAGCAACATAGAACCTTCATTTTTCGTAACTGACGTATCTCGACGAAATATTATCGATTGGACTATTTTCATTGCTCTGAAAAGTCAGAAAATGCCGGCAAAAGCAACATTTTTTATTTCCCAAAATTTTAACTAATAATAAAATCGAAACTTTTACATTTACAGTTTAAAAAAAACGCCCCTAACTTAAATGGTATTTTTTTTAGCAATAATTAGGAATAAATGGATGGTTTGTTTACTTTCCTTATAGTTCTACCCTTCAAGAATCCATGTCACTTTGTAAAATGTCTATGGCAAAGTCACCTGGGAAAGAGGAATTGTTTAAAATTTTGCCCTCCCGGATAAATAATTAATATTATTCCAAAACTATTAAACCGATCTGGCTGAACTTTATAACACTTATGAAGACCCACAATGGTTACAGTTTAAAGTTACATATTACAAGACACAGGGTCGTTATTGTAAAAGTTATTAACAATTATAAAACACCGCAAAAAAAGAGTTTTTGACTATATTTCGTCAAAATGTTTATCGATTTTGACTTATAAAAAAATTAAAGGTTTTTTTAATACCTACAGATCCCATTTACCAGCTTTTCTCCAAAACGCAACTGGAAAATTAGATGAGCAGAAAACTGAATGTTGCAACTTTGACCGTTGTTTATAAAAAATAGGACTGAACTCATCGTACCCCGGTATGTATTTACTATCAACTAAGTCCCCCCTACCACTTGCAAACATAAAATTTCTGTTAAACAATAGTTTGCCTTTTTTTACACAGACTGGCCTAGTAGGTTACCGTAATGAAAATAATATTGAAACTACTCAGCCTTTTCATTTAAAGCGAGCCCAAATATGGAAAAAATAAATAAAGTGTTTTTGTTCTACAATTTTAAACTACGACTTAGCGAGGTTAAATTGGGCTTAAATAAACAAATATACTGAGCCATGACCAAAATTTGAAAGAAAAATTGAATTTTACTCCTAATGGAGAGCAGAATGAGTGATTAGGTCACACCCAGAAATTTTCCATGTCACACTCGGAACTTGTTAAAAAATTCATAACTAGAAAAATAATGCTTTTAGATACTTCTCCATTAGTTTATACTGAAGAAAAATCACTCCCATCTTACTGATATCAATATCAATATTTAATGTTCAAGCTATTCACAGAATTTTGCAGGTTAAAGTAGTCTTAATATTGAGTGACATTTGTGTGAGTCACACCCGGAACCACAGTTTAATTCCAATTAAAAGAGTGCTAGTTAATTTTTCAATTGTAATTTAAGTTGTAAAATTACCTTTTGTTTGGCTAACTAAACGTGTACTCCAGTATATATTCGTTGAAGTATTTGATGTGGAAATTTAAAATTAAACGCTCATAAGTTACACCCCAAACCAATGGAATGGCTGCACTATACAACTCATACATTATTGGGAATTGTTGGCTTAATCCCTAAGTATACGGATTTTTAGTTTATATGTGATGAATCTGAAAAACTGTTCGAGTGAGAAACAAAATTTTATGTAACGTCTGGAAATTAATTTTGTTTTCTTTGTCAGGATTTTTAAAATAATTTTTGCCCGTTAGCATGACTGAACTCTGTGTAATGGTTACCGTGATCTTTGAGTTACATTCCTTTCCGTATAATTAAAGTAATAGTTAAACACCGTATTGAATGTGAAATCTCCTCACATATACGTTACTTAGCAGTATATTTTGTCACATAGCGAATAAGATTGATAGTGTGTTTAACAGCTATTGAATGCCTGTAAAGAAGCCACCCCCTGCCACACACCCATGAGTTAGCTTGCAGGGTATCGAATAGATGTAGATTGCGTATCCTATATATTACAGGGGCTCCTGGAGAACTTATTCCAAAGCAACAGACAAAATGGGATTGAAATTTAATGCGTCAAAGACCAAGCTATTAAGAGATTTGACTAGGAGAATGGAAACTATAATTGTATAATTTTAGTGAAGGTTAAAATAATTTAAAAATGATTGATTTCGCATCTGCTCTTCCTTCTTTTTGAAATCACTTCAAAGATGCGATCTGTTGTCTCCACTGTCTCACTTGCTTTCTAAATTTATTTTCTAAGATTATTATTAAATTCCCAGTACATTCTCTTGCCTAGTTCTGTAGTTACGCTCTTCCATTTCCTTTTATCTTGCATCTCCCCTATCATCCTCTTCGTGCACTACGGATTTATACTTTTAGTCGCACTTACACTTAGGAAACGAAATAAAAATATAAAATGCCGATTCAAAAGAAATAAATAGGTACTAGGTCTCTGAACACAAGCCGTACTTTGTCATATTTCGAACAATATGCATTTCAAGATTAAATGTCATACGATTCTTTCCAGTATATAATGCGTCTGCTTACCACGCCAGAAACGTAATTCGTATGGTGGACATGATGCTATGACGCTAAATCCTTCGTAATACTGAACGTTCGTATGTAACCCGGGAGCGTGATTTCGGAAGGATGTTGAAAAGATGTCAAAAATATGATTACTACACTGTACCTCGGTATGCTAATGCATACTCAAACACGCCTGGAAAGTATCTAATTACGATTCCAAAGGAGGTGAAAATACGTCTTCGTGGATAAAAACAATGAGGCGCATATTCTATCCGCGAAGGCAAACTTGTGTGTCTCTGAGGACCACTTGATCGTAAGGTACCAAATAGTGAAGTACACGTAACAGATATATTAGACATATTCAAGCAATGTGAACAATGAAAAATAATATCTCTTAATCTCCAAAAAAAAAACCTCGTTGACTTCGTTTACATTCGCGTCATAAAACACGAGGAGAGTAAATTTGCAAAATAAAAAGAAAACACTTTCAAAATAGCATAACTGATGGTAGCATTATTATTATCATTCATCTTATCCACCTATCAAAAGCAATACATACCAACTAGAGCATGAAATTTTTCCGTCTGCAGTGGTAAGATTTTTAGGAGCCCCAAAATTGATTATTAAACTTAGAATAATTCATTGACCTCCAACTTGCTCCTCTGCAATTTAAATCGCTCGAGGGTTCATCAAAGCGATATAGACAGGGCCAGTGTCGACTGAATTTGGTGTAAATGGCGCAACAGATAAAGCCAGAACCACGTCACTGAGTGTTAAAAAAACATTTGGCCGGTGAAAGAAAATGAAACTTTCCATTTTGCGCCCAATGCATGAGGATCATAAGTTAAAAGAAAACATTTACCCGAAGTTCAAAACAAGAGCGTGGACATTCACAAAAAGGTCACTTTTCAAAATTATTCAATACAGAGGCTTCTGAAATAATTACTATTCGTTATTAGACACAGAATGGCGTCAAAAAATTATTCAAATCAAATTACCTGACTATTTTTGGCAAGGAAACGTCTTCCGCTATCGGATTCCTATTCGGAGGTTCCTGATTCGCTCGAGAGGATACCGATCAAACTTTAATGGCGAAGGTACAACCAATTAACTGAAACTCAAGGCACGAATAGGGACCCGTGATTCAAATGAGCATCTTATTCTACAGCAAAATAAATAGGGATGAACTTCTTCGAATTAAATTCGAAATAAATCACTCATCGTAAAAAAATCATGATTTGAGCTAAGGAAAGAATACAGGTTAACCTTCAAATTTTGGTAGGTGGGCCTTAACGATGGAAGTTGGAAATAGATAGGTGTGTATTTTTCGCGCTTCAATCGGCACGTTTAACTGAATGCCTTGTCCTGGGAAAAACACAACATTCCGAGACGGTATTTGAATCCACATCATTTGGATGACAGGCTGTCGCAAAACCTTATTTATTGCGCCCGAGAAGGTAATAAAAATATAAATTAATATAAATAATAATAATTCTAATAATATATATATATAATACAATTACATTCATTCCTCCATATTATATATATATATATATATATATATATATATATATATATATATATATATATATATATATATATATATGCATAAATAAAACAGTGATAAACTAAACAAACACAGAAACACGCAAAAAGGACACTCACAAAAGAAAACTTGTACGTTTCGGCGTCAGGACGCCGCGCCATCGTCAGCGGTAGAGGAATCTGAATGTGATTCCTCTACCGCTGACGATGGCGTCCTGACGCCGAAACGTACAAGTTTTCTTTTGTGAGTGTCCTTTTTGCGTGTTTCTGTGTTTGTTTAGTGTATCACTGTTTTATTTATGCATGTGCATCGTCGCCGAGAGCGATTTTCTACCAAGACATTATATATATATATATATATATATATATATATATATATATATATATATATATATATATATATATATATATATATATATACAATTACATTAATTCCTCCATATAATAATAATATATATAAAATACAATTACATTCCTTTCATTTTTAGCATAATGATTAGATTTTACAGTTCAGTCTTAACAAATACACAAATTAAGGTTAAATCATATATATTTATGGAACATTTCCACAACTATACAAATTAAAAGTACCAAAATGATTAAACGATACTCGAACTAGCCACATCCGTTTGGTGAGGTCCGAAATTGTCATCGAGCTTGAAGGAAAAACATGAATCGATTACTTTTTCACAAGTATATTGGAACATTGTAGCACCGAATAATGGAAAATGACGTCCACATCTCTTCGACGTGAAATAAGCCATGTGTTGGTGAAACGAGTCTAAGAAAAAGTATAGATTCCGAAAGTCATTTTTCGGACGTTCACACGGAAATAAAGGCAGAGGTATTTTGAATTATTCTCCATAAAATAAGGTATTTTGGAATAACTCACCAGAGGGCCAAAAATCTACATCCGGAAGGCGGAAGATACCTCCTCGGCAGGGGTTCAGAAATATTCTAAAATTCCAAAGAATGTTTTCAAGCAAATTTTCGTTTCGATACAGCGGGTTACATTTACAATTTAAATGCCCGAGTCGATGGAAATGTAAATGAAGGGAACGTGAAAAGAATGACGTATTCCAGTCCAAGAAGAAAGTCTGGAGAGGAAAAATCGTTCGGCAAACGAAAAATTTAACCTTTCAATGCGCAGACAAATGTACATACAAACACTCAACAGTCTTATATTACTCTATCGCCTTCCTAGTGTGCAAGATAGAAGTGGTATTTTTCTCTCAGAGACTTCAAAAAACACCATTTATGATTGTATTTATAAAACATTTTGCCCAAAGAACTAAGCATATGTGTAAATCATTAAACTCTGGTGGGTAATGTTTGTGGATTTACAGCCTCAGAAACGACTCACAAAAACGGACGTTGGATTCATGACCAAAGCTTGGGAATTCATCGCGAAAAAAAATAATTTCACCTGACATGAATTCGAATCTCGAATTTCAAAGGGCTTATTAATAATGTATTTGAATCTTGGTAAAGCCAAATGATAATTTGATAGCTATTTACCACAAAATGGTGCTAAAAATGAAAAAAATTGCAACCTCAACCAGTATGCAGTATCTACTATCATAGAGTACTCTATGCTACTATACAAAAAGTTACGCGGGCGTACGTATTAGTCAGTTACTAGACGTAGTGATTCAGATGTGCGCCAATAGATGGCCAGCGAGCTCCCATTTACGTTCTCCATTAACAGACACATGGCGTGGGCGGATGCATTTTAAAAAATAAACTAAGCGAAACTGCTAAGTAACAGCTTTGCCTGCTTCACCAAAAATATTGTTTTCAAAGAAATCTCTGATATTTATATTCTATATATTGTTGACCATAATTACATGCAAAGCTTTCATTTCAAAATAAAAAACACACGTCAATTTATATTTAATTATCTATTTATTCATTTCTTTTCGGCTAATTCGCCAATATTTTAGCCTGTTTCAGCAGGCTTTTCAATTAATGCATTCATAAAGTATAGCTTTAAAAGAAATTCATTCTCCGAGGAGATGTTTTATTTTTCTAAATGTACGTCTTCGTCTGCGTAAGTGTATTATTCACCACATTCACCCCATGACTTTCTCGGTCTACCTCTTCCTTCCTCGGTCACACCTATCATTCTGCTATCATGTGACTGTTTTGTTATTCAACTCTCATCCTTTCTCTCAACATGGCCATACAAACGATGGACACTCTGTTCATCGTTGTCCACTACTGGAGCATCCAACAACTGTTCTTTCATGACTCAATCTTTCCTAAACCCTATCCATCTTTTTCCGATTATCCTACTTTTGCTGCAAACACTTCTCAGATACCCCATTAATACCGCATTTATCCCACTATTATGATGATACCGACATACCCAGGTTTCTGCCATATGAGATTAATTCATGCAGAGAACAAAATCAGGATAGACATTTTTGGGTGGGATTATGCAATAGTGGTGATGGTAAGTGTGTGCCAATTTTCCCTCCTCGAAACTCGAAAATCCTCGGAGACTCGCGGTCTCGTAAAGTGCCAGAGGGCGATGAGATAAGTACCGCGATCTGCTCTGGTCAACGCGAACGCTCGGGTCATCGCGATTCCTGCAAGCACCCAGCTTTTATTCGATCCGCGCTGGTGCTGACATCTTTTTCCACTTTCAAGTCGACCTGTGAACATTCCCACCAATCCAAAGTGTGATAGCACCTCCCCTACTCTCCCCACTCCTCCACTGGTCAGCTGATACCCCTTCTGCGCTGACAAAGTGTAAAGTGAACAGACTAGCTCTCTTTGAACCTGACCGCGGCCGTAGAAGGACGTATCTGCTTGGTGCCACTTGTGACTTGTGATCGTCTTGTATAGACCAAGTTAACGGTATTTAGCCAACGGGCTTGTTTTATATTGTAATAACTGTGGTTATATAAATGCTGTTTCTGGAAGTTAATCAAACTGGCTAAGGTTGTTCTCATTTTTCTCTCGTTTCCGCCCACCAATCGCAGTCAATTCGATCGCGACGTCAAGTTTCAGTGGCTTGCGTTGCAAGCGCAGATTGTGATTTTTAGCAATTGTGATAAATGTGACTATCTTACAGAATGTCTGCTTACCCCTATTTAGGACTCAAATACAACTTGAGCCTATGTTTGGTTGCATTCATGCAACGCACTTCCATTCCACACTTCATTGGTCATACTGCTCGGTTTGTATTTTCACTAGCAGGACAAATTTTCATGAAACATCAGACACAGGATGCAAACTCAAGTCGCATATTACCAAACTATGGTTGAGTCCGTCACACAACACTTCTGCTATCAAGTACTGGAATTCGTGTGTGAACCCAAGACGATACTACGGGAATGATATGAGCTAACACGACCTCATACAGAGTAAAACATAGGGACCATTATCTTTAGCATTGGAATTAATTGCCTCAATACATGTTTTCTGATATATTTCTTCCTTTTTGAAAATTATTTCTTTCATTACAATATGTTTCCACCAATATGCCACAAAACGCTTAAGTAATTCATGATTTATAAATGCTAAAATGCTAAACCGAGAATTCAAAATGCTAAAACATTAATTTATTAACGCTAAAATCATCATATCTAATGATAAGTTATTATTAAGTTCATAAGTAGCAAGTGCAGCCTTTGTGCTTTCCATTTATTTATTTTTTACTTCCGTAGAAGGTAGAATAAACCTACAGGATCTTGTACAAATAGGGCGTAAAATAACATTTTTCCGCGTCATAAAGATGTACATTTGCCTATATCTTATAAGTAAATTTTTTTCTTTGATTTTAGTCAAACAAATGTCACAAAGGTGAGAACTACCCGCATGAAAAATTTCATTGAAATCTGATATGGCGTGGCAAACGACCATTTGTTGATTAAAAATGGATTGACCCTACACACAAGTAGGTACAATGAAAACATAAGACACGGTTTCGGGTGTATCTTTGTGGAAGTCCTTCATACGAAGAAAGATTGACGAAGTTTCAACACAGCTTTTTCCGCATGTAATTTTATTTTTCACGACCATTGTTCCGTTACAGAGTAACATCATCAGGTGGCAAGGGAAAATCGTACAGCGCCAACATAATGATATTACTCTGAAACGAAACTATGGTCGTGAAAAATAAAATTACATGTGGAAAAAGCTGCGTCGAAACTTCGTAAAACTTTCTTAGTACAAGTACAAAGTCTAACCTGCCAAGCGACATTCCGTCTCGTCTCCACTTGTAACGACAGTAGATAATTTTGTAACTCTCGGTGTTGTTTCGTCTGCAGATGCACGAGCATTGCAGAAGATCCACGATATCGCACAGTCTTCCTACATTCTCCACGTTATTCCCTCTCGCTTTCCCAGACCCCCTCCACTCATCCTAACGAGGAAGTTGTTCATCAGCCGCGGACTGCTCTCGGTCGCGCGCGTGGGAGATCCAAGGGAAGGAAAGACGCCCGGGCTTTCCTTGAATCCCCCAGCGTCCTTAAAAGACCTCAGACCCGCGTCTCCTTTCCTCCTTACCATACGCACGAAACACGCCCACGCAGGTGAACCGGGCACGGCGATGAGCCCTCCACATGGCGAGCGCAACTGAAGAGGAAGAAAAACACAATCCTACATAAAGGATTTGACGATAACTACATAAACGATACAGAGTGGAAACGATACATAAACCGCATGCAAAACTCAAAAATTTCTTGGTCACCTGTAAGGACAACCTTGGCCTGAAAAATACGGGGGTATACCGCATATCATGCGAGTGTGGTAGGGCGTATATTGGCGAGACAGGAAAGACCATCGAGAAAAGAATAAAAGAGCATGAAAGAAGTACATATTAGGCTTTTCCAACCGGAAAAGTCTGCATTAGCAGAGCATAGCCTTGACAATGGTCATCGTGTCGATTTCCCAAATTCCAATCTGCTTTCCCGGGCGTCCAAATATTGGGAAAGAATAACGGAAGAAGTCATATTGATACAGGTGGAACAAAATAACATCAATAGAGACAACGGCCAGGGAGTCCAGCTAAAAAGGAAACATAAAGGCAACGTACACGAAGCCAGTAAAACAAAGTGGAAGTGGAAGAAATTGACGAAATTTAAAGAACTCGTAACGGCCCCCACAACAATGGAGCATCTGCGGCTATATATAACCGCCAGTATCCTCGCTCGACTCATTATCCTGATGATGATGGCAGAGTCAACCATCGAAACGTTGATCAATTTAAATAATCTCACCCGTTGTGAAACCCGAGAAACCTTCTGGTACAATCCTACATATTTTTAAATTTCTAAAAACAATCGAAGCTATCTGAGCATGGGTATGACCGAATACTGGCATAGCATGTTTATCGAAGGGGATGACAGCGACGTGACATTAAAAATTAACGGGCACAGCATTTCAAACTCTCGAGAGCTTAATTACTTGGTTTCAGTGGTCCAATGGGATTGAGATCACATGCGATAACAGGATACCAATAAAAATCAATATATAAATATATATATATAAGGGCGTAATAAGACCTGTCTTATTGTACGCATCCGAATGTTGGGCCACCAAAGACAAATACGTCAGAACCATGCATGTAAACGAAATGATTTTGCTTCTATGCCTATTTTCTTCTAACTTACAACCCAAGCAATAAAATTGCTCTAGTTGCTCTGGTTCGTGCACTCCTACTTTTATGACCAGCCTCGATTTCTTAGTCCTGGATGATCTCATTACTTTTGTTTTCTTAAGATTTATCATCATTCCGTATTGACTGCACTGATTATTAAATGCATCTTATAAAGCTTGCTATTCCTTCTGTGATCCACTAGCCAATACCTGCTCGTCCGTGAATCTAACTGACTTTATCAGCTGTCGATCGCATCCCAAGTTGCTCTTTCCTTCTTGAACGCAAACAGGTCTTCGCCCTAGTAGCAATTTCCTCAATTCCCAAAACATTTATATATTATTCGTAGAACTTTGGTCTCGAGAAAAGTTAAACTAACTGCTCTGTACTCCTCATATTCTGAACCTACATCTTCGCTGATCTTACGAATAAGTTCGAAAAAATATCGTCTTCGTAATTACCTAATTTCTTCAGTAACTCCGAAGGTAGTTAATCTACTCCCACATCGATTTTTGCCCTCATCTCTCGTAGTGCCCTCTCTATATTACTGTCGAGTATCTCCGGCCCAAGGTTATCCTTATCTATTGTTCTCTCATCCTCTATATCTGGGTTCACCGGTATAATGCCGCTGTCATATAACTCTTCCACGTATTCACTCCACTTATCCTGGAAATCTTCTATTCCATCAACATCTTCCCTATTTTGTCCTTAAAATTTGGTATCGTTTGCCTTCTCTCATACCCCGATAAAATTTTCACTTAAGCGTAAGTATCACCCACTTGCCCTCTTTTCTGTAGCTTTTACATTTCCTCGCATTGTCCTTTCCACCAATTTTCCTTTGCCCGATTTGTTATTCGCAGAAATTATTATTTAATCCCTTATACTTTCTCTTGCGTAACTCGGTGTCAACATTACTTCGTCCACATCCCTGTCTCCTCTATTTTCCTAATAATTTCTTACGTGACCAAGTGCTTTTTTAACTTCCTCGAGCCCAATGATCCTATTGTTTCCTCTGCTGCTTTTTCTATGCCTGTTTTTATACCTTTCTTTTCCTTTGTATCTTCCGATTTCCTTTTCTTCACCCACATTCGTTTCTACTAGTTACTGGTATTCCCTTCTATTCGTCCCTTCCAATGTTACCACGTTCCACCTCTTCATCCTCCGACTATTACAAAGCCTTTTGAACCTAACACCACATTTGAACATGACTAGATTATGATCTGAGCCATCATCCGCCCCAGAATAGCTTCGCAAGTTTCTGGCACTACTTAATTTTCTGTAGTAGTTTCTCACTCTGTCTTACCATGATGTAATTAATTCGATACCTCCCAGTATTACCCGGTATTTTCCAATGTGTCTACGCCTGGGGTGATGTTTAAACCAAGTGTTTGATACTTCTAATTTATTTCTCCTACATAATTCAACTACCTTCCCATTGCGGTCAATTCTTGTTCCTAACCCATACACTCCCACTTCAAACCCATCTATCCCTTCCCCCACCAATGCATTCCAGTCGCCAATCACTAGCATGTTTGTCTTTCCCAGGACTTATCTCATTATCTCTTTTAGTCGCTCGTACACCCCATTAACCTCTTCCTCCCCATGGTTACTTGTAGGTATGTACACCTGGAACAATAATAATTTCGTCGGGCGTGCTTATATTTCTACCACTAGCATCCTAACGCTTAAATGTTTATCAATTTTTATCACACTCTTCCCCAATTTTTCATTCAGTACCATAGCTACTCCACGTTGACTCTCATCTCCACCACTGTAGACTACCCTGTAACTATCACTCCAATAGTCCACGCTATCCCTCCATCTCACCTCGCACAGCCCCAAAGCATCAATTTTCCCTTACTCCATTTACTGTTAATATTATCTAGCTTCCTGACCCTCATCATTGTCCTTACGTTCCAAGTTCGTATTTTTACCGCTGCTTTCCTCCACCCCTTTCTCTTTTTCTTCTAAAGTTCCCATTCTTTTTATCCTCTGATGAAATTGTTGTGCAAGGATTTCGTGTGATGAAGATCGCGGAGGCCTTGCCTCCCCCGCTGCCGGGCACGACACCCGCTCTATTGAGCGGCGTCCCGTATTTTCCAGGATTCCCTTTTCTATTAGCAACTTTCATATTCTGAGTAATTGATAGTTGGGAGGGACTCCCACCCTCGCTTCCCAGCGGTATTTTGAACGTGACACCATCACTTGAACTACCTTTCGTCTGGCTCCTACCCTTTGACCTATCTAGCATGGGTAGCCCTACCAGGAGCAATAGTGCTCATACCAGTCCAGCTCTAGCTATCATTGGAACGCACAAGCCCTTCCACCTCGTCAAGTTGTAGTCCAAGAAAAGAATTCCATCAATAATATATCGCGATACATGTGGAAATTCCAGTATTAGCAATTTCCTCTTATGAAAAACTTTGGACGGTAGAGGACAGATGAAACCTTATTCATAACCAAGGAGAATACATTCGTAGTATTCATGATGATAACTATAGAGCGTTCCACACTTAGCTGTCAGCATCGGCCTTGCCGAGTTGCCAAATCGGCAACTGTTGCCAAATTTACGCCTCGTGTGCTCACCTTTAAGCCCCGTAGGCAACTATTTCCAACTCCACGATATATTTAAGTAAGTAATAATGAGTAATACTATTTGCATATTGGAATAGACCTGGATATGCAGAAAGTATACTACATAGCACGATACTAATTTTCCAGCTGCTATTGACAACATTGCTCCCTCAGCCTCATGGAGATTTAATATATAGATAGAACCAAGGAGGCCATACTCCGCGTGAGAGTAATGGTAGAGATATCGATACATCAGAACAAGCCCGTTTGTGTCATTCGTGGACTTGGATAAAGCCTTCGACAACGTTGAGTGGAACAAGATTTTCGGGCTGTTGGAAAAACTCGGAATGAATTACAACGACATAAGAATAATCATCCAACTATACATGAAGTAAGTAGTCACAATGCAAATGAGAGACAGAAAGAAAATATAAGCTAAAATTCAAAAAAAGAGTAAGATAAGAATACAAACTCTCACCAGCACTTTTGAACATATCATTGTAGGAGGAAATAAAAGAAGCAAAATAAAGTGGATTGTACGGAATAAAGATGAACGGAGAAAACATAAACTTGCTCCGCTTTGCAGACGATATCGCAGTCATAGCAGGAAATCGTGATGACCTATAAAGATAACCAAGCAATGGACCAAGTTCTTCAAGAATATAGCATGAACATAAATAAGAATAATACAAAAATCCTAGTACGTAGAAGAGAGAAACTGAATGCAGAAGTCACGTTAAGAGGAGATAAATTAGAGCAAGTGTATTCCTTCACCTATCTCGGAAGCACCACCACGTGAGACCGAAAAAGTACAACGTACATAAAACGTAGAATAGCCCAAGCTAAAAGCTTTCATGATGAAAAGGCAACTACTTTGTTCAAAGGAAAAAGGAGTACGAATAAGGAGACAGTATGTAAAAACATTCATGTAGAGCGTTGCACTCTGTGGCTCGGAAGTATGGACCATTGGAAAAGCAGACCGGAAAATATTAGAAACTTTCGAAATCTGGTGTTGGAGGAGGATGCTGAAGATGAAATGGACGGATAAAATAAGAAATGAAGAAGTATTCAGAACAGTAGAAGAGAAAAAAAACCATATGGAATGCTATAGAGAAAAGAAGAACCAGATAGACTGGACAGGCCATGAGCACAATGGGTTTGCGAAGAATATAACTGAACGAAAAATATAACGAGGGAAATGTCCCCAGAGGAAGGCCAAGGGAAAAAATACATAGACCAAATGAAGAAGAAAGTACATAAGAAGAACTACCAGGGAGTAAAGGAAATAGCATTAGATAGGGAAGGACGGAGGGCTGCACTCAACCAATCTTAGAATTGAATGACCAATGATGAATACAGATAACTGGAAAATTTCATCAACATTGCCCTATCCTTGCGAGTCTAACATGCTTCTACCATATTCATTCATTTCTTCATAAAAGATCTCTTGTTCTTAATTAACACTCCAAATATTCCTCCTCTTAAGAGTCTCGGGAGTTTGATAAGGTATTCCTTCAAGACCACATATTTATCCAGAATGTCGACGGATTACTCCAAGGACAAGGTAAAACTTATTTTGAGAGAAGGATCTGAGGGAGAACGGGGAAGAGGATACGTCAAAGGAAAAGGACGGGAAGTGGAAAGCCTCCATTGACGTAATACTTGCTTAGAAATCAGGTTTATGGGTTCGGCAGATTCGGACGAGAACGAGGGTAGACTTTAACACATTCAGTCTTCTCTTTGGATAGAGACTAAATATATTACACTAACTGCGCAGCAGAGACCGTCTTAGATAAAAACAAGGCAAATGGTTTGTTAAGCCAGTATATAAAGATTCGTAGTCACGGCCACAGATAATCATTGATGTGATGGGTCTCATTAGTTTTTTAAGAAATCCTAAAAATTCCAATACTTGATAAAGATATTGTGTAGGGCAAAAAACTTATGGATTGAAATGGTAAACATAAGTCTTTGGACATATAAACTCAGGATCATACGAATGAGTTCTATAAATCACTTAAAATTACTATTACCATGGTATTTTTTCAGTAACTGAGTTAATACAGAACAAGAGCAATCAAAATCTTAGCTTCTGTTTGCGGATCCAACGTGATATGCATGATAACGGTAATTCCGGGACAATTGAAAAAAGTGCAAAAGCATGTAACAAGGGATTCCTTATTAACGATTTTCAAGTATCTTAAATAAAAATAAAAGGAAAACTAACATGGAGCATAAAGAAACTATTGCTTCATGGGAATCTTCACTTACGGTTTTTTAAGAGAACTATTTAAAATCGATCACTATCTCTCTAGTACCATTCGAATTTGAACATTCAAAGTATTTGAAGTAGGCTACTTCATGTAAAAATAAATCCCCTTAACCTACACAACTAGAGTCATTGGTTAATATTGTTGCTTTCATGAAATAAAAAAGTCCTACGGCTAATGCAAAGACCATTGTTAGAAACAACATAGCGAATGCATCGTCGAAAAATAATTGAATATTGAACTAGTCAGGATCTCAGCATAGTTTAACATCACTGAAGAAATTTCCCGATAGTCATTTCTTAGCCCTTCACCCTCTTGCACTCACTGCTAATACAATGTCTCGGACAGTTGAACGATCACCTATTTTGAGGAAATAGCGGACATTATTATCCATTTTGTGAGGGCCTACCAATTGCCAATCCTAATCGGCAGGGGTCCACCCGCGCGGCCAGCAAAATCCGAACCCTCTCCGCACCATATATGTTAAAGTTTTGCGTGCTATCACATAAAATAACTGGTAATTACTTTGAAATTAATTAATGTCACATAAAATTAATTTTACTATATTGAAGTTCACCAGCGTTGGATTCAGAGGAGTTTGTAAGTTATTACAATTTCATTTGAAACCAGAGTGACGCACTTCCCAGTAAAGAAGGTTCCGCTGCTACTGCGTGATTCAAAACAAATACTGGAATGCAAAACTTTTCGCTGGTATTTTTAAAAATAAACTGCTTTCACCGATCACATGCCTTAGCTGTTATAAAACAAAATAAAGACACGAAAAGTGCTGATTAATCGACGAGTTTATTTTTAATGAGGACTTATTCCAGCCATAAGAAACGACTTCAAGGCCATTTCTATTGAATTGACGCATTTTGACTTCCAGTAATTCAGCTATTTATTTATAATTCAAAGAATATTTTGGACAGACACTTGAATGTTGTAAACATTTTTAGGGGATTGGGTTTAAGTTCCTATATGAAATAATAAAGTATGGTAAAGACAGTGAAATCCTCCATAAATTACATTTTTATGCCCCACAAGGTAAATTTCATCATGAACAAAAATATGTTATGATACTTGGCATTGCTTTTATATCCTTTTAAATTTTTGTGTTTTTAATTTGAATATTTTTGCTTCGAAAATTATTGTCCTTGTGAATAAAGGTATTGTAAATTTTTTTTCCCTTGGTGTATTGGGAAAACATTAAAAATAAATTTAAAAACTCTTTTGAAGAATTAACTTCTTCTAGTCGGTTTCTCGCAGTAGTGGCATTAATATTCGATAGAAAAAGTTATTTTCCCCCATATATCACCCACTTAGCACTAAATGAATTCAAGTCCAATTTGCGAAAATGAAAGCATGGAAAGGTAACTGAACATGTTAAATGAAAGACTTTGTACTATTCCACAATATGAATATTGTGGAATAGTACAAAGTCTTTCATTTAACATGTTCAGTGCAACTAAATTCCACAAAGTATCGCCTGCCTCCATTGACATTATGGAAAGGTAAGGTTTTGCTGATCATGAGGATGGAAAAGGTGCAGTGTACGGAAAAGAAGATAAACGAGGAAGTGCTTGGTATGGTAGGTGAGGAGAGGAAACGTCTGGACCTGAGAGGAGGAGAGGTAGAGGAGGTAGTTGATGAAAGCCGTGCTCAATGGGAGGATGTTGGGGAAGTTGACGTGGGGATGGGGAGGAAAGAGAATAGATTTTATGGACGGGATGAAGAAGGGTAGGACGTACGCTGAGATGAAGAAATAAATATTATATGAAGACAGCACCCTGTAAGCCTGTGCGATTATTCGATCAATTGAAACGTCGATTCAATTATTTTTACAATTGATCAATTATTTCAGCACATCGATGTCGATTTCGGTTATTGACTCGATTGTCAATTTTTTTCAAGTGTAAATTGTTATTTAATTGCCAATTGTTAATCAATCCACAATTATTGTCCGGTAATCGATTAATTGACGAAGGGCAACCACCTACCCCTCCTTCCAGAAGTTAGCAAGAAGATATCTAGCTTTCCCGGCGCAGCACTGCGTCCGAGAGGTTGCTCAGTTTCGGTGGGAACATTGTCATCGGTACACGCCAGTGTCTGACGGATGAACACGCTGAGGATTTCATCGGCCTGTGAAACAACGATCTATTCCTTTAATAAATTAATAAAAGATAACTGATTGAATTATTTTGTTGTTTATCAAATTAGTTCTTTCATTCTTCTCATTTCCAAAGAAAGCCTTTGAAAAGCACGATCCAATAAAGTCCTGTCCATTAATTGGTTGATGTAATTTAATGAGCAATGACAATAAATTGACACCCATTTCGATTCCAATAAATTGGCATTTTTCAATTAATTGAACGACTTCAATTAATTTTCGTTTCTTCAATTCCCGACAGTTGAATCGACCACATTTCCAATTATTCTTGTAATTGATCGATATTGATTTTTTTCGATAATCGCAAAGGCCTAGGCCTCCCTGCACGTGCGCAAATCTGGAGAATTTTACACACTTCCATTTTAACCTGTCATAAGTGGTAAATTACCTTAATAATAATCAAACATCGGACACGTTTTTCAATAAGTAGCTATGGTTTTTTCAATGGTTATATTTTTCACCCAGAGCACTCTAGCGGTCAGGCGCTAACTATCAGCGCAACAGCGTGACAGGTATACTCTTTAATTGAATATCTGGCAGATTTAAGTGGGAAATTTCCTATTTATTTCTCAGGGGAAACTTAAAAAGGTAACTGTATAATCAATTCTGCATCCTGAAAAATTCTGGAACTAGATTGCAGCGCAATAATGCCCAATAATGCCTTGGCGTTTTCGCAGTGTACTTTCTCGGCCATCTTCCTTGTTTACTTACGGTTGCGATGGCGATGTCTCGTGTGGTCCCAGGCGTATTTTAAATGTACGCTGATAAACGTCTTACAACAAAAGGAATTATTACTGCATTTTTTCAGAAAAAAATAAAATATTTATGGCAAAAACATGCAATCTTTACGTTTTTCACGCATTTTTATTTTCCCATTTGCGCATGAAACAATTGGCGCTAGTAGTAATCCATAGGAGATATCGCAATTCCGTCAGACCCTTGGGTGAAACCACCTTAAAATCCATCCGAGAGCCGTAGAACAGAGAAAAGACGACCGTAACATGGAATTAGGGAACAGCGGAGGAGACGAGGTGAGGCTGATGCGGTCGGTCTGGAGTGAAATACGGCACGTGGCACGCGTCACGTCTCGCCAGCACACGAGCCGCCGCCGTTTCAAGCTCACGACGTGATGAGGCGAGGGAGGCACTGGGCCAAGGAAATGCGAATCCATGAAGGCAGCACGACACTCAAAACGTCGCACGCATTAATCCTTTCGGCGTAATGACTACCAAGGATCGCTTCGGGAGACTCGGCCCGTGGTTCACGCGAGCTGAACTTGGCCCGGCTTGTCTAGCATGAATCACAGGGGTAGATGATTCGAATGCCCATTCTATCGCGCCTCAGACTTCTTCAGAGCGATAAGCGGTCAGACATGAGGGCGAAGAAATAAATACGTTTGCGTTTAAAGACGGAAGATGATTCACGTACGAATGTTATGGCTGCGAACAACATTTTAAAGAGTTCACCTTCTTTCTACTTCAAGATATTCAATGATGTCTTTCTTCATCTCGACAAACCTACTACCTATCTAGGATGAATAGTTCTCGGGTTTCCAGCCGGGTAATGGTGTTAAACTGCACCGACGTTTCAATGGCGTAGTCTGCCATCGTCTTCAGGGTTAATGATTTTTGCCAGAGTTGTCATATATTTATAGTGTCACATTTTCATTAGGTTTTTCCTGATTCGTCAGTTTTTTTCCCCCGCCTTTCTTTTAGCATTCTCAGAGTAGGTTTCCAAGCACTGCTGAGTTGGAAACCTTTGTCTCGGTTCAAGGTTTTACTTTCCAGCCTAATCTTTACAGCTTCTTTCACAATGCGATCCCAATAGTCTTTTGTTTTGCAAATCACTTTGGTGTTGGCAAAGTCGATCCTATGGCCATTTTCCAGACTGTGTTCCGCCACCGCCGATTTTTCCGGATGGAAGAGTCTGATGCACCTTTCGTGTTCCTTCAGGCGTGTTTCTAAGGTGCGTCCAGTATCACCAATGCACACATTTCCGCATTCACAAGGGATGCTTATACTCCGGGTGTCTTCAACGGCAGGTTGTCTACTACCTATCTGTCAACCTCTCTTCATCCCGTATTGAGAGCATTTTAGCTACTTCTTGCATTTTCATAAACATTTACTAATTGATGGAAAAGGAACAAACTTTGCAAATTCCACTTGCAAGTTTTTTATTTACGACCCGGGTTTCGACAGTTTATGTCATCTACACCTGAAGTCGAAACCCGGGTCGTGAATAAAAAACTTACAAGTGAAAATCGCAAAGTTTGTTCCTTTTCCATCATGGAGAAATTTCACAAAGTAACCCCTGACAATGTTCATTTACTAACTGGTAAAATGCATGTGAGATTAAAGCTCGGAGTTATAACTCTGGTAAAATATATAGTATCTCATAAAATATACTCTTATCAATGACGCTCCATTCAACTAACGGAGGGTCTGATGAAGGTGTCATTAAAATCCCGCACTCTCACTTAACATAAAGTCAACGAAGAGGCTACGTCACGTTGCAGCTAACGTTAACCAGGCATGAAGTTATTGGTGGCGGCCGATACTTCGTGGGATTTAATTGAAGGAAAAGGATAAATTACTTTGCACAATTCCACTGGAGAAATTTGATTTATTGAGTCGACATGTTTCACTGCACTGCAGCATCATCAGTACTAATGATTCATTACAAGTTTATCATTCTACCGATTCGGGAAGATTTGGAAGGACATGAATGCATGTAGATACTTCTTATTGATCTTCCACAGGAGTCCTGATGATGCTGCAGTGCAGTGAAACATGTCGACTCAATAAATCAAATTTCTTCAGTGGAATAGTGCAAAGTATTTTATCCTTTTCCTCAACCAGGCATTATAAAACCCGGCCCAGATGATTCATTACAAGTTTATCATTCTACCGATACAGGAAGTTTTGGAAGGACATGAATGTATGTAGATATTTCTTATCGATCTTCCACAGCTTACAGCCCCTGACTACTCAAAAGACGTCTTTCTTCATCTCAGCATATTTCCTACCCTTCTTCATCCAGTCGATAAACCCTATTCTCTTTCTTCTCCTTCCTTGCTTACGATACACCCTCCCCTCGTTCACGGCTTACAGCGTCTTCTCGCCCCTCATTAATTCCTCCAACCCCCTACTCTACCTCCTAATCTCATCAACAAGTTTCCTCTCCTCACCCACCATACCGAGCTCTTCCTCGTTCGTCTTCCTTTCCGTCTACCGCACCTTCTCCATTTTTCTGCACACCCATATCTAAAACGCCTTCAATGCATTACCATCACTACAATTTCCTCAAGCTAAAAATAGACCATTTGTTTACTTTTTCTAATTCCTGAGACAAAAGTAATCAAGTGTGAATTGTACCGAAAATAGAGGCATGAGGTTTACTAAAAGGGCACATGAAACAGAATATAACAAGAATGCAGGAAAAAGTATAAATTCCATATAGCGACTTGAGCTCCTCAAGTCGCTATGCCATTCTCAGTTTTTATAAATATCCACTATGTGATCTCATTCATATCTATTTAAAAAATGAGGGTCTACATTTTAACAGAAGAACATGAATATCGCGTAGGTGTATGACTCCTTGGCTCTTAGTTACTGAGCCTCACCGGCCAGTATGAAAAAAACTGATACTTGGACGTATGTACAAAGCCATCATTATAATGGGTAGGAGATATTTTGCAGATAATTCATATTAAAACTTAAAATCTCATGGCATGGCCACCTTACAGCAAAAAGCTACTTTTCCCGAAGCAGGAGACTTTCCTAAAGACATTTTTCTAAAACTTAAGACAAATATGAAGAACATCACCCAGGGATGGCAGCCTGAGAAGAGTTTACATCCAATATTCGCCGGGAATGGTTCAAACTTTTCAGTTACTTTTCCCTTTAAATAATACAATTTAAAAAGTCCAAATATTCCGCAGATATGCACGGAGGAAAATCCTTGTCTGAAATCAATTATAGCGATATAGCATTCAATAATTCTACAAAATTGTTCCACCCAGTGATCCTAAGCTGAATTTAACAAAAAAGCTAAAATAATGGACCAAAATACCCCCTTGCTGTTGGAGATGAGCCCGTCCAAAAATATTATGTCTAAATATGGAAATGAAAATAAATGAGAAAAAGTATGTGAAAAAAAGACTAAACCTCCTCGCAAATCATCGATTGGGAATCACGCGATTTGCAGTCGACGTTTCGCGGAAATTAGATTTACGCTACCGTCTGCCAATTTCAAATACCTACTCGGCGTCCATCGAAATCCACCATCATTGGTCGTTCAATCCCAAGATAAGTTGAATGCAGGGTTGACTATATCCTTCCCTATTTAATGCTAGTTCCTTCCCTCCCTGGTAGTCCTTCTTATGTACTTTCCTCTTTATTTGGTCCATGTATTAACCCCTGGTTTTCCACTTTGGACTCTTCCCTATATTCTTCCTTTAATTATATTCCTCAAAAATCCTCTGTACCTCAGAGTGTACCCAACCCATTGGGTTCTTTTCTGTACAGTGTTCCACATGGTCCTTTCTTCTTCTGCAAACTTCTTCATATCTTATTTTATCCGTCCATTTGATCTTTAGCATCCACCTCCAATGCCAGAATTCGAATGCCTCTTATCTTTTCTGATCTGCTTTTCCAATGATCCATGTTTCCGATTCATAGACTGCCACGCTCTACAGGAATGTTTTCACATACTGCTTCCACGTTCGCAGTCCTATTTTCCTAAAACACGGAGAAAAATACCTCTTTGCAGTTGAAGGCTTGCCCGTCCGAAAATAATTAGTCTAAATGAGGAAATCAAAATAAATGAGAAAATGTATGTAAAAAAAATACGAAGCCTCCTCGCAAATGATCGATTGGGAATCACGCGATTTGCGGTCGACGTTTGGAAGAACTTATTTTTACGCTTTCAACTGCCAATTTCAAATGAACAACGTCCATCGTAAAACCAACACTCGAAAAAGAATTGAAGATGGGGAAGTAAATTGGGAATGTGATTGACATTCCCGCTGTCGATTTCTCGCGATTCCGTCCATCACGGATGGCGTGCTTTCTCCAATTCACTCCAATTTCCTCGCTCCGACTTATCGGAACCCCCCGTTCGACTCGCTATCCGAGGGGAAACGTTTAGAATGAGTAAGAATACATTATATTTCACGCTCCTTCCGAAACGGAAACCTATTTGTTTCCTATCCTGGGCTACTCGCAAATTACGCAAGAAAATAATTGACGAAGAGCATCAGTAGAAATTTGGATCGTAGGCCTTTGCACCGATGTACATCTTCTCAAGAAGCTTTTGTGTTCTGCTGAGTCTTTGGTATAGTTGCTATCTTGCTTTCTTTACCATTGCAGGCAGTATCGTCAGGAATAAACCAGATAGTTGGCAGACAGCATCATCAGGCAGATAGTATCATCTGCTAGGGCAGATTTAAAATCAACAAATAAAAATACAGCAGAACCCGAAATTTACTCCAGAAGCCTCAGCAGAAAGTCTATAAGATATTCTTTAAACTGGATACAGTCCCCCAGATAACATTATTTCCTTTGGATTCACTAAATGCATTTCCATAAGTAGAGAACCTATGCGTTGTAAATTTACCATTGACAACACATCAATAGAACTACTAATGCACTTCAACTACCTGGGAAACGAAATCTATAGTTATGTAAACCTAGGAAGCTAAGTAAGAAATATTATTAATAAGGCTGTTTCGGTCTCAAGACAATTAAACATTAACTGGAAAAATAAATATTTAGGTACGGAATGCAGGTCACGCATACATTTTTCAGGCGCATCAAGACATACAGTGTAGGAACAAGAGCATAAACAATACACGCCAAAAGACCATTGAGAACAAAATTAATATGGACGATAAGATAGATGACGGGCAAGACAATTTTGAATGGAAAAAGAAACATCGAATTAAGGCCGCAGACAAACATAAACGACGTCGTCAGTTGGACAGGAGAGCAGCGAAGATACTGGGATGCGCATTTTGGTAGAATTACGGAAGATAGACCCATGGCGTATTTCATCCCTTTAGTGTATGCCTTTGCACCCATACGTGTGGCTGCGTGGAGAGAGGCAGACCACCAAAAAATCGAAAGAGAGCTAGCAATTTGCCTCCCAATATCAGGACTTATTTACAGTTAAAATCAGGCGACTAGCATTTTCCAAGAAGAAACATTGCGGATCCACGCCTAATTTTCTTAATTTGGCCAACGTGAATTTATTATTGGTTATAACCATGTAAATAAACTATATCCCCGGCAATTTATTGGCCGATCTATGTCCCCGACCCAGAGGTAATCACACAGATAAGGTAATTCGTGAGAATAAAATGAGAACATTACTACTCATGCAGGAGGTTGCAATGTTTTATTCTTCATCTTGCACCGGAAAATTGCTCCTCGATAATTCATATTGCTGGTTTACCTTTCTTCTGCGCTATTCTAATGCATTCCGTTATGCCCGCAAAGATAATTGAGCAAATTACTAGAATCACCTGATATATCAATTGTACTGGAGTAGGTCATTAATTAAAAATATCTGAATTAGCGTGATGTAAAGCGACTAAAGGAGAAGACAGGCTTCTGTTTTTTAGATAAGCCATAATGGCGTGCTAACATGTAAACGGAATCAAGAAGAGTTCTCATTATCTTCTATCTTGATGTGGCTATTATATCTGCATATTACCCTTCAAGTCGCTGGAAGGGTGGCATGGTAAGGGCGTCAGGATATCAGCTATGAAAATGGAAGGGAATAGAAAGTAGAATTTGGAGAGGGGAGGGAAGAAAAGTGATATATCCCTCGGTGGATAAGCTCTTTTTCTGTCCAAGTCGTGAGTGTTGGGGGAGAAAAGGGAATTCTTTGACATTTACATGTAACCCCGCAAGCAAGCGTCACGGTGTGTATCACTTTATATTATAACTATCCGATTGGTAGAGAAGGTATCTCTCTTTTATTGTCAATAAACTGTTTCACAGTAGTGACCGCCGAGTAACCGCCAGTATATACGATTCTTCAGGTTACAATAGTCGATATCAGAATACCTATTAATGTTTCAAATGCCCTAGGTAATGGGGAACCCCTCCAACTCTGATTGAACATGTTTTGTGCAATTAATAGTTTATTGCAATAGGTCGCAACTAAACAAGTAATCACCATAAAATGGCTAAAATGTATGGCATAGTAATAAAATACTGGTAGAGAGTGCCCGTTGAAATTCAACGGGAAGAAGAAAAAATTATAACTGTTTCAGAAGGTAAAAATAACCCTCATCATGTATCGTGCAAATTGCAAATACTTTTTAGTAATATGCCATAAACAATTCATTAACCGCCCATGGAGAGGATGAGGTGAAATATGCACCTTAATAAAGGCAAAATAAGAAGCCCTTGCACCGAATCAAACCTTTTCCTAAGAGAGTAAATGTAATTGTGTAAAAACAATCCCTTTACATTATTGTTCACAAAAACAATTTTCACTCGTCTGTGATATCACGTGCTTCCTCTCGTTCTTGTACTTAGGTCGTAAGAAGTTAAGTTTAGTGTATTTTTTTCATATGGTCATCACAATTTCCTTAAAAAATAATGCATGAGAAATATATATAAGTATATTTAAAAAAGTTTTTAACATTCGGTGACTCCAACATTATTTATTATGTGTACCATTCATTTATTTATTCCTTAATTTTTGTTCAAAGTAAAAATAAATGAACGGAATCTCGGCTTCAACAATTAGCATGGCCGTTATAGGGACTAGGACTCAAAAATGCAAAAAGTCTGCTATATATCGATATATTTTATTATATTTTTTCACAATTTCGACTGTAAATCAACATTTGGTTATAAAAATAAGAATCTCTAATCAATTCTCTTTCTATTGGTACGTCTCATGATTTCGTACGACTTTTGTTTGTTATTAAATTTTGCTAATGAAAAAAGGTCTGAACGAAACCAAACATCAACTTTACGTGTTTTTCTTATGGGAGTCACTGAAAAATATATAAATACATAAATATGTTAACATATCTGTATATATGTGTAGATTTTTGCTTTTTGCACTCCTCCTCCATATAAACTTTAACTATGCCAAATCTCACACGCCTCCGTGCGCGCAATATGCTTATAAAGGGGTACAAAGTTTTCTCTTCACGTATTAATATATAGATTCTCTCCTCCGATACCTAAAATAACTAACACTAAGCGTGGACACTTGAGGCAAATCGTATAAATCACAGCGTAAATTCGAACTTAGCTAAAGGAGAATAATGAATTCAGGAGTTGATGGTAATAATTCTAAAGGCAATGGTGAGAAAAATAGACAGCGATAACGACCAAGAATTTTTTCAATGACTAGGAAGAACCTCCAGCAAAGAATAGTATGTTGTAACCGATTTAATCCTTATTCACATTCAGATTCCATTCCGAAGAAAAGTTTCTGAATGGACGTAAAGAGGGGAGACGTTGAAAATCCTGCGACAGATTCATTAGTCGAGTCTTGGGCATAGTAGGCCACTTTAAAATGAACCCATTAAGACGCATGATTTCTTTGAAAAAAATAACAAGAAGGAAGAAGGCGTTGGCGAAGCAGTACGAGTGTTAACGTAGTGTGCATGCAATCGTACCTTAATGCAAATGTCTCGCGGGTGATAAAGTGCACGCTAATTTTCCCCGATTATGAATTCAGACAACCGTCGCGAACTTTTGCATTAGCATTCGCAACAAATGGCTCGGCAGCATGAAATCCTTGTTACGCGAGCGAGCGATTCAGAGAAAACAAATTAGTGGCGTGATGGAGCATTGGAAAGGAAGAGAGATCACTTTCGGTAAGGTGAGCGAAAAGCACATCTTAAATGTGGTCGTTCGATAAAACAAATAGATGGTGAAGGAAATCTACCTTTACCGAAAAAATGCGCATGTAGCTGTGGCGCATTTTTAATAAATATTAATAACGTTTCCAAAGGTGCATACATACGTACATACCCATCACTCCATTCCCTTTTGGGGCAGGCACAGCTAAAGAACTTAAGCTATGCATTGGAAACTAGGGCCTTAAAGGAGAATGAATTTGGGTTACACTTTTCATAACTTCCTCTACAGTGCCTAATCCTTGCCTCCCTCTTTCCAATCTCTTACAGCCATTTACTGCTTCATGCTACTGCTACTCTTTCAGCCAAAAAAACCTAATATTCCTCCTCTAAGGAGTCTCTTCCACCACATTCACCCATGACTTTCTCGGTCTACCCCTTCCTCTCACAACATTCACACCACTATCATAAATATTTCACTACTCGACTCTCATCCATTCACTCAACATGGCCAAACTAACAAAGCACGCTCCTTTCGTATAGATGGAAAGATAAACGTCTTTATTGGGGCGAGGTTGAGACTTTAAAAGTCCCTTCTTCCACCTAACCCCTAATTCATATATCCATTACTGAAGCATCCAACCCTTGTTCTTTCATGAGTTACTCATTCTTAACCCTATAACTCCTATTTTTACCGCAAGAACTACTCAGGTACCCCATTTCCACTGCATCCACATTTATTCTCACACCGACCGTGACAAACAGGATAAAAAAATATATAAAATGATAACAAATGTGAGTTTAGAATCAAAGTATCGAAATATAACACTTATTTTCAAATGTTCATTCTGCATTTCGCAGAGAACTATTGCATAAAAATCACCGAGAATGTTTTATAGATATGTAAAACTATTAAGGGTTAAATATGATAACCATTAATCATGAAAATTGCTATGAAAATCCGTAATTGTAAGATTAATGAAAACGTATGCCAGAATCTTTTAGCAAATATGTAAAACCATTATTACGATATAAAGTCCGGTTAATTAGCTTAAAATTATTATTATTAAAGTAACCTACCAGTTAAGGTCGGTTTGAATGGAGGTGAGTAAAATCCTCTATATTTTTACATGCGCAGGGCAGATTTGCCTAATTTTATATGTGCCATCCTACCTACACAATTTCTTTATTCATCCCATACCACTTCCTTTTCCAGAGTTCACGTTTCTATTTCATACAGCACTACACTCCATATTTAACTCTTCACCATCCTCTTTTTTAACGCAATGATGATCAAGCGCTATCGAATAACACGATCAAGTATATCAGAGAAGGGGCTGAATTCATTGCTGGACGTTTAAAAAGCCACTATAAGAGAAATATCATGAAGCTTAAAGAAACCCAAGTTTTGAGGTTTCCCGGGAAAAATAATTTTAAGCTAAATATAAAATTAGAAGGGATCATAGAAAGTGGTCAAATTTAGTTTCTTGGGCAGTATTTTGGACGGATGTTTACGCAGTAGGAAATGGAAAAACGGCATGACTGAAGTACGCAGGAGTTTTAAGGAATAAACCTATAAAGTTAGACGAGAAAACCAATAGAGCGAAAGAAAATTGATGAAGAAGGCAACTAACTTCTCACCGCTGTCATTACCCATACTCTCCCACTTCGTCTTAAAGTATGGCCTATTCATCTAGACCCTGTCTTTCCGATTCAGCTCCATAGGGTTTTCTCCTATTATATATATTATAATTATGCACATCAACTAGTTCCTGATTTTATCCGTCCATTAATAGATCTTCAGCATCTGCCTCCAACATCAAGTATCGAAAGCTTCAATTCTCTTCTGTTCAAGTTTTCAAAGGTCCATATCTCAACCAATATAGTGCAACGCTATTGTAATCGTCTTAATCAGTCCATTCCTTCCTTCTGTTATTTCCTATTCTCTTACCTCATGTTTTTCATCGATCGCCACGTTGAATCTTCCTTTTTTTTGTTTCGTTCTTCCTTATCCATCCTGGTTGTGCCTCCAGAATATTTACCTTTTTGCATCTTAGACGGCTATCCATGATCACTAGATTGTGGTAGCTACATCACCAGGCTCTTATATTGCCTCAATTGGTTGCGATACCTCTCAGACAAGTATGCTGTCGATCTATTACCTTGCTCCGTCTCCGGGCATTTTCAATTTGCATACTCAAATGTTGCTCGAATAGTGTGTTTGCCAAAACCACATCTGTCTCAATTTTCATTTCCTTTTCCGAGTCCAGAATTAGCCAAACACTTCTTCTCAACCAACCATCACCCACCACTGCGTTCCAAACACGAAACATTATTAGGGGCTTCACTGTGCTGAGGACTCCTTATAGTTGTTAATATACTTTCGCATACTTCAGTGCCTTCGTCTGCATTGTTGGACATAGGCAAATAGAGCTGGACTACTACTGTGTCAGTTGGCTCTCCTTCTAGCTTCGTCATCAGGATTCCCTCATTTTCCTGCCAATATTATTTCATTCTTCTCCCCCATTCTCTCTACAGGTTGATGCCCAATTATGTCACCTCTGGACGTCATTCACCTGAGCATTTCCATCAGCACCATACCCATCGTCCAAAAATCATCAGCACCGGCCTTCTTTATTTCTCTGACTCCGAGGATGTCTTTGCCCAGCCTGTCCATCTCCATTTTCGCCTTCTTCAACTTTCCCCTTACTCCAAGAATCCTCACCTTTAAGGACCTAACCCAATCTTCCATTATCCAAGGATCCGATTGGCTGACTATTTAACCTCCTGAATATTTTACCAGTGAAATTACATCACTCCTACGATTAAATGGCTGCATCTTCTAGGGAGTAGCTGCCTTCAACATTGTAGTGTTACGGTCTTTTCCGTTAACTAGTTAGTCTTCTCTTCCGTTAACTACGGTAGTTAATATGGGAAAGTTTTTCTTGATCTGCGCAGTCGTGCCTTCCGCTGAATGCTGCCACATTTCACCAATGGCGTAGCATAGCCGTGCAAAGGCATATTTTCTCTCCGCTGTCTCGTTCCGGAATATTCTGATTATAATTTCTTTTCCGTCCCCGAGGCTAGAACCTACGGTCTCTGAATCAAAAGTCGGACTCGCTACCCCAAGGCAACCGCTGCCCTGCTATGCTGAACAAATACAAAGGCCACATAAACTGGGACATGAGGCAGAAGAGCAGCAAAGACATAAAGGAGCCATTTAGGAGAGGACCTGGAAGAATGGAGGGCAATAGTCAACCAATTTTAGGACTGAAAGAGGAATGAATGCAACATAAATAATTTGCGTTGACTGAAAAAACAAAACTTTAGAATGAAGTATTTATAATTAAGTACGCCAATATTAAGGGGATACAAAAAAATTTGGAGAATAAACTTAATAATAAAACTTTAATCTTTTAAATTCGAAATATTCCATTTGAACTCGAATAAAAGCGAGAAGATTCAACTTTAAAAGCTTCGATTTTTTTCAGATTCGCGGGATCTCGAACGTCGCAGGATCGTAAAGAATCGAATGCCCCATCTCAACTATTAATAAAATAAAACCAGCCCGTTCCACCTCTTCCTTGGCACGACGCTGTCTCCACAGAGGGACTCCCCCTTCCCCCATTCCCTCTCCCAACAAATGCTCAGATGCGACCCAAACTCCCCCGTTCCAGGCGCCGACGGGCGCCCCGCCGATAGTCCCCCGTCTGACCTTATCCAACCTCGCAGAAATCACCTAACATCCGCCCCACAACAATGGCGACAATCGGAGGCAGCGCCGATTAAGCCCGCAGTCCTTTCTTCGTAAAACTGATGTTCCCATTATCCTCAGATGGCGAAAAATGCCAATACGCCTTTTCGCAAAAAAAAAGAGTATGAAAAATGTGCCATGTCCGTATAGCATTTTTTTATTTTGTCCGCATTCAGAAACACAATGGGCGAGGATACACGCTCAAATAGAAGGGAAGTTTCTGCCGTGGATTATCAAGAAGAGGCCTTAGAAAAAAGTCATCTAGCTACTTAAGATATACTTTTAGTCCCTTAGTTCCTTAGGAAATCTCTATTTGAGTTTAAGATGGCTGGAGCGGTAATCGTGGGACATTGAGTGCGCATTTTAATATTTTTCCAAGAATGACGAAAAAATACTAGGACCACATTTCATTTAATTAGTATCTGTTCATGTGGTGGAACTCACCATATGTGCAGTAGTGGAAATTATACAAGGATTATATTTTATATTTTTTTCCTTTGTTGAAGGACATGATATGACTTGAGAAAGTGATAGTTTTCGGCAAGGTATACGACATTTAGACGAAAATTATATTTTAAGATGTTTTTAGGATCTTTTACTCGGCGTGACGCCTTGATGTTTATTAGCAACCATTATAATAATATGAAATGCATTATTTCGAGTTTAAAAGAAAATGTGCAAATTTAATCGAAACATAACGAGATATGTCCTATGTGCCATAAGGCTACTCGTTGAAATAACATTGAATGGGCAAAAAACCAAATCGGTAAAATACAATTTTTTCCCTTTTATCAATGGATATCACTAATAAGAACACGTAAGCACAAATTCAAACAAACCTTTACATAATCAAAAATCTCTCCAAACACTTTAAACGTAACGTTATGTAATTTTCAAATGAGTAGGCTATTTCAGAAATAGCGTACCACTCAAATGCTCCATTCAACTATTCGTGAAATCGGTGTTTTTTCCCGGCATTCTGTGAAAGCATGGAATCGAGATGATGTGGTGGCTAAAGTGCTGGCTTTCCATTCCTAGGACCTGGTTTCGAATCCCGATAAAGGTTTTTTTTCAGTGGAAACTCAGTCCACACTTTGGGTACTATGTGGACAGCAATTCTAGGCATTCAACTCCGCTCGTCAGTTAGAACTTTAAGCTGTGAACATCATGGTGCCTTCCGTCTAGCGAAGGCTACTGCCGACGCCGATTTTTTCCTCGCCCTTCCTCCATTTCCCCAATAATTCTTGCATAACCAACTTAGTAAGTTGAACTTACCCACCAATCCTGGATGGTGCAAATGACCTCAGAAATAGATCGCGCGCCCAAATAACTAACCAACAAGGATCGGATTGTACGTTTATACAAGCTACCGTAGCGTAAACTAGAACATGAATGGATAATAAAACATCTGTTGTGAGTAGATGTTGAAAATACACAGTAAAAGTTAGTAACATTCCTCCAATTTACTGTGATTGAGAGACTACACTAGGCACTGATAAATTTGATACAAAGGAATTGCAATTGAGTTCAATCATATAGCTTTAATAAATATACAAGGAACAGAATTGATTAGGAAAATACCAAAGAGGAAACAAAATTTTGATTCGTTTACTCTTTACATTCGAAATTCACCTCAAATTTCATGAAATAGGAGTTACGACTTAATTTAGAGTAAAACTATAAGGCGAAAGACGTGGCGCTAAAGTTAAAAACTGAATAAAATTAGAGAGATTAGAAGTATTGACTTACGTTTTTACGTATGTCATAAAAAACTATATGTATTTGAAATGATACAACTCAAACGCTTTCTATTTGAATTGATAAGCTTTAACTTGTACGTAATGAACTTTTAAGCATTGTAAACTACGCCACAGTAAACAAATCAATCGTATTAAATATAATTTTCTCATGCTGATTCAAGTTGCTCGAACAAAATAAATGAAATGATTGAATGTACCCACAATTTTAAGAAGTAACTATTAACCCGGAAGAATTCTAGACCTGAGCTCATTTAAGCGACGGTAGTATTTATTTCGATCGGTATTGAGGCGGTATATGAATATTTAAAACCCTAATACGGTCATAGTTGGTATCGAAATATACATCTTATCAGGGAGCACTATAAATCGTAGCTACGATAAATATTTCTCTCAGAATATATATACAGCCTCGATATTTTCCAAACATTCGACCTTTAAGGGCTTTCGTAATCTCAAATCGAGGATCAGCATGACATAATTCGAAAAAAGCGCGTTCTCTGGAGAGGCTTTACTAATTATTTGTTAACTTTTCTGAAAGCTCAAAATTTATATTACCTGATCAAATCGACAACCTCGTTGAAATTCTCAGTTTTTTTCATTTTTCAATGCCACTTCCGTAACGACGCTGGAGAGAGATATTATTATTCTTGAGACGCGGTGAAGGTCATCTTAAATTTCACCCCGATCGAAAAACAAGCGGAAACTCCATATTGAGGGCAAATGGAACAACCTATAAAGAGAGATAAGAGAACAAAATATCATCGATCTCGGCTATTTATGATCGGAGGGACCTACAATTAACCCATCAAAGTATTGATTGGGATAGGGCATCGATATGAAAGATCGATTTGGGGAGAAAAGTGTTGATTTGGCCACCGTGAAATTATGTTCAAAAATATATAAATAAATAAATAAATCGGACGCTTACAAAACAGCGTCTCAGTCCCTTCGAGTCCCAATTTTTCGTTTTCATTTTTATTTTGTTTATTCCTTCCGATTCCTGCCGAACCGCGCCGTCGGGAGAAAACGAAAGAAGCGATTGTTGGAGGTATTCCGTCACGCGAAGTTTAAGCAACGGATGAATAATAAAACATCGGCCTTGGCCTTATCCACCTCCCCCTCCTCCCACTCTACCCCCTATACGGAGTGTGGCCTTGATCTGTTTATCGTAAATATTGCCGCCGATGTGGAAAAGATTGAAATTTTCCAGAGTGAAAGTCCCCTTTCCCCTTTCCCCCGCCGTGGGACTCAAGTCGATGCAATGGCGACCGACTCATTGAGAGATAAAAGTGCCACGAGTTGATCGCTTCGAGATTCGGTCGAAGGACGTGTCTCTGAACGAGGTCGCTTATATTCTACCTATATCTCGCTATCATGAGAGACAACTAATCGACTGCTTTCCCTCCACGGGAGGCGTTTCGCTTACATTTTGAAATATACTCTCACTTTATTTCCCTCATTTACTTCCCCATGCTTTCTACTTCCCTAAATATTAGGCACGCAGAGATTAACGAATCATAAGCAAAAAATATGAAAATTCGTATCTACTAGTTGATCACCTGGAATAAGGAACCTGAAGGATCGGAGGCTACACGCTACGCTAAGATTATTTGAAAAATTCAGACGAGGCGAGTATCAGCACGACACAGACACGGATTGTATTATTCTAACGGTGGGTTTACACTGGTAAGCTACTTCCGCAAGAGCTTGCGGTGCATTTTACTCGGACGAAAATATTTTCACGTGTTAGCTCAGAGCCTACGTGTTAGCTCAGATTGGTTGCTGTTTACACTGGCAAAAATACGCTTCTGCAAGTGACTTCACGAAACTTTATAAGCTCTACAATCGGACTTGCAGAAGCGTTTCCATTTTAATTTAACGACGAATGTCGCTTGCTGCAAATCACATGCGCAATAAACTTACCAGTGTGCACCCAACTTAGCCCCGCACAATGCCTCTATAGCTGATAGAAACGACAAAATTTGATAGTTAAACTGTCGAACTGCTGGGTACAAAACCTCCTTCTTCCCAAGAACCATTAATGACTACTTCAAAACAGAGCGAGATAATAAGACCATTGTATGACAATACGATACTAATATTAGTATAGGTAGTACCATGACGAAGAAACTACGTTCATATGCAGTTCACTTTCGTCCGTTCCCTCTTCTTATTACTTTTCCCTATTCCCTCCCCTTGACATGGCTCGTCTCCTAACACCCCCTGCCACATGACCCTCCAACAGCGGCTAGCAAACGCTCTCGGCGATGATGCACATACAGAGATAATGTACTGATATACTTGAAAAACACAGAAACACGTAAAAAGGATACTTACAAATAAACTTTCAACGGTCAAGCTGTCATCGTCGGCGGTAGAAGAATGGCTGAAACTCATGCTCAGTTCCACTGAGAAGGGCAGAGACGATTGTGGGAGGGGAGGGGGCGCGAATGGGTAGTGGTGTGGAGAGAGAGGTGGCTGTTGGGCTTATTTTACAGTGGGTAAGGTTTAGTCCGGGATATTCAAATGCTCTCGTTAACCAGTTGGTTAACCATAAAATCCTCTTCAACTGACCGCCACCTCTCCACCGCTCACCTCAATTTGCAACCACCCTGCAAAAGGACTGCAAATTTATCCTTCAGAGTAGACTTGTGCGCTGCCGCGCCGCCGCCGCCGATGGTTCTGATGACGCCGCCGCCGACGGATTATATGCGGCGCGCCAGCGATAGCGCCGCGGGTTCTCTAGGTCGGCGGCGCGGCGCCGTTCTGGATAGTCATTTACAAACCATTGCTTTTAGTGCATAAATACTGTATTTGTTTTCACAAATCATTGCGCACTCATCACCATTGTATTTCATAATATTGTCTAACACCACTCATCACAGTTATATCCGTGTAACAATATACATTATTTTAGACAATACAATAGACAATATCTCTCTTTAGCGTAAGTTTACAGTACAGTAACGGATTTGAGTGATCTTCAAAGACTTCGAGATAGCCTTTCAAACTCGTCGGCGTGTAGCATGCTTATGCCCTATCCACAGTACTTTAATAAAAAACTTGCATTTTATGCTTTATCAAAAATATCGTTTTTCAATTTCTCTAATTGTAATTGTAATACCGGCGGCAAATTGGAAAGGTTTTTTTTGCTATGTCTACCCCAGAAATGGTCGTATAGGCAGATATTTTGGGATTGTGGGGGAAATCAAATCCCAATTTCCGTGTATTACTCATCTTGCTCGAAAAAGTTATCCATTTCCGTCACAAGCACGCCTAGTTGACAAGTTGACACGCCTATGCAGAACAAGTGAGTGATAGGATAATAGTCGTGGAACTAAAGGCAGATCCGAGGAATTTAGTTATAATTCAGGTTTATATGCCTACCTCTAATCATAAAGAAGAGGAGGTAGATGGGATGTACGATCAGCTAGAGGAAATAATTGGTAGGATACCTGGGAATAAGCACTTAGTAGTAATGGGGGATTGGAACTCGGTGGTGAGTGAGGACAGAGATGGGCGGGAGGTGGGCGATTACGGGCTAGAAAGGAGAAACAACCGGGGCGAGAAAGCTGTGGAGTTTTGCCTTAGAAATATCCTAGTGATTACAAATACATAGTTCAGACATCATCCTCGACGTAGGTACACTTGGAAGAACCCGTGAGACACAGATAGTTTCCAGATAAATTACTTAATGGTTCGTCATAGATACAGGAATACTGTTAAAAACTCGCATACTAATCCAGGAGCTGATGCAGACATAGACCACAACTTATTAGTCATGAAATGTCGGGTAAAACTGAAAAAGATAGGAATGGGAAGGAGGGTACGAAAGTGGAATACGGAGGCATTAACTGGGGCAATGAAGAAAAAAAATCGAGAGAGGGTTGATGAGATAGTGGGTGAGGATCATGGAGTTAGATCAGTGGAAGATAAATGGAGAAGTTTGAAAAATGGAATTGTAGAAGCGGCGAAAGCAACGGTAGGCGTAGTGAGTGCAACTAAACTTAGAAAACCGAGGATCACGAAGGAGATGATAAGGGACATGGAGGAGAGAAGGAAATGGAAGAGCGTAAACTCAGAGCAAGGTAAAACAAATACCGAGAATTAAATAACAGGCTTAGAAGAGAAACTAAGAAAGCAAGTGAGACGTGGTGGAGAGAATAGATCGACTCGTTAGAGAAATACCAAAAAGAGGGAAGATCAGACGCATTATATAGGAAAGTATAGGAACTGACAGGTGCTAATAAGGGAAGGGGAATTACAACGATAACAGATAAGACGGGAAAGGTGATCGTAGAACCGAAAGAGATCCAGGAGAGGTGGAAGGAGTATGTTGAGGAGCTGTATGGTAAAGAAATAAGGCCCAATATGTTAGATATATAAAGGGAAGACGACATCGACAGAGATGGCATAGGACCAGGTATCCTAGATAGCGAAATCGAAATAGCTCTACGAGACATGAAAAAAAATAAGGCGATGGGAATAGATGACATACCTGCAGAGTTTTTAAAGATCATGGGGAAGAACGGAAGGGGAAAACTTTTTGCGCTTATTCGTAGGATCTATGAGGATGGAGTGTGGCCGGAAGACTTTGCGAAGACTGCACTAATTCCTATACCAAAGAAAAGCAAGGCAAAGACGTGCAAAGACTATAGGACAATAAGCTTAATATCCCACGCGGCCAAAGTAGTTCTGAGAATTATGAATAGAAGGCTAGAGAAGAAGGCAAATGAATACCTGGGTGAGGACCAGTTCGGGTTCAGGAGAGGGACGGGAACGCGAGACGCTATACCGGTGATAACGACGCTAGTAGAAAGAAACCTAGAGTATGGGCAAGATGTTTTTGCATGCTTCGTAAATTTAGAGAAGGCGTTTGATCAGGTGGAATGGATGAAATTAATGAGAGTGCTGAAGAAATTAGGGGTCTATTGGAGGGACAGGCGTCAGATTCGGAATTTGCATTTGAACCAGACGGCGCAGGTTAGGGTAGCCGATGGAGAATCGGGATGGGCCACGATAGGATGGGGAGTGCGGTAGGGGTGCCCACTATCGCCGTTGCTTTTTAACGTTTATTCAAAAGAAATGGTAAGGGAGGCATGGGGGAGGAGGAGGTAGGAATAAAGGTAGGAGATGAGCTGATAAAATCAGTGAGATTTGCAGATGATCAAGCATTGGTTAGTCAGTCTGCCAAGGGGTTACAGTCAATGATGAATGCGTTAGAAGTGCAGTGCGTAAAGTATGGGATGAAGATCAACCACAATAAAACGAAAATGATGAGATTTTCTCGAAGTAAGAAGGCGGGGCTGAATATAAGGGTGGGAGGGTAGATGATAGAGCAGGTCGAGCAGTTTACGTATCTGGGTAGTATTTTAGAGAAGAATGGATTTAGTGGTAGGGACATCAGATGCAAAATTGCCGTGGCTAAAGAAGCATTTTCGAAGAGAAGGGAATTGATGAGGAGGTCTGAGGAGAGACGTAAAGAAAAGGCTGGTGAAAACTCTGATATGGAGCGTGGCGCTATATGGGTTGAAAACTTGGTAATTGCGAAGGGAGGATGTGCGTAGACTTGAGGCGTTTGAGATGTGGGTTTGGAGAAGGATGGAGAAGGTGAGCTGGGTGGCGAGGAAGACGAACGAGGAGGTATTCGATACGGTCGGAGAGGAGAGGAAGCTTGTGGCAGAGGTGCGGATAAGGCAGAAGAGATGAATGGAGGAGGTTTTTGAGAGGAGAGGGCATGTTGAAAAGAGTGATAGAGGGGAGAACACTGGGGAAGCGTGGAATAGGAAGGAAGAGGATAGGAATTCTGGACTATATAAGAGGAGGTAGAAGATATGAAGAATTGAAGAGGGATCTAATAGCGGGCCATCCTTAGGAGGGAAAGCGAGACAGTGTGTTTTCACATTTAGACGCAAGTAAATAAAAATAAAATGAGACAAGTTTTGATTGGACGATTTCGTGTTACTGCGTTAAAATATACCCCCATTCTAGAGCATAAGGATGATTAGCGCTCCTATATCATCTAACCACAAGAAGCTCAAAAAAATAAGATTCGGAGTCAATCACAATTAATCAATGTTTTGAATTAAAACAATCAGACTTAATTTGCGTAAATTTTATAATTTCTTGCAGGATATGAGAATTGATGGTATTTTACTCAGATGGAATCTAGGCGGAAAAAAATCATATGTGGCGAAATTTGAGAAAAGCGGATAGCTGGCGAAAACTTAAAAGTGCTTGGATAATTAAAAACGACCATTAACCTGGTAAAGGTTAATTGAATTTTTGCACGAAATCCGACCAAAGGCACTGGCTACTACGGAGCTAAATCACAGCCAGTATTGGGTTCAAGGCAATTTCATTCTATACGTACGAAAATAAGAAGGATAATCATCAGATAACTTCAGTAACTGAGTCAAAGAATTTTTTTTCAAAAGATGCTGGATAGAAAATGAAATATGCATAATTTTTTAAAGGTAAACAAATTATTCCCCAAATTTTTATTTCAGATGAATTCTATAACTCAAATGTCAATTTGCAGTAGCTACAGATAATGGCGAGAGTATAGGCCATGATTGAAACTATTTCAAGGTGAAATATGCCCCTGAAAAAACGACATGAGATGCGTAATGTTCTAGAAAATATTTACAAAATACACACTAATTCGTCTAAAGTGTTTAGCTATAAGGTAGGTACTTTGAAGAGTTTTTTGTAGTTCCACCTAATAGTTATTGATGGACCACTGTTATTCTCTCATTTACCTTCCCAAAGTCTCTCCCCGTAGGTGATTTATCCCCACAGTTCCGCATGCGTCCTACTTCTCTCCATTCCATCCGTAATTTAAATCCTTCTGCTCTATCTTCCCCAGAATTCTCCCTTCAAAAAAAGCCTCCGTTCTCCAATGTCTCAAAAACTACAATCTCTCTCCACCTACTCTGCCTTCTATTGGTTTCCTCAAGCAAATACATTTCTCTCATATCATTCCCAATAGCAAATAAACTCTTTTCTAAGTCAATGACTATTCTTTTGAGATTACCCGCGTCAGAATTTTTTTAAACCAATTTTCTTCCCTTGGCCGGAGACCTCCGCAGGGCTAGTGAATGCTGCCTTTACTGCGTATCAACATATATAGTGTCATGGAGGTGAGAATGGAGGGTGTGAGAATAGGTGTAAAACCTTTTGGATGCTATTTTTATTTCTTGAAAGCACTGGTAACCACTATTTGGTAATATTTTGTACTTTGTATCTATTGAAGTTGCTGTTTTGTATTTTTTTTTATTTCCAAGGTCTCCTACAGATTCTCACTTCCATGAGAATACATATTTTGATGCGAAATAAATGCAACAGTCATTAGTTCTGAAGGGATCTCCGGCAAAGGAGAACAAAACGCTGGTTTTTCAAAATCCTGACGTGGGTAATCCCAAAAGAATTGTCCTCTTTGAACTTGGATCACGAATGTTTTAATAATTTGACTCTTTGCTAAGTAACAAACTGGATTCTATTCGTGTTTGACTCCGTCCTCGGGCTGGGAAGAGAAAAGACTCCAATAAATATAATCTTTAAGGAATCTATACATTTAACGCCTAGCTTTTACTTTGTAATTGCTTGACCAGTTATCGGCAAAAAATTAATTTTTTTACTCAGCATGCACGCAAATCAAAAACTAGGTGGTCATTCTCACCGGTTTGACACTCATAATCGCAATCCCACGTACTTAAAGGGTGAAGGCAAGAAGGCTGGGAAAGGTATTAAATTTATATGTTCCCAGGATAATCACAAATCACTCGCGCGGCGAAATAAATATCCCTCGGAAAAAAGCGTAAGGCGGATTGTTACTTCGACAAGAAAACGCGACTCCGACATTTTAATATCCGAAAGCGTTATCTCTGCCATAACGCCCACGTCGCATTTGCGTTCCAGTGACCGCCAAACAAACACGGTCGCCCGGCGAGCGAAAAAAATGTTCCGGTGACACAGAAAAGGTATTCCGCGTCGATAGCGAAATTCAAATTGCGGTGCAGGAAAGTCGATCGGGTCCGCTTTTTCTTTCCGCGTAAACGACATCGCATGCGAATATTGTCCGCCATTAAAAAAATATCTTAATGAACCCCTCAGTTGCCCAAGAGGGGCGAAGCCGGTAATCCACTTCCCCGCATAAGCGATGAGTCAAAACGATTGGGTCAAGGTGAATGAAAGTGCCGTATCGAAGGCAATAATCCGAATGAGAGCTTTAAAATGTTTAAACCCTCGGCGATTGCCCGAGAAATTTTCCATGCGTCGGAAACAATATCTTGATGACTAATGACTCCGAGATACTGCTGTCACGGCTCCGTGGTTCGACCGAAACTGGGCGATGAGATAAGGTGTTTGGTGAAAAAATTTGCATGATCACGATCTTAGTTGTTTTGGCCTCTCTCATTTCATGCCGTGCCCATCCCATTCACACAGAACACAGACGGAAAGATAACGGCGTGAATATGTTCCCCACAAAACCACGATTAGATGAAATAGCGTAGCCCATGACTAAAAAAGAAAAGCAACATTATATACAGTGGAAAGGACTAGCAAGAACTCATCTATCTAATGCTTGTACTAATCTCAGTTTTCACGAACGCACAAAACAGTATCACAACGAAAAAAACTTGATTAACCTCGCTGATATTGGAACAGGCCTTATCGCTCCAGAAATAATACATGATTACCCGTCATTTTACTGCATTTTCCGCAGGATACTGTGTTTGTTCTTGATAAGCAATAATTATGATTCAACTGAGCCTTATTTTGCTTCAAGGGAATATTCCTCATGTAGAAGAAGCAATGTCTCGAAGCTACCACTCTAGTATTTCTGTCTGATTATTTTAAAAGTTGCTTCAAAGTGGATGAGTAGAAAGCAACCAAATTGAGAAAATGTTTAGGGAAAGAGGAAAATCGATTGAACTTAATCACTAAGTTTAACTCGAAAAAGAGTTATGACAAAATCGTTTCAAAAGTTGATAGAAACAGAAATATTCAATAAGAATGAAATTTGACGAAATGTTGCTTGATACGCACATCCTTAAATGCCTAGAACAATGAAAACACATAAGTATAAAAAAATACAAAAGTACACCGGTTAAATTTTGCTTCAAAACGAATCCTGAATACCCAAAACGGCCCTAAATGTTAAACGCCTTTTTAATTTATTTTCTCAGGGCTGATGGCCAAACACATCTTCCTCTTCCTCTCGTAGTGTCTTATAGAATAACAAATAGGTGTACTCAGGTGAATATCAGGAACTACAAAAGAGAGTTAGTGAGAGAAATTTAGAAAGGCTTAACTTCTGGGTGGAGATATGGCATATTTCACGGAAAAAGCCATCACAACGGCCGAATGTTTCGTTGGGTAGAGGCACTAAACTATTTTCATCTTTTGGTAATAATACTTGGTAATATAATAGTATTGAAATATAAGCACCAATCCATCCTATTTTTTGAGTTATTATGAAATAAATACGCGAAACGTATTCAAAATGCGTTAGTTTTGAAATACTAGCACCATTTGTTAAGTCTGAATTATGGCAAATCCTATACAGGTTTCTCCTCAGGGGTACCTATGTTCCACTACTTGAATAAATGTATAAATTTGTATAAATGTTTTGCATGAAACTTGGTGGAATAAATATTTTTTTTCTTGATCTCATAAGCCAAGAGAAATGTTTCCCCATAATACGTCCATTCCGTCTCTGCTCTCACAATCTCTCCAAAGTCACCCCAAAAAAATGAAGATACATTAATTTGTGAAAATAAACTTCAAACTCACAAATAAACCAATAGCTCATTTCCACGCCTTCACTTTACTCAATACTTCCTAGTTTTTCTCTCACATATCCATAGATTCTTTCGTGGTGATTCGTTTATCCACACCTGCATACTAACTGGGAAGCCGCCAAAAGGGTATGAGGCAGGAGGAGTCATATAGAGGAGAGAGAATAGAAAACAGGAATTGGAGAAGTGGTGTTTTAACATATCACTGCCTCGCACTGGTTTTGGAATCACTCGTGAAAAGAAGGGATCTTTGAACACATGTGTTCGACGACGTGTCTATCTCATTCTGTCGCTTCTGTGTGTAGTGAGGAATTAAAATAATATCCTCAAAGCATTCTACGTGATGGAATAACACATCAACGTAGATTACACGAGAGGATGTTACACATATACAAAAACCTGAGAATTAGGATATTTCACTCCATTCATGTTGGCGCGATCAAAAAGGAAAAATAAAGATTTTTTAAAGAGGCTCCGCTGCGAGTGTGAAGGTCAAAACAAATATTGAATTAAACTTTTTCCTTTGCATCGTTTACAAAATATTATTATCACTGACGACAATTCTCAACTATTAGACAATAAGATTAAGGCACAACATATACAGACTGATCGTCCATTATATTTTCAATGGATACTGTTGTTGAGCCACATGTGCCAACTGCAGCGGCATTTCTATTGAACTAATTAATGCATTTTGAAGTAATTTCCCGTAGTTAATTGTAAGCAACTAAAAATATAAGGTGGCTGGGTGCCTATTTTTCTTTAGCATTCGAATTTATGGAAGTATTTGCTCCATAAAAGCAGTGTTTTTGCAAAAATGACATGTATATAGATTAACAAAAACGTTCACCCATTCTGGAATTTACACCATGCGATTTCAAGTCAAATTTGCGAAAAAAGCAGCATGGGTTTTTTGTCGAAACAAACAGAGGACACATGTTCAAATGGGAATGCTGCCAGAATATGAATTAAATGACATTTAAGCCATTTTACCGCGGAAATTATTTAAAACCCGAGTAGGTACGCCTGAATGAAGCGAGAATTTCAAAAGGACGCTAATAACCGCCAAGAGCACGACATCGAATCCAAGGACCAAGCAATAATAGTTTTGTCTGGAAAAAAATAAATAAAACAAAACGGGGCCAGACGGCGGGGCAGACGAAAGAATAAACATTAAAAAAAGGAAATGAGAAGCAATTTCAAGAAAAGCCAACGGGTCATGAAAGTAAATCCCACGACGTTAAAGAGAGCGAGCAAAATAAAGATGCAGTTGCCGGACGGCGATGAACGGGTGTATTTTGGGAAAGGAGGAGAGTGGTTTGAGAGAGAGGGAGGAGGAAAGGAGAAAAAGAGAGGGAGAGAGAGGGGAGAGAAAAGATGGAAAGAGAGCGAGAAAAAATGGACAGAAAGAAGTAAAGTTTGTTGCGCCAGAAGCATTGCTTAGAATAAGATACGTTCATACATATCTTCTATTTATATAAAAAATGAATGTTTTTTTGTTTGTCCCGTATGAATTCCCATACTAGTCATCCGATTGCAATGAAACTTTGGTGAGTTGTTGTTTGCGCGCCCGCGAAGATTACTGAATCATTAAATCGCAATTTTTGGGGTTGCTCTTACCCCATTGTTGTTAACTTTTACTCGCAAAAGAAAAGAATTGAATTCGGTGCAAGTTTTTATTTATGTGGTTTTTTTATTACTTTCACTCAAGATATTGGATGGAAATTTGTATCATAGAACGCATAAAAGAATGCCGTATTTAATTATTTTATTCAATTTTCTTATACGCTTCATTTTTCTCTAAGTATGGCGTTTTTATCCCTTAAGTCATCAATTTTTCTTCCTTTTCAACAATAGACATTTCCTTGGCAACCAGGCGTGAATATCCATTTAATAGCGATTTCATGAATGGCTATTCACGCCTGCACCATGTTAAGGCCAGGTTCAGTGACTGAACTGATAGTTGTAGTCAAACGAATACAGTTCCCCGTTCACCTTGCCTTCTCAATGACGATCTACAAGGTACAAGGTCAATCGCTAAAAGTGTGTGCATTAAGTCTGGAAAACCCATGCTTTTCACATGGTTAATTATACGTTGCATGCTCACGAGAGGGACAGCCGAAAAATTTATTTGTTTTTGCAGAGGGCGGTATGACCAAAAATACTGCATATCCCAAAGTACTTGTTTAAATGTTTTCAACTTTAATTTAATACACAAAAAATCATTGTATTTAATTTATTTTGCACATGTAAATGTGTCTGCCTTGTATATGTGTGCCTACTTAGAAAGAAAAAGAGGAATTTCAACGCATGCTGGGCACAGCTAGTAGTTAATATATCATCACGCTGTTTAAGGTGCTAACGCAGGATATTTGTATTGTACACCTCGTTTTAATCTCTAGTGCATGACTACTAAAGATAGATGTATTTGGCCTTTTTAAGAACAAATAAAGTTGTTAACAAGAAAAATAACTAATATCTCGCAAAATAAAACAGCGAGGACCTAACCCCTTTTTTGGAATGAACGTGATAAAGCAATAGTGACAGATTTTACCCCTGAATTACTACCATTCCGATTCACCATCGGCTACTTATGCCTGTGCCGACCGGTTTACTTTCAGATTCCTAACGAGAGTAAGTAAACCAATCTACCCCAAGTCTCTCCAATTTCTCTCCAATCTACCCCAAGTTAAGTCAGTAATTCACTTATTTTGTTCTAATCCACTCCATCAAACCCCTGCTTGAAACTACGAAGCAAGCACAAAAAGCCTGGCCGTTTTCTAGGTTTCTTTCTATCGGTGCCCTCATCACTCCTATAGCGTCACGAGTTCCCACCTCCCTCCTAGAGCTAAACTGGTCGTCACCCTCGCAAGCCTCGCATTTTGGCCTTATTTAATAACTCTTAAAGCTGGGAAAGAAAAAAAAACAAAACACGAACATTTTACTAGGTAAACAAGCACAGATTCCACATCCATTAAGTTTATTTCCAGGATTAGGTCTAAGATTAATTTAAGACAAGAATGCATCTACCTCACCTTTAGAAACAACCAATTCGTTATCTTTTTTCAGAAGTACACGTCAGGTATTTACACATATTAATATCAATTCATTACAAGTCACTTGAGCCCAAAGTACGCAAATGATCTTAAATAAAGTGAAATATTAGGTTAAGTTTATCTTATAAAATGTTAGTCTGCCTGTTGTAAACAGCGAGCTCTTCAGGAAAAGGGAGGAAGTGCAAATTGATGAGTGTGTAGCAGACATAAGACGACAAAGATCGAAAAACACAAACAGGAACGTTTTTATCACATAATCTAGCGCAGATACTAATTCTTGACATTCTACTTCATTCATTTGTAACGATCATTTTGTGATATTTTTCTCAGAAATACACGGCAGTTATTTACACATACATACGTATAATATCATAAGGTAACAAGTTATATTTTTTGGGACTTAAATACGCAAATTATCTTGGTATATATTGTAAAATGTTTGTCTCGCGTGTTATAAACAGCGAACTCTTGCCGGGTAGGGGAGGAAAGGTATGCAGGGATGAGATGAGAGAGTCGGAGGCGAGAGGATAAATAAGACGAGTTGGAGCAGAGGACTGTGACCGCGTGAGATGTTAAGCGTGTGATGCTGAGTCCGGTTGCGATTGTTTTATTTCTCCCCGCGTAATTAGGCCTATAAACCACCTGCTCACCCTACGCTCTCACGGAAAATGAGCCTAGGGGGAGAGCGGGGTCGAGACGGGAACCCCCCCGCTACTCCGCACTCCCGTCCCCGCCAGTGTCACTTCTTGAAAGAGGTGTCAGACGGACGGGAGAGGAAAGGATGCCAACTTGCTTTTCGCACGGCTGTGCTGTGCTGGTGGCCATAGCGGTGTCGGCGGCTCCAGCCACATGCAGCGTTGCCAAGCTAACGACTTGTGTCACTAGATCTAGCGACTTTTATAAGTCTTTTACGGCAATACCCCACGCGTCACCGTCTCCCAACGGTTTGATATCTTCAGACTCGCATCTGCATGAAATGCTACGCTAAAAAGTGTCCCAAAATTCGGCCCAATCCATTCACCTTGTATCTGTCGCATTCCCCCATCCTCCTATTTCTGCTATCGTCTATCGTTCTCTCTCTCCCTGTGCTTGGTTCTGTTTGCCCATTGTTAAATGTCACTTTTTTATTAATTTATTTATTGCTGCTATTTTTTTAGATAGATCATCGATTATTTGTTTTTTTTTGAATCCGTTGCTTTTCGTCTAAAATAATCTTAAGGTGTTTTTGGAGGTGAGTAATAAAAAATGAAAATATTAATTTGCGAAATTGTGTTCGAAAAATGTAATGACGCGAGATAACAGGAGCAGTTAATAATAGAAGTTAGGTTAATCATAAAACTAGCTTTATTGCTAGATTTATCGGCTTGGTCGCTATATATGGCGATTTTACTAGTAAGTATTTTGCGGAAAAATATCAATTTTAGCGCCTAGAGACAAATCCTAACTACTTTTCACAAAAAATGATCGGGTTTTTGACGAAAATACTAGTGACTTGAAGACAATATTGTAACTTTAGGGATAGCATTGATGTTTGGTTTCTATGTTGAAGGCTTGCGACTATGGCACAACGAAGACCGAGCTGACAGCATTTGTGACAGCGAGAGAAACTGAGAGTGGGAATTTTTAACACTTTGAGCCAATTTTTTACTTGGAATTTTCCAGTATCCTAAAACTATTCAAAGTATTTGTAAAAAAATACCCGCAAAACCGTGTCATTAGATTTTAAGGAAAAAATGATGATTGAAAAAAAATAGTTTCAAATATCAATAAAATGGTAACATAAATGGCATAGCTTTCAAATATTGTAAAAAACGATAGACGTTTGCTGCTGGTGAGTTCAAGATAAAGTTAATTACTTGCTACAAACGTATTTAGTTCAATCCCATCTAGCGAGAAAATCAGTGACTTCCGCAATTTTTTTCATCCAGCAACGGTGGACCGAAGGGAAGACGAACGAGGAAGCGATTGGTGTGGTTGGTAATAATAATTATAATAATTGCGTCTTTATTTAATCAAGTGTATTTAGGACCATTGGGTCCTCTCTTACAATAAACTTGAACAATCACAAACATCCATGTCCTGGGAGGAGAAAAATCCTCCCCTGGCGGGATTCGAACCCGCGACCTTTGGGTTGGCAGGCGAGGACGTTTCCCCGCCGCCAATGTTGGTGAGGAAAGGAAACATCTGTATGAGATTAGGAGAAGGCAGGGAAGGTGGTCAGAAGAGCAATGAGGGGTAAATGGATGCCGAAGGCCGTGATGTAGGAAGAATGGGTAATAATTGGGTAAGACAGGACGGGGAAAAAAGACAATAAGTTTTATGGACGGGGTGAACAAGGGTAGGGCGTATGCTGAGATGAAGGAAGAAATATTATCGGAGGACAGGGCCCTGGACATGTAAAAATCTCGAGGTATTTTTTACTGACTTCCATCTGACCCTACCTTAACCGGTATACTACCTAATAATGATAATAATAAACCAGCCACTTTTTACTTGAAGTTAGCAACTGAATCCGATAATGAGTTGGCAACACTGGCCACATACGGCCCTTCCCGCAACACCAGTTGCTTCAGCCTCAATGAAGCAAGAGGGGATAGACAAATGGTGTGAGACGGCCGTGAGACGATCTGCACCTTTGAGATTAACATAAGAACCCGTGTATGCGTTGAAAGGATATAAAACGAGTGGCTGAAAAACATTTGGGTATACTCAGCGAGATTAATTTCATGTTATAATGGAAACCATTTCCGATTTTTTAACCCTCTCGCTGCAAATACCATCAATGGACATGGTTTAAAAACTCCCAAAGAGTGCGGCTGACGACATTTGACATATTTAAGATAGTTGTTTACAAATGTTGAAAAAATATTTTACTAACAAGCCAATTAAATACGTACTTTATTAAGGAAGTCTTCTTGGGTCTTCCACCGGGATAAGCTTTTTACTGCCGACGTTTCGGAGTCCGACTCGTAATCCATTCTCAAGGCGAATGATAATGTTTACGAAGGCTCAGAAACGTCGCGACGTTTCGGAGCCTTCGGACGCGTCGGCAGTAGAAAGCTTATCCCGGTGGAAGACCCGAAAAGACTTACTTTAAATTAATCGCCGGGAAAAAACCAAATCTTACTTCACGTATTTTATTGTTTTCTTTTACACTGAAGTTATTTTTTTATAATTAAACTACATAAAGTGAATAATTTTATGTTTTCAAGCATGTGTCCACGAGAGTGGAAATTAACGCAGATGAAGTGCATGTATCCTACGGAACTCGGCGTTGAATGGAATTCCATGTGTAATAGCAACGATATATCTATTTGTTGATAAATTTCGGCTTTCGCCTGCCTGGGAAGTCCACTTGCGAAGAACTACTTGACGCCTTCATGTAGCTTTTCTTGCGATATTGCCATATCAGACGTTCTCCCGCATTGACAGGGGTAAGGTATGATCAGGCAATTTCGATATTCTCTGTTAAATACATAAGTTTCCTTGAATGTCTGAGTTTTATCTTCATTAAACACAATGGTACGAGACCGCATTTCTTCTCACATGCACGGGGAATATATTTCCAAGGCTATGAGCTACTCCGTATGGTGAAACATCCCGAAACAAATAAAAAAAGAATAAGAACAGATGAGATGGATTTATGCCTCGAAATATTCCAAAGCAAAGTTTTTCACGTTATGCCGAAGAAAAGTAACTTCATAAATATTAACACATCACTGAATCCGAAAACTTTTAACAATAGGTTCGAGTCTTGAATACACCTTCCTGCCAATTAAATATTAATTTTCACAGGATTAATATAACATCAGGACTTAATTTCATTTGGAGCCGTCCAAAATGCTGCTCTGGTACCTACTTCTTACAATGCTGGAATGGAGGTCCTCCAGGGCTCAGGAACTTCAAAGGCATATTTAACGGCGCCTACAGAGATAGAAATGCGGGGGAAATTTTGAAATATGATCTCAAAGAGGTAAAATAAAGTTAAAAGGAGTAATTAAACGTAATCGATCCATCAGTGGATATAAAATAATTGTGACGAAGAATAACGAAATATTTCCAAAATTCAAAGAGGAAATTCATTTGGGAAACTTAATCAGCACACAAATTTTCAAACTACTTCTCCCATCTCCGAAATTACAGAAATAAATTCTCTTCTCCGAAGTTATATTTTTTTGGAAGTAATTTATCCTTATCAATTTTTATACTTTCCTCTCAAGAAATAATAATGGAAAATTAATTCATGCATTTTACGTGTGGAAACGAGTATGCATACTTTCCTGTACACTCTAACTACATGCTCCAAATCGCTGTTCTATGGGAAATTCGGGGAGCTTCATCGTAAAACTAAAATTACATCTAGTGCAGAGTATTTTACTTACGATTAAATAGACACTTAAGTCGCTGTAATATTATTACAAAAATGAGTCATAGTTGCCAAAAAAATTAAAGAAATGTAATTGATTTTTATAAATAGAATCGAACGTATCAATTTTGGCAAAAAAATTGTGATCAAACTGGGAACAAGAAGGAGACAGAGCATACCTATCCATGAAGCAACAGCTCAGAAAACGGAGAGTCGAGACTGAGAGAGCACTGGACAAGAAGATTTAAGCCGCACCGACGTGTCGCGACGGCTTAAGTTTTTTTCAGGCCAATGTGCAGTCCAGGGTATCTTTGACGCCTAATATCATACGATATTTTATAATGTCTAGAAGAATTTTAGGTACTTGCTTTGAAGCCCATTAAAGAGCGATTCATTCACAGGGCGGAAGGTTCAAAATAGCCGCTGTCCACTAGCTTTAAATCAAATCTGTAGCTTTGGTTACAGAGTGCCAGACGCATTAAAATTAAAGGGACAGAAATTTCTCCGGCAATAATTTTCAAATGCGTCACTTCTGTCCCCAATCCCCTGGACAACAGGCAGGAAAGACTTTTAAAGGGAATGGATTATTCGAGTTTCCCCATTGTTTAAAGACACGAAAGGAGAAATAAATGGAATATAAAATGGAAATGGGGGTTTTACTTGCGAGAGCTATCATACACTTCTAGTTAAGTAAAAACGACTACTTAGGCACCAGCGACTCTTAACGCGAGATATGACAGCGTTTCCCTCCACGGAATATTGTACGCTAAAGACTCTCGCTCTATGCCGAAGTAGATGTAATGTGGCAGTGTTAATGAAAAAAATATATTGGGGAAAATACTAGCAAAACAGTCAACACACAACTAGATGAGTAATGGGTTGGTATATTAAGTTAGGGCGGGTACCAAGTGAAATGAGGCATCTATCCAATATATAAAAAATAATGAAGAGTAATGGGATAGAAAAATGGGATAGAAAAAATCATAACGAGAAAAATAAATAAATAATCTTCAATAAATGGCAATTAAGGAGTCAGGGTTGGTATGAAAATGTAAATGAAAATATAGAAGCCAAAATTCCCATACTCTTCCTTCCACTTCCACGCTTCCCAAGCGTTTTCCCCTTTTCAACATGCCATCACCTCTCAAAAGGTCCTCCATCTATCCCTTCTGCCTTCTCCAAACTTCCACCACTAACGTCATGCCCTCTCCTGCCATACCCAAAACTTACTCCTCTATCCAGCTCACCCTCTTCATTCTTCGCCAAACCCACATCTCAAATGCCTCAAGCTATACAAATCCTATCTCCGCAATGACCAAGCTTCCGACCCATACATTGCCACGCTCTACATTAAAATGTTCACCAATCTTTTGATTGTCTCTCCTCAGACGCCTCATTAATCATCTCCTCTGTAAACCGGTGGCGGCGAGGTTAAGTGCTCGCCTGCTAATCCGAGGGTCGCGGGTTCGAGTCCAGCCTGGGTCGGTTTTTCGCATGCTGGGCATGCGAAATTGCTTGACAGAAAAACCCAAGGGCATGGGTGTTTCTTTCAAGTTCTGGTGGTTCGGCCCCTGAGAAACCTGAAGACAAGCCGATGGCTTTTCGGGATCGCAGGGGCATACGGACCACCAGAATCGTCCGAAGAGCAAAAAATAAAATAAAGTACTCCCTTGGAAAGAAAAATTCTACTCCTGATGCCCCAACCACTAAAGCCATTTTCTTCCAAAATACTGCCTTGGTACGTAATAGGTTCCAACTGTTCTATTTTATGCCCGCCTACCCTTATATTCAGCCTTGCCTTCTTACTTTTAGAAAACCTCTTTACCTTCGTCATCTTATTATACATCTTTATCCCATATCTATCACACTTAAGGTACTTCTAACGGAACGACCATTGACTGCAACGCCTTGACTTACTGGCAGGCTAACCGATACTTGGTTAGCTGAAATTCTCACTGACTTTATCATATCCCCTCCTACCTTTATATAAACCTCCCCCCAATGCTTCCCTAGCAGTTTTTATTCGGAATGAACTTTAAAACGCAATGACAATAATTACCCTTGCCTCACTCCCCGTCCTATCAAACCCCATACCGATTCAGCAGCGAATACTTTTGCCTGTGTCACCCGGTTCACTTTCTGATTCTAAATGAGAGGGCTGTCACTCCAACCTACAACAAGTTACCCCAATACTTCATTAGTTTTGTCAAATTCACTCTATCAAACACCGAATCGAAATCCAAGAAGTACACAAAAGCATCCTGGTCGTATTCTAGGTTTCTTTCTATCAGTGCTCTCATTACACCTGCCGTTCCTTCCCTAAACCTAACTGGTCGTCACCCAGGCAGTCCTTATCCTTGCTCTTCATTCTCATATTGACATATCTTAAAGCTACCTTATCCGCGTGCGATATTAAATGTATTGTCCTACAGTCATCGCATGTGTTTGCCTTCCTTATCCCTCGGTATGAGTCTGTATGGGAGGCCATGCCAGGAGCTATCGTTATTGCTACCGGCACTTCAGCTCTAGGGCCTATTGGAGCGCATGAGCCCTTCCACCACGTCAAGGTGTAGCCCAAGAAAAGGGGCAAAGTGATGAAAAGCAAAGAGAAAAGCTTATGATAATCTTTCATAGGGATGAACAGGTTTTTTTATTACAATAACTAGTTCTAGGTTTAAACTTAAATGGGTTTACAGTTAATTTCGGCAAGCTAATAAATCTACGAATGCATAAGAAGGACGTTTGAAATCACGTGGTTTTCAATGCGAGAATTGGTGAAAAATGGGTAAATTTAATAATTCTTTACCCAACGCATTAATGTCAATTTCGAGAAAAACTGTTAACATGAAGCAAACAATCTTAGGCATGGTACTACTAATAAAATATAGGTCGCTGCACATTGTTTGAGTCGAATACTGTGACGTAATTTGGATTGCATCAAGCGTTAACTAGGTACGGAGGGAATTTTGTATTTGGTTCTAGTGCGGCATTTGGAAGCAACAGTAATGAGAGGAAACATATGATGGAGGATAATTTATTTAGATATCTCTCTATATATAAGTGGGTCCAGGTTTGCCCGAGACAAGACAACTTTAATGTTGAAAATGATAATATTTTCTAGTTTCATTTTTAAATAAATTGTTGCTATTGTTATTTCCACTGTAAACGGGAATGTATTATAATTCATCATATCAACATACATAAATTATAATTATCAACCTACGCATTCACTTATTAAAACCGATGAAATGTGTTGTATATCAGTATTTAACTCCATTCTGTCGAAGATAAAAACGAAATATTTGGAGCTTTCATCCATTATTCATATATTAATTCTCAATTCATCTACTGCTAGTTTCATCCGGATGACGTCATGCGCAGAACGGTGTCATTTCGGTCACGGGAACATCCTACCTTGTAATAGTAGCACCGCAACTTCCACGGAACTGAATGGTAATGAAATCAAAGGCATTGAGTTAATAGCAAATACGTTTGTTTGAAACTACGGGAAATGAAGTCGAAATACGTTTGTTTGATAGAAATGGCACTGCACTCGGCTCACATGGTCTGGAAAGGTATATACTGAATATATTATCGAGAAAAATTTCCACAGTTTTTGTACCATAATCTAGTTTCTTAATAGCTACGAACTGTTATCGGAGAAAGAAAAATTTTTCAAAGAGTAGGTACAAGCGAAAAGGTGGAATTCAGTATTTGTTTCGACTCATGCAGTCGTAGCAGAGCCTCCTTTAAGGGATTCGTGAAACCATAGAGTAATCATACGGATACGAAACATACGGATGGGAGAATTCCAGAAGACATATTATTGAGGGATAACAAACCTCTTCACACGTTTTGTTCTTGGACGATTGACAGGAGAAAGGTTATTTTTCGCCCTTTTGATTGTCTTTTGCCCCCAGACGGAAATGGCAATGCTATTTCCGACCTTATAATTCGAATTTATATTTTTGGCAACAAAAAGCGTTCACTTTTCTTTTTTATCATTTCCGGCCCGTCTCCATGCGCCAAAATTAAAGACGCCCCAAAACCAAATCGGGCTCACGCACACACAAGATACCCTTTCAACCCGTGCGAGACTGGAAGGAGGGTCTGGAAGCAGGGGGCTGCTGTTTGCAATGGGGATGGCGGGGTCAAAAAAGATGGAGATGGACGGATGAAGGGACGATGGATGATAACACGGCGGAAAAGAGGGGAGAATGCGAGGAATAAAAATGGAGAGAACACACGTGAACGTCTCCAGAGCGTGTGGGAGGGGGACACGGCTCGCCAAAATAAAGATTGGGAGACAGAATACCTGCTTGGAGGATTGGTGCAAAATAGCTCCAGCCGAAGAGAAGTCTGAGGCTTAAAAATACTAGACGAACCGAAAATAATAATAATAATTATCGTGAACTGTAAAAATAAGTGGGAATTAAAAATGGCAATGTTTTATTTTCAACTTCATTTTAAGAAAAACAAGGAATACCAGAAATAAAAATAAATTAATTTTACCCTTCCACAGGACCACTATGTACCATATTTCCTTTTATATAAAATCCTGCCATGTATGGAATTCGATTCCTCAAGATTTGAAGCACATCGAGACAATAGAAGGATGTAAAAAATATTTCTTTTCGTTTTATTTCAATGAAATTTGATTGGTGTAAAAATTTTGTTTGAAACGAATTAATGAATATATTGCCTTGATGTGATCACTCCTATGCATAGAAACTGTTTTTGTATTTATTTGCTGTAAATTGTGAATAGTTACTTAAATGTGATTACCTTCAATGTGATTGATTGACTGATTGGTTACTTTGAATGTGATTGTTTTCCTGTTTTGACTAGGTCTGTCTAAGTTATTGTATCATGATCCAAAGCAAATTATTCCTAGAGCAAATAAAGCATTATCTTATCTTATTTACATTTACACATTATCCCGCGAGACATCGCAGAGGCATGTGGCAGGGGGTGTTAGGACCTTAACTCTGGCTGTTTACAAAAGTATTTTCTTCTTTTTAGTGATATCTCTATCAAAGCGTGTTTTAATTTTTTAAGTATAATATTACTATTTTTTTCACCACATAAGACCGGGCGGGCTTGCCAGTTGATATCTTGAACATGTTAAAAAACCTTTAACCACCTATTACTTATAGTATTCTTCCAGATAGTGTAGTTTTAATGGACATTTTATACGCTACGCTTTCAATTAAGGTAAAGGGAGAGTTAATAGAAAAGTAATATCATTAATTCTGGACACCATCCGATTTGGTGTGTTCCGCGCGGTTAACACTGAACAAAAGATACGAAAAACCTAAATGAGTTACGAATTTCACGATACCAGAGAACAGCTGAAACATATTTATCCTGTAAATGTTTGCAATGAGATATCATGATAACAGCCCCATGTAACCGACGTTTTGTCCAAAAAAAAAGTTTTATTCCGCAATTTCCACGTTCAAACGACTCCTTCCTCACACCTTTTCTCGCTTCGGCTCAGGAAACTTTCTGATTTCATTATTCCAACCTACATGCTCATCTTTTCCCTACCAACTTTCCTAAAACTCTGCCAGAAATAACGTTATGTACGTACATCACGACTTTTCTTCTTAACCTAAGCACCTAAGTTGCGAGACAGATTTATTTGATAAGAAAAATAATTGAGTGATTGAAACTCAAAAATGTACATTGATTGTCATTATATAATTTATTAATGGGGTAATATACCAGTGAAGGTAGGTTTAAATGGAATAGAGTAAAACAGTCTCAATGTTTTTACAGGCGCTGGCCCCTATTCAATTTCAAAGTGACGTCCTTCATTTCAGCATGCGTCCTACCTCTTTTCATCCCGTCTAAAAAGCGTACTCTCCTGATTCTCCTTTCCCTCTCCCCCATTAACCTCCACTCTCTCACGGCCTCCAGCATCTCTTCGCCCCCCATGACCACTTTTGACCACTTACTCGGCCTCTTTCAAATCAAAATGATTTCCAAAAAATAACTGATTCCATTTGCAAGGACTCAAAGCGATTGAGCGTAGTGGAAATTAAACGGTGGGGATTGAAAAAAGGTATATCCGCCCAGCTAAACGATTGGAAAGATTTTATTATAAAAAATGGGAATTTTAGGGTTGAACAAGGGTTGTGCTGTAGGAAGGAGTGTGATAGATATGAGAATAAGATTTCTTGCTCCTTCCTCACGGAAAGGCGCCAGTAGCCAAGTCCCAGTGACGGTCTCCTCTCCGTCGTCTAGACATTCGTTGCAAAGACGCGCAAAAACTTGGCAACGAGGTTCCGAAACTTGAGGAAAACACACGATGACGCTCAAAAACTTCAGTAAGCGCGCTAAAAAAATAAAAACGCATTATTTTCTTAGAATCTCGCACTTGAAACATATAATCTCACAATAGTTTTTGTTATATCTGAGACAGAATGACAGAGAAATAGATACCCGAGTCTTCTAGCATTTAGAATTTTCGCAAAGTTGTCGGCAAATTCCATGGGAACCCTCCGCCCAGAGTATTTTTCGAACAAAAAAATAGTTTGCTAGGGGCAAACCAAGAGAGCCATTGGGGCGTGGTTACGGAGAGTGAAATACGGTTGGCCATGTCCAGGGGGTTAGGGAATTTTTTCAGAAGACAGGAGGATGACAAAGAATCCAAGATCAAAAACATTTCAAGGAAAGTGAGAAATTATCATGGGCAAGAAAAAATCAAGATTTAGTGCCTTTTTCTTAGGATTAGTCCGAATCAGCCGTTTCACGAAACTGGCATTACATTTTTGCATCCTTCAAAAGTCGTATGCATTAAATTAATCTACCGGTAAAAGAAAGGTTTTATTGGAGATCAGAGAAAACCCTCCAGATTTTTACACGTGCAGGGCTCTAACTACATCTACTATTTCTTTCTTCATCACAGCGTACGTCCTCCTTCATCCCGAACATTAAACCTATTCCCTTCCTTCTCTTCCCCCGCTTACCCAACATCTTACCCTATATCACGGCCTTCAGCAAACCATCGCCCCTCATTACCGCTTCCAGCCACCTACCCTGCCTCCCCTTTAGGTTAGGAACAACTAGAGACTCGGAAGCTACACGCTAGGCTTATATTGCTTGAGAAATTCCAAACAGGTGTGTTTTAGTGTTACACAGAGGATATAATTTTGACGCCACACTACATTTCTAAGTCCGAAAGAAAAGATAAAATAAGAGAGATACATCGCTGAGCATACAGGTATAAAAATTCGTTCTTTACTCGCACGATTAATGACCATAATAAAAACTGAAATCCACTCAAAAAACTCCCGAAATACACTTCATCTTTTCACCTCCCTATTACATTATTTTTTACACCTTTGCACGGCTGGTGTCCTAAAACCCCCTGCCACATGCTCAGACGGCTCAAAGGGTGGTATGTAAATGAATCTCATTCAGAAGCTTCTTCTCATCACTATGTCCTCAAACACTTCCTCATTTGTTTTCCTTTCCATCCATCGCACCTTCTGCATCCTCCTCCATACCCAGTATCTCCGATCCGAGGTTACCCATATCAATTGTTCTCTCATCTTCTATATCTAGGTTCACAGGTATATTATCGCTGTCATACAACTCCTCAATCCATTCTCTCCAACAATCCTGGATATAATCCTATTCTATTACTATTTTCCTTTTGTTTCCTTCAGCTATTGCCAATTTTTTTGGTCGCCCTAAATTACCACGCGATACAATTTTAACTTTAGCGTCAATTCGGGAAAATAGATTGGAAAGAAGCCTGATCGATAGATACTTACCTAAGAGAAGTATCAGAAAAAAATACGAGTAAAAATTATAACGGCCAAATACACAAGATATGAGCAGAAGGGGACTTACGGCCGGTTTCAGACACAATAAATGCGTGGACAGCAGAGTTATGAGATCTATAAGTCAAGTAATTAGTTCAACCTGCGTTGCAGAAAGATTCGATAAATTTATTGGTTTCTTAAATGGTGTTTCATATCTTTTGATCATGGTGATTGGTTAATCAAAACTTATTTAGTTTCCAATTCAAAGAACTGCGGAAATGGCCGCGCAGTAACTTTAACGGAGTCACCCGCTAGTGGTCACACAATTGTGTGAAATTCACAGTGAAAAAATCATTCGGGTGACTCCGTTAAAGTTACTGCGCGGCCAGTTCCGCAGTTCTTTGAATTCGTCAAAGTAAACACCTTTGTGTTTAAAGTTTGGCTTTACCTCGTGGACAGTAGCGCATAGCGTTCGCACACGGGTACTTTGGCATAGTTTGCACGGTACCTGTGAAGACATCTCGCTCCTTAAAGCCGCCAAGAAATTCACAGTGATAGATGACGCCTGGGTAGCTTAACTGGTAGAGCACTCGGTGCGAAATCGGGGGGTCTGGGTTCGAATCCCAGTCCAGGCGAATGATTTTTTCACTGTGAATTTCACACAACTTATTTAGTTTGATGGATGGAGTTTAATATTTATTAGTTCCATAAGTTATCAATATGGTGGGTCCAAGACGTACCACTCGGAAATTTAATCACGTGATTAAAGAGCTACTACGACGTGAAAACATACCAAATATCCGAAGCAATGGCTCCTACGAGATAAGCTAAGAAAGAGATTTTTGATTGAAGTCCTCTCTTACAATGAATTTCAAAACTATCGATTTCTTGGCAAAAATTCGTGATACCAGCCATTAGTGATAAAAAAAGAGAGGGCCGTAGAAGGATCACTGGAAATATTGTATGCGGACACAAGTTGAACTTTAACAGAGATTCAATTATAAAGATGCAGGAGAGAGAAAAATAGAACGTAAACGCTGATTTGAGCAGAAGAAAGCACGGGTAATAAAATAGCCCTCTAAAATGGGAAAACACCAAAATGAGATATCCATTATGAATAAAAACTTCGTACTTTTCCACACTATTTAAAAAACTGCGACCGGTTTCACCTTAATACGGCATCCTCTGGCATTATTAGGGTGAAACCAGTCGCAGATTTTTAAATAAAGTGTGGTACGTAAAGTACGAAGTTTTTATTCAAAATGGATATCTATCACTTCCACGAAGACAAGCCTGAAACAATCAAATAAAAATTGGAGGTAAAGAAGAGAAAAAAATCGTGCTATTAGAGTAATGCTCAAACATGGAAAGTATTGAAAGCAAAAGGAGCTGGTAAAGCTGGAAATCTTGACCAAAGCGATAAATCACATGAATCAAATATAATAGCGGCCAGGTAAAGCTTACGTAGACAAAGCTGGCGAGCAAAAAATTTGCATTCTTAGCAAGCCCAGAGAGGATATAGCTTGACACAGCGGGAAACTGTCAGCAGCACATTATCCGACAATGTTTACAAAGTAATCTAAAGAAAATCGGAAATAGTTATTGCGATGAGTGTTGAGTGGGATATAGTATGAAGCATTGAATCGATAGTTGTACAAAATCTGAAGTCTGGAGAATACCGTTAGGGCTGCGGATGGGAGAAAACACGAACTCCATGAAAGAACTAATGCCATACTGTCCAAAATAAAGTAAGTATAAAGAGATTGCTCGAAAAATAAAAACTCCAACTAGATGATGCCAGGAAACCATAGAAGAAGAAAAGAAGAGAGCAGAAGATTAACTAGGAGAAGGAGAAGAAAGCGGGCCGGAATGTGGCACAAACACCGCGTCAACAAAAGAAATGTGAAATAAACAATTGTACGCAATTACCAAGGCATAAAACTAAAAATATTTAGATTAGTATCAAAACTGTACACCTCCAAATAAAGATGCATCATAAGACGCTGATATCGTTCGCAACCCATCTAAGAAGTCCATATAAACAATGGGATTAAGAGCAATAGAGATCCAGAAAGCTGATGTAAATAACAGACTGAGCATTTTGAAGTTGGCAATGAACGTTTACGAGCTTGGGAACTCTTGGTACCCAAATCTCCCCCCCCCCCACGTGCGGCACCATTTCGTAGGGAGTAGACTCTTCCACTGCAAAGGGCCTCCTCCACAACTGACACCCAGTTTTGCTACCGCTATAATATATGCTTGTTTGTTTTTTTAATACGAAATAATTATTCTATCCATCAGTAACTTTTATCAGGTTTTTCACATCACCATCCTTGTGTGATTACTTTCCTACGGTGGGTTTTTTTCAACTAGGATGTGAGCCTAATAATCCTTGAGTACTCCAATTTATGTACAGGTTCTGTTAAACCTTGTCGTGATATTAAGATATATATAAAATTTGGTGTCATTTTGCGAATTTTTAACTGTTCTTATGTACCCAAGTGTTTTGTTAACGCCTTAAAAATTCATTTATTTCTATTCTTAATTTCGTATGTAAGTGTTAGATAGCTGATGGGACTTCACAGTGTCTATCTCTCGCAAATCCGACTCATTATTACTGCACTGAACTTGAAGTGCTCCCCCTGAACCACCAAAGAAAGGATCGGGAGTCTTGAGTATAGGACATTAAAGTTCTCGGATATTCAAACTAAGACCGAACGGGGAGGGAAACTAGGGCTCAAGCCAATATATCAACTCAATTCGCCGAGTATTAACTGGGAACCTTCCCGCCAAGCACTCCACTACACCCTGGAGCACAGGAATGCATGGGGTGAGGAAGAGAATTGCCTTCTTCTTCCTTCTACATGTATTAGGAAGATTGCCAGTTCTTTCTTCGTTACTCCACCTTTCATACTTGTTCGACGGTAAAGCTATCGCACCAAATTTTTTTGGTCTTCCTATTTCTTTCCTTTTTCCCAATGGTAACTAGTCACGCCCTACTTTAACTATTCTGTCTTCGCCTACGCGATTATGCAACCATTCCATTCGCGCTTTATTTTTTAAGGTACGCTCGTCAATATTTTCCACGTTGCAAGTTTTTCTTTTATTCTCGTTTCGCTCTCCATCCAGTACTTTTTACCCGTGTTTATATGTGGTTCTTTCATCTCACCAGTTTCCAGTGGCCTTTTTTATTCTAGCTGTGTCCGGCTGAGTCTCCGCCATTCACTATGTAATTATTGGTCTTGTAGTAGCTTTATAGAGTTTGCCGGCGAGGCAAATAGAAATGAACGGTGAGAGATTGGAGCTGCTCAGTCGAGGGGGACATGTGGGAAAAAAATGAGCGATATATAGGAAGGGAAATGGGTGCATATATATCCTCCCCCTCCGCCGCTACCCCCTCTGGTGCATTCCCAGCCGGAACTCATGTGAAGTGTGTGTGACGGCCGGGACTCATGAGAATAAACTCCAACCCCGAACATGAAAACTCCCTGAAAATTTTTAATTGCACTCCCATTCCCTACACACCCACACACTGCCTATAGGAGACCTCACGGTATAGCAGGGGCAATTCTCGTCGACGAGCACGAGGAAGGAGGACCTTTTTATTATTTGACTTCAACAATTAAAATCCTCCACTTGCACGGTCTGATGGCTCGTCGAGAGAGGGGGGAAGGTTGCTGTATAGGAAAAGGAAGTTATTTACCCCCCGCCCCCCTGTTCATCCTTCCCCCTCACGCCCAGGCGATCACACGAAAACTGTCTCGGATATGACGGTGCTCAACGCGGTGTCGGATGGACTTAATTAGGGCTATGAGCTTCCTCCACGCATCGGATAATCGAGGGTGGAGATAGGTCTTGAAGGCGAACCGGGCACAAATCATGAATTAATTTGACCATGTTGCAGCCAGACGCGTATTACGCCTGCCTTCAGTAACTTAACATGTCTGAATCATGGGTCGCGGTTTCGCGTTTCTTAACCATGAATTAACCATTCAAAAGTAATATTTTGTCCACTTTTTGAATCTTCAACGATTCAATGAAATTTCGTTGAATTTATTACGCATGCTTCCCACGAAAAGATTTGCGCTGAATTTAAATAGTCATAGGAGTGTTATTTTTTTCGTGTTCGTACCGTAGAGGCCGTGGAGCTTACCAACAAAAATAACTAAAATGATAAGAGAAACAACTCGGCATGGCCAACGAAGCTATTTTATTTTCAAAAGTTGAGAGAATGAATAAACGGTCATCAATTTTTAATTACAACATATATTGCAAATCACAATTAATTTACTTGTCCCAGTATTTCCTTAGTATGTACGACGCTCACTCTAGTGTTAGCTATTCGCAAAGTACTTAGCTTTGATCTTCCAGTGCCTTACTAATAACAATAAAAAATCATGAAATATTTACGGAGAATAATTCATAAAAACGAATGGTTTAAATAAACATGAACAAATTTGATAGAGGAGAAGATGAAATGAATTATGTTCACGATAACTCAGATCCGCCAAGTTAAAACAAATATATATTTTTTAAACTACTTGAAATTGGAGAAAAATATGTATCACATTAGCTAAAAAAAAGTATCCATTCTATTACCGCGAAGCGGTAAGTTCTTTTAGATGAGTATGATTACGAGAACTTCATAATGTCACACCTTTAGAAAGCGTTTAATTTATTACGTCTAAAGCACATACTTAAGAGTTAGCTTGTGGTTTTGCCTTCAGGGCCCGTTCGCATACTCATTTGACAAATTAAATAAAATTATACGGCTCCCAACTAAAATGACACGTTAAACACAGAGGTGGTTCTTATTACGCAGCGGCGTGGAGCGTCACTGAACGAAGGATAGCCTCTGGCAAAGGCGAGAGGAAAGAGAACAATTTCGGACCAAGTTCTCAGCGAGAAAAAAACACAAGTCCGTTAAAAGCGATTTAATTTTAACTTCGATTTTTTCCACACACATTTGATTATCTCCCTCGATCTTAAGGCCCGAAGGTAATGTAACCCTTTCCATTTTTTTCATCGCCTTGCGTTGGGTATTGTCGTTCTTTCTTTCGCTTCAGCATATTGTTTCAGAAGCATCAGAGGCATAACCAAACCAGTCTCACGTTGCTCAATGGCTTAAAACGTAAAAAAGTATGACGAATTACACAAAGAAGAATTAGAGAACACTCAGTTGAGGAGAAGAGCTTGGAATTTTTTTTATTATTTGTGTGGTTGGTGTTGATTACTGGTTTTGACACACGAGATGTCTTTAATGATACTAAACTACTCAGTCACATAAGACTGTTCGAAAGCTATAAATATGTAAAGCTTCGAATTGCGCTCAACATTCATTAGCAGGCATAGAGTCTGAAGGATTGCATCTCAAATAGTTGAGAATACATGCACGAAAATAAATCTGGAAGTATCCCGAGGAAAATTATCATTGAATTTGACGTTTTCGGGCGAGATATAGTGGAAATTTATCATATAATCCATGAGCCTCAGTCGTGATTTTTCATAAATTTGCTAGCAAAATTTGAGGCGATGCGATAGGCATGCACATATGCGAGTACCTATGTCCAACGCCTCCCCCCCTTCCCCATTGGCGACATCCTACCACCCCCCACGTGCCCGGCGCTTCTTTCCCCCTACCCTCCTCCCCCCCACTTGTCTCCCTAGTCCGTCCGAAAGACTCCCGACCTCTCCCTCCTTCCCCTCATCCGTCGCGACAGTGACTGTCGTACTGGGGCGGAGGGTATATTTAGTCGTCGGCCTCACACAAAAACCTAAGGACCTTCCTGCGTCTCCCCCTCTCTTTTTACGTCTCTTTTCTTCCTCTCCTCATGTCTCTTCCTCACCACTCCTCCTCCTCCCACCCTCTCTCTCCACCTCTTAATCCCTCTCGCTCTCTCTCTCCCACCAAATAATCGTTCCTATGATTTACCTTTTGGTAATTGCCCAAAGGAAAGAGGACGTAATGTTTTCAACGCTAGATGCTTTTAAAAATCCCGACGTTTCGTCACCCCCACGTGATATTTCATCTTCTTGTACTAACAGCATCTTATATCATATGAAAATTTAAATTAAATATTAATTCAAATTTTCAAAAACAATTGGAGAAATTTAGACTCCTATGCATGCATTTCGATCATTCAGGTGACCATCTACAGGGAGTGTTTAAATGAAGTAAACACGCACGTGTTTACGAGATTTAAGCACTAACTGTCGATGGTCACCTCGATGATCGAAATGCATGCATAGGAGTCTAAATTTCTCCAATTGTTTTTGAAAATTTGGATTTAACTTTAATTTTAATTAACTTGTCAATTGCTGTATTCTTGAATTATACTATATAGAAATAATAAACTCTAAAAGATTAAAGTCTAGAACTGCAACGCTTTCATGCAATATTTTCTACCAAGTTCAGCTTTTTTCAAGAACCAGATCTTGATCTACTTTCAAAATTTACTCATTGATTAATGTGGCCATTTCAAAGATAATAAGCTACTTTTTTGTACTAAAGCCTCGGGTTGGAATCTTGATCATTCACATCAAATTTCATTATATGTGCTGTAATGCTCATTTTTATCCCTTTCAGAGTTAAATCTTTTTCTAAAATAAAATTAAAGACAATGGTCGCACGATCTCACGAGAAGTGGCACTAGAAAGGAAATCAAGCTCTGAACCAATGCTTCATTTGCTTGAAATAAAGACTTTAAGTTGAAATTTAGTGCCTAATTACTCAAACAACCATCATTTTAAAATTCTGACTTTAGTGATACGCCATAAAAAATACAGCAACTTTCTGGAAATAAACGCCCAAAAACCGGGCTACCATATTTGTAGGCGTCATAAAGCAGTACTATTTATACCGCTCGTTTGCCACAATTAGCAACGTAACTCCCGCGACTTGCCACACGCATAAAAAGCAAATAGTTTCACGGGACTCTTAGGTAATGGCTCAAAGAAAAGTGAATTCTGGTTGGGAAGAGCTCAATTATGACAGGAGTCCAAAATTCGATTCAAGGCAACGGAGTTCCTTAAACAAGGGATTAGTTTGATTAGTTTCCAAGATTGTAAAAGTGAAGGCAAACTATTAAGTAATAAACAGTTAAAATTTATATGCGTAATTTGTAGTTTTCACAAGTTTAATGTGTATTTTTTTAGCGATAAAAGTACTGTGTTTGCAGCCTAATGACGTCAAAATCAAAGCCAACATGGCGGCGTGCCTTTTTGGGCGAAGCGTCAAATATCCCCATCTTAAGTGTTTTACGGCTAACATTGCGTTTTTAATATTACCACCGAATATTCTATGTATTTAATTATCAGCATGAACATTCAATTACAAAAATAAAATAAAAAGGAAATTTTGTAGATAAATATTCAATCAAATAATTACGAAGTACCTCTCATGTGCCGTAGGCCTATATGTTAAAATAGCATTGAATTACCAAAAAAACAATTCCACAGAATGCAAATTTGTCACTTTTATCTACACATATCACAAATAAGAACTCAATCAAAACTGTGCATGGACTAAACTCGCTCTAACCATCTTAAGTTATCTACTTCGTCGTCGTGTCACGTGGTTGAAGGAAAGGTTTAAGCTTGAAGCGATTTGCATTAGATTTTATTTGGTTATTAGGTGAGTTTTTTTTGTAAATGGAAGCCTTCACGATCTGTCTTCCTTATCGAATTCTTAGTGTCCTTGGTGTATTAATCTAAATCTACAAAATACCATACAAGCCACGTCCAGAGTGTGGCACTAGGTGATTGCACAACATGAATACAACACTCATCCCATTTCAAGATCGAGCCTCGAACGCTCCCCTAACCGCTAGACTAAAACTGAAACGGGGCCAAAAGAACAATGTACGGACTAACCAGACGCTAGGAGAGTACTACGTTGATAAACATGTCCTAAAATTACTGATACAAATTCAATTCATTAATGGAGACTACAAGATACCAATTCATGCAGAAAAATATCATGCACTGCACATATCAATATATTGCATATGCCTTGACTCATCTTTCGATGTCGACGATAATGGCTTTCCGATGAACATCACTGCTGATTTCAACCCACCATGACCAAAAGAGGGGCATCGAATAAGCTCAATGGGAACTTACTTGGCTTCAAATTAGCTAAATAAGACGTTTCCTTGTCTCGGAATGAGCGTGTTGGAGCTCTCCAACGACTACAATGACTCTTGTATGACACCATGAGTGACAGCACCCGATTACCCGACGTGGTGAAAATGGTTCGTGCGAGCGAGACGGCTTACGATGCGATAATATCGGAGATAAACCCACATTAATCTCCATACAATTTCTGCCTTACGATACTCTCGCCCTCGCATACGCTTCCCATGCGATCTAGATTAAAGGGGCGTAAAATATGAATACCCTTCCCTTAGAATACAAATTGACGAGGTGGAAGGGCTTGCGCGTTCCAATGACCGCTAGATCTGGAGTGGTGGGATCAATTACAATTGCGCCTGGTAAGGCCAGATAGATCGAAGGGTAGGAAACAGAAGAAAGGTACCAATTTCACGCGTTGATGTCACGTTGAAAATACTGTTGGGAAGGACAAGGGGAAAAAACCCTCCAACAATTATTTCCCAGAATAAGGAAGTCGATCAAAAAGAGAATAGGTTTTATTGACGGGATGGAAAGAGATAGGACAGATGCTGAGATGAAGAAAGAAATTTTGTAAGTAGATAATTGCCTGCACATGTAAAAATGTAGAGGAATTTTACTCCCATGTAAACTCAACTGAACCGGTGGATTACTTTAATAATGAAATATGTATATATTTATGCTGAAATTCTGTTTTTTTTGTACGCTATTGAGTTGCACACCACCAGACGGATTCGAACAAAATTTGGCACGCGTGTTTCTTAGGACCTAAAATGATAAATAGGCATTATTAGACACGCCACAGGGGCCACTATGCGCCTTTTAAACCAACTTTTACTTCTATCAGGAAAGCATTGGATTTGGTGCTGAGGATTGGAGTTTTTTTTCCTTCAAACCTTGTTAAAGAAGACACTTTGTTCTATTCCACACTTTTATTTTGCTAAAAACCGATCATGGTTTTGGCATTATGTACCAATATCAAGGTACGTAGTGCCGAAATCAGCAATGTTTTAAGCTGAAGTTTTCCACAAGGCTAGCCCAGAGACTTTCGCAACCGTCGGATTTTTTTTGTATCGGGATGATTGAGTCTTTAAGCTTTTAAATCCTGAATTTCATTTTCGTATTCACTTTGCTTTAGCTGGAAATTTGAGTTAAACAGGTCATACTTAGTTAATTTTCGCTCGATTTCAACGATAAAAATTAGTATTTACTTGGTAACCGCAATATAGACTTTTTATGGGAACTTTTTCCCGAGGAACTTCTAGCTTAGATTCAATGATCTATACAGCAGAATTACGAGAGTTTAGCCGGGGTGTTTGTCACCCAAACCTCTCCGCGCGCGTCTAGTGACTGCTACATGGTGCATCCATTTTGAACGCCATTTTCGAAGGCTCCACTTAATCCAATGCGACAATTTTATTTTATTCTTCCCGTTGAAATTCATCGGGCACCGTCTTCTGGTAATAAATATAAAGAAGAAAAATACCGCCTAGTACATAACATTCGTAACAACAAAGTTCAAAGTTTATTCGAGAAGGATGGAGGTGAGCCGGGGAAGGTGTCTTGACGGCTAAATGAGGCAAGACACATTAGTCCTGGGCCCCGCAAAAAAAAATAATCGGGAGAAAAGAGACGAAAAGTTCCGGTACCGGGAGAGAGAGTGAGAGGGATAAAAAAATACGCGATATTTTTAGAAATAATGCGTGATGGTATTAATGGGAAGTGTGGGAGTTGGAGTCGGGGAAGCGAACGAGAAGGTCGGACGGAGCAAGCGTGGAGTGTGGGGAGGAGGGGAGCCCCAGGAAAGCTTACCCAGAAAACAAACGAATTAATCATTTAAGGTAGTCAGAACGAGATATTATATAATAGCATAATTTTATGACTAAGTATAATTAAAACTCTGCAAATACGGAGAGGCAAACTTATTGGACACATTTTGCAACACCACAGCCCAATGAAAACAGTTTTGGAAGGAGTAATTAAATTGGAAGAGTGTTATAGGAAGACCAATAATGGAATACTTCAGTAAAACCATGAAGGACGTCAAAGTAAATAATTATGTTGGAATGAAGCGGTTAGCAGAGAGTAGAGTGGGGTGGGGACCTGTTGCAAACCAATCTTTGGATTGATGACAACTGATGATACTGATCCGTCCGGCAGAGTATCTCTCTTATTTTACCGCTTCTATCAGTACGAAATAATTTCCTCCGCGTCACAATGAAACTCGCCTGATCTGAATTTTACAATTACTCTAAGCCTAGCGTGTAGACTCCGACTCTCCAGCGGTCCATAACCCAGTCCTTCAATCAGCTGTGTTACACTGTCTGTTCACTCGTACCAGTTTTTCAACGAAGTGACCAGCTTTCCCCATGCACTTTATTTATTTCGCGATTTAAAAATTTCTAAACAGGGTCCAAAATTCTCACGTTGTATTCGAGATGTGGCATCCAGAGTAAAATAGCATCTCTCTACACATTTTTCATCGGACGACCTTTCTAAAATTTGCTTGGTATTACATCCTAGCTCCTTTTGTACGTACAGCGCCGCAAACGTTTCGTATCTGTAAAGATATTATTATACAACTGCATTATGCAATCATCGACTAAAATCATGGATTATTACACGCTTTATACTGCTGCTGAAAGTCAGAAGTCACTATTGATACGAACCCGAACTGCTGAGACTCATACTCGTCATCCCGATGCAATTGCAATGATATATTTTTAAGCCAGTTCACTCTTGATACTATTTATTTCCTACATAAAATATTGTAAACTGCGGAATATTTCCCGAACTAGTAATCTTTATTATAATTACAAGTGTAGTTACGATATTAAATACATTCATCTTTCATCAACACGAATGCAAATTCAACGGTGATAAACTTACGAACACCAAGAATGGCATTGCATTGAATTTGACGCACAAATCACGACTGTGACTTCCGTATTTTGAACATATTGAAGTTTTCATGCAAGCCTGTGGTGTTGATGAAAATACATCCAAAACGTCTTGATTTATCACCCTCCTTTAAGTGTGATGACCTAATGGACTAATTTTGTTTCTACATGCATTATATATTTTTTATCTCAGATTATTTATTATGCATTTGTGGATATAAAACTTTGAAAAACTGGGGCACTAACGTGAGGTTGTGGGATATACGTCAATAAACTCCCTCATTTATACATTGTCCTAACTTCTCAATATAATAATCCCTGGAGGCCGATTTTGTATCAGATCGAAATTATTATTTAGCGGATTCATGATGAGATCACTGGAGCTGAGCCCATTATTGTTTTTGAATGCCGTTGGAAATCACGTTTTCGCGATTTCACCAATTGCTCACTTCTCCGGCAAAGAATGCGTCATCCTTTATCGTAAATAAAAAAATAACAGCAATGATGGTTCTAGCCATGGTACTAATATTTCTAAAAGGTGATATAAACGCCAAAATAGTGAGTTTGATCGTAAATACCTAAGTTTATTGATGAGCAAGTTAAAGCTGGACGCTAGAAAAATAAATCTCAAACTATATCGCGTAATTTAATTCTCGTTTCTCTGTATTAAGTGTATATTATGAAGTTTTAAAGACGTAAAATAATATATTCTCCATTGATTCCCATGATTTTCATTATTTTAGCCGGAAATCTTTTATGGGATCGAACTCAGTTCCTTTACGTAGTTTCCTGAAGATCAGACCTGGCCCTATGGATTTATTGTACTTAAAGCCCTCCAAAGATGGCGTCTCATCACGATTGTTAGCGCGATTTTGAGATAAACTTTACACATATACATACTTACAATTATTACTTGTTTAAGAATACATATGTGATAGGATATGATGGAAACAATAGCGTAAATAATTATAAATGCCCGATCCGTGGGCTTAAGTTTACGGCTTTGATATTTGGGTATCAATAAATAATTCTAGAGAGTAATTATAAAAACAATTTATTTAATAAGCAATTATGCTTTGCAATTTCCACAATGGTTTATTCTTAGCCGACCGGTTTAATTGCGTAGGCGACATCATAAGGGCGAAATCGATCGTCTATGAATAAGCTATTATGGAAATTACGAACTTATATTTCTTATTCAGCCATGATGAATTTTCGCCAAGTTACGGCTGAGAATATCGAGATCATCAAAACAATTCTTAGCGCATGCGTAAATGCCGCAAGCCGTTCAATTGTACACCCAATGTTCGAACTGGGACGAAGCTTCACACCCGGCCGGAGAGCTTTAGCGGACTATGCGCAAACTTTTAGACCCCCCGTGGAGCCACTTGACGGTGTATTTTTACCGTTCGTCCGCGAAAGAAGAAATACGTTCTCTTCGGGAATTAAAGTGTCCCTATAAATAGCATGAGCTATATTACCAATCGCCCTCCGCTCGTCTGCGGTCACTGTGGCATAAAAGGCTGCACCCCACCCACAATTTCATCAATTACGCGAGTGCAAATCGTCTGATACGAGTCGGTCCTATCAAAGTGTTGCCTCTTCGTCTCAATCGCGACATGGTAGTGCGGCTGGCGAAATTGAGCTATTGAGATTAAACGAGTTTCTATGTGACTAAAACGAGCATTCATCACCCTCCAAACTTCTAATTTGTGTGTGTCGACACTGTTTTGGCCTCACGTGTTGCCATTCCTTACGTGGGGATTCTCCATTTTATTATGATTATCCTATGATTCTGACAACTCGTACATTTTATCCATCCTTAGCCATTCCTGTTCCATCCTGTATGGGTCTTGGTATCAACCTAGCTTCTCCATCTTTATCTGTCATTTTATGTTTCCACTTTACAACCATCATCTCAGATGTTTCTCTTCTTTAGACCTCTTTTCACTTCATCTATCCATCGCTTACGTTGTCCGTGGTTTATTGCACTTTTAATGAGCAATAGTACGTAAATGAATGTACTGCATCGTACGGCCGCTCCAAATTTGCTAAAAGTAAGTTGAGGAAGGAAATATTCAACTCACTACTCGGAGGTATATGCTGTGTACTGGCACACCGACAATCATATGAATATAGGCGTGCCAATAACATCGAAAGACCACAACCCAATCTGCTATTACGATTCATTGATCAAGTGCCTTTATGAACCTATTGATGAGTAATCATGGCGCCTGAGAACGACGATACCGCAGCGTAGAGTGAAAACATTTGAGTTGAATTAAAAGACTTTTAAAATAAATTAAAACAAGCAGAAAACTTCTGCTCTACGTGCCTAGGATATCTCCATGCGCCAATCCTGGGTTTTCTACCACCCTCATCGCAGTCCCCCAGTCCGGAAATAGCTGTCCCTTGTGAGACTTGAAACTGGCGCTGTGAGCTAGGACTCTTCACAGGCGGTAATTAAAGCCCAATAAGGCCGCATTCTATTTTTTGAGTTCAAGTGAGTTTTAACGGCGTCATAACTTTTAAAGCCCCCCCCCCCCCCCCCCCCCCCCCCAGGGTTGGTTCAACTTGAAGGCGAGGTACTCTGTGCCTCTGCTTCAAAGGAAACAAAAATGCATTACTTTCCATTACTGTCCGTTCGTTGTTGAACTAAAGGAGAAGACTCCATGTTACTTTTAGACCAGCTGCAAGGAGTGCAGGTCGGGTAAAAGTGTAAAATCCTTGCCATATGTGCATACGAATCAAAAGGAATTCCTAGATTTCCTCACATAATACTTAATAATTATTTCACCAAAGTGAACGATAAAGACTCCGAAAGATCAATACGGGCATAGGGGTCGATGGAAAAATAAGTATCAAAACAATAACTAAGATCATAAATAGCATATATGATTGCATTATATCTTACATTTCGAATTGTTATGCATCAACTAACGAAATCGTTTCATTAATAAATATAATTTTATCATGTTTTTGGATCGAAAAAATTGCATGAGGGACTTTTTTCTTGCCCCATTATAGGAAAAAGATTAAATGCTTTGCACAATTCCACTGGATACATTGGTTTATTGAGTCAACATGTTTCATTGCACTGTAACATCATCAGGAATACACAGGATGCTGCAGTGCAGTGAAACATGTTGACTCAATAAACAAATTTCCCCAGTGGAATTGTGCAGAGCATTTAATCTTTTTCCTACAATAGAATTCCACAAAGTATCGGCCGTTACCAATAACTTCATTGTCCCGTTATGTTTACGTAATAGTAGAGATGAGAGGGTAGATAAATTTTCGAGAATTTCTTGAAAGGGTCGACGGTCAAAAAAGATTGACCATTGACTCCTGACCTTAAATACCAAAGCACTGGAAAAAATAATTAATCTGTTATCCAGAGCATACCTCTTTACGGATCAGAAACTTAGGAAATGAAACAAAGGGATAGACAAACTTTGCAGGATGCCTAAATAAAATTTCTCTGAGGAAGCTGAGACATATCAAGGTTAGAAAGAGTCCCGATCAAAAAAGGCAAATATTGCATCAACAGAATACCGGCAAGTCTAATATTATACGCTCCACCAAGTAAAAGGACTGTGGGTTGACCAAGGCTTGTAGGTTGACGCGGAAGAGGCAGATATGCCTAAATCTGACGAGGCTGATTACGACGACGATACTGAATCGTCCCTTGCTGTGTCCCATAGCGAAAATTGATGGCGCTCGCAAGCGCAACCATTCAGGTCAGTGAAGGTAAATAGAAGGTGAATGAGTGAGCAGAAGTACCCTAGGACTCCTGCAAAGACCTCCGATGGAATCTTCGTTCCCTATATCCCGCATCTTTCGTATGCTTTCCTTTCCTAGAGGGCATTTTCTTCTCACGCGATAGCCTCTAAGTTTTTGAGCAACAATTCCCATCAGAAGTGTTGGAACTGGTCCATGATGAAGGTAAATGAGAGATTTTGCAGTTTTCCACGAGCAATAAGTTTACTTAACGACTAGTCCCGACGTATTACGTCATTATCAAAACAATTATGATGCTAAACTTTGATGATGACGTAGTACGTCGAAAATAGTGTTTCTTACCTTCAACGCCAATTTTTGCTACTCCTTTACAGCGGACAGCACCAAAATAGACAGAAAGAGAGAGACTCATGGAGAGAGACTCGTAAGGTGGGTTTTTCACTCCCAAGTTCATTGCGCAAGTTGCATTCAGCTAGCGACCTTCGCCGTAAAATGCTAGAGTAAAAGGCTCTGCGATTCCATTTGTAGAAATTTAAAAAGCTTCGACAAGTCGCTAGCAGAAGCGTATCATTGCCGATGTAAACTGCTGCCAAATATGTCTCTGGAGTAACTTGTGATAAATTTGTCGTCAGACTACAATTCCCCGCAAGCTCTTGCAGAAGAAACTTGAGGGCGTAACTTGCCAGTGTAAGCCTACCTGTAGAGAGAGAGAGAGAGAGATAGGAGAGAGGGTTGGAAAAAATACTAGGGCGGCCTTGAAGAGGGAGGGAAGGTCTGGATGCTCCGCCTAGGCGAGGCACCGCTCCCACCATGACAACGGCCATCCCGTGAATGAAAGAATGGAAGAGCCAGAGAGAGAGGAATGAATGAAATTGCGGAAGTGGCATGGAGGGGGGGGGGGGGGAGAGAAGAGAGGGCGCCCCCTACTGGGAGAGTGAGAGGGAGACCGGCGGTTTACTTTCGAGCCCAAATCCCTCCCACTTCCGCCGCCACCGATGCCTGGGCTGGGCCGGATAGGGGCGAGACCCCCGCGCGCCAGTTTTGAGGCAGGCGCAGGACGAATCGGGACCCCCCTTCAACATGTGAAATACCTACTCTCCCTCCCTCTCTCGCACTACTTTTCCATCTCCTGCCATAACCGAGTCCAAATGATTGGGAGCCAAAGCCGAGCAGGTGACTAAGATGTGGCACCCCGCCCTGTCTCATGTTACCCCACCCACCCTGTGGCTGTCCCCTAGCAGATTAGGGTTCCGGGCAGGGAAATGGCGGGGGGAAGGGGGAGAATAGGGGACATATGAAGGAGCCTTCGCCGCCGTTGGAACTAGGGCGCTAACTTGAACATAACTTCACTTATTACAACCTCCACAACACTTTTTTATTTATTTCGACCCAGGTTTCGATTGTACACAGTCATTTTCTAGGTTTCCTTTATACCAGCCATTCTCAAAATTTCAAATTACTTGAAAATGACTGTTTAAAGTCGAAGTGGGTTGGAATATTAAAAAGTATTACGGAATTTTTACAAAGAGAAGCTATTTTCTAATCGCAATGTGGTTCCACGAAGTCAGGCCTGATAATGTTATATATATAGCTATACAAAAAAGTTTCTACGTAATTAAGCCTGAGGTTGTTTTATTTATTACAGTAGCTATCTTTTGAACACAACAACTCCATTTACTTTCCATATAATGTAAAAATTTACGGATTCTGATCACACTTCCTTCTTCTAAAATTTAACCAGAAAAATCTCAGTGTGTCTCAGTGTGCATCCTATGGGACGGGAAATACGATAAGTGGAACCAACGAAAGTGAAAAAATAAGAGAGATAAACCATCAAATAAATATGTGGGAGAATTGCCTAGCACCACTTCGACCACAGGAAAAACGAAGGACACGTTAATTCACTTCACTTTTTGTCATTCCTTTTTCCTTTAACTTTTTCCTATCCTCACCCTGTTTTATTGCTGATTTCCTAATACCCCCATACACATGCCTGTCCGGCGGGTCGCAGGCAGGGGTGTGTGTTAATGTACAGCTGCCACTAAAGTTGTCTCCACTATTATAATTATTGATTTTTGTTGTGCCTGCCTCTTCGTTGACTTGGCCGCTATCATTCCACTTAAACTAGCACAGGTTTAGAAATCTACCTTCACCATCTCCTTTTTGATATTTTTTTTAATATTTACACCCTCACTTTTAGTTTAATATGATGAGTAGCACTGTATGGAGCAGCATCCTGGACTCTAAGAAAGGAAGACAAGAATAGACTGCAGGCGCTTGAGATGTGGGTGTGGAGGAAAATGGAGAAAGTACGGTGGACGGAAAGGAAGACGAGCGAGGAATTACTTGATATGTTGGGTGAGGAGAGGATGCCTGGGGGGTGTTTCTGACTCTCATCGTATTGACGGCATCGGAAACGGATTCAATCCAAGTCGATCGGATACCTTTCCTACGGTCGTCTTCCGTGCGTTTCACACTTACTATCGGAAAGCGTTCCGCTGTTGGTATGACGTCACTCGTCATCCCTATCGAGCAGCGATGAAACGTCACCGTTTTGAAGAGAAAAGTGAGCAGCGAAATGTAACCTCCCGCCAGGTTTAACACTTCATAATGTAGGGAAATGGTATGTATGGGCATTTATTTGTGTTAATTGATACATTGTCTTATAATTGACGTTATTGTGGGTTAAAATTATTTTAGAATTGTCCTTTTGTAATTTTTTCAATGTAATCTCCTGTCTATTTGTGTAAATGACGGGAATGAAGGCAAATTTTAAACGATTTTGTTCGTTCATTCTCGTGAGTACACAGTTGATTATTAAGGTCACATTCATATGACTTATAATAGATACAGTCGCGAAACGTACCCTCTCTTGCAACAACAGATACTCAGCATCATTTACTCAATGAGTTATCCAAATTCCGACGTGTTATTTTCTTTGTTTATCTCATTTGAATGTGGTCCTTCTTCATTAATGTATTGACCTTCATGATATGCCGTTTATATCTAACATTTTGCCCGTAAAAAAGGAGGTCCATTGGAAGGAAATACAGTAACTACATTGAAAGGTTTTATGGTGTCGATGATTGTCAATGGCTTGACACGATGGATGAAATAACGGGAAACAATGGGGTTTGATTGTTATCTGTGGTACACGTAACCGGTTATTTTTATAACACCATTTTATTGCTAAAATGGCACACTTGCTAATGGCCCTGGGTGTCAAACCTGGGAACATGAGTAATTTTTCTGTAATCCATCATTTAGAGTACATTACTCCCAGTATCTACAATTTTTTTCAATAGGATCTGTGGACGGTTAAGTCCGTATGAAGTCAATATATGGGCGCATGCCTCGTGCGGGACTCGGGCGGTTACGTGGTTAGCCGGGCCAGGGTGTCAAACCTGGCAATATTACTATCTTTTATTTACTTCATCAAATACAGTACTCTCCTGTTACTATCTCTCATTATTTTCTCTACCGTTTTAGGACGTTTACAGTGGGTATGTCTGCGCTTTCCTTGCGCCATACGTTGCTTTCAAATCATACTGCGGGTTGATGTTGGCAGCACTGCCGTTTGAGCGCCTGGGCTAAAATCACGTCGCCAATATAACTATGGAAATCGCAGCAGATATATCACTTCAAACGAATATTTCACGTAGAAATATAATATTTAGGTTGTAAAAAATGGAATCAACCTAACTAAGTTCATAACCATGTCTACTTTTGACGTCAAAGGCTTACGATGCTATTGCTAGGTCACGTACACGTATCGTATCAAAACTAAATAAATGGATATATTTCCAAACTGAAGGACCAGTTTCCACTACATTAAGCTACCTGAGATATTTATACGTTATTATGCTATGCATTCCAACTCGTTTCATCTTCCTTTTACTAAATTACTAGCCCAAATAATATGTAATCAAACTTGCGCCAATAGTGATACAACTTGCTCATATATTGCCCCATTTACACGCTAATTAAATTCTCCCACACCTATATTATTCTGGCAGAACGTTCACATAAATGTGCACTCATGAAATAAAGCGGTATTATCTTATTATAGCCAAATAATTAACGTCAACAACATCATAAGGGTATTCACCTGAGACCAACCAACGCAATCGGAATGACTTTCCGACACCTCATTCCCGATCGACCCGGTTCCGATCGGAAAGCCTTCCTTGAGTAGATCGGAAGCAGTCTGAAACGCACGGATTGTCCTCTCGATAGTAAGTGACGTAGAATCCGATCCAAGCCTTCCGATCCGATCGGAACGGATGACTCTGAAACACCCCCCTGGAGGAGTTTAAGAGGAGGCAAAGTAGGTGGATGGTTGCTGAGGACCTTGATAGAGGAGGACGTTGGGTAAAAAGGAGGGAAGGGGAAAAAAGAGAATAGGCTTTGTGGGCGGCATAAAGAGACGTAGGACGCATGCTGAGATGAAGAAAGAAATTCTGAAAGGGGATAGGGGCCAACGCCTGTAAAAATTTAGAAAAATCTTACTTTCTTACATTTGTACCTGCTTTAACCGGTATATTTCCATAATAATAATAATTTTAAATAATTTTCACTATATCGTTTCTCTTCTGTAAGACATATATCAGTCATTTTTCCGTATCTGACTCTGCCAGAAGGCAAAGATTTCACATGCTGACAGCCACGGTAGCCTTGCCATTCCCACTGCCAGGCACGACATCCGTCGTAGTGGGCTGAGTCTCGCAATTGCCTAGGTTTTTACTCAATATTGAACGTACTATCCTTGCAGCATTAAAATGAGGTGGTATCTCGTAGCCTTCCTCGATAACAAGTCCAACTTTTAATCATCGCACCACCCAATGGCGTATAAGTGCATGGAAGAATATAATGTTTGGAAGTGGACGTTTATTTACAGAATCATCTCAGATTTATCAAACTCTGAGACATCAGTTTGGCAATAAAAAAATAAACACCTAGCATTTAGCAGAAAGCATAAAAACTCAGCCCAATTCCTAAAAAGCTGCTAAAGCAAAAAGTTAGTAACTTCTCGGTATTTGGAACAGAAGCACGTGGGGATGAAAGTGCAAACATATATTTGCCACAAAAATAATTTTCAACTATTTTAAGGGCGACACCTGGGGAAAGGTTTCTGTGTATTGGATGGTTAACCCAGCAGAGGAATCAATTATCAATGTGCTCTTCCCTAATGCAATTCATGATCAAAACGAAAACGATATATACTCCATCATAAAGGAAAATACTACTTAATGATAAAAAAATAAATAGCACCATTTTGTACAATTGGAACTCGAAAACCAAGAACAATGCAATGTTAGATTTGGAAGAATACCTGGCACAACTCTGACACACAAAGTATGTTCAAGAATAATGTGCAGATAACACTCACTTTTGTTAATTGCCTGGAATACCGCATGTCTCTTTTTCGTTTATTATCGTTGATTTTCATGGAGACATTTTCATGTACCTCAAATTCCAGCTAAAAAACTGTGTGGAAAATTGTTGTGGCACAGCTTTGGCCAAGAGGAGTGGTCTATCAGAGAATGTACTCCACTTTCACGAGCAGTCTAAATCAAAATGCAATAAATCATGCTGATTTCAATTTAAAGAAGTGAGTGACAAAGTGATGCGAGTGCAAATAAAAATTGATCCACGGGGTATATTAAAGACAGCCCACTCGAACGAAAGAATCGGATATGTAATTTAAAATACATGGATAGCGGAAGCCATTCCAATGCGCCAAAGTTTTAGTCCAAGGAATTGAAATTATAAAATACAAGAAGAGAAATTGGAAGGAGTATGGTGTTTACTCAGTTGCGGATTTAACGGTGGGAGGACTGGGTGACCGCATGGGGCCGATGAACTTGGAGGGGTCCACAAGATTCCAAGCAAAGATTTTTCAATAATATTCGTATAGTAATTTTTTATCATACAAATATTCATTTTTATCAACAAAATATGCTTATGCAAAAAGTGGCTGCAGTGGTAATCACGGGTCATTATATTTCAAGAACTTCGCATCTGCTTTCGCAACTTTCGCAACTGTAAGTCAAAAAACATTCTTGGAGCACGTTTCATTTAAGTGCATTTGTTTATGCGTTGGAACTCACCATACAGGCAGTAATGGAAACGATACAAGGATTATATATTTTTTTAATTTCCTTAATCGAAGCACGTTACGACTATAGAGTTTTCGACGCGGTATTTGAAATATAGACAAAATTATGTAGAAATATGCTTTTTTCAAATATTGGACTCACTCATTGGACTTGGAGTGACACCTTGATATTTTTATCAACAATTATAATAATATTTATTTCGCGTTTAGAAGAAAATCTGTACATATGTAATCGACTTCTTAAGAAATACATGACATGTGCCATAAGGCTGTGTTAAAATACCATCGAATAGAGAAAAAAAATCAAATCGGTATGATGCAACTTTGTTTTTAGATATCAGTAATGAGAACACGTATTCAAAGTTACTTGCAAATATGAACATAAACCAAATTCGCTGCAAATACCTTGGGGTCCCTATTTTGGATCAATCCTTCAACTTTCCTGGACATAACAACATGAGAAGCGATTATGTGTCTAAGCTCGTCATTCCTTCTTCTGCCTACTATGCTGTCCAAAATTACTTCCTCCTCCGCACTTACCCAGCATCGACTCCTCTACTAACATTTTCAACATGTCTGCAATTCTCCACACACTTTATCTGCCTCATCCACATCTCCAATAACAACTTCCATTCTATCCTTTCTACTTCTTCGTCCGTCTTTCCACTAACTTTCAATACATTTCAAATTGAGGTGGTTTCACCCTGGCTTTATCAGTAAGGACAAATACATGTCGAGGCAGGCATCTTCCGGGTTGCGGCCGCGTTCAAGTTTTAAAGTACGACAGTTTCGCCAGCTGTCCTGCTGGCGTCTTCATCAACTGTCCTGCTTCAACACTGCATCGCCGCGGAAACCTGAGACTTAATTGAACGTTTTCGTTTTTAATGTTTAAGAAATATTGCTTTCACTAATGACAATCTTTAGCTTTTAGAAAGCAATATTATGATTCAAAATATACAGTTTATTAGAAGAACCAAATTTTTATTTAACCCCATTTTTACGTCTATATGAGCCGACTGCAGAAGTTATAACCAATTTCGTGAGGGAATATCGTAATTAGACGGGGTCCACCCTCGCGACCGGCCTAATCCTAACCCTACGTAGATCCTATTTGTTAAACCTTCCACGGCCCCCATCGTCTATTCACGGTCGGTGTTGTAGACTGTCCCTATCGTCTATTGACGTTTTTAAATATGACACTCTTGCGAATAACAGTGAACCGTATGGGTTTCTAAAAAAATGTACAAATGCTATAAAGGTGTCTTCAAGATCTTTTCAGTCTTTTATTACCCTTTTTAAGTACAATTACCTTCATCAGCCCGGATGAACCCCGAAAGAAGGAACACTCACAAGCCAAAAGTGCAAAAATACTTTTGCGCCAGCGTATGATTACATTTCTAACCTATTGCGCGATTAAAGGGTTTAAATTTTGCGCACCGTCAAGTAAAATAACGGATTGTAATTAACGTCTCATCAAATTAATTTACTTTCACTCAAGTTCAGCGAAATATTCTTATGTTCGAAATTTTCTTCGTAAAATTCGAAATATTCTTCATGTGTTCGAAATATACAACTCAATATTTGTTTTATCTGAAACAAATAGGCACTGAGTTCTATCTTTTCGTTTGTATAGCTCAAAATATATGCAATGCTCTCACTACCAAAAGTTATCTATTAGAAAACAAGGTTATGATCCAAAATATGCAGGAAGTTCTTTGAAAATATTTTTTATGTACACTTTTTTACGTCTCTATGAGAAGACAGTAGCGCCATTTCCTTCAAACTAACTAGTCACCTTAACTGAATGACTATATGTGTATATTGAGTAAATGTTTGCTGTTAAGGTATTTGGAGTAAAAAATCAATTCACCTAGAGTTTGATGAATTTCACATAATTTAAAGAAAATACTCCAATCTTTTTAATCATATCAAAATATAAACCGCTTTCTGAACTACTTTTCTAGCAATTTGCCTAAAAATATGTTGTTCTATATGGGATAGATTACCGCTGTACGCTTCAGAGGGAGAATGTTGAAAATATTAGGAACATCTATAACCTAGATTTCGTCATAAAACTAACGGTGTGCATTTTCTATGTTTTCTCAACTATTTATAAAAATTAATTCATTACTCACAGCATTACTTGTTACAGAATCGCAAAAAAACCTATTGTGACGGCGAATTCACTATACGGCATGAGAAAATGAGTCAAGTTTGAGACTTATGTGATTATATTTATTTAATTACTAAGAATTTTTGTCATGTATAAATATATTTTTGCACCATTAATATTACAACATTTATTTCACACATCTTACAGACGCTTAGATTCAAAAATAAAATTCTAATATGGTCTCTATTATGACTAGGGAACTATCTCGCTCAAACTACCTTAATAGGATATATGAACAGATTACTTGCGAAAAAGCAGGTTGAAACTGTTATTTTTTCCACGATCGAATAGAAATCGCAATAACGCCAATACGGTAAATTCAACAGGCTGTATTCGATGCTCCTTCATTTGCGGAAATTATATCGCTACGACGACACTGCTGTTTCTTTCCTTTACGACCCCATTCTTAAAGAACTCGCATAAGCAAACCTCGTTCCGTTGCTTAACTTCGGTAGGCCAGAGCAATGACTTCAGCAAAAGATTTTTCCCATATTTTCGCTAGACTTCCGAAATTTAGACGGCGATTCACTTTTCGCTCGAGTTTCCTGATGGAGTGGGAAGCTCAGAAACATATTGTCGGGCGGATGTCCAAGGTCGACGGGCATGTGAATTTTTTTGGGTGGCAAATAAAAATATGGAATGCAGTGGTTCCCAACCTACAAAGAGTGTGAAAAGGGGCTGTGGCCAAGGGGAAAGCAGTTCATATAAAATAAGAATAATATTTATTCCACTAAGTTTCATACAAAACCTTTTTTAGAAAATTAGACAATAATTTAAGTAACGGAGCATAGGCACCCTTGAGGAAAAAACTTTTTTGAAGTTGCCATCATTCAGATTTAACAAATAACTGGTTGGTGATGCCAAAAAATAAAAATGCAACACTAAATTTTACAAAAATATTAAATTCATTCAATCTAATAAGAGGTCGTGAAAATGAATCTAAATGATTCATTTTCACGACCTCTTATTTTGGCATAAATATTTTTTTCCTTCTGGAGATATAGGTACATAATGATATCATCATCTTTCTGGGTTATTTACCAAATAAATGGTAGGGCCATTACTAGTCCTGGGAATGTTTCCCCGACTGCATAAAGTCTTCTGTAACGATCCTAAAACAAAAATTTCCATTTTCCAATATTTTATCATTTTTAATGTCTGAGTATCTTTTTTCTCCCTAGACATAACGGACGAAATTCTAACCCTTCCCTACGCTCTACCATGCTTTATCTTAATCTTCCCGTCACATAGTCCTAAATTTAAATCCTCCCCTTCCCTCTCCCACGCTTACTTAACAATCTCCAGGATCACAAATAATTCTAAGTTATAAATTCACATTTTTTCCACCTACATAATCTCTTACCAGCGTTTCCACCAAATCCGTTTATCCAGAAGAATCAAATTTCATGAGATGTATAGGTTTTCTCGAACTTCCAGTATGGCTTCAATTAATAATGACATGCTAATTAATAACTAGCGATTCCTGCCGCCACTTCACTAAGAATTAGCTGAGACACTTCCGCATCTTATTGATACTTGAATTTTAGACTGTGACCTGATGGCTTGGTGGTCGTAGAGGAGCTTGATGACTCAAGATGGCTAGGAGGCTATGACAAGCTATGAGTAAGGGCATGAAGCTGCCAAGTCCGGAATGATTCAAGAAGCTCCGGGTGGCATGAAATAAGGTAGAGAAGAGGGGAAGACGAGGGAGGAAGATGCAGGAGAGGACGAAAGGCAAGTGGGAATGGGAGTATCTTGGGAGATCGCATCAATTTAAGAGACGCGTCATTTGTTTGCTAAATCCTTGGGCGCCTTTAGATACTTGCACTGCCAACATTGTTGCCATTACCAGAACGTTACAGCACACTGAGACATATATATGCACTGTTGGCAATTCCCCCGCGACATCAGACGCCAAATTTAATTACGTGCGGCAATGAATTTAATTGAGTGTGCAAGCCAAGAATGTAACTAGGTGGAGGAGGACAAATTGTGGAAAATATAAATTAAAAAACGAGGAAAAAATAGACGTGAGTACGCCATTGAGTGTCATTGAGGCGGGCTACGTGCCTCCTTCCTGAACCCACAGGCAGTGGGTTCGAGTCCTTCTACCAGTGCTTTGACCTTTGAGCTTGACGAGATATGTTGAAGGTAGCAAGGAAAATGTTTTAGGCGTCACGAGCATACTCTAACAACTAAAATGGGAATCACAATCAGACCGTGAGTAAACATTTAAACCAAATTTTCTGTGTAATTTTGGAGCTTTCTTCATCAAAATTTTCATTTCAAAATTCTAATCCTGACAATGACCACAACAATAATTTGTGAACTCAAATATGCTGAGTCAATTAGATCTTAAAGATAAATCAAGCGTAATAGACTGCTGGGATACTTCCTGGTTCCTAGAGCATGGTACACCGATTATCATAGAGTTCCTACACCATTGTAAATACCGAAAATAGATCGCGTACAGCGGAAAGCAGCTAGCTTTGTAAAATGTTTTCATGATTAACTTAGCAGGGCGACCAAATTTCTGAAGGAATTAGAGTTGGAACCTCTAACTGATTGAGGAGAAAAATATAGGCAATAAAAGCATACGATTTTTTCCGGACGTGTATTACGGTAGAAACGATCACAAGCATAAGATAAAGGAAATAGATTGCACGAACGATAGTTTTAAAGTGTAATTTTTTTCCGCGGAGAATAAGGGACCATAATAGACGCGATTAATCTTTTCTATAAAATCCCCACCCTCCCAAGGTAGACTCTGTACTTGTGTTTCATAACATATCATTGTTACTAAAACATCACTTCGCTATAAATGTCCCAAATGATTTTGTTACCTGCATGAATCGTAGTATTGATACAATCGATATCGATATCGATTACAATCGTAGTCGATATCGATTACAATCGTAGTATCCATGAATTAATGGTATTTGTTAATACTATTCAGTAGTAGTATCTAAACCCGTGTACAGCATGGTATTGTAAGTATGTTCACCAACGTATAAATCTCCTAGTTTCTGATTTGGCCGTGAATTGTCCCCCGGACTGCTTTTTGGTGAATGTGTTGGGCTTGACCTCGAAATGGGACGACTATTGCATGCCTGATGCGGAATCATCCCGTGCCACACATCCTGGGAGTGTATTGTACGGTATTTTGCAGATCTGGATTTAGATAATAGTACATAAATTTGATAAAACTGTAAAGAATCGGATTTAGCCTCAGCTACCATCGTGCGATCGTTACACTTTCGTCGTTTCACCACCACCCCACCATCAAGACATCGACTGTCACCGCTCTAAGAGGACTAGATTCGTTCCGAACGACAACGTGGCCGACCAAAACCAAAGCAGCGACTACCAGGTAGCCTCCGCTCCCACCCCATACTCTCAACCCCACTCCCATACCCCTCCCCCCTCCGAATGAACAAATAAAATAAAAATAAAAGCTTCACGAGTAGTAATGAGTCTCCCGACTTGGAACACCGTGTCCAGGATGTGTTTTTTCTTCCATTCTACCCGCCTCCCCTCTCGCTCGTTCCCTCAAAAAGTCAAAAGCGACGCAATTCTATCCATTCCCACGTAATTGAATGGCAACCCCGCCTCCCCCAATAACACATTAGTGAAAAAAAATCCGGAACCACCCAATTTTTTTTCAAACACAGGATACAGCGCAGTGGCCCGCCACCCTCTGCCATATCCACTAACCCTGACCCCTATAGTTCTGAAGTAATAAGGAATTAGGGCGCTTACTAGGAGATCGCCGCGCGCCTTCCCTATTGGTTGGTATAATTCTATCACATTGAAGTAGGCTTCCATCCCTCAAACTGTAGCCTACTTCAGCGCGATTGAATTTGACCAACCAATACGGCAGAGCACACAAAATCTCCTAGTTAGAACCTACAGCATTGATTGATTAGGGTAATCTATCGGTGAAAGGTAGGTTTAATTGGAAAAAATTTAAAGTACTAAAGATTTCTTAAGGCGTGGGATTAAAGACTTTTTTTATCCTCTCAGCATATGCCCTACATCATTTAATCCCGTCAATACAACTTATTCTCTTTGTTCCCCTTCCCTACTTACACGACATCGTCCCCTCTATCACTGCCTTCAGCGACCCTTTGCCCCTCATTACCTCTCTCACCCACCTACTCTGCATCCTCCAAATCTCTTCCTCCTGATCTTTCCTCTCCTCATCCACCACACCGTGCACTTCATTGCACTTTTTCATTTCAATATTATTTTACTACATGCATATTATTATTATAAAGTGATCAACCGGATAAGGTAGGTTTACATAAAGTGAGTTAAATCCTCTAGATTTTTACATGAGCTACGTCAAATCTACCGATAATACCTATTTCTTCATCTCAGCGTATGTCTTACCCTCCTTCATATCGTCCATAAAACATATTCTCTTCATTCCCTTACCCGCTTACCCAACATCCTCCCCTCTATTACGGCCTTCGGCATACGTTCGCCTCTCTTAACCCGGAATGTATACATAGTATGGAAATAATTAATACAATTAAGGTTTAAACTAATTTCAGCGAGAATTCTGATAGTAAATTTCCATCATACAAACACGACCAATAGTTATGCCAAATCACGTCGAAACACCGCGAACAGCATGAATTTACCTAATTGTTTGAATTAGAACATAATATCCACTGAATTTTTGACACTCAACAAGAAATAGCATAACATTTATTGATAATTTCTATAACGTGTAGCGTTGTATGGTGCAAAATACTCGTGCGAGTCATTAGAAAAGAGAACGAGAACAGGGTGAGGGTGTTCAAGATGTTGGTGAGAAGAAGAATAGAGAAAGTGCGGTGGACGGAAAGCAAGACATACGAGGATGTGAGGTTGATATGGTGGGTGAGGAGAGGTAACTTCTGGAGGATATTAGGTGAAGGTAGAGTAGGTGGTTTGAATAGGCAATGAGGGGTGAAGGGATACTGAGGGTCCTGATAGAAGGGAAGATGTTGGGTAAGCGGGGAAGGGGAAGAAAAAGAATAGGCTTTATGAACAGGACGAAGAGAGGTATGACGTATGCTGTGATGAAGAAATAATAATGAAGAAAGATCAATATAAGATTTGCATGATTGGTTATTTTAATTGTATTTTGACGGGTTATCAGCTAGTAACAGTAATCTGTTAAAATTAAGTCATAGCTTCTATTTCAACCAGAAATCAATTCAACTCAAAAGCAGTTCAAATTATCTTTACTCCCGCTGCGATTTCATTGTGCTGGTCGAAGTGGGCACGGCCTTCTTACATCTCAAGCACTCATATTCCTGCTCCATGCATAGTGACCAAGATCTCCCTCTCCATCATATTTTAGCCTTCTAGTCTAGTACGCAAATATTAGCTCAAACACCCATTTCTCTCTTACGCTACCCCAACCCATCTTTTCACCTTCTTGGACGTAACTTCACTCGGTTTCACCGGAACAATAGACCGCGGGGAGCTACCCAAACTTGATGGGTTGGGGAGAATCAACTCTAAAGCAAGAGCAGGGGAAGGACCGTGGGATATAGAGGGTGCGTGGGGAGGAGGGCATGGAGGTGGGTGGAGGGTGGAAGGGGGAGGGGGTGCACCGAGGGCACGGGCCAGGGAGAGCACCTGTCGTCTGCCTGGGTTAGCATCAGCCGAGAGGAACGGTTGTGGGAGCGGGAGGAGGTGGGGAAGAATTGAGGGGGAGGGAGGTTTTTTTTGACGGGAGATGGGTGGAGAGGGGTGGGCTGAGGCAAGACATCGACGGTGGGTGGATGGGCGGGTGGCACGGCGGAAGGCGCGTTACGACGGCTGCTATGCGGTCGCCTCGGAAAAATTACACACCGACGAACAGTAGTCTATTCGATCGTCGGAAGTAACTGAGACACCACCGAACCAAGGATTACGAAAATTACGTGGAAGTCGAACGAAACTGTAATTATTGTGGGGGGGTGGGTTGGAGGAGTTATAAACAAGAAATTCTTCAATTTGGTTTGAGCGAGATTTATCCTTAGTCATAATAGAGACCCTATTCGAATTCTACATTTTTTATTTCAGCAGCTGAAAAAAGCATGAAGTAAATATTGTAATCTTCATGAGACAAAAATATTGTTTTATATGACCGAAATTCTCTTTAATTAACTAAATATGCCTGCATAAGTCTTTAACTTGACTCATTTTTTCACCTTGTCTATGAGAGGAGGTAGAAGATATGAAGAATTTAAGAGGGATCTAATGGCGGGACATCCTTAGGGGGGAAAGCAAGACAATGTCTATGTAATTGAGATGCAGAATGGGGCGTGTCCAAGAACCTACCAATCAGCTGGTAGAATACTCGAATGGGACGGTGAAAATGCCATCACAAGCTAATATTTTTCTGTGACTTTTTAATGGAAATAAATTTTAAAAATACCAAAAGTTATTTCCATTTAAAAATTTTGAAAATATGGAGTACCACCAAGTAACTAAAGGGAGAGTTTTATTTATTTTTCTGTGATTCTGAAAAACCTTACTGCGGTGAATAATTGTCTTATTTTTACCAATAGTTGAGAATTAAAATAAACTACACACTGTTTAATTTCTGACAAGATATACGCGTTATAAATTCTTCATTTGTAAATAAAGTCTGTCTCTTGTGCTTAACCGTACCATTTGCCATGGAAAACGGCCGGTACTCTTTGGCAAAAATACTTGAAAAAAGTAGTGGTAAACGGCAGATATTTTGGTATCTATGATGAGGCATAATTCATCGAATTTTATGAATATTACATCCCGCTCAATCTACGTTAAATGGCCACTACCTCAACAGTAAGCCACCGAACAGCTTGAATAAGGAGTCTGTAATAGGAGGCGATCCAAATCCAATGAAGTAGTAGTATTTGGGTGATTTGGGTGCTTCGACGACTAAGGTCATTCGCACCAAGAAAAAATCCAATGAAACGCTCTTCCTTGTAATTACTGAAGTTTTTATGGTTATCATGGGCCGACTTATACCATCGTGCTAGCACACCGTAGTCGCGAGATACACTGCGGAGAAAGGTTCGCGAAGACCGAAAATGGCTGCTAGTGTTTTGTTCGTGGAGTTTTCCTAGCCGCTCCCCATATAAAGCTATCTTTTTCCGATATTTAGTACACTTTTAACTCTTAGTATCTTTTTCCCCCCATCCAACCGCCCAAAACTATAGTGTTGGACACATTGCGGAAATTTGGAATTCTGTACTTCAGTATTTTAGCGAAAAAATGTTGTGACACTGTTGAGGGTGGCAAGGTTCGCGGCAGCCGACATAGACCATATTGGGGAGCAATAAGTGAGCATCGGAAGAACAATGGATGAGAAGTAGGACTGTATTTTTGATCTAATAAAAGAGTTAGGGACAAAAAGCATTTCGGAATTATGGAGTTTGTGGAAAGAATCGATCCATGAGTCCTCTTGAGCGTGACTCGCCGGGTGTGGGAGGGGTGAGAGATTGGGAAGTCAGGGGCGGGAATGGAAAGATGACTGATTTGAGAGGAGGAGGGAGTGAATCTCGGCTTCTATACGCATGCGGGACTGCGAGGGAGGTTTTGCTTGAAGAACAGAACAGTGGGAGGACAAAGGAAAAAGACATCCTCAGTGGCGGCGGCGTGAAGTCTTAGCCTGTGATCCCCAGGGCTGCGGGTTCAAATACTGACTGGGTAGGATTTTCACCTCCCAGGCTTGGTGGTGCGTGCTTGTTATTTGCTACTTATTTAAAAGTCTGACGTTAAAGGCCCTGTTTTTAGGATGATGAAGATAAATATATATCATAATAAAAAATTAATCATTTACACTAGGACCTAGAATTAATAATTTACTCTAGTCAGTTGAAACATCAAAAATATTCATCACAGCCAAATACATTCATACTAGATAAACAGATGATAAAATATAAATTTAAAAAATAATTTTTTAAACTTGGGAGCGGTATGATTTAAGGATTGTTGCGACGAAAAACAAATTTATGATCCATGGAACAAACCAATATCACATAGTCACGATTAACCTAATGCAACAGAAACGGACTAGTTGAAGGATTTTGTTATGAAGAAAGTAGGATCGCCAGGGATCAAAGAAGCCAGAGACAAAGAGTGGGCAGAATAGAATAAGCATAGAAGGTAATCTATCAGAAGTTTTCTACCATCTAGCAATACACGCACGGGAATAAAGAACCAATTCCTGAAAACATATACATTGCGTATAATACTTTTTTGGAGACGACTTTTGCAGGACAAAGAAGATTTGAAGCAATGGAAATATGATGTCACAGAAGAATGGTGAAAATCAAATGCCCGGCGAAAATCACCGAACGAAGGATACTTACGAAGAGTTAGGGAGAAAAGGTGTTGAATGAAAACACTGAGAAGTAGAAGACGAATAGTTATTTGTCACATTTGTGACATCACAGGCTCTCAAAAAGAGTAATGCAAGAAGTAATGGATCAGAAGAAATACCGAGGGTGACCAAGAACTGAGTACTTACATCAGGAAAATTATCAGTAGTCCCAAAATGAAAACTTCTGAGGGAATAAAACTGTGACCCAATAGGAGAGCAGTGGAAAGCCCAAGCAAAGCAATCTTCGGAGTGACTACTTGATAACCACTGATGATCATGATGTGAAGATTAAGAAAAACAGCCACGTCGTCACAGATTTTTATTGCGATGAAATTTTTCGTTTATGCACTGCGATATAGATTTAATTCAAAGGGATGACAAATGGCCATGAAAAAAGTATTTTAGTTGACAGGTATTTGAACCCGGGTCTCATGATTGCCAGTCAGACGTGTTAGCCATCCAAGCCAAGTATAAGTCAAGGTCGTATTTCAGCAGTGGTTTATAAGTCGAACATTTTCTCATCTTCAGTCCACACTGTAGCACAGGAGACGTTGTCGTACTTGATAAGTCACTGTCGCGGCGGATATATACAGCGCTTCCCTTTCTAGAACGACTAACTTTTGACAAAGTTCAAATCACAGTGAGGTGCAGAAAATGATATGGCACGCAATCACGCGTGGGGCTGCAAATATATACACCAAAGGAATGAAATTCGCCAAGAATAAATCATTTGATTTAGATGGCTCGGTGGTGTAGCTACTTAACACACCTGACCGGGGATTGGGTGATCCGAGTTCCAATTCCGGTTAAGATAATAGATTTTCCTTGGTTAATTTAATCCCTTTGGTGTATATCTTTGCACCCATGCGTGCTTTGACTGCGTGTAATGCCATTGTGAATTTCGCGATGATTTGGAAAACGTCAAGGACGGTTTAAACTGATGAACATTTAATTGAATTTACAACTTATTATTGGAACAACATGTCATTACGCTCTTATTGCAGACTTCAACGCCTATACACATGTTTTATACACTTATTACATATTACTTTTTTAAGAGTATCTGTACCTTGTCTATGCATGTGCTTACAATTATCATTCCATATAAATACCAGGGCACATTCCTAGATAATATTTTGAACTTGAATGTAGAAAATAGCAATTTATTAGCAAGAAACAAAGAAAAGTAGTGGGCAAGGTGGTCTACGATCTTATCGAGCATCGAGGATCACCCCGCGTGAGTTCATAATGACTTCACCCGAAGCAGAACGGTTGCGTCTTTCTTATACGGCAGTTTGATGCGAACCGCAAGGTGGAGGGCACGTTATTTAACGGATGCACTCGGAAAAATTGACTTGCAAAGAAGAGAAAAGGTACTGAACGCGATATCACAGATGGCTCGCTATTCAAAAAGTACCCTCATTCCATTCCGATCACTGAGCATAATGACCGGTGGAGTATGAAACGTTTAGGTCTTATGAGACAGGTGCCATTGGATGGGAACATTATCTCCGTTCAGCACAAGTTATCAGCAACGGTCATGAACACGCACTCGTAAGAGAGATTTTTTCCACCAAGGAGGTATATCTACAATAACTTTAGAGGTCTACAATAACTTTACATTCTTCATTTTTAAGGTCCAGGCGGTGGAAAATTTCTCGTTTTATGCAGAAGCAATAAATAATGACAGCTTTCAATATTTAAACATCAATGCGTTGGAACACGCCATGAAAAATAATACCTCGCAAGAATAGGATTCGAGCCCATATCCCCCCAAATGACCAATATAGATGAGCATTGAAACCACCAAAACTTCTGCAAGCGTCTTCTTAAGTGCAGGTTATGGGGTAAGATATAGTTAGTTTTAAGGGGAATATTTAAAATATGCTTTCAAAACAAGAGAAGAATTATAGAAGCATGAAAGTGAAAGTTTAAATAAACTTATACGCAATTATTGGTTTGAGTCAAAAGAGACATATTTTGAAGAACCGTAACCTTATGGGGAGAGGGCAAATACAAGCAAAACTGTGCCCATATCTTAGCCGGGAAGTACACTTTAGGGAGTCAAATGTGTACTTCGAGATTCCGGGTACAAGAGGATTTGTCTAAAGGTTACTAGACATCCACCACCACAACTCCTAAATTTCCTAATATGTATCAGGTACTATATCTAACACGATTCAGTTGTGCTTTGACGACATGAGAAAGGGAGATACACGTAGTTGGGAATTATCATTAATAAATTATATTTGTGGTATGTAAATACCACATATATAAATGGTATGGTTCAGTAGCATCTTAAATGAAAGAGATTGGCAGCATGAAAGCAAGGGCGTAATATAATGAAAAACCTATATAATTGGTGAAAACATTCAAAGATAATAGTTTTTGTATATTCTCAGGGCAAGTCGGAAAATTTTACTTTGTAAAAAATGCAACCCACAAAAGAGGACTGCCAGATTCACCGTCGACTAAGAAGAACAGGTAACGAAGAAGAAACAGACACAATGCTGAACAGACGAAAACTTAAAGTGAAAACTTCACAACTAGAGTAATAGTGGACAATAATTCAATATTAGTACAACACTGCAAACTGACAAGACGACGACTGGTCTTCTTCAAACACAGCACATCAAAAGACACAGAAAAAATAAAAACGAAAATCTCTTCTGCTATCTAATACCAGCTGAACGGACCAATTAAAACTACATGGCGCCAACAATTGCCAAAACTAAATAAGGAAGACGATGACACATAACGAGAGACAAACCAAGACGGATTCAATTTTGAACGGATAGATAGCTGGCAGTTAGCACAAATTCCTCTGGGGTCTTCCATCGGATCAAAGAAGGCCTGAAAGAAATGTGCGCAGCTGATACGCCGGATATAACTAGATCTAAATGGTGAGTTTTCTCCTGATTTCTCCATAATTCGGTGTACTATTTTGTCTTTCATGTTTTATCCTTCATTATATTCTTTAAAATTACCGGGAGCATGTCATCAATTTGTATCACCAGATCGACAATTAAAGGATGGCATTTATACATTCATGCATACATTTTCATATAAAAAAAATTGACTAGAGCCATTAACTTCAGCTGAGAAGACTACAATAATACGTTATGTTCAGGCTCAACTCGAGCACATATGGCCCTGTCCAAAGCGCGTAAAATTAAGACCAGTTTTATCAATTTATGCAAGCACATCAAATTTGGCCATTCTCTGCCTGGCCTCGTAAAAGGTTTTAAAAGCATTTTTCATTAATGACAAAACATTTATACAAAACTGGCTAACGCATACGATGGCCACGCGATAAGAAACAATGAAAATACGGCCCGTGTCTACTTTGGGGTCCATGACTTTGAGGTGATACCCGTTAATGAAAAGAACAATTATCAAAGATTGCGAGAATGATAATGCCCAGCCTATTTCCGTTTCAGTAAAGTCCTTATAATGCGCGTCCCCTGGCTGTTTTGAGCCAGCGGCTTTTATGCCTTCACCCCCGCCCATTAATTCTAGAAAAAGGGATGACGTTATCCTGCTGTCCTTATACTACCTATCCACAAACTTTGGCAATATAAATGAAAAGACCACAAAATTGACGCTTCCTACCAAGCGAAAACATTCATTGCATGGAAAATTTGCTATACGGTACCGGGAATAAATGCAAATATTCATATCGTATGCGGTGCACAGGTTGTTTGCGGTGCACAATAATATGAAACAAAAAAAATATTTTAACTGAATTTTTCATTAATAAAATGGTATTACCGACATATTTTAACCTAAAATGCGTGACTGAGTTGCAGTTCGTGGTCATATTCAAATAGTTTCCTTTTTTTAGGAACGCGGCAGTCATTTCTTCGGTTCAAATAGTGGGTACCGGAGAATAATTTCTCAAACATGTCAATCAGTTTAGGCAGGGTCAATAATATTTTTCTTTACTTCCGTAGGCAATGCAACAATACAGGCATATTTATATAAATACCGCAATCAACAACTTGAAAATACAGAAGTTTTATATAAGAGTAAAGCTGTAAGCCGTATACGACATCTTGATTTCGTCTTGAGACCGAATAAAACATTATTATATAAAAGCGGACACAAATATTTTCCCATGGAACTTAATAAAATGCCTTAATCGACCATAAAACAGCAATGATTAAAATTTTAGTAGCAAAATGGCTAGCATTGCGCACTATAGTACACTGGCTCTACGGATCAAAACCATGAAAAGATGTGATTTTAATCAACTTTATGTTTTATTAACTCAGTATTAGAAGAATTTTGGACGGTATGAAGGGAAAGCAACGGATATGGGAGAAGTGAAAGGGATTACATGCTGGAAAAGAGATGGCTTTATGAGTGAAAAGTCAGAGAAGACTCACCTGGACGGGAGAACTTTATGCAGGACTGCAAAAGGACCATTAATGTTGTAGAACACCTACAATGATGACTACTTTTAAACAGTCTAGAAGACTACGGATAACATCATTACTCTTATCCCATCTAGTGTCTTTGCTTTATTTATCAGCTTCAAATTTATCGTATATGATAGTGAAATTATTAGAACTCCACATAAAAAATGTGTGATTTCACTACAAATAATATTTTATTGCCTCGAATAGTTTCGCTAAACTGTAGTATATCCAGGAAACAACCTTATTGAAGAGATGGGATCCAACCTATTGGGTTTATTTAAGAAGATGCTGCAGTGTAGTGAAACTATTTAAAGCACAAAAGCACTGCTTTCAGTGGAATTGCAAACTTGTTAATTGAAGTTCTATCAATTTCGCAATGGAATGTCACATGTCTCGGCCTCGACCATCACTCACATATGCTATAATGCATGCGTGTCGCTCAGCAATAAGAGGTAGCTGGTGACAAGTACATTAAGGTAGATTGAGCGAGATATCACTTCACCAACAATTTGATGAATTTTACCTCATTTAAAAGAAAAAAAAACTCATCATTCCAATGCAACCAAAATACTACCGCCTTTTCAACTACTTTTCAATAGAATTGCCTAGAAATATAAACTTCTGCATGGGATAGATTACGGCCCTTGCGCTCCAGAGGGAGAACATTGAAAAAATTGGAATTTCTTACACCTAGACCAGCTAAAAAAAAGTAATGTTGCGTAGTTTGTATGTTTTCTCAGCCATTTATAAAATATAATCAATTACTCACCGCAGTGATTTTTACAGAATCGCAAAAAAACATCTGTTTTGAAGGCGTTATCATCGTACGGCTTGAAAAAGTGAGTCAAGTTAGAGACATGTGAATATATTTATTTGATTACTGAGAATGTTAGACATGTATAACTATATTATTGCGCCAGTAATATTACAATATTTTTTCATACTTCTTACAGACGTTGAAATAAAAATTTTAATTCGAATATGGTCTCCAATTGACTAGGGAAATATCTCGCTCAAGCTACCTTATGTACGAATGAAAAGAATAGGTTGACGAGGAGTTAAATATAGAATATAGCATTTTATAATGCAAAAACGTGGACTCTGCGAAAAGAGGACGAGAACAGGCTGGAGGCATTTGAGATGAACAGATGATGAGATGAGAGAACAGGCTGGAGGCAGCAGCCTCTTGACAAATCACTAGGCAGTTCAGTAAGTGCAGGTTCTTCGAGCAACTTGGACACACCAATAGAGCAAAGAGTACAAGGTTTTTACCTTCAATCACTCCTCCTAAAACGCCCCGGCAACGCTTGTAAAAGGCCGCAGTGACAGGACGATGATTTCGAGACCTAACGTTTTCATGCAAATTCAGCGGATTGCAACAGTGCTTCTGTTTTTCACTAAAAGCACAGGCAGTCGGTAATGTATGAAGTTGTAATTAAATCTACTCCTAAAACCGATCTGGTAATAAACATCTAAATAATCAAAATTAAATAGTTGATTCGCATCAAGCTCCGGGTCAACGTGCGACCTCCCGTGCAGATTCACCCACATCAGCCGGCAGATTTAGGCAGTTGCACCGCCGTTATATGAACCCAACTGAGAAGTAACTGTTTTAAGCAATACCAATGATGTAAAGTGAATCTTTTTTGAAGTAAGAGATAGATTCTTACCGGAACCTTCTAGCTTTCTTAGATCAGAAAAAAATGGGAAAACTCTGGGACTTGTTTTTATAAATGCCGAGTTGTTCATATCCCCGTTATCTCCGAAAACATTTTTCATAAAAATTGTCTTATAAAACTTAGGGCCATATAAGGAAAACACACAAAACATTTCGTGAAAATTTGAGATAGTAAGGGCAACTCGTCCGTGATTTTACATGATATAACCCACTTATTGAAATTAACGTTCATTTCAGTACCTTCGATTTTCCAAAAAAAAGTACATTTTCAAATTCGAGAATCTTGAAAACAAAATTTTAAAAATTTTTCTTACTCTATGTACTGATCAAGTGAAGTATCCACATGAAGATTTTTTTGGTATTGTCTATCATAACATTTATTAGTTAGTTAAAAACTACATTACTTAAAAACAGCCTTTAAATATTTGCAATTTTGTACAATTTGCAAATTTAGGAAATGTAAACAAATTTTATAACACTGTCTTATGCGGAAATATTTAGTCTTTCAATTAGCATTTTGTTTGCTACAAATATTTAAAATTCAACAATAGTTATCGTTATTTATTAAACCGCGCGCGATTTGCTGTAGAGTAGTCATACCCCCACCACTATAAAATATTGCTTTATATACTATTTATCACAGCTTGCTTATTTTTACTCATACAAAAATATTTTTCAAATAAAATGTGTTCTAAATTTTTCAAGTTATAAAAAAGGAAAACTTGTAAATTAACTCTATGTGCAAAAATAAGGAATATATTTGCAAAAAACTGAAAAAAATGTTCAATTGTTTATAAAAATGTTTTCCGGATTTTTTGGAACTGTGGATAGTTGAAAAATGTTTTATCATTACCTAAACAAGGAATTATCAAATTTTGGTAGCGCTGGAATTTATTTTTCTTTTTGGGTTTTTACATGGCAAGGTTTACTACGCTAAACGAGGAGGTGCTTTGTATATAGTGGGCGAGAAGAGGACGCCTCTGATGGAGATTAGAATGAGGCAGAGTTGGTGGTTGGAGGAGGTACTGAGGGGCGAAGGGATACTGAAGGCCGAAACAGAATGTTCATGTATGTTGAGTAAGCGGGGAAGAGGAAAGAATAGAATACTAAGAAGGGCTTTATGGACATGATTAGGGGAAGGCGATTAGAGGAAAGAAATCGTGTAAAGTAGAGGGGCCTCCACCTGTACAAATCTAAATGATTCTTACGCTCTTAAATCTAAGCCTACCTAAACTGGTACATTACCCAAGTATTAATAAGTACCCGGATACCGGTCTTCGATGAAATTCAAATTTTTCTTAAAGAGAATTCAAGAAGAAATCAAATATAAATTTGGAACGCATCATCGTCTAAAGTGTAATTTATGATATTTTAAAGCCATGTAATTAAATACTCTACCTAAAAATCCCTTTTAAAAATAACGGTTTTCATGATTTGGACGAGAAATCTTTTCTGGACTCAAACCCGGTCCATAACGAATAATACCGAAGATCAGATCTGTAGCAATGAGTTTCTCATACCTAAAACCCTCAAGATATGGTGTCTCATCAACATCGTGAGAGCCATTTTACGAGTTAAATTTTACAAACTTATAATTACTCCTTCAAGAGCATTGATCGTATACCTGATAAGGAACCCGCCCCTACCACATAACCATCGTAGATTATTCGGGCACTATGCGGACGTAGATAAAGACGTCATCTTTCGTGGATGCACCACTTGGTTTGCTAAGAGTACGGATGATCACATTTGGCGAGGAAGCGAAGTCGACCCACGCCGACCACTTGCCACGAGAGGGCGTGTGGAAAAAAACGCTTCTGCGGAAAAAAAGGGTTTTCCTTGAATCACTGCAATTCCACCACAGGTGTCCGGTGTAACGCGGAGCATCAAAGCTCTTTCTCTCTATAGAGCGCCGGGAAAAAAATGCATGCGGTCGGCTTGATGGGGAAGGAATTTATTCTTCACGTTACATACGAGATAGTCCTTCCTTTATTTAACCACCCGTGGCGTCAGATACGAGGTGATATTCAGGTAGTATCCGAACACGGGTAGGTAATCATATAGCATATGTTTTATGACACTTGGAAAGATCTCGACGCTCGGCCCGACTCCGTCCACTCAGCCATCCGCTATTTACTCGTCGTTACCTCGGACATTTTGCGACGAAAGTGATTAGATTGAATTTAGTTTTCATTAGTTTTTTCAACGGTTAGATTATTAGAAACCATTACTCAGCTGAGCGAATGAATATTAGGACGGGATTGCTCGAGAAGATGTTGTGATTGGAATTGATAAAGATGACATCAACCGAGATCGCGGTGGTTTCAACTTAATTTGATTAAAATGTGATTAAATTCACATCCAGGCTAATTATAGACACTAGTGCAGGATGTAAGCAACAAAATCTTATCTTTTCAAATTACTTTTTCGAAAAATGAACTTGAAATAGATAGGTGTTAAATGCAAGACCGAGTGAAGCGTGGGTAAAAGTAGTAATTTTCTGTCTAAAATAAATGTCGTTTTCACTAAAAAAAATTATCATTATATGCGAATTGTTACGAGAAAATTTTTATTATTATCATAAAATCAAGTAATACATTGAAAATATTTCACTTCTGCCCAAAACAGGCGAAAAAGTCCTTACAAAATAGCCTTGGGAATCATGAAGTCTGGGTAGCGGGGTGGTCTCCGCATTGGCCCGGCAAGCCAAAGTTCCATGGTTCGATTCCCGATCCAGGTAGATTTTTCCAAAGAAAATATCGTACGTACTTTCATCCTTGGTTTTCGTCAGAAGTGAAATATCTTCATACGTAGCTAATCACGGCATAAGTGATGTTACGGGGTTAGTGGCTTCTTGGAAAACCTGGGTAACGAGTGCGATCCTTGATTGACCGTAGGGGCTGAGCTTCTAGTTCCCGTAAGTCTTTCAAAAATTACCTTGGGAATCATAAACCCTGGGTACTGTGGTAGTCTGCGCATTGGCCCGGCATGCCAAAAGTCCGTGGTTCGATTCCCGGGAGATATTTCCCAAGGTAATTTTTACATGTAATACAATGTTACTAAAATTAAGGCACAAATCCATCAGCACGAATAGCACTGATTCCTCCGGTCGGATATATACTCCAATAGCAGCGATAGGGTTATGGGGGATTGCAGGGTACTGTGTGTCTGTGTACGCATTAATACTCCATCACAAATCTAGATGTAAATGTATCAATTAAATCATTTTGCATGAGGTGTCGAGGAAAGGAGCCTGGCTACACCAACTTTCAATTGCGAATAGTTTAGAAGAATTTAATCGTGGAAATTTGTTTCATGAAGGAAACGATTATGATGAATCTCCGCGGTCGGGCAAATATTCAGCAGGATTGCAAACGGAGCTACCATATATCTGGAAGAATACTTATCATAATAAATAGCATGGGGGCGTGTTTTGATTTCACTGTCTCTTAATATGGCTTTCCCTGCGAGAATTTATACCAGGAAAACGATTAAATTCCCTTAACAGTGGAATTCCACAGTGAAAAAAATCATTTGCCTTGACCGGGACCGGAACCATGACCCCTCGATATCACGCCGAGTGCTTTAGCCATTTAAGCTACGAGGCGTACTCCTCCCATGTGTATTTTTGAGGGCTTTATGGGAACAAGTTGTTTAGGATTGCTGGACATATGATGTCAGGGAAGCATTCCAAAGCGTGCGCAAAGCGCCACCGTCCACGAGGTTGAAGCCAAATATGGACACAATGTGGTGTTCGCTCTTTTGACGAATTTTGTGGATACCGGGACTAGTCACGGTAATACATTGACGGAGTCACCCGAAGTTCCACAGAGAAACGATCAGACTTCCAGAATCCGGGTCGAATCCCGATCAAGGTGAATGATTTTTCCTTTGAGGAATTTCACACTTCTGGGAACTTGCTGGTGACTCCGTTAATATGGCTAGTCTCGGTATCCTAAAACTCGATTAAGCTCCCTTTTAATGACCACTAAGTACTAGAGAGTGTCAAGTATTTGTTAGTTAAAACGCCAAAAACAGCAATTAAGGGCTTTAACTAGCAAAGCAAAGATAAAAAACTCCAATGGCCGTATAAGTCTTAGCACCACACGTCAGAAAAGGCGCATACCAGAAACTAAGATTATACCCGATGAGCCTATCTGTGGTGGTTTACGGGAAGGCTAATTCCTCGCCAGGGACCAACCACAGGATACATGCACTCAAGCCCACAGAGGTATCATACACTGGGCTGAAAGGGGTTTAGGAAGTCGGAGTTATGATCACCAATCACTCTTTCTGTGATTGTTTACAGGAATGGGATTCCGTGCCAGGGGTAATCATAGAACAATCACACTTCACAGACACTCAGTAAACACTCAGACACTCAATCAGCTTTAAAAAGGTCTCAATAAGCAAAATAAATTGCTTTAAAAAAGAATAATCGTTAAAATAGGAATATCAGTGAAAAAATATATACAATAAAGCAAGTGCGTATCTTATAGCGTTTCAGTTGGGAGCTAAAGATGTTGCATGTGAAGAAAAGAGTAGTTAAATGTACGCAGAGGCAGGGAATAATGGATGTAGGCGGTAGAATAGGGAAGTGGAGATATAGAATTTAGATATATGCAACATATTCACATTACAAAAAGGAGGTGAGGAGACGATCAGAGCGGAAGGACCCATTCATGATGGAGTGTAGGAATTTACGGCCCGAAGTCAGCCGGCAATGCGGGAGATGAGAGGCCTAAGGATATTAGAATTTCCTCATGTGAACTATGTCTAAGAGAGGGCACGCGATGACGAACTATGGCTAAAAATAAATTGAGTAATTTAAATGTAGTGGAGGACGCAGTTGACCAGATGGGAGAGCAGTAGTACTCAAGGATGGGTAGTGCACATCCAAGAAACACAGATTTAAGGGAAAAAGGGCCCGCAATTTCATTGAGTCGATAATGAATACCCACTATTGACATTGCCTTTCTTGAGATAGCTATAATATGTTTTTTATGATTAAAATTTAGTCAAAGTTGATCCCTAAGCCATTGTGCGACTTGACAGAAGGCATAGGGTGATAGGTAAGTCGGTGCGTAGAGGAGATTGTTTTACGTTATAAAGGGTGAAGGACATCGCCGCAGACTTTTCCAGATTAACACGCATTTTCCATTTCGCACCAGCTATACGTAGTTTTACGAGTGTACATGTAGGAAATCAGCCACACTGTCAAACTTGAACTCCCCATCAATAATTTCAATTAGTTCAAGCTTAATTTTCTCGATTGGCTATGAACATTTTTTAAGCCCGAAGGATAGTTCGAGGCATCTGCCTCAAAAGCGGAGCACATCACTTTTTTCATCAGACTTTTTTGCGAACGACTTTTGCCGCCTCACCTGCTTCATTTGAGTCCTAATAGCGGTAACAGTCAACTCTTCCTCCCCTTTGTGTCTAAGGAATAAAAAAAGCAGAGTTGGCTCACTCAAGTATCACAATTGTGAGAGTATCCCGAGTAAGCGACGGGTGCACTTCACGTGTCGCTAAGCATCACGCACGGCTCAATGGCGCACAACAATATTGTCTGCAAAAGTAACAGCCATAAATGATGACACGCTCAACTGGAAGTGATGGTTATGACCACGCAATAGCGCATAAAAAGGCAAATGAAAAAGATACCGACAGGGTCTATATTAACGGAAACTATGAAGCAAATTATTACCAGCACATCACTGGAAGCAAGAAGACTAAAAATACTTTCATCGTTCATGATGGACAGTATCATACTCGAAGATTGTCCTCAGTAATTTCCAATCAGTAATAGAATATGGATTACTTCGAATTCCCCACTAAAAATATGGATTTGTTGGTGACAACTCAAGCTACATTCCCGCCGACCAAATTGACGACAGATTAACAGATTTAAGGAAAAAGGCGCAATATTTCTCAATCTAGGCTTTCGATGCCCGTATTCAAGCAAAACCACATGGCGAGCCATCTATAGCTGCTTCCAGAAATTGATATCTTAGGGTAAGGACTGCCCAAAAACCTGCCAACCAGCTGGTAGAATCATGTATCTAAGCGAATAATACCCAAACGAATGAATATATATATAAATGAACAAATGATATAATTGGACAGCCCAGTCTGTATTTCCCTCCTCTGTTCTTGCTCATCTCTTATTTTTCTAGACAAAAGATGTTTTCCCTCACAGTCCCTTTCAAGCTCTTCATGCATTCGGCCTCCCTCCTCTAAATTCCAGGGCTTTTCCTTCCTCTTCCGCAGGTACCCAGCATTCTCACCTCTGTCAACAAGCCCTTCACTCTCAGTGCATCCTTCGTCTACGCTTGATTCCCCCTTGAACTCTCCACAACTGATTTCATCTCCTCCTCCACTGTTATAAAACTCGCACGTTTTCCTCAAGATGGTTCCACCGTGAATTAACTTTAATGCCATTTTATTCACATTCTGTCTACTTCTGAGACGCACAACGAAATATTACCTTTCCACGCTATGTTTCTGGCTAATTGAACTTGAAATTGTGCTCACGGTTTTCAATTGGATAGTGAGAGAAACACAGGGAAAATATTGTTTTTGCATATAATATGAATACCACGTTCGCGGAAAACTAAGAAGGAAAATATCCCGAGAAATTTAATTTAAATAAATAAAATTTAATAAAACCCACCTTTTTGTGAGTTATTAGCCAATTACTGCGATATTTGAAGTAAAAATGCGGTAATTCCAAGGAAATGGCGCTGAATTCGGTCCCATGGCTGGGAAAAAGTGGTAATTTAAAATATATTCGCGGAATAATCGGCATATTATGTACGTTAATTTTGGTTTTCAATAGGTAAAGCAGGTCATCACGAAAAGCAAGGTTTTTAAACCAAACAAACAAAAATGTGGAATTTAGTTTTTGTTTTGACTCACACAGTCGCCGTGGAACTTCCTTAACTGCCACCCACATAATCCTCGTTATTCTTCATTCTCACATCATCATACATCTTAAGCCTCCAGTCGATTTCCTCCTTTCCTCTCCCATCCATCCTTTTTCCACAATTCCATCCTTTTTCCACAGGGATGGAAATTTAATCACATGATAAAAAAGTTACTTTGCGACGAATGACGAGTTTGTTAACTCAAGCTAAGTAATTTATATACATTACATAAACACGCATAACTTTATTAAGCGGCATATGAGTAGAACAGATATTCGAAGCAATGGCTACAGGGAGATAAGTTATGAAAAGGATAGTTCTTGCAACCCTAAGTAATGAATGAGGTCCAATACTTTACGAATTTCATAGACACTAAAGACGCAAACGAAGTGGGAACGGGTTCATTAGAACACCAATTGACAAGCAAACCGAGGGGCAATCAACTAAAAGGCCCTTGTTCTTAAGGGTAGAGACCCTGGTTTAACTGCCAAAACTAGAGTCATGGTATCCAACCGATAACTTAAAAATAAAAATTTCGAATGCAAAAGGGATAAATACCAAGGGTTATGGACCCCTGATGACCATGCTTTAATATCAGGTTTCTCGTTGCTCTCTTGGAAAAAAAACAATAACCGGGGGGAGAGGGATTCTTGTTTTTGCCCGGAAAATGGCAAAGAGGTGAACAGGTGTCCCTGTCCGTTCCGGGACCTACCTCGTTCTCGCGTAATTAAAAGGCATTTTATTAGCCGGCGAATCGTCTCAAAAAGAGACCACGAGGCATGCAGACTCCCTCGACCGCAAAGTGCTGAAAGTGACGTGCCTCTTTGCTCTCCCACGACGAAAATAAACCCGCAAAGCGGCAAATCAGAGAGAGAGAGAGCGCAAGACGGATGCACTTAGCCTAGTATTTCCATTGCCCCGCACTCCACCGCCCTTTCCCCTCTCCCGTTCGACTTGAAGACCCCTGGGGGGGGGGGGGTGTTTAAAGAGACGGCCACTCAGCTACACGTGCGGGCGACCACTAACAACTACTTCATCCTTGACTTCACCCCCCCCCCCTTCCCCTCCCCAGGACACAACCCCTCAGCCCACCCTCCCCGTCACATGTTAGTGTGTCTCCCAATTTTGCATCTAGCGGAGACTTCGGCGTCGCCACGGCCCTGTTGCCGTTGACCGAAATAGCATCCGCACCCGAGTCGAGTCCAGCATTCGTATGCCGGCAAATTTTACCAAACGGACAACAACACTCGAGGACCTCGGCGATTGAAGATATTGATAAAATTGCAGCTAAAATTTGGAATATATAGTAATTTCAAATTTGGCACAAACTGTAGCAAGAAGGGCAATTTAACTACTTGAGAAAATGGGCATAGAAGCAAAGACATTAGGAGGAGAGTAGCATTTGAGAAGGAAGCATTAAGTAATAGAAGGGAGCTGATGAGTGTGTTTGGCGTTGTATGGAGCAGAAACATGGACTCTGAGAAAAGAGGACTAGAAAAGGCCGCAGGCGTCTTAGATGTGGGTGCGAAGGAGGATGGAGAAGGTGCGGTGGACAGAAAGGAAGACAAACGAGAAAATGCTTGACATGGTTGGTGAGGAGAGGAAACGTCTGGATAAGATGAGGGGGAGGCTGGGTAGGTGCCTGGAAGAGATAATGAGGGATGATGGGTTACTGATGGCCGTGAAAAAGGGAAGGATGTTGGGCAAACGGGGAAGGGAAAGAAAGAGAATAGGTTTTATGGATAGGATGAAGAAGGGTAGGGTGTACGCTGAGATGAAGAAAGAAATATTATTGGTAGATTGGACCATCCACGTGCAAAAAGCTGGAGGATTTTCTGACGTTTATTAATGCCTACCTTTAAATGATAGATTACTCTAGTTAATGGTAATTTCCAAGTCCACAGCTCAACCAACTGTTGTTAAAGCTAAAAACCGAGGACATAGAAACATAGAACGAACGAGTATCTAGATTTGAGAGGTTGTGTTGGTGAGGTGGCTAGAGTACTGCCTTCCCTCCCGAAAGGCCCGGGCTTAGTTCCCAGCGGTGATGGATTTTCTCAGTGGAATCCCAACCCCTACTTTAGTGCTATGTGGAGAGTACTTCAAGTACAGTACTCCATCCGTCTTATGGGACGAAAAACCGCGGTATCCCTGGCACCTTTCGTGAAGAACAGGCTAATGCCGACGCCGAGTTTCTCTCTACCCTTCTTTTGGTCCCCAATAATCCTTCCCCAAACACCTCACTGTCATCGATAGCGCAAATGAGCTCAATTGTCGGTCACCTCTCCAATTTACATAACAATCATTCTATATTCACCTAAGAAAAGTGAATACTATCACCATTCGACGCTTAAAAGACGATGAAATTGTTTTTTAAGTTGGCATTTATCGTATTGGGAAGAGATTCCTGAAAACTTCGCAAAGCACAGGCCACTTTAGACGGAGTAGCATTCGGTTATGGGGAGTGATATAAAAACCAACGAGCTTATGTGCCATTTAGTGGTTCTTCACCTTTGAATTCAGCCATTTCGCGAGGGCTTACATTTTACATACTGCCTGTAATCGCGATAACCGCGGAGGTTGTCAGAAGATTTGACTCAAAGCGTTTTTACTCGAAACGCTTTCCTCGGCAGGTAGCTTAGCAGGCAGCGCCTACTTCCCGCAAGGACTCCGCAGTCTTCCCGAATCGTTTTCCCTACACCACCTCCATAGCTCCTTTGCGTAATTCTTTTGCATTTTGCCGAATTTAATTCTGAATTTTCCCAAAAGTATCCACCCCACTTTAAATAAATGAAAACATAGTTTTGTCCACTGAGCGTTTCTTTGTACAACGCGTTTCAGCGTGCATGCGTTGGATACAAGAAGTGCTCCCTCAACATGGACACCAAGTCCCTAAAATAAAAAAATAGCTTTATTCATCTTCATAATTCTTTATGAGCCGTCTTTTCTTATAATTAATCATTAAAAACTGTCTAATTTTATTGCGGAAATGCCCATACGGTTCCGCGAATATTCGTAGCCGCGCCGTTTTTTTTCAGGATATTATAGTTATTAGCGATGACTATTCCTTTATAAGATTAAATTATAACTGGAATCTCAAATTGAAAAGAATCTATCCTAATCCACAAACATTTTTAAAATAACTCTTATTCGATCCAATGATCTTGTGAGCAAGCGAGTCGACTGAAAGCTATCCCGGACGTTCAACTCTCGGCATTTCAAAAGGCGTTGACTCTCGGAATCTAGCGAAAAGAATTCACATCTGCGATGAAGCATTTATTTTGGAAAATCTACATACTACCCCGCAAGCTGCCTCAATAGGCGTGTGGCGGGGGGTGTTAGGACACCAGCCGTTTACATATAAAAAGGAAACGTTCTAATGAAATTACGCCTTGCATTTATTTAAGTCCCTTATTGTTCGGGGGAAAAACGAATTCTCATACCTATCCGTTCGGCAAAATATCTCTCTTAATTTATCGTTTCTGTCGGACCTGTAAATATAGTTTCCTAGAAATATAGGAACCTAGAAATATAGGAACTTTCAACTGCACTTGAGACCAATCAGCATTGTATTATATTATTGCCTACAAGGACAGCACGTGAAAGAATCTACAATGCAGAGTATTAAGAACTAACACATTTAAGGTGGTTCCACCATAAAACGAATTAAATGACTTTTTATTCATTTACTGGATGCACATAGAAAAACATGTCGTCTTTCTGAAATGAAAAACCTAATTGTACCTTTCCACGTTATTTTTCTCGCTAATTAAACTTGAATTTACATAGTGTTTAATGCGACAATCGGATAAAAACGGGGAAAAATAATATTATTATATTCAAAGAACTGCGGAACTGGCTGCGCAGTAACTTTAACGGAGTCACCCGCTGATGGTCACGCAATTGTGTGAAATTCACAGTGAAAAAATCATTCGCCTAGACTGGGATTCGAACCCAGGCCTTAAAGCCTCCATTAAATTCACATTGAAAGATGACGCCTGGGTAGCTTAACTGGTAGAGCACTCGGCGGGAAATCGGGGGGTCTGAGTTCGAATCCCAGTCCAGGCAAATGATTTTATTCACTGTGAATTTCACACAATATTTTTATATCTATTATAAATGCCATTTTCACGAAAAACTATTTACATGAAGCAAAGCCTCCCGGTAAATTGATAAAAAATGAAATGGATGCATCTTATCGCTTAAGTTAATGAGTTATTAGCTAATTGCTTCGATAATTGAAGTCAAAACGTGGGCATTCCATAGAAATGGCGCCGTGGTCGGCATCTATTGCAAAAAAAGTGTTCATTAAAAGTTTATTCTTGAAATAATCTGCATATTTTGTACCGTTATTTGGGTTTTCAATAGCTAACGTACGTCGTCAGTGAAAGCAGGATTTTTTAAACCAATTAAACAATAAGTTGGAATCGAGTATTTGTTTTGACTCACAAAGTCACGGTGGAACCACCGTGTAAGTATTGGCATTGCTGAACGAAATTAGGGAAAAAGTACACGCTTTACTTCAAGAAGAGAGCAATTGACAAGTAAATTAAAATTAAAGATAAATCCAAATTGTCAATGAAGCAATAGAAATTTTGCATCCTATGCATCCATTTCGGTCATCCAAAATACCATTGACAGGGAGAGTTCTTAAGTCCGATTGCGAGCCTCGGAAAACTCGCACATGTTTACGAGATTTTAACTGTCCGTGTCGATGGTCACCTGTATGACAAAAGCACATGCATCGGAGTCAAAAATTGCTTTCCCTGGAAATTTGGATTAATCTTGAATATAAATACACGCTTTAAGATCACGCGTTTTCAATTTGCTAGCGGGAAATTACGATTAAAATTTAACTTCTTACTGCCCTTTAAAACCTCTCGGACCACTTTCTTTGCCTCCTCCTCATTCTCTCCAGGAATCCTCCATTCCTCACCCACCTCACCTAGCACTTCTTCGTTTGCCTTCCGCTTCGCCCATCGCATATCTTCCAACCTTTTTCACACTAATTGTAAGAGCAACTAAAATGAACTTATAAGCCAATTACCGGGGACAAGACTGCTGCTAAATTATATGGATTTTTTAAAACGTTCCATTAACTATTTGATAACTATTCCATCACATCAAAAAGCGGCCCCCTGCCTCTAACGCACCTCATAATCTCGAGCATATTACGCTGGGTCAAGAAGTTAAGTGAACCAGGGATGGGTGAGAGAATTACTGGAAATGAATAGTTAAGTTACAGGTTGTTAATCTAAAATATCTTTGCTGGATAAATATTTTGTGACATCTGAATAATTGGAAAGGAGCTAAAAATTGGGGAGAAGTTTGAGCATTCGCTAGCCAATGTCTATTGACTATTTTTATACACAGATTCTAGCCCAGCGGCTTCAGAAGAAAAGGCAATGAATAGCTTTATTAATTGATTCAAGAGCCACTAGGATCATCATTCCGATCACAAGGATCAAACATCTGTGATTGAAAAATATGAATAAATTCTTAAGCAATCGTCCAATCAAAACCTGACAGTACAAGTACGAAATTATATTACCCCATGTGGCTTGTTTTTTGGAAAACAGAATGAAAAGAATTTCATCTTTCACACAGAATCATATCATCACGGAACCACATATTGCATCAGGGAAATTAGAACAATGGAGCTAAAGACGTAATAAAGCCGGCCATAATTCATTGGATATCAATTTTCGACAGGGGCTAAACTGTTTCATCTCATGCGTTTTGAATGCTAATATCTATAACAGATTCTGGTTACACGATTAATTTTCAATCATATTTTGAGCAATTAACCCTCTGAGTTCGTGTTTGAAGGACTCTACCAACAATATCTGTTGAACTAGGAAACAAGGCCTCATCAGCAACATGATACATTTCTAAAATATTTTCTCGCTTAAATTGTGTACACACCTGATAAGCAAGACTTATTGAGATTCAAAGGTCATTCAAACTCATATGGTGAACTAATAAATTAGAATGTCATATATTATCCTAACAATGACAGAAAAATATCCAATGACATAACTTCTAATATCAAGGTAAGGAATCAGACGCAACAATTTATTATCAGTCAGCAAGAGTAAAGTTCGAAATATTTGGGTCAATTGCTGTACATACATACAAACTTTAATGAATATCCACCGCGGATACGGTGGCAGGATTGATTGAAAATCTATTTCCCTCCTTTCTTCTTGGCCCTTTATTGCCCGATACTAAGCCAATTTTGGCCAATTTCACCTATCTTTCACCCAAGGTTCACGATATCGATAAGACCAATGATTTTGAATAATATCTGCAGCATCTCTCGTGACATAATCTGACCTAAATCAGCCTAAACATTTTAACCCCGCTCCTAATCGACATACTTCTACCTACCGACTTCGATTCTTCGGCCTGTGCCAACAAGTTCCTCTCCTGTTGTTAGTTTTACCAAAGGCTACATTGAAGCATGCCATTCTTCATATCATACCTTTGACATTTTGTAAAACGTAAGTTTTATTTACAGATTGTCAAAATACTTTTAATCATATAACACTTCAAAAGTTTTCTATATCTTCTAGATTCGAATGAAGTTATAATAGGCATCAGAAGTTTGAACGCCATACTCAAAAATACATGAAAGGGTTCGACAAAGTCCTAAAGAAATTTAATAGATATTTGTATAATTTCTGTTTCAATGTTCACCCATTGTACAAGGACTATTTTATCTATGAAAGTTTGGTGAATGTGTTCGGTTTTCGAGGATTGGAACTCAGAAGTCATGGAAAATATGTTTTGTTTCTTCATGATATTAGTAATAATAGTTAATATCAGTTTTATCTGAACAATATTAATTTCTATGCCGTTAATATTTACAGAGAGCAAAAATTTTGCCTAAGTTACAGCAAGGCAATAGTGAATATGCAATAACTCACCTTTAAAATAGAATTTGTGAAATGTTCAATAAATATTGTAATGCACTTGAAATGTTTCAACTTAGAACAAAATTTCGTAAATCGGGAAGTGATATTATCGATCGTCAACTGAGAATGAGTATCCATTCATTTTTGTAAAACATACCATAGACTGATTGCCCAACAATTATATGGATGGACAAAAAGTAAATCTAATAAATGAATAGAATGACCCATATTTATCAATACATTCCCAAGAAATGGGTTCGGTGCAATAAGTAATGTTCATCATGTTGCGTAATTCTCAGAGTGGATCTTGGAATTACACCTTCGACCGAATTACAGGGACATATTGTCATTTGCAATGACTGAGAGAAAATTTGATTCTTATTTATAAATAAAATTCCCAATTATTGCTAGAAAAGCTAGAACCTGACAGCAGAAAGTATGGCTTGTAACGAGGAGGCTGAAATTTACCGTACATTACCCACGCCCAGTGACGTAGACAGGATTTAGTTTCCACGTTGAGTAAAAACGGCAGGGGAGGGGGCGACATTTTTTTAAAAATTACATTCAAATTTCTGAGTACAAAAAATTAAGAGTGCAATTGCCACTGATGTGCAACAGTGGAAATTTAAAGGTTTAGGCTATACGAACTTATGACAGAATAAAAAACCAACTGTTATTTATGTTTTCAAAAATTATAAAATATATTGATTAAAACATTTTTCCAAAATTGATAAAAAATGAATTCAGCCATCATTATCAAAAGAAAATATTTACTTCTCCTGAAGTGCTATTTAAAAAAAAATAAATTCAAAATTTCAGGGGGTCCTGACCCCATGGACCTCCACCCACTGGCTACGTCACTGCCATTCCAAATACATATAAATTGGCGAAAATATTCATATCTGCATCCACGAAATACCGCGCAAGCCACCTCCGGAGTGTGTGGCCCGGAGTGATTCCACACTAGGAATGCAATATTCGTCCCTAATCAAATGCGAACTTCGCACGTTACCCCAGCCGCTAAGTGAGAACTAAAAAGCAGTCGGGAGAGCAATGAAAACCCTAACCAGAAACCAAGAGAGTGTTACGTAGACAAGCATGCTAACATGCAGTACACGGATGAACATACCACTACTGATTTGTGTTATCAATATTTTTAATCCATGGATACTATAAGATGATAATTCGTGCAGAAAATAAAAGAATACGTGACATTTAAAGCGAGATGAGGCCATAAAAATAATGGTTATCTAATAAACAGAAGTACAAATATAATCCTACGAAAAAAAAATCACTCTCGTCTTTACACCTCGGCAGCCACACTGACAAGCAAATTTGGCTTCAAAAATACAGAAAAATAAAATTATTTAGCGTTCTATTCAGACATTAAAATCTCAAAGAATAAAAAAACCTACATAAATAAATAAAGCTACCTATCAGTACCACAAACATTATTGAAGGCTTCGATCATAGCTATTGTGGTCCTAGATCGGGCGAGAAAAAAATGACATTTGAACCTGTCGATCCTGTGATCTCTCTATTTTACTCCATGTGATCGAGCCTACCATAGTAGCAAGGAGTTTTTAACATGCTCTTTACATTTTATTAACGTGTCAGATGATTGTCAAGTATTGATGAAAAAGGTACCCGCATGACATGGTATACAGGTTTCGTGCTAATACTCGTAAGGAAAAAATAAAATATTTCTCTGAAGAAAAATTTCAACAGAAATAGTAAAAATTAATGATCAAGAAAACAGGAGCAAGGGCTTAAACAAAAGTTGCTGGCAAGGGAAATACATTTATGTATAATGAAATATAACTGTTTCACGCTCTTTTTTCGTGCATAGTTACAAATATGCGTGGCAAAAAAGGAATTTTTGCACCTATCAGTTAGGAAGTATATGGCTCTCAATTTGTCGCTTCTATCAGTTCTAGAGATTAAGCGAGGGATCAAACTAATATACTTTAAGTCATCCTGGAACTCCCACGACCTAATTTTTTCAAATAATCTAAGCCTATCGTGTAGCCTCTTGAGTCTTTGTGGCTCCCAATCTTGTCCCCCAATCAGCTGTTACACTCTCCGTTCGCTCATAGAAGTTTTTATCGAATCGTGCGGCTTTCCTTAGTATTTTATTTATTTCACGAATTAGATCTTTCTGAGGAAGTTCATAAATGCTCCAGTGGAATTCTCTCGGGCTTCTCACTAGGTGAGGCTCTCCACCGACGTTTCGATGGAAGACTTTCCCATCGTGGGAAAGTCTTCCATAGAAACGTCCGTGGAGATGGAGAACCTGACCCGGTCGGAAGTTCGAGAGAATTTCACCGGAATAATTCGCCGGGAAAGCATCAAATCGTGCATTCATAAACGCTCGCGGCACATTCAAGATGTGTCCAAACCAGAGCAAAATATCATCTCTCTTTCACTCTTTATCAGACAACACCACATCGAAGTAAATAAGAAGGAAGAAACTCTATTGTACCATGCGAATGCAATCCCATGGACTCCTCTCAGCCAGCTTCGACTCACTGCGGCCCGAGAAGTGACACAAAAGACTCCCCGCAGGGCATGGGCCGATGGGATTATTCGATGAGTACCTCCTCACTGAACGAACTTCCGCATTGTCCGGTGACCCGGTAAGGCCGTGTATTGATATTACCAGTGCACGTCTTTCGGTCGACCGTGACAGCCTTAAGCAAGCCAACAACAATTCCCTCAGCTGGCAGTGAACGCATCCTCATGCACGGTAATGCATTTTCCACCGCCTCGGATCCTTTCTTCAGCCATTCTCCACCTCAGTTCCACCCACCACTCCTATCGCCTTCTTCACGCCGTCCTGATTGTTCGCCCTCCCTCGTTCCCGTAACCACTGCTCCTTTCTTCCCACCCGGTTCTCAGTCGTCGCTCAACTGGTATGTTCATACACCGAAGAGCATTGCACTCCACCGATTACTCCCGATCGCGCCTCGGTGTATTGGCGAAAAGTACGGCCGTTCAAAGCAATGCAGCCGGTTTAGGCAGATTGAAAAATAGGTATTTCTAATAATTTATATAACTACGGACCCTTCTCTCCTAACACTATTTCTTTCTTCAACTCAGCATATGTCCTACCTCTCTTCATCCCGTCCATAAAACCTATTCTCTTTCTTCCCCTTCCCTAACACCCAGCATCCTACCCTCTATCACGACTTTCAGCATCCGTTTGTCCTTCATTATCTGTTCCAACCACCTACTTTGCCCGCTCTCCTCCATTGGTTTCCAACTTAGTTTAGAAATATTTTCTCGTAGAAGCTGGTGTGTTATCAGGCAGGCATTATAATATCAACCTGGTATGGTAGGTTTGAACGTAAGAGCGTAAAGATCCTCTACATTTTTGCAGGTACAAGTCTCAATCTCCTTACACGATTTCTGTTACCATACGTCCTACCTTTCTACATCCTATCCATAAATCCTATTCTCTTTCTTACCCTTCCCCGCTTAACCAACATCCTATCTATCACGGCCTTCAGCATCCCGTCGCCGCTCATTACCTGTTCCAACCATCTACTCTCTCTCCTCTTAATCTCCTCAAGTAATTTTCTCTTCTCACTCACCATTAAAAGCATTTCCTTATTCCGCTTCCTTTCGTTCTATCTGACTTTCCCCATTCACTTCCACATCCATATCTCAGATGCGTGCAAAATATTCCCAACCTCTTTCCTCAGAACCCATTTTGCTGCACCACACATTGCTACACTCCAAAGTAGGCTCTTCGTCATACGAATGTTAATAAAATTAGGAAAAGACTGGCTCTTCTTGACTCGGATCCTAAATTCCTAATTCAAGCAAAACATGTGTCAATTTCTTGCGCAGAGATTCGATAAGTAAATATTGAGTGGAGTGCTGACGAAAGGGTTTCTATCATTGCACAGCATGATCATTGCATAAAGTCTCACATCAAAGAGAAATATATCATTAATGATGGAAATGCAACATTTTGAGCTCGGGTATGTCGATATTTTGAAAGGATGTTATTCAGCCCCATAGCAGTCCCTCCAAACGTACAAGTCGTAGCTTTTGGGGGAACGAGACGTAGAGCTGACACCATCTGCACCACTATGGATAGGAAGACCAAGCTGATCATTATTATCATGAACAATTTGCTTGCGAGTTGTCAGGCATTCTCTTCTTTTTCCTTGAGATGCTCCATTGTGAACGAGAAGCAGTAACGATTCTCTTCTCGCTGAGATACTCCAGTTCCTCTCATCAATCTTTCTATTCGCGTTCGGTGGAGCAAGACTCGCTCAATACATTGCAATAGTCTGCTGCTTCGCCACCCTCCCCCGGCCGCAAAGGAACAACGAAGAATAAGGAAATCGCCTCCTTCCTCGCCCACCTGCACTCGTCCAAACCCCTTTCGACCTCTCGTCCTTTCCCGCCACCCACGGGCCTTCTCCTTCCCCCCTACCCACTAAGGTTGCCAAATCTCCCGGTTGCTCCAGGAGACTCCCAGAGTTGGACCAGGATTTTTGAAATTCAGTGTTATCCATCTCGACCATGGATATCCAACAATAATAGTTATCAAGGGTAGGTCTAAAATCCAAATATCTATTCCTTGCCGACGTTTCGGAGTTTAATACCTTCCATCTTCAGCGCTACAATCAATGATGAATCAATACTGCTAAGAAGAGTATATACGTTTATATTTGTAGTGTCCATGGTAACTATATTTAGTAACAAGGGAAACGAGAATATACACCAATTGAGTCGTAGTTAATGTTTTATAGTTCCAAGGTGATACTGACGGTAGAGTTATACATTTTCATTTGTTTGATAACTTTTTGTATCGTGATTGTTTCCCTGAAGATTGAAATTATTACATTTCAAAACGTCGGCAAGGAATAGCTAATTTGAGTTACAGGCCTACCCTCGATATATTTTTTAAATCGCCGGCCACCCAGTTTGAGGCAATTTCGTCTCGCTTGTAGTTAAAACTGTTGTTGATGAAATGCTCATCTCCATTCTGTCGTTTCCTACGACTTACGACACCGGTTAGTCAGCTTACAGCTAATTAAAGCTGTTACACTAACTTTAGGGTATAGTGTAATCCATGTTGGTGACTACTCACACCCTGCCATACACCCTTAAGGTGGCTTGCAGGGTATTTTGTAGATGTAGATGAAAGCTAATGAAATATATGACAGCACATTTATTATTGGAATAAATTACTCTTTTGGGAACTTTAAATGAGAGTAAAAATGCTCTGGACTTCTACATGCGCATCATATTTTAGTTTTCTTGTTTAGAAGTTGATTGTTGAACTACTTACATATCCTCCTGCATAGTTCGGTGTTGACATTTTTCCACTTACTTCTCTCTTCTATTTTCGTAATTATTTCTTCTGTGTCCAATGTCTTCTCAATATTTCTCGTTTCCATTGGTCCTATAGTTTTCTCAGTCAGTCTTACTGTTCATCCCCATCCTTCCTCAATTGTACCCATTCGTTTGTTCCTGTCCAGCCACCAGCTCAAGACTTTACCTCATTTTCACTCCTCTTGAAGCCCACACGATCCAACTCTTCATCCTCCTACTACTACATAAGCACATTTCATGAGAACTAAAATATGATCTGAGCCCAAATTCACATACTTTCAGCTGTTTTGAAATTATTTACACTGTACTTCTTCCTTATGGTTACTTGTAGGAATATATACCCGGACCACAAAAAAAATTAGCCGGAAGAGGTTTTAATTCAACCACTGGTTCACTGTAGCTCACCTGTACCAAGTTTACTAATCTCTTGCCCTACGTTGATTCTTATATCTCCCACTGCAAATTAACCCATCACTCCAATAGTCCAAGCTGTCCTATCACATAACTCTGCACAACCACTAAACATCTATTTTCCCTTTACCCATTTCCTGTTTAATATGTTTTTAACTTTCCTGCTCATCATTGTTTTAAAATTTTAAATTACAATTGATGCACTGTAATTGCATTATATTAGATGAAGTAATCAACCTTTAAAGGTGTAGTGATCAACCTTTAAATCACACGAATAAATTGGAATTTTCTTGTACTGTGTTGCGTTTTGGTGCGCATCAACTACTTCAGAAGTACCTACTTCACAGATTATATTTTTATTAATTAAGGTGATCTACCGGTTTGGGTAGGTTTAAATGGAAGTCAATAAAAATCCTCTAGATTTCTGCATGCGCTTACGTTACCCTAACCTTTGCCCTAACTAACTATTATGTTTCTATCTACATCTCGGCATACGTCCCACCCTTATTCATCCTGTCCATAAAACATTTACTCCTTCTTCCCATCCCCCACTTGCCCAACATCCTTCCCTCTACGACGGACTTAAGTAACCCATCGCCCCTCATTGCCCCCTACAACCAACTAATTTGTCCCCTCCTAATCTCATCTAGAAGTATCCTTTCCTCACCAACCATACATTTTTTTACAAATTTTGAAGATACCGGGACATGATTGAGCGAACCTTGTCTACAATGCGAGTGAACGTCCCTCCATTATAGATTCGGCGCGATAACAAGGGATCCGGGTTCGAGTCCCGGTCAAGGAGAATAATTTTTCTCAGTGGAATTTCGCACATCTTTTCACAAAACCCACGTTTCTGCCTCATACAATGCTATAATTCATATCTAACTCTTCACTAGCCTCTTCTTAACATCCTTATACAAGGTCCCTGTCATCAGCTCTCACCAATTGCTGAACTCTTCTTTCGCTAGCGCAATTCTCCTACTAATGCCTTTGCTACTATGCCCATTTTCTTCTCACGTGTGACCCAAGTAGTTAAATAGCTCTACCCTCTCCAGCTTATTCCCTCCTACTTTTGTCACCAGGCTCGCTCTCACTTTCCTAGAAAATCTCACTACTTTTGATTCCTTGTAATTTATCTTCAATTTCGCAATTTCAGCACTGAATTTCTATCGCATCCACGAAAGCTTGCAACTCCTTCGAAAATTGACTAACCAACGCCCGGTTATCCCCAGATATACCGAATTTATCAGCAGGCCTCCTACTCTGATTCCCTCCATTATAGTCTCTATCACTTAAAGGTATATATTACTGTAGAAAATACGTATGGAAATGCCATTTTCATTTTCTGTGCAAATACTTACACGTAATCATTCAAGTAAACAACATTAATGATAATAAATTATAAAAACAATATTAAATGTTTTTCAAGAATACGATGCATTTCAGATGAATTGCAGTACATTTATTTCAGTTCACTTATTTGTCAACACAATAAATTAATTGAAACCTGCAATTTATATCTTATCGTTTATGCTGAACATAAGTGCCATGCGGTTGCCACAAATATATAAATTAAAACTGCCGAAATCTTCAGGAATTTCCCACTCTGTGAGCGGACAACTCCTGGGATCAACTCTTCATGGGTTGGCAAGCCCTGCTCCTCACACACACGCCGCCGTTCCCGTCGAAAAGCAATCGCTCCGCCCCATCTCGTTCCCATATTAGGAACGGCCTTCCGCCGGTTCTCCGCACCCACTACATCCCATTCAAGAGACGAAAACCCACACGGACTCACTCGAATTTGGCTCGAGTGTGCTAGGTCATGTTTTTTCGCGGCCTGGAGGGTTAAATATAGCATCGCAACCACCCCGTCTTTTGTCTCTCCTGCCTCGCTCTGCACTTCATTGAAGACCCAAGCACTGAGAAATCTCCGCGCGATCCCAAAGAAGCGTCTTTTTTAGTTGGACCCTACGTGAAATATCCTGACGATATCAAAAAAGTAAATCTTAAGGCCATGCACACGCGGCGAAATTTCTGGCGCGGGAAGTGGTAAGTTACTCAGTGTGAACAACCAAATCGCATGCCATCTACTGGCATGCGATATCTGAATTGTCTTCTTTCTCCAGCAGTAAAAACGTATGCTTCCAATATTCCTTCAGAGGCGAAGACCAGTAAAAGGTCTAATCTATACTTGAAAGTGCCAGTATATTATGATAGAACCGAATGCCTAAATGGAAAATTATATCCTTATCTAAAAATTATTGGGAATATATCTACTACTTTTCCATTTTTTTAAATTCCCGCACATATGACTCATTGCCATTTTGAGGAAATCTTAACCCATTTTCACCATAGGATATGCGGAATACAAAGCACTTACACGAATAAATATTCTGTAACGTCTTTAATTTTTCCTCAAACAATAAACTTGTGGTCACTAGCGTTTTGCACAACTGTGCATGAAAAATTCGTCACATTTTTATTTCACACGTAGCATACAATATTTAATTTTTAAAAAACTACTGACTTGTTTCATTTTTTGAAGAACCATTTTGACATGACATTAGCAGCATAGCACCCAAGTACATGGGTGAAAAGCATCAACTTTGTAGAGAAAAGTAGCAGTAAAAGCACTAGCAGGCCAAGAAAAATAATGTGCATATTATCGACAGGCAATACGTGGAAATTGATAAAATAAATTCATAAAAATCAAATATGAAAAAGCCGACTAAAAGGTAGCCTGAAATCCAGAGGAGACAGTATTTTTCTTAGGTACAATAGGAAATATCTTAAGTGTATTTGGGATGAAAATATGCTCCTACATTGGTTAGGAGTGGAGTGAGTTAGATCTTAACACACATGAGTGTGTTAGGATCTAACACACATACATATTGAGAAAAGTATAATTTGGTACAAGTGTAATCATTATTACAGCCATGACGAAATAGATTTCGCAGCTTGAATTAGGCCAAGTTTAACTTTAGCTCTCACATTGGCGCTTTATTTCCCATCAACCATGCGAATAAGAGGACTAAATCCGCAAGCACCCCCCTTGTCTTTAAATACTCGGTCGTTTAACATGGCGTCTCTATGACCCGAGAACGATTGGAGTTCCATGACTCGGGTCCAAATGCCTCTCTACTCAGCCATACTTCCCCCATCACATCTTCACCAGACCGTATCCCCTAGAGTGAGAACGATGAAGCGCTGAGCCATTTATTGCCAATAAAACTGAATCAAGCCTTTCAGGTGGGTTAACGGCAACGCTTAAGTAATGGCTATTTTCAAGTGACCCGTTAGGAGTGTAGATGGCATCAAAAGATAAAAATAGAACAATATTATTTCAATGGTAAGCGCTAGCATGCGAATCTTTGAAAGAAATGGGAAGAAAATCATGCTAACCTTCTCTAAATTCAACATAATTTTTCGGAGATGTTGAAAACATTTTACGATCATCAGCCTATTACATTAGGGGAATCGGACTAGGGCAAAAATATTGGCGAATCGTCATTTAAAGAACTTCAAAATTTTTTAAAGACGAAATTTCAATTTTATACTGCAGGTTTCCACGACGTCTGGTGTCAGAGTCCATCTTTCGGCTATCCCGTCGTGTATGTTGACTTGAAGTGAAAACAGTTTCGTCCCCTGTCCTGGAGACTTCCTCAGGTCGAGTCGATAGGCATTGCATTCCGGCTTGTTGTTGCCATTCAAGTCAACATACGCGACGGAATACCCAGAAGATGGACTCAGAAATTTTCAATTCATTAAAATCTTAAATGAAAGCCATTTACCATTAATTTTTACAGAAAGAATTCCGGAGAATTTTTTAATGCAGGCAAGTTCAATAAGGAAGAACTCAATCAGAACGAAAGAAAAATGAAGAAGCGTTCGATTTGGTGGGGAAACAAGAGTAAGGTGTAAGGAAATTCAAATTCTGAATACATGAACTACGGATGATAACAAATGTTTGCGGCCACAGTTTATAGTTAGTTTTACACAGACACAAATTCAGGTAAGTAGGGAATGCAGAGGAAAAGAATGGACGTTCAAGAATGCACGAAGGGTGGCAAACATGCCGAAGCTAACAGTGAAACTATAAATCACCTTTTGGCAGGTAATCGAAATGCAAAAATGTTTCCTTGATTCAACCAAAGCACATTTTCTATCGATTCCACCTCCAATTGAATGGTTCCAGAAATATGCTCAGGAGAGTACCAATATTCCCATGGTATTGACGCCAAAGACGCCGAAATCGAATGAATCAATAATAACAAGAGTGTAATCACGCCAAGAGTGTATTTTTATCACAATGAACGTTGATTGGCGGTACATGAGGGCAATTGGGGATAGGAGACTTCAGAGTTGAGTGAGGATGGAGAGAATGACGGAAGCTGGAGCGGTAATCCGGGGTCATTGAGTGCATATTTTAATAAATTTTCAAGTAGGTCGAAATAAAAATTCTTGAACCACATCACTTAAGTACATCTGTTTCTAGGGTGGAAAACCATACATGCAATAATGCAATTGATGCGAGAATAATTTTTAATACATGTCGCCATAATTAAAGCATTGTTATGACTTGGATTTTCGGCGCGGAATTCGAAATGTAAGCAAAAATCATATCATAAACGCTTATGATATGATATAAAATCATATCATATCATAAACGGTGGAGTATAGTGGTAGCGAAATATGGTGGCAGAATGCCTGCTCAAAACGTGATGTCGAGGAGGAGAAGGCTCGAGTTGAAGGGGTCGGCTAATGAGTGAAGAGGAGAGGACACCACGTGATAGGCAACGACACAAATGCACTTGAGAGAGCGGGGAAGTGTCAACAGTGCGTTTCACTACCATATTCACAACCCAAACAAATCTTGATCAAAATACGCTAATACACAATCGTCTCAGGCTGAACTTTGTGTAAGTTCATTTTATAAATGAAAAGGAACACTTTGTCTTTTTCCACCAATTTATTTTACGGTACGACAAGTTTAGACGCAGCGGCGTGATCTTCAGGTGCCTCAAGATGACGCCGCTGATGATGAAGATGACGCCGCTGCGTCGAAACTAGTCGTACCGTAAAATAAATTGGTGGAATAAGACAAAGTTTTCCTTTTCATTTATACGCTGATACTGTTCACAACATATCGCAAAAGTCCATCTAAACAATTGGATTAGGGTAGTTTGAGCGAGATATCACTTCCCATTAACTTCCGTGAGATTTGACTCATTACGAAGAAAAATATCTCAACTTTCCAAAGATAACAAAATATCAGCATCTCACCGAACTACCTACTTTTCAAGATATTTTCCACAAAATAGAAGCCGTTTTCCAAGGGAAATAGTACGAGTATGCACTCCAGAAGGACAAATTAAAAAATGAGTAATTTCTTATGCACATATCGCGTCAGAAAATTAGAAGAGTGCATTTTGTAAGCTTTCTCAACTATTGAAAAAAAAATTATAACACACTCTTATACATTTTACGAAATCGCAAAAACAAACCTTCGGTTGTGAAGGCGTTTTTACCATACAGTGTGAAAAAAACTAGTCACGTTAAAGACTTATGCATGCATATTTAGTTAATTACTGAGAATTTCTGTCGCGTAAAACAATATTTTTGCGCCATTAATATTACTTTATTTACTTCATGCTTCTTACAGCCGCTGAAATTAACAAATAAAATTCGAATATAGTCTCAAGGGTGACTACGGAAAAATCTAGCACAATCAAAAATGGGGAAATCCGAAAGAGGCAGAATAAATGTCTAGAGGGCGTAACGAGGGGTAATGAGCAATTGAAGATACCGTTGGAAGGGAGAATGATGGGCGAAAAGAGAAGTGTGGGACAAGCGGTGAAAGAGAAGGGATTTTAGACAACGTGAAGGAGGACAGAAGATATGAAAAGATTATACTTAGGATATCGAAAGACATTCATTCGTGACATAAACTGATTGATAACAACCAACGATTGGGATCGGGTTGGGAACTATTAGCCTTTCGAATCACCCACAGCTGCCGCTATTTCCCGATCGCTCAAGAGCAATTGCGATGGCAGCGTTGTTTACCATTCGACGTTCAGCACAGGTTCTTAGGGGTCATTCAAGTATTACGTAAGACGTTTTAGGGGGAGAGGGGGGTTGGGCTCTTCTTGCAATGTCTTGCGTTGGGGGTCCGTGGTCAACTTACGTAAGACTTTATTTATTCGTGAGATCATACTTGTACCAATTCTTTTATAATCATTGGAGGAACAAAAGTTGCTTTTTGCACTACAAACATCGCATTTACCATAAAGAAACCATTTGTCACCTTAAGGATAGGTTCCTTGAAGCGTAAGTATATGTATATCCAGCTAAAGTACCGAACATTAAAACAAAGAGGGGATTGTAGGGTCAAGGTTCAACCTAAGCATAAATACAGGCGTGCTGACGGGGTATTTGAGTGTTCATCCCCTCAAGGCCAAATGAATTCCAATCATATATTTTACGTAGTTAGTACATACACTAACCAGGCGTATTTTCAGGATCTTCTTTGCATAATTTGCATAATTTCAATGAATTGAGCAAAACATCGATCATCGAAAAGTTACTCTATATGTTAATTATATTCATAAGATAGGATGGGAAAGCGGGGGTTTAGTGAAATCTTACATTGCCTTAGATAGGGGGGTGGGAGGATAAAAAGTGTCGAAAATCGTCTTACAAAATAATTGAATGTCCCCTTATGGAGATTCTTTGCCTGTGCACACCTCCATAAGGCTGTATGTGCGATGTTGCCAATAGCAGGAAGAAAATTAAACTAGTTCTGTGCAATTTACTAACTACACGTATAGCTGTGCTCCAAAATTCAAATAAGTATTATTCCCAATAGTGACCTACTTAAATTTAGTGTGGAGCTAAACATAGTTGAATACATGACCCATGAGCACACGGAATGCAAATATGTCAACAGCGTTCTCCATTAGGTCCACACTCAGCCAAATGTGGAACGCTCTTTGGGATTAAACTGTCATTGAACCTAAAGTATTGGTCGGCAGAATAGTTTTTAGGCGGTGCATTGGGAAAAAGGGGTTTTTACGAGATGAGGGGAGAGGGGGAAAGGGTCTAATGAGCACTATCATACCCATAAGAGTGTGAAAAACTACAGTGTAGTGCATTAGTGAAGCAATTTTCCCAGTTTTTCACGTTTCTTTGCATTTTAAGACCATTTATGGCGTAACCACGTGACCTCCCGACGTCTGTGATTTACCTCAACAAATGCTGACATGACTGATTTAGCGTCAACGAAAAAAAATTCCGTCATTCACATTCGAAATAACGTAATAATGGGCGAGCGTCGCGGGCTGTCTACTCTAACCAAAAAAAAAACAGACCCCGGCGGCAACGCTAAAAGTCATCCCACCGGAAAAAAAAAAGTTTTCACTGTTCCTCGGGTAGGACGGGCAACATTTTGCCGTATGCCGAACTTTGAATTTCGGTTGTTTTTGGAGTTATTCCATGACTGTCGCTAAAGAGCACTTCGAGTGAATGAAATGAAATTACCTCTGATAACAATAAAATTTGTGCAGCTCAATCTGGTGAACATTCTCTCCTACAAACTATTCTTTCAACCTCCGCACTCCCTTAGGTTCACCCATGCACGGAATCATCTGCCGCCTTCGAGTTCCCCTTCCCTTACACCCTTTCTTTAAACTTTCCTTTGATCCTTACGACACAAAAAAAAACATTCCCACCGTCTCGGCAGGGGGTCTATAAATAAAAACCTACTCCAAAGGATACCAGTGGATGGCCTCCTCCTGCTGTTGGCTCTTGCGACGTGAGGCAACGCCACTTAGCTCTGCTTGGAGTAGGGTGCCCAGAATTACACTTCAAATGCGTTTAACTGTCCCAAATGGGGCATCTTCCAAGTGCATGACGGGAGATTTGGCGGTCATAAACTATGGCTTCCGACACTACTAAAACGGGTGTAAGAAGGGATATCACCTTGGTTCCACATTTCTATTCGTTACTCGCTAATCTCCATGAAGTTACAAACGTCTAAGTCACTTTTAATTAGGCATAACGGGCTGTTTTTGAAAAAAATCCAAATTAACGTCAGGGGAGGGCGCAGTCGTTTTTGTAGCGCTTTTAGTTAGCCATTTGTTGAATGTCCGCGTGCATCATGGGAGGCACGCACAAAGGCAGGAAAGCAATACATAGCGCTTCCAATCACTTGCAGCTATAACCGATTTTCAGAAAGACATGAACAATACATGCCCAACATTTGTCATCAATTCATCAAATTTAAGCAATGGTGTCATGACGGCTCTTATTTTTGTCATCAAAACCCTCGCGTCGTAATTTCCAAGGACTAGAATAAGTTTTGCGTCTTTTTTGCCATAAACAAGCCTTAAAGTATGAAATGAACGCATGTAGGCACATGCTTCGTGAGACTAAGGCCCGGTTTTATATTGTCTGTTTAACGCTAAGCGGAAGATAACGTGGCCTCTTCGTTAACTTGTTGTTAACTGAGAGTTAGGGTGTTGCACAGTACATCAGACATTCGGTTAGTGGGACGCGAGCGTCGTCCATGGGAGAACGCATCAGATTTGGTTTTCATTCTAAGGGAAAAAAACACTATTTTCTCTAAGTAAATAGTCATATAATCATTAAATGACATCTAAGTCGATTTAAGGTGAAAACGCCTCAATCATAAGGCTATTCAATTATATTTATATATCTATATATACATATATAGTATTCAATAAAGGCTAACTATTAATAACACCATTTTTTTTCAAACCGTTATAAGGGAAAGGGGATCACGACATTTATAAAATACCAGAAATATGCGGTAAAATCCTACTTAGCCGCTCACGGAAAAGTGAATTCCTCGGAAAAACATTATGTATTGCCAAGTGCAACTTATCCACCGGATGGAGATGTAGAATTCCATCGCCAAAATAACCTTGACTTTGAAGTTCAATCAGACAGCGGGCTGATTTCTTCCACCACCAAAAGTGGAGGTACTGGTAAAAAGAGCGCACGTAGAAATTCTGGTTCTGGTTCGAATACTAACAGATGATCTTTCATTTGTGCTCGAAGACTTCAAAAAGCGAGGCCATGCGCGGGTATCCCGTTCTACGAAATGCCGCGAAAAGCGCCCTCGTCACATTTTTTCTGGCGGTAAGAAAGAGTGTCTGGGCAACTAACACCACAAAAAATAGAACGACATTCACTACTTTCTCCAAATTAAGAACCAGCAGACTCCGCCTCTCAGCCCTCCTAAGAGAGCAACTGGGATTGCGGAAATGCTGGTCATTCCATCGCGGTCATTTTCCCCGACTCCCACATACTCCTCCCATCCTATTCCCCCGCCTGGTTTTCTGGCTACCCTCAAGACGAATCTTTTTGGTGCTTTGAAGTGACTTAATAGCACCGTCAATCATCCTCAGTTTACTCTCAGAGAGACGTAAGTGTCAACGTAATTGATACACTCGCGTTTAGTCTCAGAGGAATGGTATACTACCCGTTGTTCTAACAGAAAATTTTGATAACGCCCCACCGAGCTTAATCTTCCCATTCGATTACGGTACAAGAGCGTCGTTTACTGCAGAAAATCACCCTGAAATTTAACTTGACATCAATTCACTATCAAGACAGCTGCCTCGTGTGAAGTCTATAGTAAGGAATCAGGTGCAAGGAGAAATATATAGCATTTTCAGGCCAGCACTGGTTCGATATTCATGACCTAAAATACTGATCTTAGAACAACTCGACTGCTCTCCAGGCAGTGACTGATTAGGGTAATCTACCGGTTAAGGTAGGTTAAGATTGAAGGAAGTAAAAATCCTCTAGGCTTTGACTGGCGCTGACCCCTTTCTACCTTTACTATTTCTTTTTTCAGATCAGTATGTATCCTACCTCTCTTCATCCCGGTCATAAAACCTATTCTCTTTCTTCCCTTACTCGCTTACCCGACATCCTCCCGTCTATCATGGAGATCAATATCCTTTCGGCTGTCATTACCTCTTCCAACCAACTTTGCCTCTTACTGATTTCCTCCGGAAGTTTCCTCTCCTCACCCACCGTACCCAGCTCTTCCTCATTTTTATTCCCTTCCGTTCACCTTTACACAAGTACTTTCCATTCTCCATACCCACCTCTCTAAACACCTACAGACTATCATCGTCTACCTTACTCTTGAGTCCATGTTTCTGCACAATGAAACGCTGCACCCAACATTAAACTCTTTGCCAACCTTTTCTCCACACATAAAAGACTAAAATGAAATATGTTCCTTTAAACTTTCGACTGAAAATGTTTGTGGTTTTGACTACAAAAGATCTGTTAGATATCTCTTCGGATTCCACCAGCTAATCCGGAATGATTTTAGTTTCATTCGGTAAATGTGCGTTAAAGTTTAAATTAGTCCCGGCTAGCTTGGCAGCTTGGAGGAATGCGACAGCTGCCAACCAGCCTGAGGACTGATAACCACCGAAGAAGAAGCTTGGTTCAGAACGATCATTTCCTCTAAACACAGCAGCGATAGCAAGGGAAAACCATTTTCCTGAATCCTACAGGGGGACTCTTAAACAGCCGGAAGTCGTTGAATGCAGTATGCAGCAGAAAAACACATCGTGTGTCACAAAAGTTATTGTAGAAGGGAATTTGCTTACAAAATATGGACACTGAATAATGAATGTGTTTTCAGCAGGGAATATGGTCTCTGTTTCAGAGGTGCCTTGACTGTGGTTGACTTCACTGTACCCTGCCTCGGGCGTAATTTAACTGAATCGGTTTCCAATAATATTTTCAGAAACATAAGATCATTCAGCACAACTATGCCTCCTCTTCTCACATACTTTTCCTTATAAATTTAAATATCTTCTCTGCAGCCCCTTATTAAATATTTCTTTTTAAAAAATCCCTAAAACTAAAGCATGTGGATTGGTCAGATGCTTAACCAGATGATGGAGCTATGCCACGAAGGCAGGGCAAATAAATATTTTAGGGCGAATTAATATTTTTTTACATATTCATTATTCTATATTATTGCTGTTGTCTAGGAAATGAATGAGATCCGCCCAATTACTACGATGGCCAAAGAGTTCCTGCTGAGTGCACAAATCAGGTCCAGAGGAATGACCGCAGGCCATGAATTCTTTCTTAATGCGAGGACTGTTGGTAGACGTAAAGAAATAGGAGGTCCAGAGGGCTGGATGAGACAGAGAAGAGGTATTTCTGGGGTGGCGCCAAGGCAATATGTAGGCGCCCATTAAGATACGCCTAAAATCCAGGGGAGCCAGCTCTTTATCACGTTTTCCTTTGTTGACAACGCGACATTTGTAGTATCGCGGGCCAAATTTGCCTGCGGTCAGATTAGATACCAGGTTCTAGAGGCCAATTTTGCACCCCTAGAACTCATGTTACAACTACCAAGAGGATGGGCCAACATGGAATATATTAGTGAAAAAAAGGCAGTTTTCTAGGACTACGGCAACTTATTGGGCTTCCAGGGTGCATATAGAAAGAAAATAGCATGATAGGTGTGAATATATGTTTTATTGGGGGCCCTTGATTTCCATGTTTGATAATATGGTTTTACCCTTCACATTCTTTTTTTACTGTTTGGTGATAAAGTGGAATTAATCTGTGATACATTTATTAGTGATTAAAAAACTATGCCTAAGTGTCAAATTTTAAGCAATTTATCTTCCGTATGACGAACAATTATAGTGGTGTGTCTATCACGTATCTTCAATTAATTACTTCCACAACTATCATTAGGAAACACCACATTCTTGCGTCCAATGAATACAAACAGGAAGGTCAAACGATTTCCTCAAAATAAGTTATGACATTATTTTTTTCCAGCACATCCTATATCCCAATAAAAAGCTATAATATGCAACTAATACGGGTAGAAACTGCTACACACCCAGCGGTATCTAGTACTTGTAAATCAAAAGCTTATCTTCTAGTACCTGAATAATCAATTCAACTTAACTCATGTAGGGTAGAATTAAGAGATAATTTTAAGTTAAAACTGTTCGTAAGCTTTAGTTACGATTCAAAGTCGCTCGTGAAACAAAATAAGAGCTGCCTGGACGAGTTGATGGCAAATTTTGAGCGTATATTACCAATGATATTCTAAATATCGGTTATACATAGCTGCAAGAGATTGTATAGCATTCCTGCCTTTGGGGATGCCTCGCATTATGCACGCGGACATTCAATAAATAACTGACATAAGCACTAGAAAAAACGACTGCGCCCTCCCATGCACCCCTCAGTAAATTTCACACAAATTCAAATTCGACGAAATCATGCGCAGTTTTGTCCATTACTTTGTACTTAACCCTGGTGTCGCAGTGCTCTTAAGCAAATTCCGCTATTGCCGGCAATTCACTGGAAGTCCGTATTGAAGCTACGTTGCTTGTGCTAACTTGACGTTAATTAGGCCCTAATTTTGTCATAAAGACATTTCAACCTCATTTCTTATGGATGGAGTGTCATTGCTCTCATATTTTGCAAGATTCCATTATAAAATGTTTTGTCAAATTCATTTATTTTTTTCATTCTGATCCATTGTTCTGTACCCAGAGTGAACAGCATCGAGTTCAATCAACGGTTACGAGGCGCCCTATCGGTGGCATGCAGGATATCATTCAGGAATGGATGCACTTCCGAAGGACTGCCCAGCGTACATCTCGGTGAGAAGAAGGGTGACTGAAATTTATGGTTTTGCCCGTCAGGCATTAACCTCAATGCGGCCTCTCCTGGGCGTCTGGCTCCGCGCTTGAAGCCGTATAAAGTCGGACGGCAAAAGCACGCGACCGCATATGCTGCCAAAAACTTAAATGGCCGTTGGATGCTTCTGGGTTTCACTGACTCCGCTAAATCGAGTTGGGGTGGGGAGGATGACGAACGGACTGGGGGCTACGGCCTCTGGTGTCGGCGGAGGAGCTAGCTACCAGCTGGGAGACGGGCGCGTTGGGAAAGCGGCCCCGAAAATCGCCTCAGCTGCATCTCGTCAATATGCGCAACACTAGAAAAAAATACTTGAAATGTCCATTGTACAATGCTCAGGCAGAGGTATCAATGAAAGACTTTTTTCAAAATCACAGACAACAGCTTCTTAGCGTCCTAATATTTTTCTTCAAATAAATATTTTTAGAAAACTTATGAACTAAATATTCAAAAGTTAAGGGAATAGCACAAGTAAAGGGTGACGATATCACTATTTTTTCATTGAAGAGTATGGTTATTGACATTTAGTGATGCTATGAGGGGATCAGTGAAATATTTACGCAAATAATTTCGATAATTAATGAAAACAGCTACAAAGATTATTTTATATAGTAGGTATATTAGAATAGACATTTCAGGAGGTATCTACGTAAATTCTGTAGGAGATCGGGTAGGCGATTTTAAGCATTTGTTGTCCTATAAACATGTGACAACGCAAACACATCAGAGGCATTTTCTGTTACCATGAAAACGCTAAATAGCAAGGGCATTCAGTGAGCTTCAGCCCCTGCTTTTTGGTGTTAATTTTACATTTAAATCACCGCTTTTTGTTCGTATTTTGCGTTAGCATTGGTGAACGGCGTTCAAAAATACTAACGAAGAAAAACTGGCCTAAGTTGTACTTCAGACTTGAATATTTCCCTTCCTGCCAACGTTTACGCTTACTGCTTCCAATCAACAAGATGGTAATAGAATTGCCAAAAAATTTACTTTTAAGAATTACTTTTTTAATGTTGAGGGATACTAAAACATTTTTAGGAACTAAAAATATTAAAATTTTATTTAATGTTTAACTTTATTCAATCATTTCCATATCGTAATTATTATCGTAGATGTGCGTTACAAAAGCACACTGATCGACACTTCTCACTCATGCAAGGAACTGACATTTATTTATCGAAACAAACAATCGACTCTTTCGGAAAAATTTAAAGACTCAGGCGATATTGTGCGGAAACGAAACACCACTGATAAATCACAAAAAAATGAGCAAATTCCAAAAGTAAAATATTTATTAGAACCTAGATTTTGCGTATTACAGCATCATCAGGCCATTACCTAATGATGTTGTAATTGGCAAACCATAGGTGGTAATAAATATTTTACTAGTGGAATTTTCCCATTGTCTGTTAGTTCTCAGTAACTTCATCGATTTAAGCTTGTACGAAATTTTTAAATATGTATCGAAAGGAAAAATCAACCACTGAAACCTGAATGGAGGTATTTGTTTGAACTAATGGAAGTAAACAATCAAACGGTAGCAAAAATCTAAAGCGGGGATTATCTCCATGGATTGAGTGCCGACCACAGGCTTAGATAATCATTGTTTTAGAAGCTGATTGAATTTATTAATCCTCCTAACTTAATTTAATCAATAAGATGGACAATCCTTCGGTAAACTCTCGATGCGAAAAGAGATTAAGACTATAGGCATCAAATCAGACTCATTTAAATGTTTTCAATAAATTTAATGTCTCAAGGAAATAGATAAACCAGAGGCAATTAAGTATCATAAGCGTCACATTTTGTTGGGAAAAAAGGGAAAATATGGCCAGGGGAAAGCATCCGAACAGTGCCGGCCCAAAGCGTGGGCAACATGGGCAAAAGCCACGAGCGGCCAGTCGTTAAAGGGGTGGTTAATCATGCAACTTTTGAGGTGGTTGGTGCAATAATTGTTAACGTACAGATTTTCGTGAAACTTTGCATTCGTGTTCTCATCAGTGATATCGATAGATGAAAGTGAACAAATCTCCATCACACTGATTTGGTTTTTTGTCAATTCAATGCCATTTTAACATGTGGTCTTATGTCACATGACTTATATTTCGTAACGATTCGATTACATATGAAACAATTTCTTCTACACGCGAAATAATATATTTCATATAATTATATTTGTTGCTTACAAATATCAAGGTGTCACGCCGAGTCCTGTATTCGAAAAAAAAAACATATTTCAATATAATGTTATCTAACTGTAAGTTTCAAATACCGCGCCGAAAACTCTAGCCACAATACGGTATAATTGTGGAAAAAATTTAAAATATAACTCTTTCATTTCTTCCATTACGGCCGGTATGGTGAGTTCCTGTGCATACACATATGCACTCAAATTAAATTTGGTCCAAGAATATGTATTTACTTAATCAAAAAATTATTTAAATGTGCACTCAATGACCCCGGATTACCGCTTCAGCCACTTTAAGGAATTTGAAAAGGTGACAGAAATTATGAAAATCGGAAAATGTTACTAACTCCCTACATGGATTACCATTTAAAAAGACCTTCCTTAGTATGCAATCATAACTAATTTAAATAAAAAGCACAATAAAACGTGCGGACTAACAATTTCCTTCATTAACAGTCCTGTCACCAGCTCATTGAAAGGGACTGTGGCTTAAATTGCACAACAATTGAGGGTTTAAATAATATCCTGTTTGTACAAGAAGTAGGTTATACACTTTCCCTCGAGAAACTCAAAGCTTGGACACAATTTACAGATTCAAAAATAAGTTTCTTGCGGGAAATGAAACGACAATGTTGAGAGGTTCGTTCTGAAACCCCATAGTGTCCCTAAAATCAATCCCACTTCCTACTTCCCTTCCCTAACTAGAAAATCTAAAATTCAAGAAATCACAATCGGTTAATTGATCCTTTATTACGAGAGGCAAAATAAAATTTTACCCACACTTGTGAATTAGCTTGTGCCGGCACTGCAAACTACTACAATCCTCATAGTATTTTAATTTCCTCGAACTGACTGAACTTTGAAGCTGGTCTTAAACGTTCTCGGTTGTCGCTGATCCGCGATCGTAAACGCCCCCATGAACACCAAGAATATAAATTGAAATGTGAAGACTGTGAAAGTAAGTAATTTGACCGAACCGGCAGGCAATTTACAACTAAGATGAATGAGAACAAAACTTGTTTGATAAATAGGGTCGAAATATCTATCATAGCCAAGCATCTTCGTGACCAAAACCATAGGTATGATTTTAATCCTAATCTCACTACATTTCATGAACAAGGGGAAGAAGTTAAAGTCTGCACACACACAGACGTGAGACACTTCCTAGAACAATTTGGAGTTGCAAAGACCCCCGCTAAATTTTACTTATGTGATGAATGCGTGCTCAATAACTCACCCTCCTCAATGTTCCCCTATCTACTAACCCCATATTATTCACCACCCGATTTGGCGCAACTTAACTTTGACTACCGTTTCAATAATTCTTCCCACTTCCCTGGGCTAGCATCCCTTCCCTAACCACGTTGTTTCACAATCCCTCCCACGTCTAAATCTAAATACTCCCCTGCGAGCCGCCACAGAGGCGTGTGGCAGGAGGTGTAAAGATATCAGCCATGAAAGGGGAGGGAATAGGGAAGAGGAGAGGCGAGAGGACAGAGGAGAATAGCATTTTGACCATGTGTCTTATGTTATCGTGACGCTGTATTTGTATTAAACACTAATGGTGCGTGGAAAGAAGGAATTTTTGTATTTCAGTCCACCAGTGTATCTTTCTTATTTCGTAGCTTTTATCAGTTCCAGAGATATAACGCCGGGTCAAAATAATAGTCTCCAGGTCGTACCGAATCTCGCCTGATCTGAATGTTTCAAGTAATCTAAACCTGTCCTCAGAGTCTCTAACGGCTCCCAGTCTAGTCCTTCCATCAGCTGTGTTACAACCTCTGTCCACTAATAGCCTAGTGGCATTTTTTTAGCAAAGTGTGCGGCTGTCCTTTGTATTTTGTTTACATCGCGATTTAAATCTTGCTTTGCAGGGTCTCTACATCTCGCGGCGTATTCAAGATGTGGTCTAATCATCACTCCCACCTCTCCTCCCCCTTACATAGGCCTGCAAAACTCAAGTGAAAAATACCTAGATAGTGATACGTATCGCTGAACCATGGCCGTTTAGTAGAAATTAAAAGTGTCGAACATTGCCTAGTCCTTTTATTTATTATGTTTGACTCAAAACGATTCCACTAAGTAACGCCTGAGGCATTACTGTCTTATGTCCTAGTGATCCAGATAGATTGAAATACTGGTTTACAGTATGCAACTAGACGCTAAGTAGATACTAAAAGTAAGTATATTTTATTTAATTTAAAATATGTGTCCAAATATAAACGGTATATTTTATAGATGTCCTCTGAGAAATTAAAAATTATGCTGTTAATAAATTAAAATTGAGCAATTTAACTGCATTAAATATCTCGGAAAATTAATTGATGAACATTGCCAAAGGAAATTACATATTTACTAACTTATTAAGGAAATTAATGGTATTCTAGGAAGGAAAACCAAAGACAGCGATGAAAAACATTTTGAAAATTTTAAGTCACAGTATTGTTTAAATGAATTAGCAGACCATTTTCTCCTCAATTTCACGGATGAGTAAGATAAGTTGAAACAAAGGTCGACGATGAAATTTAATTTGGGTGGTTCCATTTCATGTTCAAATAGCCTCTAAATAGAGGAAATAACAGAAAAACAGACTATAGATGCAGTCAAAACTTTAGAAGTGTATCAGAGGGATTTGATTCTGTGAGAATGAAAGATTTGAAAAATAATTGTATTTTAGTAATATTACTTACTAAACTTATAAATCTCTGCATTTCGCAGGGTGTAGTACCTCATGGAATCAAATGTGCTATCATTAGGGACATGCAAAATTCGCAAATTCGATAACGCGAACTCTGGGGTTTTTCTGCGAAAACGCGAATTTCGTATAATATCGCGAATTTCAACCTTTCAATCGCGAATTTCAACATCTCCAACGTGAATGTCCTCATTTTGGCCGTCTCTGTCATTGAACTTGCGACTGTAAACATTTAGTTAAGCAGTACATATTTGGAAATGGCCTTTCCGGTACAACTTATGTAGAAATGTTACTCGGTTATAATATCCTTCAATCAAGATTTGTGAACTTAAACAAAAGGAGTGAAAAATGCAGGCCAAAAAATTGCTATACAGGTAGTACCCGAGATACGTAAGCCTCGACTTACGTTAACATGTACTTACGTAAGTGGGAACCTTACCCAAAACGACGAAGTTACGGGAAGCGAAGAGTGTTTGCCTACTTTCAAGGGGCGCGAGTCATGGCATCAGCATAGTGATTTTCTTTTGTGGCAATTGTATCACATTCACCAAAACTTATAACGACGAATTGGACAGTGAAGGCATAGCGTGAGGCAGAATTTCGACAACATGGATTATATTGTGCTGATGACAAAATTCTGACTATTTTGCAACGCAAATGTCTCGTGGAAAAGGAACAGCTGTACGAAACACATTTTGAGTGACAAACTTAAGGCTAATGTTGAAAAAAATTCTGGCGGTGACAGTAGAATAAAACGGCAAGCATCCATAATAATATTCAGAGTGTTATTTTTTTTAGAAAACTACTAGAAAAAAGTTTATGACCTTGAGTCAATGGACACGGAAAAGTTGATATTGGTGTTTAGGGAATTACGTCTAATATTACAGCAACAAAATTTCCAGGGCGCAGTGGCTCAGGGCTAATGACAGCAATTCATCAGGTACTAAAATAGTTTGAACCATCATGTGCATTAAAGTGCCTTGAAGCGATTTTGGATTCCCTGTGAAAATGTGGACTCGGAGAGATTTCTTTCCTCCTACAACACTGTGCTAACAAATAGGAGACCAAATCTAAAAGAAAAACGTTTGGCCACAGTCAATTTTTTCATTTGAAAATAACCGACATTAAACTGTAATTTGACTCTTTAAGTATATTGGTTAGGTATGCGAAATGTACAAAAATATAAAATGTGAATACAGCATGGTATTAATTGTTTAATTTTCCCTATTCAATGGTGCTGGGAGGAGGGCACTTAATTCACACCAAATATTTTGCCGTGAAAATAACACCGATTTCAGGGTAAAATAACACCGCTTTTGCAATCATTAACACCACTTTTGGCTATAAAATAACCCCACCTTTTGCAGGTCTCTAGCTATCATTAAACCTATTTTCAAGGGTGGTTCCCATAGTGTATTTAACAACTACAGACCCATATCTATGCTGTCGAGTGTAGCTAAAGTTCCGGAAAAATATGTTTCTACTGTGTTAATGAATTACTAAAAGAAATACAATTTATTATCTGGAAATCAATTCGTTTACCAGAAAGACAAAGGTACCAAGGATATTTTTCAAATATTATCAGACAGTGTGAATGATGACTTGGATAAGAATAGGAATGTTATCATAACTTTTGTTGACTACTCGCTTGTTTTGTTGACTAAGGCTTTTGATATATCAGTTGATATAATGCTACAGAATTTGTACAAAATAGGTGTAAGAGGAAAGAAATGGTAACGGTTCAAGTCTCATCGGATGGGTAGATCAGTAATTTTAAAACTGATTAATACCCATAGTGATGTCAAAAATACTTATATGGGGTCCACAGGGTTCAGTTTTGGGACCATAATTGTTCTCAATTTATGTTAACTCCATGTCTTGTTATGTCAAACAAGTTAGAATTCTCCAATATGCATATGATACAGTGTTGATATCCTCATATTATGACTTCAAATAGCACAGCAAAATAATAATATATTATAAAATATTAATAATATTAATAATATATAATAATAAAGCACAGCAAAAAAAATTTATATATGTATTTTTTTCAACTTTTGCCGACTTTTCGGACCTTTATTGATCCATCTTCAGGGCTATAAACAAATGATACATGATGTTGAAAATGTTTTACAATCCTTTTTTGATTATACAAAGGTTAATTTACAGTCATTAAATATAAAAATACATAGACATATTCAAGATTGTTACCTTTCAAGCATGGTGCTGTTTTCATTTACAATTTTCATTTGGTTGCTTGGATCCATTTCTTTGTTGAAAAGTTATATGTAATGTATGTGTATGTTGTTCGGTTCCAAGCAACCAAATTAAAATTGTAAATAAAAACAGCACCAAACTTTAAAGGTAACAATCTTGAATATGTGTATGTATTTTTATATTTAATGACTGTAAATTAACCATTATGTAATCAAAAAAGGATTGTAAAACATTTTCAACGCCATATATCATTTGTTAATAGCCATGAAGATAATAAAGGTCCGAAACGTCGGCAAAAGTTTTATAATATAATTTGACCTAAACTCGTGATATTTGCACCAAATAGTAAAAGAGGTCGAGAATAAATACAATTTGATTTATTTTTTATTGATATAATACGAATTTACGTGTCTACTTCGCGGAATATCTAAATGCATTCATTCATTCCTTGAGCCAAACTCGTGGTCGGTAGTGGTGCACATTGTGAACCAGCCTTAACAGAGCCATCTCCAAAAGCTCAGTCGCTGGATCCCCTCGACTTCCCAGCCTCTCTACCTCCCCTACCGATCTTTCCAACGTCCCCCTCCGATCTTCCTATTCTGAGAGTCCTTCTACTCCAAATGGAGAGAGAGCGGGAGAAGGGGTTGGTTGATGATGATGATGTGTGCCGCTCGCTAGCTCATACTTGTTGAGGAAGATCAGCGATGGCTCAGTTCCAACGTCCGTGTCACGCCCGACACTTACCCCGGAGTGAGAGGGCGCATCACCGCAGGCGGCCTTTGACTGCAACTGCTCTGTGAGTCTATTATCGAAACGTCGCTACAATTTTACTATCGCAATCAAGAATATCAATTTTATTGCATTTTTTTCGTCGGTTCAGGATTCTCGATTGGTTAGATCTTGTCTGCTTAGAATAAAATTGGATAGAGCAAAGGAGATTGAAAGCAATGGAGATGCGTTACCGAAGAATAATGTATCGAATGACGAATAGAATCGCTAACGAAGAAGACCTGCGAAGAGCTGGAGAGAAAAGAAGCACTATGAGAAGACGAAGAGACAAGTATATTGGACATATTTTTCGACACAAAGGCCTATTGGAAACAATAATGGAAGGACAAATAGATGGATATGATTACAAGGAGTGGAAGACGAAGTATGGAGTATGTACATCCGACAAATTATGAAGGACGTCAAAGTAAAGAATCATGTAGGAATGAATCGGATTTCAGATAGGAGAGTGAAATCGAGAGCTGCAGCAAACCAATCTTCGGATTGATAACTACTGATGATGATGTAAAATATCAAGTGGTTGTGCAACATGCGACACTTCTACGAATTTATTCGGCAGTTCGACATTTTGCGTTCGATAATCATCACTGAATTTCAAAAATCGACCTCAAGGGTACGTGTGGATATGGGATTCGAGAATGGCGGAGTGACGCGTAATGGCGATTCGTATTATAGCGGCCCGGCGGATCAATAGACGCTAGAGCAGTGGAGATGTGGAGAAATCGAAGAATGATGTAAATCAAGTAAGAAGAAGCGATCAGAAGATTTGGAGAGACGAGAAGTATCATGAAAACTCTGAGACGAAGAGACAAACCTATTGGACACATTTTGCGACACAACAGCCTAATGAAAACCATATTGGAAGGAGAAATGAATGGGAAGAATTACAGAGGAAGACCAAGAATGGAAAATATGAGGAAAACAATGAAGGACGTCAAAGGGAAGAATTATCTAAGAACGAAGCGTTTGGCTGGTGGTAGAGTGGAGAGCTACTGAAAACTAATCTTCGATTGATGACTGCTGATGATGATGATAGGTTCCCAAACAACGACAACGGAAATTGTGATAAGTTAATTGGTCAAATGTGAGAGAGATATTGATGGGGCCCTTAAGTAAGAATTTAAATAAATTATTTGCGACGAGTTTAATATAGTGTGTAGCGTTGTACGGTTCAGAAATTCGGACTCTAGTGGAAAGATTATGAGAATGGGCTGCAGACGTTTGAGATGTGGACGCGGAAGAGAATAGAAAAACGAGGTGCTTGACAGAAACGAAGACAAACGAAGGACTACTTAGTAAGGTGGCTGTGGAGAGAAGACTTCTTGAGGAATTTTGGAACAGGAATATTCGGTGGTTGGAACAGGAAATAAGGGTTGACTTGATGGTAAAGGCCGTGATAGAGAGGAGAATGCTGGGTAAGTGGGAAAGATGACAAAAATATTAAGCTTAATGGACCGGAAGGAGTGAGGTAGGACTTATACTGAGATGACGAAAGAGGAGTTCTCGGCACTGGTAGGGTGCTTTCCGCTAGAAATGTATTCCCTTTTTTCCTTACAAAATTTAAGGCCCAAGAAACTTTTCTCATGGTAATTTTTATTTCCTTAAGACACTTCGTGCATTAAAAATTTTAAAATGAGTCTGGTGTGATGCTTATAGTCATAATATTTTATCACATCGCGAGTTTACCCAAGGATTGTTCATGCAATTAATTAAGTAAGGCTAGAAGAATTCATGAGTGCAATTAGCTTGTGTCAAGAGACAGCGGCCGGCGCCTGTAAATATCTAGAGGGTTTTAACACTTTCAATTAAATCTAACTTAACCGGCAGTTTACCTTAACAGTAACCCTTATATTTAGCCCCACCTTCTTACTTTTATAAAATATAATTATCTTTGTCTTCCTACCATTTATCTTTATCTCATACCCAGTAGAAGTCTTCGAGTGAAATCTGTCACTTGAGCTTCGAATGAACGCCTCGTTCACTCGTACTCGAGTGGAATAAGCCGTCGAATCACTCCGTTCGAGTGAAACATTTTCACTCGTGCCCTTTGAACATTTCACTCAAACGACACGAATGAACTACCCCAACCTACTAACGTTCGAGTGAATCTTCACTCGAATCGAGGGTTCCGCCTAGATAACCCTTCCGGGCATACCTAAGTCATCAAAGATGGCAGGTCGGCGATATTAGGGAAATATAAACATGATAGCACAACGAATGATAACAAAAAGATGTATTACACAGGTTATTCGTTCCTGTGGAAAATAGATAATGTGTGTTTTTTAATTTTTTGTTACATTTATTCCCAATATATTTTTGAAGTCCTTCAAATTTTTATAGAAATTTATCTTTATTATAAGTTTAAGTTTTACCGCGTTTCCTTCAAATAAAACAGTGGCGTCTAAATTTATGAAAATGAAATAGCATTTAAGGTTTTTTATCTTCCTATACATTAAAACAACTGGTAGACCACGGGTAAGGTGGTGGACTGTGGAGTGGTAAGTATGGTGTTCGATCCTCTGCTGGGGAAATAAATTTTCTTCTTTTTTTTTCAAAGCTATTTTCCCTTAAATCTTTAGAAATTTTGTTTCCATCATCGTATTACCATTTAAAAATTTTTTTTTTGCAATATTTTACTCGCTAAAGCGTTCAGACAATCACTCGACGCTTCGAGTCAATCTTTCACTCGAAGCCTCGAGTGACGTTCCAATCGATAAGAGGGTTACAGAGGGTCTCGAAGCTGGAGGGAAACCTCACTCGAAGATTTTTAGAGAGTACCTTTCACACTGTTCCTCCAACGCACTCAACATTGATTGCCACAACTTGGATGTTTAACAAACACATAACCATCAGTAAATGTCACTCACTTTATCTTCTACCCTTCTACCCTTATTCTCACCTTAATTTCCTAACCACTTCTTATGAATTAACATTTAAAAGCAACGGCCACAGTGGGCATCCATATCCGCGTCATCTCACCTCGAAATTTCTTCAGCTTTTCAAATTTAATATCACATAATCAGTACCAGATTGTGATCCATATCCACATCTACACCCAGAAAACTGCGCGACTTTTTAGATTGTTCCTAAACCTCTGCCAGGCCTTAATAAAATCCATTTCACACTTCTCTATGTTTATTGGTCCCTCCCAATAATGTCTAAGCCAGTAATGGTGTCTGTACCAAACGTTTATTTTTACAAATTCATTTCTCCAGCCAAATTCAACAGCTCTCTCGTCGAGGTAATTCCTGGTCCTTAACGAAAACTCCCCCACTTCGGTTCCATCCCTCCGGTCCGCTACTGCAGCATTCCAATCCCCAAACACAATTAGATTTTTCTCTCTGGAACTTTTCTAATTACGTCTTCAAGTTTCTCACACACGTCAATCACCTCTTCCCTATGGTATCTTGTAGGAATGCATAGCTATGTCACTACGAAATTCGTCGGGTGTGCTTTTATTTCAGCCACTAACATCTCGTCGCTCTCCTGTTCTATGTTCACTACCCAGTTGCTCAATTTTGCATTAAATATTATAGCTACCTTACGCTGACATTCATTTCCCCCACTGTAGATTACTCTGTACATATCACTCCAATAATCCCCACTGCCCTTCTCATGTCACACATTTCCGAAGCATCTTTATTCCATTTTGACATCTCCCGTTTAATTTTTCCCAGCTTCTCGGCCCTTATCATTGTCCTAAAATTCCAAGTCCATATTTGTATTGATACTTTCCTCTTCCCCTTTTCGTTCTTTTTCTATGTATTGGTCCTCGTATCCTGTAATGACGTTGTTGCGCAAGGATTTCGTGAAATGGCGATGGCGGGGGCCTTACCTCCTCCGCCGCCGGGAACGACACCCTCCCCAGCGGGCTGAGTCCCGTAGTTACCAGGATTTAATACTCAGTTACTGACTTCAACGTTCATGGCAACGGATAATTGCGGGGAGGGGGGTTACCCCGATGCCGTTCCCAATGGTATTTTTAACGTGACACAATCAACATGAACAATCTTTCGTCTGGCTCCTACCCCTTCGACTTTTCCGGCAAGGGTGGCCCTACCAAGAGCAATGGCAATTGCTCCAATTGCTCAGCTCTACGTTTCACTTAAAGGCACAATCCCATCCTAACGCGTCAAGTCATAGTGCATGGGAAAGGGTTGCAACTTAATTCGTTGGATCTTCCTTTAGCTCGACGAGTATTATCCTATCACTCACCATTACTATCATTCCATTCACGCGGCTTGATCTACTACTCTTCCTCGTTTCCTGCTCATTGCGAAAGCAACTCTTCTCTCAACTCATTCCCTCCGCAGCAAATTAATATATAGCCATAAATAATATTTTATTTGCAGAATTAGCAGAATATTGAGGAAGATTTTATATAGACACGCCTGAAAGCCCATCATAATCACAGAGTGAAATATTTGAATGAAGAAATTACATGGACGTCAGAGTAATTTCCGGTGAGACACAACGGTACTTTCCTCCAGATATATACCCATTGCAGTCAGCTTCCGAGCGGCAGAAAATTTATTTTAATTAGTCCAATAAGCAGCAATTCCAGACAGGAAGGTACGTATAGTTTCTCGGGGATTTTAGAGATGTAAATTTCGGCGAAAGTCACGCATCACAAGCCAGAGACTGCCCATTCAATTCCAACACCATGACAAGTTTTTAAATAACGGACAGCTCACCGCCGGATAAGGCTTTCGTAGCATGTATATTCCGAAGTGAAATACGGTGAATATTCTCAGCGCTTTGCCTCAGTTAGTACACTCGAGGAAAGTTGAGTACACAAATGTATGTATGCCAATCCATGTATCTAACATGCGTCTTACATACAAGAAAATTTTGATAAAACACCCTTCACGTTATTGTCACTGTTGTTTGAAGATTCATTTATCAGTAGAATTAACAATCCAAATGCACGTATGAACTGACTCTCGCAGAGGAATGCTCTCACATTTAGATTGCTCTCAAATTATTAGCTCTAGCCATTCGTCTTTTGTCTAACGTTTCGTTGAGTGCAAGACACCCCAATCAGTTGGCTTGCAAACCTTTTGGCGCGCTCGCATCTGCTAGCGTTCTGGATTAACATTTCATGTTAGCATTGCCCATGATTTCAAGTTAAATCAATTGAGGTCGTATTCCGAGGCCTACCTTGATAGCGTTTTTTACTTAACACCATCACGTGAGAGGCAGCCCCACTGGAGTCAGACGCCTTTTGCAGCTGTCTCACTGAGGTCCAGACGCTGCGCGGACCACCATTCGTCTGTCACCTAACCTTCGACTTCCAAGGAGGTTAAAATGAAATGGAGGAGGCATGACCGTGAACGCTCATGGGCGAAAGTGAAGCAAGAATAGGGGTGTTTGGGAAGGGTTTTGTGCCGAGTAGGTGTTGCCGAACCAGTCACAAAACATCGCCTGGTCTGTGGCCTTGAACTTAGATTTGACGAAAATCGAACACGACCGCCGGACACCTAAGCCAGAGGAAGGTCTAAACTGTGCCGACTGCAATGGCGGAATTGGCTTCGAGAATCAGGTGGTATGTCGCCTCCATTTCTTTTCTAACCTCCTTGTCGACTTCTATGGCATGGGTGGCCCTAACGAGAACAATTACCAGTACTCCGGCCAGTTCACCTTTAGGGGTCATCCATCATTGTCCCGGTAACCCAATTTATCTTCGACCTTCTGTATGCTATTTTATTTAGTGGAGGCGACCGACAACTCGGATTATTAGCACCATTTATGATAGGTGGATAGGTTTGATAGGTTCACATTATAACGCCCCATTTGACGTACGGAATACTGCACTTGAATACTTTCCACAAAGCACCCAAGTTGAGATAAAATTTTCGTTGAAAAACCTTCACTTTTGCCAGGATTTAAACCCGAGCCGCTGTGACGGGAATACTCAGCCACACCAACTGAAATCTCCAGCATATTACTGCTACTGCATACATTATTCACGGCAATCTTCCTTGGCTTTTTCTTGAAAATCTATCTTCCAAAATGTCATTTCAACCAATACTAAATATTTTTTTATCAGAAAAGCTATTACGAAGGCAAAAGATTCATTGGATGTATACTTAAAAGAGGCAAAACAACAAACAACGCGGAGTAATTACTCTACATTTCTAGCTTTGTCTCCATTCTGTATCCTCCTGTTCTGCCCACTTCCTGTGACTGATTAACATTTTTCACGTTTCCACGTGCCTTCCGGCATAAATTTTAGATTTACTTCACAGATGAAGCCATTAACTTTGAGTTACAACTCAAAACAAAACTCCTTTTGCTTAATGTTTCAGTTCCTCCACCTTTTTTTACTTATAAAATAAAAAAAACAGAAAGAGAGACATGTTATCTTTCTTTAAATTGCCAAACAGGGGTCCGGGTCATACAAGAGTGAGCACTGTACCCGCTGTTTCAGAGCCCAGGAAAACCGTAAAATCCACCCACTTGGATACATGTACGTTTTATGAGAATCTGAGGAAGTAAAGATAATCGCTGCCCTCCTAACAAGATCACCTCGATGGACCACTCGACTTGACCTCTGTAATCGGCCACTCAACAGGAACACTCGACAATATAGGGATGTTTTAGACTTTTATCAGCAAGATCAATAGTTTGGCTGGGATGTTCTTTACCGAGAGACATCTCAATCGAGATTACGATTGAACGAGAAAATATATATTTGTGTTCTCAGGCGCGACTTGGTGGAACCGATGCATGCTTAAAATGAAAAACTTGAACTTGGGATTCCAAAATTTTTTATCCAAAAACATTTCTGGCGTGAATCTTGGATGATGAAAAACTAGACATTATGAGAGAAAAGGTGTGGCCGTCGCGGGACGGCCGACATAAGTGAAACACAGAGTACGGATATGACTGGCAGAGAGTAGTACACAGTATTATACATAAATAAAATTGAAAATCAAGTTAATATTTCTGGAAATGCGAATATTATAATTATAAATTATTGATAATTACATGGAATGCACAGTGACTTAAAATATTCATATGAAATTACACTATATCCCTCTAGTGATAGTATTGCCAATTAATACGAAGCACTTGTACTATAAGTAGTCAAGCAACCAAGTTTCGGGAGTCCGGTGTCAGGTGACGCTAGGCTTGGAGAAGGTATTACGTTGCTAATAGCCATTAAAGTACAATACGCGAAAGTAAAATTCCCTTTAATGAAGCTTTTATATCCTGCATATAATACGGCAAGCCTTGTTGACGATGTAAAAATTCCTTGGGAACGAACGTGAAAAAAGCTCTAAATTTGCATAAATAATTAATTCACTTTTAGTTCAAAATTTTCAGTCTATCTATCTGTGGTATACGATTGGAAAAATTACATATTATCATGCTTTGGTCTCATTTTTTAACCAAGTTCCAAAATTATAGCTTAAATATTTCATATTTAAATAAATGAAAGAAAAATGCTTAACACGGAAATTCCGTCCGGGAGTCGGGTTTCGCGTGACGCAAGGCTTTCGCGAGATTACCCTCCATCAATAAGAAATGTTGCATTTCAAAATCGACCCGGTTTCGACATCCTTCGTCATCTTCAGGTAAGCTACCTGAAGATGATGACCGACGTAGGAACCTGGGGTGGGAAATACGCGTTGGCGTTATCGTTATTCAAAACGCAAATCGATCTAGTAGGGTATTACTGACAGTTACTGCGTACTAAGAACGCACTCCCATCAATTAACGCTATTGATTTCAAGCCCCTAACAAAATTTGAATAATGCCTACCACGTTTTTGAACTCAGAGCGTGATTTAAAAAAAAGCGATAGCGCGAGTTCACACGTTATTTAGGACAGTGATTGTGTTTTTTTAATGCAATTAAAATTGTAGAACCACCAAGTTCAAGTGTTACATTTTAAGAGAAATTACATGATTGCACAAAAAAACTCACGCCGTGACGGAAGGGATTTCAAAGGCACGACTTAAACTTCAGAGAATAACTTTACAGACGTTTCATGACGGCCGTAAAGTACGAGTTATTATCGCGCCAAAGCATAAATGAGCATTCTTTTCCTCCCTCTTGATGCGCTAATCGCATTCGATCGCTATCTCATGTTCACGCCATTTAACTTCCATAAGCACAGTCCCCGGGCATTGGCACGGCTACAAGCAGACTCGAGGGCGAAAGCACGAAATTCTCATGCGTCCCAAGCCAGCCAACTTTCCGAGATACTATCAATGATTATATAAATGCCATTTTTTACGCAAATGTAATACTTGGATAATTGCGGCGTAGCGTGCGAAATGACATGGTTATTGAGCATCTACAGGGGGTTCCCTGGGGGTGATAAGAGTTTTTAACAGTATAATTTGTGGGAAGAGAGAAACTAATACATCTTTCTTCCATAGAGGAGACCGTGACTAGAACTGTGAACATGAGAATTTTGGACGCAAGCAGCGGAAGAATTATGTGCTCAATTGACCCAAGAAGTGGAGCTTTGAGTCAAAGTAAGCGTTCAGTAAATGCATGGCAAGCAGCGTCGTTTTTCAACCTGTTTATGCCATGATGATTGCGGGGAAAAACGAAGCTCTAATCAATTTTGATATGATAGTTCAAAAAGCTATAATAAAACATAATAGGGGGGTCTTGAGCATAGGCGTATCCCGGGGGGGGGGTGGTTTGGGGGTTGTTACCCCCCCCCCCAATTGATAAAAAAACGTAAAAATGATTTGTTTAACACATGCTAATAGTACGTCTATAGATCACCTTCTTTAACATAATAGAACACCTTCAAAACGTAATTTTAAGATGTATATATTTCAAAATTCCCGGACCTCCCGTTTTACATGGGGGGCATTCTATACGGGGGGTATCCCCCCGTAAAACGAGGAGTACCCCCCCCCCCTTCAGACGCTTCTAGATACGCCTATGGTCTTGACTAGCTTCTCTTCTTAACTAGGTCTTGATCTCGCTTAACTAGCTCCGCGCCCATACGCCCCACCCTTTCACAACAAATGAAACTGCGGAATGATGACCACTATCACCGCGCAACGTGTTCGTTAGACAAATCATTCACTCCCAGATACCCCAAGTGGGTACGAGGATTTAAATGTCAGCGTTAAATGATAATGGCGATGTGGAACTCGATGATGCGTCAATATGTTACCTGGGAAGAAACCCGGCAAGCGCTTCCGATAGTCTTCTTATATACAATGAGCTTCTTTTAATCAGCTGTCAGGAATGTTCACTCAATGTCATGTTTATGTGTTTCACGGTTCAGGCGCTCTTAGAGGTGGCGCTGAAAAGCCTATAGGCAGCGATGTGAACAATGAGCAAGTTGCATAAGTGTTTGATGACTTCGTGTGTGCCCAGTGCAGGTGGAGGTTTTATTCTATTCACCGTGGTGTGTATAATCATATGATCCAGCTTACAAAATGGTGTTACGAGTTTAAAGCTCAAACAGAATTGGAAAAAACACTGATCGGTCATTGACCATAGAAAAGCTTCAGGTCTTCATATGCATTCAGTACACGTGGTGCAAGAAGTTTTTCTTCGGACTTATCTTGTAGTCACCGTTGAGGTTCGTCGTTCTGCAGGCAAACTATGCCACGCAACACGTATCGCGAAGCAATACAATTTTACGGAATGAAAAAAAATCAACTCGCTCCGCCAGACTTCGAGCAGATAATTTGTTGCAGATCTCAGCCATAAGGAAACAGACGATTTCAAATTGCCTTTTGTGCTACTGAGCGGGTTCTATTGGTGAGAAATTATTCCCAACGATTACCGTCGTCCATTTCCTTAATACGAGCAGGTAAATATGCCCAGAAGTACTGGTTTGCCATTAAGATAGGCTTCAAATACACGTAGAATGGTTTTCGATGCGTACGGAAAGATGACTTTCACCTAGGAATTGGACGTGTTTAAGATTACGTTACATTCAATGTCAATTCAAAGATTAAGTTACATGACTTCATATTTTGATTAGGGGGTAAACCTGAATACGGAAAACTAATTTCTATCTCTTCTCCCTACACAGGCACAAAGGCCCGTTTTTATATATATTTTCTAAAAATAAAAACCGATCGCTGGTTTGGCCATGTCGAGATAATGGGAGAGACGAATAGTGAAACAAATATATGATAGTAGATTGAATGGTGTGACAGGAAGGGATTGACCGCAAAAGTCATGGGTTAATGTGGAATATTAAGAATTATAGAAGATACTCTAAGGAGGAATACTAGGAATCTTAAGAATAGGAGAGCACGTGAAGGACAGGCGGCTTCTCTCAACCCGTCCTCGATTTCCCAAATAATTAGCCTTACCATAAGTCCCGGTGTGGCCGGGACAATCCCGGTTTAAAGGGTCTGCCCCGGTGTCCCACCCGGTTGGCAAATTTGTCTAGCGTGACACTGAACTGTCCTGGAATGCCCCCGTTACACCCGCGGTCCACTGCGGGGAGAAATGCGCAGCAACAAATGCATGGCGAGATATATGTAAGACAAAAACATTTTATCACGTAACCCCCAAGGTTCTCCGCTGAATATTGAGTAATTGTCACAGTTGAAGGAAGAGCCCCTGTGATAGAAGCCAAACTGAGCAACAGAATTTTTCCAATTTTCCCGGGGGGGGGGGGGGCGAGAGAAATTACTAGGCGTATGCTATTAAGGGTTCAGCCACAATACTACTAACGAGGCTCGAGTAAGGCACTCCACTCTCTGGCACTAGAACAATCCACCGTAGCTGCAAGTAATAATTTTAATTTTGGTAGCAAACAAATAATAAAATAACTGTAAACCATTGGCTTAACTTTTATAAGTATAAGTCCGAATTTGTCCCGGTTTTAGTCTCTTCACAACTAGATGTGTTAAGGTCTTGGGGAATCAGACTACGGTAACCCTACAAATAACCCTTCGCTTGTTAGCCAAGCCTCCTCCCCTTGATGGCGCAAGCGATCTCAGTTTCCGGACGCCACAAATAACGAAAAAAGTCGATTTGATTCGGCAATTCTAGTTTTAAACTGCGAAAAAAATAATGCGAAAAGGAAGGATTTTGTTCTCATCGTGAAATAGTGGACATTTACTTCTATTTCGTATTCAGGCTTAAAGTAGTCTGAATTGGGAAAATTATCATCGCAATATTAGGTATTCTACCGGTTAAGGTAAGTTTAAATGGAGTTGAGTAAAACTCCTATAGATTTTTGATTGTGCAGGACCCTATCTACCTATAAAATTTCTTTCTTCATCCCAGCATATGTCCCACCCTTCTTCATCCCGATCATAAATCCTATTCTCTTTCTTCCTCTTCCCCGCTTACCCAACATCCTCCCGAATTTCACAGTCTTAAACAGGGGGAGGCAGGGTAGGTGGCTGGTAGCGGTAATGAGGGGCGATGGTTTGCTGTAGGCCGTGATAGAGGAAAGGATGTTGGGTAATCGGGGAAGGGGAAGGAAGAGAATAGATTTCATGGACGGCATGAAGAAAGGTAGAAGTTATACTGAGATGAAGAAAGAATTTCTAGAGGTAGAAAGGGCACCGCACGTGTAAGAGTTCGTTGGACATTCTCTGACTTTCATCATAACCTATCTTTAACCGGTAGATAACTCTAATGAATGAATGAATGAATGAAAACAATCCTTCGCCCCTCATTACCTCTTCCAACCACCTACTCTGCCTCAATATAATCTACTCTAGACGTTTACTCAATATACCAAGCACTTCCTCGTTTGTCTTCCTTTCAGTCCACCGCACTTCCTCCATCCCTCTCCACACCCACATTTCAAACGGCTGCATTGACGTCCTATGGTGGAACTTCCTCAAGACAGTCCTCGGAAGGAGAGAAAAATGTTCCCGCCCCCTCTATATTTCAAAGGGACTTTCGAAAATGAGTGTATAAAACGGCCCGCAAAGGCAAGACATCCCAGGGATGGTAGAACAGCCGTGACCGGCGACTGGCGCTCAGGCACGCTCCAGTACCCCCGGAGCGAAGCCCCTTCTGAAGATAAGGATCGGCCGGGCGGCAGGACTTCATTTTCACAAAAAAGCTCCCCCCCTCCGTACAAATTCCCGACTAAAAACCTCACTGGGGGCTCCTAATATTTCAGGCAGGGGAGCAACACTCCCCCTCTCGTGCGATAGACACGGGGATAAGGCAACCCATTTATCTATTTACAACGCGGGGCGCAAATATGTCGCCTCTTGACGGCTTAAAAAAAAATGCGCGTGTCCACAACGCATGACCCCGCGTCATATTTTAATGCCGGTATGGGAACAGGGGGGAGGGGGTTGATCTGAAGCAAAAAAAAACTCCTCTTTCATCTGGACAGCGGAAACACGCCTTTATATAGATTATTCAGAGAACAATACAATAAAAAGGCCATGAACTTGCCCCCAACGGGACATGCTGCGGATCTCCCGACTGACTGTAACGTGGGGTGGTTTTACTACTTTCGGCAAAAACGTGGTTTTAATGCGAAAGCGAAGCACTCGAAAAAAAAATATTGCGCACTTAAAATCTTCACGGTTAATGGACTTAGAATTGAAATTTATCTGATTAGTACGTCAAGTTGAATTCGTTTCAGCAGTGTTTGCGCATTCGGTGCAGCGATGGGTGATAACAGGTGAAAGAGGACTATATTACGAGGATGGGAGAGATGAAATAGCATTTCCATTTTGAGTTAAGCCCGTAACGAGCACATTGAGGGGGAGGAGTCATTTCTCTCTGAGTTGCTTTGCTCGAGTATTTAACAACCGTTCCTTTCACCCCGAAGATTAAGTTCATACGTGCTCCCTCCCCAAACTCCTGCCTCCTCCTTAAATAAATCTTGTAACTGGATATAAGCGTTCTTAACCACTAAAGGAATGAAATTCCATGAAAAAAATCATTTGACTTGATCAATTCTAACAATTTCCGGTTAGGCGTGTTAGCCAGTTTCACTGACATACCATCTTATTCAAAGGCAAATTTCGGTGGGACTTATACGAACACGATGTTCACGTCTCCAGTCCACACTGTATCACACGAGACGTCATGTTTGGTAAGCCACTGTCATGAAGGATAATCCTGAAATTGTCGTTTTAGAACGACGAACGTTTTCAATTTTTTTCCAAATCTTGGTGGAGAACGCTAATGACAAGGTAGGCAGTCACGCGCACGGGTACAATGACATGTTTCAAAGAGATGAAATTCGCCATGAAAATATCGTTTTTAACTATGTTCATCCTGAAGATAGAGAAGATAAGAAGCCAATATTCTCACATATGTTTAACCAGGCTAGTCGAATTCATTAATTGATTTTACAATTTTCTTCAAAGCGAAAATGCCACGCTTTGATACGTAATTGGATGTACAATGTAGATGAGGATGCGGTTAAAGAGGCTCAGGGTTCATAGAGGCATATGAAGTTCAAGTCGTGAAAATGTCTTTTCCAGCCTAGGATTGCCTGGTTGCCAAGCGCCTACAATTATGACTGCAAAGTTATACTCGCTTGAGGGGTAACAAAAGAAATGAAAAGATACTGAAGAAAGAAGAACATGGAAGACGTGATACAAAGTCTTTTGAAGTGGATATAAAAAACTGGAAAAACTAAAAATAGAGGGAGAAACGGGGTCAATAAACACGAAGGTAAAAATGTTGCCATGCAGCGATAAAGAGAAAATACCGGCTAGGCAAATATGACTCTTTTTGAGCTTGTAAAGACAGTAGGTAAGGTGGTTAGAAGATGTGGTAGATTCGTAAGACAGAAACATATATCTTTATGCATAGATATAGAAAAGGAATGCAAGATGCATACATTAGGTAAACAAGAGTCATGGCATATAATAATGCGAGGTCTAGAAAACTTCCAAGGAAAGGAAAGTAAAAAAAAGTCAGTAGGAGAAAATGCCTCCCCTGGGAGTCACAGAGGCAACTAAAAATAATCAAATATTAAATCTATAGGGTCTAATTGGAGGGACATATTATAGGGATTTTGGCCGATGGGCTTTACAAAAATCTGTAACGAAAAAGACGGAAACCCTAGAATCCTCAAACCAAAGAAGAATTATTTGACGGCAGACGAGTTCTTAGGTGAATATCTGTTTTGGGTGGGAGAGGCAACAGGTAATACTTAATTATACCCTTCGTAGGATCAGAAACACAAAGAAACTTAGAATATGATACAGACGTCTACGAGATTGTCTAAGAGATGTTCGTCAATGATTATTGTCAAAATATAATGAAGGAAATGGAATATTTTAGGATTAGGAAAGTTAGCGATAGGAAACCTTGGAAAAAATGTTAGGACATGGTAAGTGAATGGTTTATGGCCTGCCTCGGTGGAAACTCCTCATTCCTTTATAAAAAAATAATTTTACAAACATTTGGCAAATACACCGACCAACAATTCAAAGGATAACTATCATTTTCGTGATCTGATCTCGAGAAAAGCGAAAGTAGTACCACAAAATTAGTCATAAATTATCTTTTATCTTTTTCGCATAAAAGTAAGCCACCCGTAAGAAAATATTCCCGCGGTACTAAATTCAGGATATACGTCGAGGATTCTGAAAGCAAACGGAGAAACGGATCCATGAGATAAAGTCTTTTTTTATGTTTAAGTGCCTTATCTAAAACAAACAATTCATATTATAAAACATATCTTTAAACTTCACAAAGGAGTCGATAACTTTCGGTTCATTATAAAAATGAAAGAAGAGTACAAAATTAACAAGTCAAGGAGGATATTTTCGCAAAAATTCAATATATCGAAGTTAAAATAAAAAGGCACAAGCAGTCACCATATACAGACTGCGCATCAAATTCATTTCCATTCCATGGAGAAAATAAGCAGAGGGGAGACGAAGAATGATAAAGGAGAAAAGATAATAGGGTTTTAACTGGAAGAAAGTAAGTTTCAGGTCTTCCATACTCCGACATTTTATTCAATAGGCATTTGGCAAAAACGATCCCTCAAAATAAAAGGGCGAGCTCTTGTTTACTCAATATTTTTCCACGGACAGCGTTGTAACTTCTTGCCGATTCTTTATTACGATTTGCGAAGAGACTTAAACGAAAAAAAAGTTCTCCAATTTGACTCGTATAAGATACTGCACTTGGAGATATCACGCGGTTCCCATTGCACACTAAATGTCATTTTCAGTTGCCATATTGTCACCGGAAATATTAGATACGCTCCTCATCCTCTGCCGACCATTTGCATTAGATTTTTTATTCAGGAGACACCTTAAACCTCAACGATACAAGCAAACTCCTGCAAACATAAATTTCAACGTTAGTCACTGCTTTATAACGAGCGCTTTCCACTACGCTGCATCTCGCACGCAGAAAAAATACCAGAAAACCGTCAGCATTACGACTCCGAGCAATGATAATCATCATTTGGCAATCCATCAACAGACTGATTGAAAGTTTTCGGACACTCCTTGCCAGTGATTTCCCTTCCACGGGATTATATCTCATTTATACCATACAAAACTGACAATAACGCAAATCTCAATTTGATTCACCTTACGCATGCCTCTGCAAACATCCCCCAACAACTATTCCCTTCTTATAACGAATATTTCCTAAGCCAATGTAATCCTCCATTTTATGCCCCATCAACTGAGTCATTTTCTATTAAAAACACTCCCTATGATAGATCATCATTCCAAAAGCAATGCGGAAAGAAAATACTAAGTCCAAGTTTTATAATTACTGATTAAAAATTTTCTCAGGTCGAAAAACGAAGTTGATTAGTTCGTCAATAAACAACGGAAATGGAACTTCGAGAAATGGGAATTACTAGAGAAAACACAGAGGAACGGAACGTATTCAGGATCAAAGTTATAGGTTTCCGGTCCATTGGGGAAGAAAAAATCAAGGAGGAGCAGAGGTGAACAGGGGATCGGAGAAGGGAACACAGCAAGAAAAGATTTGAAAAGATTAATTGAACAGTTGAATCAACGTTGTCCATAGTTGGCCAATTCGAAAGAAAAAGCTGAACAGATATTTAGACGAAGTTCTGGGAAGTACGTTAGAAGGCAATGGGCATAGTAGCAGAGACATTAGAAGGGGAATAGCGCTAGTTAAGGAAGCGTTCAGCAATAGGAGGGAGCTGATGACGAAGACCTAGGATAAGGATGTAAAGAAGAGGATAATAAAGACTTTTAAATGGAGTGTGGCGTTGTATGGGGCAAAAACGTGGACTCAAAGGAAGGGGGACGAGAATAGGCCGCAGGCGTTCGAGATGTGGGTGTGGAGGAGAATGGAGAAGATGTGGTGGACGGAAAGGGAGGCAAACGAGGAAAGGCTTAGTATGGTGGTTAAGGAAAGGAAACTTCTGGAGGATATAAGAAGGAGGGAAAATAGGTGGTAAGAAGAGGTAATGAGGGGCGAAGAAATTCATGAGACCGTGATAGAGGGCAGGATGTTGGTTAAGCGGGGAAGGAGGAGAAAGAGAAAAGGTTATGTGGATGGGATAAAGAAGGGTAGAACATACGGCAAGATGAAGAAAGAAATGTTATATGTAGATAGGACCCTACACATGTATTAAAATCTGGAGGATTTTTACAAACTTCAATTTAAACCTACCTTAACCGGTAGATTACCTTAATAATAACACCGAGTTATTCACCGCCCACACGAGAGAGCAAGGCGGACGCAATGGGACATGGGCTTCATCCGGTATGAATGAAGCAAGATGGGCACTCAAACGTTAAGGAGAGGACACACCTTCGCCTCCCCGCTCTCATCGATGGAAATGCAAAACGTAGTACGCCCACCATTCGCGCACTCGTTCGTTCATTCATGAAGCGTGAGCTCCCCACCACCACCGACCGTCATCAAAGAACACATCGGCAATGAGAGGATGTGACGCATTTTTTTATTCTCCACCACCCCACAAACACCACCTCCACCACCACCTCCTGCTCCTCTCTTTCCCCCCTCCACGAAACCCCTCCGCATCTTCCCCCCTTCCCATCCTTGAACTAAATTTACCTCCGGCGGTACGTCCGGTGCGGCGCGGCGGTGAAAGCGGCGTTGACATTGCAATGAATGGGAAGCGAAGGCATTGCGGGGAACGTGAGAGACGGGGGACGGGGAAGGGAGATGGAATAACGACGGAATGACAATCGGGCAGAGATAAAGAGAGAGGGAGGGGGTGAGGTGGGGGAGGGGCGCTTATAAGGAACTCCTCGCACATACTCGCGCGATTATGTCGTCGCTTGTAATCCGTTTCGGGGCGAGATTAGGGAAGAGAACGTGGCGAGGAAGAGGCCCAGGCGAGAAAAGTCGATGGGTAGGGAAGGGATTGGGTTAGAACTGAGTGATAATACAAAGGCGACTTTACGCATGTAAGTTACTTCTATGATCGGATCATAAAAGTGTGTTCATGACGGAAAAAGAGGTTATTTTTGGCGGTTTGTGCCCGGCTTTTAGTGGCTTGACCTTTAGTTAATATTAAAGTAATGAGTATCGTAATTTTAGGAAAGATGACGAAAAGATAATGCGTGAAAAGAACAGGGGATATCTCTTTTACTTAATTATGCTCGCATGAGTTTATAACGTATTTTTATTGCGCAAACGATATAAGAGCATTACGAAATCATCGATAGATCAAGATCGATGTTCTCTCCACGTCGATAGTTCAGCTTCAATAGGCGGCTTTACTCAATGAAGTTACTTCTAAGAGTAAGCAAGGACTTAACGGGTGCAGATGCTGATAGCGGCAGTATTCGACTGCGATTCGCACTTGCACGGACAATAGACTGGCTTCTGTTTTGCCTGCAAGTAACATTTCCATTCTGCGATTATACCGCATAGCATCCGGCGAGCTCCTGATATCATGACTGCGAGAGGGGATTAAGAATGTACTATGCAAAAAATTAATTTGACGAATAAGGGCTTATTGTTACTTACGTAAATTTATTTATTATCTCACACAACCAAAAACGGCACAATGGCTAATTACAGATTTATTTTTACCTGGAAATACTTTAAAAGTGAGAGATTACTGGCATGTAAGACCGGTGACTCTTCTAGCATTGGGTAGTAAGAATTACTTCATATTTTATAGATGCACTAATATTTTATTTTATCTATACAAATTAATAAAATCAACGAATTCCAGTGGAACTCGAACAGTGCGATGCGCAAACGCATTGGTTTCCAAAACTATACGATTTTCGAAATTGCCATAATATTTTTTACATCCATCGCTCATTTTTTATTTAAAAAAGAACAGTAATAATATGTAAGCATAACAATGCCCTGCACGTAGCAATACACACTGAGACATCGCTGCACTTGCTACTTCAATAGAAGTCAACTGCCATATGTAAAGCCGCCTCGATAAATCAACTGCGATTATGCAATGTGCCGGAAATATATCATTGCAATATTGATCGCAAGGGCTATACAATATATCGAGCTGCTATATTGCGGAATACTATTCAATATGCGATTTTATACGGTATTCAAAATGACACATTATTCAAATTCTAGATTATATGCGATATCATGTGGCAATGTGATATTTGCTTACAAACTGCAATTACTCGGGTAGTACATGAGAGAAGAATTGCCGTAGTAGCGAATATATTAGAAGGATAACTGCGCCAGCGAAGGAAGCGTTCAGTAATACGAGAGAGCAAATGACGGGGATCTTGTTTAAGGATGAAAAGAAAAGACTGGTGAAAAGTAAAATATGAAGTGTAGAGTTGCATGGCACAAAAACGTTGACTCCGAGGAAAGAGGATGAAATTAGGCTGCAGGCATTTGAGATGTGGGCGTGAAGAAGAATGGAGAAAGCGAACGGCAAGGAAGACAAGCGATGAAGTGCTCGGTATGGCGAGTGAGGAGAGGAAAATGCTTAAGGAAATTGGAAAAAGGATGAGTAGGTGATTGGAGCAGGTAAAAGAAGGTAAGAGATGCTGAATGCCGTGATAGTGGGGAGGATATTGGGTATGCGGGGAAGAACAGAAACGATTAATTTAGGTTGCAGGCTTTCGTTTAAAAAAATAGGTTGCAGGCTTTATGGATTGGATGAAGAGAGGTCGAACGCATTCCAAACTTGAGAATAAAATAGTGTATGGACACAAGGACCTTCAGCTTTAAACGTTTCGTATATCATTCCTACTTCCATCGAAATTTACATTTGTCGGTAGATAACCTCTACTTATATGACAGCATGGTTGATATTAATTTCTTTGGTTTCAGCTTTGTTGAAGACGTTTGGTTCTAACTGAATGACATTTGCATAGACATCACTAACAACAGGAAAATTTTTAAAACATTACAGTGGGAGTTCAAAAATTGTATTTACCTACCATAAATATGCAGTCAACATCTTTCGCTCAGGAATCTTGTTATCAGATAAAAAAGGAGTAAAAAACAATTTTCTCCTATAAAATACCGCATCGCTTAAAACGTAACGCCAACTAATCAGCAAGCTTACGCTTTGTTTTTATCAATTTCATACTTAATTGGAATGCGGTAGAGCGCAACCATGTCTAAATATCAGTCTGTAGTAGCACCTTTATCAAACCCTCTTTAGCGCGATAATATTAATTCCATCGGCAACATAATAATTCAGAAATATATATCAGCAAACATAAATAAATCTTAACAGTTAATTATTTGTCATTGAATTCGGAAGTTATACCCAGTTTGCTAAAATATAAACCAGGGTATTAAAGGGAATATTTCTCCACCCCTCTGTCGTGGCTTGACCTGAAGGTCTGAGTCTTCAGACCTGATGAAACTAACTGAAATGCTGATGAAACTGTCGTCGAAGGCCATGGATCAACGCGGTATGAAAACTAAGAAAACCTTCACTGCCCTCCTAATGACTTGCTACCTAGCACATGTCTCCTCGTAGCTACCTGAGCCGGGGAATGGATTCCTTGCTATTACTGAGGAGGGGCATAACAGTTTTTTCAACCTTGGCTTATATCCAGCACGGACGGGCACATGCGAAATAATGTAAGGGTACGATATATCGCATATTTTCTTCTGCGGAGCACAATTTACATCACAATGCGGTATTGAAATTTAAATGTTGCCCAGCGCCAGTACGGGCGACACAAGTCTAGAGGTGAGACCGGAGGCTTGACGCCTATGGCGGACGTATCGTGGAAAGGGGAACTCAATCAATCCATCAGGGAGGACGTGCTAAGGGAAGGTATGATTGGCATCGATCGAGAGCTTCCGGCATTAATTATTTAAAGGAGCTCCGTAAGCTGCGTGCCTCACTCGCCAAAACGGCGGCGTCGTCATTTCATTCATTTGGGCCGGGCCAACGCAACCACCGCCTATGAATATGAATGGACTCTATGGTAGTGATGGGTCGGTCGTGAGAGATCGAATTCCGAGAGCAAGTTCTCTTAAAAGAAAGATCGATGAACGACTTCTCTCTAATGACCGCTCATCGAGGCGTTCATCTTCACCGATCGCGACAGGAATGATTGTATGACATCAAATATCGATCACGAGACTTGAGACCGACTAAAAAATCTTGAGTGAGTTTTATAACGAGAGATTCCAGAGTTACTCGCTCTTTCGTGAGATGTAGGCAGTTATTCGATGCTCCGCTCGGTTGCGCTAACAAAGACGCAGCGTAATAACAGTACAATTTACATCACGACACAAATATTTTGCCAAGGAGTCTGTATTATAGGAGGGGAAAGTCCCACCTGATAGGTGTTACCGAATCCTTCCGCCAGACTGAAGTTCTATTCTATAATTCTATTATTCATGTATTTTGCATTGAGAGAGTTTTACCACTTTTGCTGGTTCGTTTTTTAGTAGAATAATAACATCATTAAAAATGAAGACCGAATCCGTTACACTGTCGGCAAAGAGACTGCTGGGTTAAGATACAAGAGGAATGCAATGGAAACTAAACATGATCCAGATAATTGTCCGTTTGTTAATTCGCCGAGCGATGCATAATTTGTTACTACGTTGGCTATATAGTGCCGTTATTTATTACGTGCAATAGGTTAATCATCACCTGTAAGTAGTATAGTACAATACTATTTCCTATGAATTGTTTTCCTTTGCTGCGACGAGACGTAAATTGTGTGATAATTAAATATACGAGTCTATGACGTGATCGCTTAGAAATCAAACCTGATACCCTTGCCGCGATATTATACATACCGGCCGTTTTTTTATTCACAGCTGTGCTTCATATAGCCAAAGCATTTTTTAATTCAACTCCGCTCCTCTCTCTTCAATCACTTTTTATAGACTGATGGTGTTGCTGTCAATGAAGAATGTTTCCAGTGTTTCATTGGGTTTCCTTTCGTCTGAATATCCTTCCTATGTCTTCCGAAGTACCGGCGTGTTCAAATCTCCGGTATATTCATCCAGCATTGTATTTTCGCCGATTTGTTTTGGTGTTCGTGCACATATTTTTAACTGTAATTCTAACCAGCGGTTCCTAATTTCCAAGAATAAAATTTCGTATGTGCCAATATGTCTCCTTTTTATTTAGAGGAATATGGTATTTTAAGAAATTTATTTCGGGAAACAAACGCGAGCCGAGACATGATAACTGCAAATTATGTTACCCACAGGTAATTTGATTTATACTTCTATCATGAGTTATTTTTATATTTGTGATTTCTAATCGATGATCCGCTAAGTTGCGCAAACAAAGACGCAACGTTTATAGCGAACCCGTCAACAATTTACGTCACGACACAAATACTTATCTGCATTTAGAAAGTTTTGCTGGCTCGATTTTTAATTTAGAGTAATAACATCATTGGAAATGAATACCGATTCCGTTACACTGTTGGCAAAGAGACTGTTGGGTTAAGATACAAGACGAATTAAATGGAAATTAAACATGATCCAGGTACTTATCCGTTAGTTAATTCGCCGAGCGATGCATAATTTGTTTCTGCGTTAGCTATGTAGTGCCGTTATTTATTACGTGCAATAGGTTAATCGTCACCTGTAAGTAATATAATACAATACTATTTCATATGAATTGTTTTCATTTGCCGCAACGAGTCGTAAATTGTGTGATAATTAAATATCTGAGTCCATGACGTGATCGCTTAGAAATCAAACCTGATACCCTTGCCGCTATATCATATATATACCGGCCGTTTATATAAACAACTGTGCTTCATATTGCCAATGCATTTTAAAAATTCAACTCCTCTCCTCTCTCTTCAATCACTTTTTCTAAACTTTGATGGTGTTGCTGTCAATCAAGAATGTTTCCAGTGCTTAATTGGATGTCCGTTGGTTTTCCCTTCGTCTGAATTTTCTTCCCATATGTCTTCCGAAGTACCGGCGTGTTAAAATCACCGGTGAATTCATCCAGCATTGTATTTTCGCCGAATTGTTTTTGGAATGCAGTTTGATTTTGGTGTTCTTGCACATATTTTTAACTGTAATCTCACCAGCGAATCCTAATTTCGGAGAATAAAATCTCGTATGTGCCAATAAGTCTCCTTTTTATTTAGAGGAATGGTATTTGAAGAAGTTTATTTGGGGAACAATAGCGTGATTCCGGTTAATATATAGGTTAGATCAAAACACCGTTCGAGACATGATAACTGCAAATTATGATTACCCACAGGTAATTTGATTCATACTTCCATCATTATACTTTTGTAGTGAATAGAAAGTTAAAAGAATGTACAGGCTTGATCAGTAAATATCAGCATGAGTTTCCGGAATTTCGTTTGCATTTGCACAGAGTGCAGCTTCAATAAACGGTACAATTTAAATATCGTAATACTGTAATTGGTTGTAAGCAAAAAATGAATTACATGAGTGGGTCATTACATCAGCCTTAGGCATCCCATTGAAATCGGAAGGGACTTATTTAAATCAAAATGTACTAACATGTTTAGTAAGGCAATATATGACTTCATACCACCGATACTGTATTTCTGCGTGCAATAGACAGCATCATCTATTTTAAAATAGCACTGGAAATTTGTTATCATCCATCAAAGTGTGTATTCCAACATGGCTTGTACACAGGAGCTTAGACCATATTCATTTAAAATTTAATTCCTTGGCAAGGACAAATTTTAATTTCTGATACTACTAATTACTCATTACAGATCCAAAATCCCTAGTAAATATTTAGAAGGAACCAGCAGGAAGTTAGCAGAACATTCATAAGGATAATCAGAAATCTATAGTGGCAAAGACAATCTTATATTAGTTTAAAAACTGATGCCTATCTTAAACATTGGTGGAGTAATGCAATTATAGCATTGGAGTGTTATCAACGTCCATTCATTCCACATGACCCTCACTTTAATTCTTATATTTACCTGACCATGACATTTTACCACCATTACAAATAGCTTAACAGCCATATATATTTCAGTGGTCAGTTACCACTCCACCCTTCCCGCTTCAAAAATTTCTTTCCTTAAAATGTTTCAATTTAGTTCTGTGCATCACATCCATTCATTTCACTTGCCTATACTTTTCCTACCTCTCCCAACTTAGCAAACCTTTCCCTTCAGAAGTGCCTTTCAGGACCTCATTTTCTCTAATTACCTACTATCTGACATGAAGTGGACTCCTAAATTTCCTTCACTGTCATATGTAACTTCAATGCCTAGTCAAGTATCTCTTAACTTCTCACATATCTTACTTTCATTATCCTTCTCGAGACCCACTACTCATATAACTTCAGTCTATTCTCACCCTCTCAACATTAGCCAATGGTTTAGATCCACCAAAGGCCACAACCCATATCAAACCCTTTATAAAATCTTCCAAACCAACCTTTTGTTTGCATCCTATATCAGGACTTGAGGCATTACATATCCCCCATAATTAAATTCTTGAATATTGCTGATACAAGACATTTAATATCTTGAGTAGGACACCTCGTTCAACTAAATTTCTGCCCCAGTTACAAATTCATTCCACTATTTATGTTTTTTGCTATTTGTCTTAAGCCTCTATTGGTTTCTACTCAATGTCCATACTCAATCTATACTCTGGAGTGAGCTGGCAAGCCACTTACCATGAGGAAAAATATCCACAGATGCTGAGTGGACTATCTTCCCTTCGTTCCTGCTCTTTGTCCAATCTGGCATGTGTGAGCTAAACAGCTATAATTACCCTTGCTAATTTCTACTACAGGTAAACAGAACATCATAGCATGTCCTTTGATAACAGTTGATTAATATTCATAAATTTACCAAAGATCATGACAATAGGAGTCGACTTAAGACTTAATCATATTGGGGTTTCAAGGAAGATATTCAAAATAAGCCAAGTAGTAATTGTAAAAAACCTACACCAACATTTATTTCACATATTGATTATTAAAAATAAATGGATCTATGAATGGTTGCACAACCCTTAGTTTTCATCACCCCTGATAACAATGACTGAGTCAGACATCGAAACGTCGGCCTACATGGAGACCATCACCCGGTTGGAAACCCGAGAAAGCTTCTTAGGTTCCTCATATCAGTGAAATAAATAATATTAATAATTCATTCATTAACAGCATTCATTAAGCATGAAGCATTATAGACCAAATCCATTTGCACTAAAATCATTGATTACCTACCATTGCTTTATTATCCATCCATGACCCTCTTCTCCATTAACTTCTTCAATTTATAAAAGGGTGTTATAAAAAATAATTTTATTCTGATCAAGTTGACTTTAAGTCACACAGGAACGACATCTGTACACTTAAGTTGACTGCTAAGTAATTAAGTACCTGGATAACTTGAGGCACACAACTTATCACATGATATTGTTTGCTCTCTGCTGTTAGTGATGTCTGTTTGGATTTGGAAACTGGCTCTCTTCTAATAATTTACTCCATAATACCCTATATTGGCATATATCCTTTGCCTCTATTGCATTCATACATTTCTTCATTCACACTCTCTCCTATTCTTAAGACTCCTAATCTTCCTCCTTTAATGTCTCTTCCACCACATCATGAACCCACAATTTTTTCCATCTTCCTCTTACGCTATTCACTCCTCAATCACAATCCTGTTCCACTACTCAACTCCAATCTATTATTTAAACATTGCCAAACCCACAGAGAATAATCCTTTCATAAAGTCCACTATGGTAGCATGAAGGAAGAGATATTTTCAAAATGTCAAAAGAAAATGAATAAAAAGATATTAGCTTTAGTTCCCATAAGTATCCCATAAGTATATCAAGCAAAAATCAACATGAAATACACTCAGAATCTTTACTCTTAATAATCAAAGATGGTATGTATATTGTTCTAGCAAATTCAATGATTGCATGGGGGAAATAAACATTTGTCACAGTATGCACAGCTGATTTTTCTTCTTTGAATCAAAACTAGGTATGACATACAACTGTTATCACTCATATGATATGTAAACACTACTGTTTTCTGATTACAGTTCTATAATATAGAGAGAACTGGCACAGTGGATATTGGTCTGAAGTTATTGATGGCTATAACCATTGATAAGCACTAAACCATTGTGTAAATTAATAATTGATCAGAGGCTATTCCTTGCAAAGATAATAAACATATATATTGAGGTCAGATATTTAGTAAACATTCTTATAACCTGATTGTTCCATGTATTTCATAAAATCTACAGAGTAAACTAGTTATAATTTTGCCTAGATATAGTATTCCCTACCTGTTACATGATATAGTCTAGTAAATGGCAACTATAGTAGCAATCAGATAGCAGAGAAACTCACTGACGCTTACATATTTTATTGCATTGCATTGGTGCTTCTTAATGATAGCAGCAATATCATCTAGAGGAAGAACGAATGTAGTGGGTTTAAAATTAGCACTGTCAGTGCCAAACAATTTAAGAAGATTCATCACATCCTGCAATCAGTTTTTAAATCCCTACTCATACACATCATTATAACAAATATTTTGTGTGTATTAGGCATTTCTTATAGGTAGCTTAGAAGCAATATATGTTAACACTTACTGATAAGAATTTGATATGTATAACTGTTGAATACCCTGTAAGACATAACTATAATAATCAAATCGTTTTCGTAACCAATTAACATCTCCAATGTACGGACAAAAGCATTTTGTGAGGGGGGATTAATATAGGTAGCACTATATAAAGATTCAATACTATAACAAAGTGCATTTTTACTGAATATACATTTTATTGAAAGGTACGCAGGTACATATACAAACCATAATTTAATAATATGCTTTTTAAACATTTAGAATCTATGTGGAATTGCGAAAAACATATTTACTGAATATCAATATAATTGACTAGTTTGATTAGTTAACTAAGTGACGAAGTGCATTGAAACCCCAACGATTTTAATCGATGGCAACAAACGAAGCAAGGTAAGGAGCGTTTTACATTAGATATAAATCACTTCAAGTGGCTGAAAAAAATCATATATTTAAACAAATATTGAGAATAGTAAACGTGAAGCCCTATTCAGTTCACTTTGGCACAAGAAGTGCTTCACGAGAAGAAAACAACACCACGACAGAAGCAACTTCACAAAAAAGCAATCATCGTAGGACTGATTGTTATTATTAGAATCACAGATATATCTACACAGCGAATGTCTTGGGCTCCTGTATTTGCACTCTGAATTTATTCTTTACATTTATGATGTAAACAATAAACGACGAATATTACGTTAACCTATGAACAAATCTTCGATTTTGGCATTTATTAATATTGTAAGCACTCGACGATCACGAGACAGTATTTCAGAAGCACAGTAACTAAATTATAGATATATAGTACGATGTAAACAAACCTTTACCAAAGTTGAACGTTCGCTTTTTTACATGCAATTCACTCTTAGACAAACACAGCAGCAAACTATGAGATTATTTCAGGGGGCACTGTAACTTAAAAATCTACGACGTAAACAAACAAAAACCCACCATTAACTTCACTATATAGGCCATTTTTGAAGCACTAACTCTTGGTAAATTTACGACATAAACTATAACTTTAGCATAAGTTGAACATACACTTTCTTCGTGTAACTCACGTCCAGAAACACAACGCAATATTATGCCATTTCAGAAGCACAGAAACTTTTATAACCTCCACGGTGTATTTCCTGTCATAACACATCCATTAGGAGCGTAAGTCTACCTAACACAAATAACCTTTAAATATAAAAATATCACCACAAGAACACACGCAATACATCACAGCACATATAACATTAGTAATCACTGAATTTCCATAATTGCATTGTCACTTAAATACACGATAAACCATCGTTTCAATATTCTCGACAAATATTACGTCTCGTGAACAAGTGAAACAGACTGTAATAAAAAATTGAATTTTAGTGCTACAGTCGGATAATTTGCTTTAAATTCTTACAGCCAAAAGAAAACGTTGATCGTTTCGAACTACATACCAAAATAAAATTTCGCTACTAAATTACTATTAATCATTGGTTTCTATATTGAGTTGTTAATAATTTGTGGTCCATAAAATGTCACTCTTCAATAGTTTTGTAATCAAGTGGGATATTTCTAATATTCTTCGTATAACTATACTTAAAATCACAAACCAAGAGCATTGTGTAAAAACAAAACAAACCTTCGAACGATTGCACAATTGTGCCTTCAATTGTTTTCAAAGAATTACCCACAACTCCACGGAAACCAGCACTGAACGAGGTAGCTGCACTGAAACTCTGTGCTATCAAGAGCAAAGCTGTACACCTCGGTCATCCTTACAGTATGAAACTCACGAACGACCAGATTTTTTATCTATCACGACTTTCCTGAGAGATCATTGATCGTAGGCAACTTGGACTGCTCACTAGCTGGAAAATCGGTCTCTCTGATCGACGATCGAAGATCGAATCACAAGTGGGAGTGATCGTGACCGAAATCTCTCAAAAGACCGACTTTGCCCATCACTACTCTATGGAGACTCCCGATGTAGGGATGAGTATCGATGAGCGATAGCCCGATATTTGGCGTCCGATGCACGATTTTTTTCCCATCGATAATTTGTCACCGATGACTTCGCGCTATCGATGGTTTTACTTTATGTTTTCCCTAAGTATATATGCTAAAGAAAACCAAAATCCGAGTGGAGGGAGGACAGGGCGATGCTGATGATGGAGAAATAGGTCGAACCGATTAAGTTGGTTTTTCTGTCATTTTTTCATATAGCATCACACATATCTGGAAACTTCCTCAACATTAACGTTTTAGAACCAGTTAAATTGTTAATTGAAAAAATAAATGTGCCTCGACTCAAACTCATAATCCTGATGCTAAGTTTGCATAGTAACCACGTAGCTACCGTAAACAAGGTTGAACTTAATCACAGATGTTTCTATTTAGTAAATATTAGTAACGGCCTACAGATATTAGACTATTAACAGAGAAATAGTCTTAAAAAAATCAGTTTAATAAATACGTAAATAAAAGCTATATTCATAAGATTTACATGACTATTTTTCCCGTCATTTTTTATGGGCAATCGGCTAGTGTCGTATAATCTTACACTAAAACAATCGAGCCTAAGGCGAATCCACCGTAAAATCAGTTCAGTGTCATTTGATTCCCATTCAGGGGTGGTATCTCTGTTCCTTCTTTCGCGTCATCTTTATTCAAAACGCAAACCGCTCTATGGGCAATGCTCACAGTTACAGTCCTAACAAAGCAATCCATCAATTAAAACAAATGATTTAAAGGACCTTACGAAATATTGAAAGTGGCGATCACGTTTCCGCTCTCTCGGTGATCATATTTGATTAATTATGATAAAACCAGCCCCGCCAAGTTCATTGCGCTTTCATTGTTTTTTGGTTACATTTTTTGAAGCCGTTCGATAGGCGGCAAAAGTGAAGTTTTTGATGGAGTTTGTTTACGTTTTGCCCATGGATACTGTATAAAGGATTCGCGAGTTGGCCACGAGAAGTGCTGCCACAACCCGATCATTTTCTTAGGTTTTCCTAAGCTGCCACTCGCGGCGCTGCCACTCTGATGGATCTGAGCATTGTGACGAAAATCATTGGAAGAGTACGTATCACAGCGGATACATCACTTATTTCTGGCCAATTAGGGAATTCACCGGAGTTATCAGGCACACAGGCACACTTTGATATTCACTCTTGACAACCGAGAATCGAACACAACAAGAATCAGACTAGATGAGGAACGCTCAAGTATTAAAGCGCACTGAGTCATAGTCTTGTAATTAACTCACGAGCAATCCACCACAGGCTAATTTTAAACTACACAATGCGCAAAATATTTACGGCACAATTACGATCCCCAAGTTGCTATCTTACCAAGTTAAATGAAATCGCATGCACGGTACCTAGTGAGAAAACCTAAAGGCCCTTAAAGCCTCCATGAAATTCGGAGTGGTAGAGGACGCCTTATTTTTTCTTTGTTAATTTAGCACACTTGTGAGAATGGAAATTTTTCGACTCACCTATTCCGAAGCTAGACGAGGCTCAAAGACTCCACCGACTTATCCGTCAAGCGAAGACTCTGCAATGTAATTAACAAATAAACATAAGTACAACATGAAAACGTCAACACTGCCTGACCAACTATCTGAAATATAAGTCAGGTCAGACAGTCAAATACGTTCTCTAAAAATTATTGTTAGATATACAGATAGATAGATATATCGTAGATATATATATATATAGAAACAGATAGATATACCGATAAATGTAGGTTTACATGGAATTAGGAATGATTATACTAATCTTTTACAACTGAAGGTCCTGATCTCCTATCTATTTCATTCTTCAATTAGGCATGCGTCCTGCCTCTCTTCATCCCATCCATAAATCCTTTTCTTATTCTTCTCCTCAGAAACTTACACAAAATCCTCCCCTCTATCACAGCGATCAACATCCTTTCGCCAGTAACTACCTCTTCCAACCACCTACTCTGCCTCCTCCTAATCTTCTTAAAAATCTTCCTCTCCTCACCCACCACGCCCAGCAATTCTTCGTTCGCTTTTCTTTCCATCCACCTCGCTTTCTCCATCCTCCTCCACATCACATCTCAAACACCCACAGCCTATTCTAATCGTTCTCCCTCAAAGTCCCAAGTTTCTACATCATGCAACATTATACGCTCTTAATTAGACTCTTCGTCAGTCTTTACATTCTTACACAGGGTCACCATCATTAATTCACTCCTATTTCTGATCTCCTCCTTCGCAAACACTATTCTCCTACTGATACATTAACTACTACGCCCTCAATGGTACTATCCAGGTATAAATCAAATTGTTTTACTAGCTCTAGTTCGTACCTTTCTATTTGTATGGTTACATTCGCTTTCCTTGCCCTCATTACCTTAGTTTTCTTCATGACTCATCTTCACTCCGCATTTCCCGCAATGATTTTGTAATGCTTCTAACAATTATTACAAACCTCTTAATGAATGACTAATTAACCCCTAATGAACAGAAAATCTAACCGCCTTATCAGCTATCCTCTTATTTTTATTTCCATATCCAGCTCTTTTATAAGTCATATATTTGTGAAATGACCTTTTCTAAAAAAAAATAAGGCTAAATTAGATGTCAATAAGTCATGCTCGGAGAATGATTTTAACATGCAAAGAATTTCACAATACCTGAAAAAATAGTTCCAAACTATGAAAGAAAGAGCACAGCTGCTGTCACTAGATTGAAAATTTAAATGCTAATGGAATTATTACCCCTGAGCACCGGACTGTATGAATAGTTAAAAATGATCACCCAAGCAAAACGTCAGAAAAACTCTCGGTAGGCATCAAGGAAAGGAAAGGAGTTATCATCAATCAAGGAACAGATACAATGTCCCGTTAACTTTCTCGGTCATAAAAGAAGAATGAATTAAATAATTAGGAATAGCATCATTTTCCACTGAGATTACACAATGATAGTGAAACAAATGATGTAGCTGAATTCGTTAAATACAAGCGAAGGATAAAGCGATTAGTAAAACTACTATGAAATCGCGAAGCACAACGCCTTTCCTCTAACTGAAGGGCTCCGTGTTAAAGAGAGGCAAGTCCATTTTTCCATTTCTCAACAAACAATTGCATGGAATGGCTAGAGAGTCGTATATTTTAGTACAAGGGAAAACCAATTCCAGAGTTCGCATATTTGCCTCTACATATCTGCAGTTATCGAGAGCACTGAGGATGTACAGCTGATTTACGGGGGGAATATACGGAGCATTAAACGCGTTTTCTTCAAAATTCTCTTTGATGGACTTCAACACTGAGCCTTCCATGTATGGAGCGGATATAAAACAAATACAAAATTTCAAATACAAAGAAATACAATTTCGATTAAGGGGAAAAAATGCTATTTCGCATTTAATCAGGATTGCGGACTTAAAACCAGTCTTTGAGTGTGTAGAGATAAGTCTTTTATTGTTGATCTCTCCAATTACACACTCCGCCTATCGGAAGTTATTTTTAAGCTCACAAATAATGACATAAATGTTGATTTTTTCATTATTTGGGAGCCTATTAGTTAATATAGCCACCGGATGACGCCAGCTAGGAATACATTCATTCCTCAAGAATATGTTGTAGTGATATCTTTCTCATTCGAAACCAAAGCTAAACGAAAACTTGACTCATCCGGAAAAGTTTTGATCCCGGCAGGGATTATAGGGATTTCATGAATTATAACCCCGTGTTTAACAGAAATCATCAAACGCGGAAACTTGAAACTAGGTTGAGTGGAACTCAATAAATATTTCCCATGGAAAATTTTAACAATTTATTACGCTAAGCAAAAAATCAAATCGAGAAATTTTAGATACCTTCAAAGATTGGGTAGGCTATAGTCAGATTATAGGTCATTCCGATTCATTTTGCTTATTTAATTGAACAACTGACAAAGTAGAAGCTTATGATTAATTAATTATACGAAAAAGAAAGAAAAACAAACCTAAAAGCTGTAATGTGTTCGCAGCTGGTGTAAAAGTATATATTAGTCAGTGAAGGGGAAGAAAGAGACTAGGTCTTAAGGGAGGGATGAAGAGGGGTAGCTGATGGACCCCTAGCTGAAGTCCACAGAAAAACTCTTCACAATTTATGTTGAATATCTATAAACAATCGTACTTAAATAATTCCGAGCTAACATAACTTGGAATTTTATAAACATTCTTACTTTTAACAAATCACGCTTTCTTGGCTTGTACAAGAGCAGCTTTGTAGCACGCTTTTGTTTTTATGGACATACACGTGTACTGTGATCGCTCGTAGTACGAGTCGTAGTACTGTGGCTGTTTAGAAAAATTAGATACGCAAACCCCCGCGCATTTATTTTTATTGACATGTGCATGTACTATGATCGCTTGCAGTACTGTGGCTATTTACAAAAATTATTTTCGCTATAAAAGAGCGCTTTATTATTTCAAATACAAAATTATTTTCTACTTTTTAGTCTTCGTCACATTAACTATTGAGGTCAATTCTAACCACAATTAGGTGAAATTAATAAAACTGAATTAATAAGCTATTCATTTTCAATTTAAAAATGTATGTTTACAATTTATTTACAATCTTATGCATAAAAGGCTACGATGTCTTTCTTTCTGTATGTCACACTATTTGTTATGTTGCTATAGCAATAAATCATGTCAGCCAGAAACCATTTCCATCTATAGAAATTCATTGAAAACATTACGAGTATATATATGGTTTGCAATCTATGCGTAAATTGCTTAAATGCTACTCCATAACATTAGTATTATAAAACTTCAAATCTGTATGTTACCCCATATTTGTTACATTTGCATAGCAACAATACATATATGTAATATATATGAAACTACACTAAAATTTTTAACACATTAAATTTGTTATTGGTATCTATAGCAACAGTCATTCTTCATTCATATACGTCATTGCCCTCCATATAAATTCATTTAAAACTTGAAATATGTTGAAATATATTTATTTAGAGACAAGTTAAACTGATTTTGGTAAAAATAATGACTGATTGAATAATCAGTTGTGCAATCAATAAAATATTGTATTGTCATCTGGAATACGTCTCTCAGACAAATTTCAGTGCGATTGCAGGTCAGGAAGTGGGTCAAATTTTTATTTAAAAAGATTTTCCTGACCCAAAGACAAACAGACAATTGAAGCTAATTATAGGTGTATAAAAAGACTGATAAAATACACGGAAATGAGAATTCAATAAAAACAAGGTACTTTTAAAGCTGGAAGACAGATACAAGATCACATTTATGCAATAAGAACAGTAATAATAAAAACAATAAAGTATAACAAAGATCTTTACATAGCCTTTTTAGACTTTAGAGCTGCCTTTGCTATAGTTTGCAGATAATGCAAATGGAAAAGAAATATGGGATATCCTGAAAAGAAAGAAATTAGGTACCACTAAATTGAATTGATGCAGTAAAGACGGTATACAGGGAGACAAAGGTACGAGTTCGAATCAATGGAAGAGAAACAGAAACATTTCAATGGGAAAAGGGATTAAGCATGGAGACAGGCTAAGCCCTACATTTTAGTTCTGATGGTGGATGGAATTACGTAGGAGTGCAACAATAAGTACAAAGGTCTTATAACTTTAGTAGGGTGCTGGAGCCTATCTTTGTGTAAGAGCTAGCATATGCGGACAGTATAGCTATCATATTAGATGAATAAATGCTACAAAACATTGAAAACCAATGTAGTGAGAGCATTAAGAAAAGAGAAATGAAAGTAAATCCAAAGAAAAATAAACTACAGCACATATAAACAGGTAGATAGGGGCACACAATTCAAGGGATAGAAAATAAAAATAATAGAGACCGTAAGAGAAAACAAATATGTACTTAGGAACAGTTTTAACAGAAATGGGAAAATAACTGAAGAAATACAGCATAGAATAAAACAAGCCAGCAGTGTATACTACCAGATAAATAACACATTAATAGGAAAAAGAGAAATAGACACAAAAACAAAAATAGAAATATATAAAAACAATTCATCTACCTATTCTCACGCGGGGCTTCGAGAGTTGGCCAATTACAACCAGAAAAGAGAGCAGAATAACTTCAGAAAAATTAAAATATTTAGGAGAATAACAAATAAGACCAAAAGAGACCGGGAAAGAAACTCAACAATAATTAAAGAAAAACTCCAGGAGGAATCCTTAATGGATAAACTGAAATAAACCTTACAGAAACTGACCGACAGTCTGATTTAATACATTAAAACCAAACTCTCAGTTGACATCAAGTTAGCATAAAGGCTACGTCATCTTGAAGTTAACGTTAACCAGAGATCGTGAAATCAGCGGTAGAATTAATGACAGTCATCAACATTAGTCATTCAATTGGTTGGCTGCAGCCCTCCCTATCCCCTGCTCACTCCCTTCTGTTCTCGCAACTCTTCTGTTTCTTATCCGCCTTACCTAGCCGATGTATTTCCCAAGTAAGACTTTCCCTTTTATTATGTTCCTTCTACATATTCGCTGCGTCTCAAAGTGTGGCCTATCAATCTCGACTTTATCATCCAGATAGTGTTCCATATATTATATTATATAATTTATTGCTTCCTTTTTAAACAGTATTTTATAACAAATTTTAAACATTATTTGGAAGCTTTAGGTTACCCCAAAGACCTGTGTGGGGGTAACCAAAAGTTACCGTGCAAAAATCAAGACGTAACAAAAGAGTATATACCTATACCAAGTTGACATCAATGCTACATTACACAATATCACTATTTACAAAGCTGTTTCTGGTTAAAGAAACAATTGCATGAGAATTATTGAACAATATTTCAATATCATCCAATTTAAAAAGCAATATTATGACTTGTCTTAAAAAACATAACCTTTTTGTCCATTTTTACATGCTTTGGAAGTAGGTTTAAGATCTTTGGTGCTAAATTAACAAAACTTCTCTGGAATGTGGTAATATATGGCCTCGGGGGCTAAACATTTGGTTGATTACGAAAGTTCCATTTGTATTGTCTTGCCACTATTCCAAGCAAATTACCACTCTGCATGTAAAAATTTTTCAATACCTTATATACAAATAAATATCGTAAAGGCAAAATTTTCAGGTCGCGAAAAAGTGGAAGAGTGTGATGGAATCGATTTTTAAAAGTAATTGTTCTTATTATTCTTTTCTGGAGGACTAAAACAGGTTTGATAGTGCACTTACACGCACCTCTCCAGCAAACGATATAGTTATCTTTTATTCTATTCTTTTGTGAAATTGCTCGTTTCTGATCCTACCCGTCCATTTCATCCTCAGCATCCACCTGGGAATGAAAAGCCGTTTGAATAGAAACTTTCCAGTTTAAAATTCAAGGGGAATAGAATCTATCCGAGAATCAAGGGGAAGATAGTTCAACCCTAAAGAAATATAGAATGTGGAGCTCTGTGCCGTGTAAGACCGTAGGGTCCTGCTCCAGTGATTCACTCGAGGCCACAACTTCAAACGGCATCATTACTTAAAGAAGAATTCACAGATGCGTTTGAAAGGGAGTGGTATTTGTTACGGCTGGTGGTAGAGTGGAAACAAGTGAAGACGTGGAAACCCACACAAAATGTTTGCTTTGACTAGATTGGAAAGTTCTTTTAAATCAGACGAACGCCTGCAGTCGAAAAATCTCACTCGTATGATCACAAGGTACTAGTTTTCTTAAGGAGCGCAGGGAATAATTAGTTTAAATACCAAGACATTGGCGAACTTCAAATTACTCCACAGAAAGGGTACCAATAATTTCTTACTTTTTAAGTCACAAATGATAAATGACAAAAAAAACAAAATATATGCATAATTTCCATACCGAGAGAAGAAAAAATATCAAAACCTAAACGGGTTTGGAGAAGTACCTTTTTAGCGAAGTACAGCGACGAATATCAGGATATTTTACCAGATTATTTAAACATTTGACCAACATCCTCGCCTCTCCACATGTTATCTTACAGTAACAATACTTTCAAATTATACTTTCATAGTAAAAATAATTCTAATTTGGTAAAATTAATTCGTGCAAAAACGGCTTCGCGGTCCGTGACTATATAGATGGACTTCAGAAGGTATAATTTCAATAAAAATGATTAAAGTAGATTGAAAGCAATATATTGAAATTAAGGAATGGAGAAATATTTTTCAATCGATTTACAAGACAATTCGCATTTACTTCAATCTCACTCTGATTTCGGATGTTGGCTATAAAAGCGACTTTGAAAAATGATTGATGAGTTTCAAGCCAATTGCGGCCTCTTATACATAGTCACTTTTTCAATTATTGCCCATTTTCAACTTATATAGCAAAATATGGTATCCGAGTTTCATGAAACGTGTGCATTAGTACGATAGTAATAAATACACGTGCACATGAAAGACTTACCAGGCAATAAACGACATTTGATCAAAAAATACTCGGAATTTTTTATTTTCACAAAAATCTGTATTTATTCCTCAATAATAAATTTTTCCCCATTAAAATAGTCCCCATTAGAGTTAATATAGATGTGTCGGCACATTTTTCCAATATTCGAAGCAATTCTGGAACGCAATTTTCTGCATGGCATTTAGCTCCTTCAGCGAACCCGTCTTTATCTCCTCAAAGTGGGCAATGCGTGGTTCTTTCATGTTTTTTTTTTTTAACTTCGGGAATAGGAGTGGAAGTCGCAGGTGGCATGTCCGGCAAATACGGAGGCAGAGGCATCATAACAATGTTATTTCTGGCCAAAAATCGATGAACAAGCATTGAAGTGTGAGCAGGTGCATTATCGTGATGCAATTATCATGAGCCGTTGCGCCAAAAATCCGAGTGTTTTCTTCGAATTGCTTCACGCAAACGGCATACAACTCCATGAACTATTCCTTATTGACCGTACGACCTGGTGGCAAGAATTCACGGTTAACGTTTTCATTTGATTATTCTAATAGCTGATTGGTAGGTTTTAAGACAGTCCTAATTATATATCCCAATTTCTGAAACCTTGTCTCGTTTTCCCTTCTAAAGATGTCCCACCATTAGATCTCTCTTAAATTCTTCATATCTTCTACTTCCTCTTATTTTGTCCGGAATTCCTATCCTCTTTTCTTCCTTTTCCACGCTTCCCCATTGCTCTCCCCTCTATTACCCTCTTCAAAATGCCCTCTCCTCTCAAAACTTCCTCCATCCATCCCTTTTGCCTTCTCCGAACCTCCTTCCCAGCATCCTCTCCTCTCCAACCATATACAATACCTCCTCGTTCGTCTTCCTCTCCACCCAACTCACCCTCTCCATCCTTCTCCAAACCCACATCTCAAACGTCTCAAGCCAACGTACATCCTCCCTTCGGCGTGACCAAGTTTCCGACTGACATAATGCTACATTAAGCCGTTGAAATCGAAGAAATCAGGGAGTACAAATTACTCGTATTTTTTAAATCCAGTCTCGTATGAGCGAATGCTCCGCCTGCGGTCATCACGTCTTGGAATGAGGAGGGATGGGGAGGGCGGTGGGGAGGGGGGCGCTGTCCACCTCTGCTGCGGATGAGCGTTGAAACAACCAAAAGGGAAAACATTTCGTGAATTCTCCGCCAGGCTCGCGCACACTCTTTCGGACGTCTGGCTCACTAAGCCGCGAGCGCCGGCGAAGCATCTTAGCGATGCCTTCCGCACCCAAGCAAAGATAGAATGGCGAGCTTTGGCGCATATATCTTCCGATATATTTAACTTCACTCTTAACCTCGTCAACATATTCGAATTCCGTCACGTTTCCCGAAGGAGACGGAGGGAAAGCGATTTTGTGTTCGAGCGAAATCCAATCGCTTCTCTTAAACCTCTTCAAGTTTGTGCACGTCAAATTCAGCACACTCGAATAATAATTGCGATGAAATATGCATTCCATACAAATAAAGTATTCCAAGTCGTCCAGTATAGAAACAACCATTATCAATCTGAAGATTGATTTGCTGCAGTTCTTCACTCAACTCTTCCATCAGCTTAACCGTTCATTCAGGTCTTCATTTAGAAGTCCACTAATTATCTGCTTAATGTATCCCGTACTCTATAATAAGAAACATTCAATAAGATAGAAATAGAGCCCTTAAATGAGAGAGAGGCCGGATCGAAGTTTCAGAGATTGGAGATGAATTTTCATAGAACGTCCAAAAACTCACAATAATTGGTTGGAAATTCAAAACGATGGTAGTGACCTTTTTTGAAATTCAGTTAGACACTAACTCTTCAATATATATTAGGGTTCCCTCAATGTTCCCCCAAAACGTAGGACAATCAGAAATGTTTATTTAAATAGCCTGGGACATCCAACAAAGATATAGAAAAGAGTGGTACTAAAAAGGGATCTAATACATTTATGTTTTTTTCTGAGCGATAATTAAATAAAAGCAGAATGTGTGGAATAAACTTTGAATACTATTATAAAAAACAAGGCTGTTACAGAGAAAAAATGCATGAAATCTAGGTATGACTTCATTGAAAGAGGTAGAAACGACCGAAATTCATGATATAATGTTCAAACCATTCTACATTCTATTTCACAAATACGATGAAATTATTTTAAATTGATTTCCTTAGCAATAATATAAATTTTATGAGCCCCACGGTCTCAATTGTAAGAATTTGAGATATATTCTACTCCATGGTTCGAGAATGCTCTCTTATTGTCCCTTGCGCAGAATCCTATTTTCTTAAAAAAAATGCAAAAGGGTGGGCTTGGTGATCATTACCCCGGCATCTTAAACTGGGTCCCACAACAGCGCCATGAAAGATCCTATTCTTGGGTTGAGTGGACGCGTCCTCTAGCTAATCACTGGCGAGGAATTACTCTTACCGTAAGCCATTACAGCGTGATTGATTGGAAATAATTTTAGTTTCTGGTGTTTGCCTTTTTGCTTTTCGGGCGATCTCTAGCGCGTGGTTCTCAAACCTTTAAACGGTCATTGGAGCACTGTTTCTCGTGTTATTACAATTTCCTAAGGAAAGAATAGACCAAGCGAAAAAATTATACAAAATTAAGAACACATAAACATTACAAAGAGAAACTGGAGGATGTAAGACTTCCTGGCTAGAACCGTCAATTAAATAGCCCTACTAGTCATCAAAGATTCACAATTTAAGGAATGAAAGAGCGAACCTTTCTCATACGAGTCATTTGATGGGAAACTTTGCCTGAGAAATTCGAGCGCGAATTTATTGCCCCTAAATTACTCAAAAAGTGTAACACAAATTCACAAAATGTTTTAATTTCTTCGACGCCATGGGAATATCTCGCGCCCCGAATAACCCTCCCATACATCAAGTCAAGAAAATGATGGCTCTATCAGAAAATTCCGGTAGTAAACTTCATAGGAACTAATATACCACCATAAAGTGCTAAATTCAAGCACGGGATATCTTTATCCGGTAAACAGCTCATCGCCATAAAGAATACACATACCTCTGACTACTACTACAAATGTTCTATTCCAGAAAATATGCGTGCTTGCAATATAAATTACCAGGGTTAATTGCTCGTAAAATAGCAGTTGTTACAATAGCGCGACTACCAGAAGAAGAACCTCCCGCCATAGTGGATGGGCAATTATATTTGTGTCTTTATAACGCAAACATCCTGCGGCAAATGGCCTTGGAAGTGAGGATTCAGAGAGGATTGTGAGTATGGCAGGGGGAAGGAGGATTTAAGAAGCAATGTAACGCCGAAGGAATGGGGCAATCCTCTATAGAAGTCTGACCCGTGAGAACGGCAAAGAGGATGGAGGTCACGGGGTGCGTCTATTATTCCCTCTCCGACGAAGTAAACGGACACGGATGGTAGAAACAGAAGACCGTCCCTTGTAATGTGGGCGAAGGAGCGGAAAAAGCATATGTTTTAGACTTATATTGAAGCTATACCCATTAGGAATTCCTAAATGTAGTGGAAATGGGGTACCTGAGAAATGATTGCCGCAAAAGTAGAATGTTTAAGATTAGGAATGAGTGGGTTGTGGAAAAGTCTGGTTCGAATGCTCCGGTTCTGGACATATATGAAAGGAGTGGAATCGTTGGTTTGGCCACGTTGAAAGGATCGATGAAATTCAAATAGCTAAACAGATATACGATAGTGGAGTGGATGGTGTAAGAAGAAGGGGTAGACTGCAAAATGTCATGGGTGAATGTAGTGAAATATTATCTAAAGAAGAGAAAGATAAGGAGTCATAAGAACAAGAGAGCGAGTGTGATGCAATGCATGAGCGTGACAGAAGCAAAGCATGTTTTACAAGGACAGGGCAGTATGGCGGAAATTATTAAATTCTAAGCCAGTTCTCTAGGTCGAACGCCGAGAATAAGCTCTTTTGCCTACCCCAAAAGGGAACGGCCTGATGGGTATATGTGTATCGTTCAGGAATTCCTTAAATAACTTCTTCACAGACTTTAAAATCATACACACCTAACTCACTAACTCCAAAAACCACCCATTGTAAGGGGTCTAACTAAACATAACTGATACACCGTTTTACGATTTTTAATATATTTTTATTTACAGCATTAGTATGCACATACTTTTCATATAAAATCGTAGTTAATTAATCAGTTTCCCCATAGTTAGTTATACATACCCTTGGCACCCATTTTTGTGCGAGATTTTTACTGCACTGGATTACTTAGTACCGTATTTATCCCAAATACTTAATTCTATCCAACAATAGTCTTAGTACCTTTCTTAGTAGTTTAGCATCACTTGTAATATTTTGAGTGAAAAAGGATACACAAACATATGCATGTAAAATTCAATCGTTAATTAAGTCTATCCATTGATAAATGCGATGGTGGGTGGCGTAACATGGTGGAACTCCTTCATGATGCACAAAGGGTAAGAAAAAAGACTTTGCTGTTCCACAAAATAAAATATATTTGCGACCGGTTTCGATACGGCGTATCATCATCTGGCGAGATGATGATACGCCGTATCGAAACCGGTCGCAAATATATTTTATTTTGTGGAACAGCAAAGTCTTTTTTCTTACCCTTTGTGCATCTATCCATTGAGTAAATATATCACTTGGCGAATGATTACCAAGCAACTGCACTCGATTCTATGTTCTTTAATTATACGAAAATTTACTTGTTGGCAGGCACTTTATAGTATTCAACTATTAAATACTGTAATTAACGTTCGTACTTATTTCTTATCTGTTCCACTCTGAGAAAAGAGGATTGGTGAAGATAATACTCAAGATTCTTAATCTCGCTTGATAAATTAAAAACACACATTTATCTGTTTAAATATGTATCTACCTATAATTTCGTCAAATCCAAGTCTTTTCCAACCTAAGAAGGTGCTTTCACTAAGGACATGTGCAAAAAATAAATCAATCATACATTTTTTAAGTATACTTTTAACAACCGCGTTCACATTTGTAAGCCTTAAAAAAATAAGCATGCGTGCACGTAAAAGATTTTTCTCGCCATTTTAGTTTTCTCGCCAGACAATCTGTTACAGGGTGGAAGGAGTGATGCAAAAGCTGGTCATACGAAGCAAAACCTAAGAGCAGTACTACCTCATATTTAAGTAGGCATATGAAGAAGTTATTTGAAATCCAACGAAATGTAATGGGTTACTAATTAAGACAAATTTAACATTAGTCAAACTTCACCTATTTAGATGGAAGTCGAGCAAAAGCGAAGGCTTCTGGTGTAACTCTGAGGGAAATGCTCAGGTTGAATGAATTAATACTTCGTATATTCCACAATTAATTAGTCCCAACCATGGCTTAGACAAATAAATGTATTATCATGGTGACAATGATTTGCTGTTCATCAATTATTTTTCATCATCAAGGTGGCTTGATAATTAAAATAATTTATCGGAACCACTAAGTGTTGAATACTCAATGTATAAATTCGTTTAGTAAATTCATGCATACATACTCATCACGCATTCCCTTTCGGGGTAGGCAAAGTCAGAGAAGTTAGTTATCACTGCTCGGCCAAATGATCTGGATATTTTTTTCATTATTCCCGTAATAATCTTTGCATGCCTAATTTGCTTCACTCATGCATTGCTTTACACACGCTCTCCTATTCTCAAGATACTAATATACCTTCTCCGTAGAGTACCTTCTACCACATTCTGCCATGCCTATCGCTGTCTACCCCTTCCTCTCACGCAATTCACTCTAATATCATATATCTGCTAAGTTATTCGATTCTCATCCATTCTCTCAACGTGGCCAAACCAACGAAGCACACTCCGTTCATCTGTATCCATTACTGGAGCATCCATCACAAATTCTTTCATCCACCACTCATTCCTAGCCCTATTCCTCCTGATATAATCACAAACACTTCTCAGATACCTCATACCCACCGCATTTAGCGTACTCTTTTATCCTGACATACCAATGTTTCGCTACGAAACATAAAAAAGAAACTACTTTTATAAAACAAGGCAATCGTTCGAAAATCTGCTCGGTAGTAAGTTTCTTTTCTCTTCCAGTCGTCTTCTGCGTCCTCTCTTCTAAACTGATAATTTAATTACCAGCTCATCTCGCATACGAATGGGATAGAACTCCACTTCTCCGCAAATCCTCCGAAGGAAAGACAGGACCAAATGTTTTCTATAACCTTCAATTCTTTATTACTTTTCTCATCTACAAAAAGTATTTATATATACTTAAGACCCATCATCTCGTTCCAGCTGGCAATGCGCTGCAAAGATGCTTTAACGAATGCGCTTGCGGTCTTTTGAGGTCGGCCTGGCAAAGGCACTGAGAGAGTAAGTGGGGTAGTAGGGTGGTGGGAGTTATGCGGTGCGCGGCGGCGGCGGAAAGGGAAATGAGATATTAGGGACCGGAAGGACGAGGACGGAGGGATAAAAGGGAGACGGAGGAAGAGGGAAAGTGTAGGGATGATGGAAAGGGGATGGCGAGAGGGAGGGAGTAGACGAAGGGATACGCGAAAGACTACCGTTCCCTGTGGTGCGGGTCGTTTGAAAATAGTACAAATCACTTACACTATGCGATCTTAGTGAGTCGTTTACTCAGTATGCGGCGAGTTAGAAACATCGCTGGGCCTCCGATTTATCATTCTCGACTTAGGCACAGAGTGCACACACAGTTTAAGTAAGTGGAAAAATTCAGATCAGGCGAGTTTCAGTAGGACACGGCGGATATTATTTTGACCCAGCGTTTTATCTATAGAATTTACGAAGCGACAAAATAAGAGAGATACACTACCAAATTCATAGGTACAAATGTTCCTTTTTTCATCAACCATTAGTGATTATAACAAAAAGAGTGCGACACTAACATAATATACCGTTAAAATACAATTCACCCCTGTCCTCTCCCCGGCCCTTTACACTATTCCCTTCCCTTTCGTGGCTAGTGTCAAACTCCCTGCCACACGCCTTTACGGCAGCTCTCAGGATAGTATGTAGATGCAGATAGGCCAAAGGTGACAATGGCTGTTATATATCTTGCGCAATCCACCATATTATTAGGTATTTATCTCGTGGCCAGTCTATTGTTTAGGTAGTGTGGAACAGTGATAGAAAAAATTGTTTTAATAGAAAATAACTCTCGGAAGTAAGGTCTAACGTGAGTATCAATGTCTCATTTCGATGTTTTTCAGCCTGATCAAAACATTTATGGACTCCAACACAATTTTAGCAAAAGAAAAAGCGATACGTTAGGTGTTAAAATGAGTGCTCTGGAATATATGAACTAATGTAATTCGTGCGAAAAGGATGTAAAAAATAAATTTTCTTCTCAGCTTTAAACATTGTCAGGTTTTCATATTTCCTATTATATTCTCAAAATCGGAATTACTCCCTTCCTTACCCAAAGACAATTGTTTTAGTTAGGTCTTTTTAGGTATGGCAATGATTTTATATGTTTTGCGCCCTAGGAGCTGGCGAATAATATGGTGGTTGCGCGCAAAAAGTCATTACGGTGGGTTTATACTGGAAAGCTACTTCCTCAAGTTTATTTTCCAAGAGCTTGAGGGGAACTTTATTCTCACGAAGATTTTTTCGCAAGTAGTTGTAGAGACAGATTGGTTGCCGTTTACAATTGCAACAATACACTTCTGAAAACGACTCGCCGAAACTTTAAGAAGTTCTGCAAGCGGACTTTCAGAACCATTTACGCGTGCAATTTACGTCAAAACTCGCTTTCTGAAAGTAACTTGCACAATAAACTTGAATATTTAAACCCACCTTTACAAGAAAAAGCATACGCAGCAACTAATTTGGCCACTATGTTACCAAATCAGTGACTAGATAAGGAACGACACCGTAGCCCACGAAATACGTTTTGAGAAGGCAATAGAGAGTATAGACACATAGAGCCTTCCACATTAAGTCTACAGAGCGGACCCGTCACACAAGTCATATTCAATTCCTGTGGAATAAGATAGTTACCGATCGAACACTCCCATTTTTGGTGAAATTAGTATTTCTGAATCAATTCAAAGAGAAGCGGCTTACATTATATTTACGACATGAATGTCGATAATGTTGTCCACTTATCAACGCAAAACCATCGATAAGTGGACATCCAAATAACTTGGACCAAATATATATAATATAGTATACTTTCACTGGTTTAATTTAATTTTAGCATTCGTCGCATGAGCGACAGAGTTAACTTACCTATTGGTGACAGTGAATTTCCACAAATTTGAGCCAGAAGCAACGAATTACATAATTACATTATATTTTAATTGATATTGGACGGTGGGAAGCTACGTTCTAGAGGGATTTTCATTCATTCATTCAAGTATTCTAGCAGCTGATTGGTAGGTTCTTGGAAAGTCCCCATTCTGCATCCCAATTGCATACACATAGCCTCGCTTTCCCTCCTAAGGATGTCCCGCCATTAGATCCCTCTTCAATTCTTCATATCTTCTACCTCCTCTTATTTCGTCCAGAATTCCTATCCTTTTCCTTCCTCTTCCACGTTTCCCCAGTGTTCTCCCCTCCATCACTCTTTTCAACATTCCCTCTCCTCTAAAAACCTCCTCCATCCATCTCTTCCGCCTTCTCCGAACCCCTGCCACAAGCTTCCTCTACTCTCCGATCATACCCAATACCTCCTCGTTCGTCTTCCTCGCCATCCAGCTAACCTCCATCCTTCTCCAAACCCACATCTGAAACGCCTCAAGTCTACGCACATCCTCACTTCGCAATGACCAAGTTTCCGACCCATATAGCGCCACGCTCCATATTAAACTTTTCACCAGCCTCTTCTTTACGTCTCTTCTCAGACCCCCCCTCATCAATTCCCTTCTCTTCGAAAACGCTTCTTTAGCTAGCGCAATTCTGCATCTGATATCCTTACCACTAAACCCATTCACCTCCAAAATACTACCCAGATACGTAAACTGCTCGGCCTGCTCTATCTTCTGCCCTCCCGCCCTTATATTCAGCCCCACCTTCTTACTTCTAGAAAATCTCATTACTTTCGTTTTTTTGTGATTGACCTTCATCCCATACTTTTCGCACTGCACCTCTAATGAATTCACCATTGAGAGGGATTAGCAAGGTACTAATACTTCCGTTGAAACCACAAAGTGCTTACACTGCTAGTTTCAAGCTTACAACGTTGAATATTGGGGCGAAAACCTGCCACCACATGAAATAAATAACTTGGTGTTGCATTGAAGAATGGATATGATTTGGTGCTGCATTAAGGCACCTTATCATTATATGACCAACGATGCATTCATGAATTCCCATCAGAATAATTCTTAATACAGCGACTCACGCACTATTCTTTAAGTGCTATTTTTTCAATTACCCCAAAACATGGTTCACTGCCAACGCGATGCAAGGTGTTTCAATGGGGTACTACAACGGACGTCAAAATGCTGTAATTAGAGTTGGAGACAGCAAAGCAATGAATATTCAAATTCCGACAACTTCCGGTTGTTCACCTCTTCATGCGGGCCGAGTAGCTACGAATTACTAAAAAATTCCAGCGCTCGCAATCTCAAGGTCTTCCGCGGCAAGACATCTTCCTCAGTTAGCAAGTAAACGTGAGCGTATATTACTCGAAAAGGAGAAAAAGGTGACATCGTTCCGCGGAAACATGAATTAAGAGGATTTTTCAAATTAAAAATACATTTCCCTACCGGCTGACGTTACTGAATTCAATTAATGTTGAAATCGTCGGCTCATGTTTCTTTTGGATTCTAAAAATAATTACTCGGTCGCCTTGACTTCTCTAAGCGGAACAAGACTAAACACTCGCCAATGCTACGGAATGGGAGAGAACACCTTTAAATTAAAGGGTTCAGTTTTTTCAAATTGGATTTGATGAAGTTTCAAATAACTATAATGGTATATCCCGAGCCTATGGATTTCAAGCACCAAAGTTAGCAGCAAAATGAGAAAGTAAACATTAAATTAAGAATTACTGACTGGGGACACCTACGACAAGAAAAATCTCTACACTTAAGCCAAAATCAGACACAACAAAAAAGTAATCAAGCCAGAAAGTCATTCCCCCACCGAACGTATGTTCTCAATGAAATCAAAAGAAATATAAGAGACAGAGAAAAATAAAAGAAAGATTTTTGGAAAAATCCTTGGTCCACCGAAAACAGAGAAGGGCGAGTTCAGAAAAGAAAGAATGAATATCTCAAACAGAATGGCAAAAGCGAAAAATTGTAAGATACGATTAAGAAATAGACTCACAAAATGAATTTTCCTTCCTGTTTATAAAAATAAGAATGAAAAACTGTGGGCCCAAGGGATAAAGAAAGATATGGAAGAGATGGAGATACAGGCAGAGATAGTACATGATCAAAATACATTCATAAGATTGATTCAAACTTCAAGGATTTTCGGAAGAAGGACAAGAAGAAAGAATTAACACCTGGAAGGAAGAGATGAGGAGAAAAAAGGGAAAAGATGAACGTCTTTTGAGGAGCAAGAAAAGGAGAAAATAATAAACGAAAAGTATAAGTTGGGTTATTTTACGTGATCCTTTACGGCCAAAATCGATAAAAGAAAAATCTACAATAAGTGAGTCCATACAAAATGTTCTGTCTCTTTCGCATCGCTTAAATGATACCTAAATTCGCATATAAATAATGCATCCTATTCTTTCAGATTATAAGCAGTTTAAGCTAAACTTCGCTCTTTCCAGCAAAGTCATGCCATTAATTTCGCAATTTAATGTCAAACTTCGGTTGGCATAAGCATTATCTAATATCATAGGAGTTGCAGTCAGGAGAAGAAGGTCCAAGCCTTTGAAATGTGGATCTAAAGACGCATTTCAAGAATCTCTTGGGTGGATTCTGTGACGAATGAAGAAGTCCTTTACAGAATAGGATGTTAACCAGAACTCATGTTGGCGATTACACAGCGTAAATTGACATATATATTGGACACATCCTAAGACACGAGTACAAACATCGACTTCTTCAGTTAGCTATCCAAGAGAAGATTGATGGAGGACGAGGCCCTTGTTGTAGGAGAATTTCCTGGCTTGTCAATCAGAGAAAATGGTGCGGAGCAACATCAGTGGCCCTCTTTTGAACTTCATCCAGCAAATCAGACATCGCCATGATGACATCCGACGTCCGGAACGGATAAGGCAGGAGAAGAATAGAAGAGGTTAATACGTCTACGCGCATTTATTGGTCTTATTTTGAAATCACTGACTTGGACTTGAGCTATGAGCAGTGATCGAAGAGAAAAAAATTTTTCCCTATAATTACGGGGAAGCGATGTGCAGGAAAGAGATAAGCTCATCCATAATAGGAAAGTAGGTAGGGAAATAGGTAGGGATCGTCCAAAAACAAAACAATCAGTCGGTAAAATACCAGGAGGTGATGATCGCTGAAGTAGCACGATTGCATTATATGCTCTATAAAACATTTTTACGAGATAACAGTAAATGATCAGCTAAACCGGAGCATTATATCCAATGTTAGTGCATTTTCCACCTATCACGCTTCGGTTGTAAGGCCTCAATTTAATTTCTTCCCTAATCGTTTCGAGAATACATTACCGACCTTACGATCGTTTTCTTTTTTTTAATAAATCTGCGTGGAATTTTAAAGAGATATCTTCGTTGTTGCATCGGCAATGGATTATGTTTTCGAGATGGCTATGGAAGGTAAATGGATGTCCAACCACCGATTGGTGACGGGTGGCAAAAACGCAAACATTGGCTGTAATTACTACGGTTTGCCAGATCAACTACAGCTATCTCGTAAAAGTGTTTTTGCGGAGCATGTACCAAATGTAATCGTTACTACTTCGGTGATCATCACTATCAGGTATTTAACCAACTAATTGATCGTTTTTTTGGAAAATTCCTACACTGATTTACCTTTTCGAGGTCACCTTTTCTCTTTCCTGCACATAACTTCCGCGTCATCAAGTCTCTTGTTAGTGCTAAACATAAAAAAATGAAAAGAAACGACCGGTTTCGTATTTTTAAATAAATCCATGTGGAATTTCTAAGAGATATTTTCATTGTTGCATAATGATAAAGATCCATAAAGAAGGACCTCAGACGGTGTCTTAAGTAAATTACTGACATTTAGTGATGTCTCACTTCGTCAATACAGCACATTTTTATTCTCTTATGATAGCCAACATCCAAACTAGATATAGCAGAGGAAGATCAGAAGAAGCAGAAGAAAAGTAAAAGAAGAAGAAAGAAGACAAAGCAGAAGAAGCAAACGAAATTGCCTAAACGGTTAGAGGAACGAGAGTGGAGTGGAGAGGTCATGGAGTCTAGACTTCATGGAAGAGGTAAACCAAACTGATCCTCGGATTAAGGAATGCTGCTGATGATGAGCTGCTTGATGAAAAGATGGTTTTTGAAATTCTTCAAATGAAGTGCACTCATTAGGCCTGGTGGTAAGAAAAATAGACACTACTCCCTGTATCGGTTGAATGAAATGAGTCACTAGTAAAATTGTGTAGCTGTAACATTCACATGCATTAATTAATCTGAATTTCGTATACATATAACTAAGACGGAATTAAAAACGAAGGAGTATATTATCTTGCGGCATGATGACGATTCACACATGCGGTCCATTGTATTAAAGTAAGAAAAGAGCTTTCATCGAAGGAAAATAGCAAATAGCGACGTCAAACCCTAAACCGCTTCTAAATGATCAGAAATATGGATTTGAAAAAAAAAACAGAAAAAGACATATTTGGAATTCTAAGGGGTAAAAGTACGTAGGAAAGCCTTCGAAAGCCATCACAATACATCGGACGGGTTTGCTCCTTTATAATTGAAGATAGATGAAAAAGAGGAATGAGGAGCGGCGACAAATTCTTAGTCATTCCTTAACCCTTTTAGTGCCAGCCTCTTTTTCCTGGTATACGCGAAAAATGCCACGACTTTTTTGACGAATTTGCACGTTTGTACTAAGAAATTTATATTAATCTTCATACTTATTTTTAATAGCTAGTTTTTTTTACATACACTCTAAATACTTTCAGGTATGGTAATAAAGTTCAATTATGTTGTTATCTCTTATATAAATCAATGAAAAAAAAGTAAATTTTAAAATTTATTATTAAAAACTTTAAACATTTACATTCAGATTTGAATATTTTTTATTTAATAATTTTTTACAGTATTAATTTTGTTAGCATTAATTTCTACTACTATTTTTGAGCTCACCAACAAATTTTTATGTTAATGACATTAAAAAAACAATATTTACATTGATTTTACCTAAATGTCCCATGCGTGAAAAATGCCACGGTTTATTGACGAATTTGTACGTTTGTACTGAGAAATTTATATTAGGCTTAATACTTATTTTTTGAAGCTAGTTTTTTTTACATACACTATAATTACTTGCAGGTATTATAAGAACGTTCATTTACGTTGCTATCTCTTCTATAAAGTTATGAAAAAAATGTAAAATTTTAAAATTAATCATTAAAAAATTTAAACTTTTACATTCAGATTAGAATATTTGTTCTCAAATATATTTTGACAGTATTAATTTTTGTTTGCATTAGTTTCTACTACTATTTAATAGATCACCAACAAATATTTATGCTTTTGACATTATATGTTAAATAGCAACATTGAATTTACTAAAATGTTCCACACACAATTTATCACGCGCACTTATGTTCAGGATAGCATGCACCATGAAGACCTTTTTCACATTTAGCACACACTGTGCGGCTTCTTCTTCGCTTCCCTCTCCCTGTTTCACACCTTTTGCTGCATACACAACAGTCCTTCTCCTTTTTTCCAGGTAATGTTATTAACGGCTTCTTGTCTTGTGTCACATGTTCCTCCGATTTACCACATTTGCTATTTTTCTCTAGGAGCCATTCATTCCCAAGATCTTCAACAATACTAATTGTAAAATCCAAACGAGACATGGGGCTTTTCTCAGAGGGGAGGTTTTCTTTATAAATTATGTAGCTGTTGAGGAGCATTCGCGAAAATATGTTGAAACACATTTTTTTCCAGTATTTCACAGTCCGTCTCTCATCAAGATACGTGTACAACATCATATCTGATGTGTCTATTCCACCCATGTATTCATTGTACGATTGTATAATTGATGGTTTCACTACCTCTTTATTCTGACCTCTACATTTTCTTAGGTGTTTAGTGTTTTCTGCTTTTGATTTTGTCGATAACAATATTACTGGAAAACGTTGTGACTTCTTTTCCCGCACGGCAGCTGTGAGAATAGGGCCTTGGCGGAAATACTTCCTAACTCCTATAGCAAATTTTTTTGTCAGTTGTTCTGGTAAATATTTCCTACTTCTACGAATGGTACCAGTAACATAACAACCTAGCTTATACAAGTCCTTTGCCAGTGGAACAGACATAAAAAAATTATCCATGAAAATATGATAACCTTTTCTAAGATAATTCCCCATTTTCAATAATCTAATCACTACACTATATCCTAGGCCGTTCTTTTGGATTTCAGTTTTATCTTCTTTACATTTTGCTCCTCTATATACAAAAAATGCCAAACAATAGTTAACGACAGAGTCGCACAACATCCAAAATTTTATACCCCACCGATGGTGCCGCTTATTTGGTAGATACTGCAAGAGTTGTGTGTGGTTCTTTGTTCCAACCAAGCTCTCATCAACACTCAACTGCATGTGTGGAGTATAATGGCGTCTGAACAAGATGTTGGCATGATCTATGAGGGGTTGGATTTTGGCACATGGGTCATATCCAGGTTCACCGGGTCGAGCAAGATTTGAAGTATCAGCTAGGTGGAAAAATTTTAACATCAACTGGAAACGGTTTCTTGGAAACATTTCATGGAACCATGGGAGACATTGGGATCTGTGAGAAAACCAGTATGAAGCTATTGTTGGTCGCCTAGTTACACCCATATTTATTATACAGGCAATGAAGCCTTTCAGTTCAGGTAATGTTATATTTGTCCATTTACGTGAACGAGATTCCGGAGAAAGATTTGCACATGACATGAGAAACTTATTTGCATAAGCATTTGTTTCTTTCACCAGTGTTTTCAAAAGAGCATTGGTAAAAAATAAATAAAAATAACTAATCGGAGCTGCAGTAGGGGGAGGTGCATGCTTTGGTCCTGGTAGCTCAAGATACTCACAATGGGATTTGGGGGGGTTATCACTGTTCTCAAATACTTCCTCCCAAATATCTTCCCCGGAATCAGAAACAACTTCTCCTCTCTCCGAATCTTCAGACAAAGAACTCTGGGAGGGAGATATTCTTCGTTTTTTTGCCGAAGGTCCTCCAGGACGGATAATTGAGTCATCACTGCCTGATGAACTGATATCTTCATCGTCGGTTTCCAATGAAAACTCGCTGTCATTGTCAGATGATTCCAATAGCACACTTTCAATAGTCTCTTTTTTTAAATGCTTCGCCATCGTTGCTTGCAGGATAAAAAATATCCTAAAGATAAAAGTTACACATTACATAATTTTTCGTATTCTAATATGGTAAATTATTATGTGAAGATCTTGAAAAAATTGTGGAATTATAGTTAAATTATATTTTTAAACGAATTATCTTACCTTTTATTACTGGAAATCCTTAACGCCTGAAATAAATGCCTGAAAGCACTTTTCAGCCCGAAGAAAAGCGCCTTTGGCGCGTCAACACACGACCAAAGAAGAGAACTCACTGCTACGGTCTTTCCGATGCAACACCAAAAGGGCTACTGCCATCTCCCATGAAAGCCCATGTCACAGCGAAGATCAAATGTTTCATTATCATTGAGATGCATAATAATGTGAGTCATCGAAAAAGTGTTTATGAAAAGAGGAACCAGCTTGATAGTGATACAAAGACGGATGATACAAAGTCAGCTTCCGTAGATATTGCCTACGCTAAAAAAAAAGGCTCCGCCAAGGGCTACTTCGGATAAAGTCCATGGGACAGCGGAGATAGAATGTTTCATTATTATTGAGACGAATAATCATGTGAGTCATCGGAAAAGTGTTTACGAAGAGAGTAACGAGCTTGATAGTGATACAAAGACGGATGATACAAAGTCAGCTTCCGTAGATATTGCCTACGCTAAAAAAAAGTCTCCGCCAAGGGCTACTACGGATAAAGCCCATGCGACAGTGGAGATAAAATGTTTCATTATCGTTGAGACGAATAATCATGTGAGTCATCGGAAAAGTGTTTACGAAAAGAGGAACGAGCTTGATAGTGATACAAAGACGGATGTTACAAGGTCAGCTTACGTACGCTAAAATATAAGGCTCCGCAAGGGGCTACTACGGAGAAAGCCCATGTCACAGCGAAGATATTTTGCTTCCTTATCATTGAGATGAATATTCAAGTCAGTCATCGGAAGTGATTACGAAAAGTGTAACGAGCTTGATAGCAATACAAAGATGGATGATACAAGGTCAACTTACGCAGATATGGCATCCGCTACGCAGTGAACTCAGGTACACTACAATGCAGAAAACACCATATATTCTACTAGCAAAAAAAAACGGACATGTATTTAATTTTCATGATAAAAATTAGACAATAATAATAAGAAAGCATGACAGATACTAAAAATATGTCTACAAACCCAATGAGACACACAGAAAAGAAAAGGCGTGAGCGTAAAAACTCCCGGCCGATAGATCGGCCCGTGGCATTCTTCGCACATGCCCCATGGGCCGATAGATCGGCCCGCTGGCACTAAAAGGGTTAATGACCAGAAATATTCATGAAAATGTTAACAGAAGAACACATCTGGTATTCTCAGAGAAATGTAAAGCTTTCAAAACCAGGTGCTGGAGGCGGATACTGAAGTTCAAATGGACAGCTGACATAAGATATGAAGAATTGTACAGAAGAGTAGAAGAAGAAAGGGCCTCATGGAACACTATACAGAAAACAAGAACCAGATATATTGGGCACACTCTTGAGGAATTACGGATCTAAGAGGAATATAATTGAAGATAAAAGGAATAGTCTCAAGAGGAAGGCCAAAGGATAAATACATAGACCAAATAATGAGGAAAGTACATACTTAAGAAGAACCACCAGGGAGCAAAGGAACTAGTATTAGATAGTGAAGGATGGATAGCTGAAGTCAACCAATCTTAGCGTTGAACGAGCAATGAATGAATGAGGGAAAAGTAGCTAGGCAAGCCGGCGCAAGCTATCACAATACACCGGCACGATGTGCTCCTTTAGATATGAAGGTAGATGAAAAAGAGAAAGTAGATCTAATCACCCAACACGAAGCAAACGACAGTTCATTTCCACAGTGCTACATGAAACAAGATGGTAATCAAGATCCATCCCTCTAATGAAATTCACTCAGGACTACAAGTAAGAAAAATTCACACTTCTTTCTGCGTCAGTTGAATTAAATAAGTCAATAATGAAAGTGTTAAGCTGTGACATTCAAACTCATTTAACACTTATACGTTATTTATCAAACAATAAGTAACTTTCTTTGAAAAATACAGTGCTTATATCATCTGTATGCACAATGAAAGTTGGTAAATGTGGTAACTTTAATAAAATTAAGAAAAAATTATTTGTTGAAGGGATGAAGCAAATAGCAACGTCAAATTCTAAATCGCTTCCAAATCATCAGAAATATGCATTTGAAAGATTCAGAGGACACATCTGTTAATCTCAGAGCTATAAGTAGACAAGCCATCGTAAGCCATTACATTACATCGGAAAGATGTGCTACTTTAACATCGGCGGTAGATTAAAAAAAGAGAAAGCAGATCTAATCATCCTAAACGATGCAAGCGACAGTTGTCAGTTCATGTCCACAGTGCCACATGAGACGAACGCAAATGAGTGCAAGAAGTATCCGAAATCGCGGAGGAAAGAGCGCTTGTGAGAGTGGCAGCTGCAAAAACCGTTGTGAAGGGAAACGCGAGAAAATACGACGAGCAGCCACACGCACACAAGTGCTGCACCAGTACTTCACCGAGCGGCGCAAGGTCTTAACGCCCTTCAACGTTGTGAGTTCGAGGGACGAGGGTAAGTGGCGCACGCCTTGCCAAGCTAAATAAACCCCTCTCCAACATGACACCGATTTTGCTACAGATCCAACTGCTTTTCACCACCTTACCGCCCAGGAAAATCAACTTAGACATGAGCGCCAAAAGCAATCGAGATAAAGCAAACAAGAAGAATATTGCGAAAAAATGACAATGCCCGCGTGCACAGCAATGAGCGAGCGAGAGTGTCTACGAATTGACTGGGTTCGTGGTGATGGACTCTTAGCGTTAGAATCCACTTCACCCACAAAGTTTGTTCGCATTATAAAGCTAGAAGAATATATTCACAACTGTTAGTGAGTCGGGTACTAACGCATCATCTCCACGCTACAAAAATATTGCGAGGATAACAACGATTTATGAAGAGCAATGCTTTCTTCTTGAATCTAAAAGGAACGAAAAAAGTTCCTCTTTAACAGAGGTTTCAACCAGTGAAGAACTCTCCCCATGGGAGGATTTAAGGGAGGTTAAGGAGGGAATTGGGACCACAATTCAGAAATATGCGATGTTCTGTAGATTTTATGTTAGATCTGTAAAATTGTAGCATGTTTAAATTTATTCAGTCACGTTCAATAGAGTTGACTAATACCAGAGAATAGAATCGATTTTTCAACATGTGCATTATTTACATTTCCGGCATTTAATAACTATTTAATAATTTCAATTGAGAAGGGGGAATGATATTCTGAACTATGGTGAAAGGGGGAATTGAGCAAAAAAGGTTAAGAATCACTCCTCTATACTCAAGTTGGCGCTCAAGCACAACCTACTAAGATGATAATAAGTTCAGCTGAACGGCGCGGCGGAAAAAAATAAACGATGAACTTCCGGATTCGTTAGAAATATATAGTAATGATTCCTGGCAACTAACACTAAAAGATAAAGATGCATCCATCACCAATTTGAAATAAAAATGGATCATTCTCCACCCAAAGTTAAGGTTTAATTATAAAATATGAAATTTTGTAGTTAATTACTAGTACAAATTAAGTGATAATCAAGCGTGATAGCTCACAGCATACTATTGCAGCATATATACAGCATACTAAGTTGCAATGTTGACAATATTTTAATGGAGACAACACGTAAGAACCGTCATTAATAATACTCCGTGGCTGGTAATGGTTTGAAGGTGTGAATTAAAATTCATATAATTATCCGTGGCGTCCATACTGATGACCAGAGAAAAAATAGCTTTTCAACAATGACTCTGGTTTCTCGATCTCATATTCACCGTTATTCATTCAGAATAAAAAGGAGAAAATTGAATGAAATGGTATACAATTGTATAATATTAAAGATGCTAACTATTTTTCAAAATTTAATTTTTGTCCTTGGGTCTCCCAGGAATCGAATGTTCACATATATTTTTACAACTTCGTTCTGTTATATCGTAGTGAGACACCAAGATACATACACTACACGCAGGGTTGCAATTATCACATGCAAATTAAAGAAAATTAAAGTAATAAAAAATGCTCCGTAAATCATAAATAGCATTCCAGAAAAGTTTCACTTTGAAATATTCAACTCATCTACTAGCTCACAGCTTCACAAATATTAAAAACACATCGCCGTTTGTTAAATTAATAAAATCCGAAACCAAATCATTGCATAGGAAAAGCTTGTATTCCCTCAAACACCCACCAAAAATCTCAATCATTGTCCCACCGGACAGAAACTATTCTTTACGTAACATGTTGCAAAAGACTAACGTCACGATCTACGCCCCTTTCCAAGGCGGCATCTCGGCTGTTTCTAATGGCACGAGCATCGCATCTGCATTCCTCGTGGGTGTGTATCAACGTACTTCGAACTGCCAGCAAATGACACACAGTTGGCGAGCTCAACTTAACGCATGATGCGTTTAGCTGTCTCTCACTTAATCCTCTTCACTCTTGTTGGACTGAACCACTCAATTTTCTTTTTTTATACCTTCTCCTCGGTCCCCCAAGCTCTAACTACGTAGTATGTGGTATGTAGTATGTACTGTGTAGTATTTACTGTGTAGTATGTACTATGTAGTATGTACTACTGTCCATGAAAAAATTCGAGATACCCGAGTTTGAGATGTTATAACTCATTAACCAATAAACCTATTGCAACACAGTAAACTGCATATCAAAGCTAATTTATGTGTTCGTCCGACTGGTTTACTTTGAGATTTTTTAGTACTGTTTAAATATTTTTAATGTGAGCTTTTATGAAAAAAAGGCATGCTTTTTGCCGGTTCAAAAACGGTAGCACCACTTCTTACGTTAATAACGTAGAATTCTACCACTGTATCCACAAGAAATTTGTTATAGGTAAAAACAAGACTATAAGTAATAAGAATATCGAAAAAAATGTTGTAAAAATATAAATTATATCGGATAAAGTTTACTACTTTCGGATATGCTATTTTCGTTATTTGAAGGCTTACGAGGTATTTTAAAGTATCGTTTGCAGCGGATGAAAGCCCATATGGCGAATATATGAACAACACTATTCGTGTTTTATCCTTATATTTTATTTCGATTTTTATTTATTTTTCATTTTCACGCTCCGAGATAGCTTCGCCCAACGCTGATGCCTACCGGGGGAAAAAGGAGAAAGTTACACAGTGTTGCCACGGTACCTCATATGAGTAGTAGTATGTCACTATTTATTTATTTAATTATTTGATATGTCCCAAAAACGGCACAAAGGCTTATTACACTGGTCGACAAGCAAACTTTAATTTAGTTTTAAATATTTTTTTTAAATTAAGTTTGTACTATGTAGTATGTAACTAGTAGTAGTACTAGTATGACTATGTAGTATGTAACTATGCAGTATGCACTATGAAGTATGTAACTATGTAGTATTCACTATGGAGTACGTAACTTAGTAGTATTCTGTAACATAACAGCTTGGGTCATTGTTGTAAAAAATCGGGAGAAACGAAAAGGTACGCCATATTGGGCGTGTGTAGCACGAACTTGTGGCGAATACACAATAATGGGAAGATAAGAAACAACAGCCAATAGGGCAAGCAGAGCAATAATAGCGAAGCACCAACACCTAGTAACGGGGAGAGTTTTAAACGAGAGAGTTAAGAAAGAGCGTTGGGGAATAACGCACGCGGTCAAGATGGACTCCGGGGAGAAGTAAAAACCAAAGTATGGGGAGTGAGATACAGTAATGGAGATCACCACCTATGCTGATTAAGTGGGGAGCAGAGTGAAATACGGAGGAGGATCGCGCATTGTTTCTTTTTGTGAGAGGAGAAAGGATTGACCAAGGAGGAGCGCGGTAGGGAATCGCCTTTCGTACCTGTGCGTCATAGGAGTGGCCTAATGTATGTAGATACATATTTTATGTTTCTCTGTATAAAAAGTGAACAAAGAAAATAAGTGAGTGCATTATAAATGTGTGAAAAGTGATGGCTCAAGTGTGCACAAGGTTGCTATGGCCTTTTTAAATAAGCCAAGAAGACAGAAGATAAGATAAGTGAAGTGCAAGGTCTTATAAATGTGTGAAATCGTATTAGTATGTAAATTTAATTCTCATGTTCTCATGTAGATACTATGATTTATGCGGTAGACATCAAATATCATTCATGAGAAATAAGGACCTCAGCCAGAAACGAGATCCAGATGCAATCTATATAAAAACACGTCTCTTTCAAAGAAAGGAGTAACTGAAGAGCGGAAATTTCACCCAGAAAAAAATATGATTCGTCTTGACTGGGACAATATTTCCTCTATGGATTTTTTTCGTGTTCTTCTGTGCACTTGCGGGTGACTTCAGAAAGGCATTACCGCGGAAAGTTCTGGGTAAACAAAAATTACCGAAGTACAGTCCTTTTTCGCAATTTATAGAAATGTAATACCCTGATTAGGGCCTGATTTTGTGGAACCAAGTCATGAATAATAAAAACGATAGCCTAGTCTTTTGCACACTCTGAACCATATTGCGGAGAGTAAATATACTTAAGCGTGGAAAATACTAAAGTATAGTGTATGATCTGGTGCTTTCCCGGCGCAGTTCATGAATGAATTCTTCTCGGGTTTCCCACCGGGTTAAATTCTCCATTGTGGCCGACATTTCGATGCTCGACTCGTGAATCGTCATCAGTGCTGTAAATTGTCCTTCTGGTCATCCTTATATACTACTCTCGGCGGGTTCAAGTTCCTCTGAAGGCGGGAGTCTGATTATTTCTTTCCCTCCTTTTTTCTTTGATGTTCCTCAATACTGGTTTCCTGGCGTTACTGAGCTGGAAACCTGAGTCCCTGTTCGAAGGGTAATATATAAGGATGACCAGAACGACAGTCTACAGCCCTGATGACGATGCACGAGTCGAGCATCGAAACGTCGGCCACAATGGAGATTTTAACCCGGTTGGAAACTCGAGAAGAATTCATTCACTAAAGTATAGTGTTTATTAACTAATAGAAATGTTCCACAATGTTCACAGACACGGATAAAAATATAATTTAATCTGACAATACTGATTGAGATTCTTGACTGATTGGCCCGTCAAGAGAACCAGCAACTTTGTTGCATTCACAATACCATAAACCACTCGCTGTACTTTGTTGATCCACAGTCACCTTCAAACAAACAGATGATTGAATGCCCGAGGGAAACTTTAGTATAAATAATAACAGAGAAAATGTACGAAGCATCCAATGATGATAAAACGAACCAGGCGAATTTCACAGAGAGATGAAGTGGGTTAAAAGGAAAACTTTATGTTTTCGAAGCATTTCTCCGAGATGAATAAACAATTTGCGGGATCTTAGGTAGAAGCTGATTACAGGGAATTCGTGTAAGAATTTAAAGAAGAGTTGGACGAATAATTTAACATGGAGTGTAGTTTTGCATTGTTCAGTATCCTGGGATCTGAGAAAAGAAGAAGAAAATAGGCTGCATGCGCTTGAGATGTGGGTGTGGAGGAACATGGAGAAAGGGCAGAGGACCCAAAGGAAGACGAAATAAGAAGTACTCGGGATGCATGGTGGGAGAGGAGATGAAATTTCTCGAAGAAATTGGAAAAATACAAAGTAGATTTTTGGAACTGGTACTGATGGGTGAAAGAATGCTGAAGGCTGTGATAGAAGGGAGTATGTTGGGTAAGCGTGGAAGGGGAAGAAAGATAATAAGCTTTACGAACGGTATGAAGAGTTATGGGGCGTATGCTGAGATGAAGAAAGAAATCGAATAATCAGATAGAGGCTTATCTACCTACAGGGAGATTACCAAACGTTTCGCCAGAGCACATCGTTCCATTCACCGTCGTTCGCAAGTGTGCTGATGTGCTCCGATCTGCGCTCACTTCAACACCTTGAATTGAAAGCTTCAATTATTCCTTCATCGAACAAAAATACACCATTTTCGAGCTACCTGTAGATGAAAGATCGTAGGCTTTCCCTGTGGGTGATTTGGATGAAGTCTTCACGGGTATGGCACCGGTTTAGGCATTCCTTAGCTGACTTTTCAACGAGCAATTCACTCGTCTTCCACAGGGCAAAACTGATTCACTTCCTCAAGGGCAAAACTGAGACAGTTTTGTCCTGAGGAAGATGAGCGCGTTGCTCGTCGAAACGTCGGCAACGGATAGCCTAACCCGGCGCCACACCCGAGAGGACTTCATCCCCAACCTGCAGAGCAAATTCGACATGAATGCCCCCCACTCAATCCCTATCGCACCCAATGCACCAGGGTGATACGTATTCACTCTCCCCCTCCTCTTCCCCCTCAGTACGAGACACCCAAGTCTTCTCCACCCCCTGCCGATTCCCTGCCCCGCCCTCACCCATGGGCCATCACCTCCGCCATTGGGGACTACAAGCCACCACCGCCCTCCCGATGGATCTATTTCCGTCGACCGCCCTCTAGCGCGATACCTAGCGGGCAGACGGCTAAGGTGCGAGCAGAAGACGTGCGGACGAGAGAATGTGCCTACCATCCCCACACCCTCCCTTGCTCACCAACACGTTTCTTACCTCCTGCCACAACCCCCCTTTAGTAACTTACTCTCTCCGTCACACCATCCCTCCTCACTAATCTCTCTCTGCCCCCTCTTCCCCTCCCTCCCTATATTTATGTTAACTCTTCCTCGAGTAAACACCCGAAATACTTTCTTGACACCCACAGGAGAAACTGCAAATAGGGAGGGAATTCTATGGCTAGCGCAAACCGGGGTTTATTTTTATTTATGTTGCCGTCTAGTCCACCAGAAGGGATCCACACACCTAATTTTTATTTCCAGAGAGATATACATTCATACATCCCAAACTCCCACGCCGTTCCCTTTCGGGGTAGGTATTGTCAAAAACAAAGTTTAATTCTCGGCGCAAGACATGGAAATCTGGTTTCGATTCTATTAATTTCCTACTTACTGCCCTATCCTTGCATGCCTCTTTTTCTTCAGTAACCCTCATACATTGCTTCATACACGCCCTCCTCTTCTTAAGATTCATGCCATTTTTCTCTTCTGACTTTTGTTTAAACTTAGCATCGGTAAAGCGATTAGGGCAACACTTATCTCTGCTAAATAAATAGTTGAAGAGTAAGCTAGAGGGTACTTGTTTCAGAAACTATTGAGAAAGAAAAGGAAACAGTGGGTTCTTTAAGCTCCTTTATTATATACCTATTGCAAAAGAAGCATGCAATTACTTCTCCGGACTACATTGGGAACGTTGTCTAGACATAAAGGAAACCATGACATAAATGCGTAATGCTTTGCTCGTTATGGTGGTAATGCTCTCTGTTCTTTGAATAATTTTTAAAGACCAGAGCAAATAATTTTCCAATGACCTTCAATTCGATGGAAAATTTTACTGAATTGGTTCAGAAATAAGAAAATGTGATACATTTTAGCATTTCACTACCAACATTGAAAGTACGCATTTTTCAAGCAGTTGTATTTCCAAAAATTTTATACTGGGGCAATTTTTTGCCGAAAAATCTAAAATATTAATCTGAGCATGTCTCATGCATGCATATCCGTAAGAAGAAATTGAATAAAATCCGTGTCGTGAGGGCACGGGAATTTTCTAAAATTAGGCGATTTAACGTTGAATGGCCCAGGTTCAATGTACTAATCACAATCACGGATATAATCTGCGACAAAAAATTCTCGATCCATACAGGCGCGAGGTATCTGCAATTTTTAATGACTGAAAGACTCCAAAAGTTGTGAGCGGACTGCTAGGCTTTGGTAGTGAATTAACTGAAGTACAGTAAATTTTCATGTCCGAGATTGGCGAAGAGAAGTGTTTTTAAGGTATCTTATCTAATACCCATATACTTTTAATATTTGTATGTATGCAGGTGCGTACAATTTATTCTACAACCACAGTATTTACAGGAAATTAGCAACCGATACTCGGTATTGTATCTCATCAAAATATATTCTGAAGAAATTTAACCAGGAGTAATATTTATAAATTGATATTTTAAAAATATTACAGAACAAAGGAATGACTAAATTAGGTGAGAGTCTAAAATGAAGAAGAAGAGGCTTGAAATAGATGCAAAGAAAAATTGAGTACTTAACCTTGGCCAAAAAAATAATGGAGACGAAGAGAGTCTGGTGGTTTCAAGAAACTAACTTCCTCTGAAAATATTCATAAAAAACAATACTTTACTCAAAGCTAACTGTGGGAATGCCGTTAAAGTCTGTACTACAACAGCAACGGAATACAATTGAATCCTTCTCCATGTGCATTATCCACCGATGCATGGATGAAGATTAAAAAAACGATAACTTAAAAGTTTGGGCTTAAGGTGTCGTATTAACCAAGGGTATTCATTAATTTAAAAATTCTCTCCCAGTCCTCTCAAGTCCAGCAAGCAAAAAATTAGGGGTCGGATTATTCGTGGAAATTCAAGAGTAAAAATCCTCTACATGCCCTTCTGAATGCAGAACATCGAAGCCGAAATAATAGGGATGTGAGAGACCCCATGGAGAGGAAAATATTAAGTAGGTTATGATGTTCATTGGCGATGTTTTTCGCTTCGGGGGTGGGGGGTAACATCATTCTTGGGCCGACACAATGCAACGCGGAGAGGGATGCAGGGTTAGGGGCTTGGCTGTCACGGTTCAGACGGACACGTAAATTGCTCCGCTGTCCTCTGGGACCGCTTGCCAAGTTGGTAGGAGAAAATAAATGAAGGGGGGGATGCGGGGGTTTACCCGTGAATATCCCCGGCCGCTATTCCTCCCCCTCTCACTGGGTCGCGCAGTCCTTGAAAGGATAGGACGCACCCATTTCCCTTTGCTCCCCGCAAACCCCCCCCTTTTCGTCAACCTCGACTCCTTTCCCGACCCTTTTAAAAGCGACATTATAATTTCACTCTCGCTCACAGACTCTCCCACACGCATAAACCCACCCACACACCATTCAAAACCGTCAGACAAGGCGGAACAAAGGGAAGGGCGATTATGATAACGGAAATGCATTTCGAGCGGCGAAAAGAAAAGGAAAGTGGGATCCCCTTTTTTTTCTTTAATCCGAGCCGTTTCGAGGGCGCACGTGACCTTGGGCAATGGAAAATTCAATGCGCGAGGAGCGAGCTCCGGGAGGAATTGTTCAGGTTTGATAAATGTCACATGCACCTCTTGACCGTTCCGGAAAGAAAAGCTTTTTTTTCATTTAATTTTCCTTGCAGCGGCGGGAGAGTAACATTTAGAGGGACGCATGAGCGGGGACAGAAGGGAAGTCACTGTTGCAAAACGGCGTTGAGACCCCTTCCCCATTCCTTGTAAGAAAGACCAATTATGGTCGTCTGCGGGACCTAATGTGCGTGACATTCGCTCTGAAAACATTGCAAAAACCGCGTTCCGCGAGCAGAGGCGTGCGTAATTCGGGAAACCAGCAGGAAACGAACCGGAGGAAATCTAACGATTTTCTTAAATGTCTTCGAAGACCATTAATCCGCACGCACAGTCTGTGACCCGCGATGAGACACCTGCAGGGCAAGTAGACCAATCGCATTCGCGTTTTCTCAAAAATGAATAATTCTCCATTATTCAAATTTGTGGCACATCCACGTCTCTTGCTCACATTAATGATTGTCTAAGGAAGAAATAATATCAGTACAAGACCAAGTACTCATCCCTTTTCTTAATGTATGCAACTGAAGCTTGGGAACGCCAGGACGAGCATAAAAGTCAGGCGCATGAGAAGAACGTGGTAAAAGGCGAAAGAAGAATTTTTCCTTGGTTCGAGAATCCCAAGAGAATGGTAAAATAGTTCAATGTAAAAGCACATGCCAAATAGAAAAATAATAAGAGGGAGGGGTAAATAAAGTCGGCTATAACTAGGGGCTATATTTGGCATACTTGTCCTATATGGCATATTTTGCGACATAAAAGCCTCTAGAAAACAATAATGGGATGAGAGATTGGAAGAAAGATAGAGGGAAATAGGGATATAATGAATCAGGAAAATTATGAATTACGTCTACGTGAAGAATTATGTAAGAAAGAATCATTAAACTGAGACGAGAGTGGCGCGGAGAACTGCAGAAAAACTATCTTCGCAATGATTATTATGCGAGCTGGCATTGTCAATAATGGTTGATACTCCGCCTATTTCAAAACATTTCGTCCCTTTAAATTTCTTCTCACCGAGCGAATCAAAACATTATGAAAGGCTAATTTGGAGATAAAGAGCTACGGAATATTACAGAAAAGAATATTACTGGAGGAAAGGGTTCAAGTTTTAAAGACCTCACAAAATTATCGACTGGATTATAAGATTAGCACGATAATCACGATGCCCGTAAGTTTGAACAGAGAGGCACACACTATCTATCGTCCATGATGATAGCGCAGTTGACAGAAATGAAGCCAATCAGCCAATCAGTAAACACGTCCACTGCCGTTTAGGTAGCGGTGGCACTAAAATAACACGTTTCATTGCGACTGTTTTGCAACCGAAAGAGTTTCAAAACGAAAGTTACGCGAAACACCTTGTTGCGGACAACAGCTAGAGGCAAACCGAACAACAGGCGATCGATCGGCGCTGTTACAACATGGCTGGAAGTTCTGTATTCTGTTTAATAATAAATCTTTTACTTAAATAAAATAACAATTTCACTTGAATTCATTAAAGATACGTACTTCACAGTTCTAATTCTATCTGCAACGACCGGCGGACATGTGTTGGCTGAATAAACCAGCTACAGATTCAAATCCAACAAATTGTAGCTTATAACCGCGACGCAACCACTCGTGCAGTGCAACTGGAACGATATAGAAGACGACACAGTCAACTTCAGCTATCAGTTGCCGCTGCACAGCACAGAGCGCAACGGCGCGGCTGCGGCACGATCACGGAACTCATCTGTTGTTTTCAACAGCTATTTGAACTAGTTGTCTCACCGAACCAGTTGCGCCAGCAGCCGTTACGCTTCGACAACACTTAATTCCACCACTACGTTTAGGGAAGGTAATCACGTGACCAAATAATCCATGATGGTGGCCTTTGTTTAAATCATACGATCGTGAAAACATTGTTTACTTTTCGTTTTTTTTAAGCCAAATCAGCATATTCCAACTGCGCTATTGTCTTGGACGGACTCGCATGCCAAACGTTATCATCGCACATTCTCGGCACAAACACAAATAGCACGTGAAATAAGCAAATTCATATTTACGAAACAAGTTATCAGGATTTGAGAACTGATATTTTTTCTCTTTGTTTTGTCAAGTGCGGTTGATTCATACGCATGGGAGCGTTTTAGCCACAGTCTTACTTGCGAATTTCGGTTGAAAGACAGAAGTGCTATCATATCACATACGGAGAAATACTGAATTTGGTGATAAAAGTATAAAAAGGTAAATAAGATGGATAAATATAAAGCAAAGAATGAGTGTGATTGAAACGAAAGATACGTGAACGTATACAACTTGATTGTAAAATTAGTAAAATAGTGCTCACTTTTTTACGTTTATGCGTCTAAAATCACTGATAATGCTTTTTGGACACCGCGTATCCTGAAACCGAAAGGCATCTACCAATGTTACATTATCATATTTTCATTTCTATTATCGCTGCAACGTAGCGCACAACAGAAAAGGTCATTGAAAGGAACTTATGAAAGAATATTTAGAGGAAATTTGGCCTATTAATAATAATAAAAGACATTAAGTCATAAAAAAACTGGTCCATGAGGCATATGGAATACTGTTGCCAACCTTCGAGGCGAAACAAAATTATGATGAGATGGCAGTGAATGACTAGCCTTGGCCTAAGAATAAATCTCTCCCCTATGATGTCACAGGGAAAATTACGCTAGTCATTTTTTTTTTCATTTACATTTTCATGAATGAGAAACTGGAAAATTACACTTAATGACCGCCGATTAAGACATAGCTTCCTTGAATTAGGTCATCAAGAGAGGTTCATGATCGCAATTAAGTTTGCGATAGGAGCATTCCTAAATGTGTTTCCGTGACGTCAGAGCATCTAAGTGAGAGCAACTATTAGTCAGATTCAATGGGTCACTAGATCAATTGCTTTAATAGACCTGAAATGCCATTGAATTCTTCAACGACCGACGTCAATTTGAGATTGGAGGAAATAATAGAGGTGAAATGAGCTGGAAAACTCTTGGAAAAGATTTGAAAGAGGCCACATCTGGCTTCCATCGTCAAAACATTTCCGTAATAAAGATTTTTCCAATTTGGTACGGCATTGTGGATAGGAACTTGCATTAAGACAGCAAACAAGGAAATAAATAAAAAAATATTAAGATAACCTCCATGGTTTCCAAATATTTCTGAAGAGCGGAAAATTATGCAGTAATAAGGAATTCATGTAAGAGTAAATTATCATTAAATGAGGATTGTTTATTTAAAGAAATATACACATAAGCGTATTGAGATAATTGCATTAGTTCCTGATTACTAAAGCTGGTCTGGATTTTAGAACCACAAGTTTCTTCATTCTGCCAAGTAATATCATATATTTGATTAGTTATTCTTAGAGCAAAACATAGCCATGACGAATTGCTTGTGCGCCTTAAAAAACAGTATATATTTCCTCTGAGCAAAACCCAGCATCCAAGGATCTTGAAATTATTCGACAAACAACATTTGGAGAAGTGCCTAAAATTAATCGATGATCTAAGCGTAAAGAACCTCTGTATTCGCAAAGCATTCATATTAACAATTAAGAGGCCATGGATTATATTGATTACTTCGGCTTCAGCTTCGTTCTGATGGTCAATTCTGCTGCAATAATGATATCATAAATACATCGTCAAATTCGTTGGAGGAGAGGTGATACCGTCGGTTAGAGCTGCTGATGGCCACGTGTCCGTTAGTCCGTCATCCATAGGATTGCATGAATTGATAGATTCACTAGAAAATCAGTGCGGGTAAATCGGAATGAAGATCAATCAGAACACTTTAAAAATTGGTAACTTTAAATATTGGGAACTTCTAAGAACTTAACATCAGATCATAGAGAAAACCAAAACTCTTTCTGTTCATGAAAACGTTACGCCAAATTCTTAGTAACTTCTCCTTTTGTTTTGATCAACATTCTTCGTGATCGGAATCCGGAAGAGCGAACACATGTCCAAATATCAATTAGTAAGGAAATACCTCCTAGGAGTGATAGCATTAATCCCATAGACTATATAAATATTCGGTAAAAGATCTCAGAAAACAAACAAATATATCCTTACAGTTAATTATTGCAGTCATTACAATCGTAGGACATAGTTTCCTTGAATATAAATCAGGGGATTAAGGGAAAAATGTCTCCCCCGACTGCAATTACTTAAGGCCGTGCCGCCCCCCAACTATTGTTCATTTGGTTTATAATTCCTACTTTCACTGGAATCATCCGTTACCTATTAAAAATCAAAATAAAATAAAAAATATGCAATTATTCTACAAATATAATTATATTTATTGAACATTTATTTCCTGTCATTGGAGCCGACTGAAGCGCCATTTATACAGAATTACCGCGAATTCAATTCGTTGGCAAAAAAGGCGGTAACATGCCTTTATTTAATTTTTATCCAATTTTTCGGGGATTTTCACTTCTTATAAATAGTTTTCCCGGAAAATTGCATTTATATTGTATGGAAAAATACCGTTTTTCCTCATGTTTCTCCCATTCTCCCATTAAGCATCATGTAATTTCAAGTTCGACATACAAGAAAAATAGAGAGGAAAGGTAACATTTTGTTAAAAAGAATCTAACACTTTCCCGGCGAATAATATGAGTAAACTCTTCTCGGGCTCTCCACCATTTAAACTATTCATGATTGCCGACGTTTCTAGAGACGAATCGTCACTCATTCTCATGGCAAGAATGTCGCAAATCTTCAGCCAGATTAAGTACTAAGGCTAGGTCTTTTTTGATTGGTCAGAAGCCGATTGTTGACTCCGGAGACCGTTAATCAGCGGAATCTTAGTTCTTGCCTAGATCGAAACGTCGGCAATCATGGATAGTTTTAACCAGTGGAGAGCCCGAGAAGAGTTTACTCGAAACATTTTGCTGTTTATATCCGATATGGGACACGTTTTTTACAAGTAGCCATACTAAGAAAGAAATGACATCTAAGTCATTTTACGGTGGAATCACTTTAATTTTACAACGGAAATCAAAACGGAGACGTCCGTCTAACAGGAGAGAACTAACGTAAAAGCCTTCAACAAAAACGTTTTTGACGAGCGTAGCACAATGTGGGAACGAAACTGGCACCCTGGGCAAGGAGGACGAGGAGAGATTTAGGGCGTCCGACATGTGGAATTGAAGGATAGAGAATGTGCGGTGGACCGAAAGGAAGATGAAAGACGCAGTATTGTAAGAGAGAGGTAAATAAGTTGCCTGAGAAATCACAGAGGAGGCAAAGTAAGTTGATGGAGCAAGTGATGAATATGGATAGGATATTGAAGTTTGCATTTTTTTTCGAGAGAGTGATTGAAAAGAGACGAAGGAGGAGGAAACTGGTAAGCACCTTGGATGTAGTAAAGAGGGTAGGAAATACATATTCGGAACTAACGAAGGAAATCGTTAAAACAATACTGTGGCCCTACTAATGGTAATACGATATTAGCAATACATTACTACACATGAAGTGAATGGTCGGTTCTCTGGCATACTATTCCATTTTCTGATTATGAGGACGAATATGGCAGGTCCGATTACATGCATAAAATTTGAGGGATAAATTGCAGGATGAACAGGTGTAAAATGCTTTTGAATATGTATGTCTTCCGGGTTTATGTCCACGTAGGTCCATTGTGTTAGGGCTATAGTTTCGCCGGCATACAGTTTTGCGTAGTGTTACCATATATTGAAACTCCAAAATGCGGACACCCTCAACGTGATTTGAACAACACGCTCTTAGGACTGTCAAATGAAACATTATTTGTTAAATTATATACTGTCAAATTGCTATATTCCACGGGAACCCATCTACCCCCCCCCCCACCCCCTCATCTGCCATCGCCCCAACCCCTGCCTCGTGTCACAGAGCGATCTCGTAGCCAAACATGAACTACTTCTAACCCATGGTAGACCAGTAGTGCCGTCTATCAACAATTCATTTAAGTTTTTGTAGAGAGAAAATAGCACACCACGAAGCGCCATAAATTACGCCAGCCCCTGGATTAAGCTAAGTCGAAAGCCCCGCGGCGTGGCGATCGCCGTCTATCGCCGGCTATAGCCCTAAATCGAAAGCACCCCAACAGATCGCTAACGATACAATTCAATAATCGATATAAATATATATACAACTAGCAGGTGATACGAGATGAAAACAAAGATCAAAATATCTTACTTCCAAAAAATAAAAAAGCGGACAGCAGAAATCGTAAAAATGTACTGGACGCTAAATTAAAAGTCGAAAATACAGACATGTCCGCATAAATGAGGACGTATGGAAAACCTAGTTTTGCGTATTATACGGAAAGCAATTGAAATAAGAAAGATTCCTAATAACTATAATGGAGATGACAGTAACTCGCTTTCAAACGCGAAATGGAAACGCGTGTTGCGCGGGAAAATAAACACAACAAAAATCAATCACAACGGACCTAACCCCAACGGATGATGCTTATAAAACGGTAAAGAACTGCATTTCCACTATACTTCACTGACCTATAGAATCCGACTGCAACACCGGCGAAACTGTAGTCCCAGCACAATGGACCTACGTGGAAAGAAACCCGGAAGACATATATCTTCAAATTCACTAAGCCGCGGAAGCCTTTACACAGGTTTAAAATGTCATTTTTTCCACGTGTGATTAGGGACCACAATAGCTATGACCAATGCCGCCATTAATGTTCGCGATAACGACAGGGAGCGATGTCAGTGATTTTTCGGGGTTTACACCGGGTATTTAGGTGTAGGTTAGGTAGTGTAGGTTGACTTCCACCTCTAGTCAAGGCGCTAATCTCTGCCCTTAGGACGATGCTCGACTCGAGCGTCGAAACGTTAGCCGCCAAGGACATAAATACCCGGTGTCAACCCCGAAAAATCACTGACATACATCTTCGCCGGGAAAGCCTGAAATCCTTCGACAGGGAGCGATGTTTTCATGATATTTTTTACGTTTTTATGTTTTTTGTACTTCCAATTTCTTCATTGAATGCTAAATAATTTTATGCTTTTTGCGTCCGTAATTTTTTAATAATTTTTGTTAGCATGACAGCAATTAACATAATTTTAATTTTGTAACCGTTTCCCATGTGAGCATGACTTAACTCTTTAACTACTGGTCCTCGTGATGTATGAATACAGTGCTCATCCCCATAAGTATAACAGAAAGACTCCGTATTGCATGCGAAATCTCCTATAAGACTTAAGACTCCTAAGATTAAGAGTTGCTTAGCAATATACTTGGTAAAATAGCGAATGGCATTATGATAGTCTAATGAACAGTCCGTTTCCTTCGCGAACGCAATCCTTCCCTCACGTCTTCACGACTATATCCAATCTTATCCAGAATATTCCCCTGCGCACATGATCAGATTTAATTGATTTAGATTGTGTTCTCTGGCCATTTGTTAATTCTACCCTTCCTGTTTCCGGAGAATCCCATTGATTTTGTCTTCTGATTGCCATATCCTCACACCAAATCTTTTACACGGTTTGAGCTAGATTTTTCCAAAGTCATAGTGAAGAGCATTTTCGAATTTTATTCCTAAATGTAAGCCATTTTTAAGAAGCATGAAGTAAGTATGGTAATATTAATGAAGAAAAAGTATGTTTTAATGACTAAACTACCCAGTAATTAACTAAATATTCATATTTCTTGCTTGAACTCATTTGTTTTACCCCAGAACAGTGAAAAAGACATCAAAGTTGAAGGTTTTTTTGCAATTTTATAGCAAGCATTACGGTAGATGCTTCTCTTTCTAAGAGCAGAACTGATCCATTTAAACTGAACCCAGATCTACATGTGATTTTTGTTGTTAATATGTTTAAAATATTAATACATTATGTCTGCCAATTTAAAAGGCCTTAGTGCTGATTTTGGTGTTTGCATTTGTCCACTCTGATGCTCCCCTCCCAGTAGTACCCACCCAGACATCCGATTGGGGGACTATTTTACCTACGGGATATTTTGCCGTGAGGAATACCATCACGTCATGTATTGGGGAATGCAAGGCTGAATCTTTTATGGGAGACTAATGAGGTGGTTCCCCTTTGCCTTCTGCATCGCAGTACTCCGGTCGATTCCGTAAATTTCACTCTCGCCCGAAGCTGCGGCAGTTGATACCGGATCACTCTTCTTGATCCGCGCCATCAGTGCCTACTGCTGAGACTGCCACTGCTGCCTCTCATAGCAGTAGAGACGGGTAGTTGTGACATGCTGCATGTAGAGTGTAGAATACTCTCGTTGTTTCGTTCCAGATTTTTTCCATCAATATTATTTTTTTCAAAATCAGGAAAATATTTCCTGCGACCCTCACATAGAGAGTAGACTACGCTACCTCTGGGCCACCCCGGCCCATAAGCTAAAAATCATCTACATAAAACCCCGCGAGCCACCGCAAGAGCGTGTGGCAGGATAGGTGAATGGGGAGGGAACGGAAGTGAAAATCATTTTTATGAAGGGCACTAGCGTCCCGCTCACTTTTTGTTAATAATCACTATTGGTGCGAGGAAAGAATGAGTTTTTGTGATTTTAAGTTAAATGTATCACTCTCATTTTGTCGCTCCTATCAGTTCCAGGCATATAGCGCGGGGTCAAAATAATATCCTCCGTGTCGTACTGAAAGTCGCCTGATCGGAATTTTCCATGCGGGTAATCGAAGCCCAGAGTGTAGCCTCCGAGTCCCAAACGGCTCCCAACCCAGTCCTTTCATTGGCTATGAGACACTTAATGTTCGCTCGGAGCAGTTTTAACGGATCGTTCGGATATCCTATTTTATTTACTTCGCGAATTAAGTCTTTTTGTGAACGGATACAAATGATAATGGCAAATTCGAGTAGTGGCCCAACCACAGCAAAGTAGCATCTCTGTTCCACTTTTTCCTCGGGGAACTTTCCTACAATTCACTTGATTCTCTAATGCTCTGCCTAATGCTCTAATGCTCTATGTTTCGTATGTGTTTTAAGGTGGTAGGTGGAATTTTTATCGAGGCTCACATATTGCACGTGAATTTCGCATACGCTTTCTAATTTGTGATAGGTATCTCTAAAATAAATGAAAAATTTAATGATATTGATTTGGGTTTTTTTGGCAGTTCAATAACATATTAACACGAACCCTTTAGGCACATGCAATATAATTCGCAATAATTCGATTACATGCATAGATACAAGCTCAACGGTTGAGGCTAAATTTTGTGGAATTCACTCATAGGAATGAAAAGAGTATTTCGTCGCGTCGCGACATCTTTGGGTAGATGAAGATGTCGCCACGCGACGAATCCCGGGTCGTAACAATATAAACAATATGAAAAACAAAGTTACTCTAAAGGCCTGAAAATAAAGCCTGCCGTCATACATTCGATACTTTTCGCCAAAATTTCGGATATCGAACCGAAAACTGAAGTCGTGACATGCTTTTATGAAGGAAAAATTGTAAAATATGATTCTTTTACAACATTCATTACTGCATGTATGGTGAGTTTCACCGCATAAACAGATACACTCAAGTGAAACGTGGTCCTATAGTTGTTTTCGACTTGTTTGAAAAATTATTAAAATGTGCACCCAACGACCCTCGATTACCGCTCCAGACCCCTTTTAAGTAGAACTCAACGCAATGATAGCATCAAAACGGTCGCGAACAACTCGTGACTTCGTGTCACCGTCCTGTCAGCCCCCCGCCCCCACGTCCGCGCCCTTACACGGCCACGGGCGTGCTTTTGCCGGAGCACGCGGTGCGCGGCAGACACCCGCCCACCCGGCGCGGCGTGGGCGAGGACACGGCCGTCTCTGGGCGATGGACATCCTCTGAAAGCCTGGGCCACCCATTAAGGAGGATCCACCGCGACTGTGACTGAGTCAAAACACATGCTAAATTCTACCTTCTTGTTAAATTGGTTTGAAAAATCCTGCTTTCGCTGTTGACATGTGTTAGCAATTGAAAACCAAAATTAAGGTACAAAATATGCAGTTTATTCCACGATCTATTTTTAATGAACATTTTTCTTATAGCCATAGAAGCCGACTTCAGCGCAATTTCTATTGCACTTTCGCATTTTCATTTCAATTATCGCAGTAGTTACCAACAACTCAAAAAATAAGGTGAGAAGATGCATTCATTTTATTTTTATTCAATTTTCAGTGAGTTTTTTGCAAATTTAAAAAACAGTTTTCCGCTAAAATGTCATTTGTATTAGATAGAAAAATACAAATTGACAAGTTTCTCCCATTATCGTATATAACAACATGTAACTTCAAGTCGAATTTGTGAGAATTATAGTGAGGAAAGGTAAGATGTTCGATCGAGATATAGATCGAGGACACATTTTTCTTTTAGTACCAAGAATATGAATTATATGAATTTTATGTAATTTTACGATGATTTATGTCATGTATGTTACCATGCTTGGATTATTACGTTGTCACTTATGTTATGTGATTTATCTCATTTGTTACAGTTATGTCATCTGCGATGGACGGAAAGAAAGACAAATGAGGAAGTACTTGACATGGTTGGCTAGGAGAGCACACTCCTGGATGAGATAAGAGGGAGGCAGGGTAGGTGGTTGGAAGAGATAATGAGGGGGGATGGGTTGCTGAATGCCGTGATAGAGGGAAGAATTTGGGGCAAGCGGGGAAGGGGAAGAAATAGAATAGGTTTTATGGATGGGATGAAGAAAGGTAGGACATGAAGGAAGAAATGCTGCAGGTAGATAGGGCCCTGCATGTGCGAAAATCTGGAGGTTTTCTGACTTTCAACGAAACCTACCTTTAACCGGTAGATTACTTTAATGAATAAACAGTATGTCATTTAACGGTGTAACCACCTAAACCCCGCGCAGCCGACCGTCTCGGCGATGCAATCGAAAAAAAAACAGGGATCGTGTGTGTGTGAGGGGACTGGCAACGGGATTGCAAGGCCGAGACGGAGGAATGGAGGGATGCAGGAGGAGGGAGAGGGATGAGAGGGGAACGAAAACGAAGGAGATTGCGGGCAATCCCAAATTTGCGGCCAGTCAAGACGTGTGTGGGGGGGGGGGGCGCGAGGGGCGCCCCTCCTCCCCCGAATGGAGAAGCCGACGGCGTCTATTTCTGGGTCTTTCCCCCTCGGCGAGCCAGAAGCGATTCCGGAAACAAATCCAGGCGGAGGAGGGTGGCGTGGGAGGGGGGAGGGACGACCAGACGAAAGTGTTGGGTGGAAGGGGGGGGGGGAGTGGACAAGTTGTTTGCGGGGGGGGGGGGAGTAGAGTAGTGCCGAGAGATGAAGGCTAACCGACGGTATATAAGTCGGCCGCCGAGTGAACAACAATAACATTTAGGGAGTGCAGCGTGGTTTCAAGTTCGCGGCCCACTTGCAAATCCTTCTCCGCGGTCAAAGTCGTGCAGGTGACTCCGTCAAGGTAATACCGTGGCCAGTCGCGGTACCCTTTGAAATTCGTCAAAAGAGCGAGCACCTTACGTTGTTCCTTTTCGGCTTTTACTTCGGGGGCGGTGGCGCCAAGCGCACGCTTAGGACTGATTCCGTTAAATCACATGTCCGGCAGTACTGAACAACTTGTTCCTTTAAAGACCCTAAAAATCTTCATGGGAGAATGACGCGTCGGTAGCTTACGTGGCTAAAGCACTCGGCGGGATATCGCGGGATCCGGGTTCGAGTCTCGGTCAAGGCGAATCACTTTTCCTCTGAGGAATTTTGCAATTGTGTGCATTTGCGGGTGACCACGTAAAGGTAATACCGTGGCTACTACCTGGTATCCTCTAAATTCGTCGTGAAAAGAGGTATTGTATTGTATCATTACTTTGAGCAATTAATTTTGTTTACGGTGAGTATGTCGCTAGCCTCACTCACCAACCCTCCTCCTTTATCCGCGCTTGGGACCGGCACAGTACCGTGAGCTACTCTAGTCCGTTATTCGTTGTCCTGTTTCTTGCTATGGTCGTCATATGGTTAGCAGTCCAATTCCGAGGAATCGTGAAAAGAGTTCCCCAGGTAAACGCTATTTCCAAGCAAAACAACACATCGCATTCGAGTTCATCACCATAGGTATACTACCAAATAAATGGTAGACTGTAGTTAGTGGGGACATTATTGTGTTAAAACAAATACTGAACACCTTTTCGCTTGTGCTCTAAAATATTGTTTTCACTGATGACAGTACAGTCGTGCACTATTTGAAAGACATTATGAGATTCAAAATTTGCATTTTAATCAACGAATATATTTTGAGGAAACCGGGACTAGGCACGGTAGTAACCTTTACGGAGTCACTCGCAAGTGCACATAAGTGCGATATTCCACAGGAGAAAAATCATTCGCCTTGACCGGGATTCGAACCCAGATCCCTCGATTTCGCGCCGAGTGCTTTAACCAGTTAAGCTACCGAGTCGTCCTTCTCCCCTGTGGATTATTGGTGGCTTTATAGGAACATGGTGGTCAGGACTGCCAGACATATGATGTCATTAGCAGTCCAAGTCGTGCGCTAAGCGCCACAGTCCGTGAGGATAAAGCCGTACATAGAACACAAGGAGGTGTTCGCTCTTGACCAATTTTGAGGAAACCGGGACTAGCCACGGTAGTATCCTTTACGAAGTCACCCGCAAGTGCACATAAGTGCGATATTCCACAGGATAAAAATCATTCGCCTTGACCGGGATTCGAACCCGGATCCCTCGATTTCGCGCCGAGTGCTTTAACCAGTTAAGCTACCGAGGCTTCCTTCTCCCCTGTGGATTATTGGTGGCTTTATAGGAACAATAATCCACAGGGGAGAAGGAAGCCTCGGTAGCTTAACTGGTTAAAGCACTCGGCGCGAAATCGAGGGATCCGGGTTCGAATCCCGGTCAAGGCGAATGATTTTTCTCCTGTGGAATATCGCAATAAAGAATATATGTTTAATGAACACTTATTTCCTACCTTACGAGCATTACCATATCAATTGAGCGAACATATTTTGAGTTACATTCCTGAAGCTATTTGCTAATAAATCAAAAACTAAGGTGCCTATATTTCTTAACCATTCAATTCCAAGGGAAAAGTTGCATATTTTTAACGGTTTTCACGAAAATGAGATTGGTATTAGATAAATAAATTTAAATTTAACCCATTTTCGCTCATTCTTGCATTAAAAACCACGTAAGTTTAAAAAGTTCAATTTGCGATGAAATAATGGAGTTGAAATGTAAGATTTTGTTTTTCATTCCAAAGAGAAGACAACTTTTTCTACTAGTAGCCAGAATATGAATTAAATGGCATGTGAGACATTTTACGGTGGAATCACATTAGGAGACCGTCCAACTGGGTTCAGACGCCCTTCTGCAGCCCCTCACTGATGAGAACCAGACGCTGCGCGGACAATTCGTGTCTCCAAACCTCCTTACCCTTCCACCTAACTAGATTGGGAGCAATAGGGAACTTGCATACATATCAGATATAATCATGAGCCCCAAAACTCAATAGAAATATATGTTTGCGTTTCACGGTGAAGTTTTTTTATTATTTTTTGACGTTGTTAGCGATATTTAATTCATTAAAGTTCAAGAAAATTTTCAAACACAAGTGAGAATCGAAAACGCCCGATGATTGGCTGGTGGCTAAGTGACGTAATTATTCAGTACGCGGAAGCAGCATACCGCTGCAGGGCTAGTATTTGATCTTTATTTTCCTCCATTGAAAGCCATATATTGCGTAAAGATGACGGAATAAGTTTATTGTAAGGAAATGATGGAACCTTTGATTATTCCACAAAAATTTTCATTTCGCTTGCCGACTATAAAGGTTTCGACTTGTTAGTTAAGTCATTTTCAAGGGCTTTGGTATTGAGTTACACAACATTTCTCAAATTTCATATTATTATCGATTATGTATAGATACTTCATTTAAGGGTCCACGTCCCAAATATTAAAATATCCCCCCTTTGAAAAATGAAGGCGATGTCTAACCATTGACGATAGGTCGTAGTTATATATATGTAAGTTATAAATGTTGAATGCTGAGTGAAATATATATATGGATACCTAATGGTGATCCCCCAACGCTTATCATTTTCAAAGCATTGACGACATTAGTTGAAACATTGGTTGACAAGCGAACTAAGAAATAATAATTAAAAATACAAATTAAGGCCTTGATAATGTCTTCGTAGGCCGAATTCTTGGACAGGCAGTGAAACAAAGTATGTATTGTAGCCAAGACAAAATTTCCTTCATTTCATATTATTATCGATATACTGGAATAGTGTAACCTACCCTTAAAATCTATCCTCTCTTTAACTGCGCATGGCAACGTCTAATCACTTTTAACCATATCGGTAGTATATAAATATTTATTCTTTTAAAATTGTGTGCAGACGGTGAACCGGTGATCCCTCCACGCTTTCCGTGATTCAACTGTTTTCCCATGATTTTTACCAGGATTTTGACGTTCCTATTACAAAAAGACACGACGGTAACCACTATTCCCTGATCTTACGAGGGTAACTCAATGCTAGTAGGACCATCTACCATGGTAGGCGTTTTCGAGCGTTTCCATTACTAGCATTGCGTGAGTAAAGAGTTACCGTCGTAGAAATGTCAGTAGTGGAAACGGGGCCTGATTCCCTCATGATTGCAAGGTATTTCAGTGAAACTGAGGACTTCGTCGGCGCCGAAAAATGGAAAGGTAATATATTGAGTAGCTGATGTGCTTCTGAAATGCTTTCTAGTTCATAACAATGTTTAATTTGCATATAATCAGCTCGTAATGACGAAAGCGTATATTTATGTGAGATGTGAATTATTTTTGTAGGTCCGGTTGAGAATTTTATGGTGACTCGGCAGTGGGTTATGTGCAGGTGAAAAAGTGTGGAAATATGGAAATTTTACTTACATTAAAGTGATCTTTCCACACATAGCACACGGATTTATGGCTTATTTTTCCGTGACGCTCATCTCGACGAAGGGCATGCATCCAAGCTTCTCTACTTTTTTCCTCCTTCGGAACGCTGACGAAAATTTTGTCTGGAGTACAAATAGACGTGTTTTTGCAAATCGGAACAATGCACCACTTGTAATTTTTCCTTTTTTCAGTCATTTTCTCCTTTAAAACGCAACGTGGTTCTTCCAAACTTGATGCTACGAGGTTGTGGGGCTAGGATCTACGACTTCTACTGAATTGTGACGTCACGGCGTAAGATTAGTGGGGGCGGTATTTTTTAGCCCGCGAAACTCGGCAGATTTTTGGGAGTCATTTTCTAGTGTATAAACTGAATTTTGAGCGGAAAAAATTATATTGCGGTAACATGTATTTGCTGTAGAATATCACCATACTGTCTATTAAAAGTATGCAATTTCCCTATTGCTCCCGTCAGTGCAGCCCTGGGAGTCATCGAAGCGCATCAGCCCTTCCAACAGGACAAGGTTGTTAAGTCACGATTAATGCTTTTCATTGTTTAAGAAATTAATAGGCATTTATTAATGCATTAAATATTTTTAACAAAGAGTGTTGATTTTATTATTAATATACAGCAAGTAGTACGAAATTTCATATTCAGTAGAAGCTCCTAAAATTAATATCACTGCTGAGTAAAATTACACGCGTGGTTTCACTTGAAAATGACATCGTCGATAGTGAAATCGCTATCTATAAAATTTGGCAAGGAATTAAGGAAATGTAAAACCCCTTCGTAAAGGTCACCCTTGACATTTACTACTAACAACCCGGCTTCCAACTGTTTACATTCATTTTCAAGGTACGTGAATAAGTAGCTGAGCCAAATATATATCGTCGTTTAGGAAGAGCGGAGGAGTTTAGCAGACGAGTGGAGAGAATAAGTAATGCAGTCCCACAAAGTCACATCTCAAAACATTAAGTTTATTAGTGAGGAATTGTTCAAGATTATTGAATCGCAGCATATAAAACATAGGGAGACACTATGAAATAACACTCGAGTCAATCACATATGTCTGAGAGGTGTATATCAAATTGAGAAGCTACAAACCCTTGTAAGTCAAAAAATCTCCTGCTTGGAAATTTAATGGATATGGACGCATATTATAATTAGCCAAATGAACGATTTTCCATAATCGATGTGAATTGCCAATGCACTGTCCACATTCAGTATGTATTGTATCACACACGTATTGAACAGGATGATAAGATTTTCGGGATACAAATGCAAGAGTACAAACCGTGCTTTTTCTCTTGGAATTATGTAGTGCCTCAGCAGAATCCATTGGCAAAGGAATGATAATAACTAAAAACATCGTTAAATGGCTGAAAGAGAAATAGTATGACTCTTGTAAATACTTTGCAGTAAATACTAAGTTTCAATAAATCTTCTCTATTTCCCGCACTATTGTTATCGAATTTTACTTTGGGTGCCGGAGTCTTGGAGAACATATTACCTGACTTCTACCTTTCAATCCTCCGGTTGGTTAAGATGGTGAAAATTGTGTGGTTTTGAACAAGTGGCTTTACATTTCAAAATCTGACTTCTCGTCAATAACCACCGCACGTTGCGATTAAGTGGTGGACTCACCTCGCATTGTATTTCCTCGTTTCCTCCTTCGTTTCCCTCAATAACTACTCTCCTTCTTTGAAGGGCAAAGCTGATAAAATTGCATTGACATAATATGACACATGGCGTTACATGGGGCAGAAGCGTAAAATCTGATAAAGTAAGACAAGAATAAGCTGCATTCCTTCGATATGTGGGTGTGGAGTACGATGGAGAAGATGCGGTAAACGGAAACGACGAATGAGGAAGAGGTATGGTTGGCGAGGAAAGGATACTTCTGGATGAGATTAGGAAGAGGTAAAGTCGGTGGTTGGAGCAGGTAATGAGGGGCAAAGGGTTGCATAAGGTTGTGATAGAGGGGAGAATTTTGGGCAAGCGGGGAAGAGGAAGAAAGAAATTAGTTTTAATGGAGGGGATGAAGAAGGATAGGAAGTATGCTGAAATTAAGAGAGAAATTTTGTGGGTGGAGAAGTCCCTACACACAAGCATCTGGAGTATTTTAACTCAATAACATTTAAACCTATCTCAACTGGTATATTACTTATTAATAATAATAATAATAACACGCGAAATTTAATATTTTTAGAAGCCTTTGACCAGGATTCAAAATGGTTTAAATATTGCGACCGAGTTTGATTTCAAATGCCTTTAATGTATCAACTAAGTTTATAACACGTCTGATGAACGTGACTGCGATCTGTAAATATGTGGAAATTAAGACGATGAGAGCAGTAATTAAAAATATTCATCGTTGGCCAGCAAACGATAACTTGGGTAATTTTTTTTCGTGAAGATGCATTTCAATCATGTGTTTTATACATGATGTCTCGGATCTTGGGTCGTATTTCAAACTTTAAACACATCATCATTACATCCATTCTAAAGATCTGCTTTTTTCCATGTCTCCAGGAGGAAGGAAAGTAGAACACAAGCGTGGCGTAAAAATAACTCGAGCTGCCCCAGTTCGCGGAATCGTTTTATGTAGTTGGGCTCGAAAAACAAGAATGGCGAAAAAGGCGAAAATGTAAGAAAAAAGATTTAACTGAGACTTAGTTCGATAAAGACCAATGGCAAAAGCGATAAACATGAATTCCATTACTTAATGATATTTCTATGTCAAGACAATCATTCAATATCCCTTTCACAAACATTGAATAACTTAAATGGATCCATAAATCGGCCCATTACATATTTGGCCGGATTGATCAAGTTAAAAACGTTTGTATTCCACCAGTAACCACGATGGCTACTGTGCAATGAACCACTTGGAGGCATTATTACTTAATAAAAAGAAGAAAGGCAAATTTATTTTTCCTTTCTGCGTCTTATAATTATTGATTCCATAACTGTCTTCGAATCCGACCAAGAGAAAGAGGGAATCCAGGATGGATGCACGTACTTCTTCTAAGAAACAAACGAAGAAAATTGAGCGACTTTAACCACGACATTCGGAATTAATATTTCGCTACTTGAGTACCTCTCGATTAATGAGACGTGTAAGATAAATGTCACAAGAGAGGTGAAAAATAGTTTGGGAAATATGGAGGCACTGCCCTAAGCGACGAAAAAACTTCGCTGGAGCCAATGCGCCAGACATCTCCCCGCTCACATCCGTAGTCTGTGTCCGAAATTAACTTTTGATGCTCCCGTATGACACGTGCTATTTCTCGTGGCTTCGGTGAACTTTCGAGATGAAATATATTTAAATCTATTTTTCCAAGAGCCTCTTCAAATCTCAATGGAAAAGTAGCAACATTCTGCACAAAAGTAGAATTCATTAAAGAAATATTTTGATTCAGACTGCGAGCAGGCTGAAGCTCGAATAAATATCTCCCATTGACGAAATACCACCAACAGAAAACTTTTATTGCTCACCTAAATGTTATGCATAACTATACCTAAAATAAATGAGATAGAAGTAACTCGCACAATGTTAAATAAGATGTCTAACTTTTGCAGCATTGTAATCCAGGACAGAAATGTTGAAATTTTTCATTTTTGTGAAGAAAAAAAAACCCACAGGCTTCGTAGTTTCATTTCCATTAAACAAGCCATACGGAACTCAGCTAAGACAGATAGACCTAGACATTATTCGTCACAAATATGATTTTGTAATTTTATTCACGAAATTTATCAGAAGAAATTTGCCGAAATCCGCACTTCTCACCCTGTATCTTAAACGATTAATAGCAATTTCACCTAAAAGTTAAGAATTGCGGATAAATAGCTAACTACTTCCACAACTTCAAAATTCATGCCATTTCAAACGCATTAACTGCACAATGACTGATTGATTAATTAGCGTAACCTACCGGTCTAAATACGTTTCAATGGGAGAAAGAAAATAGCATACATACAGGGTGTTTCAGGAGGAAGGTGCAATACTTCTGGAGGAGGTTGGGGAAGTAATTTTAAGAATTTTTTGTCCCATGAACATTGGGTGACAACTCCTTAGTTACAGAGCTATGGCAACGTAAACATTTTGTTACAATCATTCTGCAGTTAAACCATGAAAACCCCCAAAAGCAGGGCCATCCAGGGCAATACTTACAAAGAAACACTGGTCTAAGTTGTACTTTTGTTTATGTTTAATTTGTAAGTTTGTATCTTTCTTTTTATGCCAAAATTTACGCATATTGCTTAGGTATATTTTCTAAAATGGTAACTGAAATTGTCAAAATTTTTCTTCTTAAAAATATTACTTTATAGAATAACTGTTTTATTTTGGTATAACAGAGTTATAAAAAGTGGCGCATTTTACTTAATCTCCAAAATTGGTCAAATTATTTACATATCTTAATTATAAGCGAAGATATGGCATCTTAAACGGTACCGTTACGTGAGCACATTTTTCGACGGCTCTCTTCATGCATGGAACTGGTATAAATTTACCGAAAAAGACAATTATCTTCACCAATCTAAGCTTAGGTACATATGCACTAGTCCAAGGGTGCGCATAGTGCACATTACAGATGCCATAAGGCAATTAAAGAGGTGTAGAATATTTCATTGAAAATAAGTAAAAATTACCTCACAATTAGAAAAAAAAAACATTTTTTGTGAATTTCTTCATGAGAAACAATTTTCACCGTATGAAATTTAAAAAAGTAACGTTCTACACTTTTTTTAACAAGGCCATCGCTTGTTCGACCCGAAGTTCCTGTTAATATGTGACGGGGAGATTAACGAGATACAACAAAACAATATTATGTGAAATTCACCAATGATTTTTATCATAGGTTTCCCAAAAGGATTTGGTACCGAGAAAATAAATCAGCCAGAGATGAATTAAGCGATTTAAAAAAACGCTTCTGCCGAAGTTTAAGTGAAACACCCTGGAAACTAAGCAAACATTCTGCCCGCTGCAAAGCACAGTAATTGAGATAAAAATTTTGAAGAGTTGTTTTCACCAAAGCTATAATAAAAGGTCATATCATGTACCAAGTATAGAAGTTAAAATGGTACAACAATGCACCCTGAGAGGATAAAAGAAGCCTTCTTGGACTCAGAGCTTCAAATTTCCAAGGTAAATGCACACAATAAAGATGGTTTCACAGTGGCATTGATAATATAAGTCATTAAAGAGTCACCAGGATTATACAGAATGCTTTTATTGCTACCACTCGACGATACTGGCTGTCAGAGGAATTTGACGCTGAATAGTAGCAATGACGCCATAAGCTGTAGGACGAAGACACTCGAGGTTAGTGATAGACCTAGGAGCAAAATATAAATAGCCAATCTCTTTAAAAGTCTAATCAGAATATGTCTACCAACTATGGAGGATTTAGCTGGTATTAATACTTCCAATATTATAGTAATATTTCCAATAAAAGTAGGACCCCAATCTCCAACGAGAAGTAATTAATCAACTCTCCATTCATCTCTTTATTCCATCCGTAAAACCTATTTTCTTTCTTCCCCTTCCGCGTTAAAACCAACATCTATTCCTCCATTGCGGCCTTCAGCTTCTCCTCACCTACTCTGCCTCTTCCTAATCTCCTCCAGCAGTTTCCTCTCTTCACCCACATGGGGGGCAGTTCCTCTCCGTCCATATCTGATTCTCCATTCTCTAAAGCATCCACATCTCAATCGCTTGGAGCCTATGATGAGGAGTCCCCAAATGACTCACTAACCTATCCCTCAAGTGGCAACTCTCACTGCCCGACAGGCGAAGACAGCTGGCTCACCATAGCGCTACGCACGCGAAGATACTCCGCTGAATATATTATCAATGCTGTTAGAAAATCTACCGGTTAAGGTAGGTTTATATAGAAGATAGTAGAAATCTAACTGATTTTTACACATGCAGGATCCTATCAACCTATAATATTTCAATCCTCAATCACAGCATACGTCCTACCCTCCTGCATCCCGCCCAGAAAACCTTTTCTCTTACTTCCCCCTCCACGCTTACCCTACATCCTCCCCTCTATCACGGCCTTAAGAAGCCCTTCGTCCCCCATTACCTCCTCCAACCACCTACTTTTCCACTTTCTTATCTCATCCAGAAGTTTCCTTTCCTCACCCACCATACCAAGCGCTTCTTCGTTCGTCTTCCTTTCTGTCCATCGCACCTTCTGCAGTCTCCTCCACACCCACATCTCGAACGCCTGCAGCCTCGTCTTACTTTCTCAAAGGCCACGTTTCTGCACCATACAACGCTACACTACATATCAACCTCTTCATCAGCCTCTTCTTTATATCCTTACCCAAGGTCCCAGTTATCAGCTCCCTTCTATTATTAAACGCTTCTTTCGCTAGCACTATTCTCCGTTTAATTTCTTTGCTATTTCGCCCATTTTCACCAGTGCACTACAAAAGTAATCAAATGTATCTATATGCCGAATATATTCCTTAAAAATGTTCAGAGTTGAAAAATTATGGTGATTGCTTTGATTTACTGCTACAAAGTGCTTTAAAACAAGACTAATATCGCGTTTTTGGGACCATTCAATTCTAAGAAAAGGGTTGTTCACAAGTTGGTAACTAACTTTATTAGGCTAATTAGGAAGAAATTTAACTTAACAATCACATTTCATCTGCAACTTTTTATAGCTTCATTAGAAGAGAGCTGTCCGTTTGAAAACACCAAAAAACCGGCACTTTTTGCTCTCATAACGATAAAATTTTGAAGTAAGTGCATGAACTTTAGTATGCATGGATTGACGCAAAAACAAGCTTTTCGTATATTTTCCTTTTGTGTGGGATATCTAATGAATTTTTAATCGGAATTCAAACTCGAGTCTATATAACATTTGCGCCAATATTCTCGTCCTCTTTCTACAGCGTCCACGCTTTTCCTCCATACAGCAACACGCTCCATATCGCACTAACCTTTTCTTCACATCCTCATCCATCGAACCCTCCCATTTCTATGATCACCTTCGCTCTCTCTGCCCTATAAAATCTTATTACTTCAATTTTATTTTATTAATATTTATTCCTTAGGTCTTGCTCTGTTTTCCCAACGTCTCCCCCGTTCCCCTTGTCTACACCAGCGACTTAAATGGGACTTTAAATGACTCTTCGAGTTAAAGTGATGATGAAGAATATATCAATGAAGTTTAAGTGAGGGTGCATTTGAATTGAAGGCGCACCCCGAGTTAAAGTGAATGCAGTAATTTTTTCCCCTCAATGAGGCCGTCGTGCGTTTTTAGTGAAATACACATAAGCGTTTCAACGGTATTACCCCGAAATATAAGCTGAATCCATGAACGATACTTCAGTCCTGTATTCAGCGATGTTGACAGTAACTTGTCGATCATTCATCGCCGGCATCTTGTCGTTAGTCTGTCACGAATATATCTAAACTCCTTTCTTTCCTTTTTACGACGACATCCTGAGTTCCTTCTCATGATGAGACAACACCTGATGATGATGCAGTGCATAAATATATACATAAAGATGTGCATCTGGATCGAATAAATTTTTACCTGTAGAAAATTGCAATTTAAATTTTTACATTACGTTGAAATTCCACAACATCACGTCTGGTACCTCTCTTTTTTTCCTTCTTGCGATTTGCCAATTACTGATGGTGTATTTTCCTGCCTCGCTGCATTCCTCGAAATAGTCTGTGGGGATATTTTACAACTATAAGAAAGAATAGTGACTGTAAAATTAAAAGGGAAAATGATGTTCCACCAAATGACGGAATGTACTATAAATATCACTAAATTACACCCATCTGTGCAAATAGATGTTTCTTTCATACCAATTTTAAAAAATTCTATCATTTCAAATTCAGCTGGTCACGCGCTCGGTGCTTATCATTTGTTTTGATATTCTTCTTCAGCGGTGCTGCCTTCAGTTAAAAGTACAGATGATGGCACTACCTAAACTTAAATGTACATTTAAATAATGTGAGTCTTTAAATAAAGCTGTAACGTAGACAAGGAAAATGGCTGAATATTTTTGAAAGGCTGACTAACACCTTCCTGACAAACGCAAATATAACCGACTTAGGGCCGGTTGCACATGCATGTTTACGGCCCTAGTTACGGCTAAAGTCACGGTCACGCTAATATTTTTTTATGTAAAACCGTGACTCGAACCGCAACTAAGGATGTAACCAAGCACTGTGGGGCCGGCCCTTAATAAGCTGGCCTTCCACTTAAATCCCTACACCTAGTTTCCGTCTGACCATGCATCGTGCTTTTAACGATGCATTTAGCACGAAATGGACATTATTGCCAATTGTTTTTTTAATCGATAAACATTCATTTCTGTCCAACTACTTCCCGACACGAAAAAGTTTTGATCCAGCTTACGAGGAGTTCGGGGAATGTAAACACACAAAGGAGAAATCCGGAAAAACGAACGGGATCCATACGACGATTTTCGGTCGAGAAAAAATCGATGTTTTTGGCGAGGACTGCGCGGCCGGACCGTCACATTTGACTCCGCGGAGGAAGGGAACGACCCACGGAGGCAATTTATATTTACGAGACCATCGCGTGTCAAAAAAAGCGGCGATGTATCCACTCGCCGACTTGCCCATCACGGGGAAGGAGGAAGGCGGGGCCCGGGAGAGTGAGGGAGGAAATGCCGGGAGGGAAATAGACAGGCGAGGGCAAAGCGACCACGCCCTTATGGGAAGACGCAGCTGACTCTACAAGCGAACGCATTTAAAAGAGAAAATAAAGCTACGTGTTCATTCTGCCGCTTTTTCGTGTCCGGACACCGCGTAGCCAATAAGAAGCCTAGATCTTCAACGCAGGCTGCGTTGCAGTTGCGATGAAGTCAACTTATGATGCAGTCGGCGTTGCTGGAGCCGCGGCAGGGAGTGTGGACCGACGCTTTCTACCTGTCACTCATTTATCACGTGATTATTTTCCGAGGAATTGACGGTCATCTCCAGATTGTTGACGAAATAAACTTCGGCGGTGAATCCCATCGGCAATGCTCCGCCAATACGCCATACACCAATCATATGGCGTATATTGCGCTCGTCAGGTTACAGCTTCGTAACGTCATACCTCCTCCATCTACCTCAACGGTTCAAACACACCAACATCTCGAGCCGTTCGTTATTGTAACACGTGACTCCTTCTTTGCGATCGGAGCGAGTTATCTCGAGCGTTTCAAACACAACCCCCGTGGATTTTTGGAGGAAATTTCCACGATGGAAGTCTGGAGTGTGGAAGTGAGGAGGATGATGAATAGACCATGTGGTATTTATAGATGGCTAAAAAATATATGATACGGTATAAAGCTTAGGCTTAGTTTTCCAAAGCGTGTCACTCAGATGTGGAGTTTATCGTCACAACAGATGTTCAAAATCCGACGATGTACGGTCCTAGTGGAGGCACTAAAAGGGATGTTACCGGAGGGTGACACTGGAATATAGGATACCTGTCATTCTCCTTGCCGTGAGCTCACCTCCAGCTCATTCGTTACCTCCATACCATTACTTACTTGTTTTTTCTTCCTCATGAAAGTTTCATACAACCCTCCATGCCATTCACTTCACAATTGTTCCTTTCAGGAATCGTCAGCACTCAGCGGCACGTCAACTTAAGCATCGTTATATCGCAAAGCTCAAGATCTGATTTGGCGCAGACCTGCATCGTTATATAGCATCGTTATATCGCAAAGCGATGCTCAAGATCTGATGTGGCGCAGACCCGGCGCATCGTTAAACGAACGGATTTGGATAACCTGAGCACCTGCTCTGTTACTAAGTCTTTCTCTCACCTCTTCTCCCCTCTCTGACGCTCGTATTTTAAAGTGTATGTGACAAATAGACAATAGATAGACAATATTTTCACCTCCTGTTGGTGTTTCCTGCGCCTTTTTGTTGATTTTTCTTCCTTATAAAAGCAAAAATATCTGGAGGCCAATCCGACCGCACATTTTTTTTAAGGTGGCTGGAGCAGTAATCGTGGGTCATCGAGTGCACATTATATAATTTTTAAGTAAGTCGATAAAAAATTCTTGGACCAAATTTCAACCTCTTTTATTTTTTGGAAATAACCATGCAGGCAGTAACAACAATGAAACAAGAATTATATTTTAAATGTGTTTCCTTAATTAAGGCATGTTAAGACTAGAGTTTTCGGCACTGAATTCTAAATTTAGACGAAATTCTATTGAAATATGTTGTTTTCGAAAATTGGAGTCGGCATGACACCTTGAAATTTTTTAAAAGCAATAAAAATGGTAATAAATATATTATGTCGCGTTTAGAAGAAAATGTGTACGTATGTAATCGAATTATTACGAAATATATGTCACGTTCCATAAGGCTACGTGTTAAAATAGCATTTAATTACAAAAAACCAAATCGGAATTATAAAATTTTTTCACTTTTATCCACATAAATCACTAATTAAAACACATATTCAAAGTTCCACGCAAATTATTACATAAAAATCAATCCGACTACCTTAAGCGGATTCATAAAGGGATCAAGCTGAGAAAATCAATTTTCGGAGTGCCACCGAAAATCACTTTTCCAGCAATCACTCACTACTCTGGCCCTCAATTTAGCTCAAGTTCAACTTCCTTAAGTCTATTTTATCATATTTTATAGTCATGAAATAAAATAATCTATTGTGAACTCTACATTGATTCTTATGCTGTCTATGATTTGGCCCGTAAATCTTTTCTGGGTTTAAACCTTAACGAATTTTCCCGAAATTTAGACAAATCGCTTTGAAATACTCGTACCTAAAACCCTAAATATATGGCCTGACATTAAAATTCTTGGCGTCATTTCAGAAATAAATTTGACATAAATCCATATAGGTATTGACTGATTGTTTAAGATCATAAGATATAATATCTTCATACACTTGCACTTTAAACTTGCTCATTTCAGCAGCCGAGACAACTGACCCCATTAATGATACGTCAAATATGCATTATTGCATCCCATACACAAATTTCCGTATTACACGGCATAGGCGCGGTGGCAAATGAAGTGATAAGAAAATACCCTAGCACCTGTTTTATCACTGTCTTACTCTAATATCTTCACCTCCTTTCTATATGTACGCATATAAAAATATAGGAGACAATGACAACCCCTGTCGTACTCCTTGCTAAAATTTCACCTCATGCTGATGTTCCCTGCACACTATTACCGATTTTCTCCTCACAATATCTACCTACCTCCCTTATTTAATTTTCCTTAACAACTGAGCCTTAAAGTACCCGGAAAAACTGACTCCGGTCTTAAAAATATCTTTACTAAAATATATTAAGGATGAAATCATCATTAGTCATTTAATCCTAAGATTGGTTGACAGCAACCCTCCATTTTAAGCTTTCCCTGGCTAACTCTTCAGTTTCATGTCTCGTATTACCTGCCCTATGCATTTGTCCCTAGGGCTACTTTCCCTTCTATTATACTCATTATAGACTAGTTGTGTCTCGAATTGTGGCCAATCCATCTGAATCATGTCTTCCCGGCATTGCTCCACATAGTTTTCGATTTAATTCACTGAGCAGTCATTGAGCATACATTGAAGGAACAAGTGGTATGGATATGGTCTGAGCACTTACTCAGCATTTTCTAAGTGAACTAGTGCCGTATACATGTTCTGAACATATCCGTAGCTCATATGCCAAGCATATACTCAGCAGAGCGATTTACCATAGTCTCTGCATATCATTCTCGAATATTATTAGCTATTTCCAATCTGCTCACAGGATATTCTGTATATATTCTCAGAGCATCAATTTGCTGACTGGTTCTCTTTTAATGTTATCTACACGTCCCCGTTTCTTTCCCCATCCGTTCATTTTATCTTTAGCACCCTTATTAATCAATTCTCTGATTGTATAATAACGCATAGCGTTATAAGGGGCAGTAACATGGACTCAGAGAAAGGAAGACGAGAATAAGCAACAAGCGTTTGAGATGAGAGTGTGGAGGAGAATGGAGGTGTTGTTAGGCGAAAAGGAAGAAAAAAGATAAAGTACTTGATATAGTGGGTGAGGAGAGAATATATATCTGGAGGAGATTTGGAGGAGGTAGAGTAGGTAGCTGGAACTATGAGAATAGATTTTATGGACGCGATGACGAAGGGTAGAACGTATGCAGATATTTTGAAAGAAGGAAATGCTAAACGTATTAGGATGGTGATCACTTGAAACTAGAAGGAAACAAATCAGACTGGGCGCAGTATAAAGTATTGTCTCCGAAGACAAAGGTTGGAAGGAATTTAAACAGGGATTGGTGAATCAAAATTATATTGACAGATTTAATCACCCTAATGAAATAAAATTAATAACTCAAGACCAACTCTGCAAAGTACCCACTAATATCTTAATATGGTTATAAAAGATTAGAACCGGATGCCTGATGAACATTTTGAGCCTTTTTCTAAATCTCTAAAAATGTTTAGGAGTAGATGTTTAAATAACCTTGGAGAAAATTAGTCCAAGTGTGATTATATGTTTCAATTGATTAATATTGTTTTGATGTTCTTTCATTTTTCTTTTCATTGCCACCCGGAGGATGCCTACTTGCAATGTCACCTGTAAATAAAAAAAATGCGATTGGAGGATGAAGCCCTGCACATGTAAAAATGAAGAGGATTTTTACTCGCTCCCATTTAAAACCTATCAAAACCGGTAGATTCATCAGTACCAATCAATCCTAAGATTGGTTTGCAGCAGCTCTCCATTCCACTCTCCTCTCTGCCAACCGCTTTCATTTCTACATAATTGGGTATTTTCCAAAATTTTAAATTTAAGTAAATGGATCTTTATATGTTACTTTAACTCAAACAAGTTTGCGGAGTGAAAATAGTTTTAAAATTGATTCAATATTAATTGAGATATTTAAGATTAAAATAGTCGAAATTTCAATTTTTTTTACGCGGCTGCGAAACGAAATCTGATTGGCTTGACGTCATTTTCGCTGAGCGATAGACAGCTGTGAGGGAGAAAGTGAAGGACTGTAGAAGAGACCGTATATTTAAAGAGTCTTCATTGAAAACAAAGGCTATGGCGTGAAATGGTTTTATTAAAACCACATCAGATAATTTACCCAAAGTATATATGTTTATGGTAGGCGTTTTTATGAAGAAGGACGAGCGATTTACTGCTTCCGAAATTCGTGGAGCTTAAGTCCAAAAACTGTAAGCATTAAGTTTGCTTGTAAAATCGTCATTACTGTTCTTCATAATTTTAATGCATATAATTATATATTTGGTGTATGAGCTTTATTAATTGTTTTTCCAATACACTCATAATCATTATAATACTTCTTCTTTATTTCTCAAAGCCCATACCAGTCGATGCAACAGTAAAAAAACAGTACCTTAGTAACAGATCAACATAACACAGTACTTGCCAAATATTTACGCTGCAAATACTTAACACACTTAAGACGTTAATTTGAGATTGTTTGAAGAGGTTTCTATAAGTGGCTTCTCTGCTATAGAAATGTCTAAAAATAGATTCTCATCTCCTAAATGTCTATTCAAAGTTTAATTTAAGTGTGACTTTATTATAAAGATTCTCTTGAGAGTTATGGTGGTAATGCTATAGGATACGTCTAAGTGAAGAGAGATAGACCACTGTGAACAGTCATTGCAAGAATATGTCCAGAACACAAAGTGCGAAGTAAAGCATACAATGTGCAGGTGGATATTGAGGAATCCAAGGAAGACATTATAAACATTCAATGTCGTGATTGCGTGAATGCATTTCTTGTGCGGTGTTTTCACCGATGTATTTGTACATTGTGGTACAAAACACCATCTACATATGCCATTTAAAGTCACATCAAAAACAGAAAAACGTCCAAAACTAATTTCACCGCACCAGTTTCCACCGTAAGCATAAGAAAACGCCTGGGTGTAAATGTAAACAGCGAAAATGACGTCACAGGTCATTCGGTTGTTTTCGGAGTGTGCTCGGGAGCATTCGTAACCTTGGACTTTCTTTAGCTTTTCAAACCAAAATTCATACAATTTGATTAGAAAACTTTCAGCCAATGCAATAAGTTCAAGTAATAGAATCAGAATATCGGTACTTTGAAGTACTTGGAAAATACCCAATTATTTACTTTCACATCCTTCATGATTTTCTTAATGTATTCCATTTTTGGCCTTCCTCTATAATTCTTCCCATTCATTTCTCCTTCCAAAAATGTTTTCATTAGACTGCAGTGCCGCAAAATGTTTTCTATAAGTGTGTTTCTTCTTCTACGCAGAGTTTTCATTATGCTTCTTTTCTCTCCAGCTCTTCGTAGGATTCTTTGTTAGCGATTCTCTCCATTGATTTGATTTTCATCATTTTTCTGTAACATCACATTTAGATAATCTTCCAATCTCTTTATCTCTGCTGCTGTTATTGCCCAGGCTTCACTGCCATATAAGAGCATGCTAAAAATCTATGTTTCAATAAAGCGATTCCTTACTTCCAGACTTGTGTAAACAGTGGTCAGCAGACCTCTCTTCTGGTAAAATTCCTTCTTTACTTGTGCAATTCTGCTCACAATGCCTTTTATGCTTCTTCCATCGCTGGTGATCCTGCCTCCCAGATAAAAAAATTCTTCCGCTTGCGCATGTTTACACTGCTCATGTTAAACGGTAATTCGGTCTTCTTGATTTCTTCCACAAACCATAACCTTAGTTTTCTCAACATTTATCTTAAAGTTGTATGTATTCAGGGTTTTGTCCATGGACTTCAGCATTCTCGACAGATCGTCTTTCTTCTCAGCAAAAATTTCCATGTCATCAGGAAAGCGCATCATGCTGATTTTTTCTCCGTGCACTTGTAATCATATTTTTAATTTGTCCTGTATTTCAACCATGGCTTTTTAAACGAAAATATTGAAGATCATGGGCGACAAAGCGCATCCTTGTCGTACTCCTTTCCTCACTTCTTCTCCCTATGCATTTCCGCCACATTCGAGAAAAAACCCTGCACATTTAAAAATCAAGAGGATCTTCACTTACTCGCATTAAAAACCCGCCAGTAGATTAACCTAATAATGAGTCAGAACGCAAGTCGATGTTCAAACTCCAATATTTCACTGCCTTGTACGCGGGGTGGTGAGCGAATGGGTCAGGAGAGGGGATGCACAAGCGGTGTGAAAGATTTGGAGAGAGGGAGGCCCACGAAGGGTGGCCGCGGCCGATACCGTCCACCACTTCCGTCTCTGGACTCCTCGTTCGTTCTCCTCCTCTGCTCTCCTCCTGCTCCTCTCTCTCTCTCCCCACCACCCAAGTCTCCTCCCCCTTTTCCCTCCTCTTCCTTCCACTCCGCAGTCTACAGCATCCCTCCTTTTCCGCCCCGATCCCCCTCCTCGGCGGGTTCTCTCTTTTCGGCCGGGATATCGGCGGCGGCGGCGGTGGTGGTGCCTTTACCCCCCGCGGAGCGTGGCGGAGCGCGTGGTAGGAGGACGGTGAGCGGGGGGGAGCGAGAGCACGGGTGGAATGCGGCGTCGGCGGCTGCTTCTCCGGTCACCTTGGGCCGAGCGGAACCCGAGTGGGATTCGAGTGGAGGCCAAACTCATCCGCCGCCGGCTATCTTGGGATTCGCACTCATCCTTACGACAAACAAGTCTCTTCTTCTTCGAGTGCGGGAGAGATAGAGAGAGAGATGCGAGAGAAAAGAGAGAAAGGGAAGAGAAAGATGGAGAAGACACCCTTTCTCCTCCTCGCATGCAAAATATGTGTTGCATGAATCGGACGTGCAGAGGGGGGAGTGAGAGGGATGAAAGAAATACGTCTTACGGAGTGGAAGGATCAAGTTCTCCCGAAAGGAGAGCACGAGTTTTAATGTCGCTCGGAGATGATGATATGGTATCCGGTCGGTAGGGGGTCGCGATAGGTACGGGGGGGCATTCTTGTCGGCGGGCGATACCACACTCCCCCCGCCTACCCCACCCCCCCGCACGGCCCCTGCCTGGACGAGACTGACGGAGAATCCGTTGAGGAATTGCAGGGGGGATGGGGGGTCTAGACGTGCAAGGTTGAGGCGAGTTAATCACCTCAAATTCACCAGGTACGCGCCCCTCAATCACAGACGGGTGCAAACAGGCCTGCCGCGGGCAAAATCTGATCGGAATTCGAAGTGAAAGTATACATTAAGATAGTATTAGCGTTTTGACTCAAATTCTTAAATTCAATATCCTGCAGTGGCAGCTTGAAGTCATCAAAAAGTAATTGAGAGCTCCTAGTTTGTCTTAGTCACCATTTCCATAGTTATTTCAAGCCCACTTAGCAACAATACGGGAATTCAAAGTTAAATTATTTTTACATTGGTCATTAAAGACATTTTTCGATGGAGCCATCTTAAACACAAATCACAAATTAAAACGTATTTCTTTCAATTAAATGTACCAAACATCGCATGAGCACTTCGTTCCTCTAAAGCCTCAATGAAATGCAAAACGAAAGTGGACGCTTGAGTCGCATAAAGTATTAAGGCACTCCTCACAACTGCAGGGAATCTGGGTTTGAATCCCAGTCCAGGCGATTGATTTTTTTCATCGTGAATTCAGCACGTTCGTGTTCTATTGCCGTGAACGATTATTGCTCTAAATTGGGGTCAGAGATGAGACGGAAAGATTTTTTCAACCAAATGATATTTACGAATAAATAAAAAACTGGGAAATGCAAATTTAAAAACTCGTCGGTTTAAACAGTTATTTTCAGACGTTTCATGAAACCAAATGCAGCTGCGTAATAACTTCCTCTCCGACATCCAGGTTAATCAACCGTATAAGCCTTGCTTCTAGCTCATTTTCATTAAGGTATGAAACAAAAATTGTGGCATTTAAATCATTCTTTTTTAGCCCAAATTGTTTAACGTTAGCTCGTGGTACCATGAGTGGGGGCTTGAAATAATAAATTCACTGCAGTACACTTCTTGCGGAAGTCATCACACCAACGCCATATCTACACTGCGGATGGAGTAAACATAAAGCCGTAAGACGAAGTAAAATATCTAGGAATTACCTTAACTTCAGACCTATCTTGGAGAACACACATATTAAACATATGCAGCAAAGCCTTAATGAAACTAGGATTTATCAAGCGTATAGTAGGAAGGACCTCGGATGAAAAAGTGAAAGGTGATGCTACCTGGTTAGGCCACATCTCGATTACGCCGCGAGCATTTGGGACCCTGGACAGAAATATTTGGTTCCAAAAAATAAATAAAATACAAAGGAAAACTGTATGCTTTGTTAAAAACTGCTACGAGCGAACTGTATCACAGTTTTTAGAGGGATTAGGTTGGGAGCCGCTAGAGACTCGGCGGCTACACGCTTGGCTTAGATTGCTTGAGAAATTCACAGCAGGTGGGTTTAAATGTGACACAGAGAATATAATTTTGACGCCGTACTATATCTCTAAGTCCGACCGGAAAGATAAAATAAGAGAGATATATTGCCCAACAGGTAGGCACAAAACTTTTCTCTTTACACGCACAATAAGTAACCGTAATAAAAACTGATATCCACTCAAAACACTCCCGAAATTCTCACCTTTTCACTTCCCTATGACATTCTTCTTTACGCCTTTACACGGGTGGTGTCTTAACACCCCCTACCACACGCCTATGCGGCAGCTCGCAGGATAGTATGTAGATATAGTACCCTTAGACGCTGACGGTGCCGATATATCAACTTTTTCAGGTCACCGTAAGGTGGTAGAAGCGACTTTTGTTTATGCATAGATTTGTGTAAAACTTTGCATGCATTTTCTTATTAGTGATGTCTATAGATAAAAGTGAAAAAAGACATTATTCCTATTTCGTTTTTTCGCAATTATATGTTATTTTATCACGTAGCCTTATGACACATGTCATATATTTCGTATTAATTCGATTACATATGTACATATCCCCTTCTAAACACGAAATAATACATTTCTTATTATTATAATTGTTGCTTACAAATATCAAGGTGTCACGCCGAGTTCAGTATTCGAAAAAAAATATATTTCAATATAATTTCGTTTAAATTTCGAATACCGCGCCAAAAACTCTAGAAGATGTCTCTAGTAAAACTCTTAACTCTAGGGCATGCTTTAAGTAATGGAAAAAAATTAAAGCATCATTCTTCAATCAATTCCATTAATATAATAACACAAAGAAATTCACTTTAGTGAACAGTGACCCAAGAATGTTTTCGAATAACTTAAAGGTGAAACATTAGGATCACAGATAATATTTAAATAAATAGTAGAAATTTTTATAAAATTTTCCGCGAGTTTTCTAAGAGTAAAAAGGACAATGCCATAGAATCAAAACAGTTAAAGAAGAGATAAAAAAACTGACAGATAATTATCGTTAAAACTATTTTCCAGTTAAACTTTCAATGCCTTTACATTAAATTGGGACCTAGAAAGACGCATAGAGAGTAGATTCTCGATTTCAAAAAATATCCGAATGATTTAGCTACGAAAATAACATCCTCAGGCATAGTTCTCAGATATGAAGAGCTTCCAGTTCAGTCATGAAATGTTATCCGCGAGACATCTCCGCAAGAGAAAGGTAGGTGCAAGAAGAAACATGCCAGTAAAAGGGAAAGCTGGTGCCATTAAGTTTCTCGCTGATAATACCTTATCTTCTATTTGCATATAACTGCAGCGAATGCAAACTTTTATAGCAAATCAGAGAGAAAGAGATGATTTAATGGCAAATCAGGCTATCAAAAGAAATTTCGGTGATGAAAGTCGAAGGATAACATTTTTTTGGACAGAGAAAGATCGCACCTCAGATTATTTTTGTAGTAGCCCTTAACAAAGAATGCAAAGACAATCGCGTGCAGAACGTAGGCATACTACTATCTAGGGTTCTCTCCAACGTCCACTCAATCGAATTTTCTTATCCTTCCCTGTCTAATGGATATCACTCGTTTAGAATATATTACTCGCAATTTCATTCTGTCATATGAAAAATGATTCGACGATATAAAAATTGTAAGTTCCCTATCTTGCTAACCAGTTAAATGCCTAAGAAAGTCCCGTTTTCGGGCTGCCAAAACTAAACTCCGGGGAAGAACGTGGCAAAATATGCCCAACATGATAAAATTCAGCGAATGGAACTACCGGGAAACCTACAGGTAAGTATGTGCTCAGAATTCGTTATAAATTAATCCTTTCACTGACAGTGAATTCCAGGTAGGGTATGCGTTCATTATCAAGGCCATTTTTGCGTTGTATTTACATGCTTTAGCTCTTAAAATTTTAATGGAATTTTTTTTTTCTTCTTCTAAGAATAATTTTCAAATATGAAGTGGAAAATTGGCAACTAAAAGGTGAAAATAAAGCCTTTAGACTGATTTTTTAAGGTAAATAAAAATAAGCAAATTAATATTTGCATGTATAAAAATACCAGTCTATATGCTGAAGCAAGAGCGGCAATGTATCATCTGACATTATTAAACCTACAATTATGAATTTATTTTAATCACCTTCAAATTTAAATGTAAAAGCACTATCGTTTACCTTTTAGTTACCAATTCTTTATCTAATATTTTAATAATTATTTTTTAACAATCTTTCTCACATTAGAATAGGGGATTATAGGGGGTATTAATGGGGGAAAGTATCAGTCTACATTGCGTTTATGCAACAATTAAGGAAGATGTTTGATGCTCGGAAAGAAAAATACATCAACGGCATGCTTTTTTTATGTAAGTAATGTATTCAGCGCACCTAACTTCAAATTAGACCACTAACGATAGTAATGTATTTTCAACATCCTCAACGACTCGACAAGGGCTTCACGCGTAAACATTTCATCAGTAGAGGGTAATTTTGGTAGCTAAGGCGCTAGAAAAAAAAGCGTTCAGGATTGGAAGGAGCTGATGACAGAGAAGAAAAGCTGTAAAGACAAGACTGGCAAAACCGTTTAATCTGGAGTGAAGTGTTGAATGGAGCTGAAACGGGGGCTCTGAAAAAAGAGGACATGAACAGGTTGCATGCGCTCGAGAGGAGAGGAGAATGGAGAAGGTGCGGTGTTCGGAAAGGAAGACAAACTAAGAAGTGCTTGGCATGATGGGTGAATAAAGGAAACTTCTGGAGGAGATTAGGAGGAGGTAGAGTAGGTGGTTGAAACATGTCGTGATGGAGGAGAAATTGTTGGGCAAGTAGGGAAGGGGAAGAAAAAGCTTTATGGGCGAGATAAAGTACGCAAATCAACGTACGACATATGCTGAGCTGAGGAAAGATATTGTGTAATGAGATAGGAGCCTTCGCCTCTGAAAACCTAGAATATTGTATACTCTCCTTACTATTTAAACCTACCTTAACTGGTAAATTACCTTAACAATAACAAGAGGGTAATTTTATTCCAGCAAGGTCCCAAAAGAGGCCCCAGGCCTCCATTGACTACCTCTGTAAACATATGCTGAAATTTCTTAGGACTAGGTGGTCTCCGGTTTAAGTATCACCAACTGAGCTTCCTAGTAGCCTGTATATTTCACAGGTCTCCCGCTGGTCGCGATATATACAAAATAATATTGAGGAACTCACGACATCGGCACACCAAGGAGTCCGGATCGCTTTCACGAAAGCCGGAGGTCAATAAAAATGCTGATCAGCATGAAACATATGGCGAATGATCGCGTGATAATCGCTTGAGGCACGGGTGTGGCCGAAGTCTCTAGTAAGAAATAGTCCTGGCATACACAAAATTCTTCTAGCCAGCAGGTGACGAGATCACGCACAGGTTATTACACCGAAAAAAAGACTAAGACCATCTATTGCATTTCCTCCTGCACTAATTTCCTCCTAAACTACATAATTAGTCTCTTAAGTGGACCTTTTTCAGTATTTATTGACTAGGAATGATAAAGAAAAGAGCAACGTCCGAAAATTCGTCATTGTTAGGTCATCCTTTTTGAAACACGTGACGAAAAGGATGCTGGCTGGTTTAAACTTAGAAATGTTCTTCTGCTAAAAATGGAAATAGAGGTATTATCTTGGTAATTAAATTCTGCCTGACATATCCTAGGAAATACTGTGCCTCTGTTTATGCGTTAGAACACACCATACAGAAATACGGTAAGTAGCTTGTTACAGGCAGTAATGGAAATGATACAAGAATTGCATTATACAAAAATTACATTACAATCTTGTTCCTTTTCTTAAGCATGTTATGTGCTACATGAAGCATGCTACATGACTAGAGTTTTCGGTGCGGTGGTATTAGAAATTTGGACGAAATAATATTGAAAAAATGTTTTTTTTTCAAATACTGGACTCGGCGTGACATCAACAATTAAAATAATAAAAAATGTATTGTTTCATGTATAGAAAAAATCTGTACATATGTAATCTAATTATATGTCATTTGCCATAAAGCTACGTGCTAAAATAGCATTGAACTGCCGAAAAACCAAATCGTTGTGGTGCAATTATTTTGACTTTATCAACAGATATCACTAATAAAAACACGTATGCAAAGTTTCACGAAAACCTGCGCATAAAAAATTTCGGCAATCACCTTTCTCTCCACTTTGGAATACACCAAGTCTTCTTATTAATCATATTTGACTAAAATGATTCCACCAGCTGACACCGGAGACATTTTCTAAGGTCTCCCTCATTCCTACTAACCAAGCTAGAAACATCGAGAATCCCGGCAGTTGAAAGTCAACAACGATTTCGGACGGGTGTGCCGTCCCCTACGAGTGAGTTTCTATTGAATACGGAAACCCATGAATCCTGGGAAATGTGGACGCATATTTCCCATTCTCTCCGCCCGGCCACCGCCACCGACGCTCCCCGTCACTGCATTAACCCTTCGGCCCTCAACTTGCGAGCACTTAATTCTCCCCTTAATCTCCTCTTCCTCTCATCCCACCACCCCTACACTCCATCTCTTCATTTGGCACGCCTCCCGCCTCCCCTAACCTCTCTTCCCCTGTCCCTACCTCCCCTAAACCTATCCCAAACGACGTCTTTCCGTTCAATTTTCTCGGCCTCCTTACCACATTTCCAAATCGCCCATTCTTCCGCTACTATTTTTTAACGTGGTTCCGCCATAAAGCAACATTAGTGTAATTTTATTCATATTCTGTCAATTTGTAGAAAACCTTATGCTCTATCTGGAATGAACAGTAAAATTTTACCTTTCCACGCTATTATTTTTTTCGAAACTTAAGCTTTATATTAAATGATGTTCAATGGGAGAAGGGACATTCCGTGGTGACCAACGTAACATTTTAGCAAATTGTATGCCTTATTTTAATTACATTCATACAAAATCCTGTGCATTTATGCAGTTTTTCTTACCACAATGCATTTGACACTTGCTATAGTAAATAAGGAATGTAAAGATGAGCAATATTTCGGGCCAAATTTAAAAAAAATATCATTTATTATACACTGTGACCAATGTAACAAAAATTATACCTTAACATTAGTTACTAGAGTTTAATTGCATATTACTCTGAAAGTTTATCACTTTAACACAAACTTTTTTATTATATTTGGAGTGTATGGTTTTCTAAGCAAATATGCATGGTCACACAAAATAATTTCTTGCCATTCTTATTTAAATAATTTCAACAAAAAGATTTGGGTAGTGACCAACGTAACCGTGACCAACGTAACCGTGACCAACGTAACTTATGATTTTCCATTGAGAAAGTAACAGGTTTGTGTCAATTACTAGTGCTGCATTTTGAATTTCTTGTACGCTGAGGTGGTAACTTTTCTTCAGATTCAGAATCAGCAGGAAATTCTCTTAAAAATGACATATTTTGGTTTCTTGAAAATTTAAAAAATAAGCGTGAGGTTGATATTACCATGGAATGTCCCAGAATGGGAGAAACACGGGGGAAAATAGTATTTTTCCATAAAATATGAATGCCATTTTCGCAGAAAACTGTTATAATAGGAAGGGAAAAATCCTGAGAAATGGAATAAAAATAAATTATAGGCATCTTACGACCTTATTTTATTGACTTACTCGAAGTCAAAATTCTACATCTACATAATACCCTGCAAGCCACCTCAAGGGTGTGTGGCAGGGGGAAACATTCGGCAATTCAATAGAAATAGCGCTGCCGTCGGCTTCTATGGCTGCAAAAAAGTGACTATTTAAAATGAATTATATGTATATTTTGTAAGTTAATTTTGTTTTCCAACAGGTAATGTAGGTCATCACCGAACGCAGGGTTTTTCAACCTAATAAACAAAAATGTGAAATTTAGCATTTGTTTTGACTCACACAGTCGCGGTGGAACTTCCTTAATATTTTTTCATAGTGTACGAGTTTTTCATCAAGGTCAGTTAAACACTTATAATGCTATTTTTTACATGTAAATATCTGAGCAATTTCAACGAATGAATTGTCCAAAAAACACACATTCATGCATTCACACCCACCATTTTGGGTTAGGATCGGTGATAGGCCTGTAAAACTGGCTCGTTTCCACAACTCCTTCCACAATTTCGCCATTCCCTTTCGGAGTAGGCTTAGAAGAATTTGTGTTAGTTATTTCAGTTAGGCATAGCAAACTGGCTATCTTTTAATAATTGGATCCACAATACTGTAACATTTAAAAACATTTACATACATTGTATATAACGATACTCTTTCTATTCTACCAATAAAATAAATAACACTTCACTTTTTCCTTCTTTTATAACTTATGAACTCTATTTATTCACAGTGGTATTTCCCTCCACATCAAAGGTTAGATATTTGCCCGTACTAACTTATATGAAATACAACACGTCACTCAGTAAAAACATATCATACATTAATCACAATATCAGGTGTATTTGTTACCTTTTTCAGTGTATCACATTGGTTTCTTCGCCCTTTGGGCTACAGCGATAATTCCCTCTGGGAATTTCTCGACTGTATATATGTATATTCATTTTTCCCTCCTTCTATTCGAATGTTCTCGAAGGAATTTCCCCTCGTTTCCCTTCGTGTGCAGGTGTTCATAACTTTAAACAATAGTGTTTTTGCGGCTATCGGCTATTGTTTGGTTTCAGTTTGATCACGCACCCAGGTCGTGGAGGTGTACGTAACTTTAAACAATAGTGTTTTGCTGCTATCGACTATTGTTTGGTTTCAGTTTGATCACGCACTCAGGTCGTGGTCGCTGTAGCGTAATTGTTGCAACCTCACACCTGTAACAGTGCGGAGTCTAAAAATAGAACTCACTGGACGTACGTGGTTGCTTCTTTAAATATTTAACGTCGAAATATTCAACATGGCTGGGATTCCAGTGTGTTACATTACCCTATCTTTGCAACCTCTATTGTATTATTTGCCCTATTACCCGGTTTTATACACATCCTCCTGTTCTTAAGATTCCTAATATTCCTTTTCTTAAGAGTATCTTCCATCACATTCACCCATTAATTTCTCGGTGTACCCCTCCCTCTTACGCCATTCACTTCACTATTATATATCTGCTTCGCTATTCGACTCTCTTCCATTCTCTCGACATGGCTTAACCAAACAAACACGCTCCGCCTATTCCACATTCTCTTATCACCCATTCATTCCTAATCCTATCACTAAATGCAATTTTCCAATGATTGCATTGAACAAAATATGTCGTACGTAGTCACGCGCACGGGTGCATAGATATACATCATGGGAAAATTCGCAACGGAAAAATCATTTGACTTTACCCGGAATCCCAGTAAAGTCAAATTATTTCAATATGGTTGGTTTCATCCCCTTGGTCGATCGATCAACTACTGATTGTCGGCCAAGTTAACGCGAACGGGCTATACCCTATACCTAATGCATGTAACACTGATTATCAAGACGCAGCCACGTAGAAAATACTTACATAAAAGAACGACCTATCTGCTTAAGTCCGTAAATACTCGTGCCGTCTTGAAGCAATCAGTCGTCTCTGGTGAAGCTCTTCTTCTCAAGACAAGTTAACGCACACATTTTTCGAACAAAACAAACGCCTTACTTCTCTGAGTGGTCATAAACACAGGTAAGATGAATGTCTGGGACGATTATGAGCTTCATGCGGTCGGAGGGGGACAGAGGGTAGGAAAGTGATATCCGACAGGATGAGGGAGTCAGGTTTGCACTTGAAGTGGCTAGTTAAGGGAAGAAGAGAACCATAAGTACAGCACGTAAATTAAATCTTCGTACCTATGCACGTGACTGAGTACCACATCATTTTTTCAATGCAATGATTGGAAAATTGTCGTAGTTAGCCGTTCTAAAGTGACAATGTTGGGTTTATCCTCCGCGACAGTGACTTAGTAAGCACGATTACATCTCATGTCCCACAAAATGGACTTTAAACCCCAGCCAAATTTAACCTAGAATAAATATGGCTCGATTGTGCATCTGGCTAACACCCCTAAACGGCAATTGGGAGGTTCGGGTTCGAATCTCCGTCAAGTCAAATGACTGTTTAATGCTCTGCTTTTACTGAAAATACTTCTCAGATACCCCTAATCCACTGCATTTAGCCTACTCTTATGCTTATCTCGGCATACCTAAGTTTCTCTAACATACAATAAAGTGGGAAGGGAGTACAGTATTCTTTACAACGCAGTCTCTGTTTCATTATGCAAACATTAATTCCTTGATATGATCCACATACAATCTACTTTAATTGTCAATAGACGAAAAATATTTTATCTTATTTCGGTTCTCCATAAAAAAGGATACATGAAATTGATTATATCGTATTTTTCATGGTTTGGTCTAACTCTACGAAGAAGAGTGAGGCAAGACTGACTATGAACCTTTAATATTGAGTCTGACGCTCTATGGTTCCAAAACGTGGTTCATGAGGAAAGAGGATAGGCGTAGATTGGAAGCTCTTGAGAAGTAGGTTTGGAGAATGATGGAGAGGATAAGCTGAGTGGAAAGGAAGTCGAACGAGGAAGTTTTGAGTATGGGAGAAAGGGAAGGAGGTTGGTGGAAGCAAAAAGGGAGGTAAAATAATTGAATGGAGTAGTTGAAGAATTGAATAGTTAATAACCAATATCCGGAGTTATAGGTTGTGAAGAAAATATCAATAGCGGATAGTGGATATTGTCGGGTTAATATATGAGCCGTTGAGAGGAAAACTGTTGTCAGTTTTTGCCATATTTTAGGTTAAGTACGCAGAAGCATTCTTCTACCTGTATTGTGCTCTGTTCAAGTGTTGCGTGAGTCTATCTTCAGTTTTTTCCAATAAAAAGGAGTACTTAGGATTCATTTATTTTTTTTTTAATTTAAGTCTCATTTTCTAAAAGGAACATTGCTGACTTACACCATTTTTGCTCTCAACGACACATATATTGAGTGTCGAATTTCAATATTTATTACTGGCTAAATTACTGATTGATAAACAATACTTCAATATTGCACTGTTTAAATATTGTTTTTCAAAGTTAAGAAACAGATTCCAGTATTTAGTATTGCAGTAGTTAAGTGCTGGTTTTCATTGCATCAATACAGGAGTAGTTCATGATCTCTTAAGTAATATTTTATGGTTCATTAGTCCAATATCAGGATGATGCAAGACGCGTATGGCTGCGATAAATAAGTATTTTGATACTGAATGGCTGAAAAAGTAGTGAATAAAACAAATTGCACATGATGCTAACTTGGACTTGAATGAAGACCTCATTGGCCGCACAAAAGATAAAAATCTCTGCGTTATCTCTCAGCGACATCAGACATTTTCAGCGAGCGAAGAACATTTTCAGCGAGCCCAATCGAGATACGGAGCGAATCGCAAGAGATATAACAGTGTCGAAAGTAAGACGCGTGCGTTGGAAGATGTTAGCACGTCATTCCGGTGTACAATCCAAATGGAGAATCAGTAAAAACGTCTTAAGGTGCACCGAAAAAATTTCTGCATTGACATATTTGACTGGCAGTTTTCAATTTTTTTACAGTGCCTAATTAAAAAATCGATTTTCAATTTTTAATGTTGGCATAATGGAATAGTGATCGTATTAAATACTTACGTTTTCACATATTTGGACTAATATTTTGAAAATTGTAATTTTAATACACCGATACAGAAATTTAAAAACTTAAAAACATTGGATTGAAAGCAAATGTATTGAAATACCACCCAGCTATAGGATCAACTGCTTACTTACGGACCTAAGGTAACGCAAGCAATCCAAGCAACTTATCCAGAAAATGTTGCAGTTGCAAAGAAGACATCGAATTTCTATTAATAAAATGGTTCCATCTAGAAAATGAGCAAATATCAGCACGAATGAAAACACAAAATTAACTATTCATATTCTTTGAATCACCCGGACAAGTCTCAGATCATCTCGATCGGCATAGGTCATGGTTATTTGGCGTTTTAATGGCAATAGCAAAACGTTATTGATAAAATGTTTGCGTAGCCATAGCTCCGTAATTATGGAGTGGAGACCCCATGTCAACCTCGGGAAAAATGCTTGAAATGACATCCCCTTTTACTAAAGTGAGCATGTGTAGCAGTTTGTCCGGACAGTACCGGTGGTTGATTCTTTTTTCCGATGACCCAAAAGTTTTCAAAAGTTAACTGATTTTTACCAGTCTCCAGTAAATTAATACCAAAGTGTTAACAAAATTATTCATAAATTTACCTAAGGGTTATGCCAAACCTCAACTTATCGTCATAAATCATCGAAGAGGATAAAATAATGATCCCCCAACTGCGCGTGATTGTATAACTATGCATAAAAATATCCGTAATTCACATTAAAATGAAATAAAAATACTCTCTCTCAACTGCATTAATAAATTATTAGAACAAGCATATTTCTTCTTATATTTACAATATTTTAAGCCCTTAGGGAACTAGCAACATCCAAGGCAAGGATAAGTTGAGTCGAGTAGGTATCGACAGTGACAAGTTTGCCAACGCCTCACTAAACCCGTCTGGCGCGCTGCCTATGCTCCTGGAGAACCAACAGCTAGTCCCTGTTTATCGGGTAAGATATCTGGTCACTTCACCTATTACCTCTAGAAGTTATGCGAATTCCACCAGAAAACACCATGTGTATATAAATTAGTGAAACACCTTGCAACACCAAGCTTAGTCGACCTGACCACGTGGTCGACTAGTTATAACTGTTTCTATTAATAAAATCACTCTTCTTCCGTCAAACCCACGCCTCTAGTTTCGTTTCTCCACATCCTCCTCCTTTTCCACTCCTTCCACCCAACCTCCCACGCCCTCCCTCATCAACGCCATCTATCGCTTTCCGCTCCCATTCAAGAGTTCGCGTTCCATTTCATGGGGGCCGATTGAGAAGCGTCGCTCACACGCAGATCAAGGGAAGGCCAACAAATCTTTCGATAAACGATTGTCCTGTCCTCTTCTCTCTTTCCACGACAGCGGTGGGCGGTGTTAGCGAGAAACTGCCAAGAACTCGGGGTCCATATTTTTAAAACATTATCCGCATCGTAAAAATATATATACCTTGCACATAATGTGACACTGGAAAGTTACCGAGAAAATTCCAAGTTTCTGAAATATTTTTTTCAATAAATACGGTCTACGTCAACGTGTATCCGACACATAAAAAGCGATTAAATTATCAGCTGGTATCAATGACCAGTAGGTTGAGACAAATCGTAAAATTTATAGTAAGTAAGGAAAAGAAATGTTTGCAATCAAGAGCGATGCATCAATAAGGCTCTTGTATTGACTCTGTGCAGAAGTTTATTGCGTATTTACCTTTAAACTATGGTGTAAGTAGGTGTCGATAGAGTTATGAACGAGTGGATCGTGCAAGAACGTGAGTTTGATACCCCGGTAATGGACATGAATGAAAGTAGCGTGCTTCGTGGGTTTGGCCATGTTGAGAGAATGGATGAGAGTCGTTTTTCGAAACATATCTACATAGTATCCTGAAAGCCAGGGACCGATATATGATAGTGAAGTGAATGGCGTGTGAGATAGGGCCGGTTGGACGATGTTTGATTACGGAGCTAAGGTGACCAGACATCGTGCAATCGGCCCTAAGGGGTAGACTAAGAAAGTCATGGGTGAACGTGGTGGAAGAGACTCTTAAGAGAAGGAATATCAGGAATAATAAGAAGAGGAGAGCTTGTAGGAAGCAATGCAAGCAAGCCAAAGCAAGCATGAATGCAATAAAAGCGAAAAAATGAGGAACAATATGACATCACAGAGGAAATTATTACAAGAGAGCGAGTTTCCTAGGCCTAACAGCAATAACAAAGTTCTTTGACTGTTTCTACCTCGAAAGACAATGAATATAAGGTATGTATGCATAGGCGTGCGAACGGGTGGTGCCTCGGCACCGCCTAACGGCGAGAAATAATTGATTAAATAACCTAGAAATTCGTGAAAATTATAGTATTAATGCTTATAATTTTGTGAAAGAATTTGATGAACAATAAACTGGTGAATAAATTAAATATTAATATTTTCTCTTTGTCTTATTGGCAATTCAATGAAGCTGGCTGACTGGAAGTGCAAATAAAGTTTTGCATTTCGTACATTGTACCAAGCGTGCGCAGAAGTAAACTGAAGAGTGTTTGCGGTGGCGTTTTAAGACTTAATTATTTAATAAACATTCAATAGGCTATACAATAACGAAGCAGAATAAAAAGGGAGGAATCAGGCGTGATGTTGTGGAATATGAACATAATAAGAACTATGATATTACAATTTTCCACAGATAAAGTTTTAATCGACCCGGGTTTCGATGCACTGCATCATCATCAGGTCCTCAGAAGCAGAATAAGTTAATTCCTCGCTATTATTTTAAGGCGCTACAAGAACTGCTTTAAATAAGTGGTCGGAGTGGTTAATCCTTGACAACAGATCAATATTGTTGAGTGAGTTCCAATGTGCCTTGAAAATTTTCTCAATAATACCTGTAACCAGCGCCAGTTGTGAAAGGCGTTTTTTTCCAGACTATCAACTGTCGAGAGTAAACTAAGAACGACAATGGCTCAAGATCGGCTGGAGTTCCTAATTTTTCCATTCATAAAGCAAGAAACTGCAATAAATGTTAACTATATGGATGTCATTGAACAGTTTAAAGTTCTTATCCCATGTGAGAGGAGAACGTTGCTTTAAAGCAAGTTATTAAAGTAATAAGTTTGACTTTATAATAATTAGGTGAAGGTTGAAAGTGCGTTTTGTTTCATGCTTAAAAAAACAAGACCATACATTTCTTTGTGAAACATACGTATGTACAAGTATATAAAAGTTTTTATTTATTATTGCCCTAATTTTTTTGTTCAACTTTTATTATTAATATTTCCAAACATCTTCCAAATTTCTTTAGTATCATTTTTAAACACTAGTTTTGAAAATAAAAACAATTCCAGGCACCATGTAATAAAAAGGTCTACGCGCGCCTATGTATGTATGTATGTATGCATGTCTCAGGACGATTGATGAATTAACCAGTTTACAGCTTTTAATATATATCCAGCCGACGTACACATTATAGTCCGGAAAAGTATTTGTATGCTTCTATTGTAATGATATTTAATAATAATAATATAGAAACATTAATAACCCTCTGTTCCCTTTAGTTTCCCAACAGTTTCCGAGATAAGCGCGAAAAAAATAGACTGCAATTTATTTAGCAAAGGTAAATGTTTCTCACGTCGCTTTACTGGTGCTAAGTTAAAACAAAAATCGAAGTATAAAAATTGCATAAAACATTTATTTACTAGAGAGGATCCTATTCCGGCATAGTCAAGTTTAAGTTACACTTCCGAATATTCAAAAACCCCTCTCGAACCGATTCCCCATCTCACTTGGATCAAAGAAGATTTTATTCCGTTTTTCCCTATGCAGATGTGCTTTATTTGCTAGGTTAGCTAGGCTAGGTTTTTAGGCTAGGTTTTGCTAGGCTTTGCTAGGTTTTGCAGTTGTGCTTTTTCACTATGTTAATTAACGTCCCGAGTTTAAAACGTCAGTTTGAAAAAGTTACATAAAAATCATAAAATTTATGTAAAACCACATTAAAACACCGAAAGGGATTTGGTTGCATAAAATGGTTGTTGTATCAAGTATGTATCAAGTCATGCTTTCCGTAGAGTAGCAATTAATCACAAAACCATACAAATGACAAGGAGGAGGAGAGAGATAATTTCTTAGAAAATTTCCATCTAGTCCCAATTATGGAAAATAGGGTTTGCATGCAGGGCAATAACATATTATGAATACGGAAGAACTAAACCCAGACAAAAATAACAGGAAAAAACGAAATATTTTGATGAAATTATGAAACCAATTTTGTCATTGGAATAATAACTCATGCTAATGGTATCATAAGTTGAATGAGGGCCATAACGAATATTAATAATACTATAACGAGATTAATTAGGCACTATTATTGATGGCGCGAAGGATATTATTTTGGAATCTTGCCACACGGTCAAAAGAGACACGCATGGCAAAATGTGAAAAATACGTTACAACGCTGAACATCTCTCTTGAAGTATTTTTGGCCAAGAATACGTGATCACAATGACACAATTTAAAATTACTGAGATCCAGCTGTCAGTAATTTTTAATATGAAGTTGGACCTAATGTTTTGAAGTTTTTAAGACATTTTAAAAGAAGAACACCCACTTTATAATTCACAATAAAACTTCTATTTTATAATGCTCACCGAATCATTCATGTCACAAAATATTAGAAATTGTTTGATTAGTCGTGTAGCCTATTACCAAATATACTGTCAATCGTAAGTCAAGCATTAGACGAGAGAAAACACTTAAATATTTCAAGTGTAAACAATAATATTTCCACATTACAATATAAGCGTAATGTCTAGGATAAAGCTTATCGTGAAAAACGTATGAAAGGGCTCCAGGAAAGAAACAAAATCAACAAATCTCTCAACGAAAGTTATTAAGATAATGCAATAAGAATCGGCTAATTTATAAATGCCATATCACTCTTCATATAACACAAACAATCAATGGCGTTGAATTCCATTTAAGCCCGATCGATGAAAATGAAGTACAGACAACAATTTAAAACACTTGTCGTTTCAAATCTATATATTTAACAAACTTTTGTCAACTTGACATTCATAGACTTTAATAATAGTTGCGCTGATTTCGGTTAAAAATATCAATGTCAAAATGCGACTCGTTCGGTCCTCGATATTTTCGAATTAAATCCTTCTTTTAGGTAGATGTCAGAGGTCAGATAAGACTTTAAAACGTTCCCAACGCTGACTTTTGAGTCACCATTCTTTACTGATTCTGGGATCTTGATTAAGACAAGCATAATATTTGCATCCGATTGAAAAGGACGCCATTATTCAAACTAAAACCCTGTTAATGCTTCGTGTTTCGTCTTTTCTTTTTTATTAGTTCCCTCTCATCGGGACCCGAAGTTACTTCATGGTGCAGTTTAATAATCACTGGTTAACTACTTTCACGCTATGAACACCGAAATTAACATATTCCTCCCTGGATAACTCTCGCATTAACCCACCGACAACCTGATGTAATATGCACACGCCCATAATCTCTATTAACGCCAAGTAAACGAAAATGCTCATTTTGCGGTTAACGTTAACCAGATATTAAAAACCATGACCTAGGGTGGATTCCTTCCTTCGCGTCGTCGTTATCGTATTTCAAATCACAAACCACTCTAGAAGATTATTTCTCACAGTTACCGTCCTAAGAACGTAATCCATTAATTAACACTAGTGATTTAAAGCACCTCACAAAATTTTTTAAATGACAATCACGTTTTCGCTCTCATGACCACAATTGAAAAATAACGATAACGCGAGTGCACGCGTTTTGCATAACCATGACTGCACCCCTGGCATAGTTGGGAAAGTTACCAAAAAAAAATAGCTAGTTAAAATTAATCTCTGTAAAAAGTAACTAGTTGAAGTTGAAAGTTACTTTTCTGAAAAATTAACTGATTAAAGTTAAAGATAAAAAAGTAACTTTTACGTTTAAGAAACTTTTAAAAGTAACTTGTAAAAGCAATTTTTCGCAATTGGGATAAAATAAATGCAAACATCAAATTCAAGAAAAAATTACTTATTTTTACTTAAAAAGTCATTAAACTTTAATAACACTCTCATTTCAAAATTTGTATCGGAAATCTGTACTCTCCTGTCTGAAAAAATAAGCCCTGCAGCACTAAAAATCCTTTCACTTTGCGCTGATGATGGAATTCCAGTATTACACTTACACTTACAGTACACACAATATTTGTCATAGTGATTGGGAGTTTATTAACACTTCTACTAGTTATGTAAGTTATGCTTAAACTGGCGCATTTTACAGATACGTTACTTTGAATGAACCCGTTCCCCTCGTTACCCGTCATAGGTTTTTGGTGGCCCCCTTTCTCGTGTTCAACTATGTAGTATTGATGACACGATGTCGCCGAGTACAGAATACGTTCCCTCGAGTTGCTAAACTTTGGCGTTCACTCCACACAACCCCGCTTTTGTTTGGATGTATTCATCTGGGCCAATTCATTACATACCCATCTAATTGCATTCTTTCATTCATTACAGTAATCTACCGGTTAGAGGTAGGTTGTGATGAAAGTCAGAGAATATCCAACGAACTCTTACACGTGCCGTGCCCTTTCTACCTCCAGTATTTCTTTCTTCATCTCAGCATTAGTCCTACCTTTCTTCATCCCGTCCAAAAAACCGATTCTCTTCCTTCCCCTTCCCCTCTTACCCAACATCCTACCCTCTATCACGGCCTTCAGCAAACCATTGCCCCTCATTACCCCCTCCAGCCACCTACGCTGTCTTCCCCTAATCTCATCTATAAGTGGCGGGCCTCGGTGGCGGCGGGGTTACGTCCTCTAACCGTCCTCGTCCGCCTGCTAACCCAAAGGTCGCGGGTTCGAATCCCGCCTGGGAAGGATTTTTCACTTCCCAGGGCATGGTTGTGTGTGCTCGTCTATTGTTAATGTTGTTAATACCCCGATGTAAAGGCCAATGAGTGCTGTTTTCGGTGGTGATGGAAAATAAATAAATAAAAAATAAGTTTCCTCTCCTGGCCCACCATGTCAAGCACTTCCTCATTTGTCTTCCTTTCCGTCCAACGCACCTACTCCACCCTCCTCCACACCCACATCTCGAAAGCCTTCGGCCTATTTTCGTCTTTGTTTATCAAGGTCCACCTTTCTGCCCCATACAACGGCACAATCCATATCAAGCTCTTCACCAGCCTCTTTTTTACATCCTTACTTAAGGTCCCCGTCATCAGCTCCCTTCTATTACAGAACGCTTCCTTCGCTAGCGCTATTCTCATCCTAATGTCTTTGCTACTATGTCCTGATTCTTCTAGCGTACTACCCAAGTAATTATATGGTTCTAATTGTTCCAGTTTGTGACTTCCTACTCTTATCACTAGCCTCGCTTTCTTTGTCCTAGAGAATTCTTTAGTTTTGTTTTCTTATTATTTATCAAAATTCCGTATTTCTCACAATGCTTTTCCAGTGCATCTACTAAAGTTTGCGATCCTTTCGATGACCGACTGACCAACACCTGGTCGTCTGCGAATCTAACCGACTTTATCCACTGGCCTCCTACTTTCATTCCCACATCTAGCTCATCCCATGCCTCTCTTACCATTTCCTCAGCATAGATGTTAAAAAGTAAAGGCGATAACGGGCACCCTTTCCGCACCCCGCGACCTATAACAATTTCATTCTTAGACACTGTTTTAATTCCCCCTTTGTCTGTTGGACAAGCTTTGCGTCCAAATTCGAACAGGTCGACATTCGCCAAAAATTAACGAAAAAAATTATCTGAAGTTATTTTTGTTTCAGTTAATGCATAATTTTAACGATTAAAAGTTAACTCTTCTAATAAGTAACGGTTAAGTTAAATAGTTAACTACATTTTTAAAGATTAAGTTTAATCGTTAATTTTTAAAATCGTTAATCCCAACTATGACCCCTAGAGAGCTAATGATTCTATTTCATTCACACCTTGTACAGCGTACACGAGACCGATATAATTTCGCCTGAGTTGCAAGCTATTCACGAGTGCTGCCTAACAGGCAAAGAGTCCCAGCACTAAACACACACGATTTTTCACCTGAACGAGGATGGAATCAGGATAATTGGTCCTTTGTTTCAATTTTGGACGATAACCTAGACTGCTTTCCCCATCCCCTGAGGGCACCTCGCCTCATCCAGCCACCGAGGCAGACGCCGCCGCCAAACATCACAGGAGGAAAAAAAACAACCAGTCAGTCTCTCACACGACATCGTTTCCGCTCTTATTTCTTCTCCCTCACCCCACCCCTCGTCCGCGGCCAAACCGTCTCCTCCCCCTTCTCCGAAACTGAACTGACCCCCACCCAAAAACCCCGTTTTTCCACTCCTTCAGGCGCTATTCTCACTCGACTCCCAGCAGGACGTGTACCAGCCCGTTTTAAGGAGATTTTCCCCTAGTCACAATGGAGACCATATTCGCATTTTGATTTTTTTTAATTCCAGCGTCTGTGATAAGTATGAAGTAAATATTGAAGCATTAATGGCGAAAATACATGGTTATATATGACATAATTTCTCAGTAATTAAATAAATATATCTACTTGAGTACCTAACGTGACTCATTTTTTTCACGCTATAAGACTAAAAAGCCTTCAACAGCAGGTATTTTTGTGATTCTGTAAAAATGACTGCGGTGAGTAATGGATTAATTTTTATAAATAGTTGAGAAAACACGCAATCTAAACACCGTTAGTTTTTTGACGAAATCTAGGAGCTAGAAGTTCCTAATTTGTTTAATATTCTCCCTCTGGAGCGCACAACCATAATCTATCCCATGTAAAACAGCTTATATTTTTAGGCAAATCGCTCGAAAAGTAGTTCGGCAAGGGGTTGCTATTTTGATATCATGGGAAATATGAGATTTATTTCTTTAAATTAGGCCATTATCATCAAATCACAGGCGAAATGATATTTCGCTCAAACTACCTTAAGGTAGCTCTGTCCTGACCTCGCACACTATCTACAACGAGATTCCACCGCAACAACGTAAGTCAAAACAAAAATACGCAATTCAATCTTTCTGTTTGTCTTATATAAAAAATAATACTTTCGCCGATATCATGCCTTAACTTTTAAAAAATAAGACCCATAATATTACATGATAATATGCAGATTAGTCGAGGAATTCATATTTTTTATTAACATTTCTAAGATATAGGAGCCGACTGCAGCGCCATTTCTATCGAGCTAGGGGATTTTGACTTCAGTCCTGCAGTTATTTACTGATAATTCAAAGACAAAGATGAATTGGTGCTTCAATTTTTGCTATCGAATTTCCTGGGAAAAATCAAGTCATATATCGTTTTACGCAAAAATGGCATTTACATTGGATAAAAAATATTAGTTTACTCTATGAGTCACCCATTATCGCTTTTAACACCATGTAATTTCAAGTAAAATGTGCGGAAAATAATAGCGTAGAAAGGCAAAATTTAGCTGCTCATATCACACAAAGAACACCTTCTGTATTCTATTCGATCTCTCAGTAATCTCCTAAACTTACTATATCTATCGTTTTCGTTGATATTTTCAACTGTTTTCATTATATCCATGGGTATACCTGTATCATGCAATAAATAATTTATCTGAACTCTATGATATACTTTCTTCAGATCTATACGTCAAATATATGATGGTTTGTTACACGATTTTTCAGTCAAATGTCTCATAATAAACACTCCTACTGCAAACCATCGGCCTTTTACAAAATCCTAGCTGCTCCTATCCTGCTTTTCTGTTCATTTCTTCGTATACAATCTCGGTAGTTTTAATTCTGTGTTTAATGGGTTTATTCCTCAGTAACTATTTGGTTCTCTACCATCTCCGTTATTAATTAATATGCTTACAGTAAGTAGTTTGTATCATTATAGACATCCGCCATTCATCTGGTATTCTACGGCAGCGAATGAATCAAATCTGTAGCTCCCTTCCTTTGGTCTACACCCATGACGTGGTGGAAGGGCTTGTCCAATGGCCCTTATAGCTGGACTGGCAGGAGCAATAATAATTGCTCCTGGTTGGGCCACCCATGCCAGATAGGTCAAAGGGTAAGAGCCAGACGAAAGGTCACTCATGTGATGGTGTCTTGTTAAAATAGCGTTGGAAGGGGGGGTGGGAGCCCCTCCCAGCGATCAATTACCCATAGTATGAAAGTAAATCATAAAGAATTGAGTCCTGGCAAATACGGGACGCCGCCAACTAGGGCGGGTGTCGTTCCCGGCACGGGGAGAGGCAAGGCCTCCACGGCCGTCATCACACATAATCCTTACACAACGTCGTCATCAGAAGACAAAATAAACAAAAAAGAGATGAAGAAGAAAAAGAAAAGGATGAGCAGAAAAGCAGCGATAAAATTAGGAATTTGGAACATAAAGGCAATTATGAGGGCCAGGTAGCTAAAAAAAAATATTAAACAGGAAATGGAGAAAGGGAAAATAGATGCTCTGGGGCTGTGCGAGGTGAGATGGAATGATAGCGGGGACTATCGAAGAAATAGCTACAGGGAAATCTAGAGTAAGGTAGATGAGTCAACGTGGAGTAGCTACGGCAATTAATACTAAATTGGGGATGAGGGTAGTAAACATCGAACAGGCGAGCGATAGGATAATACAGGTAGAAATTAATGCACACCCAACGAATTTCGAATTAAATCAGGTGTACATGCCTAAAAGTAGCCTAAGGAAGAAAGAGGTGGATGGGGTACATGAACAACCACAAGAAATAATGAGAGAAGTCCCAGACAAGAAAAACCTGATAGTGATGGGCGACTGGAATGCAGTGATGGGGGAAGTGAGGGAATTATTCGAAGTGGGCGAGCATGGGCTAGTGGCAAGAAATGACTGCAGTGAGAAGGCAGTAGAATTTTGTAGAAGACATGAATTAGTAGTAAGAAACACTTGGTGTTCACACCCGGCGTAGGTACACATGGGAAATGCCGGATAATACTGGGAGATACCAAATGGATTATATTATGGTAAGGCAGAGATTTAGGAACAAAGTAAAAACCTCACAAAGCTATACAGGGGCGGATGCGGACTAAGATCATAACTTGGTGATGATGAACAGTGAATTTATACACCGAAGACGGTGAAATTCGCAATGAAAAAATCATTTGACTTGACCGGGTTCAACGTCATTTTATTTTTAAGCCTTCTTAGTTATAAATCTTTAATTTAGTCCTCAACCAAATTTCATTTTTTTTGTTTCTGATTTCCTTTCCATGTCTCTTCCTTTTTTACTCGACTTGATAAGAAGCTCACCAAGTACCATATGATTATCACTCCCAACATTTGCAAACGTCTGACTCCTCACCTCCGGTATCCAACCTGGTTGTCTTACTGTATGTCACGACATAGTACATCGTATACTCTCTAGTATTTTTAAACGAATATCTAGCCTTCGGCTATTAGTAAAAAAAGTGTAATTTATTCCAAATATTTAGCAGACCAGAAATTCACCATAAAATCTCCATTTTCATTACAAACGATTTCTTAGACACATTACAAACATTTTCCCCTTGTAATTGTTGAGTGTCCAAAGCTTGCATTAATGTCTCCCATGTCAGTCATCAATTCACAGCTAGGTATTGTACCAACCACCTCCTGTGGTACTGCAGAACGGTCGCGGTGAGTTAAAATATATACATGCATAGATTTTTATTTAATAACATGATAAAAGCAATATTTATTCTTTAAAATTTTGAATAGAATCATTGGAAAGAGGGATAAGAGAGCGGATTCCGTAAGGCAGGTAACAAACTAACTATTGACTAAAAGAAAACGTACAGGGGGCCGATTGTGTAACTTTCCGTTCGTATTTTCAGTAGCGGAATTTCCGCCATTTTGGATTAATTCCGCGTGGAATTACGAAATGCGATCGTGAAAGCCTCAATTCCGATCCACACGGAATTTTCGGATCGGAATATTTCCACTTGACAATGAGGTGCCGGAATTAAGGAATGGAATCGTAATTTTCTTCTAAAGAGCAACAAAATGGCGTACCGCTACGCTATGACGACATTCTTTGCAAATTTCGCATTATTTTAGAGTGAAATTACCGTGATAATATTCTTTTCACAAAAAGGATTAGTCATAAACGTAATGAAAGGTAAAAATTAAGTGCGAATCTTGGTTTTATGAAAGCTTAAAGCACTTTGTGAGTTTATTCATGGTGATATCAAAATGCATTCTAATTCTAAAATGCTCTAAGAATACAGGATAAATATATCCACACCGTTGAAATGGCAGCAAATTAAGAACAAAATGTACTTTATATTCCATTGGTCCAATCTTTGGTCCATAAATGTCTCCTCAATTAAGTATCTCAAAGACATTGTCCTTTATTTTATTAGTCTTTCGTTCAGAGGCAAATCCACCCTCATTATTTGATATTTAATTATTATCATTAAGCTCCGCGTCCATTTCATACCAATCACATTGCTCTTTCAACTCAGATTTAGATTTTGCATCTATTACGAGTGTTAATACATTTTTCCCGATATAGGTGATATTTTGAATAGTATATTTTGCGCCTCGACACTTTTAAATGTTTTTGAACTTGGGGGGGGGGGGGGGGTTGGAGCGGAGGGGGGAGGAGCAAACTCATTAGCGCATGCGCAGAAGCTTATATTGGGCATAGATTTGGTGAGATTAGGCAACGTGTAAAATTCCACTCGAAATTTCATACGAATGGAAACTGAGTCTACGAATGGAATCGGAATGAGTTATACAATCGCAAATCAGGATTGTTGCTGATTCCATTCGTAACGTCTTCGGAATCCCGATTCCATTCCGAACGGAATAACCAAAGTTACACAATCGGCCCCCAGTTGTCGTATTTTTTCATCTTTCAACAAATCAGCCTGTGCCAAGGTTTTGTTAACCTTGTTAATATTGTTGCTCCAATCTTCTCCCAAAACACATTGGAAAACTAGCCTTGTTAAGCCTTCATTACTTAATTTGGGTAATATACGTACTTCATAACTTCATGTTCGGGGTAATAAAATGAGCTGAAAACCAGACTATTGCAAGAATCCAGCTTTATCACAAGCTCGGTATGATGTGAGACGCTAGGTATGTCGGCCATTGGCATCGGTTACTGCTGTTATATTCAAGTTTTATGGCATCTATGACAACGTTTACGTGTTCGCGATTCCTTTGATTCTGCCTTGGCCGAGGCTAATGTCAGCGGCCCTCGAGAACCGCCCACGGGTTCCTTCATTTATGGCTGCGCCTCCCAACATGGAAGACAACAAAAACATCCGACATCACGCAGTGGAAAGAGGGTGTGAGCCACGGAGAGAAGATATGACGATAATCATCACAAACAGCACTATCCTCAGCCACGTTTGCAGCGATTACTTAGCATATGCAATCCTGGATTAAGTACAACCGTGTCATTTATTCTGGCGTTTCCATCGACCATCATTGTACGGGAGAGTTTTATTATATAAAAATGGTATTATATGATGGCAACTTATCATTAAAATGCGAATTTTATGCAAAGATCAAGTTATAAGCACGTCGAATAACTCATGGAAGATAAAGAATTTGACAAGTAATATTTTTTTTAAATAATGTACATACATGCTCACTCAAATAGGCCGTTAATATCTCTATTCTTAAGTAAGTTGGACGTAAATAAGAGAACTAAATAGCTTTTTTCAAGTCCAAATAATTAGAATGTTTTTTTGAAATCAACAGCACAGTCAAATACAAATAAATAAGATAAAAAATGCGAAATATTTATTTGGAAAAAAAAATTAACATTCGATTTTTTTATTCACCCCAGATGGTCCGTAAATAAAAAAATAATTGCATACATACTCATATTATCAGCTGAATGTTCTACGGAAAACTCCTTTAGTAAGTTGGACATAAATCAAGGATTAAGCTCTTTATGCAAGTCCAAATTTTAAGAATGACTTTTCAAAATAAGCAGAGTAATCAAATGCAAGATATACTAAGTTACTAAGCGCAAAATATTTCTCGGAAAAAACTCCTCCTAAGCATTCATTTTCTTAACTAACTCCGCGATTTTCTTCGCAAAAACGATGCATTCAACCTTGAACTTCAAAGTATAAAAAGACTTTTTTAAGGAAAAGGAATTAAGCAAGTCCTATCCCGCCACTGGGATGAATTATTGGGGATGATAAGGCGACATTACACATGGAGATTACTTCCATGACAGCAGCCTTGCAAGACGCTTACAAGTGATACTTCAGTGTGTAAGCAGGTACTTCTATGGAAATAAGTGTCTCCAGCGGTAGTAATCGACCACCGCAGGAAATAGGCTGGCTTCTATTTTTCCTACAAATAGAACCTCGATCCTGCAATAAAACCGCATCGTGTGGTGGAATCCTGCTAGCATGATTCTGAGCAGGAATTAAAAATGTAAACAAAAAATACATTTACCGGAGGACTCATTGCTACGTATGTGTTTAAATAATTATTTGTTCCAGGAAATGTATTTAGAGTTTGGGATTACTTAAAGGTAAGACTAAAAACTGTTCTAGAATTAATTAATGAGAAATATAACACTTCTCATTCTTGTTACGCTTTATAGGTGCACACATATATTCAATGTGATTTATGTGCATTTATAAAATTCACAAACGCCAATTGAAACTCGAAGAATGCGGTGTAGAAAAGCTGTGATTGTCGAAATTAGGCGATTTCTGAAATTGCCATACTCATTTCTACTCCCGCCATTCATTTCATTAGGAAAAAACGGAAGCAATATGTAAGTAGAGCGATGCCCACGCTACTTCCATAAAGGTTGACTGTCATGTATAAAGAAAGAAAGAAAGAAATCCTACTTTAGAAAGGGAATCGATAAGCACCGCTTCAAACTAAGCAAAAAGACGTGACGTGTCGTTAACAAAATCTACAGTCACAGATTATAAAGTGCCCGCCAAGAAAGACCGAGGATGGAGCAAGGCCATAAAATAATGAGAAAAGTTAAAATAAACCATAGTGTACCTAGTTGTAAAGCGGTTATTTGTAAACAGAGAGAGTAGAGAGCTGCAGTTTTATCAATATCTAGACTAATAGACGCATGTAAGATACAATAAACAGTGAAAATTTATCATATATCTTTTCAAGTTCCGGCTGAATACACCACGCAAATGTTTTCATTTGAAATCTTCTCAGATAATTATTTCGGAAGCGAGATTCGGATTCGGGGATGACAAAAAAGTTTCAATTCATTCAAAAATCAAACACCTGTCTCTGATTTCTTCACTTATTTCATTTTTCTTATGAGATAATATATCACGAATACATACATTTTAAGCTACCATTGAAGAAGTTCCATGGGGACAGTGTAAGTCAAAAGAAATACATAATTCCACATTTATGTTTGTTAAGTTTAAAAAATTCTACCTTTGGTGATAAAATTCCTTAGTTGTTTAAAAAAACGAAAATTTGAACCACAAAATATGAAGATTATTAAACGAATTCTTCGGTAACACCTTTTTACAACCATGAAAGCCGACTGCAGCGCCATTTCCGTTGAAATGCCGCATTTTGACTTCGATTCTTGCATTAATTTTCCAATAATTAAAACAATATTATGATAATAATACAACATTTTATTCAATTCTCTGGGAGTATTCACTTCCTTTAAACAGTTTTTCGCGAAAATGGAACTAATTTATAGATACAAATACATTTTTCTGCATATAACTACAAGTTCAATTCGAGAATACAATAGCGAGTAAAGGTACATATGATTTGGTTGCTTTTTATCAATTGGAGGATGCTTTCTTCCACAAGTAGCCAGAATAAAATGACATTTAAGTAATTTTACGGCGAAACCACCTCTAGTTCACGACTCCACCGACAACAGTCTGACAACAAAATAGGAGACGCAAAAAAATGAACTCGATTTCTTGGGGAAAATTTCTATGGATATAAACAACAAATAAGATTTCTATGGATATAAACAACGTTGACTAAAATGGCTACAATTCGTTCTCAGGATTCCACGGATCTCGTTAGTAGACTGGCATTCCAGTAATCTACACTGTTAGATTTTCTTTTTTCCCGGCGAAATTTTATTTTTAAGGTGGGTAAAGGTGAGCTTTCGTCTCGCACGGGAAATATTATTTTTTGGAAAACCAAGGTAAATGGTGAAATTTACTACAATACCTAGGGGTAGATGAATAATTCGCATTTATAAAAATATAAAAATCATATCCGTGTGACTAATGGTTTTTTATCGATATTAGTGTTTAAAAATGAGGAATTTCGCGATTTTTTCGTGATATTTTGACGCCATATTTGGAGGTTTGACGAACCAGCGGTAGAGGGATAGTGACTAATTTCACGTCTACAATATGCCCTTACCAACAATATGCCCCCCCCCCCCCCCGGCTTCCCCCCCCAACAAGGTTTCGGGCTTGTGGAGTGAAACATGGGTGCTGAGGTGGGACGGTACGCGGGTCTGAATTGGCAATTTTCAGTTGCAAGAAAGACATTTCTGTGAGTTAAAAAAGAAGAAAACACATTTTTCGCGGGGACGATTACGTGGAAATGGGCATTTCTGAGAGTGGAGGAAGGTTCAAAATGCAGATTTTTACAACAAATGATAAGACATATTCAAGGAATAATTCTGGGTGTAGTGTTTTAGTCGTGAGACGATTTCATTGAAAGGTATGATACTGGATGAGCATTTTTACAGTGAAAATGACGTTAATTTAAAACGTGGACGATGATTTTGCCTCTATTTTATGGATAAAATCCCAGTTGTAGGTTGGTAAGTAGTAGGGGGCATTAGTTGAAGGCTAAAATGTCATTCTACGTATTTTTTAAAGAATAAAATACCTCTTGTTGGTTGCTGATTATAAAAAGGGCATGATTATAAAGAAGGGGAGGGTTTTTCTCATGTCAGTATTTCCCTTCGCTGTAGGACAGGCGCTTTAGTTGCAACAATGAACGTTTACTAGTAGGTGAAATCCGTTATTTTGAAGGGGAGATTATGATGTTGATTCGCGGCATTGGAAATGTTTCATATAGTATTGTTGACGGAGTTTTCTCGGTTAGCGTGGAAGGGAGATATTAACTGCGAATGGTTGGAAATTAATTGTTTAAAAGTCGACCGATTTTTACTCTCCAATGAGAGTTGAGGGGTATGTTGGCTCAAATCTTTTATTCACTCGCCAGTGTCGTGTGTGGTCGCCATGATTTGCGAATCCTGTACTCACACGCAAATTTCTGCGATCCAGACCTTCGTTTCGTCGGAGTCAGGCTAGCTGTTCCTTGAAAGGCACGCGTGTTCGTTACCCATGGGATGGGCATTCTTGTCCTTGCTGCGGTGACTCGTCGAAAGTGTTTTCCGTGGAAAAGCATGTTTGGCGATGTTTCGGTAAACTCCTAAACCCTAAGATGTTCCCTCCCTTATAAAGAAGTGTAAATCCTCCATTTGAAGTGAAGTGTGAAGTGCGGTGGAATGAATGGAATTGCATTGGAGTAAATGGTTTTAGCGGGGAGAGTTTGAGTGGAAGGCGGGAATAAAGTGTGACAGAGAAGTGTGTATAGGGAAGAGGAGCAACTGCTCGATCTTTCGCCTTCTACACCTTCGCCTTCTACAGTGGAGAAGGCGAAGCGGCATTTTTTCCCAATATGGCGGAGAGGAAACGCACTTCTCAGGTTTGAAAGTTTTACTTTCCAAAAGTAGTTGACGTATTGTTATGCTGAAAGTATTTTACAAATGCGCAAGGTTTTCATAAAAGTGAGGTGATTTTGGTGTCGATATGTCTGTTGAAAGTGGGTGAAAATCGCGTTTCCGCTGGCGAGACGAAAGCTCACCTTTACCTTAAGGTGATCTACCGGTTAAGGTAGGTTTGAATCGAAGTGAAAAAAACGAAAGACAAGATTTTTACATACGCAGGGTCCAATCTACCAACACAATTTCTTTCTCCATCTCAGCATACGTCCGAACTCTATTCCGTCCGTCCATAAGACCTATTCTCTTTCTTCCCCTTTCCCACTTACCCACCAACCTCCCCTCTTTCACGGCCATCAGCAACACTTCACACCAACCACCGGTCCAATCTACCAACACAATTTCTTTCTCCGTCCCGGCATGCGTCCGAACTCCATTCATTCCGTCCATAAAACCTATTCTTTTTATTCCCCTTTCCCGCTTACCTGCCAACCTCCACTCTTTCACGGCCATCAGAAACACCCAACCACCTACTTTGCCTCTAGAAGTTCCCTCTTCTCACCCGCCATACCCAGCGCTTCCTCATTCATCCTCCTTACCGTACACCGCATCTTCTCCAGTCTCCTGCACACCAGCCTCTCGAACGCCTGAAGCATGTTCTCGTCTTCCATCTCCGACTCCACGTTTCCGCACCATACAACGCTACACTAAGTACATATTAAATTCATCAAAATAAGGAATTCTTCTTAGGTTTCCCACCGGGATAAAGGCTCTATGCTCGCCCACGTTTCGATTTCCGATTCGGGCATAGTCTTCAGGGCACTCGCCGATAAGAATTCCTACTTCCGCACAGTACGCCGTATAATTTTAGATAACGGAGGGATGACAAACTAAAATCTATACCCGACGCCAGCGCCACTCCGCCACTATACGAAACTTCCAATGCACGAATTTGAGCCAATGTAAAACGAATTTCTTGATTCATTTCAACATATCCAGCAGCAATCGACCCGATAGAAAAGAAAAAAGAGATAAAATACGGAAAGATCAGTGACTGGTTTAAAAAAATACACATTTAAGAGGTAAATAGTTATACATACATCGTATTCACGATTTATACATGCCTCATGGCAAGGTTAGGTTGTATTAAATTCCAAACAAGGGTAAATCTTGGAGCGAAGGCTTACCCAGTCACTTGCTAATTTGCAGGACATTTTGAATAAAAAGGTAAAACTTTGTTATTTCCACATAAATTTAATGCAGTACGACCATGGTTTCGTCATCTTCAGGTACAGATTCATACATGCAGGTTCGTCGTTTATGAATGTGCCTGAAGATGACGTAAAGTCGAAACCACGCACTGTATTAAATTTATGTGGAAATAACAAAGTTTTACCTTTTTATTAAAAATGTATAGAAAATTCCACAAAGTTACGCCGGAAACCACCAACATAATTTTTCTCTATTTTTTATCAACATAATTTTCTCTTTCTTCCGGAGCAGCTTGACACACGTAGAGCACATCGACATACGAAGCTGCTCCGTAATAATGATCTCCAGCAAAAAATGGAAAACCTTCTATATATCTCATAGCATGGTTTGTAGCGTGTTTGAGACATCAACAGTTTGCCATCCGTCCATTCAGAACCACTAGTCCGAGTATGCCAATGCATGCGGTGGGAACACGACAGAAATTTCGAGTCATGTGAGACGGCTGCCATTATTTTATCACAAATATGAACTCCATCCGCCGCATAAGAGTCATTAATAAAATTAATTATTCGAAGTCTTCATTTTACTGTTTACTATATATTTCGTTACTGCCACATTTTACAATCCCAAATTCCCGTCGTCAAAGATTTATTAGAATCCAATCGTTACTTCAGACGAAAAAATAATCCTTAAAACACTTCGGGCAGCTTGAGCTAGATATTAATTCACATGAAGTTCAAATAAGTTAACCATAAAATTGAGCGAACTATCTCATCTTTCTATTAGCAACGAATCATAAACCACTTACACCACTACAATTCGAGGTATTTACTACAGAAACATAAGCTCTCCTTCAAGAGATATGGTACGGCAGGGCGCTCCAATGAAAAATAATAAGTTTATGTATTTCTGACTTATAGAGTGCGTTAAAAATGTAACCGTATGAAGTGCGTGACCTTTTTCAATTATTTTTAAAAATTGACTTAAAACACCGTCATATTTTTTATAAAATCCCAATAAATTTTAAAAGTAAATAAAGTTCACAAGTTATATTTATAGCTCACGTCGTGAAAAAAAAGTTAAAACCTCAAACGTGTTTATTTAGTAAATTAGAGAGAATTTTGGTCAATATAAAATAAACTATAAAATACTACTATGCTTAATTAATTCTTCTACACAACTGCCAACATTATAAAAGAGAATTCGAATATGGTGTCTGTCTATTGTATATAGGGAAAAAGCTCGCTCAAACTACCTTAAAAGAAACGTTGGCGAAACCAGCTTTTAAGACAAATTAAAAATAACCTTAAAGACGTAGCATTGAGACTTCAGGGAATGTGGAAAACGATCTAAGTTCCTAATCGGATCAATTTACAGACACCTTACGCTGTAAACTGAAGGGCGTATCACGATGAAGCTCCTTTTTTTTAAACGTCTAATTTAGCTCAGTAAACACCATGCTGAATGACATTCCTAGGCCATTATTAAACCTAAAAGTTTCGAAAATCGCCATAAATAAGGTCTCGAGGTATAATTTTCACCCAGTCGAAAACGTCAAAGAGTTGGCAATTCTACAGTTAAGTCATTTCAAAGTCTCCAGAGCGTCCGCCATCCAATCCTCTTTTGCCCATGTCTGTTCCCGCCCCTTTAGCGAAAAGGAGCCTACCTCGTTCCGCTAATCCTTTCCTCTATTCCTATACTTGTTGTCTTCCCCCTCCTCCTATTAGTCCCTGCCATTCTCCCTCCCACCCCATCTCCCTCCACAGAGCGAACGAAGCCCCTCCACTCCCAACACTTTGCCTGATCTATCGGCCTCTTAAAGACTTAGGTAACAACCACGTCGTCTCCTCTTTAACTGTGCCAACACGATCTCGGCTAGAGTTCAAGGGCTAAAATGGAGTGATTAAGGAGACCACGCTAACGAACATTTCATCCATGAAGTGATTCCAAATGGCGCCCAGCAACCCACAGAGTCGCAGTGGATTCAGTTACGATCAAGTCTCACTCTCTATATATTCTTACTTTTTGAAAGAAGTCCAATGATGATTTTTAAAGAATTTTGGAGGTAAAAGTAGGATGAATAGGGTTAGAAATGAGAGGGCACTGAAATAATGTGGGTTGGATGCTCGAGTAACGGACACAGATGAAAGGAAGAGTGCTCAGTTTGTTCGGCCATGCTGAGAGAATGGATGAGAGTCGAATAACGAAACAGATTTATGATAAAAGTGTGATAAGGATAAGAAGAAGGGGTAAAATGAGAAATTCGTGGATGAATGTGATGGATATGTCTCTTAAGATGAGGAATATTAAGAGTTCCATTGTTTCAGGCTCAACTAGGTGGTAGTTGAATTTCGTAGGTAAAGGAAACAAAGGTGGAAGGAAACAAAGTTAATATTAAGAGTCTTAAGAATAGGAGAGCCTGTGTGAAGCAACGACTGAAAGTTGCAGAAGCGAAAGAGGTCTGCAAAGATAGGGCAATATGGAGGAGGAAATTATTATAAGAGAGCCAGTATCCTCGGCCTTAGAGCAATAAGTTCTTTGAATGTGTCTATATCGAAAGGAAATAGCGTGACGTATGTTTTTATGAACGTTTTCTTTAGCTTTCCGTAGCTCAGAGATGAAGGCTGACGACGTTGTTTTATTGTTTAGGGTTTTCCTCCAAAAATCCGACGGAAGAGTATTTACTTCGAAAAGTAAACCTCCCTATAAACCTGGAAAAAATAACTTGTTCTGAATTTACCAAACTAATAAATGCCTCCAGATTTAGGTATCTCATAAAATAAAATACTCACAACACTTTGAAATATGAACTTAAAATTTCATCTTATGTGCATCACTCATTCTCGTTTTATATTTATAGCAAAGCATCCCTGCTGAGGAAAAAGCCTTTTCTTAATCAAAACACGTGTGGGAGGAATAGCTATTAACTGCTCGTATTTGCATCTTTTCTTCTCTGTTCACTCTTATGGAAATCCTCCAGCTCTCGAGCTATTGATAATTCTAGATCAATGGAATTACAAGAGAACGAACAAGTTGGAGTAACTAAGGATTGAGTAATAACCGAATCGATTTATTTTTTAAAACTTATCTGAATATATTATTTCCACGGAACATTCAGATTCAGACACTAACGTTAGCTCAGTTTACAAATCACCTTCGATAGATCGGCTTATAGAAGTTGAAAATAATTTATCTCTTACCATGTCCTGGTTCAAATCTGCTACAGGTATTAGCATGAAATTTAGTTTAAAAAACGTTAAGCAAGAATTTTTCATATATTCTAGTTTTGGAACAGAAATGAAATTCTGTGAACCGAAGTGCAGACACGTCCGCTGATTATACCGTTGATAACTCGTTAATTCTCTTCTTAATTTCATTCTCCAGGGCATATCTCATATTATGATTCAATTCTGCATTCACATCATTCAGTATCATCATCATGAATTCCAACGCTGTCTCACACTTCGAAAGTTTTGAATATATTTGGTAAAGAGCTTCCAAAGTAATTTTTATTGGCCACAGTGTTGCAAAAATGAAAGAAGCAAGTTTAAATACATTCTCACTGATTGATACATAGGGATTCAGATCAATTAAGGCCTGATTTATGCATGTTATAAGCGATATGAAACGTTCAATCAATTCCACTTAACTGTTCCAACGATAACAAGTGTCTATTCGTCACCGCATTGTTCGATAACATATTTCTGAAAGAATTTCTCGTTGTTGAGGGTAATTTTCTGTAGATAAGAACTGCCTTCCTCGAGGAAAAGGCTTCATTATCCTATTCCGCCATTCGATTTCTTTTTATCGTCATATTTATTTTCTTCACGTAATAAACGCAGATTTAAAAAAATATAATTAATAATAGCAAATATAGACCAATCAACAAGTGTCATTACAGTTGCATCTTCGGTGGTAATTGCAAAAATATTTCCTTCTCAAATAATCTCATACCCTAGCAATATCTTTTTCAATAGTTCAGCGCACACTATTGCGGATTTTTTTTCCAATTATATTAATTATTCCCAATTTCTAGAACTATTGGGCTTTCACAGACGTATGCTTGTTAAAACTACATTATCATACGCTAAAGAGCGAAGTAAACGAGATTTGGACAACCATACATAATATTGTTATTTCATAATACTACTACAAAACGTATCAAACATGTTCTGTTTTTCTAGCACAAATGTGCATGGGAATTAAATTTAAAAGTAAGTTGCATAACACTGAGATATTATGAGATATCAACTATTTACAACGATTCCTTCATTCATTTACAAAACTATTTTACAATCAGTGCATTTCTGGAACCATTCAAACTGACTCCATACTTTAATTCACCTGCAATGCAACTTAATAAAAAGCGTCATCTATTATTAAAAGGCTAAAATATGAATCCCGAATCCCAGAATCCGGGATTCCGTGGTCCTGGAATTTCAGTACCTAACCTATCTTAGTGCCTTTATACTCATACAAATAGAAGAATTGAGGGAGGAACAAACAATGAGGAAAAAAGTCAAAAGCAAAACACCAATATTGTGAGCCGCAGACCATCAGGCATATTAAAACTCAAAATTTGTACGTATTTAGAAATTGATGTATACCAACACACACAGAACACAAATCTAAGACATTTAAAACCAAAATATGTCCAAAACCCAATAATACCCACGAAGTATTAAAACCCACCCAATTTCCAAAAAACTAATTGAAGCTCTAGAAAGCATTATAAGGCACCAAAAAAAATAACACTACCAAAAGATATCTAAGCCAAAAAATGGCAGGGCTGGGTTTTTTTAGAACCGTATTTTTTTCGAACCTGAGGTTAACCAAACCTTGAATTTACAAATATTACTACATTATTTACTTTCAAACCGTTTTTCGTCCACTACCCCCTATTCCTCATCTACATACTAACCTTCGGCGCACTGCAGACGAGTATCAGATTTTTATCGCATGTTATCAGGTTCATGCCTACGTCCGACAATCAAACTAGGAATTGGCCTTGGAATCCTTATCAGTAGCGAGATTCGAGCGTAGATTCTATCCCAATGTATTATGGTGAAGATTTTTATTTCACCATAAATTAGGATTATTGGAGTCGTGGGATTTGGAAAATTTGAGAACAGCCTGAGACTTACGATAACGTTCTGGAATATTGATGAACATAAGGAAGGGAGAAAGAGGTACAGAAGATGGTGCAGAGTAAAGTGGTGGTCAACCGTTGACGTTGGCCATTGCACCCATTTATTACATCGTAATTACGGGCCACGCAATAGTTCTTTCTAATGAGTCTGATTTTTTTTCGCCCTTACTCGTCTCAGAAATTATTAGATTGATCGTAATTTGCCATTGCTTGCACATCTACACCTGCATACTACCCCGCAAGCCGCCGCAGAGGCGTGTGGCAGGGTGTGTTAAGACACCAGTCATGAAAAGGGGAGGGAATAGGGAAAAGGAAGGACGACAGAACAAATGTGAACTGCATGTTAACGTTGTGTTTTCTGTTACAGTCACTAATGGTGCAAGGAAAGAAGAAAGTTTTGTACCCATCAGCTCGGCAGTGTATCTCTCTTATTTGGTCGCTTCTATCACTTCTATATGTATAGATACATTGAAGTTCTCTTGAAGAAACACACCGCGCCGCTGTCCCTCCACCCTAGAGACCCCCCTAACCGTTCCCCTATCTCCGTCTTCCGCTGAGACCGTCTGGACTCCCACGCGCGGAGCTCGGAATACGTATGAAAGGGGGGACAAGGGGGGGCTCTCCCTCTCACACCTCTCCCCCACACGCCTGGCACGCCACCTCCCCGAACTGACGCAGAATCTTCACACCCCCCGTGGGCGAGATATACGATTTTCCACTCTTTTCGAACCATCTTCATTTGGGTGCTCTACCAGCTGATCGGTAGGTTTTTATGCAGTACTTATCAGTGATAGAATAAATTGTTGTCGGTGCGAAACGGCTGCAGCCGCAAATGTTTCGGTCAGACAACGGTTTCAAATGACTGTTGCATACAAGAGGTTAGTTTCGTGAGCGTGCCGCAACCGCGCCGTTGCGCTCTGTGCAGTGCAGCGGCAACTGATAGTTGAAGCTGACTGCTTCGTTTTCAGTTCCGTTCCAGATGCACTACACGAGTGGCTGCGTTGCGGTTATATGCTACAATTTGTTGGATTCGAATCTGTTGCAGGTGGTTACTGGTTTATTCAGCCAACACATGTCCGCCCATCATTGCAGATAGCATTAGAACTGTGAAGTACCTATCTGTCATGAATCCAAATGAAATTTTTCTTTATTTAAGTGAAATATTTCTTACTACATAAAGCACAGAACTGCCCGCCATTTTGTAACAGCAATCGGTTTCGAAACGGTTGCAATGAAACTGTTGTGGCCCTTTAATGCCTCCAATAGTACTTATCCTAGCGTCCCTGAATCTGGGACATCATCTCTCTTTCCTTCCAATGGATGTCTCGCCATCATGCCCTTCTTAAATTCCTCATATCGTCTACCTCTTCTCATTCCGTCCAGAATTCCTATCCTCTCCTTTCCTCTTCTACACTTCCCCAGGGTTCTCCCGTCTGTCATCTTCTTCAAAATGCCCTCTGATTTCAAAACTTCCTCCACCCATTACTTCTGCATTTTCCGAATCTCCTCCATCAGCTTCTTCTCCTCTAAAGCCATATCCAATACCTCCTCGTTAGTACTCCTCGCCACCCAGCTCACCCTCTCCAACCTTCTCCAAACCAACATTTCAAACGCCTCAAGTCTACGTACATCCTCCCTTCGCAATGACCAAGTTTCAGACTCATACAGCACCACGCTCCACATTAGATTTTTCACCAGCCTTTTCTTTATATCTCTTCTCAGACTACCCCCTCATCAATTCCGCTCTCTCAGAAAATGCCTCTTCAGCCAGGCCAATTCCACAAATGATGTGCCTACCACATACGTCAACTGCTCAACCTGCTCTATCCATCACGTTGCTACTCGCAGGTACTGGCAAGGGACACAGTATGCTCGGTGATATTTCAATAAACAGGCTTTCAACTCAAGGTTTTAAATATTTATATTTCAATATCGACATATCGAAATATCAATATTCAATACCGGGTGTTTGATAAAGACCCAATATACATCAAAGATAAATAGTGAATACAGACTATCAAGATTCGAATATGTCGCCTTCGAGCGTGTACTATACCACAATAGGGTGGTCCTTATTTGTAGGCAAAAATTAAGGATCACCCTAGTATATTATAGAGACGCTGTCGGCAAGGAAAGTTGTTTCCAGAGCAACTCCCGGGGTGTAACAACAAACATGATTAGGCTGCCGATAATGCCTTGAAAGCCTAAACTAAACAAGCATCTTTATTGTTAAAACAAATCTCGTATCTGGCATTATTTATGTGAATTTTAACTTCTAAGGAACTGAGGTAGTGAAAAGAAAAGGATTACAGACGGATATGACACCATTAGAAATTAATGATAGCGAAAACGGGAACGCCGATAGACAAACCTAACCTGTCCTTTGAACACGAAGTCACAACTCCTTAGTTACCGAACTATGGGAACGCAAACATTTTGTCAGACGCACTTCGCTGTTACCATGGAAATGCCAAAAATCAGTGACGTGCACTAATGGAAAAGAAGTAAAATATGTCCTAGTGGTTTTTAAAACTTGCATCATTCTTTTCTAGCCAAAATGTGTGCTAATTACTTCCAATTTTGAAGATGGTAATCGAAATTGTAAAAACTTTTCAACAAATAAATTACTATTTTGAATTACCTTTTTTATTTTCAGAGTAATTAAATTAGGAATAATAAAATTTTATTTCATTTCTAATCTTGGTAAATATATATCTTTATTTTTGGCGGAGATATGGCATCTTAAACGATACCTACCGTTACATGAGTACATCGATCAACGGCTCAGTCCCATGCAAGGGACTAGCATTCATTTACCTACCGAAAAAGACTATTAACTTAATCGATTTCCGCCAACGTATTTCTTTTTACATGCAATGAAAAGAATAATGAACCACTGAAACCTGGCTGTCAGCCTTTTTGTTGGCTAAAGAAAATAAACAATCAAAGCCTTTTTGCTGGCTAAAGAAAATAAACAATCAAGTGGCAACAAAGATTTTCGTCCCCCTCCGCCCCGTTGGCGGAGTTTTAATGTAAGGGGGTCCCTTCAAAAGTCTTAACAACAGTTTATGGCGTTAAAGCTTAAAGTGCGGGGGGCATTGTTAAATGTTAGGTAATGATTAACGTTAATTTTTATAATATTCTTGTAGTTAAATGCGCTTAAGCGAAACGTGGACCAAGGGGATGGAGACACGAGTTATTTCAGGCGTAACAAATGATGGTTCTGAGAATAATAGATAAGATGCAATGAACATAAATGAAGCCAAGCAAAGAAGTACACACATACTTGGCATAGAATAAAAAGAACAGAATTTTTATGGGAGATTAGGAGTAGAAAGAGCATTAAATGTCATTTAATCTATAATCTGGCTACTCCAAAAAAGAAATCCTCTGTTTTTATATGAAATACGAAATTCGACTATTCCCCACTATTTTTTCGCAAGTTGAATATAAAATATCATGGCGTTAAATTCGAGGATGAGTGAACATCGAGGAGGAGGAGGAATAGTATTTTTTATCAATTGTAAATGCCATATTTGCGGAAAACTATTTATGAGAAGCGACTTCTACTAGGAAGTTTAACGATAATAAAATGTAGGCATTTTTCCAAATTAATTTTTGAGTTATTAGCAAATGAGTACACGATAATAAGTGCACGATATGATTAGCATGGTGACTATAAATCACTTCATACTTACCAACTTGAAGTTTTTCATTGCCAATTGATTTAAACGCCTAAGCGCCATTTTATAGGTAATACTGATGCCAATGTTACCTTCAATTCATGTCATTATAAATAAGTGTCAATCTTACCTTGAATATGACGCTTAGATGTTAAAATCGATTGGTAATTAACAACTTAAGTGGAAAATTACTTAGTGATTTCTTTTCACCATGCTAAACGTAGCAAAATTCCACCAAGTGTTGCCTGCCTCCATCTAGTACACAGGATTTGAAGTAAAAATGTGTTAATTCAATAGAAGTGGCGCTGCAGTCGGCTCCTATGGCCGGAAAAAGTGTTAATTAAAATATATTCTTTCATTATTCTGCATTATCTTCATCTTAATGTTGTATGTTAATAGCTAAGGCGATGAAACCAGAACATTTTAAACGCTACTCCAAAGCTAAAAGGTTTAATTCAGTACATATTTGCTTTGATCCAAAGAGTGGCGGAGGAACCTCTCCTCAAATTCTTCGAGCATGAGACAGTAAAAAACTTCCACCCCAAATTCTTTCAATCCATGTCAAATTTAGTAAACCATTGATCTTCAGAAGTAAAATAGATATGTACATTTTACATATAACTTTCTGAAAGAGAAACACGCTTTTTATTTTTTTGTCGTAATATTATATTGTTAGTTGAATTTCAAATCTGTGCCAAGTTTTAAAGCTATAAGTTGTTGGGAAGTGGGTGAACATGAGATCGCAATATTTCACCCACATCCATAGACATTTCGGTGAAGTTGAATATTAGCGTTGAAAAATACAAGCCTATGAAGTACGCTCTCGAATTTCCCTCAAAGCAGCTGTACGATTTCGAAAAAAATAAACTTCTATCACTTCACGATCGAATAACTTCCCCATTTTCCTTGCATCAGGAGACTAGGTAATTGCTTGCAGAGACGAAAAACGCATAGTACTTACAGGCTCCGCATTCTTGCTTAAGTTATTAAATGAGAATGTAACAGGTTATCACGCCACTCAAGAAGGGGCATAATAATTTAGAGAAGCAGCCATCCACTACCGTGACATCGTATCAGATCATCGATTTTATTGAGAAATTGCGAAGGATGTTTTTCATCCGGCGAGCTCATTCCTTTGGCAAGGTGTTTTCTTGAAGAGAGACAACTTGATAGGGATCTTCAAACCCTAGCCCGTCTTTTTAGCGCTAATTTCACCATGGACATTATCTGACTCCTGCTTGGCACCGCTATTTAAAGTATTGTACTCAATATTCAAAGATCACGGCTGAAAATAAACCCATGACGCATATAAACCATAATTGTCCATATTCTTAAATTTTTAGTAATCGCAAAGGAATTTGAGTACAAGAAGGATGGAAATTGCATATAAAAAGTTCTTTTTAGTAGGGTTGATTAACTTGCATTTATAACAGAGACTTAAGGTGGTTTGAGCGAGATAGTTCCCTAGTCATAATGGAGTCCATATTAAAATTTTATTTTTTTATTTCAGCGTCCGTAAGAAATATGAAATAAATATTGTAAAGATGATGTATTCATCTACATCTACATATTACCCCGCAAACCGCCTCAATAGGCGTGTGGCGGGGGGTGTTAGGACACCAGCCGTTTACATATAAAAAAGAAACGCTCTAATGAAATTACGCCTAGCATTTATTAAAGTCCCTTATTGTTCGGGGCAAAAACGAATTCGAATCTCTAGCGGCTCCCAGCCTAATTCGTTTAACACCTGGGTAACGCTGTCTGTACGCCCGTAGCAGTTTTTGATGTATCGCGCAGCTTTCCTTTGTATTTTATTAAGTACCCGGATTAAGTCTTTCTGCACCGGATCCCATATGCTCGCTGCATATTCAAGGTGTGGCCGGACGACTGCGAAATAGCACCTCTCTTTTACTTTTTCATCTGAAAATCTTCCCACAATACGCTTGACGAATCCTAGCTTCTTCAGAGCTCTGCCACAAATCTACATCTACATATTGAAGTATGGCGCAAAGATAAAGTTATGTATGACACAAATTCTCAGTAATTAAATAAATAAAGCTACACAAGTCTCTAACATGACTCATTTTTTTCCCGCCGTACGGCTGAAAACCCTTCAAAACAGCAGGATTTTTTTGCGATTCTGTAAAAATTACATTGGTGAGTAACAGATATTTTGTTATAAATAGTTCAGAAAACATGCAATCTACACACCGTTAGTTTTTTGACGAAATCTAGGTACTAGAAATTCCTAATTTGTATAATATTCTCCCTCTGGAGCGCACAACCATAATATATCCAATATAAAACAGCTTATATTTTTAGGCAAATTGCTCGAAAAGTAGTTCGGCAAGGGGATGATACGTGAGTTTTTTCTTTAAATTAGGCCAATATCATCAAATTACAGGTGAAATGATTTTTCGCTCAAACTACCTTAAGTGGATAAAATCATTTGAGTTAAACCATAGTTTCAACGAATTGAATGGTGTAAATTACGTTCTTAGAATACTCGAATAATAGAACAGTATTCCAAGATCGTAGTGTAAAGCATTCTGAATGGTTGGGAAATTCTATTTTCCTTATCCCAGCTCAGGCCTAAGTAGGGATTCAATTCGATTCTTGGTAGTATCGATACTTTGTTTCGATATCATTCTAGGATTGATACTAATTCTTGCATTATTTCGACATCTGAGTTTCTATGCATTCACGATATCGTATATCTCTAGGCACAAAGCAGTCAGGTTGTTGCATTATTTGCACCAACGACGACGGCTGGAACTAAGTAAGCGGACGATTAAGGCAGCGGGGCCAATACGAGGTTAGGAAGAAGTCGGGGACTGATGTAAGTAAGAGATGAAGAAATATACAGAATAGTAGAAGAGGAGAGGACCATATGGAACACTAAACAGAAAAAAAGAACCAGATAGATTGGGCACACCCTGAGGCCCAATGGATTTGTGAATAAAATAATTCAAGGAAAAATAGAGGAAAAGTCCCTAAAGTAAGGAAAGAGGATAAATATATAGACCAAATAAAGAGGGAAGGGCAACGGGAGAGGGAAATAATTTTCTCGCCGAAAACACCCGAATAGAAACTAACTCTTTCCAAGCTCAGGTGAGAAAAATGAGTAAATCAGCGAGAAACAAGTATAATCAATGAACGACTAATAAAATGAGGATTTTTTCACAACAGCACCCAAACTACGAACCAATAATCAAATGCTCAGTTGTCCACCTACTTTGATTCCCACATTTAACTTTTCTTCTGCCTATCTTACCTTGGCATAAACGATAAAAAAAGCAAATGCGATAACCTGCAACCTTGTCTTACCCCGCGACCTACCCACCCAGATTCTCCGTCAGCCAAACTCACCTATGCTCTCTGGACCATACATAGATTTCGGATGAGTCTCATATCTCACCAATCTACTCATGTTTTCATGAGGATCTGCATTCTTTTTCCCCATTTAACTCCCCCTGCCGTTACGAAATCCACAAGCAAGCAAAAACGTCCTGATTATACTCATTAGTTTCCTTTCTAGAAGTGTCCTCATCCCCACATTCGCATCGCGATTTACCTTCCTCGTCCTGAACTCAAACTGGGACCCGCTCTAGCAGTAATTTTCTCTATTCTCCAACTCTTTAATGTATATTCCAAGTAAAACTCTTGCCGAGATAAAAATTAAAATAATTGTTCTATACTTCTCGCTTTCTGTCCCTTTCTTCTTATTTTTGATAGGTATCCAGACTGTTTTCACCTTGTCCTCTCACTACACATACTACGTCCTTGAAGATCCTATGAATAAATTCGAAAAAAGTTATTTTTTTCATGAGAATCTGCATTAGTTTTTCCAAAGTAGCTTCTTCAGATTCCCTTTCGGAATCCACAAAGAAATTGAAAACGTAGGTAGTCATAATATTCTAGGTTCCTTCATAGAAGTGTTTTCATCACCTCAATTGCTTCCCGATTTTCCTCCCTCTTCCTGAGCACAAACCGGTCCTCCTGCGACGTATTACCCAAGCCGAAACCATAGTGGAGATTTGCCTGAGTTGGCAGTATTCAAACCTCCTTCGCGAGACGTACGCGACTGATTTGCCCGCAGAAAAGAAAACCGAATAAGGAGACTTATCGACCAGTCGCGTTCGGAAAGGGAGAAAGTGGGGGAAATAAAATTATTAAGAGGAAGAAGGAAGGGAGAGAAAGAGAAACGGGCGAGATACGGGACACTCCCCCAAAAGGCACGCACCCTGGGGACAGGAAAATCTCTCCACAGGAAAGGAAGGGAGAGATAAGGGTTGGGTGGAGGGGAGGCGATAAGGAGCGACCTTCCCGCCGCGACCCTTTACACACCAATGCGAACGTATCTCGCAGTCGATCCGTTTTAGGGCCACCCAACTATTCCGAACGCCCCATCCTCCGTCACCACTTCCCATACACATACCTACACCCTCTCCGCTTTTCTCCTCCCGATACCCATACGATCGTTCGGAATAAATTACCTCCCTCCCCCAAACCCTTCCCCCACCCTCTGAGAAGTATAACCCCCCGATACCCACGTGCTCACGCAATTCCGATCATTTCGTTTCCCACTCGTGTGAAAAAAATTCACAATAATGATCTTCACGGAGACGATGAAAAAAATACTCCGTCTAGACGGTGCGGTGGCCCAGTGGTTAGGGCTCGCGGCTCCAGAACGGGAGGAGACTCAGGTTCGTATCCCGGTGAAGCCTCTAGAAGGCAAAGGCATCCAATAAAATGGGTATGTCACCATTCAATTTTTATTCAACTTCGCACCAATGGACGACTGGAAGTGGGCGGAGCATAGAACTTTCTTTTTCATGCTGTAGGTGGCAGTGCTCGAGATGTGGGAAACATCGCGAGACCTCACCTCACTGTTTACTGGTAGCAAAGGGTTGGTAACAGTAACTTGTAATAACATGGATAGCCTCGTGGGGATGACGTGGGGTAAATCGCTAGAAGAGTTTTTAAAACTTTAGTTTTGGCTCATGTTTGACGTATTTTGGAAAGGAAGGAAGCCAACGCATGATAAGGGAAGGTTATCGTCTTTTTATATGCGGCTACATGAAGGCCATGATACTGCTAAATATTTTGTAGTACCATGATGGAGGCCTATTCTGAATCGGGGCGCGCTATTCTACGATCAAGCTATTCCACACCTCATTATAGCCCAAGTCCGTATTCTGAATCGAGCCGGGCAATAAACAGCTCGGGAAAACTAGTGTTTGTGATGATTGTAATTTGAAATTTCAGCAGCCAATGAGAAGCAAGCTGGCGTTCTAGCTTCGATGAAATATTCATTCCCTCATATAGTCTATGAATTATTTTACCTCTTAAATAGATAAAATTATAAATATAATACTTTTTATGTAATATAAGCTATAAATTTTAACTTACAAGCACAAAGCTCTATAAGCTCGAAGCATATTCTATAAATGACTTACGATAATATTATGGCGGAGCGGTGAATGCTAATGTGAGTTTTCTGCTGTAAGAAGATTTTAACATTACATTTTTAAAGTTATCTATGTAAATAATGCCTGCTATCCAAAGTATTAAATAATTTATGGATTTTCCTCTTTCCCTGTACCAAATTTGTGATAGTAGTGAACCTTATTAGCTACCGGCGAGTCGAATACCTCATGTTGACATTTGTATTTTTGTAACTGGCTGTTTTGACATGCAAGTACCACATGTAGTCCTTCGATTGAGAACTATCATAATTGTAATACATGTCATTCTACTCTGTGGTTTCTTATTCAACTGGCAGTAATGGCCTGGGAGCTCCCTTTGACTCTTGTTAAAGTTTGTAGTGGCATTGACGCGAACGTAAATGTAAGCGAGAGATGGGCATAGAAAAATGTTAATATCGGTCTCATTTGAAATTATACAGAAATAATTTTACTGTCTTTACAATTGTTGAGGATTTGCTACTTAGTAAACACCTGAGGTTTTTTAGGGCAATAAAAAGTTTATGAATTATTTTCCCTGAAGAAGATTTACGTGATGTTTCACAGGGCGACATTGGAATTGTTGATTTTACTTAAGTGTACCATTACGATACACGAAAGTGGTGTGATCTTTTTAATTCAAACCTAGTATACTTGTTTGTACATATGCTTGGGAAATTCTAAAATTATAACCAAGATTTTGTAGTGTTCGTCTTCCCTATAAGAAGGAATAAGCGATGGGTAACATGCCTTTGTGACGGCAAATTTCATTACAGAGTATGAAATTATTCTATCATATATTATAATGTTATCCTGTGGCCAGTAGCAATTATATATATATATATATATATATATATATATATATATATATAAAACTTCCAGGAGAATCACTCGGGTGATAAATATACAAAATGCCAAGAGGGTGGCCGATAAAAAATATACACACGGAAAAAATAACACTTACACATAAAAACTTCCGATATTTCGGTGAAGATCAGCTCCACCTTTCTCAAGGTTTAAAGTAGGAATGAAGAAAAGGAGAGAGATTGAGGTATGGGAGGGGAAAGAGGGGGAGACGAAGGTGTAAGAGGGGAAGGAGGGGAAAGAGGGAGAGAGGAAGGTGTAAGAGGGGAAGGAGGGGAAAGACGAAGAGCGGGGAGAGGGCGTGGAGGAAGCAGGGAGAGATGAGATGAGGGGGAGGGAGAAACTAGTGTGATTTATTGAGTCCGGGGGGCGAGAAAGCCTGGTGGATTAAAATACAAGAAGATTCAAGATCTTTGAGCTGAAGGGGAGAGGAAGAAGGGGGAAGGGAAGCAAGTAGACCGACTTTAAAAGTGTTATTGAAAGTGGAGTTGTGGGAGGAGACGTGAATGGCGACAGGGAGAGAAACAGAGAGGGAGGGGCAATCGTTACAAGACGAGCGGTGCCCATTCATTCTTATATATATATATATATATATATATATATATATATATATATATATATATATATATATATATATATATATTACGTTCAATTCATAATGGGAAATAATCTGCAACTGAAGGGCAGATGACGATAGTTCTCTCATCGTAAATATATCGGTCTCCGTGCAAATGATGCAGAAACAATTTTACTGCATCCTTTATAATTGATGAAGATTAGCTATTACGTAAACAAATAGGGTTTTATTGAGTAATGTCAACTTAATTCATTATTTTGAAGATCTCATTTAAGTGAATTTTTAACATTTTCATGGGGTGAAAATGTACTTGTTCATTGGCCATGGCATTCTCGACGAGGACGTGGTTGTGAAAGCGAGGTAAGAAAGTAATGCTTAAATGGAAATAAATGATCTTAAGGCATGATTGGAAGGATGAAGGATTATAATCGACGTTGCCCAAAAATTTCCTATCGGAAATCCTTCTCTCTGAATTGGAGTGAACATAGAGTTATGCGCTGGGATATTTTTCTATTTGCTCTGCCGTCACGCCGAATCTTCACCTCCCAAAGTTTTCTCAAATGTTTGTCCTTTGGAAACGAATGAAATGATATCTTAGGCGTAAATGGGGGCGTACCACACAATACTGCACCATCGCAAATTAATGCGCTTTATCAACCAAGGAAGAACGAGAGCTTCAGTCACAAACGGACGATAAACACACGAGTCAAGCCGGGCACGGTATCGTGCGGTAGCCGGTGTTTCCCACATAGCTGCTGGATCGGTCACGTGCCCTTCGCTGTGACGTTTATGGGCGGAGCTACGTCCAGTCGTCCATTCACAACTGCCGTATTTTTCTTACAAATCGAATCTCAAGTTCCATTTTTTTATCCATATCTTTACAACAAATACACTTTTGCGTTTTTACTAATAAAAGCCAATGTCCGTTTGGGGGAGGGGGCGATGCTAATTACGGAGAAAACTGCTGAACTTATTTAGTTGGTTTTGTTGTCATTGTTTTGTAAAGCATCACATATATCTGGGAAAATCCCCAAATTTCCATTTTCAACCCAGATAAATTGTAAATTGAATAAATAAACACACCTAAACTCAAATTCATAAGCCCCACATTCAATTCGTATCGCAAAAAAATAACAAATAACGCTGTACTTATGAATTTATTTTTATATTTTTTAAACAACAGCAACGGCTTCCATAGGACTAGCAAAGCATGACGTCACGAACAATTGGTTACCGAGGTATTCTTTTCCAAATAAATGCGAAGTCAATGCTAGATATATGGGAAAATTTTATTTGTGAAGTGATTTCACGCCAAGACCTGACCAGTCCAATTATAGTGAAATAACATACAAAATAACTGATAAATAAAATATCACATTTGCATGAATGTGGGAACTAGCCCGTCATTTTTGACGGGTATTCAACTAGTCTCTTCCTTGAAATACGACCTTGACGTGGTGGAAGGGCTTGTGCGTTCCAATGACCCCTAGAGCTGGACTGGCAGGAGCAAGTACTATTGCTTCTGGTAGGGCCACCCATGCCAGATGGGTCGAAGGGTAGGAGCCAGACGAAAGGTAGTTCCGTGATGGTGTCACGTTAAAAATACAGTTGAGTGGTGCGGAAATACCTCTAACAATCACTTCCTAGAACATGAAAGCCATTCACAGAGAATTAACTCCTGGCAACTACGGGACGCCACCCGCCCTAGCGGTAATGAGGACACTTATAGAAAGAAACATTGTGTATAATCAGGATGTTTTCGCTTGCTTTATGAATTTCGAAAAGGCGTTTGACAGAGTAAACTGGGAGAAACTAATGCAGATAGATATTGGGGAAAATAGGAATAGATTGGCGTGATAAGAGAATCATCCGAAACTTATATATGGGGCAGAGGGCTCAGCTAAGAGTAGCTGACGGTGTAACAGAGTGGGAAACTATAGATCGCGGGGTGCGGCAAGGTTACCAGTGGCCGCCTTTACTTTTTAACATCTATGCTGAGGAAATGGTATGAGAGGCATGGGAAGAGCTAGATGTGGGAATGAAAGAAGGAGGCCAGCGGATAAAGTCCGTTAGATTCGCAGACGACCAGGCGTTGGTCAGTCGGTCATCGAAAGGATTCCAAACTTTAGTAGATGAATTGGAAAAGCAGTGCGAGAAATACGGGATGAAGATTAATAATAAGAAAACAAAAGTAATGAGATTCCCTAGGACAAAGAAAGCGAGGCTGGTGATAATAGTAGGAAGTCACAAACTGGAGCAAGTAGAACAATTTAATTACTTGGGTAGTACGCTAGCAGAAACAGGACATATGTAGCAAAGACATTAGGAGGAGAATAGAGCTAGTGAAGGAAGCGTTCAATAATAGAAGGGGGCTGATGACGGGGACCTTAAGTAAGGATGTAAAAAAGAGGCTGGTGAAGAGCTTGATATGGAGTGTGGCGTTGTATGGGGCAGAAACGTTGACCTTGATAAAGGAAGACGAAAATAGGCTGAAGGCTTTCGAGTTGTGGGTGTGGAGGAGGGTGGAGGTGTGTTGGACGGAAAGGAAGACAAATGAGGAAGTGCTTGACACGGTGGGCGAGGAGAGGAAACTTTCGATGAGATTAGGGGAAGACAGGGTAGGTGGCTGGAAGCGGTAATGAGGGGCGATGGTTTGCTGAAGGCCGTGATCGAGTGTAGGATGTTGGGTAAGCGGGGAAGGGGAAGAAAGAGATTAGGTTTTATGGACGGGATGAAGAAATGTAGGACTTAAGCTGAGATGAAGAAAGAAATATAAGAGGTAGAATGGGCACGGCAAGTATAAGAGTCCGTTAGATATTCTCTGACTTTCTTCAAAACCTATCTCTAACCGGTAGATTACTCTAATGAATGAATAAATTCAACTAATATCTTTATATTCTGTAAGGCACATATTATTAATACTTCCCCCAACGAATAAAATTAAGTCCAAAAATGAATAATTTTGAGCGCAAAATCATGTATGTTGGCTCCTAGAAAAAAGTAGTACGCGCGACAGGTCTAAAGCTTTTGTAGATTATTTTCCACTGCGTTAGTTTAAATATGAAATATCTCATATTTGAGATCTATATCCTTCGTACAGTTTTCTCGTGTCCAAAACCAGTCTTTTTAATGTCTTTTTAAGAAATGATTGAAGCGCGATTTCAAAGATGAATGAATGTAAAAGGAAAAATTTAAGCGAAATGTTTTCTATTTTGTGTAAAATACATAGTGTTTCGTATTCCCGCCAATCTGTATTTTTCTCTATGGCCACAAGAGGGGAATGCATGCCATGACCGTCTATCGTGGATGTTTTTTTGTGTGTGTGCATGTTTGCTAGTCCAGTTCTGAACAGATAGCCGTCGACGGAGCATCAGACCAAGAGACACCTTCACCGCACCTGCAGTTTTCAACTTCCCGTTCGGTAAGTCATGCGTTGCTTTTGGCCATAGATCATACAGTCCGCTTATATGTGTTTTTACTTTATTTACCAAATTATCATCTTTGGCCAATCGAGGCGAAAAGAGAGGACACAAGTATGATTCCAGTATCTATCCTCTGACATAATTAGTTCTTTATATATTAAGGATAGATTAAACAATAAAAAATTTCACAATTTCGCATGATCCATGTGGGAAAAATGTCTTCCGCGAGAAAACAGGGAGGGGTAAAATTTTGTAAATGGTCGCACACAACTGCCAATGCACGAAGTGCGTACCAAAAATAGATTTTTTCAAAAATATCATACAAATACATAATTTTTCATTGGGTGATTCATTGGGTGATATTGATCAAATATTATTTCTTACTTCATACCTTATTAGGATAAATATTCGTGGATCATTGTGCCTATTTCTGATATGCCCGAGTGCGAAGTTTGGTGTCGGAGGTAATCTGACAATTTTTCTGGTGCCGAGCCGAAGATTTTAGCCTTAAGTCCAGTCATGTTTCCAAATATCTGTTTTCGCTAATGAAACCGAAAATGTTATCATTTCACATCACTTATTGAGGGAAATATTCGTGGTTCCAAATACTAGTATTTCATCCGTGCATTTGCATACAAAACTTGAGTTACCGCTGCGACACTGATCCAATATGGCGGATTACAATAGACAAGCGCGTGCCAAGGCTTGGATGCCTTCGTGACCTTGGTAGAGACCAATCGAACACGATTATGTAGTAAACCTAAATACTTGTATTGCTGTTGCAATTTAATGTTTCAGAGGGATATCTTTGGACAAATCCTCTTAATGTATGCCATAAAATCATTTAAACATGCGCCGTAAGCGTACTACTTGGATGCAATATGATGACTTAAAGTTTCCAGGTGAGAGTTCTGAGACAGGTATTACCATCCCCTGGAACGCGCGAAACTTCAACCACGAACGTTTTCCAAAAGTTTCTCAGGCAGTGCACACTGCTATTTCCCGTATCAAAATTATTAGCTATAAGAAAGGAGATCGGCTGAACAAACGTCATTAGAAAAGTACATTCGTAAATTAAACTAATTATATGCATTCATGCCCCTCAGAAACTGTGAAAATAAGTTTACCACAAATACTTATCATTCGCAACACAGTATTACCATCGCATTATGGCAATCCTATTCAATAACGTTTAAACGTCTGCGCTATTTAACCTTCCTTCCGCCGTTATGATTATGATATTATATGTTCATGGCAACCTACATCAGCATCTGAATCTCCTAAAAGAATGGCGATGAATGTTAACCGTTAAAAGGAAAGTTATGGCAAGCACAAAAAAGGCGACCTACGATATATACCTAAGGAGGACGCCATAAATTGATGGGAAATGATAATATTATCACAAGAAAAAAATACTTTAATAATTCACTTGCTGAAACCAAGGTTGTTTAAAATAAACTTAGTGTGGAAATTTAAAAATTATTTCTTCTAGTGACAATGTTATCAGCCACTCATTTCAACATGTTTTCGCCTGATACTCAATATTAATTGATGAGAAGTGCGGACATTGGGGAACAGGACTTCAGGATGAAAAGGGTAAGGGTTTGAAAGAGAAAAGGAAAACTGCGGAAAAGAATTATTTATATCCTAAACCAAGATTAATGACAGGAATATCTAAACAATAAAATAAAATACCGATATATACCTTAGTATGACCAAACCTGATGGAACGGGTACGCCGGCGAAAATGTCATCCGACGAAACTAATTAATGCGAAAGAATTCCCGGAACCTTCATTAGGACCGCTCCGTGGACGTCTTCACTCCAATGCCTTGATATAATGCATTAAATTGTAGAATTCCGAACCCAGGCATATAAATGAGCAGGAAAATAATAGATCTGAGCCTCTGAGTCGTATGTTGTGATAAAGATCAAGAACACATATTGAAGAGTAAGACAGGCATATACGACTATACGTGTTTAATATAATATGGGAAGAATGGGAATGGTTGAAGGAGACAAAATGAAAAGTTGAATAAGAATGTACAGAGGCAAATGGATTTAGTAACCCGGGCTGAGAGGGAAAGTTAAAATGACGGGGAGGCGAGGGGAGAAACAAAATCACTTAATTTGCTTGAAAGCAGGCACAAACTTCTTTATTAAAACAAAGTGATCGATGGAAAATTCACAATACTTCGTATTCCGTGGCAGCGATTACAACAATATTTGTGAGAGAAAGTTTATAGGTGGTAATAATAATGGCGGGATTGATGACCAGACTACCCAAAAACTTACCACTAAACTGCTAGGATATCAATTGATGATACCGCAAAAATTTCTCCGTCTGCACAGATGAGGGTAGGCATTCTAATGTTTACGTGCTGATAAAATGTATTTATTTAATCATAATAATCGTCGCTAAGGTACGTGCTTGACAGTGGGCCACCAATCAGCTTGCAGAGTATTACAAACTTATGGTAATGCAAGACTCACGACCAATTTGAACATTGGATTTATAACGTTACAGCACTATTTTACAATATCATACAGAATATACACAACATAGCATATAACAATATAGTATATTATATTACAAGAAAATTTTCAAAGCTACAGGAAAAGGCTACAAGTTTCGAAAATCCTGGGAGCCTTCATGATTATTGGAACGCATACAAATGTACAAGCCGCGCTGCAAGCCGATCTTTCGACCGACGACTGCTGATGATGATGAACATGATGAAGCAAAAAGTAAGTCCCATCTATGAAAACTACTTCGAACGAATAGAGTGTTACACAGCTTATGCAAGGAGCCACTAGAGACTCGGAAGCTACACACTAGGCTTAGATGACTATAAATATTCGTTCAATCGAGTTTCATTATGACTAGGAGGGTATTATTTTGACCCCGCATTATATCTCTAGAACTGATAGAAGCGACTATTGTAAGTAATATAAAGACACTGCCGAACTGATGGGCACAAAAATTCCTTCTTTCTACGCACCAGTGGTGACTATAACAAAAACTGATCGTGACACTAACTTAAGACCCAGAGTCAACATGCAATTCACCTCTGTTCTGTCCTTCCTTTTCCCTATTCCATCCCCTTTACATGGCTGGTGACCTAACACCCCCTGCCAGACGCCTCTGCAGCGGCTTGCAGGATAGTATGCAGATGTATGAACAATAGTAAATTACGATTTTGATTCCAAAGTCAAAGAGAAGAGAAAGTGCCAGTAAAAATCAGACCCTAAATGAAGTACTATAACGAGGCCCTTAGTAATTATGATGTAATATACGGCTGCAATAGCCAACGTGAACATTTGACCACCGCTGTACATAGCAACATTTTCTGTCCCTCTTCCTGCCCTACCCGAGTTCATCAATATTCCAGAAAGTTCCCTCAGTCTCAGACTCTTCTCGAATTTTCAAAATCGATCTCCTTCCGGAAAGAAAAAAAAAAAGGCGCGAACATAGTGACCTTAAATGTCGCCAATCTCTTTCATATACTTGAGCAGAGCTGTCATTTTCAGAAAAGCCAAGTTCTTATAAAATGGACCCTTATATCCATTATTTTCTAATTTATAGCGAAATAAAAATCTTCACCATACTACGCTGAGATAGAATCTACGCTCGAATCTCACTACTGATAAGAATTCTAAGGCAAATCCTTAAGTTTGATTGGCGGACGTAGGCATGAACCTGATAACATGATAGTAATCATCCAAAGAGAGAGGCAGAGAACTTTTTATCTTGGATATTGCCGAGGGCGATTCAATTTATGGATGGACAAAATTTTATGAACAAGTACCAGGACCGCAAAATCTTTCCCCCGAAACAATCTTGAGCCCTTCGGTTTGACAGCGCCTAAGGATCCAATGCAGTGAACTGGAGAACTTTTTTACTCAAGAGGCTTAAAAACATAACTTTCCAAATCGCTCCTTTCAAAGAAGTCCATTAACAACATACCAACACATTCATGGAATTAAGGAAATATTTCACTTAACACATTAAGTATGAGATACAAGCGTATGCTGAAGGCCGTGACAAAGGCGGAGGATGTAGAGTAAGCGGGGGTGTGGCAGGAAGAGCATAGGAATTATGGATGTGATAAAAAGAGATAGAAAGTACACAGAGCTGTAGAGCGAAATAGTGTAAGGGGATAAGGGCTTACGGTGGTCGAATATTAGTGGACGCAATCTTCCCTCCATTTAAGCCTACCTTAATGCCCCCTCCGCATTACAAGATTTTTACCAGTGCACACAACGTTGGTAATTTTTATCCGCATTCTAACCTCTCTTCAATTACCATGGTACAACTTGTATTTACATACAATTTACTACCTTTATTGTGCACCATTTTGGTTTCTCATCACCTCCCTATCACTTGAAGATATTGAGGATTGATCCCTTGACCATAGTAACAAACATGCATTCGGATGGCAGAAAACAACTATTGTAGATAGATAACTATAGTAATTTTACCCGGGTAGATTATGTTACCATGGTAGGTGCCGACCGGGAGTTCGCATAACTAAATCTTAGCCTTGTGATGGATTATCAAAGTAAAAAGCCAGTAATGCGAACGGGATATAAACCAACCATCACTGAAGTTATTGGTGGCGGCCGATACTTTGTGTAATTACATTGTATGAAAAGATTAAATACTTTGCACAATTCCACTGGAGAAATTTGTTCAGGCGTGAGAAGCAAAGTGTTTAATCTTTTTCCAACCTTAACTGGTAGATTACCCATAGCAATTATAATAACGGATATTCACCTAAATGGCTAAGGAACTTGTATGATAACAACATCAGACCAGAGAAGATTGGAGGCATTGGAAATGCATTTCTATTTTATCAAATCAGTACGATCGATCCATGCGATGTGTTGCAAAATTTGTAATGAGTAAAACTAGCAAAAGAGGAGAAAAACTATATGAATTTTGAGAAGAAAAAATAAATATTAGGTTGTCACGAATATATTTTTTGTTCCTCTAAAAGAAACATATACCTGAACAGCTCCAGGTGAAACCATAAGAGTCCAAATTGATTATATTTTAATGGAAATTAAGTACAAAACACAAGTCAAATCATACTATAGCTACCCCGGACTTAAGCGTGATAGTGATCATATAGCTGCAAGAGCGAAGTTTAATATTGAGCCAAAGAAACGCATAACAATAAAACAAAGCAGATGGTGCATAGATAAACTTAAAATAAAACTGTAGTCAAAGAGTACATTGAAAGAACAGGCAAACCCTTAGAAGGCGGATGGGAAGAAGTAGAAAAATGCATCCATGAGACAACGGAAAACGTCTTAGGAAGAAGCAAATTAAAACCAACGATGCCGTGGATGACGGAGGAAATACTCCAGTTGATCGAGTAAAGGGGAAGGACTCTGGCAAGTACATAACATCAAAACCTTGGTAACAAGTAAATGTAGGGAAGAGAAGGAGAACCACATGACAGAGAAAAAAGAGGATATCGAAGAAGATTTCGCCCAAAATAACTTAGGTAAAGTGTATTCCACCAGAGAGACACAGCAATACATGCCCAAAAAAGGAACATTGTAAAAGTTAAAGCAGGAAATATACTTTTTTTTAAACATGGATGTATGCAAAAGGTGGAAAGATTATACTGAAGGCATAAATCAAAGAACTAACATAGATGATCCAACATAATATGAAGAGAATGAAGAAACTCAAAAAAGGACTCACTAAGACCCCCAATTACTAGATCAGAGTTTTATTCAGCACTGAAAATCCTTAATGATAAAAAGGCAGCAGGGGCTGATGGAATAACGCCTTAACTTCTAAAAAGTTTTGGAAATAAAACATTAATGAACTTTACAACATAACCCTCGAATGCTACATGAATGGAACATTGCCTTCAGATTTCATTAAGAGCAAAACCATTATCCAAAAAAAAAAACGTGGAACGTAAGTGACTGTGCCATTCACAGAACTATCTACTTACTAACCAATCCATCTCAAGTTCTGATTGTGTCATCAAAAAAAAAGAATTAAAAACAAGATTGAGCAATACGCCCGAGAAGATCAGTTTGGATTTAAGCAGGGTAAAGGAACAAAAGAAGAAAATCTAGCATTAAAACTGATCTTAGAAAGAAGACTAAAGGTCAATAGAAGAACATATGTTATTTCAATCAATCTAGAAAAATTATTTGATAGGGTGGATTGGAAGCTGTTGTTCTAAGATATGAAAAATACAAATCGATTGGAGGGATAAAAGACTAATTCTTAGTTATTATAAATCACAAACCGCGGAAATTAATAACAATGGACAAAGATAAGACGCCAAAATAATAAGAGGGGTGAGACAAAGTTGTCCCCTGTCACCTTCTCTATACAATCTGTACATAGAAGAAGCAATAGAAAAAAAAACAAAATAACGGAGCAAGGGCATAAAGGTAAATGGAAAACTCGTCCATGGTATCCGGTTTGCTGACGACAATTTTTTCTTGCCGATTCAGAAAAGGATGAGACTTTCGGAAAAAAAACTGAATAAATTGAAATTATATATCAATACTAAAAAAAACTAAACGAAGGAGGACCATAGGTTAAACAGCAACAAAGAAGTTAATATTAAATTAGGAAACTCAACCGTAGATTAATTTAAAGAAACCTGCTACTTTGGCAGTCAAATAACAAATGAAAATGAAAATATAAAAAATGTTAAGAGAAGAATTACCCAGGCAAAACAAGGATTTCAAAGGAAGTGTAACCTCTTGATTAACAACATCCTCCAAATTGACACAAGGAAACGATTTGTAGAGACCTTCCTGTGGAGTGTGCTCATGTATGGATGTGAATCATGGATTCATTCATTACAGTAATCTACCGGTTAGAGGTAGGTTGTGATGAAAGTCAGAGAATATCCAACGAACTCTTACACGTGCTGTGCCCTTTCAACCTCTTGTATTTCTTTCTTCATCTCAGCATAAGTCCTACCTTTCTTCATCCCGTCCATAAAACCGATTCTCTTCCTTCCCCTTCCCCGCTTACCCAACATTCTTCCCTCTATCACGGCCTTCAGCAAACCATCGCCCCTCATTACCCCTTCCAGTCACCTACCCTGTCTTCCCCTAATCTCATCTATAAGTTTCCTCTCCTCGCCCACCATGTTAAGTACTTCCTCATTTGTCTTCTGTTCCGTCCAACGCACCTTCTCCATCCTCCTCCACACCCACATCTCGAAAGCCTTCAGCCTATTTTCGTCTTCCTTTTTCAAGGTCCACGTTTCTGCCCCATACAACGCAAAACTACATATCAAGCGCTTCACCAGCCTCTTTTTTACATCCTTACTTAAGGTCCCCGTCATCAGCTCCCTTCTATTATTGAACGCTTCCTTCGCTAGCGCTATTCTCATCCTAATGTCTTTGCTGCTATGTCCTGTTTCTTCTAGCATACTACCCGAGTAATTAAATTGTTCTACTTGCTCCAGTTTGTGACTTCCTACTATTATCACCAGCCTCGCTTTCTTTGTCCTAGGGAATCTCATTACTTTTGTTTTCTTATTATTAATCTTCATCCCGTATTTCTCGCACTGCTTTTCCAATGCTTCTACTAAAGTTTGCAATCCTTTCGATGACCGACTGACCAACGCCTGGTCGTCTGCAAATCTAACCGACTTTATCCGCTGGCCTCCAACTTTCATTCCCACATCTAGCTCATCCCATGCCTCTCATACCATTTCCTCAGCATAGATGTTAAAAAGCAAAGGCGACATCGGGCACCCTTGCCGCACCACGCGACCTATAACTGCCCACCCTGATTCACCCTCAGCTACCCTCACCTGAGCCCTCTGCCCCACATAGAAGTTTCGGACGAGTCTCTTATCACGCGAATCTATTCCTATTTTCCCCAATATCTATCTGAATTAGTTTCTCCCAGTTTACTCGGTCAAACGCCTTTTCGAAATCTACAAAGCAAACGAAAACATCCTGATTATTCTCTATGTTTCTATCTATAAGTGTCCTCATTACTGCATCTTCCTGAGCTACCTATATTAGTAAAACTACTCAAAATTTATTGATAGAATGCTGTGGAGAAGAAATAAGGGAAGAAATCCTAAAACGAATTCATGAAGCTAAATATTGGTCAATATTATTCGACGAAACACCTGATCTGTCTCACAAGGAACAAATTACCTTAATTGTAAGGTATCTGTACAAAGAAACTACAAGGGAAGATTTTATTACATTCATTGTTGCATACAAGTCTGTAGCAGATATGAATGATGAGCGATTGACAGAAAAGAAGGAAACAAAAGTTACTGGGAAGACTCTAAAAAAGGAAAATAGTCTTAGAAAATGTGAAAGAACTGGGTTTAGATTTGAGTCACTGTGTAGGAATTGGTACAGATGGAGCATATGTTATGACTTCGGAAGAAGTCGGTAGTATCACAGAGATCCAAAGAGAAGCAGTCAATGCAAAACGACTACCATGCTACAACCGTGCCTTGAATAATTCTCTTTCGAAGTCAACCAAAATCCAAGCCATCAAAAATGCTGTTGGAATAATAAAGGAAGTTATTTATTTTTTCAATCAGTCAACCAAAAGAACTGCCATTATGAATTAATGCTTAGGAGGTCAGCTTGTTAGTCTTTGTGAGACTCGATGGGTGGAAAGGCACGATGCAGTAATTTTATTTTACTTTGCCTTACCGGAAATAGTAGATGCCTTCACAGAAATAAGTGCATGGTAGGAGCCTGAATCGTCCAAAAAGGCTGCACTATACATCAACTCAGTGACTAACACAGATTTTATTTTTTCATGTGGTTGTTTGATTGACATTTTGAAAAGAACGCTTCATCTCATTAAGTTAATGCAAATGCCAGCTGTAGACCTAAACAAGGCTTCTAATGCTGTACAAGATACTCTGACATCTTTGAAGGAAAGTAGAAAAAACTGCGATGAGTCCTTTACAGAGATATATTTGGAGGACAAAACCAATGCCGAAAAGCTAGGAGTGCAGCTAGTGATGCCAAAAATTGTAAAGAAGCAACGTCACAGAGAAAGCCATGACGCTGACACAATTGTAGACTACTACAGAAGATCTATGTACAATCCACTGCTGGACAATGTCATTGTTGATATTCAGACACGGTTTCCCCAAGACAACTTAAAGTGTTTCGATCAAAATATATTGTTGCCTGTATGTATTCTGAACACCAACACCACTGCTGCAAATGAAAAAGTAAATGTCAAAGAAAGGCTTCAGAAAGTTGTTAGGAATTTCAAATATCTTCTACCTGTTCAATCTGAAGCTGTAATCGATGGGGAAATAAACATTTGGAAAACAAAGTGGTTGAGAGAGAAAGAGGAAGGAAAGAAAATTCCGGATACTGTAAGTGAAGTGTTGAAGAGCTGTGATGAAGATATATTTCCCACTGTAAGAAATTGATTGAAAATTCTTATCACACTGCCAATCAGTGTTGCAAGTGCTGAAAGGTCATTCAGCAGCCTTAATCTTGTTAAATCATGGCTAAGAACCCGAATGGTTGAGGAAAGATTGAATGGCTTATGTCTTTTATTTATCCACAGAGATATTGATGTAAACGTTGACAAGGTGCTTGAACGTTACGCTAAAGGAGGAAAAAGAAGATTACAGTTACAAGTAATTATTTAGAATATATGTAGTTTGTAAAACAAGTTGTAATTAAATTTCTGAATACTAATTATTTTGTGTTTTTACTTTCTTAGTCTTTCATGAATTTTGGTTTTATTATAAATTATCGTTGTATGATAGGTTTATTACTTATATCAGAACCTTTGTCTTCAGTTCTTATTAACTACAAAGTATTCTCATAATCATGTTATTTTGCTTTTTAGTGAATATGACAAAGCATTAAGCTCAACTTTCCAAAATTCAAACTACTTAACTGCCGATGACAATACCTTTTTAGGTAGTTTAGAGTAGTGTAAAACAGTGTAGTACTTTGGTCATATTAAATACAAGTGAGAGTAAGATCTTCAGGAAGGAAATCAAAATGTCTCTGAACGAATGAAAACCAAAGTTTTTAGCTGCCTATGTCATTAGTCAATAGTCAAATAGTATAAAAATTGAAAAACATTTAAAGCATTACCGTAAAATATGTTGGAAACTTACATGCAAATTCACCATTTTGTTTTTCATATTTTTACAATTTTTTGGATGAGAACCCGCTCCCCTCCCCTTCCGATTGCCCCCCCCCCCCCCCCCCCCCGAGATATGGCCCTGGATACGCCTGGGGTGATGTTTAAACCAAGTGTTTGTCACAACTAATTTATTTCTTCTACAAAACTCAACTGCCTTTTCACCGCGATCATTTCTTCTTCCTAGCCCAAACCCTTCCACTTCTAATCCGTCCCTCTCTTCCCCCACCACTGCATTCCAGTCACCTATCACTGCTCGGGATAGAGAAGAATATCAGATAGAGAAGAAAAAGATTGGCTCCAGGCAGCCGATATGTGTTTCTGGAGGAAAATTACAAAAACAAGTTTCTTCATGAGGAAAACAAATGAAAACGTTATGGAAGAAGTAGGTGAAAGAAGTACGCTACTCCAAGCAATTCACTCCATAAAATGAAACTCGTTGGTCACCTAATAAGACTTAACGAGTTCATTAAAACATAGTGAAAGGAAAAGTTACAGGGAAGAAGATAAAAGGACTACCTAGAATGCCCTTACTTCACAGTGTAAGGCCAATCACGAACTGCAAATCCTATGGGGAGATGAAAACAAAGCTTCCGAAAGAGACAAATGGCTACAGCGACAGCGATAAGGCCTGACTTTTTGAGAAACGACGACAGGCTCATGTACACATCTGCTTTGTAAACAAAATGCAAGAAAAATAAAACCGAAATATAAAAAATAATAAAAAATTTCAGTATAAAAATGTAAAATGTGTATGGTTTACAAATAAAGCTACCCTATTATATGTTTCACATATTTGGTTGAATAACCAAATAAGTCAATACAATTGTACTTTTAGCCAATATTCATAAATCTATACATCTATAAGAATTGACAGCATAATTAGTTCCACCAAATTTAGGAAGAAATTGTTGACTTAGTCTTGCATTACATGGTGGGCAATAGAAATTTAGTTGATTCAGCAACTATGGGCAGTCAAATTCCGCAAACCAATATTAATAATAGAATGACGAAGATAAAATGGTCGTAGGAAATCACTGATGAAGTGAGCAGAAAAGATGTTTAGTGAAAACTCTACGGACCGTAAGGACAAAGCTTGCAAAGGAAGCAAGGTACTGAGAAGGAATAAAATGGAGGGTAACATTGTATGGTACAGAAACATGGAATCTGAGGCAATTACTAGCTGATAAGTGATAAGAAGAGGTAATGAGGGGCGAAGGGATTCTAAAGGCCGTAATACAGGGGAGGATGTTAGGTAATTGGTAGGACGTATTCTGAGATTAAGAAAGAAATGGGGTATGAGATAGGGACCGGTATCCGTAAAAAAACATTTATTTAATCCATAATGCTATCGTTCTGAAATTCAATCGTTTTTATCTTATACATATTTACGGAGGCCAAAAGAAGCCCACGGGTCAAAGGCCTTTTCTTTGGAATGCTACGGATGTATCCAACGAATCTATGAATCTCTTAAGCCATCATTTCCCTCAAGGGGCCGTTAAAGAATTACGTAATACGATTTATGCCATTTTTAACCTCCCCCCCCCCCTCCCGGTCCCTTATGTAAGACAAAGTAGGATTTTTCCCAACCCCCCCTCCCTCTCAGTCTTACGTAAGACGTTAGATATTTGTATCTACTCTTCGTTGAATGCTCGCTTTCTGCCAGTTTATCTTTCCATAGAAGCCACCGTACAGCTTTGAGTACTGGATATCATACAATTATGCAGTGTTGGAGTAACACATTCATTGAGCATGGAGGTAATATAGCTAGCCAGTCAGGCGACAGAATATGAGCATTGTTGTTGTGGTGAGATTACGGAAAATACGCCATTAACGAGCGGATGCTCCATGTCACTGCTAAATTTCATTCGTAAAAGATACAATGTTTCAAGACGGACAAAAATCTTACGTAATGTGGTTCCAGACCAACTGCCCCCCCCCCCCTCCCCTACGTAAGACAATGTTAGATGATCCCAACCCCCTCACCCCCAAGAACGTCTGACGTAATACTTGAATGACCCCCAAAACCATTGAATAATTTTTCGGGGATTATATTTCCTCACCCATCTGCCTTGTTTGCGTCTATTTCTCCACGGGCATTTTATATCTCGCAAGGACCCAAGCTGGCGTCATTTATTTTGAAGTACATTTCCATATCTAATGATGATCCAGTCTTTACCATGTATCTCTAATGCAATAAATATGTACCACCGAAATTTAGACACCTAAATCTCTTTGGGTTCCATCACAGACGTGCGACGTAAGCGGAGAATAGACTCTTTGGAAAAAATTAAGTTAGCCACTGAAGTGAAGATGAACTTATTCATTGAAGTACGAATGAACTTAAACTTAAATAAGGATTCTGTAATAAATAGTACAACGCTTTCCGAATCAGTCACCATTAATAATGTTAACTATGCCTAGAAAGCGATTTCAATGGAATATAAAAAGTTTCACTTTTCCTCGTTTAAGCACTGTCCTTCGAAGCTACGTTACTCCATTACTTATCTAAACGTGAGAAAAGACCGATTGAAATAAATCCTCTCTCATACCCCATTCTCACAACTAGCTTCTTACCTCGGTAAGCCATTGCCAGGGTAAGACTCATATAAACGAACGCCCATTTGGAGCCTACCACACTTACATTTTTTACCCGCGTACACTTACCAATATTTTCTATCTAGAACAATTGTTGCCTGCCATCCAAATACAGCTTGGTAGCCATGGTCTTGTGATCAATCCTCTAGGGCAGTGTTCTCCAACCTTCTTGAATATGCGACCCCCCTATTAGCGTCCCAAAAATAGAACCACGTTTCGACAAATTAGTAAAAAAATAAACAGGCACAGCCTTTTCTCTGAAATTATTGTTGTATCTTTAATGTAGTGTATATGTATATTTTAATATTTAAAAAAAACTTTTCTCTGAAATTTTTGTATTTTTATGGTAGTGTAGGGTCTATAACCCTTGCTTTTTATTTTACATGGCTTGCGACCGCGACACCCCCATCAAGCCTTTGCGACCCCCCTGGGGGTCGCGACCCACAGGTTAAAAAACACTGCTCTAGGGCTTCATGTGATCAGGGAAGGCAAAGAGAAGAAAAACGGGTCATTTCGCACATACTGTCTGCCACGCGCAGACAGGGGCAACAGCACTCGGGCGAATAGGAGGATCACCCCTCCAAACTCGAGCCGAGCCCAACGATGCTTAACTTCGGTGAACATTTAAAGGAGTAAGTATATACTTAATGAAGTGATGGAAATGTTGGATAGGTGGGAATGCGGGTTGAACGCACACACTTCTTCTACCACGGTGATAAGCTCGTAATGCGAATACGTCATGGGTGTTGAAAGACTACATCTGCACAGCGGAAAAATACCATCCCACATTTTGAGTAAACAGATGGCAGTTGACAATATAACGATCTCTACCTCAGGAAAATCGCTCCCAAATATGCAAAAACGGCTATTGACACTTGATTTTGAATTTTCCTGTCCTATCAGATAATATTTCTCCTCCCAAAGCACACCACTATGCGAGGTTTAACCAACACCAAGAGAGCCGCGTCGACTTGAAAAACCAAATAAAAATCCAGGAGCTTGGACCAAGCTCAGTGTTTACGAACAGGCAATTTGACGTAATGGGTTCGTACCGAATAACCCCGGGTTTCCACCGGAACGCAACATGTGGAAACGAGAAAAATAATACTGGTGAGGCTTTTCCACAGCGTGGCATCAGGGGATTGACCACCTACTCCAAACCTCTCACCCTCCACCCCTTAAAAGAGTTACTATCGTGCATCGACTCCGTTTATTTTCAAGAAAGGGCATCCCCCTGAAAAGGATAGGCACGTGCCGTGATATTTCACGGAGTCACCTGGTCGTTTACCCTTCACGACCTCTGGAGGAGAATCGTGAGAGGAATTGATTGATTGATTGATTTATTGGAATTTTTCAATGACAAGGTTTTCGGGACAGGACGATTTCAAGGAAGGATTGACCAGGTAGTTAAGGATAAGCATGAGAGAGGTAAGAGCTTGGCTTCAGTGGTAGAATTAGTAGAAGTATACCTGGTTTTTAGAGCACATAATGGAACAGGTCATCAGGATGGGAAAAAGTCACTAAGAAGCAAACATACAAAATCGAGTAAGACAGGGCTGTAATTTATCACCGATACTTTTCAACGTGTATATTCAGGAAGCATTACACAGGGTAAGGTAGGAATGGAATATCGGGGTGAAGATACATGGTGAGAGATTAGACTTGATGAGGTTTGCTGATGATATCGCTGGTGTAGCGGGAAGTGAATAAGACCTTGCCTCTTTATTAAGTAGCTTAGACAATGCACTTAAAAGTAATTACAACTTGCAGCTAAACAAGAAGAAAATAAGTCACTTTGCGAGGTAGAGAGGATAAACAATTGCAGGTAAAATTAAATGAAAAATATATAGAAAAAGTAACGTAATTCCAGTAATTAGGCAAATGTGTAACTCATGATGGACGAAGCAGCAGAGGGATTAAAATGATGATCACTCAGGCTAAGACAGAATTCTACAAGAGAAAAATACTCCTGTGCGCTAACAACAGCAGTTTAAACATTAGGAAACGGTTCCTAAATACATATGCATGGAGTGTAGTATGTACTATAAGGAAGTAAAATTTGGACAATTGGGGTGGCGGAAAGAAGAAAATTAGAAACCTTCGAGAAGTGGTGTAACAGAAAACTACTCAAGATACAATGGACGGGACCAATAGAAGGACCAATTAAGATGTAGTTCAACGGTTAGGTGAAGAACAGAATACGTGGAAGACCTTGAAAAAGCGCAGAGATGCACTAATTGGTCATATTCTGAGGCACCAGGGAATTCTAAACTCCATTTTGGAATGAGTGGTAGAAGGAAATGACCACCGGGGTAGAAGCAGGCTTCAGTGCATAAATCAAATAATGGAAGACGTCAACTGCACCAACTATGTATAAATGAAAGGAATGGCCCAAGACAGAAAAAGATGGAGACTTGCTGCAAAACTATCTGCGGATAGTTAGCAACAGAGAGAGAGAAAATGGAATTGGTAGAAATATCATTGTAGGAAATACGGAATAAAGATAAATCATAAGAAAACAAAGGAAGTTTGGTTTTCTAGGACAAAGAAATTGAGTCTGGAAATAAAAGTACGAGGGCACAAACTTGAGGATAAAGAGCAATTTAGTTACTTTGGTAGTAGTACGCTGGAGGAAAATGGCCATTGTAGCAAAGATATTAGAAGGAGAATTGCGCTAGTAAAGAAGCGGTCAGTAATAGACGGGAACTCCGAGTGAAAATGTTAAGAAACGGTTGGCAAAGAGTACAATAAATAATGTAGTGTTTTATGGTACAGAGACGTGTATTCTGAAGAAAGAAGACAAGAATAGGCTGAAGGCGTTGGAGAGATGGGCGTGGAGGAGAACTGAGAAATGTCGGTGGATGGAAAGTAAGGCAAACGAGGATGTGCTAGATTTAGTGGGTGAGGAGAGGACATTACTCGAGGAGATTAGGGGGAGGCAGAGTAAGTGAATGGAACAGATAATAGGGGCCAAGGTACGCTGAAGGCCGTGATAGAGTGAAGTATGTTGGGTAAGCGGGGAAGGAGAAGAAAGAGAAAAGCCTTAAGGACGGGTAGAAAGAGGTAGGACTTATGCTGAAATGAAGAAAGATATTGTGTAGAGAGATAGGGGCCTGCGACTGAAAAATTTAGAGGATTTTTACTCTCGTCCATTTAAACCTATCTCTAACGATAGATCACCCCAATACCTAATAGTAATCCCATTTCCAATGTTTCCAATGTGAAAAAACTTACAAAGTAAACAGAGGCAAAACAAATAAAATTAAGAAAGAAAGAAAAAGACTGGCAATTTTCCACAGGGATATAGTTTTACTCGACGGGTTTCGGTGTACAACACCATCATCAGGTGTTGATGGTGTTGTACACCACCTGATGATGGTGTTGTACACCGAAACCGGTCGAGTAAAACTATATTCCTGTGGAAAATTGCCAGTATTTTTCTTTCATGATGTTATTCCACAAAATCAAGCCTGAAACAACAACTTTTATAAATAAAATTAATGTTAGCCACAGGATATTAGGAAAGATGCGAAGAAACTTAAAAAAGGTAAAACAAAAAAAGAAGCTCAAAATTTTTACTAGCGAATTGCAGTCCTCACTCGGTAGTATGGAAACAGAATGTTGGGCAACAAAACAAAAGGGTCAAAAACAAACAGAAACATACGAGGAAATGAAGTTTCTCCGACCAGTTAAAAGCTCTATTAAAGTAAATAGTTTAAGGAATCCATATTTAAGAGCTAGGTGTACAACTCACCACGAATAAAATGGCAGAATACTAAGACCAAGACTCAGATGGAGAAAGTGAATGAGTCAGGCTTATAGCCTAATCCTGGTGTGAAGATGAAGATAATTAGTTTTTTTTTACACATTCCGTCAGCTGCTTATTCCCGGTTCAGACTTCCATCGTACGAACCAGCGTAACCTACAGAGATGCATTCACACATCTCCTTGAGTTACCATCGTTAATCAGAGCAGTCTTCTCCACTAATCGCAGCGAAAAAGTTAAAAGCAAGCACTTAATTTCAAACAGGATTAGATTCCAAGCAAGCCAGTGACGTTTTGCTATTTTCTAAATGTTTTTAAGAGCAAACAACACTCTCCTTTGCTCATTCATCTAAATAACCCTTTACTTTTCTCCTTGCTTGCCTTACTTGATCATCGAGCTGCTAGGCCGGCCAGCCGTTTTCATTTTCCGGGTTTTTTTTCAAGTCCACATATTTAAAACACTATGGACTGTCCGGAAGAAATTTATAAAATTTCGAATTTGGACTAGAAAAATTTTATAACTTCATTTTTCTTCACCGTATCGTCCACTCAACCGAGGAATCTGATTCAGAGTCACTTCGGAGCATTGCGGCTGAAGAGTAATTAGTAAGCTAATAAAGCTACTTGCCAATTTTAAAAAAATCGCTTAGTATTGCCTGATCAAGTAATATAGATGAAACTCGTAACTACTGAGCTTAGAGCGAAATTATAAAATAAGAGACAGGGTCAAGTCAGTTAATTCAACCGGATTGCATTATTCAACAAACGTATTTGATAGCCTGTTACTGAATCCGACCGAATGTAAGCCGGAAAGTTTTAAGTTTTTATGCCCAGAAGAAATCATCCATCGTCTTAAATTCTGGCTCTTTAATATGCGATGAAATCGAATAAACATTCATAGATGACAGTCTCATTTACGTGATTGAAGGTCTCAATACTTTTCGTAACATATTTACTTGACGAAGGATTTTTTTCTAAAATGAATCATTAAGTTACCATTCAATTTTATCAGACATTACCGAAGTTTTTTTTAAGAATATCAAATAAATCAATCAGTACTTTTTCAAAAAAAAAATTCGGAAAATATTCTAGTGGGTTGACCGTCATCCAGCAGCAAAGTTTAGCCTCCACAGTGAATCGCGCTGTTTTCATTGAGCAAAGCTCAGCCACTGGAGGTGTTGGCAGGGTTTCATTTACCCTTGTCTAAATCATCCGGACCATCTCTTCAATGTAGATTTTATCACATTTACTTCAGGGAATTGCAACTCACAGCGTTTTGAGACTAGTAGGGTCTTTCACTTTTAACAACCAATTTACCAGTTTTGATGATGATTGGTGAATGGCGTCAATGTCAAACCTTCTAAAAATCCTGAAGATTTCCCCTGGTATTCATGATCAGTAGCCATCAATCCGAAGACGCAGCAGCTCTCCATTCCACTCTCCTGTCAGCCAACCGCTTCATTCTTATATGATTCTTCACTTTGAAGTCCTTTATAATTTACCTTATGTATTCCATTCTCGGTCTTCCCCCATAATTCTTCCCATTTATTTATTTTTCCAATATTGTTTTCATTACGCTGTTGTGTCGCAAAATTTGTCCAATAAGTTTGTCTATCCTTCTTCGTAGTCTTCATTGTACTTCCTTTCATTCCAGCTCTTCGTAGGACTTCTTCGTTAGTGATTCTCTCCATTCATCGATCCTCATCATTCTTCGGTAACACCACCTCTCCATTACTTCCAATCTCTTTTTCTCTGCTGCTCTGTTATTAGCTTTGTTCGCGTCGCTGCTCCTTTTGCACTTTTTCTGCACTTCTTCTGAAATATTCCATGCGAAATATAGGTGTGTACATGTAGTTGCAAAGTATAGCAGTTTTAGGGTGTTTAATGTAGTCTATGAAACAAACACACCGGTTGATAGTATTTGGCTATACTTTCAAAATGGATAGTCCAGCAGAGATCGTCACAATTATTAGTAGGCCAAGAAATTTAACGTTATGTACACTTCTGCCGCGGATTACAACTAAAGGGAATGAGTAAATGCTCCGAAGAAGATAAACCTCTCTTTGCTCGAGTATGGTGACATTCATTAAAATTCATTTGGTACAATTTATTTCAACCAAAGTAGAAACACATCAAATACCTAAGTAAAAGGTGAGAATTCAATGCAATTTTGTCAAGTTCACAATAGTTGTCCCTTACCGTTTTATATAGCTTATTCACAAGAATTATTTAAACACCGAAAAGAACATTGGTAAAGGTGAGCTTTCGTCTAGCCAGCTGAAACGCAATTTTCACTCACTTGCAACAGATCGGTATCACAATAAAATTCACTTCACTTATCGTGTAAACCTTGCGCATTTATGCAATACTTTTAGGGTAAACACTTACTTTCATGAGCACAATAATAGCCACAAAAGCCATCACGTTCTCGACATTTAATGGTACTTTATCCTTCGAACATTAGCGTTGAACAACAACTATGATATTATCACCACGTAAAGCCAAATATCTTGTTTATCACTGCACTCACAATGAATCAAAGCATAATAATCACTGAACACAATTTAAGAACATTTTCTTGACTCTAAATCACCGACAACTCATGTTTACATCGGCCTTTTGTGGCAGTGGATTGGCGCTTATGAAGTTAGCACAGCTAGCCAAATGCATGACAGGGAACCCATAACGCGCAGGATACATAAAAGAGCATCTCCCATCGCGCTTATGACTTTAAGAAACCAAAGTAATACAAAACTGATTATTCAGCTGGGGTAACTGCCCAGCTGAATTAAATAAATACGTGACGTAAAATTTATGCAGAGATATTATCTAATAACCTATATGTTGTGGATGAAGTATGCTAATACATATTCTGCACTATCTTCGCCAGAGAAACTCTTCTTGAAAAGCCTTTGTAATACACTGGAGCAAAATAAATCGTCCGCCATGTTTATAGGAGCAAAGAGCGTTCGCGTCGATTGCCTTGAACCTCTCTGACGTCATTTGTTCTCTGCTGCTCCCTCGGTTACTGAAGTCACAGAGGGAACAAGCGACGCGAACAAATCTTATGTCCAGGATTCACTACCATATAAGAACATGCTCCAAATACAAGTTCTAATAAAGTGCTTCCTTACTTCCAGGCTTGCCGACATGAATGTCGAGGCCTGTCGCCAAGGTGGTTTAGGGTCCAATAGTTTTGTGTAGGAATCGTTGGAGAAGACATACCGAGGGTATTGTAATTATATGGGCGGGACTCCCAGCCACTTACCATTCATACGGTAGAATAGCAACGATAACGATGACGTACTTCTGCATTCATATAACTAAAGATGGCCTTAAGCAAGAGAAAACATCAAGGAGGCAACTCTTTCAATGAGGCCAAATTCATGGTTATTCAAGGCTTATGGTTTACATATGGTTATGGTTTAAAAATAGCCATTTTTACGGTTTTGCTATATATTCCCCAGTAGCAGTGGACGTCCCCGCAACGTTGCAGGCACGTCGCATTGCGACCAATGTGACGTTCCCGCAACGTCACAGGAGTGGCGGTTACGTCGCTGCGACGTGCCCGCGACGTGCGAAGTTTCCGAGAATCAACGTCACGGGCACGTCGCAATGCGACGTGCCCGCGACGTTGCATTGCGACGTGCCCGTGACGTTGCATTGCAACGTGCTCGTGACGTCGCATTGCGACTTTCCGAAAATATTTTGCTTGAGCACCACATTCCACTGCGATACCCCAATGAAAATTTTGTATACAATTTGTACACAATGTACACAGGATTTCCTGTGTACAAATTGTAATAAAAATGTGTACATTGTACACAAATTTGACTTTACACAATTTGTGTACAATTTACACAATTTGTGAACATTGTGTAAAATGTATACATTGTACACAAATTTGCCTTTACACAATTTGTATACAATGTACACAATTTTATACAATGTACACATTGTGTAACATTGCATAAATTGTACACAAACTGCCAAGTGGTAATTGACAATATACAACTAATATGAATGAAACTGAATTGAATTTATTAGCATGAAAAGACTAGCTAAGCCATTACACTCAGAACGTAACTTCCCGACAACACCACCACACATCCGCTGAATGCCATATGGCGACAGAAATAACATATCATAAAACCACACACTTGTCTGAATCACTGAATCAAGCCACACTTCGCTATTAACTCTTTGGTGAAGAATTACGAGAATTACAATTACAATTGTTAACCAAAACCATTTTTCGTAAAGCATAATCATTCATAATTTGATGGAAAATGCGGAATGTAAATAATTTACGTCCCAATGAGTTACCGTTACTTCAATCAAAAGTTATAATTTACGTTTTTAAGTATAATTTCACTATCAATCTAAAAAAAACATTAAGTGATTGATTTACTTCATATCAACATAAATAACTCGGTATGATACCACATTTTATTGTTATAACCGACCAAGGTTTCGGCATATTATGCCATTTTAAGACCTTTACTAATATGATATTGAGTTACACATTTCAATATGAAGTAAATTAAAGATTTACACAGAGCAACGCCGGAGACAGTGTCTTATGTCTTGATTGATTTAACTCAATATATCACACACTCGCTGAAAACTTTTCGATACCAGCAACTTTTCGACCTTCTCCACATAGATCCTGATACTGGGAAGAATTTCAAGGATCCGGCAAGGAATTACGAAGAAATTCTATAGGAGAAGCATTAAAGGGTTAGAAACAGCACCTAGTAGGTATACAACATTCGCAACAGACATCCTAGACTTATTCCAAGGATTAAATAAAACTGATCACAGCCACCTCAAAAATTGATAGAACGATCAAGGGCCCACACGCACCCATATTAAATATTTTCACACGAAATTCACGGCGGAGTGTGGCGTTGTATGGGGCAGAAACTTGGACCTTGAGAAAGGAAGACGAAAATAGGCTGAAGGCTTTCGAGATGTGGGTGTGGAGGAGGATTGAGAAGGTGCGTTGGACGGAAAGGAAGACAAATGCGGAAGTGCTTGACATGGTGCGCGAGGAGAGGAAACTTATAGATGAGATTAGGGGAAGGCAGGGTAGGTGGCTGGAAGGGGTAATGAGGGATGATGGTTTGCTGAAGGCCGTGATAGAGGGAAGCATGTTGGGTAAGCGGGGAAGGGGAAGGAAGGGAATAGGTTTTATGGACGGGATGAAGAAAGGTAGGACTTATGCTGAGATGAAGAAATAAATACTAGAGGTAGAAAGGGCACGGCACGTGTAAGAGTTCGTTGGATATTCTCTGACTTTCATCACAACCTACCTCTAACCGGTAGATTACTGTAATGAATTCACGGATTTCACGGTTGAGTCACCACCCTGACAAATATATGGAAACGATGATTTTCTCTATCTCTTATTGGCACGTGCTTCTTCCAAAAACGAGACTCGACTCCTGCTTTCCTTAAGGACGTTCCACCGCGACTGTGTGAGTCAAGGCAATGCTTGATTCCACCATTTGTATTATTTGGTGTTAAAAAAAATCCTGATTTCGGTGATGACCTGCGAAACCTATTGAAAACCAAAGTTAAGGTACAGAATGGTCTGATTATTCCGCGAGTAAATTTTATGTAAGCACGTTTTCCATCCATAGGAGCCGAGTTCAGCACCATTTCTATGTAATTAAGGTGTTTTGACATCCAATATAACAGTAATTGGCTAATAACTCACAAAATAAGCTTGCAAGATGCCTATATGCTATTATTAATGAATTTCCCGGGAGTTTCCGCTTCTTTTAACAGTTTTTTGTGAATATGGCATCGGTAATATAGAGAAAAATGATATTTTTCTCCGTGTTTCTCCCATTCAAAACCATGTAATTTTAGGTTCCATTTGCAAGAAAAATATTGAGTCAAGGAAACATTTTGTTGTTCATGTCAGAAAGAGGAAATGTTTTTCTACAAGTAGACTTAATATGAATAAAATGACATTTAAGTCATATTACGGTGGAACCACCTTCATTCTTCTGAGCGAGAAGGCGAGAATGATACTGACTGAGAAGTTGAATGAGCGAATGAATGGAAAGACGTTCCCTCCTTCCACCTCCCTCCCACCCACAATCCTCCCCCCTTTCTTCTGAATCGTTCACATCTCCCCGCCTTTCAATCGACGGGGGAAAGCCCCACCCTGCAGACTTAAAGGAGGGACTGCCCACTCCCTATCCGCGTTTTGAGGGAGGGAGGGAAGGGGTAGAAACGGACCTTCACCTCCCTCTGCTCCACACATGAAGCCTTTCCCTCCCAATCCCCACATTTCTATTTCCAGAGCGCCCGCAGGGGCGCTAGGGCAAATGGAAGCCAAGGTCAAACCCCCTCCCCCACCGCAGAAGGAGAACGTCCGTGAGGCAGAGGCCATTGACCAGGGGTACCACGGGATGTGCGTCTCTGTCTGCAGTCCCCCGCCCCCTTCTTACACGCTTTGCGTAGGGGAATCTGACAGATGATCGAATGGTCACGAAGAAAGGAAAAATTTAACGAGAGGGCGACCAGCTATGTTTTCAGAGGTGATCTACCGGTTAAGGTGGTTGGAGCGATTTTCGTTGACAATAATTTATTGATTTTGCGGATGAACAGAATTTGATTTTGGCTTTCCAGAGTGTTACATTATTTTACGTCCTTGCTTTCGGTAGAACCAATTGTAATTTAATAATGCGCGAGCTTTCGCCGACCATTCTGCCGGCTTCGTCAGGTAATGGCTGTCTTCATCTGCTGGACCATGTAGGTATATAATATTTATCACGGGTTTTATTAAAATACAATCAATGTTACAGAAAGCAAGAACGTTAAATTTTTATTAAATAATTTAAATAAAATATAAATTAAAAGAAACTCAGCATACGGGTTCTTATTAGTGATATCTATACATAACAGTGGAAAAACTTTGCATCATACCCATTTTTTTTTGTTGGCTTGGCTATTTTAACACGTAGCCTTATGGCACATGCCATATATTTCGTAATAATTCGATTACATACCTACGTACAAATTTTCTCCAAAACACGAAATGATATATTGTCGCCTAAGAATCAACAAAATGATATATTTCGTATTATTATTATTTTTGCTAACAAATATCAAGGTGTCACGCCAAGTCCATTGCTCGAAATAAACATATTTCAAAATAATGTCGTCTAATTTTCGAATACCGCGCCGAATACTCTTAGTTATAACATGCTTTAATTAAAAAAATAGAATATAACTCTTGTATAATTACCATTACTGGTGTGAGTGGAGGTATGGTGATTTCTCACTCATAAACAGATGCTCCTAAATGAAATATGGTCCAAATATTAGTTTTCAACTAACTTAAAATATAAAAATGTCCACTCAATGACCGAATATTTCCGCTCCAGCCACTTTGAGGTAGGTTTAAACGGTGAAGGGCTATCATCCATTATTATAAACTTTATCTTTTACAGGCGCAGTCCCCATTCTTCTGATTTCATTTTTCAACACATTATACGTCCTCTCTTCATTCCATCAATAAACCCAAAAAAGCCATTTATCTTTCTTCCCATTCCCCGCCAACCCAACATACTCCCCTCTATCAAGGCTTCGGCAACCCTTCCCCTCTCATTACCCTGTTTCATTCACCTACTCTGCATTATCCTCATCTCCTCCAGAATTTTCCTCACCTCACCCACCAATACCGAGCACTCACTCGTTCGTCTTCCTTTCCGTCACTGCACTCTCTCCATCCTCCTCCACACCCACATCTCATAAGCGTGAGGCCTATTATCATCCTCATGGTTGCGGGAGCTCCAGTACTGGATAAAATAGTACTTCATAGTAATACATCGTAACTAAGGAGGTTAATTCGCAAATATGTCAAGTGTTATGACCAAGAGACAAGACTTTTCAAGAGATCAAGTAGTACTTAGCTCTGCTCCCAAAATCAAGTTTCCCTTTCTTTAATCTGAGTTACGGATTGGAAACTTTACTAGAGTCACTGAAGTATCAGGGTGTGGAGGAAGCAAAATGCCTCCCTTTTGGTATTATCGTTTTTCTAAATCTTACGTTGAGTAACCCATTTAGTTTTTTAGCAACTCATCCGCCTCTTTAACTGTGAAATAGACCAAAAAGGAATTTAATGATGCAGATGGTCATTCCGGGAGTTGAGAACTACCAATAACTATGGAACTTCTGACACTAGAAGGGAAACCATATACATACATACATACCCATGGCATCGTTCATTACGAGGTAGACAAAAGGCAGTGGCAGAGATTTCAGGGCAATCCTAATTCTGATCTTATGAGATTATTTCTAGGGTATATTTCATCCTTCCATCGAGGAGAGCATTGGTAGGGGTATTTTTCATCCGTCCATTAGATGGATATTAATTTTTAATATTTAATAATAATTAATAACAAAAATATTGTTGACCCCTTATCACCTACAGTTAAAAGCGTGGTAATTCCGAAGTCATACTCTTTTCTCTAATCTAGTTCAAATTGCTCTATTCTAGAATGACGCGATCCCACCTCTATTGCATACCGTCACAAAAACTGTCATGTTGCGAATCAACTGAATGCTAACTGTTCTGAAGAGCACAGAAACCTCCACCCCTGCCGAAAAATCAAGTTTTCCTTTTTTCACAAGCTACTTTCCAGCATGGCAAAGCACTCATGTTTTCCAAGGTTATTTCATTACCAATCAACCTACAATTCTATTACTACGTCGGGAAAATGTTAAAAGCAAAATTAATTACACATTCAACTCCAAATTTAAAAAAATATTTGATTAGCCACTCAATTTTCATCTAGATGGAATGTGAGAATTGCAAAGAACAAGTCTCAAAAATTAACCCAAAATATTAGAGGAATAAATTAACGGACCCCATTTAAAAGCAAAAGATTACCTCGTCGTCCAGACTTGGGTCTGCCAACTGACCTCACTTTCCCGGGCGTATCCTCATTTTTTATTCTGTACTTCACACACTCGTGGAGGACAAACTAAATGCCCGAAATATTGGCTCCTAAAATTGAAAAGAATAATAAAATAAAAATGATAGTTTTTATAATTAAAAGATATAAAATAGCAGAGTGAATTGTTTGAGAGGAAGGGGTAGACCGCGAAATTCATGAGAGAATGCGGTGGAAACTCAAAAGAGGAGGAATATTAAAAGTCTTCAGAATAGGAGAGCGTGTATGAATCAATACATGAAAGTAAGAAAACCGAAGAGATAGCATTGACAGAACAGTATGGAGACATTTCTCAAAAGAGAGCCAGTTTCTAGGCTTAACAGCAAAGACTAAGTCCTATGACTAAAGTCTATGACATTGTCCACCCCAAAAGAGAATGGCGTGATGAACATGTTACATTCACTCATTAAGTAACCTACCAGTCGAAGGTAGGTTTTAATGTAAGTTTCAATTTCTTCTAACGAACTACCCAAGAAACTAAACTTCTCCCAAATACAGACAGCTCTTTCCAAGCCTCTATCACCATTTCTCCAGCATAGATGTTCATGCTTTCATGTATGATAGACAGCAAAGACGACAACAGGCAGCCCTGCCTCACCCCGTGACCTACAACACCAACCTGATTCTCCGTCAGCCACCCTCACCTGTGCCATCTGAGAAATAGATGCTTCGGATGAGTCTCCTCTCTTGCCAATCTCTTCCTATTTTCACGAGTATCTGCATTATTTTTTCCCAATTTACTCAGCAAAAGGCCTTTTCGAAATCCGAAAAGCAAGCAAAAACATCCTGACTATACACTGCGTTCCTCTTGAGAAGTGTCCTCATCACCGCAATCGCACCCCCAGTAGCCCTCCCCTTCCTGGACCCAAACTGATCACCGCCCAAGTTAAAATTTGTTATATTTTCCAACCTTTTATTAATTAATTTAAGTAGAACTTTTGCGACGAGTGAAATTTGACTAATATTTCTACATATATCAGGACTGTTTTTATTAATTCCTCGGGCCAAACTCTTTCCTCATAGGTCCTACGAATAAGTTCTGAGAAAGATCGTCTTCCCTAACTACTTAAATTCTTCAGTAATGAATGTATGTAAAATTTTAAACCTCATTATGATACGTTTAATGAGAAAGCTAGAATAATTACATTAACTACGGTAGTCAGTATGGCAACACGTTGCCTTCGCAACCCGGAGGTCGCGGGTTCGAATAAATCCTCGGGAATAGCTTTGCATTTGCTTTACCGCCCAAAGAAACATCCGTCTCAACTAGCAGAAACATAGAAACGATTGAAACTTCGCAGGCTAGCTGTGTGCTCGAAAAAATTAAAATCGCACATTTAAATAAACAAATGAAAATCTATATTTATTGTACATTAAAAGTGCCCTTAGATTTTTACAGAGACCTTTTATTCTAGACTGTGGTCTAAGATTGGGCCAACGGTTGCCATCCATTTTTTATTGGCGTATCCCTTATGTCACCCATTTCCAGAAATGGTAGTCCTTACATTATAATACTATTTATTTAAAATATTCTTGCAGCCATTTCAACTTTAAATCCGCCATCATTCCATTTTTTTGCGTACCCCTAAACCGCCACGCAAGTTCCCCTAAAGACACACGTATATACCACACGTTGGGAACCGCTGGATTAGATGGTGTATAAATATACCTTAGCTTTCGGGACACATTAAATCCAAAATCTACCCACGCACCATAAAGTATTAAAACATATCACCTACAACGTAAAGACGATTCGCGCTATCTTAGGGATAGGCGTCCTCAAAAACCCTCATTCTATAACCCATATTGGCCTCGTTTAAAAAAAAGGAGTTCAAGACTGTATCACACGGTAATTTTCCACGCACACGTCCAAGGAAATTGACAGCTTAAGCCACAATTTTCCCTATCAGACGACCATTTTTACTGAAACTGTAATAAAGCATCATTTCCGTAAAGTTCACAATCGTCACTTGATTAAAACTCAAAGTAGCGAGACATTCCCTTTTTGCCCTGATTGGCTGCAGTTCAACTCACGTACATGTACAGGGAAGGAAAACAGGACGGGCACAACTGATGGGAAAAGAGATTAGGGATACCTATCATTACCACTCTTCCTGAAAACGATGGTGTCACAATGTCATGGAGTTGTCATTGCCGATATCCCTGAACGTGTGCGTGAAAAATGACCGACGTGCGATTCAGGTTTCAGCCCCATCAAGTCTTAAACACCTACTCTGGCATAACTCGTGCGTAAACACGATATAATTTCGAAGCTATGCCATTAGTGGCGTAGAGCAGCATAGGCGTATCTAGAAGCGTCTGAAGGCGGGTGGCCGGGGGGTGGGGGTGGAATACCCCCATGTAAAACGGGGGGTCCAGGAATTTTGAAAATTATGCATCTTAAAATGACGTTTTGAAGGTGTTCTGAGCCTTTAAATTCCCTTAGTAATTGCATGTTTTGAATCAAAGTTTTTCAAAATTGTTTTGAAATTAAGTCATCAATGGGGGGGTTACAACCCCCAAATCCCCCCCTCCCCCCGGGATCCGCCTATGCAGAGCAGCACAGGATACGGAAATTCCACAGAAATGTTTAATGTTCATGAATTTCCTCCTTTGCAACTTAAATTGAGGAAGTGCATTGCCTTTCCCGTCATTTGAAACGACGCGAGCGTAATGATAATTAACTGGCCCGAAGCCATTCGGGTACTTGAAAAACAGCGTGCTGACTCTAACCGTTGACTCGCATCATCATATGTCATAAACAATAAAAAGTGAAAAGGATTATAACTTTCACCAAAGATACCAACAAACTCACACCTCGCGTAAGTGTAAACTAAGAGACCCTCCGAACGCTCCGAACCATAGATTCAAGATCTATGCTCCGAACAGCTGACAGCGAGTGCGTGTGGGAGGTTCTGAGCGGCAGTTGCCCTGAGCGAGAGGAAGAAAAGCTACGCTCATAGGGGGGCGTGTCTACAGACCGAATTGGACGTGAAGTCAACCGAATACCGAGGGAAGATACACCACTCATTCCATAATCGCAATGGATTTCGGAAAAAATTCATCGTTTTGCATTCGATAAAAGAAATATTTTCCTTGATTTACCCATCAACCGCGTGGAAACCTATATTATCAAGATATCTACACCTTGTTTACAAATCAACGTGAAATATTTGCTTCCATCTCCAGCAACCAAGTACAGTTATCACACATGGAATTACATAATAAATAAGTAAATCGACTTGCCGGTACGTTGCCTCTTACGCCACCACTAATTTCATACGAATTACGAAGGGCAACGGTGTTATTTAAATGAAAGTAGTCAGACCTGTGCGGCACAGCTGACACCAGCTTCTCCTGACCTTTCCACTACTGTCGATTACAATCGACGGGAGCATCAAACTTCACATGCAGCCTGAGAACCTGCGTTGCGACAATGAATATATATATACAACATGAGAACGTGAGTTGATGCAACAAAAAACATTTAGTTGGGTATACACTGACTGGTGTACACGATTTCGACCTTACAGTGTTAGCACTCATAAAGCGGTAAAGTAATTACGGGAAAAGGTGTCATGTTATGGTTAATATCAACATAAAGACGCAGAATTAAGACCAAGGTGTGCAGATCTCGATTCATCATCGATGATGGGATGGCAATTACAAGTAAAAGAATCCAACACTTCGGAACATCCTGACTTGTAAAGCCACACATGCTGACACATGCTTGGTGCACTTCATGTTAGTACTACTGAGTATTAGTTCTGAAGATATTGGCAACCATACTGTTTACTTACATTTCCTGTTGCATACCACGGATGCCAAACCGGTTATGTCGATCGTATGATTATTTTCTCGTATTAAGAGGCGATGCCTACTAATCGTTCGTAAAACTAGCGGCGTCCTTGGTCTTTACAAAGTGATACTTTCGAATTATTATCTTTTTGGTATGATGAATGCATGACACTTATTATTTTACCGAAATTATGTGAATAATTAAATTTACGAATGCAAATCCACGAACTAAATGCACCCGATGATGTATGTGGACGCCATTTCTTGATTGGCAATTCTTTGATAGTTGAGAGACAATGAAAGCAAAGATATTATATGATACCGGAAAAAACATTGAGCGTTAATTTAATAAAGAGTTGTCTTTGCCTGCCATTACGCTTCACCACCTCTAATTAGATCCTTGCGCATTCCTGTATAAAAATTTTTCTTCTCCGTAGAGACATCTTTTGACCATAGTTGAATTAATATAAAAGTGAAGTGCGATAGGCGCAGACGATCTGAAGAGCTGCTTGTCCATGGATGTTGGGTATCGTTGGAGAAAGTAGAATTTCTGAATACACTCGGGGCTAGAACTCATCGCCTTCTTTAAAGTAAGCAAATGATTCGCGCATGCTTTTCAATGAGAAGTAATCACTACGTACATCTGTCGCCGTGTTAGTTTTTCCGTTATCCTGTCTTTGCGTACATACTAGCATGCATCGCTAAACTTACCGTTCACATTCTTGTCTTCGTTATAGAATAAGTCACTACTAACAATGAAAGAAAGCAGATGCTGAAGACTATGTACTTATCTTAAGCTACTGAGGAAGCATTTCGTGGAGTATATTGGAATTATTTAAGTCTCATGAGGCACTATCGTTTACAGAAAATTTCCTTTTAACCTCAACCCATATATTAATTCATTGGAACCAATTGACAAGTTAAATTGACCTCTCTTACCTAGGTATTAATCTGATGACATTCTCTTTTGCTCGTGTCAAAGGAAATATGACATAACTCACACTTTCTTTATCAGGGATAGGAATATTAAATGTATTCTCAATGAGATTTGAATGTCCCCATTTAATTGGAGCTACCTCGCATAATTGGATATTCCTCGCATCCATTCTCTGATTATGAGGAAGATAATTCTTGTTGAAATACAGTGATAAAAATAGCAATAGGTACATAATTTTATCAATTTATTTTGCTGAGATCAGACTTAGATTTGGTGGATACAACCATCCTAGTCCACGAACTGTCCCCGTCCGTCAATGCAAGCAAAAATTGCTCTGGTGCTTGCATCGAAGTATTTTTAATAGCCTTGTAAGAGTTATAACTATGGCCTTTACTGTTAGCAGCCCTCTTCCATTTCCATTCCGTATTGACTTGAAAACAGCACCCTGTAGTACCAATATTTCCTTCATGATAAATAATATCCCTTTGTAATCTCAGAGCTCATAATGTTCACAAATGCCAACCTAGGAGCCTTTTTTTAGGGGAAGACTTGATACAAATCTAAGAACTTGATACTTTTTCCCATGTCCTGTGCAATTGTTAATGAATCACAATGAAAATTCTTCCAAAAGGAAGGGGGAGATAATTACAAGGTTGGTAGACCTTGAGTTATAGGAGTAGCAAAACTTGGTAGCACTCACTTGTGAAGATCATGACAGTAGAGAGAGGAGAGCATACAAGAGAGGTCGGGCAGAGGGGCTGCGGATCACTTCAGAGATCCCTCCCAAAGTCCTTCGGTATCTTAGATCGCTGATGAACACTTGATTCACTCTCTGTGACCACTAAATCTCTATAAGTGAGTCCCACCAACTTTTTCTACGCCTTTAATCTCAGGGTATGGTACACATTTCATTCAATGAAAATTTATGCATATGGGTGGGAGTCAAAATATTGTAAGGTAATAGAAAACAATGCTTGAGCATGACTCTGTAAGAAAGCCCCTATCAACTTTGAAGTAACTTATTCTGTTTAAGGTAGTTAGAGCATGATATTTTAAAAATAAAACCAAGAAATTGGTGCAAAGGCTTCCGCGGCGTGTAGATTTTGAAGGCTGCATTCTTTCGGGTGTTTCACCGCATAGTTGTTGTGAGACGTGGTGTGGTTTGAGCATTTTATGTCTCATAAAACAATGACGCGGTGAAACACCTGAAAGAATGCAGCCTTCAATATCACTATGAATTTCATCTCACCATAAAGAAATAGATCTTATCTTTCCAACAATAATAAAATATCAGCCTATTAGTATTATATTTTTCAAGGTATTGGCAAAAAAATACCAGCCATTATCCTTGGAAAATAGTAAAGATATGCACTCCAGAGGCAATTTTTAAAAAATGAGGTATTTCTAACGCATTGATCTTGTCAGAAATTTAAGTGTGTTCTTTTTATACTTTCTGTTATTTTTAAAAATAAATTAATTACCGCAGTAATTTATACAGAATCGCAAAGAAATCTTCTGTTGTGAAGGTGTTTTCAACACACTACATGAAACAATGAGTCAAATTAACACCTTATACATATGTATTTAGTTAATTACTGAGGATTTAAATATATTAAATCGCATCAACAACTTTACAATAGTTACTTCGTGCTTCTTCCAGTTGCTGGAATTATAAAATAAAAATTGAATATGGTCTCTATTATGACTAGGGAAAATCTCGCTCTAACTGCCTTAAGGCTGGTTTTAAAATCCCATCTGAAGATCACACCCTAAAAACATAGTAATCTGAGAGTCATGCATAAGTATTCACTTCACTTGTGTAATAATTCTTGCTCCAGCTGATGGGAAGGCTTCATAAAATGTGGGTGTACTGCCTTTATAATGGTCCTGGATGTATTTAATCATATCATTGACAGACTGCTTATGCACCTGCAGTAAAAACATAAAATTGTGAGGTAAGATCACTGTTTTCAAAGCCATATTAAAGAGTAACAATTCATATAATTCAGTCTGGACAAAAATTTAACATGCAGTAAGAATAAAGCTTCAAGTCATTTTTCCTTCAAGTGTCCTGAAGCAGTTACAATTACCAGCTCAAGAATGCAAATCAAATGGAATTACACTTAAATTAAGAAATTCATATCAAGAGCTTTAAGGAAAAACATCAATTCAATTCTACATTTGAGTAACATATGAATTGAAATAAAAGAATAATACAAAGGTCAAACTTTAAAAATTCTAAGGAAATCTCATCAAAATTGGAAGACAAAAAAAGTAATGTGATTTTTTACTAAACTTTAATTGAAAGTAAACTACATGACTATGGACATCAATTTATGCTAATCTTTTCTCAAGTTAGATTAGCAAGTAGCATTTTAAGGCAAATGATTATATGCTCTTCCCAATTTCTCCTATTCCCTAAGCTGGCTTCTTGTCTGGCTAAGTAGTCTTCATTCCATATCTGTTGTTTGTTGTTATTTCTGATTTTGTTTTGGTGCTTAACATATGTAACTTTGTTGTATTTTTTTATAAATTATCAAGCAATGGCAAAAAGAAGTCAATCAATAGCAACAGAAAACTTCCATCTAAAATACCTATAAAATTTGTTTTTCTCCAGCTTATAAGTAGCTATTTTATTTCTGGTAATCACAAGTGCTCACAACTAACTCGTGAACAAATGACAAAATTATGAAAAAATCCAAGCATAAATTAAACAACTTGCATAATTTTTAGAAAAAATAAAGTCATTGATAGGTAGCTTCAAAACAAAATATACTTCCCTGTCCCAAGCCTTAGTCCACAATTGTAAGTAAATCATATCAATGTTTAACTGACCACTTTCAGATGATGAATTTGGAAACATACCATTCAAAGTTTTGCTAGTTTAATCATTGCCAAAAAATTAATCTAAAAGTTGATGAAGAGTTGAGCATAATTCTTCCCTCCAAAAATGAAGCTCACAGAGCAAGGCATTACAATTCACCTAATTGAAAAAAATCCTCTCGACTTATAAGGTGCAAAGCTAAATTCCTTAGACGATTTCTTTCTTCTTCTCAGTCTGTATCCTATCAGTTTTCTTCCCAGTTATAAAGCGAATTCTCTTCCTTCCCAGCCCCCTTTACCCAGCATCCTCCCTTATAGCTAAGCCTTCAGCATCCCTTCGCCCCTAATTACCTCTTCCACCTCCACCTACTCTGCCTCCTGATCTCCTCCCAGAGTTTTCTTCACCCACCATACCAAGCACTTCCCTTCCATCCACCTCACTTTCTCCATTCTCCACCACACCCACATTTAAAATGGTGACGGCCTATTCTCGTCTTCTTTTCTCAAACTCTAAGTTTTAGCCCCTTACAATGCTAAACTACATATTTAACTCTTCACAAACATTTTCTTTACATTATTACACAAGGTCCCCCTCATTATTCATTAAAGTCCTCTACCATCCGGTTGGTAGGTTCTTGGACAGTCCCCATTCTTCATCCCAATTTCATAGACATTGTCTTGCTTTCCCTCCTAAGGATGGCCCACTATTAGATCCCTCTTCAATTCTTCATATCTTCTACCTCCTCTTATTTCGTCCAGAATTCCTATCCTCTTCCTTCCTGCTCCACGCTTCCCCAGTGTTCTCCCCTCTACCACTCTCTTCAACATGCACTTTCCTCTCAACACCTCCTCCATCCATCTCTTCTGCCTTCTCCGAACCTCTGCCACAAGCTTCCTCTCCTCTCCAACCATATCCAATACCTCCTCGTTCGTCTTCCTTGCCATCCAGCTCACCTTCTCCATCCTTCTCCAAACCCACATCTCAAACACCTCAAGTCTATGCACATCCTCCATTCGCAATGACCAAGTTTCCGACCCATATAGTGCCACACTCCATATTAAAGTTTTCACCAGCCTCTTCTTTACGTCTCTTCTCAGACATCCCCTCATCAATTCCCTTCTCTTCGAAAATGATTCTTTAGCGAGCGCAATTCTGAATCTGATGTCCTTACCACTAAACCCATTCGCCTCCAAAATACTACCCAGATACGTAAACTGCTCAACCTGCTCTATCTTCTTCCCCCCACCCTTATATTCAGCCCTGCCTTCTTACTCCTAGAAAATCTCTCTACTTTCATTTTCTTGTGGTTGATATTCATCCCATACTTTTCGCACTGGACCTCTAACGCATTCACCATTGACTGTAATCCTTTTGCAGACTGACTAACCAATGCTTGATCATCTGCAAATCTCACTGATTTTATCAGCTCCCCTTCTACCTTTATTCCTACCTCCTCCTCCCCCCATGCCTCCATTACCATTTCTTCTGAATACACGTTAAAAAGCAATGGCAATGGTGGGCACCACTGCCGCACTCCCCGTCCAATCGTGGCCCATCCTGATTCTCGATTGGCTACATTAACCTGCGCCGTCTGGTTCAAATACAAATTCCGAATCAGACGCTTCCCTCCAATCGACCCCTAATTTCTTTAACACTCTCATTAATTTCATCCATTCCACCCTATCAAACGCCTTCTCAAAATCCACGAAGCATGCAAAAACATCCTGCCCATACTTGAGGTTTCTTCCTACGAGCGTCCTCATCACCGCTATAGCGTCTCGCATTCCTGTCCCTCTCCTAAACCCGAACTGGTCATCACCCAGGTGTTCATTTGCCTTCTTCTCTAGCCTTCTGTTTATAATTCTCAGAACTACTTTGGCCACATGAGATATTAAGCTTATTGTCCTATAATCTTCGCACGTTTTTGCCTTAATCTTCTTTGGCATAGGAATTAGTAGTCTTCGGGAAGTCTTCCGGCCATACTCCATCCTCATGAATCGTACGAATAAGCGCAAAAAGTTTTGCTCTTCCGTTCTTCCCCATGCTCTTTAAAAACTCTGCAGGTACGTCATCTATTCCCACCGCCTTATTCCTTTTCATGTCTCGTACAGCTCTTTCGATTTCGCAATCTAGGATACCTGGTCCGATGCCATCTCTCTCGATAACGTCTTCCCTTTCTATATCTTACCTATTGGGCCTTATTTCTTTTCTTTATTTCCCCCTCATCAGCTCCCACCAAATAGCTGAATGTTTTTTTCACAAGAGCAATTCTCCTTCCAATGACCTTGCATCTAAATATGCCCACTCTACTCAAAAACACTACCTAAGTATTCCATTTCTACTTCTTGTTCAAGTTTATGCCCTCCTGCTTTGGTGACCAGCTTTGCCTTCATTGTCCTAAGAAATCTCATTGCTGAAATTTCTTTAATGATTGATTATATACTTACCCCGCTGATTCTTGCATGCATCTAATTTAGTCTGCAATCCTCTTGATAGTCGACTAAATAACTCTCCATTTTCAGCTTAATATTTTCTAGCTGCCCTATCATAAGGATTCAAGCATTTCAAGGTCCTATTTTTACTTGTGCTTTCCTCTTCTTCTTGGTCTCCTCCAAAGTCATAGTACTTGTATCAGATTTTGTGGCAGTTGCCCAAGGATTTCACGTGATGACACCTACGGAGGCTTCCCATGCTTCCTGGCACAACCACTGCCCTTATGCACTGGATCCTTTAGTTGTCAGGAGTCAATCCTACTTCATGTTCCAAGAAATAGATACGTAGCTAGCTGATTGGTCTTCCAATAACCATTGCAATGGTATTTTTACTTTACACCATCCTGCGAACTACCTTTCATCTGGCCCCTTGGGTATCTGCCATTTGACTTATCTGGCATGAATGGCCTGATCAGTCCATCCCTAGGGGTCACTGGAAAATTTTAGCCCTTCCACTGTATCAAGGTTGTAGTCTGAGGGAAAGACAACAGAATGACAGCTGATAAAAACTAGCTAGAACAAATTATCATATTTTACTTACTAAAGCTACACAGCAGCCTCCAAAACCTGCCCCAGTCATGCGGCAGCCCAGGACACAGTCTCTGTTTTTCTTCCCAAATTCCATTGCTAAATCGACTAATTGGTCCACTTCTTTGCATGATACTTCATAATCATCCCTGGATAAAGAACCAACATCATTTATATCAGCCAAAATGAGATATTGATAAGAAAGTTGAATTCAAGATAAATAGTGAAGCAGAATACTATTTCAATCATGTACTGCCAGGCCATGAAGATTGAAGGTGCTACTGATAAAATGTCATAATGATTATTATGGAGCATTAATACATTCTAAGTATTCTACTCGTAAGGTTTGGTGGGGCAAATGAATAATGCAGAAAAGTTAGTTATCCGTACACATACTGTGTTTGGAGGGTAAAAAAGCTAGCAATTAGCTAGTTGTCCCCATAGGGAGTAAGGTAAGTTCCCCTATTTTTTTAAAGCATCATCATCAGCAGTTGTCCATCCGAAGATTGGTTTGCAGTAGCTCTCTTCTCCTATCTGCAATCAGCAAACCACTTATCCTTCACAAGTATTAACCCTTTCACACTGGAACCTTGCAGTGAAAAATGGTTCCCCAGTCAAGAGCAACATGAGCATTTTACTCTACTTCACTGAATAGAATCCTCTCATGGCAAGGAATTGCACAGGTATACTCTTCGTCCATTTTGGGGCCAAGTTCTTCAGATGCCAAACCTTTTTCTCCACTGGTGGGAAGAGGTAATCTTGACCTTTTGACTCAGTGTCAGCCCCACTCACAAGTCCACTGTCACAGAAATTTATTCCTTGTTTGCTAGGAACACATTTCAAAAGGAACTCTATGGTAATTATTGACCAAGTTCTTTTTTATGGGATACTCCCCATCAACTTGGTTAAAAATAATGTTCAAGTTCTTTAAAATTTTTAAATGCTCAGTGGAACATAAGGAACGCAGTTCTGGACCTATATTTTCCGAGAATACTACTAATAGTTTTAAAGCATATCCACTGTATAAAAAAATAGTTCACCAAGGACGTGCAGGTGTGGGGCTGTCACTGAGAGAAAAGGTCGAGATAGCCTCAACCTGAAGGCTGAGGAAAGGGTCCAACATCCCACAGGGTGAGGTCTCTAATGGCAGTTGGCAACTTTTTCTTGCTATGCCTTGATAGGCTGCAAAGCCATGTTAACACAAAGTTTATTCTCTAGCATAGGAAAACTTGTAGTTTATAAATGGTGCATGCAAGCAGGTGATGAAAAATCTGTGATGTGTATATATGGCACTCATAGCGTAAGGGTTTATGTTCCTGATAGTTTGCCTGATGTAAAATTCTTCCCTCACATTTCTCCCTCCATACTGCTTCCTCTTAAAAAGGTTGTTATCTGGCTGTTATGCCTCACATTTTAAGAACATAATTTATTATTACTATGAATGTTATCCAGAGCATGATTAGGTTCTTATCATGCACCAAATTTATAATGACACTAATGGATGATCAGGTAAAAATTCATTACAATATGCTCTTTTCAAATAATTAATTCTGAATTAAAAAAGAAACAATACAGAAAATTTAAGAACTACTTGATTTCATAATATGTATCTCTGTTATACAAGTACATATACATATTGCCTTTCTAAATAACTTTGCCAACAAATGAAAAGATATGCTCTTCAACAAAACCCATGGACCCCAAGAAAATTCAAAAGTAATTCACCTCAGGGATTCATGGCTTTTCACCATCAACTTGCCAAATATAGCATAGTCTCTCTTCTTCAGAGCTTCTGCTGCCTCCTCAGTTCTTTTGATCTCACCAATAACATGCCTAGCACGGCGAAATACCACAGGATTCATTTTATCCTCAGCACCTGTGAAAAGAAAAAAAGGAGAAATGATTCCATTAAGACAATAGTGCCAAGTGTTCTGCATGATTCAATTTTATGTTATCACCATAGCCCATTTTAGCAGACAGATTTTCCATGAGTGGTCATTTTGAAATAATTATGCCATTAAATTAGGAGTCTTAAGAATAGGGGGCATGCATGAAGCAATGCATGAGTGAACGAGAAGCGAAAGCTGTTTGCAAGGATAGGGCATCATGGAGGAAAGTGTTCAAAGGGAGCCAGTTTTCTAGGACTAACAGCAATAACTATATTCTTTGACTTTGCTTATCCTGAAAGAGAATGGCGTAATAGGTATGTATGTATGTACATACCTATGATACAACCTTAAAACCAGAAGTTCACCAGAGGTTTTTCAATAAGGTTTCAGAGCAATGGAGTTGATTGCACAGCATCATTTTCTACTTATTTTTTCTCTGAAAACAGAGCTTTCATTTTTCTTTGTATCTTCTGAGAAGAGAGAGGCTCCAAACAATCTCCTAACCTGTAGAATTTTCTCCTGAAATTAGAATTTTCTTATGCACCCCCCTCTTTGAATATCTTTCTCCTCACCCTGGACTTCAGCCTGAGAACTTAGCCAAAAGATTTACCATGCACATCTAACATGCCTTGAGCAACTCCTTCAGCTAAGTCCAAAGATAAACATTCAGCAGGTCTAAAAGATGAGAGGGGGTGTATAAAAAATTCTACATCCACTGGGTCCGAAGCAACATAGAATTAACTTCTATTTGGGGAAAACAAAGGGTTGCCACCGGATTTTGAAGGAGTGTGGGCCACTTTCACTGGAGCCACAATTCCATTAGATGGCTTACATGGCAATCCAAACAGCATATATTGCCAATGGACATTACTCCCAATGCAACTCTCTCTAAAAGCCCATATTTTAACCCTCTGTCTACAGAATTTTGTGACAGTAGTTCCCATGGTGCCCAATACTCTATCAGAGCATTTTCAGCATTTCCACATTGTTATATCAATCACTTTTTGCTATCTAGGCTTTTGGCTAACACTGGTACAGTGAGAGGGTATTTTTTTGTTTAAAATATTTTTTTTAATTATATTTTATTCCATTAATTTTAAAATTGTCTTTGTTCACACCAGGTGTATGTATGCTATTACCACAGAGGGAATAGATTCCACTGGGCACATGACAGAGAAACAACTAAGTAGATACCTTATATATAATAACATGAATATGAATGAATATAATAACATGAAGATGGGAATATGAAAACATGTCTCTGCCATGGAAAAGAACCTAAGCTAAGTGGACCCCTAGAATCATGCAGTTCCACTGTGATTTTTATTCTCTTCAAGGCTCTCCTCTTTGCTGCTGAGCAGAGGTGAGTTCAATATGTCAATCTACTGTTAAGTGCAGTAATTTCATATGATAGTATGTATACTATTAATTTAGCAGTCAATTGTTTCAAAATCACTACATATTTAGAATGGAGTGGTGCATTTGGAATTACCCTATTTTCTGGCCTAAAGCTAGTGACCTACGGCCATTTTTGGGTTAATTTTAAAAGAAAAAATTATACTCAACATCCATTAATGTTAAAAATTTGTAAGAATAAATGGGATAGTAAATTTCCAAAAATAGCAACTGTATTAAAGTTACTTGCTGTAGATTCCGAGAAACAAATAAATGATGGAGCACACCTTTAGCTCCCTACCACAATGCAGTCTGCAGTGAAAGGAGAGAGTTGGGCACCTTTGATAGCAATGCATGAATGAAAACAGCTTTACCCTGGGCCCATAAGATGCAGGACAATTTTAGAATGTATTTTTGAATGAAAAAGCTCATCTTATGAGCTGGAAAATGTGGTAGGTACCGCTACAGTTTGGAAGGGTGGGTTTGAGATTTAAAAACCCCAATTCAATTCAGTTAGGAAAAGGCAAAATTGGAACAAAGACAATAATACTTCCAGGTACTCAGGATCGCCTTGGCCAATTGAGGGGCACATTCATGCTGTTTCATCAGAAGTTCTCCCTTCAAATGGTATTTGTCTTGCTAGCACTCCACCAATACCACACCAGAGCACAACTCCAGGGTGGTACATATATTCAAGGAATTCCAGAGTGCAAGTCAGAGTAGAATAATTGCATTACCATGCACAACATCACTCAACTTTGCTTGAGGTGATGGTGCTAAGGACTTGCAGCATGAAAATAATGTATCAAGTCATGGGCACCGGCAGGGGGGTTCACTCACACCATCTTGGACAGTTGGAAAATATTGGGGAAAGTTTTAAAGGACACAAGTAGTTCCACTCAATTATTGATTTTTAAAGAAAATGGGCATGACACTGAAGACCTTTTTTTGTGCATTTTGTTGGGAGTGAACCAGCTTGTGAAACCACCTTTTTGTTGGCCATAAGCCACCACTGAATGCACCCCTCTGTAAATTTTTCTGCTGGCACCCATGCATCAAGTAATGTAAAACTAATATGGGAAGATAGGAAACTTTTTCAATTTAATTCAAATATACATATTGCCAGCACAAGATGCTACTAAGCATTAACAGAAAAGGCAATAAAGGCAGATGTCGGTGCACCATTAATATTTTCAGTACGGAGCACGTCATTTCACATGGTGCTGAGTGCACCAGAGCAATGGACATCAATAGATATGTTCTCAGTCAATGTGTTTTCACTTCTCATACATGTAAACCTAAAATGTTTGGGCAAATCCCATGTCTCAGACCTTCAGTTCGATTCTAGCTTTCAACGATTGCAGACCATTTGGCCATGTGTCTTTTAGCTGTTGGAATTTTTCTATCACACAACTTTGATTTTTAATGAGCTATGAGGATTCCAGTTATTTTTTATTCATTTTTAGGGTGGTGTGATTTTAAAACTTTTATCGATCAGATTTTTGTTTTCCAGCAGGGATATTATGTTATACTTCAATTTTACTTTCAACTTCCCACATTTTAATATACTAGGGGACGTCCATTAATTATGTCAACACAATAGGGGGAAGGGGTTTGAAGAAGTTTGACAATTGTTGACATGGGGGATGGAGGGAGCTCAAGAAAATTGATGTCAACAATGTTACTTTTTTACAGTAAATTTTCTAGTCTTCAACTGGTTGAGTTCTTGCCAAGTAAGTCATAGTCTTGCATCATCATATTTTGTTTTTATTCATTATACTTGATAGTAGACTGTAGACACATACAGTATTAATCTGAAGATTAATATAATTCATTTGACAGATTTTTAAGGGAAGCTGTTAGTAAATTCAAAGACTGCACTAAGCTATTGTCATGTATGAAATAGTATAGGTATCCATGGACTTCAAATAAATATGTAGCATCTACAACCAGCTGTATAAAATATTATTAGTCCTTGGGGGGGGGGGGGGGGGGGGGGGTTGGGGGGGGGGGGGGGTTAAAATTGTTTGACATGATTTTATTAGGGGGGTCACTGAAAGTTTGACAATTGTTGACAGGGGGGAGGTAAAAAAAAAAATGCCAAAAAATTGTTGACATAAGTAATGGACGCCCCTCTACTTCTCTTAAAAATGGAATTTTTTCACCAAAATAGAAGAGAAATCAAAAATCCTGAAAAACTATACCTGAAGATATGAAAATCTTTACTATGGATTACAAAAAATTATGTTCTCATTAAGAAAATCCTCTAGCTTTTCACAGGCAAAGGCCCCAATCTCTTGACACAATATCTTTCTTCATCTACGCATATGTCCTACCTCTCTTCATCCCATCTATTTTGCATATTTTTTCTTCCCCTTCCCTACTAACCCAACTTCTCTTCACCCTTTATTACCTGTTCCAACCATCTAATCTGCCTTCTACTAATCTGCACTATAAATCTTAGCAAAACTTAGGCTGTATAGGAAAAGAATGAAGAAATTGATAGGAGGGAGATCATGAGAATTGAGATAGTTTTATAAAAAATATACTCTGGCACTACACACTTCAGTTACTTACATGTAAGTTCCTCAATTGATGTATCACGTAATGACTTCTTCTTCAGAGCTTTGCAAGCATCTTCACATTGCTGACGGCGAATTGGATATTCACTGCTTGATAGCTGATGGCGAATATTTGAATTAATGATGCATATTGAGAGACTAGGGTCATCCATTGGCACTGTTTTATGATCAAGGGATCTATCAAGAAATAATGAAGTATACATTTGTGTAAGAATCTATAATCCTGAAAAGCTATACAAGAAGTTATGACAATCTTTACTTTGGATGTGAAGAATGAGGCTCAAAAAATATATGTTCTCATTAAGAAAATACTATGACCCTATTTCGTTCAGGATAATAAACAGCCAACATGTAAAAATTACAGAAGAAGCACAAAGGAAGGCCAAAGTTGAACTATTATCAAGTAAACTCACGGTGGAGTAAAAGTTTTAACATAATTCCAACTTTTAACCATCAAACTCCATCTAAACTTAAATGTAGCCTCTTGTAATTCATATTTAATGTTATACATCTTATTATTAGCAAATTCATACTCAGTATAACTCTTGAGTTAGCATGTAAACTCTAAGCATGTATAAGCATTAAATTCTTCAAATATGCTATTCAAAAGTTTATTATTTGATTTTAGCATAAATAATATCGGCAAATGCATCATGACATTATCACCTGCAATCAATGAGAAGAGCATGTCCTTTTTTTCCCAAAAGGGAAGCAAATTGATCCATAATTCCACAAGGCACATTTGCAAACTTATGCTCAGCCTTCTGGCATATTAATGCCTTGTCAACATCCCTAGAAAAAAGGCATGAAATCATAAAAAAAACAACTTAAAAAATAAGCCAAAGCAAAGTTGATAGAAATAATTTGACACCACCATACAAATTACACCACAATTCAAACACATTTCAGGTTCACCAATGATATTATGGCATCGAAAAAATTAAATTAGAAGAATAATTTTTAAGGAACATACTTCACGCAAGATATAATTCAAATAATATGCCCTGATTATAAAGAAAAGAAACACATATTTCTAATGATACCAAAATATAAGCTACTTTTCACATAATTTTTAGAGATCTTTGACAAAAAATAGACGCCGTTTTCCATGGGATATGTTATGGATGTTTGCTTCATCTTGCAAGAGAGGCATTACTAAGAAAAATAGGAAGTTCTGAAGCACAGATTGCATCAGGGGCCATTCAATTAATACGCAAGGCGATTTTGGCTTAGCCATGTACATATATACTTATGGGCGATTCCCTGTCCCAAGTGTGCAAAAATTCAACCCCCCCCCCCTCCGGTACTTTTATTTTTATATAATATTAGATAAATTTAGATATGTATATGATTTTTTAGCCAGATGTCAATATCGGTTTTTGAGATTTCTCAATTCACAGCAAATGCAAACCAAATAATTGATCATATATTTTTCTGTAATTTAGCGTCAATTCAAGCTTACCACCTGTGCCGCCACAGTAATCCAACAAAGAAATTTTTTTGTCCGACAATTATGAAAACTTTAATTTGAAGCGTGGTGCTGTATGGATCAGAAACTTGGTCATTGCGAAGGGAGGATGTCCGTAGACTTGAGGCGTTTGAGATGTGGACAAGGATGGAGAAGGTGAGTTGGGTGGCAAGGAAGACGAACGAGGAGGTATTGGATATGGTTGGAGTGGAGAGGAAGCTTGTGGCAGAGGTGCAGAGAAGGCAGAAGAGATGGATGGAGGAGGTTTTGAGAGTAAAGGGCATGTTGAAGAGAGTGATAAAGGGGAGAACACAGGGGAAGCATGGAAGAGTAAGGAAGAGGATAGGAATTCTGGACGAAATAAGAGGAGGTACAAATATGAAGAATTTAAGAAGGATCTAATGGCAATACATCCTTAGGAGGGAAAGCGAGACAATGTCTATGAAATTGGGATGCAGAATGGGGACTGTCCAAGAACCTACCAATCACCTGATAGAATACATATGTACTTGAATGAATGAAAAGTATGATCAATCTCATAAGTGACTATAACCTTACGTAAGATTGTCTCGGGCCTCCCAACTCCCCTACATAAGACAACGCAATGAAAACTCAACCGCCCTCTCTCCTAAATATGTCCTATGTAATACTTGAATGACCCCTCAGCAATGGAATGGTGTAGTACGTATGTTGTATCATTTATTTTTAAATATAAATTTATTATTCTCTGTAGTACTTTTTATAAAATCTGAAAATACTTTTGCATGTGAAGAAGTTTTCAGCATTTGGTATGAATCAAATAAGTCAAATTAAAACCTCAAATATTTATACATTCATTGATAATTATCGAGAAGTACAGTAACAAAAACTAAGTTTTTGAATCATAATCATTACTACATTAACGTCAGTCTTCTTAAAACTGATTCACTTTCAAAACAAAATTTGAATATGGTCCCCAGTATTACTCAAGAAAAATCTAGCACAAACTACCAAAGTGAAACGGACTCACATGAAAATATTAGGAATTTATGAATATTAAAGCCTTCCATAATTTACACTAAAGAAACTTAAGAGTTAGGGGGACCAAAAAAACAAGGTTTTGAATTATATATATTAAAAAGGACGAAGAGCTTTCAATGACAATATAAAATGCAACAATGACTTCGGTGTAACTGAAACAGCTTAAGGCAATTAGTTTCTGTATTCAGAAATGTCCCATCAATTTTCAAGAACATTAAACACTGACATCCGCTCAAGTTAAAAAAAAATGAGAGAGCATTAGTTCTCTGAACTAATTAAGTCATACTAATTGCTGAATTTCTGGATACACATGTCACATTGGACTCAGAATGACCACAAACATTCTTCCGCAAGTAAAGAACCCGCAGAAGAAACAGGCACATCCTCTTAGAGAGAAATGCTAGTGAATTCCATGTATGCTATTATATGTCTCCGCTATGACTCCATGAAAAGAAATTATATATTGCATTATTAGAGGTGATCTAGGGGTTGGATTAGATGGGAAAGGGAAATTCCATTCATCTTTTACAGGTGCAGATATCTCCCCTTGGTCAATTCCATTCTTCAGCATGGTATACATCTACATCTGATCCGCAAAGACTATACTATTTCTTCCCCTTCCCTGCTTACACAGCATTCTACCCTCTATCACGCCCTTCTGCATCCCCTTGCCCCTGACTACCCATTCCGTCCAACGAATCTAAAAATATAAAATACAGCCTAATACCTAAGTATGTACGACATAAAACATTACTTTTCAGCATGAATCCCAGTGAGTGCTTCCAGGAATGTGTATGTTGACATTTCGAGTGCTGCACTACTAGAAAGCCCACCACCGATGGGAACAGATGACACAAAGACAGCATTAAATCCAGGAACAGTGCCTGTAAAAGTTCAACATTTGCTCAAAATTCTTATTCTCTTGAAATTTTACTGAATACATATTCATCCTCTGCCTCCTTGCTTTGAATAGGGCAGTAAGCAGATTTTATAAGTAAAGTTGATGCAAAAGCAAATACGTAGATGTTTCCCACAAACATACAGTCATGAGTCGAGTGATGATGTTGTTCCACCCAGCCATTGACCAGCACATGCCCGTTAGTAACCTCGAGCAAAATTATATTACTGTGTTTCCCAGCCCAGGGGCCATTCAAGTATTACGAAAGATGTTTTAGGGGGAAGGGGGTTTGCCTCTTCTTATGTTGGTCTTACGTAGGGGATGTGGGGGTCCTAGGTCATTTATTTACTCATGAGGTCATACCTGTATAACTTTTTTAATAATCCTTGGATGAAAAAACTTAGTTTTTAGTACTGTAAACATCGCAGTTTCTCTCAAGGAAAATTATCCAACAGCCTAAGTATATATCCAGTTTTAGTACCAAAAATTAAAATTAGCAATGATTACAGGATCAATGTTAAAGCTTAGCATAAAAACAGGCATTCCAATGGGGCCAAGGCAAAAAAATTCCAATAATATATTTTACGTAGTGATCACCTCACATATTCCACAATATTACCTTGTGTATTTTCAAAATCTCCTGAAAGTGTATAATTTCAATAAATTGTGCAAAAAGATGTTCTTTGGGAAAATTAATCCATGCACATCCATCCAAAAATCGATGTTGACTTATGTAAGATCAGGAGGGAGGGTCAAATTGCATTAAAAATCATCTTGTGTAATATGTACTTGAATACCCCCATAAGATGCACTAGATTACTTGGATAGATTTTAGAACAGAAAACGAGAATAAACTTCCCTTTATGGTAAAAATTGATGGGAAGAAAATGGGACTCCCAAAAATAGCAACCGTAAGTAATTCATTCATTATCAATTCACAGAAGCAAATGAATAATGGAGAGCAATCCTTAAGCAACACAGACTGCAGTGAAAGTAGATAGATGGGCACCTTGGATAGCAATGCAAAATTGGATGCATGAATGTAATTAGACCCGTGTACCGTAAGACCCAGGACAATTAATACATTCAATGCGGAGCACGTCAATAGACGTGCTCTTGGCTACACCGACTGACGGAGCACGTCAATTGACATGGTCGTTCCATTCCGAAGCCCTTTAAATTTTTTAAGCCGATTTTGACGACTTTCATGAAAATCGGGCCCGCATTGAATGTGTTAAGAGCACATTTCAAGAAAAAAGAGCATCTTATGGACCAGGAAATACAGAAAATATTACTGATATGAATCTTTATACCATAGTTTAGTGGACATAGCAGTTACTCTCAGTCTTACCTAACCCAAACCCCCATCCTATCTCAACAGGATAAACACAATAAGAAAACCTTACTCTTGGAACACCCTAGAGACAGTGACAGGGGAGAGCATTTTGACGAGGGTGATAGAAGAGAGTGTGTGCGGCACAGATATAAGAGAATTGGAATTACAGGCTACATTAAGGGGAGTAGACAGTACAAGGAGCTAAAATGAGGCATAGTTAGGGTTGTACGAGGTGTGATAAAAAATAATGGGAATTTTTAAATCTCCTGGGCTTCAAAATTCTGATTTTCAATAATTGTCGAATATGACTGCCATATAGTCGTACAGTCAATAAGGAATACTACCTGGAAGTTAGGCACCGTTTGCTTGAAGTAATCAGACGAAAACACCCAGAATTGTGGCAAAACAACTCATGGAAATTGCACTGCGACAATGCTCCCGCTCACACCTCACTGCTTATTCCTGATTTTTTGGTAAAAAAACAAACCGTTATTTTGCCTCGCCACCGTATTTGCCAGACATGGCCCACTGTGAATTCTTTCTATTCCCAAGGCTGAAGAGAACCATGAGAGGATGATATTTTGCCATCATTGATGAGATAAAAACAGAATCGCTGAAGGAGCCAAACTCTATACCGAAAAGTGAGTTCCAGAAGTGCTTCCAAGATTGGAAAAATGGCTGGCACAAGTGTATTATATCTAAGGGGGATTATTTTGAAGAGGACAACATTTAAATTGATTAATAAATATATATTTTTTAATAAAAACGAAAATTCTCATTATTTTTTATCACACCTTGTATATTATTGTCTGGAAAGATTATCGATTACCCTGCCATAAAGTAAATATAGGAAGGGCCTTCCCAAACACTCATCAATTCAATGTCAGAACGCCAAATGAGGGCAATGCCCTGCATTATCAGATATAAAATTCTGTTTTGGGAAGAGGGTTCCGAAATACATGTTCACTGTTTTTCAGGACCACTCATCTAATATCAGCATATGCTGTCATAGACTATAGTCTTCCTACTTCCCATAAGGCACTCATATGTCTGCAAAACAGAAAGGGGGCACAGGAGAGAAGAAGACAGTGGATTTATTTATCAAGTAAGTTGTCAAATTTGCTGATGACCAAGCATTAGTCACCCATTAATCCAGAGTGTTGCAGCCATTGGTAGATGCATTATAAAATTGTACATAAAAGAAAGAAAAAAAAGTATAAACTGATGCAATGAAATTTTCTAGGGAAAAGAAAGCAAGGTCAATCAACAAAGTTGAAGGGCACACACTAGAGCAGGTAAAACAATTCAATCACTAGAGTATCACCTTGAAAGAAAATAGAGTAATAGTAATGATATTAGGAGGAAAATTCCCTTAGTTAATGAGGCAAAGAGGCGAGGACAGATGACAGTACATTGGGTAAATGATGTTAGGAAATGACTAGTGAGGAGCCAATATGGAGGGAAGCATTGTATGGTGCAGAAACATAAACCCTGAGGAAAGATAGAGTAGGTTGGAGGTATTGGAGATGTAGGTGTGAAGGAGAATGGAGAAAGTGTGGATTATGGAAAGGAAGACGAACTAGGAAGTGCTTACTAGTATGGTGGGTGAGGAGAGGAAACTTCTGGAGGAATTGGGAGGAGGCCGAGACAGTGGTTGAAAGAGGTAATGCTGGGCAAAGGGTTGCTGAAGCCCAGCATTGCCCTTTGGATTTAGAGGCCCTGAGTGTGAATATGGAGTAGGGCCCCAGCATATTTAAAAAAAATCTAAATGCACTAATGAACAAATGGGATGCAAAGGGGTAGAATATTTTCAAATCTGAACATATGATTTGAGCGAGGAGGAAGATGATTGCAGCTGAGGACTGGCAGTAGTAGTCTTCCTCATCCACACCTTCATTAACCAGTAGATTACTTCTTATGATAATAATACAGCTTTTGTTGGTCCAATAACCAAAAAATCAGGCATTGATGGGTAAAGAAGTTTAAATTTGTGATGCATGAGCCGAAGGAAAATGAAAGCAATGTCTTCCAAGAAGAGGGATAACTACAGTAATCGTTGCACAAACAATGCAGAAGGACATAAATTAGAACAGATGAAACAGTTTATGTACCTATTTGATCCTTACTCTAAATGAATTCAATGCCAATGTTAGGGTATAACAGGATTTAGAGAACTCATCATGAGAAATAAGTAAAGGAATATTAACACAGAGGAGAGGTTTTAGATTACCACAGGTTTTGTGCAGAAGAGTAAAGATCCAATCTATCTAGTCTATTGAAGGATATATGATACACTGCTATGTCTTTCATTACAGACACCACACTTGGGAGTGGAATAATTATTATATCCAAGATAACACAACAAATCTCCAAATAAAAATTTACCAGGAAAGAACTTCACAACTCCTTTCACATAGTTAGCCCACAGCGGTTTTCCTGGTGAGACAGAATTTAAGTTGAATTCTGTTTTTGACTGATCATCACTTGTAGTAATAAGGCAGCATTTATCCGAGTGATTCTGGCTTCCAACCACAACAGTCACCATTGGGAGGGCCTAAAAATTAAATTCATTTAAGTTGAATGAAATACCTGCGAAATGCACACAAATCATTTTTTAATCATTTCGTGACGCAATTACTTCAGGAAGTGATAACACAGTCATGAAGTAATTTCCATCAACAGCAGCTGAACTCTAGCAAAGAAAATAATTTCTATAACATTTTAAGGTATTTTACCACATGCACTCACAACTGGCAAAACAAATCCTTCACAATAGTCAACATGTTCTCCAATCAAATTTACTCTTCCTGGGGCGCATACTGCAGCATCTGGAGTACTCCCAAATTCGTCTTTATAAATTTCATTGGCTTGCTTCAGTAAATCCTCCACGGAAGCAAAAGATGATGCCATGGTACTCTTAAAAATAAATTGGGCATTTGTAGAACCACTTTTAACAATTAAAAGACCACATTGAAGAGAAACGAGACAAAATATTTGGTACAGACTTGACAGATATGATAAGTTCCGAGAGCCAAGACGTGCAGTAGAAGAAAACTGAACGATGACAGCGAGCACAAATTACACAGGCGTTAAAACTGAAGAGTAGGCAATTATTGACGACTCTTAATAAAGGTAGATGATAAGCTAGAACCTACACAAATACGGTAGTTGCACCAATAGCATTACTTGTGTTCCACAAACCGGCTATTATTAATGTTTCCGCCGAACGGAAGAACTCAAATTTACCAGCACGGTTCGGAAGTACATATACACCAAAGATTATATACACATATACACGATGGCGATTCCGCAATGAAATGAAGGTCAAAAGACAACATTATCAGATACTGAGGTTTACCTACTCGGGCGATTAAGAATGATTGCCTCATGAGAGCTCGTTTTTATCAAAGAGGCTATTCCTCCCTCTCATGTATTCAATGGAGGTTTTGCAACCATAAAATTTGAATCTTATAAATGTTGTGAGGGGATTGCGGAAAGACTAAAATACCATAATCCAACTTTATCATAGCGTCAGCCACCAAAAAGACAAGAACTGATAGCCAAATTGAGGTACATACCATTTTGATGAAGTTACAGGACTACACACATTTACGCACAAAAGTTCATCTCAATATATGAAATGCTAACCTAGTCCCACGATCTCCTCAAATTTGCCACCTCCGCCTCTCACTACAACAGCCAGCCATTCACGGGATCCAACTGCATTGCGAAAAGTGGCGCCACTTTATAGCGCGCCAATTTAAACGGTTTTAAACGTTTAAAATATTTCAAACTTTAGTAAAAATGTGTAATTCGTGCAAATGCGATTATTTTTAAATAAGTTAAGTTTTTCATAAAATTATTAAAATTACTCATCTCAGTAAAATATTCTTTGGAAATGTATACCTGCTCGCGATTGAGCGCGCTCGTTTGAAACCGCTATGAACGGCGTCAGCGAATAAATTAGTAATTAGAATTATAATTAGAAATGTATTTCTGCATTGACATTTACTAATTCCTTATAAATGGTTATACTTCAATTCTGCATCTAATTATAAATAAGGTGCTAATCATGGAAGGAAAAGTGTGGAAGGAGAAGTGCGTGAAGAGTTTCACTCTTTTGGTGATGCGCTTTACGCGCTTTACCATACATACCTATTGTGGTACATCCTATTGTGATATCTTGCGGCAGGAGGCTGACAGCCACACGATAGGGTATAGCAATAGAATAGCACAATTAAGCTCAAGTCAGTGTATTTTTTGGAAAAAAATGCAAAGAGACGTATATTTACATAGAGGGTACTTTTCACAGTCTCGCTTAATAACGGAGAGGTTCCGGATGACTGGAAAAAGGCTATCATTATTCCTATTCATAAGAACGGTCCCCAAATAAGAATTGACTGTTATAGGTCAGTCAGCATGACGTGCATTTTGTGTAAAATAATGGAACAACTTATTGGGGATTACTTAAAAGGATTTTGGGAAGAGAGAAATTGGTTGTTGGAAGGGCAGCACGGTTTCAGAAAGAAGTTTTCTTGAGAAAGTCAGTTGTCTGGACTCCTGCAGGATTTTTCTGATTGTTTAGATGGGGAAAAACAAGCTGATGCAATTTTCATTGATTTATCCAAGGCCTTTGATCGTGTTGATCACCATATACTAATTTAAAAATTGGCCGCCATGGGAATTGATGAAAGAATAGTGAGCTGGGTAAAATCTTTCCTGTCAAATAGAACTCAAAGGGTTAGGGTGGGAAACATTCTGTCTGTAATATTAATGTATCTTCTGGCACTCCACAAGGAAGCGTACTTGGATCTCTTTTGTTTTTAATATACACAAATGACATAGCCAAAAATATCCATAGCAGAATCCGAATGTTTGCAGACGATTGTGTCATTTAAAGGGTTATTGAGGGTATCAAAGACGAAGCACTACTGCAAAACGATTTAAATGCTTTAGAGCACTGGGGAAAAACAAATGGAATGATCATATATATTTCAATAAAACAAATCTCATAAGGTTTGGAAGGACAAAAACACTGATTGAAAGCAAATACACACTTCGAGGTGATTCACTTGATGAAGAAAAAATTTGTAAATACTTAGGAGTTACTTTGACATCTGATTTAAACTGGGGACCACAGGTGGATAGAGTCGCAATGAAAGCGTCCAAGATTTTAAATTTTGTTATACGGACATTGAGAGAAAGCATGAGCAACATAAAAGAGTTCGCATACAAGACATTTGTGCATCCCATTCTAGAGTATGGGGCCGCGGTCTGGGACCCACATCTTTTGGGGCAGATAAAAACCATAGAAAAGGTCCAATGGAGGGTGGCAAGGATTGTAATGGGAAAGTATAATAGAGAAGCCAGTGTTAGCACAATGATCACTAAATTAGGCTGGGAATCACTGAGAGAGAGGAGGAATATCTTGCGGCTGAAGGCAATATATAAAGCATATGTTGGGGAAACTGCCTGGGTGGATATCCGAGGGAGGCTAAGATATCTGGCTTACTTCTCTAGGAAGGACCATGGATTTAAAATCAAGCCCCCCAAACAGAGAACTAAATGGGGTAAATTCTCCTTATTGAACTGAGGGGTGGAAGCATGGAATGGTTTAGGTGCAAATGTTTTAAATCCATTCCCGAATAATGTCAGGTGCTTCACAGAAAGACTCTAATCCATGACATGTATTTACATTGGTTTTTTTAAATATGTATTATCTAATACCTTTATATGTATTTTAAGTTACCACCTGGCCAGAGGGTCAACTTGCAACTGAATTATCTAATAATAATAATATACCAACTACCTTTAACCTTATGACACAGTCTAGATTTTGAAATATTTTGACAAATGCCGCAGGTGAAAAGCAAACATACCTTTACATGATCATTTTCATTCATTCAAGTATTTTACCAGCTGATTGGTAGGTTCTTGGACAGTCCCCATTCTGTATCCCAACCTCATAGAAATTGTCTCGCTTTCCCTCCTCAGAATGGCCCGTTATTAGATCCCTCTTCAATTCTTCATATCTTCTACCTCCTCTTATTTCGTCCAGAATTCCTATCCTCTTCCTTCCTCTTCCACGTTTCCCCAGTGTTCTCCCCTCCATCACTCTTTTCAACATGCCCTCTCCTCTCAAAACCTCCTCCATCCATCTCTTCTGCCTTCTCCGAACCCCTGCCACAAGCTTCCTCTCCTCTCCGATCATATCCAATACCTCCTCGTTCGTCTTCCTCGCCATCCAGCTAACCTTCTCCATCCTTCTCCAAACCCACATCTGAAATGCCTCAAGTCTACGCACATCCTCACTTCGCAATGACCAAGTTTCCGACCCATATAGCGCCACGCTCCATGTTAAAGTTTTCACTAGCCTCTTCTTTACTTCTCTTCTCAGACCCCTCATCAATTCCCTTCTCTTCGAAAATGCTTCTTTAGCCACGGTAATTCTGCATCTGATGTCCTTACCACTAAACCCATTCGCCTCCAAAATACTACCCAAATACGTAAACTGCTCAACCTGCTCTATCTTCTGCCCTCCCACCTTTATATTCAGCCCCGTCTTCTTACTTCTAGAAAATCTCATTACTTTCGTTTTCTTGTGATTGATCTTCATCCCATACTTTTCGCACTGCACCTCTAATGCATTCACCATTGACTGTAACCCCTTGGCCGACTGACTAACCAATGCTTGATCATCTGCAAATCTCACTGATTTTATCAGCTCTCCTCCTACCTTTATTCCTACCTCCTCCTCCCCCCATGCCTCCCTTACCATTTCTTCTGAATACACGTTAAAAAGCAATGGTGATAGTGGGCACCCTTGCCACACTCCCCGTCCTATCGTGGCCCATCCCGATTCTCCATTGGCTACCCTAACCTGCGCAGTCTGATTCATATACAAATTTCGAATCAGACACCTGTCCCTCCAATCGACCCCTAATTTCTTCAACGCTCCCATTAATTTCACTGTATTTAGTTCCAAAACACATTATTCAATTGTTTTTCCGAGCCAATTAATCCAGTACTACAGCATGTGCAAGTAGTTGCATCCTTTTCGATCTGTATGAGAAGCCTCAAGACTAGAATCAGTTCTTTTGTTAGCCTACTTTTCATGAAACTGAATTGTTGTTCATCCTGGATGATGGTATGGGTGCACATCCCGCAATCAGTGCCATCCCTAAGGTAGTGCGACAGGTGCCGCTGCACAAGGGCCCGGCTTTTTTCAGACAGTGTGGTGAAACCCGCCCATTTCCCGAAATTACCTACTACTAAGTACATATGTAAATTTCTTGAAAGCATTAGCCATTTTGTAGTTTAACTTCCTTCATTCCATGAAATATGCTTAAAAGATGCTACAATATCAAAAAGAGAATGCAAAATTATAGGGGGCCCCGGCTTTCGTTTGCACAGGGCCCCTCAATCCCTTGGGATGGCCCTAGGGGCTGTCCATAAATTATGTCACACAATTTTGGACCAAACTAGACCCCCCCCCCCCCTGTCATAGTTAGTCGCAAATAATGTTACCCTTTAATGATGTCACAAAAATGAAAAAACATCTACCCCCCATTCACAGTCTGAGTAAAAATAATTGTCATAATATACAGTGGAAGTGTGGATGTCACATGAAGCATAGCCCCATCCCCCATTGTCACACATTGTCACAAGGTGGTGACCCCCTCCCCCCCCCAATCGTGTGGACAACATGTATGGACAGCCCCCTACCCACCATACTTAATATTTGTTTTATCTCTCCCACTCCCACAACATTTCCTGAAATCCTGAGCCCTTCCCCTAAATTCTTATTAAAATGCACTTTGCATCATGACTCCCTTTAATGAGCACCACTCATACTTACATCTTTTGTTCCATCCTTTCGTAAATAATTGCTATCAGTATTTTTTAGCAATGTGAATAGTTAGGCTAGCCTCTACCCTATCTTTATACCCATCCCACTATTTCCTCCCCTCCAAGCATACCAATCACCTATACCCCAAGCTCACCACCTCGATCTTGGCGAAAAACATCCCCTGTCAGCAGCTTCTGCCCTGACATGGTTGAGCCCACATCGGGCTAACATATATGGTCATTTTTTGCTGAGAACCTGTATTCTTGTACTGGTAAATATCTTTCACTGATTTTGGAGTGGAAGTTCACCAACATTTGGCTAGCCCTTCCCTTGTTGGCTAGTACTTTTGTTTGGTTTCATGACATGTTTTTTTTAGTTAAATTGATTGAGAATGCTAGTTTCATGCTGAAATTCCTCATTTCTAACCTGAGCTTGGAAAGTTTTTTATTCTGATGAGTTCCCGTTATGCTTCAACTCTCTGCTTCTTGCCCGTAACAGCACTCTGGAAAAATTGGATGATCACCCATTCAAGTACAAGCCAAGCCAAGAATACTTAATTTTGATGGCCAAGCAGCAACCAGCCTTTCTATCAATGAAGGGCCCTTGAGTAGGGATGTATGTATTCTCTAACATCATCAAGATGTGAAGCCAGACCCTTGATATGGGACCCTTGATATGGGATCCTAGCGCCACACCAACCCAAAACCAGCAATCTGCAAAAAGAGGAAAATACTCCTGCCTAGCTCCAATATAGGGTCCAAAACTATGACCATTCTATTATAATGAAGGATCTTGAGCTATCCCAGCAAATTGTATTAAAATCTTCACTGGTTACCCACCAGGTCATCAAAACGTCAGTACCTACTCCTGACCCGGTTAGAAACCACTGAAGAGTTTTCTATTATAAGTCCCAACAACTCGTGATCCTTCTCATGCCATTTGTTAGTTGAACTTAAGGTGAATAAGAGGCATCGAATTATGTATTTCACACATCTTAACCATCATTCAAGGACAAGGGAATATGTCAACACTTTATTAAACTTTTTAAGAACCACAATGCCCATCATTATGTTACATGCTGTTACATGTTAGGGATGTACAGTTTGAATTCATTTACAGAAATGGCTTGCCCATCACAATTTTTATAATGTGACAAGATGGGCTCAATATTGTTTCACACAGCAATTACTGTTTCTCAGATCTCTGTCATATTCATTACTGAGTACCTATTTCAGCCTTTTCAAATGTACACATGATTAATTTTATGTAAATGTACAATAGAAGGCCCATAGAATACAAATTTTAATTCCAAGGGTAATTATATTTGGCAATAACTACCCTGAACTGTTTCCAACTTGATTGAATCAGATCAAATATGCAAGACAGAGAAAACACCAGCATAGATGGTTCAGATTAACATCAGTCGCCTGGGATAAATATAAAACAAATCCGACCATATGTATCCAAATCAGTCATTGTAAGCATTTACAGTTTTAACTGTAGTAATTACAAAAGTGCCACAGAGTGGCTCATTTCTGGTTCTGATGGATTTTTACCTCCATTTTTGATATTACATATTAATGGCATTAAATTGCTTTGTATCAGTTATACAAAATGTAGGTATTGTTACTCATAAGCTACAAAAGCAATAAACTTATTATACACGAGGTTGGCATAGCTTTTGGTATAAATAATATATAAAATTGTCAGAAGCTATAAAGACATGACCACTCCTTTAACTCATGTTTTATCAAACATTACAAGAAAATAACATTTTTGAAGTAAGTGTAAATGTAACTGCTTTCATAATAAAATTCCTATACATATGTCATGGTAGTCCACAATACTTTGTGAATGTGATTTACAAAATATACTTCCAGTTTTTAAGAGCGATGACTGCATCATTTTTATACAAAAAATATAAAGCAAATATGTATATGAAAAGTCAACAACATTTGTGCTAAAAGTTTTCCATGAAAAATATATCATGCCCTGCCATTCCATCATTGCTGGTCAATTTTTAAAATGAACATGCTTTGTTGGAAGCTCTTAAAAAGGTCACTTAAAAGTTTCAAAGACTGTAACCTTTGAACAATCAATCACAAATTCACGTACTTCTTCTTTTCTCTCTGCATTCAGAGCGCTGAACTTTGTTATTTCACTGGTCAAAAATCAGCTTACCCCACCAATCAGGAACTGTTCTTCAAACATTCCACTCATCAACAACTGCAATTGAATCATACCAAACTACTCACAACCAGTTCTTTTCCCATGCTCTGATTTATTATTCTTTCTTCATGACTTCTTCATTAAGGAGTTGAGTAGTTACATGTCAATTGCATAACTTTTGAAGCTAAATGTGGTTGCATATAAATAATTACAGTTTCAAGTGAGATTACAAGGGACACATATCACATGATCACACATGGCATGGCACAGCAAAGGGGCAGGCACACTGGTACTACCGCTGCACCTCCTCCAGCTGACTTGCTCTCCCCTTTAGAGGCGCTTTCGCTTTCCTTCATCTTTGCCTGGAAAGAGTAAAATTTTTATAAGTTGAAGAAATGAGAAAGAAATACAACATTTACAAGTGACAAAATGGTGGTATACACGCATGGCCACACAATTGGCAGATTCGGTAGTCTCCGGCATTTTTTTCACTGGTACAATGGAAGGATAAGTAGAAACAATAATGATTAAAAGTGAATACACAAAATAAATTAAATCTCATGTGCTCAGCTAGCAAAATGATACAGATAACAACTCACACTGGGGTCACCACTTTGAGGGATTATGTAATAATAATAATAATGACAACTTTATTTTTGAGCGAAATTAGGACTGTGAAGTCCTTTCCTACATTTAACTCGTACATCACACATTAACACCCATGCCATGAGACGAGAAAATCCACCCAGGCAGGACTCGAACCTGTGACCTTCGGGTTAGCAGGCGAGGACGTTACCCCACCTCCACCAAGGCTGGCAGGGTAAGTGGCGCTGAGAGTTAGCCAACAGCACAGAATCCATGGGTATAAAAAAACTATTTTTAATTATACATCAGGAATACACTCTTAACTATAACTGAGAGTGATAGTTTCAGATGCAGTGTCATCGACAATGGCATGGCTCAAACAACCTGTCATGGCATCTCACTCGTCACTGTCTTTCTCTTTTTCTCCTCAGGTGGCCATGCGGCCTCCTGCCGGCAGCCCTTAACATTGGCAACAATGGAAAAGGGGCACCCCAAATGGTGCCACTTAGTAGACTCCTCCGATCATCCATAGCAGTTCCTACCATTAGGTAACAAATTTCATTGGGGAATCCAGTTAACATGTGGCTTGTTACATTCCTCAATGATTACCTCTCAGAATGCATGAAAATTACTGTAAAAAAATACCTACCAGGGCTGTTTGATAAGTATATAAGGTAGATTTTTGTTGGATAGTTATGTAGCCACACACGGTTAAATAAAACAATCTTTTTAATTGAGTCACTTATTGTTTCAGCCTGTACCAGTGTACTGTCATTGTTTGGCAAGAATGTCAAGTAAGCAAGTCAGTGACAGTTGAGGTGATGCATAAAAGTTTCATGAGTTTCAGCAATCAAACATTTCTATCTGCAGAAGTAGACAGCTGCGCAGATCGAATCTGAGTTGAATGAAGTACATACATACATACATGGGGACTTCACAGCATCACATAAGACCTAGGATATAATACCTTCCAACTTTTTTCAGTTCTAAAATTTAAAAACCTGGCTTAAGGGACAAAATTTGTGTCTAATGGGGAGGTATCATTGCCTTTTTGGATGAGTATTAAACAGGTCTTGATTTAAACTCTTTTCCAAGGGGATAAAAATATTGGAGTACTTGCTAGTAAGACTGACCAACTCTCACCCACCTATACCAGCCTCTTCCCCAACTTTATGATCGGAATTGTCAGCATTATGTTTATCATTGGATCATTGGACTCAAATTTATCAAGAAAGGCCTACATTAAGATTCATTCTTCCTGCCCTTGTTTGGGAGGAGACGGATCCATTCTTCTGTTATGGTATAATACCCATCTTCTCACATTTTTGCTTTCCTTTTTTCTCAGCTCTTTTAAGTCGTCACTTGATTGCTGATTAACTTGATGATTTTATTAGCTGATCTATGAGACATAATTTGCCTAATCTATGAAACATAATTTTCCAAATCTATGAGATGTAATTTGCCAAATCCATGAGGAAATATCCAGGAAAATGAAGATAAAGGCAATTTAACCCTTTCGCTCTGTACGATGTTTTATCAAGGCGTAAATTTTTCTACACAAACAAATGAACGACGTGTTAAAACGATGTTGCCGCTAAGCTAGCCTTAAGCAGACCTAAAAGGTTCAATGTGTAATAAAAGACTTCTTCTCGGGTTGTCGTACCCTTTTTTGGTCCGCGGGAGAGGGTAATCTCAACCCTTCTTCTCAGTGCGAGCCCCACTCACAGCAGGTGTCCACGGTCAGTGGTTTGTTGGTGCAGTGGAATAACAAACAAAGACGTTATTGTGTGATTTGCAAATTGAGGGTTATAAGTACATTCCTTATGTTTAGCTCTACAACTACAAATTTTAAACGAAGTTCTACCGTTATTTTTAACCTATTTTGTGTGTAAAGGAATCTCCGAACTAATTTTTTGTTAGTTTAATAGTTGGTTAGGGAGTGATTTTTTCTATGGTTTTAAGTTAGTTAGGGAGTTATTAATTTTTTAAGTAAGCAACTGAATTTTATTCTTTTCTATGAGTTGACGACCATATTTTTAGTGAGTTTAAATGTTTATTTTTCCCTGTATTTACTCATGCTTCTTTGATCTTGACAGCTGACTATTTCAGTTCTGTTTTTGTTGGTCAATGGTTTCCGCTTAAAGAATACAGTGATTCCTGGTAGTGTTTTGAATCCCGAGGCATGCAGATGTTGAAGTTATAACATTTGCTTTGAAGAATTTCTTACTCCTAAAATCTTGTGATTTTAGGAATTAGAAAAGTAAGAATAAGAATAATAAAAAAAGAAGGCTGAGAAATATTTACATAATTAACATATTTGTACATGATGAATATCATCTGAGCATAAATTTCCAAAAACATGAGTTCCATATAACGTACAAACCATGAATTAACAAGGTCAAAATTTCTAATTACCGATTCTTTGATTCGTGCTCTGGATGATGCCAATATCCTGAATAAAGAAATTTTAAATATATAATAATTTTTATCGTTGAATAATTGTCAAAATCATTTCCGAGTGCGAAATACAATGAAAAAATTATTTATTTAACCATTGAATCAATTTTTGTTGCTAGGGAGCTTAATATTAATGGTAGAATTTCGTTTAAAAGCTGTAAAGGTTGTTGTAAAACTAAAATAATTCATTTCCAATTAAATAAATATCAAGGCTGTAGCAACAATGTTTTTAGCAAAACCATGGCATAAAAAAATAATTGACCGCGACCGCATGCCGTAATGGGCACCCCAAGCTGAAAGTGGCAGAGATTAAGTCCGTCCGGTGGCCGAGAAAAAGGTTCAACACCCCTCTAGGCCCCAACCCAAGTTAGGTAAATAGGTATCTGAGAGTATCCTTGCGTAGTGAAAGCTCCGTACTGGCAAAGCAAAGAAATTTCCCCCACCCCGTCGGGAAAGGGTTAAAAAAAGAGAGGAATGGAAATAACAGATTTCTATTAATAGAAAGACCACAAGTGATTCACAGAACAATACCCAGCATTACTGAAGGAAAACACTGTATATGTAGTTGAATTTTACAAAACAAAATTTATAAAAACTGCACGGCTCATGGTTTTGTCAACCTCCTCCCTTTCAACTCCCTCCTTCATTCTGGACTTCTTCTCCTCCTCCTCCTCTTTCCACTCTCCTTTTCCTTCTGCCCTCCTCTCAAATCACGTCTACTGCAGCCTGACCTTAACTCCCCACCTCTCCAGCTATGGCATCCCAATACCTTTCCTAATCCCTATTCCCTATTATACAACTTCTTTCTTCACATTATCCACCACCCTACCCCACTTATACTCTGTGAATTAAGGTATACCTATATACAGTACTGTATACAGGATTGACTTCTGGGGGGGTTCATTAATATTTATGTGCATCATCATAAAATGATATTTAGATTATTATTCACTGAAACAATAATTAAATTAACATTCTCTTTTCGTGAAGACAGTTCAACTAAGTATATTTTTCAGCCCAAGATGCAAAATTCTAAACTCTCGTTCAGGTAAACGAACGGAAACGAATTCAGGTAAACATGTTTTTTGGGGGTTTAAACCCTAAACCCCCTCCACCCCCCACCGCACGCCATGCCACTAAGGCAATATGCCACTTTCTATATAAGTCTGAGTTTTACCTTTGAGTTTATAGTCTAGCAGTTTTAATAAATCATGTATCGTGGAACTCAAAGAAGTCAACAGCATTTTTCCTTCAAAAATGTAGTGGTTCCACCAAGGAATGCCTAATAATGTCAATTTTAATGCCCATCAATCTTTAGCCACTTTCCCTCTCCCCTGCCATGGGAGCAAAAGAAAAAGAGGGTTGACTGAAGTGTGACCATTTTATGTTTTTGCCCCTGACAGAGGTGAAGTAGAACCATTCCACCCACTTTGCATCCACACACAGTGTTAAACAACAAATCAGGCTGCCAAAGTTTGGGTATTAAACAAATAAACTAAAATTATGAATAATATGTTGATGTCATTTGCCAATTGATTAAAGAAATGAGCTCACATTATATCTTGTTTGTATTTCTATCATTACAAAGTTTCCCTCTGCTCTAACATGTAAATTTTGACAGGACCAAAGAAATTGTGCTATTAGTCTGTTTGTTATATGGAGGTTCTACTGTACATATTTCATTTATATTAAAAATTATTGGCTAATCACCAGTTGATGTACTGCTTCACATGTTATGAAACTTGTCTCACTTGCATCAATTTAAAAAAATAAATGGAGGAATGCATGTTTTAAAAACATGATTTGTGCAAGAAATTTCAGCCCTGCATCTCAGTATTTGTTATATGTAGTGGTTAAAAATTTTCATTCCTCTGAAAAACTTTGAAACCCCATAATGTATGCATTATCTTTTGCAATTTCTAGTCTAAAGGCCGTTTTACACGATGAAAGATTTTGTACAAACGAATGTACGTGAGATTGTACGTTTGTCTCAACGAAATTAGAACAGGTTCTATTTCCCGTGCAGGCATTGAGACATTCGCACAAGCGTTCATACAATTTGCCGCTTTACACGATACATTTTGCCCCATGCAAGAGTTTACGGAAGAGTTTGTACAAACAAATGTACCGTGTAAAACGGCCTTAAAAATTAGCAGATACAATATACATATCACATTTCATTCCAAGAAAATAATTTTCAAATCCATACTGCAGTTTTACCTGAACTGGTGCATCTTTATTCGCAAACATTTCCACTCCAGGGGGATAGTATACCGGTGGCCCAGCGATGTTAGTAGTCTTGGCCCTATCTGGGCTTGGAGCTGCCCTTGTTCCAGCTGCCTTAGGGCCGACACCATTACCTTCTGAGACTGGAGGTGGGGAGGAAGCAACCTTCTCTTCCACTGTGTAGCGTGTTCTTGTAGTGACTGGGTGAGGCTCTGGCCGCTGGTGAGGAGGTTCAACAGGCTGAAATAAAGGAATGTTCCACCATTAAAAAAGCTTTCAATAGTTTCTATGTTGTATACATTGTTAAAATTGACCACAGAAAAGGTTGCCAGCTCTGTTCCACTAGGAATTAGTTTTATTAAAGTAGGTACTTCTTTCTCCTTTTCTTTTCCTGTAGTATTTCTGCATTCATTAGCATTTCTTTCATGTAAGTAATCCCAATCAACTCTGCCCTCTCACACTGTACATTGCAGCTGACAACAATTGACTTTTTAATTTAAAAAATTAATACAATCTATGGCAATATCACAAATTTTTAACCTATGCTCAGCTGAGAATAGGTCAACACTATATTTTACACCCTCTTATCATCACTTTTTAAGTCCACTACGTTATTATATTCCAAAATGAGTACATTTATGGTAAGCTGTCATAACAATGTAAGGACAATCATACATTTAAATGTGCACTGGAACGACAGATCCATCAGCCATGGGTCCAAAAACAATGTATGTTGGATATTGTGGTATTTAAACCCATAGTGTTTCTACTGAGAACCCAAAATTAATCTGGTTGGTAGTGCCCACAGTGGGAATTTAAATCCGCAATATAAAGATTAAATTAGGTGCAATCAAGGACCATTATGTGTGTATAGCATTTACATACATAAGTAAGTAGCATCTTCATTATCACAGGTTAAAAAAATTAGAATATTTGCTGTGTCCCCCATCTATATTGTTGAGGAAACATATTTGTTTACTAAAATTATTCAGTTATATGGAATTGCAATTTTTTCCATAATGAACAAGTTTGATAATTGGAAGAAGTTTAACCCAGCAGGTTTTATCTCATACTTTCTTAACAATTGTATTTGAAATTATGACAGATAGGGAATGATTAGGGCTTTGGCAGAAATACATCATAGTATATTTTATGCAGTCTTATCTCAGTAAGCTTCCTGCATTGCATCTCCCAATTAGAACATTAATAGCATTAAACATGCATGAATACATATGTATATTTAAAGCCTTGTTTTGAATTTAGAAATCTGGTTTATAACTTGATTCTCAGAGAGAAGTGAAAGGTGATGTAACAGATTTTCTCATCTCAGTCAATGTATATGAAATAGACTTGCATTGTTCTTACAAAGAATGATTGTCCTTATATTCTTAACACATAGTTTTCGATGAAAAACTACATTAGCATATCTTTCCTGAAGAGAAAAGAAATGAGGAGCCCAAGAGAGGCTCAATGCAAGACAAACACATATGTACATATACAGGTTTATCAGGAAAGTAAAGAAATGATCCAGTAAGCAATTAAATCAGATTATGGATTGTCCAAAAATCTTGTGCATTCATTTGTTGACACCAATTTTTCATTTTGAAATTAACTCACTTGGTACATTTTCGCACTTGCATATTTTTGTTCACCTACCCAGGTTTCAGCCCTGAGTGCCATTTTTAACGTAGAAAATGGCACTTGAATAACTTGAAAATAGCACTCTGTGCCGAAATGTGGGTGGGTGAATAAAAAAAAGTGAGGACATTTACCAAATGAGTTGATTTCAAAATGAATATCCATATTTTCCCCAAAGTCACTGTTGATAACATTTCATATTTTCTTAATTTGATTGATTTTCCTATAACCAGGAGCTGGAAATTCTGCCTGGCAGTCACATGATGGAGAGATGGTAATGTACTCACTGAGGTGTCTCCAAAGGAAGCCATAAGATCATCCAGGCGCTTGGGAGGCTGCTGTGAAGAAGGCAGTGTATCAGTTTCATCAACTGGGAAAGGCCTTGGTGACCTGTCATTCGGCTCTGGTATCCCTGGCTGTGGTCCTCCACCAGAAGTGGTGAACTTGTAGGTGACAACTGTTGTCTGTGGATTCGGTTGAGGTCTCAACTCGGTCACCTGGGGAGGCTGCCGTGGAGTCACATGGTAAGTCAGATGCTCAGCCGGGGGAGGAGGTGGCGGGATCGGTTGAGGATCTGGGCGATGATCGGGGCGATGATCAGGACGATGATCAGGACGATGATCGGGATGATGATCAGGGCGATGATCTGGGCCTGGGGAAGACCCAGGGAGCTGATATGTGTATGTCCTCACGGTCGTAGTGGTAGTAGTCCTCCGTGGACTCCCAGGCATGAGAGGGTCATTCGGATCGTTCCTGTCATCATCATCATCATGCACTGGTGCTGGTGGATGGTGCCGCACGGGCGATGGTGACTCATGGCCCCTGGGGATGCTGCGCCCTCTCGTAGGTGGGGGAGTTTGGGGAGGAGGTCCTCCAGGGCTGGTGTACGTGTACGTACGGACTGTGGTGTGGCTGGGTGGGGGTGTTGGCTGCATGTGACGCTGATCAGTTGTGTAGTGGACGTCCCTCGGTGGCGTGGGGGTGCCGTGTATCTGGCGCGGTAGCGAGTGGCGCCCGGGGGTGGGAGGACCCTCGTGGTGAGGACCATCGTGCGAGTCCCCTCCTCCGAAGCGATTGTCGTAGCGATAGGTTCTCACAGTTTGGGTGACATGGCGGTTAACGGGTGTGCTGTGATCCAAGGGTTCTTCCCTGTGGCGGTGAACATTTGAGGGTAGGAGAGTGGACAAATGGGAATTTTTTAAAAATCCAAGGGATAGCTTAGTGCCAAATTTCCCTTTGTTTATATGTTAAGGCATTGGTGTGAATTTTTGCCCAAAAGGCTATTTTTAGCAATTAACTATCCCTTCCCTCACAAAAAACAAAAAGATACAGAAGCTAAGGACTATGAAGCAGCCAGTAGAAGGTATAGTTAATGATCAGAATAAGAGAATTTTCTAAAAAAGCTTGTTTTTACAATAAAATTACCAGGGCATAGAACTGAAAAGCAAGATCCGGTACTTTTTTGATACACTTTTTTCAGAATTAATAGTAATCATCACCAGTGAAGATATATACAGGGAATACTGTGATACACACCACTGGTTGACATATTATGATGATTTGTTTTCTAGATTAATTATCTCTTTACACATGTAATATTTACCCAAAAAGATAGCAAATGTTCTCACACCTTTACTTAATGATAACAAGAATAGCAGCTTAACAAATAACAATATATACATAAGAATAAAAAATGTACATCTTTTGTTTTATAGCATTAAAGCAATTGATTATTTGTTAAAACACAGCATTTTTAAAGGCCAGCAAAAGTTGGGTATATAGATAGGAAATGAGCAGGTACCTATGCATTTAGAGAACTATGTGGAAGCTAGAACTTTTGATAATTAGCTGACATCATTGATCCTGTTTATTTGCATGCAGAGCAGTCATTCTAAATTCAACCGATAGTAATACATATTAGCATAATTTAGAGGGTGGCAGATGCTAACTATGATAGATGGTTTTTAAAGTATGCAAATATATACCTATCCTGTTTCCTCATTGACTAAGCATCCAACAACAAAAATCTAATTTATCTGATGAGATTATGTGCTATTAATTGGAAGCAGCAGTTACTTTTTCAGTGTCATTATTTCACAGTAAAGATTTTAATTTTTTCACATTACGTAACTAACTAAATTTGGTACAAACTGCTTTGCCTAAGGCTAGTAAGCTCAACGCTATACCTGATGAAGTCATGATTCAGACATTTAATAAGTTCCAAACCATGAACCTGGGTTGTAACTAGTTACTTGAATGCCAGGTGGAGGCTCTAATTAAAAGGAGTTATAATGGCCGTCATAGCTCCTTTGGCTATTACAGAACTGAAAATAACTCCAATCAGATTTCCGAATTGGAGTTATATCCTAGACCCACCCCTAAAACTCCATTTTGTAACTCCGATTAGAGTTATTTTCAGGTCTGTAAAAGCCAAAGGAGCTATGGCGGCCATTATAACTCCTTACTCTCCGGAGTTATGAGTTACATAATAGGCCCCCATGTGCCCTTAAGGGTCGTGTTGTGTAAGATGTGAACTGTAACTTGCACAAAAAACTTTTTCCTGTACATAGCCAGTGTATTGGAAGCGGAAGAGGTTGGAATAGGCATTATTCAAGTACTAAGTAAAATGTATTGAGGAGGAGAGGGAGAAAGCATTGTTTAATACTTTTGCAGCTGGTGGGCAGGTCTATTGACTTTTGGTGCTTGGGTAAAAACTCCCACCAGTCAGTATATTAGCTGGCAATTGTATTCATATAAGTATAATTTTGTTGGTGTGAATGGCCTTTGCCATTGAAGTACCCTAAAACCTAATCCTAATCCTATAATTTTGTTAATTTTCATCACTTTCAATATGCAATCTAAATCCATTATTTTCATTATTCATTGTCAAAATGTAAATTTAAAACTTGTTCAAAAACCGGAAGAGCACACACTGTGCATTGATATACCATGAATTAAAAGAATCCTTATTCAACCTCAGTTCATATAAAAGTTTAAACTTTGCAAATCAATACAAAACAAGCCAGCATGCAGAAAGAAAGCAAGTTTTTAGCATCATTCTGATTTTTTGTTTTTTGGTAGAGAAGGGAACTTAATAAATCATGCAGTCTTGATTTATTGCTTTGGAGAAGTAGCCCTACTCACAGCAGGGAAGAGTCAATCCCTCTGGTTCCACGGATAACCTCAGGTGGCCCTGCAATGAAAGAATCAAAATGAAACTCATCAGTCATTGAAAATTCACGAGGAGCAGATTTTAGAAATGAGAAGAGGTGAATTAATGTCTCCTATTAAAAAAAATAGCATGCAAGAAGATGAAAAATGAGGGTCCTACATAGTATGCAAGGTTGCTGTAATATTGCATAAACTTGCATAGAGCTTGCCAAGAATGTCAATCCAGCAGTAAGCTTCCTGTAAACATGCCAATGTTAGCGATATTTGTGCATTCTCAATGCAACATTGCCCTCATCTAGTGGGGAGGCTAATAATTCTTGCCAACCTTGCAGCAAGATTTCAACAAAGTTCAGTCTTGTAATGAAAAGGTGCTGCAAGATTCCAGCAAACCTCAACCCTGTCATGAGAGGGTGATTTCAGATTCCAGCAACTTGACGATGAGCCTTGCAGAAATATTGATAAAGGTATACATAATAGCAGTTTTGCAGCAAAATTTAACCTTGCAATGGCAAGCTAGTAGCCAAACTGGACATCGTAATTGCAAGCTTGTAGCAAGCTTTCAACTTTTCTAGCTTTTTGGCACTGATTTCCTTTCAAATTTAAATACATAATACCAGGAATAAGACCTTATTTTATATAGAATTACCTATTTTATCAACATAATTAAATGTACTACATACAGTGCCGGATTACCAAAAAGGAAAAGTAGGCAGTTGCCTATGGGCCTCGAGGCTTTGGGGGCCCTGGAGTGGCCCTGAGAATTTTTTCTCCTTTCTTCTCCTGCGACTTGTTTATGAACACAGGCCCCATTGCTTGTACTGCCTACAGTCCCACAAGTATGTTAATCCATCACTGGCTACATAGAGCCCAATGTCTAGAATTTTCAGGGAAGGAAATGAGCTTCCCTCTGAGGCTGATTTTTTCTCTCTGAATGTTACACAATTCAAGCCATTCATGAGAAATTATTTTTCATTGCTGTGAAATGGTAATTTCTTGTTGTCACTCGATTGCTTTAAAACTTGACTCCAGTATATAATGTTTTCTACTATGCCATCTATGTGTTTTTATTCTTTTAATTTCCTGTACTTGTACCATATGTATATGCATATATGTATATATTTGGTACAGCAAATAAATAAATCTTGTTTGTGCAAGCTTGCAAAGAGCCTTCAGCAGGCTTGTTTGCTATGAGTGGTTCTTGAGCTCTATCGAGGACAGGCTTTACTAAATGGTCATAGAGCCTTAAATCATAGAGCTTCAAAGTGTTGAATGCATACATGTACATATTGATTAATATAGTTCTACAATGGTACCAGATAAAAATATAAAAACACGTAAAAAAAGTCCTTCTCTAAGGATTTCCATTGACGTTTGATGGTCGAACCATCTTTCTTAAGGGAGAGATGGTGAATGAGGAGACAATCAGGGTTTGAGGAAGGGGAGGGGGGGAACAGGGAGAGGAGGAGCGAGGAGAGAAAGGGGAGAGGGTGGAGGAACAAGGAGAAGAGGAAAGAGGAGGGCTTGGGGAGGTAGAGGTTAATGAGCTTTGTTTAGACCAAGTGGAGAATATCTTGGAAAATCCAGATGCAAGCCATTTCCAGACCCTTTAGTTGGAGGGGGAAGGATGAGAGGGAAGGGAGGCTAGTGAACCGACCTTTAACCCTTTCACGACGGGGATGGGGAAAATTTCTTTGCTTTGCCAGTACGGAGCTTTCACTATGCTAGGATCTTCACAGGTACCTATTTCCCTAACTTGGGTCGGGGGTTAGAGGGGTGTTGAACCTTTTTCTTGGCCACCAGGCTGAGATAATCTCTGCCATTTTCCGCTTGGGGTGCCCATTACGGCATGCGGTCGCGGTCAACTATTTTTGATGGGATGGTTTTGCTAAAAACATTATTGCTACAGCCTCGATATTTATTTAATCGGAAATGAATTATTCTTGTTTTACAATGAATTTACAGCTTTTAAGCAAATTTCTATCGTTAATATTAAGCTCTCTAGCAACAAAAATCGTATCAATGGTAAAATAAATAATTTCATCATTGTATTTCACACTCGGAAATGGTTTCGATGAGTATTCAAAGATAAAAATAAATATAAATTTAAAATTTCCTTATTCAGGATATTGGCATCATCAGAGTGTGAATCAAAGAATCAGTACTTAGAAATTTTCACCGTGTTATTTCATTAGATGTACGGTCTACGGAACTCTTGTTTTTGGAAATTTATGAACAGATTACATTCATCACGAACGAATATGTTGATTATGTAAAAATTTCCCAGCATTCTTTTTTATTATTCTTATTCATACTTTTTTTATTCCTAAAATCACCCGATTTGAGGAGTATGAAATTCTCCAAAGCAAATCTTATAACTTCAACATTCATGTGCCTCGGGATTCAAAACAATGCCTGGAATCACTGTAATCTTTAGGTGGAAACCATTGACCAACGAAAACCAAACTGAAATAGACAGCTGTCATGATCAAATAAGCATGAGTAATTACAGGGAAAAATAAACATTTGAACTCACTAAAAATATGGTTATCAACTCGTATAAAAGAATAAAATTCAGTTGTTTATCAAAAAAAATAATAACTCCCTTACTATCTTAAAACTATAGAAAAAATCACTCCCAAACCAACTAAATAACAAACAAAAAATTAGTTTTGAGATTCCTTTACACACAAACTACGTTAAAAATTTGTAGTTGTAGAGCTAAACATAAGGAATGCACTTATAATGCTCAATTTGCCAATTACACAAAAACTTTTAAGTTTTTTATTCCACTGCACCAGCAAGCAACTTACCGCGGACCCCTGCTGTGAGTGGGGCGCGCACTGGGAGGAAGGGTTGAGGTAATCCTCTCCCACGAACCGAGAAAGTACCTACGGCATCCCGAGAAGAAGTCCCTTATAACACACACCCTTTAGGCTTGCTTAGGGCTAGCTTAGCGGCACGCCATTCTATCACGTCATTCATTCGTTTGCATAGAAAAATTTACGCCGTTCTATCACGTCGTTCGTAGCGAAAGGGTTAAAGTTTTGTTGAAAGTAGAGAGGTGGCAGGAAAGGTGAATGATGACAGGGAGATCAACAGAGAGGGAAGGCGGATTGTTGCAAGAGGAGCGACGGCCATTCATGTAGATGCTAAGAGGAATTCGCTAGTGAGTGTCACCTTTTATGTATATGTTTTTTATTTTTATCCACCACTCTTGTGAAATATGTCATTTATCATAACTTGAATGATTCTTCACCATTTATACATGTATTCACTTTGAGAAAAAAAATAGGAAGTCACCCAGTATTATTTTTAGGATTTTCCCAAAAATGAAAAATATCATTTCTTTCCCCAAGACTAACCTGGAGAAGGAGATCTTTTGGATCTGCCAGTTGGGCTGGCTGTCTGGGCCCTGAGAGCTGCTGCACGCTGAGCATGATTGAGGTCATCCAGCAAGTTATCCAGCTCATTGAGATTCTGACGGAGTTGAACATCAACCTTCCCTGATCCTGAAGGTGTCCGATGCCTACGCTGTGCTGGAGGTGTGGCACTCGGGCTCAGCACTGGAGGTGGTGGCAGTGGCTGCACAGTGATGTTTTCATGACCTGGTGAGCCTGCAAAAAAAAGACTTTTAAGATAGCTGAAATATACCGTGGTTAAATATCTGTGAAATAAATATGTATGGCTGGAGATGGTGATTTTTAGCTTTTAAAAATTAATGATCTAGCACTAGGAATTATGAGTTAAGTATTTTTGGGCATTTACAAATTACGACGGTTTTTCAAAGCATTTCAGAGCATATCGATGGAAACCAGAAAATTGTGGCAAGAATAATTCTCAGTAATAAGTAAATATGTTGTTATTTATTTTATTACATCAACCAATGAGTCCCATTTCTGTTATGCAATTATTTTCTGGGGATCAGTCACAGGTTTTTGTAGAGTTTTTGCAATGTAAAAAAGAGGAATCAGGTATATGCCAAAAATACTCCCTTGGAAATCATGCAAACCATATTTTAAGAAATTTCAATTCCTATCTTTACCTTCCTTGTATATCTATTTCTTATGTATGTTTGTCAAGGATAACATGAATCAACTCACCACAAATGCCCAAGTACATGGGTGTATCACCTGCCAGAGTGGGGATGTACATATGCACTGCCATTCTACAGCAATATTCAATAAGAGCCCCTATCATATGGCCACAAATGTTTTTAATTATCTGCCTCGAAGAATAAAAAATGCTCTCTCAAGGGGAATATTCAAGTATTTAAAAATATCCATAGATCTAAAAATATTTTTGCTTGAAAAAAGTTATTGTAGTGTGAATGAGTTTTTGGAGCAGGGGGCTGATCACAGACGCAGATGAGTGTATTATGTTTTATGTAGTACCTATGTCTTGTATTCTGACTTGTCTTACATTTTACAATGTATACATTATAATGTATACATTGATGTATACTATGTATACAATGTAAATATATATAGTATGTATACTATGTATATAAAGTATACAATGTATACTTTATCAAGTCCCAGGACCAATAAAGTTTATTATTATTATAATGAAATTAGCCATTGTGCCATTTTGGTTGTGTTCGATAAAAATAAGTTACTGTCAAAAAGTATACCAGTCAGTCAAGCTAAATGAATGCTAATGCTAAATGTAATGGTTCTTGCGTTTTTCTCAGTACACATGGGGCCACTTTAGCTTGTATCATGACAGAGCAGTTTCATTGCATAAGGTATACCTTGTTAGGCAGGGTTTCCCAAACTATGTTCCACGGAAAGCTAATGGGTGTTCCAGGAAACCTAGGATGGTTTTACATGTTGCTACCTAAATGCAATGGTTCAATATTTGCAAAGTAAAAAAGGTGTTCCGTTAAAATTTCAGGATTTGCGAAGTGTTCCATCATAGGAAAAGTTTGGGAAACCCTGTTGTAAGGTATACCTATATAGGACACACATGAGTATCCCAGTACTTAATCACCAAAGTGTTTCAAGTGATGGAGCCGATTTGGGTACAATATTTGGGTTAATGTTTGACTCCAACTTGCATCCTGTGTTCGATCTGTCTTTTCTCTCTGAAAGTTCCCAGAGTAAAGTCATGAAAAAAAAGCAGGTTGCCTACTTTCAGGCTACCAGCTCCCATTGGCACCAGAAATATGCTCTAGTTTGAGCTGGTATAGCAAACAAAGAAAGCAATAGGGAACAATAATTAATAATTATCAGTGGAGGGCACTTGCTGAAATTCAAAATGGATGAAAACATTGAGCACGATGTAGAGGATACAGAAAAATTCTTCTAATTTGCTGTTCATGGTGTATTAGCAGATATCAGCTCAGAAGACTTGAAACTATTATAAGATTATCCGGAATATAGAGAATTGGACATCAAAATTTGTGGAAAAAATTGTAGATGTGAAAAATGAGGTTGTTTTAGCTCATATCACTTCAATTGTATGTGATTGGGTGCACAAAAATCCCAGCGTATATTTCATCGCTGTGATGTACAAGATCAAGATTTGGTAACACATAATTGATTTGAACTTGCATCCTGTATCTTATTTGTGTATTCTTTCTTGGAATCCTCAGATTGGAGTAATATAATAATAAGTGCCAGAATTTGTTTCTGAACATATCCAGACTGGCTCAGGCCGTGGCTCTATCGCATCTTTGATGAGATGCAGAAATAAAATTAATAAAACTCTGGAGGAAGGTGTGACACATCTCCATAATGAGCTTATAATAGGCACTGTAGCTGCATATACAACACAGAGATAAAATGCTGACATTCACTATGTTTGGTGAAATTGATACGGAGGACTCTTAATTAAGATGTGAACATACGGTATTCAAAACTTATGCATGGTGTTTAACAGTCACGAGCTAATGAATATATATTCAGAAATCAAGAACTCCTCTTTTTTAATCCTAAAAGTAATTTTATTACTGGCACAATGGATACCTTTAAATTTGCTTATTCCTGTGTTCTGCCTATAGCAAAATAACTTTTCTAACTTCATCCATATGCTGTGGTATAATGTACATAAACTTACCAACTTAACCAAAAACACATGCTTGGTGAACATAAAGTACAAACAGATCGGTACGTCCAATGAAGAGTGGAATAGAAGTGCATTGCATACCAATGCCGCCGAACATAAGCCTGAAGCTTAGTACCATTCATTTCCAAAAAATCAACAATATCACATTTATTTCATCTTCATTGTAAATGGTAAAAAGCACCAACCACCAAATATCACCTATGAATGATATATATTTCATGTGATGAGAGAGCGATAAGATTTAAAATAAGGTAGGAAAAGTTGCAAATCACTGCTTTCTGAGCACAGAGTGTGAGATGAATCGACTTTCAATGTTTCATCTTCAAGGAAATAATGCAAACTGATACAAATACATGCAGGTTTTCCATAGATGATTTTTTTCAATTTCTTCCACATTATTACATACCTGGGTGAGATTGCTGAGCATCACTGGTGTTATATTGGTAGGAGATAGTCTTGTAAGCAGTGACAGTTTTTTGCTGATTTACCTCGCTCAGGTTTCCAGGACTCTGCAGAGAAGATGGCTCTCAATTAGTAATATGCATGAAAGGTATTCCCATATCATAGGTAATTAGTATTATGCATCTGTTAGAGTTCTCATCTTTTAGTGGATTTGAAGGTACGTACTATGATGCATTAGTTTTCAACATTTATCACTGCTGAATTTGGACAAAAATAATTTCTCTATTGATCACAGCTTTCTCAATTACAGCCAATTTAATACATAAACAGTAGACCCTCACTAATCGAGACTATGTGGAGTAAGTTATTGTCTGAATTAAAAGTCCAGATTAAATACCTGGGGATTTTTCAATAGGAACATTAATACCTAGGGTTTTCTTAGGGAATCCAGCAGTGGCAGCAACAAGCAGTGGTTGCTCAAAAATGAGGCTGTTGTAGCTGAACTCCTAAAAAATCATGCATACCCAAAAAATCTGATCAGTTTTTTTGAAACAACTATCAGTTACTGGTGAAAAGTGATCAGTAACTGATGGATTCTAATGGTATTTTTTCTTTAGGGAAGAGTTAACATTCATTAAAGAAAGTTACTCATCATTATGATGGGTTACCATTTGATATTCTGGGTTCATAGGGCTGCCAGCTCTTTCTGCTACAATGTGTGTTGGGTTGGCAGCCATCAGATATTGAACATTATTGAAGTCACGTACTGGTGGAACTGGTTGACCTGTTTCTCCTGCGACACCATGTTGCTGAATGGTCCTCACCTGTAGAGAAAAAAAACAGGAAAAATGTTAGCACTTCTCCCAAATTGAAATGAAGATATGTATGTAATAATGTTGTAACTAATTTTAACTGATCGGGAAATTTTCCATGGGTAAAAATTTATGGTTAAATCATATGAGTGTACGTTAATGTCTATATCGTATGAGTAGTGTGTGTTAGTTTCTATATCATATGAGTAGTGTGTGTTAGTGTCCGTTATGAGTTATTGGAGTGATAGAATAAATTCAAGAATTTTGAACTAAGCTAAATAAAAACAGAAGCTCTTTTATGTGGTGCCCCTACTTCTGAAGCAATTTACAAATTGTACTACATAAGTAATGATCATTGGCTGGATTACTGGCTTGAGCTGAATTGAAGGTGCTATCCTTAACAGCACAAAATGGTTTTTGGAATGCTCTTTTATTCTTTTGGAAAAATTCCAAACTGGATCATAAATATGTATGTATCAATGGTGCCTTGATGCCAAATATGTCCACCAAAAATATTGCATAGCCGGTTTTAAAAATGTTTTATCATTCGTTTTCCAATATGATTTTTTTCCAGTTGCAGAAACGGTTAACTATCCTTTCAAATGATGTTTTCAGTATATTGGCAGCTGATAAGAAATCCAATCTGTAGGAGCTGCAAGCCAGAATCTTTAACTACTGTAGTCCAGCTCATGTCCATAGCACTACTTGTTTCATATAGGCAAATGGAAAATCTTAGGTTAATATTTAATACGTAGATATGAGTAAAATTATTTTGTTACTTTTGGTTGTGACAACTAGGTAGTACATATCTATCTAACCTAATTGAGAAGGTAACTTAACTAGTATTCTGATGTTTTTGGCATTGATCTCTTTCGTGGCGACATAAATATTCTATATTCAATACCAAGAAACTTGATATTACATTCAATCCACCATATGCCCAATGTTAAATTGATCGAAAAAAGCTAACTTTTGAAATTTGAAAGAACCACCTTAAATAGCTACAAAACATGAATATTTTTTATACAGGTTTTGATCATGATGTTTTCAAAAAGGGGTTTTTACGGTGGTGTTTCCATGTGCCAAGTAAACCATTCATAAGAATTTTTAAACCAGAGAAAAAAATTCATAAACAAATTTGATCTATTAGGGAAAGCGAAATTATCTAGAGTTTATTGAGTAATTTGACTAGCACGGTGTTACACTTTTTTACATGGTTGATATCTGCATTGAAACTAAATGTGTCCTGAGTTGCTAAAGCATACATGTTATATGGCACAAACAAACTTGCCAACCATGTGTATGCCATAAGAGTAGAAAGTTAATTGGCACAATGAACTTTTACCCATTAAAGGGTGTATTCTGAAGGATATGAATAGGTGTCTTGTAACTGGGTACAAGGAGCAAGTTTTAAGTTTTTTTTTACAATTAAGGGAGAAATACTATTTACAACACATAAATAAAATGTGCACATGCAAATATATCTAAAGAAAGCTAAAATTCATGACTTCAATCATCTACAAAGTCTTAAATTGAATAATAGCATCTTTTTATTGAAAAAATTTGCTTTCTTCAAAAGGAATCTAAAATATAAATTAAAATATTTTTGCACATTAGACAGTCATTAATCAATTATTTAGATGAATGCAAAAGAAAATTTCCACTATCATGGATAATTATTAATCTAAGGCTAAAATACATACCTATAGGAATGACTAATTCATGCAAATAAGTACATATTCAGGCCAGTGAATGCACAAACACAAAACCTACCTAATTAAATAAATTTCCGATGCTGAGCAAAAAAGGCATTTCAAATGATTACTATTTTATATTCCTGATCCAAAAGAAATTACCGTATATCTTCGAGTATAAGTCGATTCGAATATAAGTCGAAATATTCTTTTATGCCGATAATGTCGACAAGAATCCCTGACTTAAGTAGAAGACAAGGTGAAACAATTGCTTTTTTCTTGTTCCTTGATTAAAAAAACAACCGTAAAATTCGGAAGGATGAAGGCTGAAAAAAAAAGCTAAAACATTGAAAAAAGAAAGAAAACTTAAACAAATGTAGATGTCTAAAATATCTTTAGCCGCTACAAAATCGGCCATTTAAATGTGTGCAGCGCCATTGGACGCAATTTTTAGCGTTTTGCGTGTTGAAGCCAGGGGCGGCTCCAAACCAGAAGTTCGGGGGGGAGGGGGGAGAGGGAGCACCAGCTGCTCTTGGGGTATGGAATAACCCCCAGGAAAAGGGGGGGTTCGTGGGTCTCGTCCCGGAAATTCGTAACAAACTATGCGCAAAATGGCGCATTATAAGTGGCTTGGAAGCAAAATTTTGCCTTTTAAGAAGAGCAAGTTTTTACAAAATGTACATTTCCCTTTTAGATTACCTACCACCAAGTTTCGACTTATTCCAAAAATTTTTGATTTACATTCGCATTTAGCTTGTGGTCTTAAAAACAGTTTTAGATTATATTAAATAAAACTGGATTTTAAAGTAAAATAAAGAAAACTTCAATAACAAAAAAACAACAAATTAATGTAGGTAGGCTTTTGATTTAAGATCTGTCACCAAGAAATACGCCGGGTTTTGGGGGGGGGGGGGATTTCCCCTACTGTCCTATTGTCCCCTTGCCCCTATTGTTTTTTGGGGGGGCGCCAATGGTTGAGGCAGTTACGTCATTGTCTTCATTAAGGGTATAATTATCTTCCGGCATAGCGCGACAGTTGGAAGCGCTGGAGGAAAGGTCGGTGACGAGAATGTGATGTACGCTGATGTACGGGTGAAATGCTGCCATGAAATAACGAACTAACTCCTGTGTTTTTGTGTACAATCAGAATGGTTTTATGTATGATCAGGAATCCTAAAATTGCATACGAGCATAAATAAAGTGAAGTTAGGAGAAGATATTAGTAATTCTTCGGAATATTTCGTAACACGGACATCGATAAGCTGCCTGTTTCACTTCAACAATGATCCACCGCCAGTAATGTATCATTAGAGCAGTTGGTTATGGAAATGTGAACATTTTTCGGAAGAGAAGGATGTTTTCAAATTTTCGGGTCTTAGAAAGAAATACGTATATAAAACGGGATTAATGTAGCTAGTGGCAAGAATTACACGACTAATTTGACCAATTTGACCATCTTAATGTATGGTGTTTCGGGAAGTATAGAAGCCGAGCAATTTCCGATTTTGTGACGAGAAGTCGACAACTTTTGCTTTCAACTCATTATTGAGTTCCATTTTCAACATATTTAATGTAATTTTTCTCAAAGTTATTTTTACCGAAGACGTTAAAAATGCACAATATATCGATCAGTATATTTATCAAGATTCACAGCCCCAGCGTCGCCCGTAGCTGATGTGGAAATCTCATGTCAATACTTTTGGGTTTATTAAGCGATATTTATTCAATACAATTGCTCTTGTGGAGTGCATTTATATGTATCACAAAGCGGAGGTACATACTGTATTTAGCCGTGGTAGGTCCTCACACGTAACTTTGAGCATAGATTTCTGGGCGCATAATCTTCGTGGCTTCTTAGTGATAGAAAAACAAAGTTTTATGCAGTCAATGTGCGGAAATATTTACCTCGAAAAAGGTCACTTTATTTAGTGAATCGACCATAAGCCGAAGATAGATTTTCAGTGGCCGAAAAAAGTAAGAAATTTCGTGACTTATACTCGCGTTTATACGGTACTTAATTATGTATACATATATTCACGTATATACATGTAGTTCTATAAGATATACACATATTTTCCAAAGTTTTAATCAATTTCTACAGGAAAAGCAAATGATTAGTTATGCATGCAAACTACCCCAGACCAAGAGTTGCATATTTACAGAAATAAAAAAAGAAGGATTTCAATCTCGGAAAGTAATTAGCAGAGAGAGAAATGCAATTACTCAAATTTGTTGAACATAAACACATTCAGCTCACGTACCTAATCAAGTTTCCATGCTTTACATTTTCATGCAGTACACTATTTTTTACTCCATGGAAAATTATATGACATAGATGAATCTAAGTGTGAGCGACTATAATAGTTTTCATGGGCATGTTTCCATGACTGGTACGAGACTTAGAAGTCACCCGAATTTCTTTCCGATGAATGAATCTGGACTTACTTTAGTTTTAAGATATTAAAGTAATGATGGTGGAAATCAGAGATGAAAACAGTCTTGAAGTCGATGTACTCATATTTTCCATCTCTGTCACTTTTAAATTCAAGACAAATACACGGGAGACTTGGGAGCATTGTGGAACTTTTTCATCAAGATGGTCTCTCATTCGAATAGATGAGGTTACAAAATATCAACACTCAACCAAGCAATTTAAGTTGAAATAATTTATTTTAACCTATTCTTTCTAGTTTTAAAGCACATTTTTCTTCTAGTCTTTCTAGGTTTGTGCTTACATATACAGCAATATCTCCGGTTGATTTTAACGGTGAAAGTGCTGATATTGGTTGTTTTTGAAAGTTTGGTCAAGCTATCATTTTATTTCAGTCGTCCAAAATAAAATTAAAGCAGTGACATTTAAAGGGAGCTTTGCTGGTTCGCAAAATTCAGCCAAGCATAGACGGGAGCAATTGGCAAGCCTTCATTGTAGGTATGTAGTTTGTAAAGAACATCCTTTACATAATACCGGTGGAGTCAGCATTACCTCAAGATCTGTGATGAAACACACTGAACTGGAAAAAGATAAAAAGTCTCCTCTGAATCAAGGCAAAGAGTGACAAGAGAGTACATACTTTGCATGCCCGTGACAGTCAAGAAGAGCATTCCATTCCAAACAAATCCTTGTCTTTCAAACTGCCGGATTTAAGAAAATAAATAAATTCTCGCCTTTGTTATGACTCCATGTTGAGGATACATCCCTGCATCTTTTACCTCTCTGTATGTGCGTGTAGACGACATCGCTCCAGGAGAGCTCCCCGCTGGCAATGGTCCGTTGACGGAGCCAGGCCCTCTGCTACCAGACCGACTGATGCTTCCCCCGGCAGCTGACCCTGGTCTGGAAACACTGGTTTGAAGGTCCTCTAGAAGGGCATCTGCGAAGGAAGGAATGATCAGGTTGAAAATGAATTGTGGTAATTTGAAAAATATTTCCTTCTTGGAAAATGATCTTGAGGTTATATATATATTTGTTGAGAAATAAACTAGAAGTGGTTAAAATAATGGATCTATTCCATATTTCGGAGATCTCTTACCGAATGTCAACAAGAAAACCTGTCAGTCTGATAATTTTTAGATTAATATAAATATTTTCTTTCAGGTTCAGGGTACATTCATGTTTGATTTTTTCCTCCATATACTATGAATTAACCAGTATACTGATAGTGACTAAATTATTCAACAATAGTTGGTGAATGAAGAATTTATTGCAATCTTGAAGAAACTGATAGGAAATAATTTTCAGCTTTAATTCAGTGAGGATGAAAGCTCTCAGAGGGTAGTTCAACTAAGGACCAGGCTAAAAATTTCCTTAAATTCTTTTAATTCATTTATCTCCAGAATTAAGTAGGTTGCGCTGGAGCAAATTTCATTTTTTTGTATTTTTTTATGCTGACCTAGGGGGCTATGGGGATGGAAGGCCCCCTTGTATTTATATGGGGTCAGTATATAAGCATATGTGATTATCAATTGTAAGTGATAGTCTCATCTGGGTTCCAAGAGGAATTACAGGTCTGGTCTGGGAAAATTCGTGCAGGCTTCATTGTTTGAGCATTAAATGAATATATTTTGATAAGCAATGTTAGCGATACGTTTCTTACCCGGGGAGTATAAAAAAAGCACAAGTTGTTGCAATCGGAGCAGTTTTTCGGATTCTGCCAGATCATTGACAAATTTTCAACTCTCAATCCCTTTTAGGCAGGGTAGAGAATATTTTTATTTTGATGACATTATGGAACGATTAGCTAAAACCCCAAAGAAGCAACATTTCCACCCTGACGCGTTTGTAAATTAGAAAAAAGTGGAAATATTTAATGTAGCTGTCATAATATTTAAAGAGTTGTCATTCATTGAAGCAGTCTACCTATAGAGGCATGTAATAGAGAAAATATTATCACTAACAATCTTCCAAGATAAGTTGGGTAAGGAGAATAGAATACTGGGGGATTAATATCAAATTCCCTGAGGAGTTCCCTGATTCTCCCTGGGAGGAGGCAAAGTAGGTGGTTGTAACGGGTAACTAGGGGTGAGAGGATGCTGAAGGTCGTGTTAGAAGGCAGGATCTTGGGTATAAGTGGGGAAGGAGAAGAAAGAGAATAGGCTTTATGGATGAGATGAAGAGAGGTAGGACGTATATGCCGAGCTTAAGAATGGAATCGATTGAGGAGGTTGGTCACTAAGGTTTTTGGAAAGATAAGTACAGGCCACATCTTCATCTAAGCCCACCATAATCACAGAAATTTCCATACGAAAAAAAACGACCCAGGCCTGGTATCGAACCACGATCCTTTTGCAAGGCTTGTCAAATTCACGCGCTTTCAAATGCACGGTTTGTCAAATGATGGGCCAATTTACAGACCACCACGCTACCCAGGCTTCCTACTTTTCGTGGCAATATAGTAGGAGTCGAAGGAACTGCGTATATGATGTTCAATTTCCGGTCCAGGCCAGGACTTTTCTTATGGCAATTTTCCAGTATTTCATCGCCGTATTTCGGCAGTATGAAAAATAATCATCAAGCATATTCAGCAGACGACCTCGAATATCTTCAGAAAATTCTGCTAACTAGCCGAAACATAAGAGCATAGGAAAACCACACCACTGCCAACACCAAATTCTCTCCTGCCGACGTGCTAACGGACTCTTTCTGTTTGATGCGTGCGGGACCCGGCGAGGAAAACGAATGGGAAAGATGGAAAAGTGGAACTGGACCACAGGGAGCCGCGACTTATCTTTCACTTTATGTACTTAAAATACTGGAATTGTGTTTTCTTTAATCCCGTTATTTTATGTGTAAAAGAGGTTTCCGGGTGAGACAAGCAAGCTGTGTAAACAGACTGAGCCATTTGAAAACAACTGGAATGGTGTCAGATCAAAGGAAAAGAGTAAGAGCTGCGGACGCCTCATTTTTTTAGATTTTATCAAAACATAATTTCTATTTTCGTTATTCTTTGTTCCAAAACATGCCGAACACGACTCGATAAATTTTTCCTCTGACGCAAAGCCTCTTTCGAGACTTTCGTGTATTAACATTTAAGTTATCTGCTATTGCCTAGGCAAGAATGATGTTGCGCAAACTTAAAGCAACTGCTAATAATTCGAAAACATTTGGCATCAAGGAATAACCGGGTTTTACTGGTAAATAGTAATCCGCTTCGGTGCGTAGCTGCATTTTTAAAGTTCAATAGCTATACTGTCTCGGGTAACATACATTTTACTACCCAAAGCTGTAAGTGGAATCACACTTTCCGTTGTCGTTTTAAATTCAATTTTAGACTTTAATTCAATGGAGTAATTGTCTGCCAACCAGTGAAAGTTTTCTTATTGAGAGATAGAGGTTTAGTTATTAATATCAAGAAATGATGGTTTCAAGAACAAAATGCATCTTTTTCACAAAAGGAAAATTTCAGCTTAATCAGTGAATTAGCACTAGTCATAGTTGTCGCGGCTAACTGAGTGGATATCATGAGCCTTAGCTGTAAGCAAGCATTAGTAAAATGCTGGTACTTGCACAAATCCAAGTGAAAGGTTATTTAGATCTGCCCTTAGATGCGTAATATTGCTCCCGGTAAGCTTACACAGAGACCACCCTTAAGAGGCTGTGACCCACATAGCCAAGATATAATATCGATGAATATCGCTGAAAAATCTCTCCTCCTTTCAACACATGGGAGCGTATTGCCACTCATGTCTTGGATTAGTCATTCACGTATCAACTCTCACCCGTCGCGTAACAAGCGATAAAATGTTAGAAAACATCTTGGTTTCATAATCTTCCGATGGCAGGTACATGAGCAAATATTTTTAATGTCCGTATACGGTTTTTGATCGTCGACGGGATGTAACAATATTTTTACTTCGATTAAACTTACGTTAGTGACTCATTTATACCCGCTCATGATTCTCAGCCATTGACATGAAAGATTTATCTAGTGATGTAAAGTTTATTGCCATTATATTGTTCCATATAGGTGATAAAAATTCTAAAACAAAGAGAAAAAGTTGGGTTTCTAAATCCGGTTTCAAAAAATTAGTGATATTTATTCCAGTGAAAGTCACAGAGAAACAGGAAAATGTAATTGTAGCATAATTAATCTATTGTATAGGAGAAATTATAAAATTTTCTCTCTCTTTGATTAGAAAAATCTCTTTGCTTGCTTCTAATCCTCTTTGAAACTGATTGAAACAAATAATGAACGCGAGCGACCGTATTTAATCGGTTACAAACCTCGAACGAGATAAAAGATATACTTAATTATGAGAGAGGTCTGTCGCCGATCTTTTCCTTTTATCCTGGGCGGAGAAAGAAACGGAAATTTAGGAGTATCTGTGAATAACTTAAAGCAAATATAAATTTAGTAAACCTCGGAATATTTTTGTAAAGTTAACCTAAAAATATTAAAAACTTCTTTAAGTCAATTCTCCGTAACGGGTTCAGTCACCCCAGGATCGCAGATTCGTGTCCCTGAATGTTTTTCACCACCAACGACACCACTTGACAATGGTAGTGTTCGTTCTCTGTTTCGTCTAGGTCGTTGCACGCTACGGTAACTGGTGTCAAAGGCCTTTTCGGCTGATTTCGGGGACATTGGAAAATAAATAAATAAGGAAATGTTTTGGTGAATGAAGGAATGGCCTTTATGTCCAAAACACCCCTTTCGCTTCCACACTCCCCATCCATGCATGAGAATATTGACCAGCAAAAAAATACTCGTATTCGGTGCTTACGGGTACCAATTATTTAAATCCATTGCTATTGGTCAGTTTTTGATATTGGTATTACCCGAGGTGTTGGTATTAAAATTTAATTAAAAATTCATTGTATTTTAATCTGAAATTCAGGATATATCGTATAACTGTTTACGGAAACACCAGGCCAATTAGGTTAGGTATACATAAATATGCATTTAATTATGACAAATTAATTGTATAATGTACCAGTGTACTGGTATATTTCCGTCAGTATCACCCAGGCTGTGTTAGTTATGTTTTAAGGTACATAATTGCAGAAAATAATGCTAGGAAAGGTAGGATTATTTTTTCCTGTAAAAAGGGGACATATATTTCAATAAGTAGACAGAATATAAATTAAATTAAATTTAATTCATTTTACGGTGGAGCTACCAAGTCCCGTAGACCTTTATTTTAGTAAAATTCCTTTACGTTTCCAGTAGCGGGTATAGAAAAGGATAGAATAAACCTATTCAGTGGAATTTCACATATTTTCCTGTAAGGTATATTCATGGCACGTACATTCTCGTTCCATACCATTCTTCCATTTCAACCTAACTAAACCGGTAGCTTACTCTGATAATAAAATAATTATAATAATTGCAATACTCCACTTTAATGATTGTCTTTAGGAATATCCAAAATAAAATATCATATTTCAAAGACATTAGAAAGATAATTTCGCCAGCGAAAGAAGCGTTCAACAATAGGAGGAAGCAGATGACTTGGACCTTGGAAGGCTAGTGAAAAGTTTGATATAAAGTGTAGCGTTGTATGGGGCAGATACGTGGACTCTGAGAAAAGAAAACGATAATAGGCTGCAGGCTGTTGAGATGTAGGTGTGGAGGAGGTTGGAGAAGGTGCGGCAGATGGAAAGGAAGACAGACAAGAAAGTGTTCGGCATGGTTGGTGAGGAAAGGAAACTTCTGGATGAGATAAGGGGAGGTAAGGTAGGTGGCTGAAAGCGGTAATGAGGGGCGATGGGTTGCTGAAGGTCGTGATAGAGGGAAAGATTTTGGGTATGCGGGGAAGGGGAAGAATAGGTTTTATAGACGTGATGCTGAAGGGTAGGACGCATGCTGATATGCTGAAAGAAATGCTAGTGGTAGAAAGGACTCTGCACGCGTAAAAACCTGGAAGATTTTCTCTGACTTTCAATAAAACATAACTTTAACCGGTAGATTACTTTTGTGAGTGAAACGATTAAAAAAAATTAACTATTCTCAATGTAAGTCATCAAATATACCAGTAGAGGTGATGAGTTTTTCGGTACCGCCCATATCTACATGGGACCAGTAGCGCCCTCTGCAGGATACACACATGCCAACCTCCTTGTATGGACATATGGCACGGGGCTTTTTAAGACCATACGTAGATCTCTCTCACTCTCGCCAACTCTCCCCTCCCAGCCCTCCCTCTGCTTATTGCTTCCCACACGACTACGATGCCGTCTTCACCCATCCCACGCCTACCGTCCCCCTCTCTCTCCCTCCCTCTCCTTCCCATAATTCCCCTGGTCTCTCCCTCCTCCCTTCAACCCCCCCTCCCACTTCGCCCACGGAGCACGAGAGATAAAGGGGGTGTGTTATATATGTGTTGCGTGTGTGTGTGGGGGAAGGGGGTTGGTCGGAACTCACGAGTAGGCAAAGTGGGTGCAGAGGGGTCAGGGGAGTTGGGTTAAACGCGTGGGTGGAGAATCGTGTCGTGCTGGTGAGGTGGAGGCGGCGGAGCGGCTCCGAGGTGCAATTTCTGAGAGCGTTGAGAGAGATAAAAGTGGAAATGGTTTGGGAAAGCTTTGTGGGTGTAGTGGTGGATGGGCGATGGTATAGCAAAAGCGGAGGAGTGTGTTGAGAAGCCTGTATATAAAACTTGGATTCGTTGTCAGATCAGTGGTGATGCGGTGGAACCGTTCCATAATTACAGCAACAAAACACTTGGAGTCTTCCACTAATTGAACATTTAATTCGACAAGTTTCGATGTCACTACATCATTCTCAAGACTTGAAGAAACTAGTTTCAATCGTGGTAGTATTAAATCATTACTTAGTGGAAAACTGCAAGTGTTTTGCTTCTGCAATTTTGTCTTCGTTGGTTGGTTGGTTATTTGGAGAGGTATGAAGATATTCATGCCTGCTGCAAATACGGCGATGAAATACGCAGAAATTGCCACAGTAAAAAATCGAGAAATCACTCCATTTTCAAGAGAATTGGATGTTACTTCCAGTACCCTTGCATTCTCCTAAATTGCCACGGGGATTAGGAAGCGTGGGTAGCAGAGTGGTCGGCGCATTGGCCCGGCAAGCCAAAGATTCGATTCCCGGTCCAGGCAGATTTTTTCCTGTGGCAATATCTTCGTATATGGAGGGGTGACTGTCACTCTGAAAAAATCATTTGCTTGTACTGATATTCTAACCCAAATCTAGCGAGTTCTAGCTGAGTGCTTTAGTTAACTTATGCCCGGTTGTAGAAAGGACATTATTATTATTAAGGTAGCCAACCGGTTAAAGTAGGTTTAAATGGAAGAGAGTGAGCTCCTGTAGATTTCTATAGTCCCCCATCGCACTACACGACCTCCCTCTTCATCTCAACAGGTGTCCTAGTCCTACCTCTCTTCATACCGTCCATAAAACCTATTCTCTTTCATTCCCTTCCCCGCTTGCCCAGCATTCTTCCCTTTATCACGTCTCTCCGCATTCCTTCGCCCCTCATTACCTCTTCCAACCGCCTACTCTGCATCCTCCCATTCTCCTCTAGACGTTTCCTCTCCTCACCCGCCATACCTCCGCCATACCTCCACCATGCACTTCCTCGTCCGTCTTTCTTTCCGTCCACCGTACTTTACCCATCCTCCAAACTCAAATTTTAAACGTCTGCAGTCTATTCTCATTCTCTTTCCTCAAAGTAAATATATCTGCACCATACTCCATACTAAACTCTTCGCCAACCTTGCCGTGCATATAATGCTACTTGTACTGTGCTGCCATGGACGCGCCTTTGAGAACTTCGTGGCTTTATATTCACGGTTACTCGTTCGAAAACCTCGTTCCTTCAAGGCTTTTTTTTGGAATTCACAGTGGGAGAGGATACCTGGTTGGTTAAATTGGTTACAGCATCTTACGTGAAATCGTGGGGTTCCAGAATCAGCCCAGACAAGTGATGACTCCATTTTCATTGCTTTATTACATTTCGTACCTTACGCCACCTGGTTTGTTGGTAATTTGATGAGGCGACCGACAGTTTAGGTCATTTGCACTGTCGAGGAAAGGTGGATGGGTTGGTAAGGGAAGGATTACATGGAAAATGGAGGAAGGGTGGAGAGAAACCCGGCGTCGGTAATAGCCTACTCTTAACGAAAGCTAAGGGGTCAACAGTTTTACGTCCCTACCGAAGGACGGAGGATGGCACTAGCTAGGACAGAATATTGGAGTTAAGTGGTTAAATAAAGTGAACTGCTGATCGTAGCTGGTAAAATAACCAATGATGATTTTCAATGCATCAATCATTCTGATATATTCAAAGGTTTCCCGCTCTACTTCGTGAAATTTCAGCAAAATGAAAATAACTAAACAATTTAAATACATATTGTTTTAATTATTTTCAATCATTCTGATATTCATCCTTCCTTTTGCTCAGGAGGGCGTATCTGAAGCAATGCATGCAAAGATCGGACAGTATGGAGGAAATTATTAAAGCAGAGTTAGCTTTATAGGCCTATCATCAAGAACGAAACCATTTTTGACTGTGCCTACCCCGAAAGAGAACTGCGCGATAGGTAAGCATGCATGAATTTACACAATGATCAATTATCAAAACTCCAAAATATACAACACGTAGGAATAAGATGTTTCTAATATTGGATACCAGGAGCATTTATCACCATATTTCAAAAGGTTGACTACTTTTTAAGAAGAAACTCGTAGAGTGTACCAAATAGGCGTATTTACTTTTTAATTGAGGGGAACAGGGAAACTGTCCTACCATTACAGTAATAATATTCAGAGCAAATACAATAAAGACAGGACAACACGTGCCACTGAAAATGTATACGTATCATGTTACCGTACTTCAAGTTTTAACAAATCATTTCTTGTAAAACCATGCAGTTACTGGAAAAACAGTCTAATAGTTAAAAAAACGTGGGATAGGGAGGGAGCGTGGTGGTCTAGTGGGTAGAGCGCTTGGCTACTAATCGGTTCAAATCCGGGTGAAGCCTTTGGACGACCCTGAAGAGAAAAAATCCTCGGAGTGCGAGGTGGTCCAGGGAAAGGAACTGGCCCCCCTACCCTGAATGTGTGAAATTCACACGCCTGTGGCTTAGTCCGGGGGAGCTCTACCCTCAACTATCCAAACCAACCTTCGGGTTGAATCACTGAGTGAATGTGTTAAAAAAATGTAAAATCGGTAAGTGTGCCATCGGTATGCGTGAGCTGTGCAAGAGAATTTACGTCGGGGTGTAGTAGTTTATGTCGCCGGTTACATCACGATGTGAAATTGAGCCAAAAATGCACTGCGCGTTCACTTTGCCGCGCTCTTTAACTCGCGGCACGTCCCGATTAGAAGATTACAGAGTACATAGAGCCAAAACTAAGCTCTTGTTATTTATCTCTAATGGACATAGTGTGGGGAAGGAAGCGGTGGACGCCGTAAAAAATTTCGTACTTGCTCGCCACCATTTGCGTTTGTTGAAAACGCCAAGCGCGGGGGTTTCAGGATAATGGGCGTGGGTTTTTATTTTCTTTTTTTTTTAATCGAGGTCAAGCTTCTTCTTCTCGCCTCTCCCCTTCCCTTTTGAGTGCTCGTTCCGCTACTTAAAAGTTTCGGACCATTTTACGGCACCACAGGGGGGGGCATGAATAATGCGCAGTGGCCGATGAAAGTTCGCACATTTGCAGCGACTCTCGTTTCGTTTCAAAAAGAAAAATAATAATAATTTCGGCTGTTTATTTTCTATGTGGTTCGCAATATCAGCAGTTTACTTTACTTTTTCTGTAAATACACAAATATAAACAAAACAAGTTATTTTCGTTTTGGATGGATACAAAATATTCATAAATTTCCAAACATTTCCAAAAATTTGCAAAAAATAAGAGCTACTTTAATTAAGGCCTAGGTTTCGGTGTCATATATCACTATCGGATAGGAAATCAATCACTTTCCTACATGAAGATGATGCTGTACATGGAGACCAGGGTCGTATTAAAAGTTGTTCTTATTTGTGGAAAATTATGAATATTCGTATCCATCCATCATGTACAAATTCCGCATAACATCACCTGAATCTTTTGAAATTTTCCTAACCATTTTGTTTCGTGTCTATTCCTCCAATAATCTTTAACCTTTTCACTATGTTCATTTTTCTTTCTTCGAACACCATTGAGCATGTTTTTTACCTCTCTCTTCTACGTACGAACCCTTGCATATTTTACTCTTTCTCTCTGAAGAATCTTTCTTTCCGTTGCCTCTTCTTTTATGTTGTTCCTCTATTAATCTTCCTCAATTACTTAAGTACAGCTTGTTGTTCACTTATTTTCCCAAAGATATATGAAGATCTGCTTTTTTAACGCATTGTCATATATCCAGCATAAATGCACCCAAAACATGAACCTTTATCTCTTCACTATTTCTGTTATATTTTATATATTTTATATAATTTTTCATTAATTCTGTTTTTTAACAAACTATTTTCATTTTAATTTCTAAGACATAAGTTTCCAATACAGTAAAATCTAGGACTATCTTAATCATTATGACATTCTATTGCGCTCGCCGTTATCTTAACTCGCGTGTTCCCGTCAATTCATTTGAAAAAGAACTTGGGCATTCTCTTTTAATACGTTGATAAAATTGTTCATGACATTTACCACTTCCTCTCGGATGAAACCTTGATAGTCCCATGTTCGCATCGGATCACTCCTCTCAATTATCCTCCGAGGATCGTTCCTCCGGAGTTGCGCTCTTCTGTCTCGTCCTCGCATCGTTTTTCACGACAAAGCGCCTCCTTTTCCGAGCGTCCCGAGCATCTGGAGCAATGAACCGGGAGGAGATGAATGACGACGGAGCAGAAGGCGCGGATTAACGCCAGCCAACCGGGTGGCCCCTCCTAATTGCCACTGTCGGGTCGCAATTTGCCAAGGAGACGAAATATATGGCGAAGGACATTCGGGAGCACCAAGGGGATGTGGGAGGGGTCTGGGGGGAGGGCGGGATGGGGGTGGGGGATGGCAAGATGGAAAGAGGAAAGGGGGTGACAATGGCGCTACAATCCCGCCCTCGCTGCGTGCGTCCCTCAAGACGGGTTTTGATGAGTGGTAACGAATGGGGTTTTAATTACAGCATGGGCGATGCTTGTGAGCTATCAGATTTCCTAGTTCCTGTAAATATTTTCGAAATTAAAAAAAAAAAACGTTCATTGAAGACGTCTCGTCATTCGTACCTGATTTACATTTTCATACTGATGTTGAATTATTTTCAATGTCCTGTTTTGATGCTGTATTACTCTAGTTGCACAAATATTGTAACCGAGTAGCTGCCCGTAAATGAACGAATCAGTCAAAAACATCACAGCCGGCCAAGTGATGAGCTGAAAATATGCTCAGCAAATGCCGTCAGCTCGTTGAAATACACTGAGAGTATCCAAGAAAGACATGCCGAGAACACGACAAATGACACTGCAGAGCATATGCTTGGTACATAAGCTGAGGATGTACTCAGAACATACATACAGCACAAGTAAATTCATCTACTACTAAGAAATACAGTGCAATCCTCCTCCAGGGTGTGTGGCACGAAGTGATTACACATCAGATAAGCTATACTCAAATATTAATTCACGAAGCACATGCGGACCCAGTCAGCTAAAGTATATGCTGAGAATATGCGCAGCAAATACTCTCCGCACATTAGAATATGCCGAGAGTATTCTAGAAAGACAGACCGAGAACACGACAAATGTAAATACTGAGAATATGCTCGGCACGTATCTATTTATGTGCAGAGGATATGCTCAGAACATACATATGGCACACAGAACATGCATATGAGGGATGACAAACCAAAATATTTACCTCAAAATTCAAGGCTGCCGCGGCGCGGAGCAATCGACAAAAACGTAAACAAAGAGGGAAAATGTTTAAACGAATAAAGGAATTTGTCATTGATTTGTATCAATGCGCGCGTAACCATGTTGAAATTGCAAGTTCCGCATGGTATCAAAGTGGTGCTTGCCTCGAGTGCATATTTTGGTTTTCCATCCCTCCATTCTCTAAAACTCCACATCATTCAATTCTCCCTCCATTCTCATTTTAAGTGCGCTGCCGAGTGCACAGGGTCTGAAATGAATGGAAAGCAAGTGCGCTGTCGTGTGGCGGTGCGAACAGCGCACTATGACCGAATGGAAAACTTCCGAAGGATGAAGCGCGGCGCGCACTCACCCAGCGTGTTGTCCCATTCCGGCGACTGCGGAGACCTCTGTGTTTCGGTGACGAGGTGAATCGGTGCCCCCGAGGACGAGCTGGTGTGGCGGGTGACGACGGTCTCCCTGAAGGCCATGGGGACGGAGTAGTGGTCGGAATTAATCGAAGCCTACACCTCCGCCAGACTATGGCGAATCTGAAAAAATGCAGAGAAGAACGAGGAAAATTTAATATCTCCTTTTCAAAAAAATCTATGTTTTTGCTATTTTACCAATAGAAAGGAAGGCAAGTTTCAATAGAAGAGAGTAAGAATCATCTAAATTTTTACAGGCCTAGACCCATATTTACCTACACCATTTCCTTCTTCACCTCAGAATATGTTCCACCACTTCATCCCCTCCATAAACCGTTTTCTTATATTCCTTATAACACGCTATAACCCTGAGACGATCTTTCCATTCACTCATGCAAGGATTACCGAAGTTTCTAGGAGAGAGTATCAAATGCAAGTTGACGCGTTGTTATTGTGGATCATCTAGCCTTCTTAAGCGTGTTCTTTCAACCATCATTCTTGTTATTAGGGTAACCTATCAGTTAAGGTAAGTTTGAATAAAATAAATTAGACTCCTCTGGATTTAGTACAGACGTAGACCCCTATCTACATACACTATTTATATCTTCATCTAAACGTACTACGCTCTAACCTTCTTTATCCCTTCCAAAACACCCATTGTTTTTCTTCCACTCCACCCTCTTCCCAGCATCCTCCCCTTCATTACGGCGATTACGGCCATCAGCCAATTTTCGTTTCTCATTACCTCTTTCAACCACCTACTCTGCACTCTCCTGATGTCCTCCAGAAGTTTCCTCTCTTCACCCACCATGCGTAGCACATCCTCGTTTGTCGTCGACGAAAAGTAATGCAGAGAACTCCAGGATGATGTCGCGATATACCAGTCACCCCACTCTCAAGCCCCAGCAAGAATTGATGATTTAATTGGAGTGGATATTTTTCGAAAATGCAAATGAAAATTCGAAAAAAAAATGCGAAAAGACTACGCAAAGGATCTTTAGAGATGGTGGAGGGGAGGCCATTCGAAAGAAGACTAAATTGAAAGGTGAAAAAACATTGCGTAACGCACACGTTAGCTGGCCTTTCGTATCACTCCCCACTAACGAGTAATGTTCCGTTGAAAATTGTCTATTTTTTTTGGAAGACTTATGATTTCTTTTCTTCCGGATTTGTTCAGTATCATCCTCACAAACAAGCGTTTTAATCCATTGCTGCATCTTTTAAGCGCCGACTGGTGAATATGGAATTTTTTGTCTACAAGGTTGCTACTATGGTGATGAAAATTCAAACGGTCGAAAAATGCCTTCTCTGGCGTAGTATCCAGCCCCCCTAAATTCGCCGCCAAATAATTTACAACACTGACGAAGTGGGTTTCCCCTTGGAATAAATTTCCTCCATTCCAAGGGAGTATTTTAGCGTCTTAACTGTTGGATTTGCATCCAATTTTTATGGTAGAGGTTCATATTCCTTAAGGTAGTTTGAGCGAGATATTTCCCTAGTCAAAATGAGACCATATTCGAATTTTATTTTTTATTTCAGTATCTGTAAGAAGTATTAAGAAAATATTGTTATATTAATGGCGCAAAAATATAGTTAAATATGACAAAAATTCTCAGTAATTAAATAAATATATCTACATATGCCTCTAACTTAACTCTTTTTTCACGCCATACGGTGAAAACGCCTTCAAAACAGTTTGTTTTTGCGATTCTGTAATAATTAATGCGGAAATTTGTTAATTTTTATAAACAGTTGAGAAAACAAAACAACTACAAAACGTTAGTTTTTTGACAGAATGTAGGTGTTATAGATTCCTAATTTTTTCAATATTCACCCTCTGGTGCGCACAGCCGTAATCTATCCCATGTAAAACAGCTTATATTTTTAGGCAACTTGCTCGAAAAGTAATCTGGCAAGGGTTATTATTTTGATATCTTAGGAAATATGAGTTTTTTTTCTTTAAAATGGGGTCAAATTCATCAAATTCTAGGAGACGTGGCATCTCGCTCAAACTACCTTAATCAGAACATTCCACGTTAGAGAAGTGTAAATCACCGCACAAAGGACGTGCTGCGTCACCTGTTACTCATCCATCCTCATAGGCTCATAGATCATTCGGCTCTAATGCATTCCTTCTATTCTTTCCAAGGTCGACTTCTTAAATGTCACGGTTTATTTGCATCGTGCGTGAGAAGTGTGAGGCGACGCTAGTCCGTTGATATTACACGGTTACCCACAACTCTTTCGTTGAATTTTCTTCAACCTATTCCACGACTATAATGCATTCGAACGGGATTTGATTACTTTGTTAATCTATAAAATGGAAATTCAGGAGTCTCCCTAAAAAACCTAAGAACCCTAAATGCATTAGACGACACCACAGTGTAATTATTCAGCCAATTTTCTACATCGAGACAATTGTTTTAGACCATGAAATAGCCTGCACTGAAATTAAGTATTCAAATGAAATTAACCACAGTAGTTGAATAATATTTTCTTGATCCCAATTAGGTCGATATTATCATTAGGATAGATTTACGATCTTTCTCAAATGCTTCCAAAGGTACGTCATCGTATGCCGTCACTTCTAAACAAAAGGCGTAGGAAGGTGGAAGAAACATTTCCCACTGGTCAACTGGTTGTTGCAACCTTTAAATAAAAAAGGAGCATGCATAAGAACATCCTACATCGATAAAAAGCCTGAACGTTGATTATGTATGGATGGTTATTCTCTCGTATTTGGGAATAGAGTAGGTATTGCTGAAATAGGAGATCGAATTTAAAGTTGGAATAAATTTATCATTGTTTAAAATATAAAATGTGGATTAATGGATATTTTCGAGACGTAATATTCCATTTATTTGCCAATGACATAATTATAACAATATAAATGAATAGGTAATACTAATCTTTCCCTGCGCTATTTCATGGTCTCTATCCATTATAATCCTCGTATATATATACTCAGAGGTAGTTGAACTCGCAAGAAATGAGGCTGACGTCAAGTAAGTTTCATTGTTTTCGTTAAGTCTTGAGCCCTTTTCAAAATTAACATATCGCTGATGTCATGGGTCTTGTGTATAAGTGGGCTGTCTCAAGCTTATGCGGACGACGGTAAATAGAGCGTGGCTTGGAGGTGATTAGCTTTCGCTCAGAACTGACCTCATCCTCGGATTAGTTCAAGCGATGGGCCGCCTAGGGGTAGGGTGGCGGGTGATTTGAGATCTACTGAAGCAATTTTAAATCAGCGAGCCACTTGAGTTGGCTCCTATAATCCCACCGATTGGACGACTTGTCGCTTGAATCGTCTCACGCACTTGCTCTGCAACACGCTATAATCTTGAGATACGTTTCTTGGTTTCACCCATACGATTATTTCCTCACGAGAATCAACGAGAAGTTTCTTGGAATATAAAATACAGATTCAGGTCTGCCGTAGTGGAAAACTGCAAGTGTTTTGCTTCAGTCATTACGTTCTTGGAATAGTTATCAAATGCTTGCGGGCGCGTTGTTATTGAGGTTCATCTAGCCTCCTACAGAGAGTTGCGTCAGCCTTCGTTATTATTATGGTAATGTACCGGATTACCCTTCCTTGGTTCCTGGGTCAACCTTGCATTGTTCTCCTGACTCCTTTTTGGTCCTCGCCTATCGGCCGGGGAAGCGTGCGAGGTTTTGATTTGACCTGGGACGAGCACTGCATGCCAGGCGTGGAATCACCCCGTGCCACACCCTGGAGGTAGCTTACACGGTATTTCCTAGATGTAGACGTAGATGAATGAATTCTCGCTAAACACTACATATCCATCGTGGGGGGGGGGGGCACCAGCGGCTCTTGGGATATGGAAAGGCCCCCTGGAAAAGGGGGGTTCGTGGGTCTCTTCCCGGAAATGCGTAACAAACTACACATGTGCAAAATGGCACGTTATAAGTGGTTTGGGAGCAAAATTTTGCCTGTTAAGAAGAGCAAGTTCTAACTAAATGCATATTTCCCTTTCAGATTACCACCAAGTTTCGACTAATCCCAAAATTATTTTGATTTACCTTCGAAATTAGCTTGTGGTTTTAAAAACAGTTTAAGTTTACATAAAATTTAACTGGATTTTTAAGTAAAATAACCAAAACTTCAACAACAAAGAAAGCAACAAAATAATTTAGGCTTATAATTTAAGATCTACGACAAAGAAATACGCCGGGTTCGGGGGGGGGGTCGCCCTTGGGGCCATCAATGAGAGACCGTCGGAAAGATTGAAAGCGGAGCGGAGAAAGAAAACCAGTGGTCCGCTGGGAGTCCCTTCCTCATCCGCGTGGAGGAGCGGATGGAGAAACGGTATGCGGACTTCTTCCCGCGGGGGTAACGCCGCCGCCGACGAAGCGAAAGAGAGATTAGATGTAATCGGCCAATCAAGAGCGATCCGGAAAGGGGAGCCGACGACGGGTGGGGGGCGGAGCTGATGTCGGGCGGGGCGGCGAAAGATGAGGGGAAAGACCCGTCCTTAAATGCTTCAGGCCTCGCTCTCTCGTATTCTCCTCCTCCTCTCACGCGACCATTTCCTTCATCCACGTTTGCTCCCGCTTAGACATCAATCATTCATTTATTAAGTATTCCCACGCTTTTTTAGAAATGGCAATACAGGATTAATGTTACATAATCTGCTTCATATACCTCACGTGAAACCCGGGCTGCCATACAAAAATCTGACTTTATCCTGCTCAAATGACGCTTTTTAGTTTATGGGACCAAACATTATAATTCCTAACCAATTTCTAGTCTAATTTGTCAACCTTTGTATAAAGTACTGAAAAATATACTTCCGTGGCTATCAAATAAAAGAAGATGAAGCTTTTGTCTTTTAAAAACACATTAAGATTACTAATAACGTACATTATGACGAGTTATTAATTTTTTAACTATTCTTTTGTGATTTTGGGCATATTTATGCGTTTAATTTTACAAAACCTTTAAGATATTGATGGTAACTTAAACACAGGTTTTCCTTCAGGGTTACCTAAAGATAAATCAAAAATATATGTACTGTCTGTTTAACTATTATGGTGGCAGAAGTAATAAATTTAGATCTTATCAATCTATCAGATATTTTCATGCATCTCTCTGTCTCCCATCGGTGGGGCTATCGAGGTTTATTTCAAAGAGAAGAAAAGTTTTGAATATTACATTTGGTTTTTGTGAAATAAGAACCGTACTTTTTTCCCCGATAAGAACTGTCCAAAAACCTAGCAATCAGCTGGCGTAATTCCCCAATGATGGTTCAAGCGAAAAAAAAAACAAATTTTATCGTTCTTTTTTTTTACATCCCGCCCATCACTTGAGTATGTTTGCGAAAGGGACCCATGTCCCGGCCGACGACAAGGGCAGACGCCGGATCATGCTCCCTTCCCCTATGCCGAACTCGTTCCCTTCGCGTCCCTCAAATTGAGTGCTTCTGCGTCCAATTTCTGGTCAAGATGTGGGGGGACGGGCGACATGTCGGCGCCCTTTATAGGCTTTAGGCCGCTTATCCGACAATCCCATTACTCCATCGAGTCAGGAGCGGTAGCTGGGCGTGTGTGGAGGGGAGGAGGTAAATAATTCCTCCAGGCAGCGACGTACTTTATATAGATTGCATTGAGTGATTTGCCGCATAAGGTCGAGATATGTAGCCACGTGCAGGCTTCTTATCCCCTGCCACGCATCCCCTTTCAAACGGCGTATAAGGCAGGGCCGTAACGAGGGTACGGTGAGAGAATTGCGATAAATGCTTTGAAATTGCTTTCCCGCATGAAAGGTCTAGGTCACCGTCACTCAGGTATACGATATTATCTTCACAGTCCAATAAGGGCGGCACGCTGCAGGAATGTGTTCATCTAGTGTCTTGTTAGCGCAGGGGTCTCTGAATCAAACCTGTAGGATGGACGCCACCCACTTTTCCCTCTCTGTGGTTACTTGTAGATATGCTTGTTTACCTGGACCACTGAAAAATTAGTCGTTTATTTAAACCACTAGAATCCTGCCGCACACCTGTTCTATGTTTACCTCCCTATTCCACAGTTTTGCAATCAATACCATAGCTACCGACGTTGACTCTCGTCCCCATTATAAATTACTCTATAACTATCACTCCAAAAGTCTACGCTATCCCTCCATCTCACCTCGCTCAATCCTGGCTCATCTATTTTCACTTTCTCCATCTCCTTTTTAATATTTTCTAGCTTCCCTGCCTTCATTAAGGCTCTAACGTTTCAAGTTCCCATATTTACAGCTGCTTTCCCCTTCTTCTTCCAGGTCTTCTTGAATGTCTAAGAGAAAATCTGCCCATCAAGTGCATATGTCTTTCTGCGGATCGTGGATGCAGAGAGATAAATTTGCGATATACTTCATTTTACTTTTATTAAAGGAATATAATCTAAGGTCCAGCATAACACTACGAATCGAACATGAAGTTCGCTTCCCGTACGTGACTCACTTTCAATTTACAGCCTGGTCAGACCTTCGGCGCCGCCCGCGGAGAGCCCTTCTGTCGTGGGATTTGAAGACAGTGGCACCAGTGCGAATGAACCAGTCAGTTTGTTAACATGAATCCCAACCAGTTTGAAAAGGTTTGTCCAACTGATAACACATTTTTATAATTCATTTTCGTCCGATGGCATTATCCGTTAATTCTACATATCGACGAAAAGCCAGCAAAGAAAATAACAAACGAAATCTTCCGAAAGAATTGGAATCCTTTGTGCTCCAGATAGAACGAACGATTTAAGAGGAAAGTAAACGGGAAGAAACGGAGAGTTAATTGGAGGAATGAATTCGGAATAGAGTTTTGGTGAAACAAATTAAACTAATAACTGCTGACGAAAAATATGTATACAGTTGGAAATTAAAACTATCGAAGCTTTGCAAGGGAACTGCAGACTACTAAAAAAAAAACGTTTTTTCACCATAAATAAACTGTTTTTCATCGGAGATTTTTTAAGTTCGCGCACGGCAACATTGAGAGGGCACTACTCCGAGCGAGAGGCATTGCAAACAAGTACTCATTTTTCGGAATAAACTTTCGATTGTAAAAATATAGTAGGTACACGATCCTATTACATTTTTTTTAGCGTGGTAAGACATCTCTGAAGCGTGAATAGCTCGTGTGGCGCGGCTTTAAGTAAGGGTGGGCAATAAGGGGCTGGTGGAATGCGGTTGAAGTGAGGACGGGGAATGGAAGCAGTTCGTCCGTAGCGACGGGACGGATTGCGTGTGTGCGGGGTAGTTGCGGGAGGTAAGAAGTGTGAGTGATGTGATGGAGGTCGAAGCGGGAATGTATCCTACCGGAATTTCAGTATCGCTTTGAGATTTGAATTCCGTGCCGCAATGTTTTGTTTACACTTCAACCAAGGTGGACGACCGAGAAAAACGAGCAGGTAATTTTCGTGTGCAAGGATTACTCAAGTTTAACCCCGAAAATACTTTGGAATAATATTAGATGAAACATTTTGTTTTTGTAATCGTATCAACTATAGATGCCAAACTAAGGTGTATTTGGTTTCAAATGTCAAATCTTAAGTACTCCTTGCCTCATGAGTTGAAAAAATTAATACATCAAAGCTTAGCTGAGGCCGTTATACGTTATGGTTTGACGGTTTGGGGTAGTACAAACTCCAACTGGTTGAAGAAGGTTATTACACTTCACAAAATAAAACGATTGCGCATTTGATGGCCAAGGAGAAAAATGTGAGAGAAGGGTATAAAAATCTAAGTTCGTTACCATTAAGAGAATTGTACAAATATGTGTTAGTTTGTGACTTCTTTGATAGCAAATTAATCCCGTGTAACCAATAAAACCCCGTGTGATTAACATTGACATGGAACAGCGACGAATGAAGAGGTTGTCGGTACACAAGTATTTTAACCTCCATGGGAAGAGGTTTTTGGCACATGTAGTCCCTGGGTTGTTAAATGAATTTCCTATGGCAATGCATGATATTAAATGTATATCTGCTCTAAAAGAAACACTCAAAGCGTGGCTGCTTTGTTAAAATTGTCCAAAAGCTACAAAGCAAAAAAAACAATTTTTAACAAAAGGTACCTGCTGATAAGCTGCTTTGGCTTAGCAGGATCTAAATTGTATTATTATTATTTTTCTCAACCTTCCTCATAATTTCCTCACTGGATTCTAAATATATCATAATCTATTTAATTTCCTAATCCAATTTCTAATTCTACCCATGTAGATGAAAAAATAGCTATAACCAAATTATACTAGATGAAAGACTGTCACTAATACTATTATGTATATAATGATCTACTTTTTTATTTTTTGTATCATAGATTATTTTTAAAATATTAGATCATGTATTATAAAATGTAAGTTTTGTATTTTTTGAAAAATTTTGTAAATTAAACTTTTTCTAAAAAATTCGCGGGGAACCAAGAAATGCATCCAATAAAAAAAATTGAATCAGACTTCATTGTTGTGGAATGTGACGCACCCTGTAAATTTGCCGGAAACCGAAATTTTTTTAAGAGATACGCGACCGAGAAGAGTTTTCGCTCGTACGTTATGTGAACTGGCTGAAACTCCCTGTAAACTTTTTTTATTGTTAAATCTAGATAATATAAAATGTTACATCAGCTTGCTCACTTATAAAAATCCAAAACATTATGTATTCTCTTAAAAATACTATCTCACTGCCTACTGCGATGTGATTTTCTGTGTAGTCTGTATTTGTCCTTGGGGGGGCTTAACGCATAGCAATAAATTATCACGATTATAATCGCATGATAATATATAATGAATAAATAAATTTAATTGCTTCCAAAATTGTTGTTGTGAGGCTACCATCAGCTTAACCATTCAACATCTGTCATTGTAAAATATAAAAGAAAATACTCATATTGAAACATTTTAACTGCAACAAAATCACACGACAGCACGTTTCGCTTGAGAGCTCATACGAATGCAAGGCGATGTATCGCATAAATCGATGGCTCGGAATCGCAATTCGACTTATCAAGCGGCGATTACACACAGGAGTTGACTCCTATCTGATCGATGTATATCGAGTCGACTCCACTTGGAACCACAACTAGGATGGCGGCTACTCCGTCCAAGTATCGAATTCCGCCACTATCGATGGCGAACTCCTATAGGAGTGGGTATGATACACGTTACAAGTTCATCTTCCAAGCGGACTCGTATAGGAGTCAACTCCTGTGTGCAATCGCCGCTTTCGACAGATTCAATATATCGACACATAATTCAATATATCGCTATAACGCATTCAATATATTGCAACATCGCAGTTTATGCATCGCAATATTGCATTCGATACATTAGTACCTATACGTTTTTCGATACATCGCAATAGTTCGATTGATATACTGCAATATCGCATTCGATACATCGCAATACTGCACATCTCAAGGGAGAGGGTTGTCCAGCGAAGGATAAGGCAGTCCACTCCACCGTGACGATCACCCCCTTCCTCCACCCCCGGGGGGGCTGCCTTCTTTATTTCTCTCACGTCTTCGCGACCGCCCCGCATTAGCGTCTGCCCTCGGGGGTTTTGGAGTCGTACGTACCAAGGGGGGAAGGAGTAATGGGGAGGAGGGCAGGAGAATAAGGAGAGAGAAAGAGGGAGGGAGTAAACTGGTGGAGACCGAAATGGAGGGACGGGATTGAGAGGAGGGGTTAGCGGAAGGAAAGCAGAATGCCGCTTTGACATGAGAGGAGGAGGATTGTATGTACCGTGAGGGCACGGCAGAGAGTGCGCCCGTCGCGGGCAGAGTTGGAGGCAAAGAGGTGATTAACACCGGGGGCTCGCCGAAAATGGGATGCGGTGATGTGGAAGGGGGGATCTTCCTGTTAAGTCGCACTCGCTATCGGAGGCTGCATCGGAGAAGAGAAAAATGTGGAGCTGCCAACTGCGAGGATTTAACCCATGCCTCCAGCGTAAAACGTGGCACACGCGTTAGAAGAATTTATAACCCGGCTTTCAAGGAGGTTCCATCGCGACGTTGTTAGTCAAAACAAATACTAAATTTCACTTTTTCCAACTACAGGATCAGGCTTGGTGTAGTGGAAGGAATCCATATCAAATCAAATACAATTCGCGCTTTTCCAGAGGATTTTTTAATTCTACTACGCGTTTTAACTCACTGCGTCATCTTCAGGTACAAGACCTTCGACCTCTTGTACCTGAAGATGACTATTTGAGTAGAAACGCGTGGTAGAAGTTAATATCCAAATGGAAAAGTATGGATTGTATTTTATTTAAATTTCATTTTTTTTGTTAAAAAAATCTTCTCGCACTGATGACGTAACTTAGCTATTATAAAACAAAAATAAGGTAAAATACGCAAAATGTTCGACGAATCCCTGCTGGGTATGGGAGGAAAGAAGGCTGATGGGAGAAACGCCAAGGGTGCAGCACAAGTGGATGAATAATGTGTAGAAGTGTAACAGCCAGTTGAAGCGAAAAGTTTTTGTTCTTGAAATTTTGCATCTTCTCTTTTTTCGCTATGCATTGATTACGAATTTAAGGTATACAAATGCCTTGACAAATATTTAGATCCCAGTGAGCTGCGCAAGCTTATATCCACTCATTGATTCGACAATATGAACTGGGGAAATATTTTATAAATAATGGTCAAACATATTACGCAAAGCAGTTGTGGTCCTCAATATGGATCAAATACTTCCTTTTTTTTTTGAAAAAACCTTTATCGTTGGAAGAGTGAAGTACTCTGATCCGCTATTTCTTCAATGAGTGGTGATAGACCTGCTAACTGAATATCAATCGATTATAACAATACTGGTATATTTTAGTACTTATCCTGTGAAAATTCGTATTTCTGCCATCTTTAAAGTGACAAATGCATGACTCAAATTTAAATCGAGTAGCTTGTTTTGCAGTTTTCGGAGGTTCATAACTTTTTCCATCCTTAGAGCAAAGTCTAGGATTTCAACAACTCTTTTACAGTAAAATATTAGAATATCCTATATCAAAATAAAAAATTGACACAATTAAAATAAACTGAGTGACAAGTTATTAAAGATGAACTACCGATTTTTAAGCTCCACAAACGGTGATATTACTATAAAAATATACTTAAGTACAACTACGGAAGGAAAGAAGTATGAACACACGGGAATACACGTATAAATGAACGTTCTATCAGATAAATTTAATTTCATTTAAATCGGTTGACTCAACTTGAATATATAGCTTCTTAAACTCGGTGAACTAGACTTATTTCACAAACAGAAGATAAAGTTTACCAAGGAGGAGGAGCATGGTGAGAGCGCGTAACGGCTGCCTAAACATTCCTTTCACTTATTTCATTAGGGTCATCTACCGGGGGTAGTTAGGCTTAAATGAAAGTGAGTAAACATTCTCTGGATTTTTACTTGTGCAAGGCCCTTTTTCTTTCCTCATCCCAGCGTACGTCCTACCCTTCTCCATCCCGTCCATAAAACCTATTCCCTTGATTGAAAATATCTCGGGTTTTCCACAGGGCAAGATTCTCCTTTGCCACCAACGTTTCGACAGTCCACTCGCCTATCTTCATCAAGCATAGTCATTCCAGTGATATTCCAGAGATCCTGGAATCTAATTATTGGATTCCGGGATCCCTGGAATCAATGGTGAACCTTACCTGCAGAAAAACCCTATTTCCTGCCCTTCCCTTCCCCACTAACCCAACATCCTTCCCTCTATCACGGCCATCAGTTACTATTCGCCCCTCATTGCTTCTTCCAACCAACTACTTTGCTTTCCTCTGATCCCATCCAGAAATTTGATTTCCTCACAAACCATACGAAGCACTCCCTCGTTTGTCTTCCTTTCCCTCCTGGACCTTCTCCATTTACGCATAGCGAAAAAATGGCTGGGGTCCATCGCCGTGAGAAAGGTAAATAAAGCGAAGCATTTTAGGTAAACCGGGAAAAACGGCTTTTGTGTAGGTATCCCTGGCAGCTTGGTGACAGATAATAGGTGACGGTAAACAGCGTATGCAAATGTTTGGCCAAAGAAAACGTCCCATGGGCATATATCGCTAGCTGTCGAGGTGTTGGGCGGGCTGTGGGCGAAACGACTTGAACTGTATAAACAAGTGGTTCGGCTAAACGGTCCCTTATGCCTCTCGTGAATGGCTCATTATAGCCCATTGAATATGATCTATCCAGCACCAAGAACGATGTATCATTGTCCTTTGTCTCTAGTGTATTGTGTACTAATTCATTTCTTCTCTTTGCTCTAAGATTGTGAAGGTCTTCTTTCAATCATTCCACGACTATTTCACTTTTACTAGGATGATGTATTCCACCTTTATATGGTTTTTCTATGTTTTTCTATGAAATGGCATTTCGGACTCTGCGGTAATTTTACGTGGAGCGAGTAAAAACTGCAGTAATACCGACCGTTGGATAATTCCACACGCATCACCGTTTAAACTGCGGTTTGTAGTCTCTTACCCAAGGGTAAGCTTCGATGCTAAAAATTCCGCTGTGTTAACGCATGGAGAGTATGCGATCTTTCAAATATTTATTTGTAAGAAAAGCAAGAATGGTTTTAGGTTCGATGGAGTTCATGCTGTGAGCTGGCATTCGATCCTCAGTAATTTTTTTTTTTTGGCATTCTGGTCCATATGTTAGCGTACAATGAGTGGTTCTTGATGCTCAACGCAAAGTTCGCCGAGTAGTCTTCTAGGCGTCTTAGATCAAATTTGCCCAATACCCACGGTGGGCTCCTCTCCTATCTTCCTCTCCCACTTAATCGTGACCTCAGCACTCAAGTTTATCCTACATTGAACGGAATACTAATGGGAATAAACTCCGTCGATATCATTTTATGACATGTTGTGGCAAGAAAGATTTCAATGCCGTATTCCAAATGCATCCTAACTAGATTCATAAATTTGGGAGTCATAAAAACCATTTCGCGATGTAGTTGGTCATATAGTAATGCATATACGCATCAAGCTGAAAGTATTTTCAACAGAATGGCAGTGACTAACCGTTACCGTAAACCGTTTTCGACGCTGAATAATTGGGTCAGCGTCGCATCAACGATATGCAACGAAAAGTGTTTGAAAAAAAATATATATTAGCATTTTTGAGAGTCAATACATCATGACGGTGTCATTTTCCTCCAACACATCTCAATGCTGGCCCCGGAGGAGATTGTTTGAATTCTGACGAGAATTTATATGCTCGACCGTCCAAGCGGGAACGTCATTCATTTGTCAACGGACAGTAAAAACTCGGATGGGGAAGACTTCATTCGAGACGCATCTTCCTTTTTAGCCCTACGCAAGGATTACAACGGCGTAGTGGTGGGAGACATCTACGTCTGCTCCTTTGATTCTCGATTCTTGACTTCTCCCCTCCCTCTCCTTCAATGCACGCCAAACTCAAACCCTTCTCTCTCCCTCCTCTATTCCCTTTCGTTCCTATCCAACCAATCGGAGAAAAGTTTCCTCCTCCTCGCGACCTCTTCTTCTTCGACTCTTTCAATACCGGAATGCATCCATCCCCGTCTTCTTCGCTAACGTGGCCTCTGCCACCAAAGATGGATGGGCTGTTGCAACATTTCCCCGCGGCATCTCTTTTCCAGCCGAGTCTCCCCCAGAGGCCATGGTCCCATCCGCCGCGGCTTTTTTTTCACCATGGATTTTGCACCGAAAGCAAACATAAATTACAGGAAAAAAGAGCATAAATAAATATTGGATTCTCTTGGGTGTGACCATACGTTGGGCAATCGTGTTCACAAAGTTCCCTTTCCCTTCTATTAACGTGCTCGCAACTGTGTACATGATAAATACTTTCACGCATACCCTTTAGCATTGGATTTCAAGACTTTTGCGTTCCTAGTATTCATTTTTTTATTGTTGTTTGTAATGCTCGATTCGGTCACAGAGAAAAAAGGTGCGTAAAAAACTACTTTTTATTTATTACTAGGTACTGGTTACGGTAGATTTAAATGGAAGGTATCCTGTAGGTTTTTACAGGCGAAGACTTCTATGTACCTACAAAATTTCTTTTTCTCAGCTTACGTTCAACCCTTCTTCATCCCGTCCATAAAACCAATTTTCTTTCATCATCTTCCCCGTTCACCAAACATCCTCCCCTTTATCTCGCCCTTCGGAAACCCTTGGCACAGGCTAACTTTACTATCGTTTAGTTCTTTATAACGTTATTAGGGTACATTTTACTGAGCAACTTGCATTAATAATTGCAAAGTTTAAAGCTAGAAGTAACTAATCGTATTTTGGTTAATCGAATTCTTCAGGACAAATGGTGGGAATAAAACTCAAAGGGACACTTAGGCTTATTGAAAATTTAATTTTCCACAGTTTTTCTAACCATATGACCCATTTATCCTTATTTATAGTTAGGGTCAAGCCAGAGACTGTTGCCAGAAAATTCTTAGTATGAGCGAAACCATTTGCAAATTTTTTAATGCAAAGGTGTGAATTAAATTAAATTTTTATTCGAACTTCGAAGTCCATTCATTCCCAAATGTCGGTGATGCAAAATTTCAAGAACAGCATACTCAATCCCTCTTCAACTGGCCATTCATTACCCTTCTATACGTCCTCCATCCACTTTCCCTTGAACTGGTGAAAAACACGTGTAATACGATAAAACACATTATCCGACGCGTCGCCCGTGTAAGGGGCCATTCATATTTATATTATGTAAGACGATTTCAACCCTCAAATCCCTCGCCGGCTCGCCAATATTTATGCTATAGTTTAACCTTGACCCTAAAACAACCGTTGTTTGTTTTAATTTTTAGTACATTTAACTGGATATATTCCTACACTTTAAGAAACCTTTCCTTAAGGGATACTACGCGATATTTTCAGTAGTAAAAACTATGTTTTTTCGTCAGATGTTTTAAAAAAAGTGATAAAAATGTGATATCACGAATAAATATGATCGTACGTAAGATGATCTCAGACCCCCTCATCCCCCTGCATAAGACAATGTAAGAAGAGCCTAACCCCCTCCTCCCCTTAAATGTCCCGCGTAATACTTGAATGGACCCTTAGGGCTAAGAGCAATATCAATGGATGGAAGTTATTTTCACGAGTAGAATATCGCGCAACGCGGACGGAGAAGTCTGAAAAAGCGAGCGTCAGAAGGGTCGTCCCTCTTCACGGCGAACCCACCCTCCTCTCTTCGTCCCTCGTCTTCTCTCGTTTATGTATCGTCCCTTTCAGACTTCTCCTGCGAACCGACCTCCTCTCCCCACCCTCCGCTGATTTATGTGAACGCGTCGACTCGCCGCCTTGACTCCTGCGAGAACGGACTTTTCGCAGTAACGCATTTGCTTGTTAATGAGAGATGCAATATTCTTGTTTCCGCCTTCGCGGTATCTCTCCTTGTCTTATCGGACGTCGAGTCTTGTTTTCATCGCATGCGATAGAGCGGGTGCTCGGTTCAAGAGTTTTAAGTAGCGACTTGGATCACGATAAATTTGGTTGTGGACGCGAAAGGAAAATTTTAACTTTGGATACATACTCATCTCGCAGTTCCTTTTCGGGGTAGCCATAGTCAAAAAAGCATAATTACGGGCGTTATACCCGAAAAACTTGCTTAGACTGATAATTTCCTCCATGCTGCCCTGTCCTTGCAATTCTTCTTCGCTTCTGCCTCATTCACGCATTGCTTCATTCACGCTGTCTTGTTCTTAAGACTCGTAATGCACCTCCTCTTAAGAGTCTCTACCACCACATTCACCCATAACTTTCTAGGTCCACCCCATTCCTCTCATGCCATTCACTTCACAATCATATTTCTATTTATTTGAGTTTGCTCTGGAAATGAGCGTGATCCAAATGAGTCTTCTTTTTGTCGATCACCAAGAATCCTATCGACTAGAAATTTTCTCCTATGGCCTTTCTCTCAAACTGGAATTGACTCTGGGTGAGTCTTCAATCGAAAATCAGAACATTTGCTACTTCATATGACTAAATAGGTAATAATTAGGTTTAGTAAATTTAGTTTTTGGGTGCTAGTTGCATAGAATTACTCGCTGGAAACGAAGCATTAATTAGATCTAAACATAAATAAATTTAAATCAAAATTTCGAGTTTTTCTTTAATGTCTATGGTAAAAATTGTAAAACTGAAATTCTCTAGAGCGAGCAGTAAAAGGCACAATTCTTAGTCTTCCAATATTTGTTATCTGGGGCTAGAGATTTCCTGTCATTTAATATTTACCTGATGAAGGATTTCAGGCTTTCCCGGCGAAGATGTATGTCAGTGATATTTCGGGGTTTACACCGGGTAGTTAGGTCCATGGTGGCCAACGTTTCGACGCTCGAGTCACGCATCGTCCTTAGGGCAGAGGTGAGTAAGGCGTATTTCGTATTCACGCCTGCAAGACTTATCGCCATCACCATTGTGTCTGTTCCCCATAGAGAAAATATTACCAGAATGGCTCATTCGGGACTGTAAAACAACGTCTAACCATACTGTTCTAATAAAATGCCAGAATGCCAACAAAAAAAAATTACTGAGGATCGAATGCCAGCTCGCAGCATGAACTCCATCGAACCTAAAACCATTCTTGCTTTTCTTACAAATAAATATTTGAAAGATCGCATACTCTCCATGCGTTAACACAGCGGAATTTTTAGCATCGAAGCTTACCCTTGGGTAAGAGACTACAAACCGCAGTTTAAACGGTGATGCGTGTGGAATTATCCAACGGTCGGTATTACTGCAGTTTTTACTCGCTCCACGTAAAATTACCGCAGAGTCCGAAATGCCATTTTTGGAGTACCAGTAATATCTCCAAGAAAAGACGAAACTAGGAGGGTTACATAGATCAAACTCCTTCAAGGCCTTTCATGGGGTGGTACACTTAAAGGAGTATTAATAAAACGCTCTCGATGAAAAGGCAATTCGCTCCCAGAGGGCGCTATTGGAATAAAAAACTGCATCTTGTCCTTGCAAGACTAAATTATCTCCTAGCCTACTCCGCACCAACGAGGAAATTGTTCGGATTCGCGTCAAAATACTAAAGGAATTTAAATAAATCTCTGGAACAGAGTCAAACATGACTACACAGTGTGTAGTACACACGTATCTACGACGCCGTTGCCGATCAGGTAGGATAGAGTCAACAGAGCTTCATTCTCTGTGTTGGTCCTGGGAAACCTATTCTGTTTTCATAATTCCAACCATTATGCTACATCCTAACATTTCTTCTTCGCTTCTACCTCATTCATTCACTGCTTCATACACGTCTTCATGTTCTTAAGGACTCCTAATATTCCTCCTCTTAAGATTCCCTTCCACCAAATTCACCCATGAATTTCTGTCTACCTCTTCCTCTCAACATATTCACTCCTCCATCATCAATCTATTTAGTTTTTTCCACTCTGATTCATTCTACCATGGCCTAGCCAACTAAGCACGCTCTTTCCATAAATGTCGGTTACCGGAGCATGAATTCCAATTTCTCTCACGTAAAGCCGAAATGTATTCTAGGACAGAGTGAAGAATCTTGAATAAGTGATCGCATGTCTAGGTTAGATTTCTTATTTCCTCGAAAACGATCGAAACGAAGGTTTAATATCACCGTAGTATCCAAACTTATGTGTGTACATAATTATTAATAAGTGAAAAAATAATTATAAGGAAATTATGAAAGTGTTATTGTTTATCGAAAAAGTGAAGAGTAATGTCTGGAAGGAGCAAAGTCCAAAAATGAAAGAAACTTCCTCGAGATGATGACAGAGTAAACCTTCTAGGATGAATCCAACGACGTCCGTTGTTTTGAGGCCAGAAAGCGAGAGTGGGCAAGTCGAGCTCCGATTCGTTTTCATTTCAGGGCACTTGACGTGATGAGAAGGGAGTGATATAAGAGAAAACATGTAAGTGGTGAAAGGAGGATGCGTACCAGGAAGTGTTGGACCGAGAAAATGGATGCTCTAAATACATGATATTTTAAATGGACTGTCAAGATAATCATATTATCCTGACCCCTCCGAGAGGTCTATTCCCATTCGAAAGGTCGAAAATTCTGCATATTATATGCAAGGGATGAAAGAGTTTTTGCACCTGTCAGTTCAACAGTGTACTCGTATATCTCTAATTATGTCGCTTCTGCCATAGATATGTTAAATTAATATCCCCTGTGTCGCCCTGGAGCTAGCGCGTTCAGAATTATAAAAAAATGCTAGCCTAAATAGTATCCTCAGGGTCTCTAACGGCTCAAAACCTTAGTCCTTCCGTCAGCTGTGTTAATCTCTTGAGTTTGATCGCAGAAATTTTTTTTAAGGAAGCGTACGGCTTTCCTTGATCTTGATCGCGTCAATTTAAAAAAAACTTATCTCACGGACCATTCACGTAGCGGATTGTCCGTAGATATTAAGGGGGAGATGAGGGAAACAGCATGAGGAGGATAAAAGATGAAAGGAAGATTTCCGGGTCCATCTCACGCGTTCGACGGAAGCGATCCGTGGCGTGTGTGGGGGAAAGGGGCTGCGGGGAGGAGGGACGCACGCGGGCCTCCCGACTTCCGGATCGGCGGACTGTTTGGCGTGAGGGCGATGTTACGAGGGGGCGTGTACCGTGCAACGGCACGCGCGCGGCAGGCGGTGGAGAGGCTGCAGCCGGCAGGAGATGGAGCATCACTGCCTGCGTCCTGCGAGACGATCGGGGAAGAAGGCCCCGGAGGGCTTGATGAGTTTTCGGGAAAAAGGAGCGAAGTGTGGCGGGGCTTATACGTGTGCCATGTGCGCCATCACCGGGTGGCTGGAGGGTGCTACATCTGGCCCTCACGTGTTACTATATAGAGCGTTCCACATTTAGTTAGCAGCATGGGCTCTGGTTCCATCGTAAAACGACTTAAATATAATTTCATCCATATCCTGGCTACTTAAAGAAAAACACGTCCTTTATCTGATATGGACAACAAAATTTACATTTTCACGCTATTTTTATCGCAAATTGAACTTAAAAATTACATGGTGATAAATTCGAGAGGGTGAAAAATCAGGAGTAATAGTATTTTTCCACACAGTATAAACGCCATTTCCTTGGAAATGGCATTAACTGTTACTGTTTACAGTTTATAATTCGCGGAAACTCTCGGGAAATTGAATTAAAAATAAATTAAAGACACCTTACCACATTACTTTTTGAGTTGTTGGCATCTTGCTGCAACAATCAAGTCAAAATGCTACAGCTGCACTTAAAAAATTGAGCAACTTCCACTGTGATAGGATTTATAAGATATAATAATTATAATAATAAATAAATCACACTCGTGTACCGCCGAATTATATTCAAGGCGGAGGTCGCGGACACAAGATGCAGGGCGTGCCGAGCCCAGCCGGAGACTTTGAGTCACCTTCTCTCCGGCTGTAGTTATTACGCAAGATCGGCGTATTTAGCTCGTCACAACACGGCCCTGCGGGTGTTATACTTTCACCTTCGACACCATTATGGCATCGACGAAACACCAGTGCTGCCCTATGCCCCTGGAGATATTGAGTCCGTCGTGGAGAACGATAAATGCACCATCTGGTGGAATTACTTCTTCTGTACCACTAGGCAGTTGGAGGTGACCAAGCCTGATATCGTTCTCCTCGACCACCTCACACGCTCCATGTTCGTGATCGAGTTTTCGGCTCCGGCTGAAACTAACATGGATGCGAAGGAGGTGGAAAAACGGACAAAATATTAAGACCTGCTTTTCGAACTTAGACTAATGTACCCCGGACACTCTGTGAAACTAATGGTCCTCATCATAGGTGTGCTCGGTGGAGTTAATGGCTCGATGCTAAATAACATCAAGTGAATTCCGTCCTGCGTGGCACAGGCGGAATCACTAGTTGCACGCATGCAGAAGGCCGTCATCTTGGGGTCACTCCGTCTACTGCGTACGCATGACCCGACCGCAGCGAGGCCACTCATCCGATGGGCGTCGGACGTGGCTTCGACTACTGCACAACCCCTATTGAGTCTCCGGTCATTATGAATTCAATGAAACCTGATGCTTGCCGGGTCTCGGAGGGGTGTTACAACTGTAACAAAAAAATTAAATCCTAGCACATAGAAGGAGGGCCCAGGAGCAATAAATCCTACCACAGCTGGAGTTGCTCAATTTTTTAAGAGCAGTTATGTTCCGTTTCCACTCAATCACGCCTGAAGCCTTCTGAAGAAGGCTTCTGGAAATCTATCTGTAAAATCTAGAAAAAAGTGTTCGTTAAAAATGTGTGCATTGAATAATCTGCATATTTTGGAACTTAGTTTTGGTTTTCAATAGCAGTGTATCAGTGAAAGCAGAATTTTCTTAAACAAACAAAAGGTGGATTTACTGTTTGGTTTGACTAAAACAGTCGCGTTGAAACTTTCTCAAAGATATTCGTTTCCAGTATAAATCTCTAAAAGGCTGGAGGTGCGGTGTTGCCATAGCAGCAGGAAAATTAACGTAGTGCTATGCAGTATACTAACAGAACATAAGAAATTCTTCAAATATGTAACAATTATTCCCTAAAGTAACTGTTTTAACTTTAAGTAGGCGTTCGAAATGGTTGCCTACGTGACTTAGAGGTGGAGCGTAAGTTTTGCAATAGTGTTCTCCATAAGACCTATAGTGTCAATTAAATATGGAACGCTCTAAAGCAGCGTCTCTTCTCGAAATACTCTCTGACTGATGGCGTCCATCCCGCGCTCTTCATAAATATTTTTTCATATCGCAACGTCATCATCAGACAACAATCCGAAGATTGGTTAGCTGCAGCGTTTCATCCAACTTTCCTACCAGCTAACCGTATCATTCCTACACGAGTCTTTGACGTCCTTCATAAGTTTCCTGATGTATTCTAACCTTGGTATTTTTCACTAATTGCTCCCCATTAATTTCCTCATCCTATTACTTATTTTAAAAGGGTGATGCGTCCGATAAATTTGTACCAGGGGAATGAAACACGCCATGAAAACATCATTTGGCTGGACCGGGATTCGAACCTGAATCTCCCAATTCAAATTCCGGTCAAGTCAAATTATTTTTATCTTTGCACCAGTTCGCGTGACTGTGCACCACATCATTAGTGCATATTTGAAGTTATTGGAAAACCGATTAGTTTTCCTCTAATTTTTCTCCCCAAGAATTTCCGTTACCTATACCTGCATCATATCTCTCCATATCTTCTCAGGGATTCTTCTTTGGCGATTCTCGCCGTAAAAAAGATTAATTTTAGGCCACATTTACTACCTGAAAAGGGTTTAGGGTACCTAGTCTGAGTACTCAATTTGATTTTAGATTTCATTAAAATCATTAATTTAAGAAAAATAAATTCCTTTGAAAATATATTCCCGTGAACTCAAGGGACAATACCTTTCCATGGACAGCAGGTGTATTTTTAAAATAAAAAAAGTAATCATGAGAAAAAATATAACACTTCGTAACCTAGAGGTCGAATAAAACAGTCTCTTCATCGTGAGAGGTTCTCGGCTTCATTTTTCGGAAGTTATCCATCATGGAGGATATGAAATTAGCTTTGTCAACTCAATTTAATGTTTTTCAATGTATACGACCCGGGTTTCGAAAGTTGATGTCCTCTTCATCGTTCGCTGGATCGGAATTTTTTTTGCCTCGCGGCATCAGATATCACCGAATAAAAGGATTTTGTTTCCTCGGTAAACATTAATTTGCCTTCAACAGAATTATCGCGATTGCTCATGTCGTCATGGTCCCGAGGAATTCCGCCTGAGGCAACAAATAAATTATTTTTCAAAACTTCATCACGTCTGTTCTTTGCGCGTCGTTGCGTGATCGATCGGTATAAGTCGAGAACCTCTGGCTTTTGCGAGAGTTGCCACCACGCAAAAGTGATTCTGCATGCATTAAGACCAGTGCGTGCGGGATAGTGGATATGTCAGGTGAACGCCCCCTCGGGGAAATCCGTGCGACCCGATTTCATACTACTCCGGGTCCGTTCCCCACGCGTCCTTTTAAGAAGTGCCCACGCATGCGAATGACACGTGCCGCTTAATTTGATCACCGAGGGAGAGGTAAGGTGTGCACCGACACATGTATGAGGTGTGTGGGGGCGTGTAACTATTGACGACACTTTAGACCGATCTCTTTTGCGTTCACCTTTTTTATATCTCGGTTTTCATAATGGTGCGTCGGCTAGAGTACTGGATTCCGAATCCATATGATACAAGTTCGTCTCCCGGGTGTAGCGGATCTTAATCAGATGAATCCCGATCCCTACTTGGGTGCTATGTGGAGAGCACCTTTCCCCTTTGCACCAGTTTTTAACCCTTTAATGTAAATGAGAATGTGCGACGACCGCAGCCTCGGTTTCGCTGGCCGGGATAAAGCCGCTCTCCCGACAACAACCAGAATAGACACCCAAGTGTGTCGGGGAGGATTTCGGGGAAGCTGGAAAGGGGAAGAGGAATAATAGGATTTATGAACTAGTTAAGGGGAGGTACGAAGTATGCTGAGATATGTATGCAGGGGATTGCGCAGGTAAACATCTGGAGGACTTTTACTTACATTTATTTCATCTATTGCGACGAAGGAAAATGATACGCTGGTATCTCACGATCACATGTCCAAAATAGTTGGCAAACTATTAGCGACGTTTTGTAAAAAATGATAGCAGTTTGAAAAATGAGCTACCATGACTGGTAGATTGCCAAGATAATAATGATAATGCTTTACAACATATGACCATGACAGAATACAGTAGTCTGATTAAAGACTCATCCCAGGAATGGTGATCCGCGGAAGAAATAGGTTCCATTTTTCTAGTAGTTGGTTCCGCATCGATATACGAGCCTAGTCCAATTTAGAAAGTATTTTCCCACTTCCTATTATTGTGCTATTTTTTGCTTATATACTGTCATCGACTGGGTGAAAATCCCGAGAGCCTTATGTGGTAGTCTAAGCAGTTAGCATTTTTCCGAGAGCTTGTCTGAAAAACAACTTTACAACGTACTTAGTGATATGCAGTCGTCTCACAGTGTCATTTTCCTAGTCAGAAAACATGTGGCATTGTCGCACCTAGAGTTTAATTCCCATGTAGGTGTAAATATCACTCACCCGCAGCCATTAGCCTCTGGGTAGTTGAAAAAAAGTTCATTTCCTTCATTTTCTTCGGACCAACTACGGAACAGCTCGCCCCCGCGGACTTCAAACATGCCAAGAAGAGAGAGAGAGTGAGGACCAAGAACTCATTCCTTCGATCCTTGAACAGATTGGGAGCAGCGGTGAGACATACAATGAACCAGCTTCCTATACAACGTCAATTAAACTCCGAAAAGACCCTATATGGGTAAACGAGTCACGGACTCGCGGCAAGGAGGCTTGCGCTGCATGTGATTCCGTTGCATAATTTTCACTTTCGCGACTGCGACTTCAATTGCTATGGGGTACAAGGTTAAGGGTGTGTACAAAAACCTTCTATTTCTAACTATAGGAAAAACGGAAGTAGTGAACGCTCTTAGATAATACTGAGAATTAAATTTAAAAGGAGAAAAATGTGACGTCTCATTTCTACATTAGAATATACCTACCTATCAAATATCGATCATTTTCCCTAAAACGGCATTGGGGTACATTTTTCACCCAAAACATTTAGAAAGCGTCTCTTTCGCTGTCAATCCCCGTAATTAACGCAACACTGCATGCTTTTTTTTGTTTTGCATAGAATAAATGTTTTCATTTGCATGTTTTGCTCACGACTGGAAAAATACTTTTAAAAATTCTGCTATAAAAATATTTTTAAGCGTTTTTACGATTTAGCTTTAGATTTTTAGCTTACTTCACTAGAATTGATTTTAAAGCATCGGGCGATAGTTAGTAGAAATGTGTGACGGACAGCTTTATCACAGAGACACTAGGTAAAAATCTCCACAGCAAGTTTTATTTTACCGACCTAGGTTTCAACAAAACACTGCCATGATACCTTGATAAGGAAATGTTTTGCTGAAACCTAGGTCGGTAAAATAAAACTTGCTATGGAAATTTTTACCAAGTGTTTCTGTGATAATACTGTCTCATCAGAATTAAAATAAAAACAAACAAACAAAAATTGGTTGTGCCATACGAGGCACAGTAGGTACACAGTGTAGGGCTAATCATTAAGCCATTTCAATCATAATTAGTATTTTTTTCGGGAAAAAATTGTATCTACTCCAAATAGGTATATTGATCTATAATCAAACTGGTTAAAGCGTTCTCATTCATAACACTTTCTTTTTCTATTTAAAATCAGCATGTACGTACAATTTCATGAGATACTCGTCGTTTATGCCTTTTTTTCGTTTTTTGAGCGGACGAGATGAAATTTTTGAATGAAATTATGGAGGAAGTAGCGAGAACTCATAATAGGTCTGTAGTAACTCAGTTAACCCGACATACCCGAGTAAGCAGTGACATCAGAAAGAACAAGTTTGCACGATTGGGCTCCAACTAGAGTTTAAAAGCCGTTTTAAGTCCCTTCAGCGCTTAGGAATGGATCAGCAGAGTTCTTGGTTCAGTCATCCAAGCCATCTTGCGCATTTTGCATCAAGGGTAAATGAAGCGTTATGAATCTTGACTTCGGACGTTCAATGATGATAAATTATCGAGGATAGGTCAAAAAATCAAAATGTCTTTTCCTTGCCGGCGTTTCGGAATTTATTAACTTCCATTCTGAGGGCTTGGAATTTTTTTTTTAACTACAGCTTCAGTGGTACCTATATCTTCTCCTTCCGAATAAATACATTTTGTAAAAAGTACATGAATACTACATGTATAAATATGTATATAGTTTTATTAGAGTTACACACAGTTTTGTGATACAGAGACCTCTAGAGGTACTTATTTCTATTTTCCGCATAGAAAGTCAAATTTCATGGATTCAATGAATACGATTGAGCCTTTGACATGATACGGTTTTGTGTACGCTGAATTGGGATTGATTCTCCCTCTCTGAAATGAAGAGTCGTGTAAAACGGCTTTCTGACACGGCGTAGTCCAATGCGTTCCCAGAAATTGGGACTCACTACGCTTCAGAAATATTTACCCTTGATAGTGATAAGTTGTCGAGGATAGATCAAAAAACCAAAATGGCTATTCCTTGCCAGCATTTCGGAAGTAAATTAAGTCCATATTCATGGTTTGGAAATTCTTAATTTTCAATCACAGCTTCATTGGTGTATTCTCTCTAATAAATAAATTTTGTAAAAAGTACATGAATACTACATGTATAAACATGTTTATAGCCTTATTAGAGTTACACTCAGTTTCGTGATACAGAGACCTCGAGGTATCTAAACTGAGCTGGATCGTATGAAAGGGCTCATCCAAGTATTTCAATATCCAATTACGAATTTGTATAATTTTGAGTTTGATATTCAGTACTGAAATACGGCTCGTGTAAAACGGTCTATAATATGGAGACACTTGTGATCTTTTGGGTGTGGTTAGTTTCTTAAGCAATAGATCTGGGCGAAGGCCCGCATTCTGTTTATCTGTGGGAAAGATAGGAAAGGGGTGATTCCGCCGTGAATTATCGCATATGTATCATCCACGTCAATTACAGTCGTATTTATAGGATGCCTTCGACATTTTGGGTTGTGTTTGTTGGGCTACAAATCACACGGGCCGCGTTTCGGACTGCTTCGGGCGGAATTGGCCCAGAGAGTTCAGAGAAGATGGCTATTTTTAAAAGAACTTAAAAGAAAAGTAATGTCGAAACTTCCTGTTGAGAGGCGTATGCAAACGAATGGCTCTAAGGACGAACGAAATATAAATAAATCAATAACAAAGCCAATGATTTTCCATGAATCAAAATAAGAAATGTTTTACGGATCTTCATCCTTTGTCGCGAAAATGGATGGTTAAAAGTGTACCATTATTATAAGAAATACGAAGGGTCTGAGTGGTAGGCATTTTATCGTTTGGAAAATCAAATCAAATTTGGAATTGGAGTGTGATGCGTTGGTTTGGCCATGTTGAGGGAATAAATAATATTCGAATAAAGAAACAGCTATATGAAAGTAGAGTGAATGGTGTGAGAGAAAGGGGTAGACCGCTAAAGTAGGGTACGAAAGTAAAATGTTTTTCCGAGTACATACATCAAAAACCTTTTTTTTAATTAGATTTGAAATTTTGGAAAAATATGCGATTCTAGCAACAGATACTAAAAAAAAATGTTTTTGAAAAATATTAATATTTAGAGGTCTCACCCCCACCTCCTAAAGTTCTAGATGACCAAAGATCGCCGTTTTGGAGTCAATTTTAGTGAAGTTCTCCCAGTTGTTTTTTAAAAATCTTAAGATGGTATTTATAAGGAACTCAATACTGCTCCGACAGATTTAGTCACTATTTTTCTTCCTTTTTTCAGATAACTACAATAATTCTCGATGAAAATAAATAATTTATTTATTTTAATCGAGAATTATTGTAGTTATCTTAGTAGGTTTTTGCTTAATTATTGAGTTTTAGGGTGAAAGCCAGTCGTTCCTCTTGCACATTGAGCCACGTGGAGACGCAGGGGGTCAAGAACACATTCTGAAAGGGAAAATATTCATTACCGCATAGCTTAAGGCAGTAGGTACATTGTTAATTTGAACTCTAGTTTACACTACCTAAGTACCAAAGTACGATAGTAGAGAGAAGGGTGTGAGAGGAAGGGGTAGACTGCGAAAGTCATGGATAAATGTGGAGGAAGATACTATAGAGGAGAAATATTTGGAGTCTTAGGAATAGAAGAGCGTGCATGAAGAAATGCATGAGTGTAAGAGAAGCGAAATAGGTACCTACGCAAGGATACAGCATCATGGAGGAAATCATAAAAAGAGAGACAGTTTCCTAGGCCTAATAGCAATTACTAAGTTCTTTGACTTTGCTTACCCCGCTAAGGAATGACGTGATGGGTATGCATGAATGAATTTCAGGTCTTTTTTTTCTTCTAATCACCAATGCAAAGTGACGTAACTATCCGGAGTCCCCTATTCTCTATGGTGATAGCGAAAATGTTGCAATACAATAGGTACATTCCGAGACAATATATAATACAGTCAGTGTATTACCTATATTTGCTTCACCGAAAGTTCGCCACTGAATTCCCTTCAAATGATAAATTGTCGGAATACTTTGCATGTACTTTACTTTGGTAGTTTCAGTTTAAGACTGTGGAACCGTTCCTAACTACAGTTCAGAATTTAACCCCGTCGATAATCGTTCCGAGGGATCTTAGTAGGTAACGTCGAAAGGAAATTTATTTCTCCAGGATATGAGAAGCGTAAAAGGAGTCAATTTTCACCCAAAATCTGAACTTTTCAAAATTATCTCGTTAATGTAATGTAGTTAAAAAAAACAACTTAACATCTCCGATAATCAGCAGCGGATATTAGTTAGCGCAATCGGAAAAAATTAAAAGCAATGACGCCCAACCATCCTACCATTACACGTGGGGTAACTGTAAATTTTAGCACCCAGTTAAGTAAAACGAATCAAATTTCTCGTAAATAAATAGTACTCATCATACTGAATAATGATTGATAAATAAAATGGTTAACAAGTTTTTCAAAATCTCCGATGGCCGTAATAAATTGGCACCACTCATCAGAATTACACAATTGTTGTGTTGGTTTGCGGGGAAAAGGGGCAATTCCCCGGCAGTGACCAACCACAACCACTCGACCAGAAAACCCTTCTGTGGTGGTATACGGGAATGTTACTTCCTCGCCAGTGACAAAACCACAGACACACACGCTCAACCCGAATAGGGATCCTTCACTAGGGCTGATGGGACCCCGCTGAGGATGCCTGGGTCATGACCACAAACACAGATTTTTGAAAACTTGTTCATTTTAGAGGCCATAGAGCTCAACAAATTTTAAAGAATTTGGCGTTGGAATTGCGTGTCCCAAAATTATTTAAACTCGAGGATCTCCTAAGAACTGGAATGAATAATGCACATCGCTTTAGTTTGAAGAGCTTTCACGCGATATTTCAGCATTAGTCCTTTTATTAGGCCCAATAGTGTCTCCAAAGCGTCTTTGAAACGCATGTAAAAAAACAGCTAAACTTGGTATCAACCACAAAAACGTTAACCCAAATGACTACATGCAAATATATGGACATATATGAATGGAGTGTTCTTCGTTTGTGTATCCATGCGGAGAGATGGCATTAGAGTCAAATAACGTAACAGATAGTGGAGTGACTGGTTTGATAGGAAGGATTAGACCAAGAGAGCCATGGGTGAATGTGGTGGAAGATACTCTAAAGAGAAGGAGTCTTAAGGATTGGAGAGCATGTATGAATCAATCAATGAATAATAATATGTATGTTGGTTTTGTTTGGGAGGGATTGAGATGATAAAGTCCCATCTGCCTTCACACTCCCGCTACACCCCTAAAAGTAATACCTAAAAATAAAGACGAAAATAAGGTATTCAAGCATAGGGAATTATGGCGGAAATGATTACAAGAGAAAAAGTTTCCTGTGCCGTACCGCAATAACTAAGCTCTTTGACTTAGTCTATCCCGATAGGGAATGGGTATATAAGTCATAAACATAGACCTGCACGAGCCTATGCGAAACGGTGCGTGGATCGCAGTTCGGAGACACATCTTCCCCAACCTAAACGGGCCTAATGCATAAATCAGTGCTTAAGCGATCGGAATTGGGCTGAATCCCTCAGCCAGCCCACATAATTCACTGAGGGAGCATCGTGTTTCCGTGCCCACTCGTTCCTCGGTCTGGAGCCGGTGATCCTGGCGGGCGCCTTAGGCCACGTGATTTTGGGAAAGTGTATGGGCTTGGACTGCCGAGGTCGTTGTTTTAACTGGGCCTAAGTTCTACCTCAAGCCCGCAAGTTATTCGTGATTTACGGCGCGGAACCCAACCGTTGGGTGATTTTCGCTTAATTTACTGCTCACACCCCACCCTCCTCACGAAATATGTTCACATATCAAGTGGATGGGGTAAAGAATGCCAATACCTTCTTACAGCCGATGTTCCTAAGGCGACCTCGCCGAACATGGCCAATATAACGCTCCAAACCTTTACATAGTTATTCCCTTCGACCTATCTGGCATGAGTGGCCCTACCAGGAGCAATAGTATTTGCTCCTGCCAGTCCAGCTCTAGGGGGCATTGGAACGCACAAGCCCTTCCACCACGTCAAGGTCGTAGTTCAAGTAAGAGAATTGTGATTATAACTAATATAAATTTAAATTATTGAGACGGCTAATGAAAATTTTAAGAGTCCGTACCTTAATAGTGTAGAGTAATCTCAGCCTTTGTTTCGCCTTCATCATGAGAGGAGAACACTTCACAGAAATCCCGAGTTCAGAGTAGAGAAACCTTAGATGTAGTATCACCGTAAATAGTCCCTCGGCAATAAATGAAGGTCCCAATTTTCTTTTCCTTGGTCAAAGTCCTTAATGACAGGTCAACTAACTCACTTTTGCCAAAACTCGGTAATGGTGAAGAAGCGAAAAACTCGAAGCAACAAATGAATTACACACGGCACAGCGAGGTCAGAGGTATCCTTCTGATCGTCCGCCCGGAAAGTGGAGTTTACTCGACGAGTTGCACGATCGGTCTGCGACTAGCTGGACTTTCCCGGCTAATATAACCTCCGAGCGGGCAAACGCGTTGCGCAGCTCTGTCCGCCGATTTGTCGGTTCGCCGGATAAGAAACTGTTATCTGGAGATGAAGAAGCCACGCCTTTCGTCGTGCTCCTTAGTGCGTGGAAAGGGGCAAAATCGGCGCCCTGAAATTAAGCCCAGCCGCCATTAGTTCTACTCTATAAAAATTATTGGCGAGCATTCTTTCCCAGGGAAGACTTAGCGGTCATTATCACTAATAAGCAAAGCAATTTCCGTTTAAAATTTACCGGACGATGCCCACCCCACCAACCCTTGCTAACTCTTCGGCATTTCCTGTTATCTCCTGTGTTTTGTCCTTTCTACTGGCGGAATTCTACTAGTTTCTAACTAACAGCTAACATATTTATTAGAAAACTTAGTTCTACGCATTAAACAATAAGCCAAAGAGAATAAAATTTATAATTTTGACATTTAGAATTTTTTAAATCAAATTTAGAGTTTTTTTGCAGAAGAAGAAAACAATTTCGGAGAATTAAGAGCCTCGTGGCTATAAAATATTGGTACAGGTAAACTTATCTCCAACCAAACCTACATTATCCGGTAGATCTAAGATCAAATTTTTAGCTATAACAATGGGGAAAGTGAATTAAGTCACGAAAGGTGAATTCTTCTTCTAGAACTTCCCAAAGGATGAATGACTTCATGGTCACCGACGAATCAATAGGAGATTTTTCCTATCATCCTCAGGACTGTAGGCCACATCCCTGAATATGATAAGAAAGGCTACTATCGAAACGTTGGCCACTATGGGGTAATTAACTCGGGTGGGAACCCCTTGAAGATTGCACCAGAATAATTCTCCGAAAAAGTCTAAAATCTTTCATCACCATGGCCGCTTGGGGAAAAAATACATATTTAATAACAGATCTATGAGATCTATAAGTCATGACATTCGCTCAATAAGCATTGCAGAATAACTCAATAAATTTCGGTTTCATAAAATATCTCATAACTTATTTGGTTTTTTAGAATGTAGTATAATTCTTATGATATCCATAAGAAACCATGACGGCAAATTCCCGATATATCACTTGGGAACTTAATCACTTAATTAAAGTTATTTTGCGATGAAGGTCGAGTTTATTTATTCAGGCTGACTATAAATAATTTACACTCATAAGATAAATGTAAATAAATTTTATTGAGCGGAATTAAAGATGACCAAACATCCGAAGTACCTAGTGCTTACTGGGAGATAAGTTACGAAAGGGATGGTTTCAGCAACCCTAATTCAGGGTAGGTCCATACATTTGTGAATTTCATAAGTATTGATCCCATATAGCTTAATATTCGTGCAACCTGCCATAAGTCACTGAAGTCCGTGGGTGAAAGGTCGCGGATTCATTTTCTCCCGTGATAACCTGTCATGTTGGCGGCCCTGGTCCCCCCTCCTCGTTCTCCTCCCTCCTCTCTACGTGGAGTGTAATGACGGAGAGGAGAGGTGCTTCTTTTCCGAGGGAGAGTGAGTTTTTATCCCCTCTTTCCCGACCCAACCCCCTCACTCGTAGGTCTACTCCCCTTTTCCGTTGGATACTCAACCCTCCCCTTCCTTCCATCTCCCTCCCTCACTATCCACGGACGGAGAGATCTCTTCTTCCGAGTTCCCCCGTCACTTTTTAGGAAGGGAGCGACTTCCGCTCAGTCCCATGTTCGTCGAATCCACCGTCGGCCGCGAGCCAAAAGAGACACCCGACGAACGGGAAAGTGGGGTGTGGGGGGCTTTACCAGTAGAACACCTGACGCGGGGGGAGGGTGAGAGAGGACATGGGAGGGGTTTGAGTGTTCTGTCTCTCTCCTTACCCCACTCCGTTCCGCCTTTCCAGTTCTACCCCGACCACATCTCCCATCTCCAAACCCCTCCCTCCCTTTCTGGGCGCGCGACATCCTCACCCTAGACCTTGCCCAACCCTCCAGCGTTGGGGGTGCGACGGTGAACAAGTCTTCCCCGTCGCGGCGTGCCACGTTGTCAAAGCTGGGAGATTCAGTCGGTGGAAGGAGACTTAAAATTCTATTGCCATTTGGCATTGTATTGTTTCCCCTCGGAATTTTATTTATTTATATAAATTATCACCCCGAAAACAGCCTCAAGGCAAAACAGCCTTATGCATCAGGCATTGTAACTTAACAACAGTAGACAAGCACAGACAACCATCCCCTGGGAGGTGAAAAATCCTCCCCAGGCGGGACTCGAATCCGCGGTAGCTACTTATGTTACATTCATTGATTCTTTGAGGTAATCCACCGGTTGAAGGTAGTTTTCCATGAAGTCTGAGAAAAATCCTTCAGATTTTTACATATGCAGGACCAGGTCTACCTCGATTATTTATTTCTCCTTCTCAGCGTACGTCTTACCCTTCTTCATTCCGTCCACAAACCTATTTCTCTTTTCCCCTCCCCCGCTTTCCCAGCGTAGGATATTCTAAAAACATTTTTAACATAGAACAGGAATTCAGTTGTTTATGGTGTACGTGGAAAGTATTTTTTACACATTACGGTGGAGGAAAACTCCAGGCAGAAGTGTCCAAATGGATTATTATTATTAATATTAGAGTAGGAATGGTAGGTTTTAATGGAAAAAAATAAGATTCTCCGAGACTTTTTCAGACACAGGTTCCATTTTCCACAGGTTTTTCTATTCCTGGTTCATTTCATTATCCCTGTTTACGTCGAACCCCTCTTCATTCATTCCAAAAAGCCTTCCCCTTTTCATCCTCTTCCACGCTCACCCAACATCCTCAATTCTATCACGGCCCTCATCACACCTACACCACTCATCACCTCTTCCAATCACCTACCTTGTCTCCCCCCGATTTCCCCCAGAAGTTTCCTCTCCTCACCCACCACACCAAGAATCATCTCGTTTGCCTTCCGTTCTCGTTTGTCTGCGGGGACCTTGCGTGAGAATGTAAAGACAAGTTTGGCAAAGGGTTTAATATGGAATGTAGTGTTGTATGGTGCAGAAACGTGGACTCTGAGATAGGAGAGCGAGAATAGGCTGCCGGCGTTTGAGATGTGGGTGTGGAGAAGAATGGAGAAATTTCGGTTATCAAACTTTTCTTTACATTCTCACACAAGGTCCCCGCAGACAGCGTCCTCCTATGGCTAAACGCTAGCGCTATTCTCCTTTCAATGTCTTTGCTACAATGCCCATTTTCCTCCAATGTACTACCCAGGGAAAGTTTGAAAGATTATTATTGAAGATATATTAGGGCTTCTATCACATTACCAGTACATGCTGGAGGCCCTAATTAATGTAATGGCTTGAAACTACATTTGCCAGTCAGGTCTGTAGAGTGGGTCTGTAATTTATGGCCAAGACTGCTAAAGCATGCTGTGGCGTTAAATGGTAATTTTCATGTAAAGACTGAATACAGAGTAATTTTTGCAAGTATTTTTGGTTGACATAGTATTTTGGAATACTTGTTTCCTATAGTAAGCAGTTCTTGTGGTCTATCATTGTATTTTGATTCCACACAGCGCATAGCAAAGAAATTAATCATTGGGAGTGGAGGTGGTCAGTTTATAAATCGTCTGTTGGGAACTCTGTTTCAATATTATGACTACCGAATGACTGAACTTTCGTAGGGTTGGGAGACAAGCACCCCCCAATGGTTCCGAGACGCTTCCGTCTCTTCCGGATGGGACGATGTGATAACCGTAACTGATATTTGCAACCGTTTGGGAGATTCACTTAGTGGAGAATCAACGCGTGGGAGAATGATTCTGGAATGGATCCGGTTGGAAGATATGTAGATACATAACCTACTGCTCGCCGCGACTGGGAAAATTAATGATGTTTGAATGAGTGTGAGCCTATAGGGAGGACGGGAGGATTTCAGTAGCTTCGCCGTACTTCTTACGATCGTTTGAGATCTTGACCCGATAGCCTCCGCGCAAGAAATGTAGTGGGAAGACCTCGACATGGAGTCGTGCCAATGTCCTCGACATCGACTCTGCTCGCAGTTGGATGGATTGGTATTTAATTCTCTCCTTTCCATTTTTCAAAAAATTAACAGAGTAGGAATGTATGTTTTGAATAAGTTTTCAAGGAGAATAACTATTTTCTCTGAATGATTTTTTTGAACTGGTTCCACCGTCCTAACGACTTGAATGTCATTTTATTCATACTATTCTGGATCATTCTAGAATATCGTGTTCTTAGTTTGATAAGGAATAGCCCACGATTTTTTCTCAGAAACTAACCTTGAAATTACATAGTGCAAAATGCAGGAATTGGTAAAGGGTGGGGAAAAAATAGGAGATTCCAGCCCTCATATTTTGCTCCTGAATTGTTTTCAAATAGCTGAGGCATATCGCCAGTGAATGCAGCGTGTTTTAAACAATGCAAACGAAAATGCGTACTTCGGTTTTGTTTTGACTCGCACAGTTTCTTTGGAAATGTCCAATAAAGGTTCCATAGCGACTGTGTGGGTAAAAAAACAGAATTCCACGTTTTTGTTGGTAATATTGGTAAAAAAAACTTGCTTTATCCAACTATAAGCTTCACCAATTGGAAAAAGATACAAAATATGCAGATTACTGGATAAATATAATAAAAATGAACGATTTGTTCAGCATTAGGAGTTGACTGAAGGCCCATTTCTATTGAACGAATACATTTTTACTTCAATTTCTGTACTTAATAAATAAGATGGATCGGTGCCTTAATTTTACTACAATTCAATTCCCTGGGAGAATTCGCTCATTATTATGATTTTTCCGTGAAAATGACATTTATAGCAGACAAAAATGTTTTTTTAAACCCATTTATCACCGATTCTCGCATTTAACACTTGCTTGAAAATTAAAAGCAGCTAGTAAAGGTAAATTTTTGTTGTTCATATCAAGCAGGGGACACATTTTTCAATGATAAGCCAGAATATGTATGTAATGTATTCATGACAACTAAGCATTCAAGTAATTCCACGGTTAAACCACCTCAAAATGGTGATAAAGCGTGGAGGTACCGATGGAATTTTACAGATCATTGTCGCGGTCGTGTGGGAGGCTGAGTATGCTCAGGTGCAGTGTATACACTTCGAAATCCGATCACTTCGTCAATGACGGTTCAAGCTGCGGATTCCCGGACAGGTTGCCCACGCACTTACCCGTCGAAAGGTGGGGGGGAGCATCAATTCATCCTTCCACTGGCTTGCGTTCCCACAGCACTCGCCGGCTTACGGAGCAACAACGGTGCTCCGGAGCATTTATCATCCCTTCGGGAGCTGATCTTCGGTGGTTCGGACGGGAAACCGCGTGGCGGATACTGAGAGTCCATACGGAGGAGTGCGTCGCTTCGATAAGAGACAACGTGGGAACGTTCGATGCTGCCTTGAACTTAGTAGATATACTGAGGGAATGGAAAATGTGGTCGCTCTTTAATGGAGAAGTCACTGCGAAAGTATTACCAGGTATTTTGCGCGACTGAAACGTAAACCGAGTAATCGTTTATTATTCACAAGAAAACAATTTTTAAAACAACTATTTCATTCATCAATTTAATTAAAAAAAAGAAAGATTCCCTTAGTGCGATGCAGTAACGTAGTAGTAGTAGTCATAGTAGATTACTTTGATTACTACGTTATCAAAAGTAACCGACAGTAATAGAAACATTATCTTATCAGTTATTTCAGTTAATTATCTTTATTGTTAAAGTAAGCTGACGGTTAAGGTAGGTTTAAATGGAAGTAAAATTTAACATGCACAGGGCTATCTACCTATAATATTTATTTCTTCATCTCAGCCTGCGTCTATCCTCCTTCATCCCACCAATGAAACCCATTTTCCTTCTTCCCTTCCATGCTTACGTATGTAGTTCTGTTGTCTAGCTGACGTAACAGCCATCAATGTAGAACCAATAAACCAGAAAGAACCAATCATTAAGAGTAATAATGCAATAAGAGTAGTAAAAGAGCAATAAGTAAGAAAGAACCAATCATTCTCATGCCGCGAAAATTTGCAACCAGACCTAATAGTCTTTCTCCTAGGTGTGGAATTCGTCTGCAAATGAAAACTTGATCGTAAATAAAAACGCAAGCGGAAAGGATTAAAATGGCTGATTTATCTCGGCAGTTGGTCCTGAGAATATGGTAAATCAATTCATTGAAATCAACCATTGTTTACTAAGCAATCAGTTTTATTTTATCTGAAACGCGAAGGTTTGTCACTGTTTTTAGTTTCGGGCTACTTAAGTTAAGGATTGTTAAAGCTTGGCGGCGAACAGATTTTTTTATTATCCCCTCCATTTCTTCTTCGCAATGTGCATAATTTCCGTTTTTGATTGGTGACCAGATTCGTATCACCATCACTATCATTCAACAGGAGTGTAGTGAAGAGACAATCACACCTTTCAAATTGAGTCGTAGGCTGCAACTGTTGCACTCAAATTTGATTGAAATTAAATCCACGGTGATGTTTGATGGTAGTCTCCTCAAGATGACCAATAATATCTCTGAGAATAAAATTATCAGCCGGGTGCATTTTGCAGTGATCATAAATGGACCCAGATGCGAATTAAGGAAAGACGAAACACCTCGCTGATAGCAGAAACTAAAGTCATGTGAAAGTGTTCTGTATGAATAAATGAGTTATATAATCTATCAGTAAAATCATTCGACCAATATACTTTGCAGAAACATTCAATAATTGCGTTAACTTCATAAATTATCTAGTAACTTATTTGGCCTCATGGAATGAAGTTCAGTACTTTCAGTTCAATCCTGATTGAGTTCCATAAGTAAGCAAGAAGACGAATTCGCAAAGACCCCTTGGAGGCATAATTAATTGATTCTTACGGGAACGTTTCGGACCGCTGGGTCCTTAGGGTAGGGGTAAGAAGGGTGAGGGTAGGGTAAGGGTAAGGAAGGAAGGGTAGAGAGTAGGAATCATGATTCCTACTCTCTACCCTTATGGCTTACAAACCTGAGAAAGGTGGTTGACGATCCCACCGAAATATCGGAAGTTTTTTATTTGTAAGTGTCTTTCGCTTGTTTCTATATTTTTATCGGCCACCCTCTTGGCATATTGTATATTTATCACCCGAGTATATATAAATATATGAATGTATTTTTCCCAGAAGAAGGAGAGTTCCGTTCCGTTACCTTATGGATGTCATTACTTTATGTTCGTAGCTTAATGTTTGTTTAGCCGGCTATGATAAATAATTCCGGCCCGGGGAATAAAAACATCTAACAAGGTGTGCTGGTGAGAGAAAGAGACGGACGCTGAGGCGTTGGAGGAGATGCATGTCCGCTGTGATTTTATTTATTCACTTGTTTTCGTCCGCGTGGCAGGCGGGCTTGAATAATGGTTTCCGTGGAGCCTCGGAATGGATGTGCTTCCGTCGCTGTGCATACGATATGCGCCTCTTCCCGAGTCTCATCCTCCTCTCGAGCACTTCGGCTGGAAACTTTCGTGTCCATCGACGGGGTGCAAACAATCCGTGTCTCAGAAAGAGCTCGCTATGTCCCTCTTCGCTCGGTACAGATAAACGTCTTCAAGACCTACTTACAAGTAGGTACATCTTATTTTAAGTAAACCTAAGTACATCCTACCATCTGAGCCGCCGTGAGGGCGTCTGGCTGGGAATTTAATAAACCCACTAAAAAAATGGAGGGGATATGGAAAAGGAATTTGGAGAGGAAAGAGAATTATCATATTGATGAAGGTTTCTCGGGTTCCCCACCAGGTCAGGTACTTGAAGGACAACAAGTACCTGACCTGGTGTGAGACCTGAGAAGCCTTCATCAGCATCATACGCCAGGAAAGTACCAAATCATATATTATTATATTGCTATTATTATTGGGGTAATATATCGATTATGCTGCCGGTTAAATGCGATAGAGCAAAAATCCTTTAGGTTTTTTTTACAGGTGTGTCTATTATATTCCCTATCACCTTACACGATTTCTTTCTTCATCTCAGCATACGTCCTACCTCTCTTCATCCCGTACACTAAGCCTACTCTCCTTCTTATCCTTACCCGCTTGCCCAACATCCTCCCCTCTATCACGGCCTTAGGCATCCCTTACGAAGTCTTCTTTGCCTTCTACTTTGCCTCCTCCTAATCTCCTCCAGAAGTTGTCTCCCCTCACCCACCATATCAAGCAAAGTGAAAAAAGTGAAATGTAATTCGGTAAATTATTGTCTTGTTCGGTTTTTATTGCAATTGTGAATAGGAAGCAAGAAATACAATGCCTATTTTTCCGGTTACCGCGATTTTTTAATAATTTTCTCTTGATTATTTTCGGTATCGTTTGTTAGCTTATTTTACAACGTTTCGCCCTAATTCCTGAAGATGTCGTCAGGTAAAGGATTTTCGCTTGAATTTTGGCCGCTGTGTACAGTATCTGGTTGCTAAGGTGCATTGTCAACGGCTGCTGTAGTTTTAAATTCAAGTTGAGCGCCCTGATTGGACGGAGTTATCACTCTTTTCTACGTGATCATGAGGGTGTAACCGTCTTCCCGGTTGAAGTTTTCCGGGTTCTTCAAATTATCCGGAAGAGCGAATTGATATTTTCCGAGACTTATCAGAGAGGCCGTTGAAATTACCTGATGGCGACTCCGGGAAGAGAGGCCAAACTTTGTAAAATAAGCAACCAAACGCGATGGATACCGAAAATAATCAAAATAAAATCCAATGCCTATCTGATTGACAGTGTATCTCTAGTGCGAAATTATCTCAGATCAAATATCCTAAAAATTTGCCTAAAGTGTATCTCTATCCTATGTCCTGTACCCATCTCCATCCTATATATATCTGTTAGCACATCGAACCATTTTACCTACAGGTTTAAAGGTAAAGAGCTTTACAGAAAGCAATCCTGTTTTGCTAAGTAACTCCACGAACTTAATCACGATATTGGATCAAATTATTATTTTGTTTTGTTTGAACGAGTGAGCTATACTAGCATAAAAGGCAATGTTCATGTAAATTATGTGACAGCACAGAGTCATATTCATAAAGTAATTTTTGTTTTTTTTAGATGAAGGAGTCGGTAACCCCAACACGGAGTTTCTCCAAAGAGGTAGGTACCTATATTCCCAACTGAGTGGGCAATATTATGTTCCTGATAAATTTAAAAGATGTTGAGGAATAAATTTTTTATTATTTGATAGTATTTGCATTAAATATTTGGTGTTCCACTGGTAAGGGTAAATAATTATAAAATTGGAACCACATAGCGATAGTATGGAAATAATTTCAATTTATAATATTCCACAAAAAGTTTTATTTCTTCTTGATGACTTCTCGATGATTTTTTCTTGACTTCTTTTTTCTTCTTGATGAATCATTGCTAATATTTTCGCAATACTTTTTTTATTCGATCTCTTTCTTCAGTTGAGCATACCCGCACACTCTGGGCACCTTAGCATTCCGATCCCCCATGTACAATATTCTCCACCCACGGAAAAAGAACTAGTCTACAATGTAGTATGTCAAACCTCCACAACATTCTTATACACCCACTGCCATTGAGTTGGAATCGAAAATCTAAACTAATGTTTGAATTAATGGGAAAATGCGCACCGCATTTGTGCAATCGCAATGCACGGAAACTTTGTCAAGCTCATCCGTTCGTCGTTCTAAAGGGACAATGTTGGGTTTATTCTCCGCGACTGTGGCATATCATGCACGACCACATCTCCTGTGCTTACAATGTGGACTGGGGACGAAAACAACTTATTCGTATAAAACCCCACTGAAATTCTTTAAATTAAGACGGCTTGGTGTGTGCCTGGCTAACATACCTGACCGCCAATTGGGAGATCCGGGTTCGACTCCCGGTCAAATAAAATGAATTTTTCATGGCGAATTTCACCCTCTTTAATCTTTGCACCCGTGCGCGACTGCGTACCACATAATTTTAGCAATTTCAATGATTGGAAAATTTGCATACCTCACCTAACGTTATGGCCATTCCCTTCCAAGAAAGATGCCATTCTCAAGTTACACTATCCCTAAGTTAATAAACATACACGGGCGATAAGATGCCTATGCTCTTTTGCATCTTCATAGTATCCCACCGTTGCCTACATTCAAATGGATGCGAATACCAGCTGGGTTCTAATCAGCAAATGACATAAACTTCACTCTTAGGAGTATAAAATTTACGAGAGCCACTCTCTTCCCAAGAGGACGGTATAAAACTAACTCGGAAGAAGGAATTGAAATAGAAATACACGTGCACATTTGAGGGTAACCTTTCATAGGCAGCTACGTACTTGGATTTTGCCACTAATTGGATGCAAATGGTACATTCATGTTAAGTGTTCGGCTTGTAATTCACGCAGCGGTGGTGAGAGAATGTGTTAAATCGTCACGCAGGAGCTTGAATGTTCGCGTGGCTCGGCATTAAAGATTTCCACACCGAGAGACACGCAAGAGAAGGTGAAAGTATATCTCTGATTACAGGAAGAGGTGCACGCGTTGAATCTTGTCACATTTATCTGACATCAGCTGTATGGGAGCGTCACTATCCACACAATTCATCTTGATCAACTTAGATTGCCACACGTTATAGAAAGATGGTTCGACAACGTGATAGATAATACTCAAATGTCACATCCTTACTCCTACTGCGTCTCTTTCTTCGAAACAGTATGTTGTTAAAAATATGGCAATATGACTCTGCTGCATTTCATCGTCGGTTGGTGAATTGAAGAAAAGAAATGTTTGCGGAATGACATTCGTTTATTGGATTTCTTTTCATTGACCAACTGCTTTCTTTTTGGACCAGGATGTACATGCATGCTGCTTTAAACGAGCTTCATCACGGTAATGTCTGCTTCAAAAACAAAAAAACTATTTGTACTGATTTCCCCAAGAGGTGAATATCCAAACATTCCCAACTTACTAGCATACATTTCATCGTAGCTGGGGGATTGATACACCCCTTTAAATTTGCTTAGCAGTCTGGCGTAATATTTTAACGCACTAGCAATTTATCGAACGTAAAACCCGTGCTCCTTTAAATCAGTCGCTGGTAATATGTGTGTTTTATCACCGAAAAATATAGAACAAATCTATCGTCATAAATTGGAATAATTTATTTCTGAAGATAAAAGTTTTTGTGCCAAAAAAATGAAACGTTATTTTTACCACCAAATGAGGCGGTAAGATATCGAGCAGGATTGGCTAACAGACAATATGTTACCGTTGTGCCATCCGCGTCCTGGTAAGCGGTTTTGATATACTGACTGCCAGGGGGTCCCGGCGCGGTCGGTGATAGGGCGAGATAAAGTTACACCTGTTGCTGGGTAACGTTTCCAGAAGTAGCCCGAAGGCCCCTTACACAAGCGAAGAGGGTTGCCGGGTGATCGCTGTGCCACATATGGGACGACAAAATAAAAACTACGCCAAAGCAGGAAATCACTTGTAATCGCGACAATAAGGACCATTTTTGAATTAATAGGCAAAATCTGATTAATAATACCCAGAATAGCAGTTGAGTCAGAGGAAAAATTGCTTCTTTTGTCCTACGGAAATGCTAAATCACCCGTAATAATTGTTTTCCGCGACTATAAAGGGCTGTTTTTAAACTAAAAGTAGACTGTTTATAAGTTAAAAGACAATCGAAGGTAATGCATTCATTCATTTTCAAGAGCATTAAAAAATCTTTATCTCATTGGACACATTATCATAAATAATTTTCTGACCTGAAATCCGTTGTCTCAGGCGTAACTTTATAGAATTAAATATTCACGTTGAAATGAGAAAAATAACTTCATTATTCCTCATAAACTAATTGAACACATACGCGACCTAATGATGACGCCCACCATCTAAAACTAGGTTGTGTATTCCATACATTTTACATGGAATCACTGAGTAGTTTTTCTCATTTCAACAATTTTCTGACCTGACCGTTTTGGATGGTTTCATATCATTATCATAACTAAAGTAGAAAACTTAGCAAGTCATTTTTATCATCGTGATAAGTAATGTGTGCATTCCAAAAAGTTACGTCGCCAACAATTGCTTCTGTAACGTGGTCATTAGGGAGAAAACTCAATCTATAAAAAACAATAAGAAACATTTCCCATCCAATTAAATCTCGTCTTCTGACGAGACGAATTTCGCTGTAGGACAGAGTTACGTACTCATTCTCCCGCCAACCTGGCCGAACAGAAAATTGTGATTCCACTGATAAAGAATTCAAGACTAACTGATAGAGGGGACATTATCTATATATATCGAATTGTTTTGAATTCAATGTACAATGTACATTCTATATCATCACATTACGATGGTACTTTATCAATGGGCGCGATGTAAATGAATGTAATATCGCGATGGCTGTGTGGTAATCCATATTCAATTAAGACCCCAGGAGTAAGCGATATTGAGTTGACCAGAATTGTATCCATAAATTTCCAAAATAATTAGTTAGTCCACTAACCATCCCAAACAGCAATTTTATCCGTGTATAGGCAAAGAGATGGGATTGAAAACGGGAGTGCAAAGAATGGGTGTATCAACAAAATTTGATTTTTTTTAGTTTGACTCGGTTCGGGGAGCGTAAATCGAAATCGCTCGACTTCAGTTCCGATAAAAAAACAACATAAATTAAGAAATACGTCGGTGGCGGTTAATTATAGTGGCATTCCAGTAACCCCCTCCGTGTGAGCAGATATAGCAGAATAATTTTATGGGGCACGCGGATGTATTTCCGAAGTTGCAATAAATATGCTAATTTTATAGCATTAAAATAGACTAAACTTCATTACAACTTTCCACTCTCCGTATGTTGGATTGATACTCCTGGTCGATGTTCCTTTTGATACAACATGGATACAACTATCGGCATGAATTTCCGTCTGTGCCCGAGAATAAACCAAGCCCGAATGCAAGCCTACGACCGTCTAAAATTTATAGTACTCTTTGAAATAGAATTGATGCTGTGAATATTTTTTTATATACTCTCGTGTGATTTTCAAATTGAAATTGCGACTGAACTATATAATTTTGAGATAAAAGTTATCCTTGAACTGATCGCATTACGAAAAGTATTATACTATAATTTTAACACGGTAAGGAGAGGTTCTGCCATCTGAGAATTCTTACCTTATTACATTGCTACTAAATGCCTCAATTTAAGGCGATGGGTGATTTTAATGGGGTATAATTTTACTAAGAAAACGGCTTATATTCGGGTATATAAGGAAAGAAATAAATGGCTAGAGGATTACTTTTATGGCCCCCGCAGCATTCAAGTTAACGCTCGGGTACAGATTGCAGAGTCATTTTATGGGACGGCGTGGATGTATTTCCTACGCGGCAATAAATAAGCTAATGTTAATAGTCGTCGAATCAGATATTACATTACAACTATTTCTCTTTCCAATCCATCTACCGGTCGCCTCGAGCCCATTCTGAATCTTCCACCCCTTCCACGTTATATTCACTCTCCCTTCTTGGACTTGACGTCGGGCGGAGTGGTTGGATGCCAATCAGTTCTGTTACAAGGACCTTAGGGGCTTGCTTGTCTCGATAATAAAACAGGGGAAACCTCGCTCTTGGCACAGCGGGTCGCGAGTTAGCTCTCGTTTCTTTTTTTAACCCAGAAGGTTCAGGCGAGAGAGAGAGAGAGGCGGGGGATGAAGTTTCACCGGCGTTGATTCCTATCGAATATTAAACGGGGAATACCCTACGGACTCATTCTACGGCTATGTTAGGCACAACCTTTAGGGTGATATAGCCTTCCTCCGTTATTGCGGGTTACGGTCATACCCCGATCGCATTACTGTCTTCTTGCCACTACGCAAAACGTTGATGATTTCTTAGGGGCCATTCAAGAATTACGTAAGGCGATTTCGGCAAATTTTTAACCCCCATCCTCCCCCATGTAAGGCAGCGTAAAATTTCATGAATCCTCCTTCCCCCTTCCCTTCACAGTTGTCAGGAATCAATTCTCTTTGAATGACTTTCATATTCTGGGAAGTGATAGTTGAGAGGTATTCCCACGCCACTCAACGGTATTTTTAACGTGACACCATCACGGAACTACATTTCGTCTGGCTCCTACCCTTCGACCTATATGGCATGGGTGGCCCTACCAGGAGCAATAGTACTTGCTCGTGCCAGTCCAGCTCTAGGGGTCATTGGAACGTACCAGCCCTTCCACCACGTCAAGGTCGTACTATCTCACGTAATGTTTTATACATTTTTGGAATCATGCGTATAGATAAAAACAATTGGGCAATGCCATACCCATGGGTGCAAAAACTGACCTCAACCCCCTTCGGTATTTTAATGTTTTTTACATAATCATATGCCCTATAGAGAAACCTGTAGAAACATAAATATTTAGTCTGATACCGATAATTTTTCCGAGATTTCGCGATTTGCAGTATGCCTAATTCGCAAAACATGGGATCATTAATGATGCGATGTCTCCAATCTAATGAACGCAAAGATTTTATCATGCGTTTTTCTTTAATTTATAATACATTCAGGCGTTCCCCCGGCTGCTAGGCGCAGACGAAAAAGCAGTCAGGAGAACAGTGCGCAGTCCAACCAGAAACTGGGAGAGTGATACGTAGATGAGCATGCAAACATGCAGGTATCATTGGTTTAGGGACAACTACTGGTTAGTATTACCATAGAGTAAGTAGTAATATATTTACTCTATGGTATTACTAATACTATTAATTTATTAATGCTACGAGATACTACCTCTGTCCTCGGATGAAATGGCCCTTAAGATGATGAGCGAGACGTCCATCGAAACGTTGAATGAAACGGCAGAATTAGCCCAGTGTGTAACCCGAGAAGAGCTCTCGCACAATATTCGGAAATAATTAGTTCTTACGTGAACCATATTTGTTTCTCATCACCTATGGGTCACTTGGAGATGATAACGATTGATCACTCGACCATTGTAACTAACGTGCACTGCGATGGCAGGAAATAACTATTGTAGATTGATAACTGTGGTGAATTTATGTGAACAGAAAAGGTTACCATGGTTGGTGTCAACCGGGCGTTTTAATTATTACCCTCGTGATGGTTTACCATTGGAAAAAGCTAGTAATGCGAACGGGGCATCAGGCTACGGTGGTTAACAAGCAACAGTCTCCCCGTAATAGTAGTACAGTTTTTCAGGAATTCAGAAGTAGTAGTTGAGAGATTATTTCCATCGCTCTATTAAGATTACGGCCTTCGAGATTCTTCTTTTTTCCATTGGGAGGTACTTCGATTAACCAACGTTCGACTGTAGAGTATTGGGACATGTGCCTTCAGCTGTAAAAGATTGGTATAGGTATTTACACCCCCATCCAAACCTACCTTTACCTTAGATCACCTTCAATAATAATAATAATAACTAGCTGCTTGAGTAACCATAAACCACATAAAGGAAAATATTTTAAAAATTTGCCGTTATTTAACCCGGGTGTTCTCGGCTTCGCGTACTTGCCGTGAACGTGAGGGAGACGATTCGACTTCCGTGTCGTGGAACCCTCGTCGTATCCCCAGATAGCACGGTTTATTAATTCTTTCGTTCGAAGAGAACCGCTGGCCAAACAGTGAACCCGTTCGTGGCTGCGTAGGACGGTTCACCGACCGACTGACCGACAACAACGTCTGAGAGCTCAGGGAATGTAAACAGTCGCCGTCATTAGCCCAAGCCGCCATTAGCCCGCCCGTCCAAACGCCGTGTTCTTCTTCGAAGGGAATTGCTAAATGGTTCGAGTCGTTCGGGAAAAGGGTTGGGAAACTTTCTTATGCCATGTTGCCACAGTTCCCTATTGAAGTAAACTGCTTCTTTCGTATTTCAATGTTCTGTTCACTCCTCCAACCTTCTGCAAAGTTTCACATGATGGAATTCCTCTCTTAATTTCATGATTAATGTTTATTTTTTTCTGCTCAAAGTGTACGCTTAGCGCGGACATCATTTTACTTTCCATTTAAAAGTTGCATACAAAGGTACTACAACGGATTCCTTGTAAATATTTGGCTTATTTTTAATTCGAAGGACATAACTTGAAATTATATTAAAAGCATCCATTCTTCATTTTTTCATCATTCAATTCGTGGATTAGTATGGACGTTGATTGCATACGAGATAGGAGCGTTCTTCGATGGTTAGACCATGTCGACGTATCGGATGAGAATCGAAAGAAGATGCAACTTTTGAATAGAGGCGTGATTGGTGTGAAAGGAAAGGGTAGTGTATGAAGCTATGTATGAGGGTAACTGAAGAAAAAGAGGAATGCAATGATATGGCAGTATGGATGAAATTATTAGAATAGAGATCAGCTTAATAGTCCTATCACCGGTCATCAAACCTTTTTGACTGTATCTACCCCGAATGGGAACGGCGTGATGGGCATGCATGTACATTTGAAGCCTTGACCGCACTCGCGCTTTCGGTACTAATGTGACTTTAACGGTACTAATGGTACCTACTTTAACTTCTTAAAATTATGCTCCATACTCCTTCACTCAAACACTGTTTTTTTTGCTATTTAATGCTATTTTAACACTGTATCCTCATTGCATACGAGATATATTTCGTATTATCTCGATTACATATGCACAGATTTTCTCATAAACGCGAAAAAATACATTTCATATTATTATAATGGTTGCTAACAAATATCAAGGTGTCACGCAAAATCAAAGATTCGAAAAATATATTGAAATATAGTTTTAGCGAAGTCTTTTTCTGCGGCTTGATATATTAAATCCCATCTTCCGGTGCAGTTGCGTGAGTCATCGTTTCAGTGACAACAGTTTTTCCTCCGCTGCTCCGACTTCGACTTGAATACGCCTCCTGCAGGGAGGAGAAACTGCTGTCACTGAAAAGTTGACACTCGCAGCTGTGCCGGAAGGTTGGATCTATCTTATTCAAATATAATTTTCGCCGAAATTTCGAGTACTGCTCCGAAAGCTCAAGTCACAGCATGCTATAACTAAGGAAAAAAATGTAAAACTTGATTCTTATATATCATTTCAATCACTGCAATACTGCAATGTATCTGGAGTTCCACCCAATGAACAGATGTAAGTAAATGAAATGTGGTCCTATCATTTATTCCGTCTTACTTTTAAAAATTATCAAAATGTACGCTCAATGACCCACGATTACCGCTCCAGTCACCTTTGAAGGGGAGTAGGTTCGCACCAGTACGTCGTACGCACAAGGAACACCGCCTCGCCGATGCTCGAAAATGATTATGCGAATTCTACGGGCGAGGACGGCAACACCGGCCGCGGAATGTGCGGTGGCTTGCCGGGAGATGAAATCACCGCGCGGTGCTAAACAAGGACGGTTCTTTGCCTTTGAGGAGGAGTCTCGCATTCCACGGAGGCCAGGATGCCGCCGGGATGGACGGTGACTGATAGTCGGGGTTGAGGTATCGTTAAGGGCGGCACTTGCGACGAATGGTGCTTCTTTGAAAAATCACGTTGATAGTGAAAAACGTATGTACCTACTTTGTCATCACGCCATTCCCTTTCGGGGTGGGCAAAGTCAAAGAACTTAGGTACTGCTGAGAAGAGAGGAAAAAAAACTCTTACTATTCCACATAAAATATTTTATTTCACGACCCAGGATTCGGCCCAGGCTTCTGTGAAGCATCAGCAGCAGGTGTCCTGAAGATTCTGCACAACAGCGAAATCTGGGTCGTTAAACAAAATATTTTATGTGGAATAGTAAGTTTTTTTCCTCCCTTGGGCAACGGCCTGTCATGATGGGAACACCTGTTTCCGATCAGTCACCCGAAGTTAACCATCGTTGGGCTCGGCTAAAGTTTGGAGGGGTGATCTTCCAATTCGTCCGAGAGCTGGTGTTCCTGACTGCACGTGGTAGACTATGTGCGAAATACCTTAGCCGTCAATACACGTTGAACAAATACTACTACTACTTTTTCCTCGTTTCTCAGTACGGAAAGGTTCCACCAAGTCAAGCCTGAGACTGTGTCTTTATATATTGCTGTTAGGACTAGAAAACTGGTTCTCCCTTTGTAATTTCCTCCATAATAATGTCCTAACCTAACATACCTCTTTCGTTTCTCTTACACTCATATATTTCTTCATACATGCTCTCCCATTCTTACATACACACATACATACCCATCACGCGATTCCCTTTCCGGGTAAGCAATCCCATGCCTATGGTATCCCATGCTTATGACATGGTATGCTTATGGTATAGCATTATTTATGCTATGCCTCCCATTCTAAAGACTTCTAATATTCTTCCTATCAAAGAGTCTTTTACACCACATTCGCCCATGACTTTCTAGGTATTCCACTTCCTCTCACATCATTCGTCAAACTATCACGTATCCGTTTCTTTATTCGAGTCTCATATATTCTCTCAAAATGGGCCGACCAACGATAAATGTCCATTCCTGGAGCATCCAACGCACTCATTCTTAACCCTATCCATCCTAGTTTTACCTCAAAAACTTCTCAGGTACCACACTCCCACTGAATTGTGCCTACACTAATGCTTATCCTGACATACCAAGGTTTCACTACCAAATAATGAAGTTGGGAGGGAAAGACCTCTGTACTCTGCGATTTTCGCTTCCCTAGCCCAACACCCATTCCTTAATATACTACACATACCACCGACCGCATTCCTTCCGGCATTCACATGACTTTTAATATCTTTACCTATCTTCCATCTTTCGCAAGCATTCTGTCAAGATACACACAATCGTTCACTTGTTCAATTATTTCATCATTTACCCGCATCATAAAATCATTCTTTCCACTCTCCCAATCAAAACTCTGGGAGTTACCCAAGCAGAATATCTGTCAAACTTTCCTGGCAAAATGCCTTTACCTAATTGACACTAGCTTCTTGTAGAGCGTGAATTTGCTTTCTGTTGTGATGTTCCACATTACTTCCAGTACTCTGACAATATTTCAATGGTATTGAAACTAAACTTTGTTGGTGCTTAAGAGGAGAAACGGATTTCAAACAGAACCTCTGGATAAAATTTTCAAAAAATCGGCTCTAAAAGCATAAAGAAGAATACTTGATAATATTCCCCACAATACCTATAAATTAGCGTCAAACCGGTTTAGATGTTCTCATATCAATGTTAGGATTAACAGTACCATTACGAGTACAAATAAATACTGCGTGGAATATTACCAAGTGCTCACCGTTGTATCGAAATTTCACATGGTCACCTCGTCAACCACCAAGTTCAGGCTCTGGAAGCTCTGATGCTCGGGTGACGGGCGAAAATACAAGGTACCGCGATGAATTCAAGCACTGAGAGGGGGTTTATTTTTTGGGCAGCAAAACAATTCTCTTAGGGGTACGGACATAATTTACTCAAGTGCCTTTTTCTTTTCCTGCCGCAATAGACTCACAGAAACGATGAGCGTGCATGTTAAGATACGCGCGATCCACAGAAGCATATATAATTCGCTAGAGAAGGGGATGATGAGAAAGACGCGATATTTACCCTCACTCTAAACCATTGAAAGAATAGATTGATTGCGTAGAGAAATTTATCGGTCAAAGTAGGTATAAGTGAAGACAGTATAAAAATCCTCTATTTTTTTACAGACCCCGTCTCCTATCTCCTTACACGGTAACTTTCCTCCTCTCAGAGTACGTCGAACCTCTCTTCATACAGTTCATAAAGCTGATTCTCTTTCTTCCATGCCCGAAATCCTCCCCTCTATCACGGCCTTCTGCAGCCCTTCCCCCTCGTTATTATAGCTTCTTCATCGAGGTGCTTTGACCATCAATATTATTATTATCATGGAAATATTCCACGTGGAAGGAAGGTTTAAATGGGAGAGAGTAAGAATCCCCTAGGTGTGCTCAACGGTATTCGGCTCAACTGTGTGGAAATTAATTTTCACCAATGAAAATTGTAAAATGACACTTTGGCATTATGGATTATATTACATAGCTTATATGAGACCTGAGGTATGAAAGGTAGCTTGCACCAGCGTGAAGGTTTGTCCATATCAACTTGAATTGAAGTTATAAAATTTAAAGCTTGTTTTTTTTGTTTTTTTTTTTTTTGTTTTTTTTGTTGTCCTTCACGCTGGTGCAAGCTACCTTTCATACCTCAGGTCTCATATAAGCTATGTAATATAATCCATAATGCCAAAGTGTCATTTTACAATCATGTGTCAGTGGGTAAAATGCTTTTTAATACAAAGGACAAGTATGACAATTTACAAAAAAGTGGTGTTTATCAGTTGAAATGTGATAACTGTAATATTAAATATATTGGACAAACTGGGAGAAATTTTAACATTAGAATAAAAGAACATAGACGATGTTTTTTAAATAATGACGAATCCTCTGGAATAGCCAAACATTTATGTGACGAAAACCATTGGTGTAATTTTGAACCTCGGATTTTACATTGTATTGACAAGGGACGTAAAATGGACTTCTTAGAACAGTTTGAAATTGTGAATTGCCCCACTAAACTTTGTAATGACCATATGTTCCCCTCCCAGTCACCTTTGCTTTACGTCACACTACCATCCCTCCACAACTCTCAACCTTAATTTGCTCATGCTTTTAAACCTTTTTGGGAATCTATTTCTTCATCCCTTCCCCCCCCCTTCCTTCCTTTGTTGTTTTCTTATGCAAGCAATCACAAGGCCACCCCCAACCCCACCCTCCTCAAAAAACAGCCTTGTCCGTTAACAGTGCTCCCCACCCTCCTCCCCTGTTTTCAAATCCCCCCCCTCCACCTACGGATACCTATATAAGTGTAAGCCACCCAACTGTTTGTACCTGATGATGGCATGACATGCTGAAACCCGGGTCGTTTTGTTTCAAATAAAGTGTGGAATAACAACCAAGTGTTTATTATTATTTAAAAATATGAAGGAGTTCCACAAAGTAACGCCGGAGACAGTGTCTTATATTACAAGGGAAATATTTTATTTCCAACATTGCTCCTCCGTATGCCTTTCCTGAAAAGTGCAATTGTTTTTCTTTTCTTTTCCAGAATAAACTTAGCTAAGATAATATTAGAAGGTATATAGGTAATTGTTTTCTCAAGATTTTTTTCTATATTTTACTATGAAAAAGACCATTCTTGGCGTGATTATATTTGAAGCACTTCCGAGCACCGAGCACTTCCTCGTTTGTCTTCCTCTACCACCGTCTCCATTCTCCACACCCACATCTCGAACGCCTGCAGCCTATTCTCGTTTTCTTTTCTCAAGAGTCCCCGTACCTGCACCAATACAACGCTACTATTAAAATCTTCGCCAAGGAAGAGGAGGAAGATCGGGAGAATAAAAAAACTCGGCAAAAAAACGCAACCTTGTTAGCGAAAAAATATCACGTAAAAAGTCCCCCGGAGGCAGACCGTCATCCACGGCAGTCTGCAAGTTCACTGGCACAGGAACCCCCCCATAACCTTGGGACGGATGGAAAGGGACGGAGGAGGCATTCTGGAGGCTGCAGGTGGAGACGGGGAGGAGCGACGACGCCGGATCCCAGCAGACGCGTCGTCTTGGGTTTTCGCCTCCTTCGAAAGCCGCAGGAAAGTGCGGACGCAGTCACGGATTTTGACGAGCGACGGTCGGAAATGAGTCGATATCCCGCGTCGCGTGATGTCAACTCTTGAGTTCATCGTCTTCGGCGTGCCGTTATCATTACTTGCGGCGACGACAGTGCGCATGGCAAATATTAATTTACCTCTTTCGTGCATCCACGTACTCCGAGAAGAGAGTTCTGTCAGGTCGTCTGTGTTGAAACGAAAGACTGGCTCCGTTCCGAGTGTGGTCGTATTAGTCAAATGTGTCAATAAATATGTATCCAAAATAATACATCCATTGCCATTTATACTTTTTATTTTTGTTCATCAACTCGCATTACTATGATTTTTTTGTTCTTTCGGGGCATGAACCCAGAAAAATCAATAAATATTCTATTCTATTCCAGTGCTGTAGGAATAATTACGTCTATATTAGCCGTTTGGAGCAAGATTAGCCGTTTTGAGCAAGCCAAAGTTGTCGTATTTTGGTAAATTAAACTTAAGAGAAAAAAATACATTTTTAAAATGATAATTTCTGCTTTCTTGTGTAAACAAACGGAAGCAAAAACAATAAGTGCTACTTTATAGTGTAAAAAACATACAGAAACCTTAATTGCTCCTTTGTAATGTAAAAAACGGAAGCAAGACACACTATTCATTAACAAAACAGGAAACAGGTAGAGGAATTCTTCCGCACAAAAAAAATAAAATATAAGAAAACTGATAAATGATCTAAAAACACTTACTTACACCACTTTCCCTCTTAGCGGCTCATACCTATTACTACATCTACATAATCCCCTGCGAGCCGCCACAGAGGCGTGTGGCAGGGGGTGTTAGAACACCAGCCATGAAAGGGAGGGAATAGTTAAAAGGAAGGTGGAGAGAAGAAAGGTGAATTACATTGTGTTAGTGCCACTCTCTGTTTTTGTTATAATGACTCATGGTGCGCAGAAAGAACCCTTTTACCTATCCCGCCAGAGTATCTATCTTATTTTTTCCCTTCTGTCAGTTATAGAGATAAAGCCCGGGATTAAAATAATATCTTCCATGTCATAATGAAACTCGCCTGATTGAAATTTCAATAAGATAAAGATGGTAAGGCTCAAGTGGTTTGGACATATGAAAAATGTGGGAAGGTACAAAATACCGAGTGGAGTAGTTACAAGAAATGTATATACAGGGTAAATGATCAAGATGAACACTAAGGAACAGATGGAAACAAGGGAAGGATTGGGTCAGAGACACAACGGAAAGGTGGTGGGTAGAGAGGAGAAAAAAGGAACGCTTCACTGCAAAGGCCCGTCCCGGACATCGGTTCGAAACTGAATTGAAATTGAATTTTATTTTATTTGAATAAAACATCCGAGATGAGTGCAAACGCTCGTTTTAACAGGTGATTTAAAATTTTATGCAGTTGAATTTTTCCATCTGTGAATGTATTTCCATCCCGAAACAGCTGTGCTTAGATATACCTATCTTAAAACGATGATTTCTATGGAAGTGTTTTTTGAAGACTGACATAAGACTGAAGAGAACTTTTTGAGAAATTAAAACTGTCGTGAGTGGCGGTGGAACGTCTCTGTAGCATCATCCCGTGCGAGTTACAAGTGATAGTTGTGGGAAAAGTTAATTTTAGATGGTTCAATTATAAACGAGGCAATTGAAGAGATAAAAGTTTCCTACAGAAGGAATTTTTCGTCGGGTGCAGGATTTCGGAGCTTCTGCGGCTCTTCTCTCGAAGTGAACTCACTGAGAGCCGAATCTCTAACCCTGACATTAATTTTACGTGAAAAAACCGGTGTCATCCTCCTGTGCAACTGTGTTGTACGGATGTCGCAAAAAAGATTAACTGGCTGAGGTGCTGCCAGACGTTAGAAATTTCTCCTTATTGGACGGGGTGATACTCGAAAGGTTCTTGTGACAACGATCACAATGATATAAAATAATTATGAGTTTTGGAGCTTCATTTTTCCAGAACAAGGATAACCGGGATTTTCCATGTCAAAATACCCTGCCATGACCCTGATTAACCGTTACGTAACAGAGATTTATAATGAATGAATTAATGTGATACTGATGGAGTTAGAAAAAGTCTTCATGTAGCCTTGTGGCCGGTAAAGATACAAAGAAAATCCTAACCCTTAAGGTAGTTTGAGCGAGAAATTACCCTATTCATAATAAAGATCATCTTCGAATTTAATTTCTTAATTTAACGTATGCAAGTAGTATGAAGTAAGTACTGTAAAATTAATTGCGTAAATATATAATTCACTCTCACTCAGTGATTCAACCCGAAGGTTGGTTTGGATAGTTGATGGTAGAGGTCAACCCGGACTAAGCCACAGGCGTGTGAATTTCACACATTCAGGGTAGGGGGGCCAGTTCCTTTCCCTGGGCCACCTCACACTCCGAGGATTTTTGTTCGGGGGCGTTCAAAGGCTTCACCCGGATTTGAACCCAGGACCCTTCGATCAGTAGCCAAGCGCTCTACCCACTAGCCCACCACGCTCCCTAAAATATAATTATGTATCTAAAAATTCTCAGTAATTAAATAATATCCACATAAGTCTCGAACTTGACTCACTTTTTCACGCCGAACGGCGTTAACGCCTTCAAAACCGAAGCTTTTTTTTGCAATTATGAAATAATTACTACGGTGAGTAATCGATTATTTTTTATAAATAGTAGAGAAATAATAGGTACAAGCTACACACCGTTAGTTTTAGACAAAATCTAGGCGTTAGAAATTCCTAATTTTTTCAATATTCTCCCTCTGGAGCGCACAGCCGTGACCTATCGTATGAAAAACAGCTAAATATTTTTAGGCAAATTGCTCGAAAAGTAATTCGGCAAGGGGTTACTATTTTGATATAATTGAAAAGATGATAGTTTCTTTCTTTAAAATGGGGTCAAAGTCATGAAATTCTAGATGAAGTGATATCTCGGTCAAACTACCTTGAATTGAAAAATTAAAGCTTCTCTCTTTCGATGGTGAACTCTTACAAAAGAATGATATCCATCGTACTTCACCGCACTTGTCTGTAAACCGAATATATACAAACGCCTTTTGTCTTTCCATATCTTTTGTAATAATGTACAATGGTTATCAATTCTCTTCCGGAAATTAAATCATAGAAAACATTTTGTGAAGAGTGACGAATATATATTAAGCTACTTTACCTCTGCGGTGAATTTATAATTTATGGTATCAAGAAACATAGCACGCGGAAGAAAATGAAATCACGGCATATGCGGTTATTTTTATTTACTTTTCGTTTTTTGATCGAAATACAGTAGCGCTTCATTTGCCGATTCCAGATTTACTGAGGTTCCGTATTATCCGAAATGGGTATAAATTTACTTAGATCGTTGCATTATGAAGATGCATTGTAATTTACTTTTGATTGCTTCATCATAAATTTGTAATGTTCATTTATTTTATTCAACAGTTAGTTGGTGGATACCATCCCTGCAGATATTTTGCTGCTAATATGCTTTGAGATAATTGGGGAAATGTGATGAATAATGTGAGAAACTGCATTTGAACAATTGACGTATTTTATGAAGAGACAGAGAAATATTTTTTAATAAGTTAATTATTGAGTGATTTTGCAAATTAAACTATACATACTATGGCAAGGCATTAAAAATAGCATGTTTATTTCATAATATACACAGGCCAGACGACCCTTCCGTATCATCCACGTTTTTTACTATCGTGGCCTCAGTTCACGTTAACTCGAGATATCCGAGGTAACGTGAACTGAGGTCACCTCGAATAATCGAGAATCAACAGTATTATTATAAGGGTAATCTACCGGTGAAGGTACCTAGGGTTAAATGTAAGAGAGCAAATATACTTTGAATTTCACAGGTGCAGGTTCCGATCTCCATCCACAATTTCTTTATTCATCTCAGCAAGCGTCCTGAGTGGAAATTTGTCGTTCATTTAGATTCAACTTTTGTGCTACCCAGTTTAAAGTAAGCATTCCAGCTGTCAAACTATACCATTCTTGACATCAGGACTGCAACGTCACTCGTCTGTAACAGCATCATGGTCAGAGCTAACCAGAAGACTGGATTCACGACGAAGCGAGGAATGAAAAATCAAAAACCGAAAAAATGACCAAAGCGACGTCGTTACTTGATTGCAAACTTATGAGGGAGCTCATTAGGGTTACCTGCCTCCTTCATTCCTCCCAACTGGATAAAACCTGAGAAGGAAATCATAGAGGTTGACAGCACTTATCTCTTCTTTCATTCTCTTTCCCTGCGCCAAGCAAGAAAACCAGTTATTCAGCCGACAAGACGAGATGAGTGGAGGCAGGTGGTCCAGATAGCCGCGGCGTGGACATCTTGCTGCTGGAAACCTAAATCGTGTATCAGGTAGGGATCGCTTCCTTTTCCTTACGGTTTCGTTTCCAGTCTTTGATTTTCTCTTTCTTAAGCCGAAGTTATGCAACGGCTTTGTTTTTTAACTCGGTCCGGAATCCGTCGGAACATCAAGGGACCGAAGCTATATTTATGAAAATTCATCCGTCTTAATTTTAGATAAGCAGACAGGTTTTAAATAATATCCGTTTAATAAGCAATCAAGCCATACATAATCCTCCAATCTTGCTTCGTCAATAGCTCACATCCCTTTTCAACCGATTCTTCTACCGGCGAAAATGTGGATCTTTTCCGGGAGGACATTGAAAGCGTTGAAACGCTTCCCAGCATATTGCATTGTGCTGCGATTTAACTACGCTAAGATTAGGTATTGATACGTATTAGCGGTTACGTGGACTGTATGACGAATATAAATTGAACTATCCAGAAAGTAAATCCCTATTCATGTCTAAAAACTGAGCAAACCCATGCCAATGAAATATAATCTAGCAGTAAAAACGCTCTTCACAAAATCCACCAAATTACTGAATTCCGGCTCGTAAAGGCTAAAAGTCTACACGACCCCTAAAAAGCCGAAAACCAACCTACTGAATATGAGAGACTCTTGCGTCAATCGCAAAAACTCCATCTTGTGAGTTCTCAAACTTTACCTAACCAGCTGATGTTTTAAATGAAATAAGGCGTCAAATTAAATTATTTATAAAAAGCTTGAAGTCCTAATCCTATTTTTTTTGGTTAAGCTTCGGGAAATGTCACGGTGCCCATATAAATTATGTCGTTCTCACTTAGAGTACCTAACTTTTAGATAAAATTGATAGCAATTATTCATAAAAACTGCTTAAATTTGTTCCTTAGGACATTCTCCTAACCAAGCATTTGGACTTATTTTACTTATCAGCTCTTAGTAAAAAATAATCTTATTTTGTCCTGATAATGCAATTTCTCTTTGATTCCTTTCATATTAACACAAAATAGATACGTAAATGTCAGTTGTATCGGTATTTATGCTTGTGCTTTGCAATTGCTCCCGCATGAATATAATTATATCTCCTTATTCATTGTATTCGTATCTGCTGTTTCGCTTATCTTTGTTAATTGTATTTAAATCTTCAAAGTTATTTGCACTTGACTTAAAATCTTCGATCGAAAGATGTAGACGGAAAACATTCAGAACATTATTGTAATTAAATTTTCCTCAAGACACCTTAAACGATGGTCATTCAATCGTGAAAGTTTAGAGAGCATCTTTTAATCTGTTATTGCTCAAAATTTGTTTCCATTCACGTTATAGGAAACGATACTTAAGATTTTGCTTTGGAAATTTATTATTTTTGTAATTTTCCTTTCTATTTTGTCATTTGAACGAGTATTTTCGCAGCCATCAAGCTAATTTTAATAAACAGGCGTCTTGTTCGATGTTGGTGCCTCAAATACAAGGTAGCCTCATGGAGTAACAAAGATTCCAGGTTCTGTTGATAAAGTTAGTTTTAAGTAGCCATATTTATCTAAGTTCCAAGACTTTCCAAACCACAGGTTAGCAAAAGCCGTCGGTAATTATATATAATGACTTTTTACAACATAGATACTTCTCCCAGCTTCAGATGCATAACTTATCGAAATGTTCAATCTAGTAGTAGATACTCTACCATTTTTCTTATTAAAAAATGGTTAAATCACTAATTTTCCGTTTGAATCATGTTTTGCGGACAATACGACACAATAGGGCGCAGACCTACCAGTCAAAAATGTTTGTCCTCAGCTTCATTCGGTTCCCAAGAGGGATGTTTTTTTCTCGTCTTTTTAAATAAAAAATACTCCCCCCTTTTAGACTGGGCGGCGGCGGTAGGAGGCAGCCAAACAAGTGGGCCCGCAACCCTCTATTTGCTCCCTCAGTTACGCCAGGGCTTCCCAGGCTATCTTCTCTCAAATTTCACGCTAACGGATCACATAATACGCTCGATACGCCAGTGGTCAGTGAGTAATCTCGGTCTAGAATCTCTGAAAACGTTCTCCCGATTTCGCCGCTCTCCGCATGGGAAAGATCTCCTTTGAAACCTCCACATTCCCGTAACCTTCGAAACCCAATCTCCAACCTAACATAAAGAAAGACTTCATTATTTTTTTATCCGTTCGGGGATTGTGGCATATGAAGCAAACATAGCCTAGGGCACACCATAATTGATGAAAGAATTAATCATTGAAGAACTTAGTAAATACATCAGTTCAAAATGATTATAGACAAACATAAAGCATTACATACCTCTCTCTAAGAATTCCGCGATGGAATGAAATTGGAAGGCTTGTAAAAACTGGCTGAGTTTCGTTTCAAACTGGGAAAATTGTTAATAGATTAATTCCACCGTTTAACTTGTTGTACACGACTAATTTCATAAGAATTTGTCCCATGGTAGTAGCCTAAGTTCATGTATTTGTACGACAAAAATAATTCCGCTGCCCAGTTCTATGCAGGTGAACACTTGATTGAAAAAAATAAAGCGTCAAACAACATAAGTTTAAACGTTCGAGTCTCTTTTTCTCGATCATAAACCCTGCCTAAACTTTGTGGATAAACCTGTTTTTTCAACAAACAAATTATATGAAAGTGAATCTTTTGCGGTCAATTGACCGCTCGCCGGCCTTTTCGGTAGGCAACCAACTCCCGAACTTATAGTGTTAAGTGGAAGAGAATAAAAATCCACTACTATGTTACAAGCACAAGCCTCTATCTGTTCACACAATATCATTCTTTATATCAGCGTACGTCCTACGTTTCTTCGACCCGTCCATAAAACTTATTCTCATTCTTCCCTTTCCCCGCTAACTCAACAACTTCCCCTCTATCACGGCCGTCAGCATCCCTTCGCCAGTCATTGCTTGTCTCAAGCACCTACTCCGCAAGTTTTTCGGAATAAAAATTTGATTGTGGTACAATCTTAAACAACCGTAGCTACAATAACGTTCTGCAGTGGAGTTTATGCGTTGGGAGGTGGTTGTAATTCTCCGAAGACGATCAACACAATGTTTTTAAATATTAATGCGACAACTTTCCATGAACATAACGCATTTCTCAATGGAAAATACGTAAATAGTAGAAAATCATAAAGTTTATGGAGTATTTTCCAAGTTCCCATTGCATTGAAGTCAATATAAGAAGCATATTTATAAAGCCTGACGTTGATGTAGGTACATAAATAAGTCGATACTTATGACAAATTATATGCTTTATGTTTTCCCTTTCCTCAGAGTTTAAATTGTAAATCTACCACGCATTTGATGCAAAAGACAAAACAAGCGTTAGACACATGTGGAAATGAGGTATAATAAATTATATAGAGTGACTTCAAGTTGAGTCATCTTATAATCAGTGCTGGGAAAATCACTCAAAAAATATAATTCGCGCAGTTTGGCATTGCTTCAGCAAAAGAGTAATCAATTACAAGCAAAACTTACTTTCATAAATGTAATGAATTACAATTCCTTCATATGTGATCATGAACTCTGGGATGACAACCACATTGAATTATAAGGAGGTCGGACTTTAAAAAAAATTGAGTCGTCGCATATTATTGTGCAAGAAATGTTTTTGATGGATCATTGGTTCTTATAACCATTGATTAAATTTCCCCGACCACGGTGACGTAGATCATCTTTAATCTCCCCTCGATCGGTGAGTCTTATCTCACGTCCAGTTTGCAATCCATCTATTTTCTAACATATAATCTATTTTCAACTCTTAGTCAGAATGTGAGTTAGGTGTAGGGAACCAATGAAAAATAACGATACACTCTTGTCCAAGGGGACAGGTAAAATTAGTGACACCATGCCAACCGAATTTGCAAGCGAGCGGGATAAGGGAGCAGGAGGAAGGTCAATCGGCACTATGGCATATGCCGCATTCCGAATGCGACGTCTCGATCTCATAAGTAAGGGAAAGCAACTCCCAGCGTAACAAGGTCCCGGGAATTAGACGCGCCGCGCGTCCTTGATCGGTTCGCGAAGTAGCTCGCAGATGGCATCAGGATCGCTTACATCGAAGTGGCAAGAGAGGAGTGGATGGCCATTCCCCTACCCACTCCATCCCCCCCCCCCCGCCCCCGAGGGAACTATTTATGTCTAGTGAGGTGGGATTTGACGGCTGTATTGATACACAACGAGTTGTTTAGGCAAGAATAGATTTAACACCGCAAGGACTCCAGGAGAAAAGGCGCAAAGGGCTGCATATCTGTTTGATGCTTGTTCAATTTCAAAGTTGATTTCTAAGATTTCTTCACACTCTACCAGTTAATACGGTAGAAAGATTTGTTTCACTCTTTCTTTTTTTTGAGCTACTGTGTTGTGCATGTATATACATTCTTCGAACCAATAGAAGGTGCTACCTGGCAATTCTAAGCACCTAATCTTATCATAACTATACTTAGTTATTCCCTTAAGCTTTAGCCTAAGATTTATTTTTGCATAATTAAATATATTCCTATTTAGTTCTTCCTCTCTTGTACCTATCACTCTCGTCTGTACAGCCTACTAGGGCTGAAAGAACTTCAAGGAATCCTAGTCTTGTTTTCCTAGCGTGTAATGCTTTACAATCCTTCTTAAATTTCTTAACTTCACGTACATCTTGCACTTCTCCTCCTGGTCTCAGGAGTCCACTAAATCAAACGGAATAACAACCACTTTCCCGAATAACTCTGAGGTAATTTAAATCATGAACGCATGATCTCAGATATGTAGACTATGTGTAGAAAGCTTACAACTCTTTTTGGGTGAGGGAAGTCTTGATCGATTCATGATTTACTGAGTGGAATCTGGTGATGACCTATGGTAGATAAAGAAAACCTTTGCACATATACACTTAATTTGATTGAAAGCCTATCGATTTCATAATCTGACGTCATTTTCAAGGCTAGAGTTCTATTAAATCATGCCTTGACAACGGAGATTTAAATATTTGAAAACAATTGGGTGTCTATTATCTATGTGGAGCCCCACAACTATTTTCAATACTTATTATGGCAGACAGGAAGCAAGGCAAGAACAGAAATTCATAATGCTGTGAGGGAAGGCAAAATATACTGAGAATTTATATGAATTATTACTGGAAAAATTGATTGTTTTGTGAATGAAATATTAAAGAAGACCAGCAGCGGTAAGGGAATTAATAAGCTGGACTATTCAATGACCTACAATGCATTTGGTAAAATACCTATGATAATGTTCTTTACTGACATAAAGTAGCAGCAAGATTCCGGATGCCGTTCTACGGCTAAATTTTTCCTGTTAAACTTGCGTTGAAGTGAAGTCCGGTGAAATTTTCAAGGAAGTCAACAGTCCATTACGTAATTATCACGCTCCAAAGGAAGAGCGAATCCTGAGAAGACCACCGGAGCCTTCAAGTCAATCATGATCACCTTAAAAATTCCTAAGAATCCGGGTGCGTCAGGAAGGTCTTACTGACGCTTTGATACACCCACTCTGCCCATTCATGGACCTCGCGGAGGCGTTACCTCACTCTTCGGTCAGGTTTCCCAGCGGACGACCTTCCAAGACGCATTTTGTTTTGTCATCCGACTTCTTGTCATCCCGATCTCGTAGTTTCTGAAGAAGAAAAAAGTGACTAGCAACTCCCACTCCCCGGTTTGCTGAATAGATGACACAATAGTCGGTGGATTCTCGATAAAAACAAAATATCATCTTTCGCTGCATAGCACATCCATGTGTTATTACAGTGCAAACCGCTGGAATATTTTACAAATAAAATATTGTCTATGGGTAATGGGAGATATAAGCTTCATAAATAAATTCTGGACCTCTACACAAGGCTCAGGCCTTAACAAGTTTAGAAATATCATTATTTATCGTGCTTATTTCGAACTTATTTTAAGGCATCTTGTCAATCATAATCAGTTAATTTGTCATCTGCCCACCTAAATCACCCTAATGACCGTAGCTTTCTATTAGTATTAAAACAGAAATACCGTTTCTGTTATGCAGGTGAAAAATAAATTGGAAGTTTCTCAGAAATTACCTCCTTTATTGTTAAAATAACAATAAAAATATCTAAATAACGTTCAATAAGTTTTCAGAAATTCATCCAACAAGTTATGAGAGTTCTTAGGCAGCAATCACGTCGCACAGGACTATTATTACATCACATTATTCATGAGATATAATTTTCTTCAACATAACATTCCAAGTTACAGACACATCTAACTCCCCCTTGCTCTCTGTAAACTTCCTGGACAGACTAATTCTATCTTGTCCCACCATAGAAATTGAAACAGACTACAGCCAACACGTTTTTATCCAAGGAAAAAACAGCAAATTCAGCAGCTCTTGGCTAAAAAATCATTTCGGAAAAACTTAATTGCTCCGCAGTTTGAGTTCTTTTAAACTAAGTTCCAGGCAAAATTTCTGCGTCTTCATTATGATTCCACTTGATTAGAAACACCTAATGATACTTAATAATCTAATGCTATGAACTGGATACGAAATATCTTTTTCATTATGTGGTCCCCACATCTTCAAGCGAGAGTCCTTGAAGCGGTCAAAAACGTCTCCATAATGCTATTACGGTGTAGATTTCAAGATGTTACAACTACTGGGAAAACATGAGTCAATTGATGTATCACAGGGCGCCGAGCACCATTTTGGTAGTCTCATCACCTGAAAGTAACGTATAAGCGCTAAAAATGTACTTTTACCTACCATCTGTGACTCTTGATCGATAATGTGTAGGATTCCGGTGTAAAGTATCGGGCGAAATTCGTAATGACATTTCGAAAGAGTTTTGACCTCCTTTCCATCCGGTTTTTATTTCATTATGCAGACACGTCCAAACCAAGTTGAGGACTGTTTTCTTGTTTTTTTGTTGTTGAAACATCACCCTTTCATCCAACCATAAAATTCGACGGACTGGTGTTTATGTAACGTTTTGAAGGACATCCAATAATTAAGCACACGGAGGATTTAAGCGTGGAACGAAACGCGCTCTAAACGGTGATCACATCTGCACTCCTATAAAATAAATCGATATTCTTCTCGAATTTTTGTTTTGGAGTAGGCGCAGACAAAAAGCCTTGTTTATGACAATAGAAACGAGCTCTCTTTTACGAAACATTTTTCCACACTAATCAATACTTGCACACTTCTTCGGCATCCGTATAATTCATGAATAGACAAATAAATATTTTAAAAATCCATGTCTACCTTTTCTTCTACAGCAGTATATACTTCTCTCTCACTGGTATCTTCGGAATTGGGCCCTCAAAGGTTCTAACCGACGAAGTACAAAAATTTAACTCGTAGGTACCAATTAATCAATCTTGCCCACCAACGAATCACTTTTTGTCCTTACCTTTCCATCCGATAGGAATTCTTCAATGACTCATTGGTTCAAATCCCTTTTATTATTATGACCCATTACAAAATGCCACATACAGCGTTTTTCAGCAATAATTGTTATAATAATTTGAAGTATCTGCTTTTTCGTGAATATAGTACATACCAACTTGCAAAAAAATCCATCAGAGTGGAATATTCATGCTAGGGGACGTAGGGAGCAAAATAAAGGGGCCCACTGTTCTGTATCAATTAGGTCACCATAGTTACCTCTCCATTCTGTAACATTTCAGATCAATGAATTTTGCAACTCTATAAGGTTTTGACGATCCGAATCAAAAGATGTGATGAAGAATGTATTAACTTTTGTTTTAATTCACATGTTTGACTTTTCTGAATAGCCTTTATTGTATTCCTATCATCATGAAGCATTCATTATTTGATAACTCCTAAATCAACGAAATGAATGTGCATTTTGCCTTCTCTCGAAAAGATCAACTTCAAAGATTATGTGATTTGTATAGCAATAGCTCCATTTTTCCAAATTTTTAATATAACACTCAGGCACTGAAACGAAAATTTTGTATCTATGAATTTGACATTTTAAAAAGAATTTTCTCTGTCCTCCCCCAGAACTCAACTCCATTTGGTTAGTTTTCCTTAGACCTTTGAGACTTTAGGTGTAATAAAATAAATCTGCTTTATACACAAAAATCTTTTCTGTAGCTATCTCATTGAAATTCGTGCATTTACAAGTGTCGCTAAAGCAATTTCGCCTATGCGTTCGATAAGATTATGTCGTTCAGATAATGTACATTTTTTACAAAAATATTATAATAAAGTGGAACACCGAAATGATGGAAATAAATTATAGATAAACTGAGACAAAATTATATTTCAAATAAATGCATTTTGCTGGATGCTAGTATGTGATGTGATAGTAGTGACATCATACTACTATGCATATGGTAGTATGATGAATATTTATTCTGAAGAGACTCGTCGATCTATTTCCCAGACAGACAGGGAGGGAGCGGAATGATAAAAATAGATTCTGAATGATCACACGGTTAGCACATCCTTTTGGAACAAGCTTAACACTTTCTGAGTATAACAAGCCTTCTTGGACTGATCTCCCTTGCTTTTCTTGAATCGGATTCTCCGAAGCGATAGCGTAACGTATTCGAATTACGTAATCTCACTCCTACACTGGATGTGCGGAAAACACAAGGTCATTCGCCGAGCGACTGAACCGTGCCTTTAAATATATTCAAATTCTGGCGCCGTTCCACAGCGGTCGTTTGGTGGAACTGAACTTATTTTACCGTTACTATTCCTTCGCTCAAGTGTTTTTACTCCCTCGGAATAACATTTTGAAATTGGATTCCTCTTCCGTTGACTTTTGGTACGGCATTGCTTTTAGCAGTATTCTCAATTTATTTAAGCTAAGCTTAGAGCGGTTTTCTCAACCTTTTTTTTGCGCAATTCCTCCTTTTACTGCAGTTCAGAATACCATACCCCATTCCCAGTATAATTTATAAAATAAAATTAATTCCGCAGATGAAAACAATGTAAATGTTTAAGAATCGATATTAATCCGTGGCATTCGATAAACTTCATTGAACTCCTCAGAATAAATTAAAACAAACTACAATGTGACAGATTTTTCGTAATCTACAGAACGACACATTTTACATTTGAATATCGATCCCAATCCCCTTTTTAATACCGGGGTAAAATTACCCACTGGTTGAGAACCCCTGACTTACACAGTAAATTGATAGTCTTTAAACATTTTCTGTGTAAAATTTTTTAAATAATCATTAAGGATCGTGAATGCAGTTTCTGAAACGGAGAGTTTCACGTCCGCATTTATAAATAGGCAAATCAGATGCAAATGGAGGCATGACGATAATTTCGGCGATTCAGTGGATGTCTGGCCCATAGAATAATTAAAGTACTATATACCCAGGGTCTGTCCCTAGCGCATCTTTTCCTTTCTGATGAATCAAAAATAAATTCACTTGGTATTTTAAAGTGAAGTGTTAACAATTCATCGAGCGACCTATTTTAAGACCGTAATCACTGCTTGAAATATTCGTAAATGGGTTTGCCTGAAGGACGAAATTTTTAATTTGGCCCCACTTATTTTCTCTTAGTTCCAAGGACGTGTCGCTAAAATTCATCGTTTCGCCTGATTGAGGTCCATCAATAAATGAATGGCCTTTGTAAAATACCAAAACGTAGCCTTATACAAACCTGTATAATGTAAGAGAAACAATTGCACTTTTCCACAAATTGGTTTATTGCGTACAACGCGTTTCGGCTCACAGAGCCATCATCAGGTACAAGCCCTGATGGCTCTGTGAGCCATCAGGGCAGTTGTACGCAATAAACCAATTTGTGGAAAAGTGCAATTGTTTCTCTTACATTATGAAGAACTTCCACGATATCTCGCCTGAATCTGTTGAATTTATTAGGAATGCTAACAAACCTGTATCTTTATTTTCTATTTGTTTTTTTATCTAAAAAAGTTCCGATTTTACCAATGAGTCCCATCTTAAAAAATTTCAGTCTAAATTCGCGTAAAATCCCTTTTATTAATTTGATATCCTATTTTTATTCACTAAGTAGAAGGATTAAATAAAATGAAGTGATTGCGACCAACTCTTTCTATGACCAGAAACGAAATGAAGACATCCGCTCAGAGCTAAGCATCCCGTCCATCACCAAAGCTATTGAAAAATATAGAAACAAATGATATGAGCATATATTAAGGATGTTGAATAACAGATTTACCCCAGATACTTCTAAACTACAGACTGGATCTGGAAAAAAGATATTGCGCACGGTTTTAGATACGATGGAGGGACCTGCTTCGGATCTGAAGCGGAACAGTCCAAAATCTTCTAAGCATTACAAAATGAAATTTATGACCAATTTTGAACATTCATCCAACAACTTCCATGCAGATAAACATAGGAGATGACATACCTTTTTCAAAACAAAGCTTTCATAACCATAAATGGACTTAACATTCACTCAAATTACTCGAATGAGAATCGGCGGTTAAGGACAGATGGTGTGAGCAGTTACATTCAAGGTTATGTTTGCGGACTGGTTTTGTGATGCAATATTTCCTCCCAAGAATGACTTAACTTAAGAAATCTCCCGATACAATCAATAATAATTTATGCTCAAATCATTTCTCAAGGAAAAATCAATGTCATAAAAACATCGAACCCGTCCTAAAAACTGTTTTTTTTTCAAAAACACTTTATTTTCTTGCATTCGACGTATTTGCATAGCCTTCCCTAATGTTCACAGCTAACTGCCTCAAGCGATTTTCCATGAGCGTTTCAAATGATAAGAGCATTTAAATAAATATTTCAGGACTGGTTTCAAAATGTTTAGGTGTCAAGGAGCAAAAAGCAGACTTAAAAACCATTTTATGAGTTAGCAAATGTGTCACGTTTTCCACTGGCTTTTTCAGGGAATTAAATTGCCTGATAAACAAGAACCCGCAGATGATGAACGGTAATTAGGTAATTATTTTTTATTGGTATTTTATAGAAAATAAATTCCTTGGAGTAAAAAGGAGAAAGATTTTAAAGGAGAGAATCACGCTCGTGGACGTATTTCCTGGAATATTTGCTAGAGAATCGCTTCGTTATATGAGGAGTTTAACCCATGGGAGAGAACTTTGATTCTGCTTCTGATCTTGGGACACGACAGCAACATCAAGTGCTGGTCGCTATTCCCTAGACGGGAGAAACAAAAAACCTGATATTTTCTGATTTCGTTGTATTTCTCGTTCTTCACGGCAAAGCGTTTTATTAAAAGAGACGCGAAAATTCCACAGGTAGCATTCTGGCTATAAAAATAATACACCTTTTTGGTCTACTTGGAATTATAATATCATCCAAAAATGGAAGTTTTTTGGTCCTGTTCTTTTTCAATGGTGAACTGAAGTTTTTTTTTAAATAAAGATCAGTTGTGAGTTTTGTAAATAGTTTATCCTATGAATGTACCAAATATAGCTGTAGTTTATTAAATCACATAACATAAACAGAATTAATGTTCAAGATTCATTTGATTCTTACAAGAAAAGAAAATCAAATAGGATCCCACAAGGATACAAACTTATATCTTTAGATATCAAATCCTTATTCACCCATATTTCTTAACATTTGGTTGACAATTAAATTCCATCGAAATAGGATAACTTTGCTCGATACATCTCTCTTGACGAAATTGATTTCATTAAACTCTTTCGCCTATGCGTAAACAAAGGCTATTTGCAATATATTGATGACTTTTATGAAATTAATGACGGTGAAACAATGGGTTCCCCAGTGGCTCCTATTCTTGCGGATACAGTAATGTAACTTCTTGATACTGTACTTCCAACCCTACCTTTTGATATACCATTTATATACAAATACGTTGATGACTTAATTCTTGCAATCCCAAAAGACTACACCGATGGCAATATCGTTCAAACCTTTAACCAGATCCATAAAAAAACTTCAGTCTACTTGGAATGCAAGTTGGTTTCTACTACGGTGCCGCATACTACCCAAGGAGTTTCCTATTCAACCGGTGAAGATAGAGAGTGAAGACACGCTTCAGGGAACGAAAAAGGTAGAAGGATGTAATAAAAATGAGTTCGCGATTCGGAAAAAGTATTGGCTTCGGAACGAAAAAAGTGGGCCACGGTCACCTCGGGGCACGTTCCGAGAAAATGAATCGAGAGGACGGGAATACTTACCCCGAAGCGAATTAAGCGAGCCCCAGCGCGGCGCTCAAAGAAGGATTTCGCTTTTGCGAGCCGCTTCGCTCGGCAGATTTTCCATAAAAGGGGCGGGTATCGAGGGTGAGGGAGAGAGAAAGAGAGAGAGAGAAGCATTATGACCGCGTCGTTATCGGGCGAATTTGACGGGGTAGCAAAAAAAATAAAATAAAACCTGTTCCCGACGTCGAAAAATAATGCAAGAATTCGTTTTAGAAGGTCGGGGAAAAGCTCTATTTGGATGAAGTCCATTCTCAAGGTCGCCGGGGAATATCCTCTCCTTTTCTAGACCACCCATCTCTCGGGCCGTCTCCCTCTCCTCATCTCGTCGCTCACGGCTACGAAGACTCATCAGCTGCCCGATTCAAATCTTTTTTACCCTAACATCAGCCGTTTTTCCCCTAATGAGAATACTGGAGAGGGATGTTGGTGATGTGTCTTACAGGTTGGGCAGAAAATCGGGAACAAGTATACAATAGCTTCCATAGCTAGGATTTTCGATAGATAGTGCAACCAGTGTTGGGTAAATATGTAAATCCATCACGCCAATCGCATATGAGGTAGGCAAAGTCTGTTGTTAGGACTATAAAACTGGCTCTCTATGGCTATTTTCCACCATAATGGCCTATCCTTGCATACCTCTTTCCCTTCTCTTACACTCATGCAGTGCTTCATACACGCTCTCCTATTCTTAAGACTCCTAATATTACTCTTTATTAGTCCCTTCCACCTCATTCACCCTTGACTTTCGCGGTCTACCCCTTCCTCTTAAACTATCACTCTGTTATCATCCATCTGTTTTGTTATTCGAACCTCATCCATTCCCTCAAAATAGCTAAACCAACGAACCTCACTCCTTATATAGTACGTCCATTTCAGTAGCATCCAACACACATTCTTTCATTGTGCATTTATTTCTAATCCTATCCATTCTACTTATGCCGCAGGCACTTCTCATGTACCTACCCCATTCCCATTGAATCTAGCTTACTCTTATGCTCATCCTGACGTACCCATGTTTCGCTGCCGCATAATAACGTCGGAAGGAGAACACATTTTCGCTTCGCTTGACGAAAATGTAATTGGGGCAGATTACAATCACTTCAGCACAACAGTAATCAATTACAAGTAAAAATAGCTTTCGAAAAATTAATCAATTACAAGTAGATTACAATTACTCTAAACGTAATCGAAAACTCTGAGATTACCACAGCATTGAACTGTAAGAGGGTCAAGTACATCCTCCCTTCGCAATGACCACGTTTCCGACCCATACAGCGCCACGCTCCATAATAGAGTTTTCACCAGTTTTCTCTTCTTTACGTCTCTTCCCAGACCCCCCTCACAAATTTTCTTCTTTTTAAAAATGCTTCTTTAGCCCGGGAAATTCTGCATCTGATGCTTCTATTACGAAAGCCATTTTCCTCCAAATTACTACCCAGATACGTAAACTGCTCAACCTGCTCTATTTTGTGCCCTCCCACCCATTCAGCCCATCATTCTTACTCCTAGACAATCTCTTACACTTTCCATTCTTCTCCAAACCCTCCTCTCAAATGCCTCAAGTCTACGTACATCCTCCTTTCGCAGAAGAAGATACGAGCCATAAAAATAAAACAGAAATATTAAACTCGTCTTCCATAATGACCGAAGAAAATCACTTGCAGTTTTCCACTTATAAAAGACTTAAAACGACTGCAATCAAGTTGAAGTGATCACGCGAGTCATCACAGTGATGGAGACTCTATGATGAAGTAACATCGAAACTATTTTTTATTAGGTGAAACAACGCAAGTCTTCTGCTTCCGCCATTATGGAACTGTTCCACAACATCATACCTGAATCTTAATTTAATACAGATCTTCCACTTCAATGATCAAATCTAACTGTTTGGTCCTTGATGCGCCTTTTTTCCGCCGTCTCCTTGAGAATAGCTGCCTGGGGAAAGGGAAAGAGTCTTGCGGCTGGCTCTCGTTCGTTGACCCGAGCTATTGGTCGTACGTCTAGCGTTGTATGGCGCTCGCTAGCGAAGAAGCTGAGCGTGCTCAATCAAAAAAAAACAAAAAAAATAAGTGATTCATAACTTAGGGATTAATTCAACCTCACGCATGCACGTGGCGTGCGCATCTCATGTTTCGCCGTAAATCTAGCCATTACGGCCGCGGGGGAGAGGGTAGAAGTTATTGCGACTGCAATGATTAAAAGAAAAAGTTACTGGCACTCTTGATTTGCAGTCCTTTTTTTTCCTTCTGCTTCCTGAAGGCCGCGGCGGATGGCGGGGATGAGGCAGTGTAATGCAAACAGGGCAGGGATGATGTCTCTCCTTCCCTTCCGAGAACGAGGGTGAATGCGCAGCTAATACGCGGAATCAACGCGCTTCACATTACAATAATAACAGTTACTAGACCCACAAATATTACGTACCGCATTCAATTATGATGCCATTTCAAGGATGGAACGTAATTACGAGGGATTCTCCTGGTAAATCCACCAAGCAAAGGGTTATTTATTCGGAATATGCAACCCACTAATTTGACTAATTTTTCAAAATCGGCGTGGTGTTTTGTTTCCGTGAGACCATGGAAACTTTGTAAACAATGGAGTCAGAATCAATCTGTTATTTGGTCCGAAATGTTAATACCAGTTGATACTCCAGAAAAAGTCCGAAATGTCACCCTGGAAGAGTGTGTGACAGGAAACATCAAATTATATTAAAATTTTACAAAAGACACGTAATATGGGAGTGTAGAAAACTAGAGTGCCGAGTGGAAACTCCTCTTCGAAAACGCTGATAGAAAACCCTAAACTATCATTTGAGAAGACTAAATTGTTCATTCACTTTTAGGTACAAGTATACACAAAAATAAAATAAATATTCTCATTGCTAAAAAGCTATTGTGCTAAAACACGTCAAAAAAGTAATGGCTGCATATTCCGAATATGTACCGGCAAAGGTGATTGACTATCTTCCCAACAGAACTAACTGTGCCAAATGAGGTTCGAAATTCCACTAAATGAATTTTCTCTGTGAGCCCAAATTACGATGTAAATTAAAGTACAGAATTAATACTTACAAATAACAAGGTTATGGCGAGATCCTTCTCTGCATCAACCTCTTCTCCGTCTCTTTCAATTCCTAAAGGAAAGGAAAATGCATGATTAGTTACTCTACGTTCACAACAGAAAAATACTCAACATTAAACATGGTGCAGCAGCCATCTTAATTAATTTAGATATCCAGCACTCATACATGGTAATGCAATTTTGTATTGAATTTTTAAATTGTTAAAAGATATTTTTGTTGCGTTTGAACATTGTATGAAAAGTATTTCATCAATTGAAAATATAACTCTAACTACGCGCAAGTCTTACTAATTCTATAGATATCTGAGTATTTCACACATGTCAAAAAGGGTGATGTAATGATCAAATCTGATTTATTAGAAATATGGAGTTGCTTATTTCCTCTACCTTTCACTCGCCAAAATTATCTATCGTTTTTGTTCTCCGTATTTCCCGAAATGATTAATGAATTGCAAACAAGTGATGACCTTTTTGCCTCTGGGTTATCTGCGAAAGGCTCTTACAACTAGGCTTTAAGGAGGGTTCCCAAACGGCCCTTAATTTAACGGCCAATCAAACAATTAATGAAATCAATCATAAAATCCCACACAGTGATGTTTCCCGAAGGTCAGTCAATCGGCTGTTGAAGGCTTATAACTAGTTTTCACGCTTCGCCATTATTATGAGACTGTAACATGACCTGGAATGTTCGCGAAGGTTCTCAAAAATTATTTCCAACGTTTCCAGAATATTAACAGATGGAAACGTCGGAAGTTCTTAGAACGTTGGCCAAGAGATACTACATAAACAGAGTAGGGAATTAATTATTGTGATAAGGACTACGAGAGTCGTACCACTCAAGGTATATCAGTATAATATAAATAAAATATATAATAAAAATAACTATGTGTATAATCCCGAAAAAAAATTATTAGCGTTCACGTAAAAAGTGTGATTAAAGTGTGACCCACGAACGTTACAAGAAGATCGGATGGGACGATCTATTCGATCTGGACCAACGAGAGGACCTTGCAACGAAAAAGGTCGATGAAGAAGACTTGGAGATCGTATTCGACTCCTTTCGTTTGCTACCGGGGGTTCTCGCCTATAACCTACAGCCCTGTGCACCCGGCAACATTTCTGGCCCCATGGCTGGCACGGGAAATGGCTAGCGGGAACTTACTCCGTATAATCAACGTAATCGTATACCATCTGCTGGCACCCGATACAATCGGTTACGATTTCCTTGCTCTGATAAGGATTAGATCACATTCAATTTTTCTAACGATCTGGCAGCAGTATAGTAGTATTGTTGTTTAACGTGCTTGGACGTCTAAGGTCATTTCGCACATACTGTCTGCCACGCGCAGACAGAGGCAACAGCACTCGGACGAATAGGAGGATCACCCCTCATCTGGCAGCAAAGTTGTGTTCATAACCGCCTTCATTTGCGAAGAGAGAATTAATATTTTACGAAGAGGAAGATTTTAAAATGGAAGTGTTGAATGTCGAGCTAGTATTAAAATCAATTTATTTTTACGTGTGTTATTATTTATTCTTCCGAGTAATCATTCACAGGTCAACGAATATGTTTCCCGTTACAAAGAAATATAGCAACAATGATGATGATGTTGATGAATTAACTCTAGTCAAATGGATAGTGCATTATAATATTATTATAGCAAAAACAATTTTAACGTCATCCATTTCAGATGCAAAGCGGTGAAATGTTCCCACGACCCGCGCTATACTGTTCCCACGACTTGGTCACTGCCTTGCGGCTTCGTGTGTACACAACGCTGAAATGCTGCTCGCAATCCTTTGCTTCCATTACATCCGACATAGCCAGATGCCGGATTGCATACCAATTCTGGCAAAATAAATGCTACCTTTTTGTACAGGTGTCATGCACGACTGCCCTTAAGGGATGGATTGTATTTATGTCTGGTGTATGGTATGTCATGGTGAAACCGCCACCCAGCCACCCACGTGAAAGACGAAATTTATGTCTGAGGGTTCGCATGTCGCAAGTCGGCTGATCTGTGTTTCTTAAAACCGCCCCTTTTTGGTGAGAAATGTGGGACGACCCTAACCTATGTGTCTAGACTGTTTTGAAGGGTCATATCTGTGAAATGGAAAGGGGAGGATCTTTCTCACCCCACCAGGAAACCCTCCTCCATCCTTATCCTCACCCCACCTCCCCGTGAACCTCAGAAAGGGTATATATGCTCAAAGCTTTTTGTAAGAAGCGGACAAGCGGACAAGCGGACACGACACAGGGTTTAATTCAATAATTGCCCATAATTTGTTGTTGACTCGAGAACATGGGATCCGTGGCCGAGAGAGAGCCTTATACGATCGCGGGAAATAATTTTATTGACTATCTGGAAAAGGTGCGAATGTTGGCCAAGACACATCAGTAAAAACCAGTGCGAGAAATGTGTTAGCGGAGGTTATGTAGCAGTGACACGGTAGACCCGTCACCTCTCGTGTAGCACTGGCGTGTGGGGGTCTCGGCAGGTTGCCCCGCGATGCGTTGGCGGGGTGCAGTGCACCAGAGTGCGAGCTAAGGATGCGGAAGGCGTTGGTGCGGGAGGGGGAGTGGGTCGCATAGAGAGGGGAGCGGCCTCCCTTTCGCCAGCCGGTCGGTCGGGTGATATCTCGCACGCTCTCCGTGCGAACGACCTACGCTCTGACACCTCCAGCCTACGTTGCTGCGTTGCCGGTGTGAATATCAACAATACAAATCCAGGAACAAAGAGGTCATAAGTAAATGGAGCGACAGGAGCGCCCGCGGCAAAACATCCGCCATCTTGGTACACCTATCCTATGTAGCTCGGAGTTGAATGTAGTTCCATGTGTGACGTGGAGCGGAGGGATACATATCCGATTGTCAATTGTTGTGTTCGCCGGCCTGGGACTTCTAATTGTGAAGGACTACTTGACGCCTGATCATGACCTTACCCTGACAGCTGCAAGAAGTAAGAAATTTACGATCAATTTGAGATTTTAAATCCAAAGAGTATAAGTTATTTCTCAATTATTCTGGGCAGTTAGCTAAGTACTTAGTCATACTGTGATGGCATATTCAATAAAGTGAATAATGAAGTTTTCTTTTTGCGTCATGTTGTAAAAATCTGGCTAATGACGCTCATGTTTTACAACATTAAGAATAAAAAAATTGTCAATTTCAATTAGGTACAATGCCAAATTCAATCCATGATGTATTTATTTATCAGTCTCTTTAATTTGCTTTTAGAAGTACATATCATGCCTGTTGATGATTTACGGTGCATTGCCATAAAAAGTTTGAAATTCTTAATAAAACAAATTCAGTATTCCACTATATTCTGGTAATGCTCGACCATACTTGCGAAACTTTATGAGCACATGCAATATATTATACATATACACATGCAATGAGAGGTAATGAGGGTCGATGGGTTGCTCAAGGCCATGTTAGAGGAAAGAATGTATGGCAATCGGGGAAGGGAAAGAAAGGAAATAGGTTTGAACGGGATGAGTAAGGGTAGGACATTTGCTGAGATGAAGAATGAAATTATAGATTTAGTTTAGACGTGTAACATTCCGGAGGATTTTTTCTGACTTCCATTAAAACTTACATTTAAAAGGTAGATTACTTAAATGAATGAATGAAGAAAATGTATTGTCAATGTGTATAGCATTAAAGTAAAGTATTTGAACTTATTCAAAACTAAACTTAAGCACGTACGCACAAAATTCAACGCGAATGTACATTTTTACGTATACTGTATAAAACCCGCGTATTTTGCTTCCATCTTATGTGAATTTTTGACAGAGTGAATAATGATACATAACAGTTATAAACGAAGAATATTTTTACGAACTTTCCATTCAGATGTTACGAAACAATCGTCTGCGTAACACGAGAAAGAAGTTAGACATAGCAACCCGTAATATGACGCGGATTGCTTAGTCCAACCTCATTAGTTGAGCACTATAATATTGAATCCCTCTTCATTTTCATTATTTTCAAATAAAATTGTTTTCCTTTCCCTGGCACGGAAAAATATTTTTGAGTTTAAAAAAAATATATATCTCGGACGGGATGAAGAAGGGTAGAACTTACGCTGAGATGAAGCTCGAGGTAGATAGGGCACTGCACGTGTAAGTCTTTTGGTTATTCTCTGACTTTCATCATAACCAACCTTTTACCGTAGATTATTCAGATGATTCAGTCATCCGTTGGTGAATATTTCAATCCTGCCTCATGATCGCGTAAGTCCTACCTTTTTTCATCCCGTCAAATGGTAGAACTTAACGCTGAGATGAAGAAAGAAAAACTAGGGATAGATAGGGAATCATAACCTATCTTTAGCCGGTAGATTACTCCAATAAATGAACGAACTTCCATTTAAAAATACCTTAACGGATAGATCCCCTAAGAAGAAGAATCTCTTGGGTCAGAAGGGCCTGCGATAATAAACGATATCATTATTATTATTCGACTACCCCGGGGGTCGATGTTGAACTCGCGTGGGACACCGACAGACCACGCAATTTATTCCGCTCTTGCTGTTTTCCTCCTCTGCGGACGATTCGTCGATCCCCCCCCCTCATTCCCCCTTATTATCTCCTCCACCTCGATCCACTCCCCTCACTCCTCTCTCCCGTATCCCAGTGGGTGCAAAGGCATTACCCAGAAGACACTCCGACCCGCTGCTTCCATATAAGGAGCGCCGTGTGGATTTGCGGTGGCTCCCCGCGTCCTCGACCTGACTTTCTCTCAAACCAAGAAGAAGTGGTAGGGGAGGTTGCAGGACCAAGGGGTGAGAGAGTAACGTAGTGACGTATGTGCGAGTGGGCAACGGGAAAGGCAACAACCTCCTCGTTAACCTTAACGTGATTTAGTGTTGATAGGAAATTTCCCTGATCCCGAACGGATTTGAACCAAATCTGACAACAGCAATATATATATATATATATATATATATATATATATATATATATATATATATATATATATATATATATATATATATATATATTTTCTCCAGTTCAGAGGAAGACGACAGATCGTCGTCGAAAATTAAACCGTTCGTGAGAGTTTCTTTTGTTTGTGTCACTATGTTTTTTACTTGTCACGCCTGTGACTCCTTATTGGATATATATATATATATATATATATATATATATATATATATATATATATATATATATATATGTGTGTGTGTGTGTGTGTGTGCATAAATAAAACAGTGATACACTAAACAAACACAGAAACACGCAAAAAGGACACTCACAAAAGAAGTGTCCTCTTTGCGTGTTTCTGTGTTTGTTTAGTGTATCACTGTTTTATTTATGCATGTGCATCGTCGCCGAGAGCGATTTTCTACCAAGACATTATATATATATATATATATAAATTACCATTCCTTCATTTTTTCTTCATACCCGATGAAAGCTGACTGATGCCCTCTTATTCTTCTCCACCCAGTGCCTCTTTGCATTTCCATTCACACCTTTCTCTTTTGTGTCGTGTCCTTAATTAAACTTCATCGTCTCAAGGTGTGTCAATAAGATTTTCAATGTGAAAAAACACACTATGAGACAATTGTTCTACAATAATCTTCTCCCTCCTATCTCATATCTCATTCAATGCCTATATTTAATCCTCAACATCCCCCAATCCCAATGTTTTATGCTTTTTTCTCTCTCCTCTGCTTTGGATGATGTTTCCCGTCTCTGTCTCATCTATCCAGTCTCCCACAATAGGTAATTTTTTCCACGTTAGCTGATCCTTGTATGGATCTTGGCTCTTATTTCTCTTCTGTTCCATTCATTCCAAATCATGGGATAAAGGAAATACATAGCATAACCGATAATTTGAAGAGGTCATTTTATCTGTGGAACACACAGAGATAATAATAGTTGCGATAGATCATTTCCATTAAATGTCCACCCTCGAAAGATTGACTGGATTTTGCTCATCTACATAATACCACAATAATACCCTGCAAGCCCCCTCAAGGGTGTGTGGCAGGGGGATTGGCAGGGGTTTGTACATGTTAATAATATAATATATTATTATTACTAACACCTCCCCACGCTTGAAATTTCCTGCATTATTTTGATTTCTGAATGAATTAGTATCTCGCCGTATCCGCGAATTATTATTATTAGTAATATTAACCAGTACCTAGTAGTAACTTAACCAGTATTGTATCGTATGTTAGGAATTTCGCTAACGTAGCACTCTCCTAGTTTCTAGTCTGGTGGTGCATTGTTCTCCGGATTGCTTTGTCGCCTGCGCCTAGCAGTCGGGGGATCGTGGAAGGGGGTTGACCTTGACCTGGGACGACTATTGAAACCTGGTGTGGAGTCACCCCTTGCCACACACCCAGGAGGTGGCTTGCACAGTACTTCATAGATGTAGTTGCAGATTCATTTCTCGCGCGCGTAGTTTCTAATTACAAATACAGCCAATTCTGCTCCTCTTATGCTGATACATACTTGGCCTTCGTAACAGAATATTCGACCACATTTGTCTTTGACTAACTCCTACCTACCGCTCCGTCTCACACAATTATCGACATAATACCCTGCAAGCCATCTCAAGGGTGTGTGGCAGGGGGTAAGTTATCAGCAACATACCCTACACTATACCCAATAAAGTTCATGAAACTAATACTATTAATGCATTAGCAAGGACCTGCAAATACTTGTCAGGAGGTGAAATTTCAAAAGGTATGCGAGACAATTTTTATTAGGTTGGGATACAGAATGGGGACTGTCCAAGAACCTACAAATCAGCTGGTAGAATACTTGAATGAATGAATGAATGCTACCAATGTTACAGAAACTATTTGAATTAATGTATTTTGTAGCAACATAAATATATAAAAACAGAAGAATCATACACGAAGCATTCGAAACTGCTCTTAGTACTACGCTGCAGATTAAGAAACAAACATTAGGGAGTAAATCAACTAACTAGCTGCACTAGATAAAAGTCTCATTGGCAGCTATTGTGGTCTCTTACCGATCACGGGAAAAATGACATTTTAAACCTGTCTGTTCTGCAGTCTATTTCCCTAATTTTATTCTCATGATTTAATCCACCGGGTTTCGTAAAATATTCAGAAAATAATCGGCTTGGAACTCACAAAATATTCAGTCTAAATTTTTACCGATGCATCGTCACCAAGTAGGTGGCTGGAAGCGGTAATGAAGGGCGATGATTTACTGAAGGCCATGATAGAGGGAAGGATGTTGGGCAAGCGGGAAAGGGGGAGAGAGAGAATAGGTTTTATGGACGGGATTAAGAAAGGTAGGACTTACACTGAGATGAAGTAAGAAGTACTAGGGGTAGATAGGGCACTGAACGTGTAAGAGTCTTTTGGATATTCTCTGACTTTCATCAAAACCTACATTTAACCGGTGGATTACTCATATGATGATGATGTCGGTCTGAAAGCGATTTCCATCCTAGTTGTTGCAGGAGACTTGTGAAATTAACGAACTCATCATATCGGCCCATTTGCGTGTCTCGCCGACCTTCCATGCTAACGTTCAAACTCGGTTTTTAAATTCTAAGCACACTACGTCAGGATCCCAAATACTGGCGGCGTATTCCAAGTTCGTTTCCGTTTGATCATGTCTTCTAAAACTCATCTTTATCTTCGTGCAGTTATCTCATCGTGCAAGAATATTTTGGCGACAACTTTCGGTGGAAAAGTGTTGAGATCAACCTTTCGTGGAAATAGTATCCCCTGCCCGTCTCGTGCTTTTCGTTCTCAATCCTCTCCCACTCCAACCATCTCGCTCCTCACCTCATCCCCTGTGCCTCAGGCACTCGCCCGCCCACACACATATCAACCACCTTCCCTCACCCCCTATCCTCGCCGTTCCTCACTCGCCACATTTTAACGCTCCCCGAAGCACGACCCGGCCGTCGTCGTGGGCGAACTCGATCCCAAACAAGGCTGGCCATTTCCCGCGACGCCGCTTGAGCGACCGCGGTGGCGCCGGAGGCAGGAGGGTGCAGGTCGCCCTCGTCTCTCCTCCTCGCGGTCGTCGAAAGCGATTTCGTCGGAATCGTGTCGTGGCGGTGTGCTGGATGTCGCAGCCACAGGGGTCACATATGCACGAATCCGGGGAACGTGGGTAGGGCGGCTAATAGCAAGAAAGTGAGAACGCCGCTGCCAGTGGGATTCCTGGGAATTCGACTTTGCCTTTCCTTCGTCATCGGGGCTTCCTTTAAACGCCTTCAAGACACTATGGGGCGCGGGTAAAGCTAGAATACCTCCTTCAGGTGGCTGGTTCGAAATTTTGAAGCCCATAGATTTTCTTCATATTTGCAGCATTTGTTCCTTTAAATATGGTCTAAAATTCTACGGAAAAAAATTTGGCGGTTTTCGATATAGTTTTTGAAATATTTAAGGTTTTTTTAACATAGGGCCTTATGGCGCACCCCGCTTCGTAATGGTCAATTATGTATTATTTACGTTTCTACCGATCAGATGTTCACCAAAAAACTGAAATGATGTGGATATTGGTCAACTATTATTAATCTGAGAACCCATATTAGGGTGGCTGCAGTGTTAATCGTGGGTCATTGAATGCACATTTTAAGAATATTTAAAGTAACTCGAAAAAATTCTTAGGCCACCATTCATTTGCATCCATTTATACGTTGGAACTCACCATACATGCAGTAATGGAAATGATACATGAATTTTTCATTTTTTTATTATGAAAAATTTCCGTGATTAAAGCATGTTATGACAAAAATTTTCGGCGTGGTATTCAAAATATAGACAACATTATATTAAAATGTTTTTTTTTTCGAATATTCGACTCGGAATTACACCTTGATGCTTGTTAACAACAGATGTTATAATAATAAATGTATTATCTCGCATTAATAAGAAAATATGTAGTCGAATTATTACGAAATATAGGTATGTCATGTACCATAAGGCTACGAGTTAAAATAGCATTGAATTGCCATAAAACCAATTTGGTATGATGCAATTTTTCACTTATACCTATGGATATCACTAAAGAGAACAAGTATGCAAAGTTTCACGCAAATCAGGAGCAAAACAAAAATCCCTCCAACCACTTAGAGGAATTGTTTGCGATGGAGACGTAACCTAAAGAAACTGTGATGGAGATATATCTTCTCTCTTCTATGGTTCGCGAGTGCACTTTGTGGAACTTCAAGTTCATAATGAAATAAATAAAATTTGTGCATTCCAGACAAATATTTATATATATTTATATATTACATATATATATATATATTTATTTATAAATATAGTATAGGTAAACCCCGACCGGTTTCAACACTTTCATGCTATTTTCACGGGATAATACTTAGGGTAATTAGGTAGGGTAGGGTATTCGATTACATATTACATAATACTTTGGGTATTATCTCTTGAAAATGACATGAAAGTTGAAACCGGTCGGAGTTTTTACCATTAAATATTTGTGTGGAATATATACATTTAATTTATTTCATTATGTGATAGAGATGTCTGGGCGTGTCCAGTAGTAAGCATGGATGCGCTCGTTTCTCCGGGAAAGAAGCGATTTCAGTCAAAGTTTTCTGCGTGAACTTGGCAACAAAAGAGACTTTGGAAGCTTTCCATTTAAGGTGTTGAGGTTAGCACAGATCGAAACACATCAGCGCACTTTTGCCCACACGAACGACGATTAATGGAATGACGTGCGCTGGCGAAACGTTCGGTAATCTCTTGGCAGGTAACATTCCGATGGTGTACAACAGCCACGGTCGATTTTTTGGTAAAAAGAAAAAAACAATTCAAACCACATGCATTTTAAAGGGAAAGCATTTAGTTATTTTTTAAAACATTACATTATCCATGCCCAACACCTTCACTGAAGATCAGCTCATCCATGAACAACAATCGCAATTGCAATTACCGAAGTTCTTTTCTTCTCAAACACGATCCAGCGCAAACCAACTCTGGCCCCGATCTGTTTTGAAGGGCAATACTTAATGCGCATGGTTTAAAACGGCGATGTATTGTGTTGCAAAGTGATTAACCTACATATTTTCAAGCTGAAAGGTGCCCAACTTATTCATCTACACCCACGTGGTACCCAGCAAGCTATCTCAGGGGTGTGGGCCAGGGGGTGATAATGGTATAACCTACAATTATGGCCTACCAAGGGGTAGTAGGTACGCACCTCAAAAACAAAATTTGGTATTAATGGTTTAGATCGAACCAAAATATTTTCTTTGGAAACTACAAAGATTCATTTATCTTTCTCATATATTTTCTTAAAGCTGGAAATAAGGAGAAACTTACATTCATACCCAAAAAAACCTTTCCCTTTTGGGGTACATCTACATAATACCCCGTTAGCCACCTCAAGGGTGTGAGGCAGGGAGTGAGTTATCACTAACATGCACTACACAGCACCCTAATAAAGTTAATGAAGCTAATTGTAAGACTATTGGTGCATTAGCAAAAACTTGCAAATACTTGTCAGCAGGTGAAATTTCACCAGCATGCACTACACAATAGGTTTGCTACCAATGTTAAAGAAAGTATTTGTATTAATGTATCTTGCAACTACATAAAGGCACGGAGATACAAGAGTTATACCAGAAACATACAAGACGTTTTGTAAGTGCTAGGTATCAGGAAATGGTACAAGCATCGGGATCAAATAAACTAATTAGCTAAACTAGGTACCAATCGAAAAACCTAATTGAAAGTCTGATTGTCAGCTATTATGGCCTTTCATCGTTCACGGGAATAATTGCATTTTAAACCTGTCCGTTTTGAAGTAAAGTTCCCCAACTTTATTCATTATTAGGCATTTTCACATATTCACTATTCAGGTAGACACAGGGAAAAAAATAATTCTCGGTGATTGGCCGATTTAGCTGACTCTTATTTAATAATTTCCGCCATACTGCCTAATCCTTGGATACTTCTTTTGTGTCCATTAAGTTCATGCAATGCTTCATACACGCTCTCCTTTTCTTGAGACTACTGATGTTCCTTCTCTTATCTTCTGAATATCTTCCACCACATGCACCCATTAATTTCTCAGTCTGTCCCTACTTCTCACACCTTCTTCTATGATAAATTTGCTTTGATATTCGGCTCTCATCCATTCTTTCGACATCACCAAACAAACGGCCATTCTCACTGCATTTAGCCAACAGTACTATGATAAGTGCGATATTCCACAGGAGAAAAATCATTCGCCTTGACCGGGATGAGGCGAATGATTTTTCTCCTGTGGAATTCGCACTTATGTGCACTTGCGGGTGACTCCGTAAAGGTTACTACCGTGGCTAGTCCCGGTTTCCTCAAAATAAGTACTATGATAACTATTTAATCTTTCGGGATTCATTCCGCGATGTTTAAAATTGCAATAAACAATATTTCGCTGGTCCTCCTGCCAGCTTCATCAGGTTAACTGATGAAGCTGGCTGGAGGACCAGCGAAATATTGTTTATTGCAATTTTAAACATCGCGGAATGAATCCCGAAAGATTAAATAGTCAAAACTATATCCGCGGAAGCCTACGAGCTAGTACTATGATAAATGCAATGAATATAAAAACACGTTATGGATTTTAATTCAAAGAGAAAACACTGCGCACGAGTTTATTACATTCAGTAACGTCCAAGTGAGCAATGAAATAAATGGACCGATAAAAATGGTGGACATATCTGGAAAATAAAATATTCATCCGATGGGAGATCTGATTCGCGTAGAGGGAATAGTCGCGTGCGCCTTGAATGGCACGGCAGTTCTCGGGACGAACGCAAGGGAGGGGGGGGGGAGTGCTTGCGCTGCTATTTCTTTAAAAGGGACTTGAGCAAATTTTTTAAGTCGTTTCCCCGCGTTTGTCGCGTAATTTCCCCGCCACTCGCCGCCGTTGACATTATCGCCACTCTCAATATCCTGCCACTTTGAATCGTCTTAAAGTGTACCGACAACTCCCGTCGACTTTTCAAATGACTTTCCGCGGAGTGACTGACTGCCTACCTGAGCGGAGGAGAGCCGATCCACTTCCTCAGCGCGAGAGGGAGAAAGAGATGGCGATTTTATGTTCGCAACTTCTCGGCAAGTGCGCGCTCGCTTCACGGCGTTGATCGCTCAAGCCCATAAACATTAAATATGTTTTTCTTTTGCTCTGGACATGAATAAGAACGACCCTTCTATGCATGCGACGGAGGGAAATATAGAGGACCCGTTATCCTCGATGAGGTTGCCAGCCCTTCCGTTACACAAGCCTTCTTTTTTTAGTCACATTCTTCGGACTTCCATACCCTTGGGTTTGTACAATGAATTCCGAACCGTGATATTTTTAATGCATGAATGAGATTTTTCATCAATTTGGTTTTTATTAATGGGACTTGAGGGGAATAGAGCCTTTTATAAAAATGGAAGTCTACGCAGTGGAAAGAAGTAAAGTTCTCGAATTGTCTCACAAACATTTCACGTTACAATTTAGAAACAATGTATTCAGTGGCGGACGACTCTCTTGAGTAAAGTGTTATTTGGAGCCATAAGAGTCATAAGGGAGTGTAACTGAGGCAAAGGAGGAATGCGAAGATACGGCAGTAAAGAAGGACCATTAAAATAAATTCAATTATATAGACCTAACACCGAGGATTAAACTATTTTTTGACCGTGCCGGACCCGAAAGGGAACGGCGTAGTGGGTATGTATGCATGTAAACGTATTCAGATCAAAATAGTAACCCCTTGCCGAACTACTTTTCGAGATATTTGCCTGAAATTACAAGCTGCTTTACCTGGGTTAGATTACGGCCCTTCGCTCCATAGGGAGAGTATTGACAAAATTTGGAATTTATAACACCAGACTTCGTCAAAAAACTAACGGTGTGGAGTTTGCATGTTTTCTCAACTATTTACCAAAATTAATCATTAGTCACCGGAGTAATTATTACGGGATCGCAAAAACATTTCCAGTTGTGAAGGCGTTTTCACCGTACGGCGTGAAAAAATGATTCAAATTAGAGACTTATTTGCATACATTTATTTAATTACTGAGAATTGATGTCATATATAACTATATCTTTGCGCCATTAATACTACAATATTTACTTCATACTTCTTACAGACGCTGAAATTAAAAAATAAAATTCGTATATGGCCTCCATTTTGACTGGAGAAATATCTCCCTCAAACTACCTGAAGCGGTTGATTACCTTGATCAAATAATAATTATCTCGTTGTTATTACGCATTTTATACGAGATAAGTTGGATGCACATGGACACATCCGATGATCGAGTCGCTGACAAGATCAGTCGTTCAGGCATCAGTGTCACCCACAGGCTGGGGAGTCAAGGCGAGGGAAGGGCGCATATTGTGGAAAGTTGGATGGTGTTGGATAACTGTAACCGCCTCCCCCTTACCCTCTCATGCCCATCCACCCCCCTCTCTCCTTCCTCCCCCTTCCCCTCCCTCGAAGTTAACAGGTTGCGGTTTCGTACCCCGGTGAGTGTGTCTACTTATATGGGGCGCAGGGGGATTCCAGCGTAATACCCCGTCATTCCGACGACCGATTCCCTGGGCCCGCGAATCGCCACCCGTCAATTCCGACCCTCGCTACCTACTCCAGGCATTCCACTTCTGCCGGAAGCGTGATATTGCGAGCGAATCGCCGGTGTTTCGCGCCGAATGGTCTGCGTGGGATGCTGCGGGATGTAGCTTACGGAAACTGATCGGAGGGTTCCAGGATCAATTAGAGTCGACTCTTCTGGACTTACCCAGGTAAAAGTTTCCGGATGCCAGATGGACTGGTATCTCATCCGCATCCACATAATACCCAGAAAGCCACCTCAATCAATGTGTGGCAAGAGGTGAGTTTTCACCTACTTGCACCTATACCATATCCCACTTAATTTAAGGTTACTATGTACCACTATTAATTTATCAGCAAAATCCTGTAAATACCCCTTCATTTGGGTATTCTACCAGCCAATTTGTAGGCTTTTGGACAGCCCTTATCCTACATCTCATTGTCTGACCTTACCTCGTTTTCCCTCTTATAGATGCCCCGCCATTAGATCTCTCTTAAATTCCTCATATCTTCTACCTCCTCTACCATCCATATTTGATACCATTTGTTATTTCATCCAGAATTCCTATCCTCTTCCTTCCTCTTCCACGCTTCCCCAGTTTTCTCCCCTCTATCACTATTCTCTTCAACATGCCCTCTCCTCTCAAAACATCCTCTACCCATCCTTTCTGCCTTCCCCGATCCTTAGCCACCAGCTTCCTCTCCTCTCCAACCATATCCAATCCCTCCTCATTCTTCCTCCTCGCCACCCAGCTCACCCTATCCATCCTTATCCAAACCTACAAGGAGGTGAAATTTCACCAACATGCAATGCACAAACAATATGTAAATGCTGCCAATGCTGTAGATATTATAAGTACTGGAGTACATATTTCGCAGCAACCTAAATGCACGGATATACAAGAGTTATATAGGAAGTTAATAGGGAATTATCTTATAGAAGGGTCTCTGATTTCGACAAAAGTTGACAGAAAGGTACCTACTCCAAGAATACTGTTCACGAATACTCCCTTATTTGGATTTTACTCTTAATATTTTACACAAAAAGTGAGGTTAAATATGTTACTATAATTATAAATCATATAATAGAGCCTCAGTAGACATAGAGAAATGGCATAGGGTAATATGATTGAGTATTAGTGCAATGTTTCTAATGATATTTGCACAAAAATGTTTATTTATTAAAAAATAAATGAAAGCCATAGATTCACTGAGGACAAAATAATGATCTACATCGATGTTTCTAATTTATTCCCCAGCATGCCAATAGGTATAGCCATCAATTTAGTTAAGAATTGGTTAGCTTCAATCGGTCTTGTAGTCAAATTGATGAGAGTATACATCAGCCTCACCAACGATCTGTTTTGCTTAGCCAAAATATCATTCGGTCTTACCGTCAATTCCTGGAGAAACGTATACCAGAATTTTAAAATTTAGAAACAGTAACGTCAACTAATAAATCATACCCACGGAGACAGGTAGTACCTGCGGCTGTATAAACTTAAATGAGGCAATTTTGTCTCCACGTAAACCTAAAACGGTACGTCACCTCTAATGATAGTTCATCACTTTCACGAAACCAACCTGGGCTTCAACTGTGTTATGTGCAATGAAGTGTTCATTCCGTGTGAACGGCCAACAAAAAAGAGGAATTTACCTATGCATACATACGTTTCCCGTACGCCCCACCTCGTCGAATATATTTAATATTCATAGACTGTAACTCAATTCGATGTAAGCCTTTTAACTCCTTCGAAACGCCCCAATACGTGCCATAAATGAATAAGAGCGAAACTATTACGGTCCCGTTTTCACCAAGCACCACTCAAGTGAGCAGCATCATAAAAAGCTGTCACGAAGTGACATCATTCTACGCCAAGCGGAACTGGCTTGGAACGATAACAGCAAAACACTTGGGTGCAATCGCAAGTATGTACGAGGGAGCAATCGAGGATGAAGAGCTATTTTAATTCGGGGAACTGAGCGCGGCCGTGGGGCATAGAATCATCGCCGTGATCCTTGTTATCCCCTGCCAATTCACTATCTTCAGTCAGAAGGTCGGTTTGTGAGGTATTGAGAGAGGCATGCGATATGACGATTGATTGAAACTATGTTGATATTTTTTCACATCCTCCAGCTCGACGATATTTGCAACGATTACTAACAATTACTGGAGAAGTACCTATAACCAGGTCTAGGATTTCTGGTAGACTGGCTTAGTAACAAATCGCCCCCCTTATTGGGGTTTTAAAAACAATATTAAAATTAAGATAATCTACCGGTTAAGGTGGATTTGAATGGAAGTATTTAAAAATCCTCCGGATTTACATGTACAGGGCCCTATCCAACGATTGCCCCAGTATAATAGGGATGTAATTGAGTCAATCGACGTGCGTCTAAAACTGTTTTTAGGATTGACGGTCAAAGACGTTTTTTTGACATCCGTTCTATTCAGTGCCGGCCCAAGCCATATTACAAGTGTGGGCAAAATTTTATTTGGAGGCTCTTCATAATAAAATTATCGACCGAATGTGAATTCTAAAACCGAACATTAATTTGAGGTATAAGCTGGGGTTTCAGAACAATCTTCTTAATTCTTCAGTTTTCTTTCCCAACAGAAACTCTGGTTTTTTATTTATAAGTTTTCTCCAAGCTTCGAGTCTCACGAGAAAAAGGTTTTGTAGGGATAATTCATATTATACTAACTTCTTGTTGGTGGGTGTAATTTCAACTGTAAATCGCTGAAGAATTTAAGCCAATGGGCTAATGAACAGAATGCTTATGAAGGAAACTGTCTGTAGGTTTAATGTTTTTGTTATTTAAGTTAGTCATGGGTGTCGGTCACTTTAACGATGCAATAAAGTTGGTGATTTTGGATGGAAATACATGCAGGAAGTTAGAAACACTTTCTGATTTTCATACTCTCTGTCTTTTCGCACCATACGATCGGACGCCAGTGGCTTTTGTCCACCCCTTGGACCGGCATTGGTTCCAGTGTCATGGTTACGGTCGCGGACACCATCCACCTCTCGCTCTCTGGAGTGTTCTGGAGAATTCATGCAAGTTTTGCAAAATTTCGTTCGTGCCGCAATCGATATTCTGTCAACCCGCGGTGTGGTTACAGTAGTACAGTCCTCTTGCAAAGTCTCCTCTCGACTTCCCAAGTGAGCGGGAAAGGTTCCGGACGCTTCGAGGGCCGTCTGACGTTATCGCGCAGGGCCGTGTTGCTTCTCCGGCGTCCTCTTTCCCCCGGGGGTCAGTGCAGCTGTCCAAACACGCACATTGCAGTCGAGGTCGACCAATTGGAGGGCAGCCCACGAGACGAGAATTAATGGGCTCGAGACGGACAAGAAGGTAATGAAGTGAGCATACCACATGGCCAAAGTTGCCTCTCCGCCCTCGCGTTCTTTCGCCTCATTGGCCCAGGTATTGACCGAGATAGATCACGTCGGGTATTCTCTCAACACCTAATCTAAAAAAATTGGGTCCCGACATCAATCTCGCGCTTTCTGCATGGTACTTGGATATGTTTTGCGAATTTATATTTGAAATATTTGGCTTCACAGAAGAAAAGAACGTCAATTATTCGATAGTAGAAAGTCACACATAAATACTAATGATTTTTGGTCTGAATTTCAACGACCTGGTGCCTGAAAACGCATTTCATCTGGAGCACATTGAAGTACTTTGTTGAACCCTCTTAAAAAGTTAATTTCCCGCCTAGGTTTAGAGTATGTTACAGCATAGAGTAAGGTATTACTCTGGGGTTACTGTAATTTTCTGCTTGTCTTTATATAACAGATTTGGTTATGCCAGTTATTTGCTTAGTTAATTTCGCTAACTTTTCTTGCCTAAAAGAGGAAATTAACCAGGCGCCACCCTTAGGGCGTGTGGTTTTAGTTTCCTAAAACACGGAGAGCTCTCCGAACACATTAACACTGTGATAAATTTGCCTTTAAGTGTCGAACAAAACTGCCGTATTTTGATAGTAAAAATCACCTGAGGAATCCCATTAAACTTTCGTTTTTCATATTGACGAAATGCAAACACTTATAAGTATTTCTTCCACTGTGAATTTAACCTTCACTCCAAGTGTGAAAGCATTGAAAGGCTTTTTAAATCCATCGAAGGTTCTAATTGATGACGCAGCAGAGTTTTTGTCATCTTCTTCAGGAAGCTTGAGAGCCGAATTCCTGGCAAACACTTTAGGCTATCGTATAGGCTTCAAGAACGCCAGTGGTCCATGAAAACGTTCCCAGCCTCTCATCTGTGAAGAGGAAAAGTAGGAGATGTAAAGGAAGCCAGCTGACGATTGCCAGTGAAGCGAGAAGCACATTATTTTGCTGCCTGGGGAGAACGCGCAACGCCGCTCAGCTATTTAGGATGGCGCCACAATTGTTTTCACGTGCGCATTTTTGGAATCGGAGGTTGGCAAAAATGAATGGGGGCACTGATGAGCAGTTAAAAAGAAGTCCTGGTTGGATGGTGAGGCACGGAATTAAAAGGGCCCAAGTTTTTCATTTGTTTCTCGCATTACCTACAATAATGAAAATATAATATTTACTGATGCTTTTGACAGCAGTTTACTCTTAGGCTTGTCCTAACATTAATTTTCACCCCTGAATCAAGAATCGAGGGATTCCATCGGTTACGTTAAAGCTAGGCACGTGACGCGAGTTTCAAGAATTTTATTTCTTCATATTTTAAGTTTTTTTATGCGTGCGATATCTCGTTATACGAAGCCCGGTAAAGGTTTGTTCAACAAATGTTACAACTACACCAAACATCTCCTGCATGAAATTGCAACAAATGCAATAGAAGGAGCGATAGCGTGTCCCTCGAATGTCCCTTTAATGCGTAACTCATAGCATTCATGAATGAATGAATAGACCTAATTACTGTATTGGATACATACGTACTGTTCCTACAACCATTCATAAGTAAATTGTTGACCCATTTAATAAATTTTAATAATTATTTAAATTTTACATAAAATATTAGAGCAGTAAAAATCAGGACTTAAGGAGAGAGATACCTAACCACTTGACCAACTGGGCAGGACAAAGTTTCGTATATCTTGGTTTATGTCTAAGGCCACGTAAACCGCTGAATCAAATTTCTTAGAGGAGCTGAGGCCTATTCAACAAAACCCAAGCAGAGTTAAGATGTACGTCGTTCAGACCTGCATCATAGAAAAATACATCATATACATATAGTTGCAAAAACATTAATACAAACAGTCCCTCTAGTATTGATAGCATACCTATGGTGTAGTGTATGTCGTTAAAATTTCACCTCCTGACAAGTATTTGCAGTTTTGTGTTAATTCACCATTAGTCGAAGGTTCAATAACTTTATTAGGGTACAGTGTAGCACGTGTTGGTTATAACCCACCCCCTGCCACACACCCTTGTGGTGGCTATCATGTTATTATGTAGATCGTAATAGATTATCCTCGTAGGCGGAGCACTTTACAGTGGTAGCGCAACATGGTGGGAGTCACCGGCGCAAAGGTGACTTCAAAGAGTGGCTCATGTGGGAGGGGTCATCTAAGAAGCGACGTGGAGAGGACAGCACGTGGTATGCAAGGCCACCAGAATTAATCTTGATTGGGCGAGGAAGTGTCAGCAGGGCGTTACACGACAACTTTTACGATCAAAAATTATGCTGTATCATAATACGCTGATATTGTTCACAACCCATCGGAGGAGACTGTCTAAACAATTGGATTGGGAGCCATAGAGAGCTCGAAAGTTGATGTGGATAACATATAAAGCATTTTGAAGTTGGCTAGAAAGGTTTGCAACCTTGGGAACCCTAGGTAGTCATATTCGGAGAAAATATTACTCCCCTGTGCTGGGCTAGTTCAAAATAAACGTACTCTTTGCCTGAAATGGGACTTTTGCGCAACTGCCATCATTCCTCGCAACCATTATAAGTGGTCTCCTCGTGAAAATTTAGGTGTCAACCCTGCCATTCTCCTTCACTTACACTGGAAAGGTAATACCAGTCCCTTAACACTTCGTTCACTATTTACCCTAGAGTGCAATCGCACATCCCACTACGACAAAGAGGTGGAGTTGAGTCGCACCGTAGCGGTAGCGGTAGATGTTGTTTTTGGGCTGAAAAGCCTTGCCATTGACACCATCCATCCATATCAGCAGGGTTTCCCTAATGTTGTCCCCGCGCGGAATAGGAGGACGCTTCGGCGTCTGCGTTTTCGCTTCAGTGGGCGTGTCCCTGGCAAGGGGAAGAGGATGTTGGTCCGTCGTGTGACGGCGGTTTGTGGAGGCACACATGTGCGACGCTCCTGTGACGTCAGCTGTTACGGTAGCCCGACAACAACGTAGGAGGGCGTCTCCGATGGACCGGCCAGCGGTCGCTTCACGCCGCCCGCGCCGGTCTCTGAGACGAGGAGTACGTCATCGGCGAATAGGACTGGTCATTGAGGGGATAAGAGGGGGGACAGGGGAGGATATGTGTCCGGCGACTCTTTCGACGGGAGAAAAACACACCGCCGTGGGCAGATGCCGGCCGACGCGCCGCGCCGCCTCCGCACTCGCGACGTTCATCCCTTCCCACAATCCCACGCGATCGGCCCACGTGAATCATTCATTCTTCTTCCTCCTCCTCCTCATATCGCGAGCTCATAGAGGTGACTTCTTTTTGTCGAGTCCGAGGAGGCGTGTTCGTGGAAAGCACCGGGTTAACTACGTCCTGAGGTCGGTGGTCGTCAATCTTGCCACTGCTATGTTTGCTTCACCCTTCGCAATGTTGGAGGTCACGGAATTACTGCTAGCAAGCGAGAGAATAGAAGAGCTGTTAGACCATATGAGGAGCCTAGAAGCCAAGGGGTAAATGTGACATCATTAGTTTTTTCGAGCTAAGTGCAGAAATGTGTTCATGAAATTGTGAATGAAATATGTGAAATTGTTGTGGCCAAGAGGTGTAAGTGAATGACTGATGGGTGCGGAGATCTAGTAGAGTAAATTTCATCTGCTTCAAGAAACGCATTGAACAACCACAAGTTGAACTTTAAACATGAATAACTCAAATGAATGAAATAACTCAAAACTAACTTTTTGTCACTTGTACCTCTTGGCTTCTAGGCTCCTCATATAGGCTTGCAAACAGTTGTGGAGGTTAGACGTTGGGTACGCAAACAAGCATCTGATTCTGCTCTACGTTGCTGCAATGGCCTGCGTCACCTATGGTTCGCGTTTTCTACGTCTACATATGTGAAATACAGTCCAGGGTGTGTGGCACGGGTTGATTCCACACCGGGTATGCAATACTCGTCCCAGTTCACACGCTCTCCAGGCTGCTAGGCGAGAACCAGCAAGCAGTCAGGATAAAAAAGCAAGGCCAAACCAGAAACCAAGGGAGTGCTACGTTGACAAACATGCCAACATGCAGTACACGGATTAACAAGCTACTTCTAACTAGTGTTGCTAATACCAGAAGTTCATGTAGTGTGCAAGATAATAATTCGTTGGGAAAATCGTGCGAAACATTTCAAATGGGATGAGGCAAAAGTAATACTGACAAGTTATTAAACACAAGTACAAAGTCTAGTCTGCAAAGTGACATTCACTCTTGTCTTCATACTTATCGTTTTCGTGAATGCAGAAGCGCAAGTTGAAAACAGAATACGGTGGGAATACGTTCAAATGCCTTTCAGATCATAATGGATGAATCTACGAGCCTAAATATAGTAATTACAAGGAAATAATTATAGCCTGAAGTATCAACGGAATTAATCGCACGAACAGACTGACTGGCTTACGATAATGCACATAGAAATACCAACGCAGCAGCTCGCAAATAATAATACGTGATTAATTGCTCTAATTACAACAGGTGGTTGAGCAATAGATGCTTGCTCAAAATAGTTCTGCTTCTTCCCTACAATGAAATAATTTCAACAATATGCTCAAATATACAATGGATATAATACTAACCTCTTTACGTTATTTCGACAGGCGGTTTAGATCTCGTGATTCAATGAAGTTTTCTTCTTAAATAGTCGAAGTAGTCTCTAGGAAGGGAATGGTCGAAGCGCATGCGCGCAGAAAAACCAATCATTGGTCGTGTTTTGTCAATAATTCACAGTTACATAAAAAAAAACAGAAATTCACAGAATATTGACTCGCGCATGTGCAGTCAAATTCTGAGAGTATGTATGAATTATTCATAAATTTAGTTACGAAATAAATAACCGTGGGGCAGCAGCTTTAGCTTTCGTCGCTGGTCGTTACTCTTCCACTGCTAATTACTTTTCGCCCTTCACAATGTTGGAGATCAAGCAATTAAGTTTGTTCCACCATAAAAGAACATAAATGTAATTTTAGTCATATTCTGGCAAATTTTACACAATTGTGCCTTCTGTTTTAATGATCGACTAAATCATACCTTTCCACGCTATTTTTCATGCGAATCAAACTTTTAAATTACTTGGTTTAATGTAAGAATGAGTCAATCATGGATAAAATAATACATTTCCAAAAAAAATAGAGGCTATTTTCGCGAAAAACTGTATGCAAGGAATTAATTCTCCCAGGAAACCGAATGACGACTAAATTTAGGCGCCAATTAAGATGAGTAAAGGGAGTAAGTTTTAACCTACCTTGTAACTACCTTTTAAGTACCTTGGGTGCCAATGCATGTTTGTCTGTGAGTTGCTATCAAACGTTTGCAGTAAATGAAGTCAAGGTGCGCTAGTTTAATAGAAATGTCGCTTGCATGATCAGAAAAAGTGGAAATTAAAAATATATAACCATCGCACGATCTGCATATTTCGTATCTTAATCGTGCTTCCTAATAGCAAAGTTTTGTCATCAGTGAAAGCAATATAATGAGTTTACTCTACAGACTCACTTACTTTACTCAAAAGGTGGAATTCAATACACGTTTGAACCACTCACGATCAGTTGCATTGGAACCTCCTAAACGTAAGAAAGAGTGCCTGATGAGGCAGACAAGGCACGGTCTGCCATCAGCCAAAACCTGTACTTTTGAAATAATAGTAAGTGAAAGGTGAATATTAGAATTTGTTTTGACTCGCCTAGGTGCGGATGAACCTCCTTAAGGTCGTTGGAGAGTTATTTGTTTATGCACAGATTTTCGTGAAACTTTGCGCACGTGCATTTTCTTTGCATACGGGAAAAAAGTGTCATTAAAAATATAATCTTCGAATGAACTGCATATTTTGTATATTAATTCTGTTTGCTTTTGTTTGCTAAGGACTATCATCAGTGAAAGAGATATCTTTTAAACTAAACAAACGAATAGGTGGAATTCAGCATTTTTTTGGACTCACACCATCGCAACGGAACAACCTTAACATTAGTATCAATGCCCGATGAGGTAGTACTGAATGGAAGCATTATCGGTTCCAACGCTCGTAGGCATACGATTGACCTAATTTCTAGCAGAGTGGGTGGAGGTTTGTTGGGGTCATTTTTTTATTGCCGTGATTTGACCCCCAACAATTCAGCGTCAGCTTCAGTGGTAGGTTAAAGGGTCGAGCGATTCATGGCACGAATGATCGGGAATCTTGAAGTTGGTTGGCTGAATGATTATGTTTACGCTGAACGTTCATTCATAAGTGCCTCTGACTGACCATCTTCCCGTATCAAATTTGGGTCCATTGTTCCTGGAAGTGGAAGTTGGAAAAACGCTTTTCTGTTGGATTTACTTCAGCTAAAATGTCACTAACTTCTAAATTCACAAACCTTGTTTCCCATAAATTACGTGATTCATCATAGCTGACGTTGTAAAAGAGAGATATTATTGCCTTCCCACTCACGCACCCATTTAATTATTAAGGCATGCAAATTTTACGCATTCCCAAGTGTATAGAGAATAAAAACCAATCCCAAGTGTATAGTGAATTAAAAAAAGAGAAAAAGTAGTGTCAGTGAATAAAAATGCCACTAATTATAATTTTGATCGATATTATTTTTAATCCGTAGAGGCGGATGCTGTAGATAAGATCAAGTGTGCAGATAAAATACGAAATAACGAAGTATAAAGATGAGTAGGAGAGGAAAGGACCGTATTATGGATCACTATACATTAAAGAAGAAACATATGGATTGGAAATACTCTTAAGGCACACTGGGTTTGTGAGGGAATAACTGGAGAACAAATAGAGGGAAAAGTCCCAAGAGGAAGGCCAATGGATAAGTACACAGACCAAATAAAGAGGTAAGTACGTAAGGTCTACCTCGGAGAAAGAGAACTAGCATTAGATAGGGAAGGATGGTGGGCTGCAGTCAACCAATCCTGGGATTGAACGGCCAGTGATGAATGATTGGTATTGTTGATATTTATTGCTATTGCAATTTACTGGTATTTGGTATTGAAATTGACGCTGCATTTAAATTCACTCGTTATTTCTATCTGAAATGTCTATTTATAGCTAGGTGTTTAGAGGGATAATTAATGAAGGAAGAATTCCGTGAATTGTTGTAGGGATCACTATCCCTTGGAAACATTGAACAGAAAGCGATTATGTCAGCTAAGTGTCACAGAATTTTCAGTCTCGATTCCAATTTTCTCGAGATGGAATTTTATCATGCATTCAGAGATAAAAGGGAGAAATTTTTATTTGTCATATTCATTCACTGTGCACTGTTTTATCTACAAAAAAAATCACGGTTGATTTTTATAAACTTCGTCTTTCTAATTTATTCTGGATTGTGGATTTTAATCACATATGATTTAATTCAATCTTTTATACGCCACCTTTATTTCAGTTGCTGGTCGTATTTATTTTTTATTTAATTTTTATCGGGCATTCCAAATATATAGATATCTCATTTGTATACTTCCTTATCATTTTCATATGAGTCGTACCCACCGCATCTTAGTGCCATTCGGGGAATTCTAAAAGTAATGTGATGCTTGAACCTAGCAACTGTTTCATCATTTGAACTTTATCTGAGATATAGAGAATACTATTCGAAAAATTTATCTCACAATTCAATCTTGATAGTTTTATTTGACACCTACCTTCATCACAAAAATTTTTCAAGTGTATCGCCAGTGTCGGTAGCGCTTCAGAAGAACAATTACCTGTAATAAAAGAAGACTCATGTAAGTGGAAATATTTATACTTCACGTACACTTTCATTTTAATATCTTAGAAGTAATACAGCACTTTAATAAGAATAGTAATATAACAAGATAGAACTTGCTAGAGTAAGGACTGAAATTAAAATGAAATGCTCTTATATAACCGTCGAAGAAGATTAAACTATGAAAAGCCTTAATTCAGCAGTAACTCATGCAAATTACCTTAGGAAATTGAATAAAGTATTTCATAATTTCAAGTCATAAATTTTAATTTTAATATTCCCCGAATCTCCCTCACTCTCAATTTTTATACTAATTGTTTCGGACCCATTAGAAAGTTCTTTAGAAGAGGCTTGAGAGATGGGAAGTGAAACGTCGAAGGGCAATGAATTAAAATTCGAAGGAAAGGAAGCGCACCGGAAAATGTGTTTCAGATTGAGGTCAGCATTAGCATTGGCAGTATTGAGAAGAGGGACTCCTCTAAGTCAATGCCTCCTTCCACCAGACACTTACTCTATTTTTATTCTCTTCATCTCCTCCAAAACCGATGGCCACCACCCATACTCAAAAGCACCCTGAATATCTACACGAGTGAATATAACCAGGGTGTACTTAAAAATATTCAAAAGCCTAGATAGCCAGAAAACTTATACAGAAATTTAATTATTCAGAAATTATTTTAATGATAAAAGAATTAGCCACCAAACCTAGTCACTCAGCAGGTTATCTTGCGTGAGTGGTTCATCTTGATAGCAATGGGAGACCGATTTAAATGAAGCACGTCCACTTTTTATCCACGCCTTACGCCTTTTTATCGATGAGATGTGAGTGCGGAGAAGAATGGAGAATGCGCGATGGAAGGAAAGAAAGACAGACGAGGAAGTGCTCCGCGTGGTGGGCGAGAAGAGGAAAATACTGATGTATTTTAGGAGAAGGTAGAGTGGGAGGTTGGGACGGGTAATTAGAGGCGAGGGTAAGATGAAGGCCGTGATAAAAGGGAGAACATTGAGTAAGCGGGGAAGAGAAAGGAAGAGAATAGGCTTTATGGGCGGGATGATGAGAGGAAGGACATGTGCCGAGCTGAAAAAAGAAATTGTCTATAGAGAAAAGGATCTCCACAGCTGTAAAACATTTGTGTCGGTACTCCTACTCCCATAATGACCTAACTCTACCGGTAGGTTACTCTAATAATAATAATAGGACTTTCTTAAGCCACAGCGATTAGACCTTAAGATATAATACCATTTCTTGTAAAACATGTTCACAATTAACGTTGAATAATACGCACTTGCTGCACATATATGGGCCAAAAATCAAGGCATTAGTTAAAAGTTTTATTTTCGAAATACTTTGGGTCCATAGGAGCCCACCATAATCCTAATAGATATCATTAAACATATAATCGGTCAGATATCTCAAAAATGCAGCTAACAAAGCACACAGTCTTCTGAGTGATATACCTGTAAAAAATCGTGATTAAACACATCTATCAAAGTTTTGAATAGCGTCTAATAGAAACCCAATAATAACAACTGTGACTTGTATAAAATCCCCTATAATTGGTAGATGCTACAGGTTCTTTGCTGATTACTTAATGGAAGTCAGTTTTGTACAACTTTAACTTAATATTCTGTTCCTCTGTCGTGAGAACAGACCGTACATATAATACTTTAGTTATGTCCTCGGGAATATGTACATACCCAATCCTATTAATTCGATAAATTATGTTTTTCCATGTAGAGATTTCTCCTTAGTTAAATTCTCTTGTGGTCTCCGTCCATTGCTACTCCACTTACCACCACTCGCTGAAATGCCTTATTTTCTAAGTAAAGTGAGCTAAAATTATTAACCACTTCTTATCACAGGAAATAGCTGGGGAGGAATATGTCTCTCTTCCTTAACCTAATGGTTGAATCTTAAAATGAATCCATCGCAGAAACGTCTTGAGGAATGCATTCCATTTCTCACGTTGGCGGAAGTAACCTGAAGTCTATCATTGGCTTTGGATTGCTTCTTAAAAGAATAAAAAAAATCATCCTGGGCCTCTCGTTCATTTTTTTAATCTGAAAGATTCCTCTTCGTTTTCCAGGTCGGACAAAGAAATAGACCGCCAACCGGTTTCTACGATTGGCTCTCATTATCCGTTTATCTCATTTGTAGGCATTAGTCAAACGCCCGATTGCTCTGCAGCTCATCTCGAGCCGTGAACTTAACCATTTAATGACACCGTCGAGGCTGCTATTCGGACCATCGGTGGAAAAAAATAATGGGAAACTTTATGAATGGCAGTTACTACACATAGAGCAATCAAACAAGGCCGGAAAGCCGTTCGCAAGGTTAGGGAATGAAAAACTGCGTATTGGTGAGACATGGAGCAGATGCGCTCTAAGCAACCGCGGATTTTTCATGTCACAACTGCCTCTAAACTAATAAATTCGATGTTTCCCGGATAAATTATGTAGAAATCCATTATCAATGAAGTAAAAACTCATCGCACATTTCCACCAATAAACAATCCACCACCAATAAAGAAGGGAAGAAAATATTGGTGGAAACATACATTGTACTTTTACTTCAGTGGTCTCTAATCTGTATAGTCAACGATAAAAGTCAGCACTGTATCCACCGCACAAATCCGAGCATCTTAACTAAACGTTCCACCAAAATAGTGCCAAAAAAGAACTCATTAGTAATTTCGGGCATAACCATACCTATGGAAGAGATCCACTTTTTTAAGGATAAACAGTGACTAGGTAATTCCTATACATTTTTAACTATATTTTTTTATTGATAGTGAAATTACGAAGTTACTTTTTTCAATTGTAAAATAGTAATAATGCGGCATTGTTGAGTATTTTCAAGCAATCCAGTTATCGTGAGACACGCTTGAGTTTTCAAAATCAAACGAGAAATAAAAATTAACACTCATGTAAATATCCAAAGCCTTCGCTCAAGTCGTTACCATTCAACAAACTAAAAACACTCTTCGTAACTCATTAACCTCATATCAACATGATCCAATAATTTTCCAATTTTATTATTTTTTTATTTTTTCCCTTATGGGAAAGACTGCGAGAGTGCAATGCACCACGGGGATTAAAAGAGAAAGGTAAGGTACGCGAATTACGGTATAGAATAAAAAGCTGTTGATTATATCGTGTATTTTGCAACAGGAACGAGCGGTAAATGATTTTCACCTCACGCCCGTTCGATTCGTTTCGGAGATATCGCTGTGCGGGAAGACCCGCCCATTCACGTCAAACAATTTACCACCCGCGACACAACCACAGATTAAAACAGGGAGGAATATGAAGGGGAAGAGTCTTTGATAGCAAAAAATAATTATTTGAGGGTTGCTTCAGTCACGAGATAAGTGTGTACAATCTCGGAAAATCAATCATGTGAAGTTTCGTGAAAAATATTTAATATCCCATTTGGTTGATTAATCAGTGCCTGATTCGGATGGAAAGGTAAATGTCGTCATACCTAAGCCATTTTACATTAATTGCTTTCATTTCTATGGTTCACACACGTGGAGAACAACTTTTGCAGTGTATGAAGCACGATGTGTCAAAATATTGAAAACAAATCGTATTGGAATAAAGCATTTTACCTGCTGACAAATTAAAAAAAAACATGTAGCTATACCTAGTCGATTAATATTTTTCTAGCCATTATAATTTTCTGTATTTTCCACACATAGCGTTAATACCAGATGCCCATGTAACTCTGTATTTCCTATCTACTATAACAAAAGTAGTAAATAAAATTGGGTGCATTTGTTCCTTGGCTGTTTAAAAAATTACTCCAGGAGTTTAGTAATTTAAATGACATGAGACATGTACAAACAAAGATCACATCTTGTTTAATTATTTGGGTTATTTCAAGGTGAATCTGTCACTCTCAGAGCGCCTTACAACGCCTCGTTAGGCGCTTCATTAAACCTCTTTTTAGCGTTCACAACTTCACCATCGAAGCGCCTTCACAGGCGTTACGAGGGAGTTGGCGAAACGCTCCGAAACACCTTACGACGGTGTTCTGAAGGCGTACCAAAGGAGTGGAAAAAACGCCAGGGTATACTTCCTCGTTCAACTTCCCTTCCATCCACTGCACCTTCTCCAGTCTCCTCCACACCCACACATCTCAAACGCCAGCAGCCTATTCTCTTCCTCTTTTCTGAGAATCTAGTGTTCAAGGGTTTTCGCACCATACGATGCTTTCTCCAAATCATATTGTTGTAAATGCGTGGTGCCACTACCATCGGATAAATTTGTGGAAATTCCGAAGTCCTTACTTTTAATACAGATTCACGCTGAAATGTTGATGGATCCCGCAAAAACAAATCCAATCCGCCTTTTGGTGTGAACTATCGTCCTTTTCATAAAATTAAGGTGGCTGGAACGGTAATCGTGGGTCATTGAGTGCACATTTCAGTGATTTTTTCAGTGTGTCGAAAAAATAAAACGTGGGATAAAATGCATCTCTTAATGCGTTGGAACTAATCAAACAGGCAGTAATGGAAAGGATACAAGATGTATATGTTACACGTTTCCTTAACTAAAGCATTTTTTACCACAATTTTCAGCGCGGAACTCGAAATTTAGACGAAATTATATTGAAATATGTTATTATTCGGTTATTGAACTCGGCGTGACACCTTGAGATATTTGTTAGCAACAATTATAGTAATAAGAAATGTATTACTTCGCGTTTAGAAGAAAATCCGTACATATTTTATCAAAATATTACGGAGTATATGTCATGTGCCATTGTCGGAGCGCCGACTGGCTCGCGGGGCACAAACGACCCCTTCTCCTCCCCTACCATTAGCCGCGGAACACGTAGCGCGACGCGCTATCGTATGGCCCCTTCTCCTTCCCAAGCTTATTGCTTATTAAATCGGAGCGCTTCATTCGGAGGAGCTGGACATCTTGGTGCCGCGGAGTCAGCGGGATATGCGTGCCATGATGTCATAGCGTACGCTCCGAATGGAGGCCAGTGCTCCTGATAAGATGGTGGCCCCGAATATCGTGGGAAGCTGGCGAGGACCACTCTTTTCCTACCCCATCCCTTACCCTTTTCCTTCGATATAAAAGGGAAGACACTCTTGCCTCGGGGCAGTCGGCACGGTTATCGTAAGGTGACCACTCGGTGTGCGTACGCTTCGGCTGGGTTATCGCAAGGTGACCACGCACTTCGTTTCGCCGACTTCCCGGCTGGGTCATCGTGAGGTGACCGGCGATGAGCGTGCCTGGGTCATGCTAGCCGTGACCGCGCGAATCGTTTGCCGATATCCGCCGCTGCCCTTCCCTGACTAACCGGCTGGGTCATCGTGAGGTGACCGGCGATGAGCGTGCCTTTGGGGGGTCATACTAAGTTGTGACCACGCAAATCGTTCGCCGATATTCGGCGCTGCTGAACCTTCCCTTCCTGTCACCCGGAACCCACCCACCTGTGCGAGTTCCTTTCCAGGCCAGGTGTTCACCCAGGCAGTTGTAAGTACGATCCTCAATGAATTCTCTCAATTAAACTGACACTGTGTATTTCTGACTCGGCCTTTTCATTTAGTACATAGAACCTACCCACTATGTCGTCCACCCCTGCGACACCATTGGGAACAAGTTAAAATGGCATTGAATTAGGAAATAAAAAATCTAATTCGGTAAGATGCAATTTTTTCAATTTAATGAATAGAAATTAGTTTTAATAACACTTATGCTAAGTTTCACGCAAATATGTACGCAAACAAAAATCGCTCATTAAGCGAGTTTGAGCGAAAAATCACTTCACCTAGAATTTGAAGAATTTGGCCTCATTTTAAAGAAAAAACTCCCATCTTTCCAATGATATCAAAATATTAACCCCTTACCGGACTATTTTTCGAGAAATTTTCCCGAAAATAATAGCTGTTTTACATGGGATAGATTAAGTCTGTGCGCTCCAGAGGGAGAATATCGAAAAAGTTATAAATTTCTAACGCCTAGATTTCGTCAAAAAGCAAACAGTGTGTATTTTGTTTGTTTTCTCAACCATTTATTAATAAAATTCATTACTCACCGCAGCAGTTGTTACAGAATCACAAAAAACCTACTGTTTTGAAGGCTTTTTAGCCGTACGGCGTGAAAAAATGAGTCAAGTTAGAGACTCAAGAGATATATTTATTTTATTACTCAGAATGTTTTCGATATATAACTAAATTTTTGCACCATTAATGTTATAATATTTACTTCATACTTCTTAGAGACGCTGAAACTAAAATATTAAATTCGAATATGGTCTCATTTGTGGCTAGGGAAATATCTCGCTCAAACTACCTTAAGCACCGAGAAAAATTCATTTCAACTGCACATTAGCACTGGAACGGCCGTAGCGTCCGTGTCGAAGTGGTGAAGGAACGCAAAGCCAACCTCCCCTTCTGCCATCCTCACTCCTCCGACAACATTCCACCCGCAGTCAAAGGAATCGACGACCTCAAGGAGTGGGTGGTGTAGCAGTCGGAGGAGGGAAGGGATCAAATGAAAGCGAAGGGAGGATGGAAGCGAAGGAGGCATTTAAGAGGGTCACCCAACCTCCCACCCGCCTGGCCTTGCCGTCTCCGGGCGATAAAACTACAGAGAGAAAGAGAAAAGTTCATTTCGCCGATGCGACGTCGAGAGACACAACCCTTTTTTTTTTAAACGTTCGGACCAATTCGACATCATTCGAAGGACGACAGCTATTTTAGCCCGAGATGCTCGCCCGCCTCTCTCCTCCTTTCATTTATTTATATTTTTTAGGATTGAGTCGATTCCACTTTCTTCGATTCCGATTCCTTCAAATCGATTCCAGATTCTCAATTCCGATTCCACCGATTATTATTGCTAGTAACAGGTGGAATATTGATATAAGTACAGGTAGCGTAGGACTATTATTTAAATTAAAATATTGGGTGGAATAAAATAACAAAGACAATTAAAGAGCTCAAAAAGTGTCTTTATTAAAAAAAAAGAAATATACTCTCTAATATGTGGGATTATTCATTCATTCAAGTATTCTACCAGCTGATTGGTAGGTTCTTGGACAGCCCCTATTTTGCATCCCAATTTCATAGACATTGTCTCGCTTTCCCTCCTAAGGTTGTCCCGCCAGCAGGGAATAAAGCACAAAATATTTCATATTTTTTATGAACAAATAGTCTAGATAAGCATTTACTCTATGTTTATATTTAATAGTTAATGTGTATATAAGATATGTATCGATCTGGAATCGATGGAATCGGACTCAACTTTAGATGATCGATTCTCGATACCTATTTTAAGCCTGAGAATCGGTGGAATCGAGAATCGAAATTTGGAATCGACTCATCCTTAATTTTTTTAATTTCCGAAGCACACTCCCACATTTCCTTCTCGCCCTATTCTCCTCTCTCTCTCTCTTCTCTTTCAAACACTCACGGGTCGACCCTGTTAACCGTCTCGTTTCGGAACAATTCGCTCCGAAGTGGTGAGCGAGTGATGGACGTTGTCCTGATGCCCGAAATGCTTTCTTGATTGGACGGCAGTCGTAAAAATATTGTCTGGACCACTCGCTGCTAAACGAAATGGAAGCGTACAGCTTAGAGACATAGGAGGACCGAGTGAGCGTCAGTAAATGTTACCCCACACAAACCGAATATTTGGAGATAATTTGGTCGATTATCTAATGCGCTCACTCAATATTAATAGCTTTGAGGACGTCCTTCGGTAACTTCTATTTTTAATGAAGTTACAACCAGAAAAGTAATAGGCAATCTAGTATTTTGTATTTTACTCACTCGTGATGAAAACGGCTCAACATCTTTGCGTCTACGATATGGTTATGCTTGGTGGTAAACATTAACAATAATCCTTTTAAGTAGAGATTATTGGAAGCAATGGAGATGTAGTATTATCGAAGAATAATATAGATTATATGGACAGAGGTGATCACCAACGACGAAGTCCCAAGAAAAATGATGTATAATGAAAACTCTGCGAAGAAAGAGAGACAAACTCACAGGACACATTTTGCGACGCAACAGCCTATTGAAAACAAAATTGGAAGGAGGAATGAATGGCAAGAATTACAGAGGAAGACAAGGAATGGAATACATCAGGTAAATTATGAATGACGCCAAAGCAAACAGACATGTAGGAATGAAGCGGTTGCCGGAGAAGAGAGTGAATTGGAAATCTGCAGCAAACCAATCTTGGGATGGATGAGTATTGACATAGATTTCGAAGAATAGACATTTTAAGATAGATATAATAAAAGATGCGTTTGCTGACATACTTTCCGCTGCCGACGCTAATTTTATTGAATAGTATGCCTTGATATTCGCACCATGATGCATTAACAAAGCCTGGAATTCGGTCTGCAAAAAGAGTTGCTCACAATTACTCGTGCATGCACTTAAATTAATAGGTGGTTTCTTCTTAAAGCGTGAGTTTTTCTCTCTCGGATCTCGGGTGCATGTGGGATGTTGAGTGACGCGATAACTCAAGTTGCAAATGGAATAATGACGGGCTCCAGCTTCTAGAGGTCCGATAATTTATCTTTACGCTCCATATCTCTCAGTCAGCAGAAAAGGAGTGAAGAGCTCGCATGGCTGAAAATAAGTCGATTGCTGTTGGTAAGTAACGGGGAGCCTTAAAAACATAAATAACCTTGGTATTACGTCAGATGAAATTACGTCAGAAATGAATAATTACTGTGGAATCAACTTAATATCGTGTTAACTGCAATTTGGGGCTATAAACAATAATATATATATACAATATGCCAAGAGGGTGGCCGATAAAAATATACACACGGAAAAAAGAACACTTACAAATAAAAACTTCCGATATTTCGGTGAAGATATTCGCTCCACCTTTCTCTAGGAGAAGAGTAGGCTACTCTTCTCCTAGAGAAAGGTGGAGCGAATATCTTCACCGAAATATCGGAAGTTTTTATTTGTGTTCTTTTTTCCGTGTGTATATTTTTATCGGCCACCCTCTTGGCATATTGTATATTTATCACCCGAGTGATTCTCCTGGAAGTTTTATATATATATATATATATATATATATATATATATATATATATATATATATATATATATATATATATATATATATATATATATATATATATATATAATCATTGGAAGCTTTCACGAGCGTGAACACAAATATATTTAAAAAAACTTTGTCACAAGTGTGACTAAAATGAGAACACATAAAAAAGACACTCACACGGGTTGTAAATTTTTCGGTGGATCGCCGCCACCTTCTTCAGCGAAAGGTATAGGATATATATATATATATATAATGAAACGTTTTTTCATCGGGAGAATTTGGGTCTAGGGAAATAGTAGATCCATTTTACCTCTTCACCAAAGTTTCGAAATTATATGCTAGCTTCTACATTTAACTTTTGAGTACTATTACGAAATAGTGTGTGCTTTCTTTTTTTGTTTAAAACACAAATACTTTCCAAAAATATGCTTACATCTTTTTTCATGTAATTTTGATGAAACATTGCACTAAATGTGAATTACGACTCTTTGGTAAATGCCTGTGAATTCATATGCAGCCCAGAAGAAACGAATATATAATCGCGAACCGCTGACGATGAGGAACATCTTTTATTTTCCAAGACCCATCCTCTCGCGAAGAAAAATATATTTAATAAAAATACTAAACATAACCATCAACTTCCCGGCCTCATAAAAATAGAGAAACCGTGATTTCATTCTACACGTAGCCGATGAAAGGACCCCATTTTATGCTAAGTCATATCATCAAGTGTTCCTAGACAAGCTATGTTCATTTTTATGGTGAATGTTCAACTAATGAGTTCATGGTTATGGAAAATACGAATCACCTAGACGCTTTGTTCACGATCCTTGCTATATTTTTAGCAGGAATACCACTAAAAAAGAAAGCTTCCTTGGTGGAATGAATCCGTAATTATGGAGACTTTATATTACAACCCAACTAAAAATGAAGGACACATCAGAAGAAAACATGGTTTTCTACTGTACTTTCCTCCACGAATTCTCATTAATGGTTTAAACACAAAGCTCAAATTCCTCTGGTTCATCAAAAAAGTATGCTTTACGATTCTGTAGCATGCATTTATGGGCAAACATTTTCTAAGCTGATAGATCCCTGATATTAACTAGAGAAACAATTTTCAACACTTCTGTCGGCAGAAAGTGGTATCAGAAAACGTCTGAGTATTTATATGCATAATTGTTTAATTTAACTAGCAGTAATGGCATCTATTAGGAAAATAAATGGACATGCAATATTGATTCCAAAGAACAATGGTAAAATATTATATTTCCACATAATGAAATTGTATTTTAAACTTCATCGATATTACCACGGTACGCGCGTCGATGTGTTACAGAAAATGATTAAGCATATGATGAATGAGTTGATGAACAATTCGTTATTTAAAAAAAATACTATTCTTCGAGCTGAACCATGTACATAAGTAGCTTGCTCTCCACGGTTTTTGTCTTTGTCAAAAAACTATCAAAAGCATATATATCAACACCATCCCAGAACGAGTAAAACGAATTGGTTTCTAAAGCCCGTTTCACACGACACTTGATCCAGCACAAGACCTAGTATGCTAGCTGGTACTTTATATTGAGGACGAAACCCAGTATACTAGAAACCGTACTAGAAGGTTTCACACGATCATCGACCTTGTGCTTGCTATTAAGCAGTTATTCCATATGATTCGATACTAATTAAAAAAAGAGAAGATCGCACAGCGTCTGTAACGTGAACGTGATTGGTAGATGGCCACTGGGTCCTACTGGGTCTAGTAGCAAACTAGTACCGCATCAAGTACGAAATACAGTAGCTCCGCGAGTATACTAGCTAGCATGCTTGCTAGCTAGTATACTGGTTCTGTTCACACGATACTGGAAAGCTAGCATACTAGCGAGTATACTAGACCTTGTGCTGGATCAAGTGTCGTGTGAAACGGGCTTAAGTTTATAGTATCGAAATCTTGACGTCTGTACATGGGAGGACCAGGATATTACCCACCCGCTTCTTCTTCGCTGGCCTCCGTTCGTAAGTTATGTGCCGCGACTGGTGATTTGCCACAACCTTAGCGGAAGTTCTCCCCGATGAAAAAATTCACCAGCTGCCCCGAAAGTAGCTCGAAGGGGTTAAACGCGTTGATGGGTTGAAAGGGAGGGTGGGTGGGAGGGGAGATGTGGCCATATGCGAAACAGGAGTCGTCCCTTGCTAACAACATTCCAACCACCGAAAATTCCCGACTTAGAATCCCGCTCTTTCTCTCTTCACGAGTCACGGGTCGATATCATTAATTGTGCCTGTCACCAGTGCTGCATTCCGAACGTGGCTGATCGCGAATACAAATCTATCAACAAAGATATCGCCTCAAGTGTTCAATTAAAGTTAACGCCTTTTTGCACTAGTATTAAGACATGGTTTGATTGAAATGTAGCGTGATTTGACAGTCCAACAGTTTTTTCTCTGCGTTGGACGGCCATTTTAAAAGCACGCAGAGGAAAAATCTTTCTTAATTCGCAGAGCAAACTTGGAAATCAAGTTCGCTGAGGTGTCAACAGTGCCGCATTCTCGACATAGTTACTCGTGAAGACGGGTTTCTCCTAAAAGGTATCGCTTAAGTGTTTAATTGAAGAGTGGGAGACTTCTCGTTTTGTGCTTCGATATAAATGTGGTGTAACCGTTTAGCTAAACCGTTTTCTGACCGGGTTGGCTTGAAATTTCAAAGCTTGCATGGCAAAATCCTTCCTAATTCATCAGCAAAAAGAACAAACTCAAACTTAAAAAGGGGAGTTTCCATCTCATATGTGTTGACGGCGTAAATCGGAACACTTTAGCGCACACGAACGACGATAAATGGAAAAATGTGCGCAGGTGAAACGTTCGATAACCTGCCGGTAGGTAGCACTCTGTAGGTTCAAAAGAGTCACCATCGTATATTTTGTGTAACATAATGGAATTTGTTCAATGCATTTAAAAAGCTAACTCTTTTACCTGGGAATAATTAAAAATTTTCTCACCAAAATTATCCACGTTTGACACCTGCGATTAAAATGAACACAACAACAACGAGGCAATTATCAAAGCTCGTTTAATGTAAAGTGCACACTGCACAGCAACCCTGATGAAAATTTCCCTATAAGAATTCCCAAGAACAAAGGGAAAAGCAAGGAAAATTTGCTTTCAAAAGCATTTTCCAGGGAAAATGCATTCTAGGGAAATTATTCCCTAGAGGTATATTTTCTAAGAAAAAACGGGGGTTCAATTTTCTAGGGAATGTTCCGACAGAGAACTCTGCTCCCGATCTGTTTTGACGTGCGCTGCCCGAAATGAATGGAAAGCAAGAGGGCTCTCTTTCGTGGATTAGTGAACAGCGCTCTACAGCGATTGGAAAGCGTCCAAAATAACTCAAACCCATAAGGTCTCAATTTAGTATTTTGCAAGCATTCCCTTCCAGTCTAAAGACGCATGACGCATTCCTCCAGAATTATTGGATGAACGGTCAATTCTATGGTAATAGCTTCAAAGTTACGATTATTTACCGAGGAAATACGTTATAACACACCCCGAAGTAATTTCTCCCCAATTCTCTGAGCCTGACAATATCCTGTGCCACTCTTCCGTATCGACCTTCAGCAAGATATCATTTCTTTCCCCTGCGTTTTTCTGCTACGATATCAGTCTTTAGAATGTAATAAACCTTCATAAGAGAACAACGATTGAACTGCATCTCAAGGATATATATGTTATATCACTGAAACTCTCAAATATTGTTTCCCAACAAAAAATTGGTGTCATTAGATGCCAGCATCAGAAGCAATAAAAATGTTTGGTTTATTTTTCATTATCATTCAGTGGTACTACTTTTTTGTTTCTTTTTCATTCGTATTGGTGCCATTATTGCTCCCAAATTTGACTTCGAGCCACAATAACCAACCACCCCTTGCCGTCAATCAGCACCCCTATTTAATTTTGAGACACATGCGAAAATCAGGACCAGCTATTTTGTTTTCAATTTGCGAGTCTTTGGTTAGAGATAGGGATTTTCAAGAGTTCGCAAGAGTGTTGATGCATTGGTAATTCCAATTCAGTAGCGCCTAGAATGGAATTTAGTTCGTTGAGTTCGAAGTCGTAGTTCCTAAGCCGTGAGTTGCAGGGTCCATATATATTAGCTTGGAGAAGACTCGTACGTTACCTTACGGTGATGAACTTCGTGCGGAGATTTGAGGAGGTTCTACCGCGATTGTTAAAGTCAAAACAAGTACCACCTGCCTTAATAATTGAAAACCAAAATTAAAATACAAAATATGTAGATAATTCCGTGAATACATTTTAAATTAGCACTTTTTCCCAGCCTGTTGCATGTTGCAGTTGATCCATGTAGCCAAAATCAGTTGATGAATATATATTTTTGAAATATATTTCTCAGCGCTGGATGCCAGCTGCTGTGTCACTGTCGTATAACTAATGTGTTTTGCACGAAATAATTGCGATTATTCTTTAGTAATTCGAGCAATGAAAGACTTAGGACACATCATTTCCAAATACATTAATGGAAGCAAAATGCTGCATCGGTAAAATTTATACAAGATTTTGTTCATTGTTTGAATCTCTGAGATGTTTGTTATTTCTGTGTTTACAAAATTTTTTAAGAGGACCGCTTTGTTTTTGTTGCTGCGTCAACAGTTTCGCCGACGTTACAGTTGCCGTCTTCAGGTCGAAGCTCCGATGCCTTGCGGGACCAGATCGGCCGGACAGGGCTTTCGTTGAAGTTGTCCGGAAGACGGGTACCAGCTTCACAACTGCATAAGTTTCACACTAGCTCATGTAGCTGCTACCCGTCTTGCAGACAACTTCAACAGAGGAGAAGGGTACCAGCTTCGGTTGTTCCGGCCAGAGCGCATACAACTTTCCCACCCAAACGACGGACAGCAGTCGACCAATCAGGGGGCGGCAACGACCACGAGACTAGAGCATAAGAAAGTACAATACGGGCAAGGCCAATGCATCGGCACTTCGACCTGAAGACGCCAGCTGTGACGCTGGCGAAACTGTTGTCGCAGCAACAAAAACAAATAGGTTCTCTCGATAATGAAGCCACTTCATCTTACGCACCGCGGAAGCCTTCACTCGAAATCAATTTAGGGATTCAGCCTCCTTAACAGAGTACATTGAGCGCGAGGAAATCCCTGTGACGTGATGCTGATGAAATTTCCGAACTTTGGCATTGTCCCAGAGTTCCTTCTTCCCCTCTCCCTTATTCTCTGCAGACGGCTGGAAAGAAAGGAAGCGGGAAATTAAGGGGTGGAGGGAGGAAGAGAGTTGAAGGGGTTGGTCGAGTCACGAGTCGTTCCCAAAATCATCCGATGGTATTAACCGTTTGAGGGCGGGATGCCTTTGAGGGAGAGCTCTGTTAATAAAGGAGAAGAGGGAGGTCGTGCCTCTCTCTCCCATTAACGCCTTCCCTTCCCGTTCCTCGCACGACAAAAGAATGATGGGAGTTAAAGAAATGACCAGTGAGGACAGGGCATTTGTAGTACTTCTGGCGACACAGAAAAGGACGAAGAGAAGGAGGCTTAAAGAATCGAGTAATAGTACCTACAATTGTAGTATCTCTCTTAAACGCGCACATTATTTTGTTGCAATAATAGTTTTTCATACATAATATTGCCTCCATTTATAATCTTTTAGTATAACAAATTGTAATGTAGAAAAAATGATTGGATAACTTTCTTAAAATATTGGTAAAAATATGAAAAATATTGTAAAACCCTGTCTTTATATTGGAAAATGTTTAGAAATAAATGCATATAAACCAATGAGTTATTTTTATTGAATAAATTCAAAGTGAAAGCAGGAAACCACACCCTTGGTAAGTTGAGATACCAGGAATGTTTGGTTACCCTAGAGACCCAATGTCCATTATATTGGACATTTTAAAAAATATAACATTTTGATAATAATGGTAAAAATTATCGATACATCCCCTAATAATGTAGTAAAGAGTCCAAAAACAATTTTTTTTAAATTTTCTCACAGTCAAAATTAATTCAGGTCTGAAAGGGTTAAACAGCAGATTAGCAATGATCGAAGTCTTCAATAGTGTTAGTGGAAAGGGTAGGTTGCTATCTTTGTAATAACTCTGATATGTATATATTTTAGTTATCAATATTTGCATGGAAAGATAATTAATTTTACGTGTCGGTAATGCTGTGATTATTTTCGTATGCCTTCTGAGGTATGAAGACGAAACTATCGCTTGCTGGACTAGACTTTTTACTTGTGTTTAAATACTCATTATTATTACCATCATCTCATCCCACAGCAAATAATAGAATTAGTAATAATTATCAGTTGTAGTATGTTAACCCGTAAGCTCCATGCTAGCATTTTTGTCAACGTAGCACTTCCTTTGTTTCTGGTTCGGCCTTGCATTGTTCTCCTGACTGCTTTCTGGTCCTTGTCTAGCGGCCGGGGGAGCTTGCGAGGCTCTAATTTGAACTAGTACGAGCGTCGCCTATTATGGCATCACCATGTGGAATATATGGAGCTCTATTACACGGCATTTCGTGGATATGTAACATACCTCAACCTATTTTTTTCGGGTGCGTCGACGGCTCGGGCCATTTTAACCGCACGCAACCAGTATATAAAAAGAATTAAAATTATTTATAAAAACTTTGATTAAATATTCGATATTTACTATTCAATTCATCCCGGTGAGAAGTATTAAACATTATGGATAACGAATCATTATTTATTAAAAAGGGCTGTATCACATGAGACTTTTATAACACTGCTGACATCCTCCGGTTCGTTATCTAAAGGTGGGTTTATACTGGTAAGTTTACTGCGCAAGTTAAATGCAGCCAGTGAATTTCGACGTAAATAGTAGGAGTAAACAGCCATGCCAGTCCGCTTGCAGAACTTTTGTAAGTTTCGGCAAGTCGCTCGCAGAAGCGTATTGTCACCAGTATAAATGGCAACCAACTTGGCTCTGCACTAACTCGTGAAAAATATTTCGTCTAAGTAAAATCCTCCCCAAGCTCTTGCAGAAGAAACTTGCGGAAGTAACTTGCCAATATAAACCCACCCTAAGACGCGGCTAAAAATATCTTAGGTGTCCATTGTTCTTCAGCCGTCCGCATGCGTATTACCCGATATTATCACACTCCGTCAGGAATTGTATCACGCTGAAAGGACAGTCGTATGCCTCAAAAATGGGGCTGATTTCTGTGTTCAGAAACGAGATAAGAATGGGTCAGGTCTAAAGAAGCGATCACCGCTATTTGGTCCCAAAACGAAATCTGGGGATATTGTCCCCTTCCCGTAACGAGGATGAGAACAAGTCATCCTCATTTTTTCACGAGTGTGAAGCTACATTTAAGACCCCTAAACGGGCGTGTCCGACTCGTTCAAGGAGAGAGCACGTCGTAGAAAACTTGTGTCAATCCTTATGTTCCATTTAGTGCCACCCTCATTAGATTATCGTTTTATTTTGCGAAAGTAAACAAGGAAATATACATAATAGTTTTACGCTACAGACTCGACGAGATCAAACTTTCCGAGGTTGGAAAGGATAAGATTTACAGACGAGACTGACCTGCGATTCATTTGGTCATACACCTATGATTATTGCATAAACTAATCCAGGACTATTCATCTACACATCTGTGAAATTTTGGATGATAACTCTTCAGAAAAATGGAATGATTAATAGGCGGCGAGTTTTTGAAATACCTTAATTGTGCCTTTGAAATGGGCACCGTAACTTCTCTCTGAAGGTGCCGCTCGATAGAAAGAAGCCATGGTCAGAAGAGTTTAGGTGTTAAATTCCCGGTAACTCAGCGCATTCCCGAGGATAATGACCTAGAATATCTTTTTGATAATTTGATCCCATTAACAACCTCAATGAATAGTTCAATTTGAAGCTGCTGCTGGGCGTTTAAATGACTGATAGAAGTTTGATTAAAGACTTCAGCGACCGTATTTTTTTCAATACCGGCGTTGCAGGCAATTAGCATGCTCACATCATTTAGGCTGAAGATACTTTAATAGGCCCATTTCTCATACATAAAAGCTAGAAGACTCTCATGGGTGTTGAGGAATTCAACTCTGATGCACGCATCAATTTTTATGTTGAATTACTAAAATTAAGCTCCGTTTCTAGTTTCGGAGAACACTCGCACGCTCCGGAAAATGGCTACAGTGATTTTATATTATTAAAACCAATTTTATTTCACGCCAGAGAAAGTTATTCCCAAGCCATCTTGTAACCTGGGTGCCCCTCGTAAAAATCATTACATGAAACGTATAAGATAGTCCACTCCTTTTGTGAAGCATAACCTCGATCGTAACGCTATTTCGGAGGAATTGAGAATCTCTGCAAGCTCTCCTCTGATTGACTGACGTTGACGAGGCGTGACGGAAATGTTAGACTTTGACAAGGTTTGCTCGAATGCACCATCAACGTCCGGCCATCGTAATTGGCTCCTCTAAATATCAATAAACAAACTTCGCTAACACCGCCGTCCGTTTCTGTTACGTCAGGGTACGTTGAACGTAATTCTACCCTTGCAAGTACAGAAATCCAGCAGCGGTGGCAACCCAAGAGCCAAGAGTCAATAATGTTTCGCGCCGATTTGGATTTCCCCGCGTGCCCACGCAAGCAATCCCACCGGCTACTCTAAAAATTAAAAAAAAAATTAAAAAACCTGCTGCTTAACCCACGCGTGTCCCTTGTCCTCTTCCTCCCTTTTTTAAAGTACAACTACCACTTATTATAGTATCGCCATCTCCGAGGCGCGTGCATATTACGTCGACCTCGCCGCGTCCGGAAACTCGGATGCAGAACGAGAAGGGAAGAGTTGGGTGTAGAGGTGGGTGCGAAACGCCGGCGTGTAGGTGGGCGTCGGGACACGGGGATGCCTTAAATGGACACGGCCGGGGAGAAAAACAGCGGGCAGGGAGAGAAGAAGGGATGAAAACAGCGCGGCCATTCGCATCGCTCCGATGCTGCTCTCCTTTTGGTCAGCCCCAGCTCCCCCATCCCTCCTCCCTTCCCTCCCTTTTAAATCCGTCAGTCCACGGGCCCCCTTTTCACGGGAAATTACACGCCCATTAGGTTGCTGCGAGGGACGGGGCCGACGAAATTGAAACGGAGGAGCGGAAAAAGGAGGGCGATTCGATGCGATAACACTCGAGTCCGTTTCACGCTATACTTGATCCAGCAACTGCTGCTTTTTGTTATAAATATAAATATAAACAAAAACATACGGAAAAATTTGCTTTTTATTCCAAGCAAATTCCCGTACACGATCGGCATCCAATTTTTAATTCGTTTACCGATGATTTGTTGGACACCCGTTAGATAGCGCAGCAGATAGTTCCGCCGTGGTTGCAAAGGGATTTGTTGTAGGAACAACTGCATTGCGAAATTACAGTTTTGTTTTCTACTCCAACGAAATCGCTCTTCGGACAGAGAAAATTGATTTTGTTAGTCGGGAAAATGCAATAGTGATTTCAGCCAGTGCCCTTTCCACACACAACGAATAAACCTGAGCAAATGTCATTTATTCAAGCAATAGTTCTGCTGTCACTACACATATTGGCATACGAATTTTACTGTGAGCGCGTAGGAATGATAACTTTAACAAGCTTTTTCTTCTCCGTGAAAAGATTGCATGTGACTAACTCATTTCATGTTTATGGGTGTGCAATTTCGTGACGATATTTGCATGTCAGCATGATTATCAAGGAATGAAGACGAGACTGAATGTCACTGGGTAAACAAGACTTTGATCTTGTGTTTAAAAATCATTATTACTAACACCTTACCCCACTTGAAATGTCCCCATTGATTTTTTCTGCTTTAACCTCGTACTATCCATGTAATCATAGCATTAGCTATACTGATCAGTAGAAGTATCTTAACCCGAGTGCTGCATGTTAGCATGGTTATTAAGGTGGTTGGAGCGTTTTTTTATGCACAGATTTGCGTGAAACATTACATACGTGTACTCATTAATGATATTTATACATAAAAGTGAAAAAATGGCATCGCCCGATTTAGTTTTTTGGCAATTCAATGATATTTTAACACGTAGCCTTCTGGCACATGACATATATTTCGTAATTATTAGATCACATGTATACAGGTTTTCTTATAAACGTGAAATAATATATTTCTTAATTGTTGCAAGGAGTCACGCCGAGTCCAATATTCGAAAAAGCATACTTCAATACAATTTCGTCTGCATATTGAATACCGCGCCGTAAGCTCCAGTTATGACATGCCTGGAATTAAGGAAAAAATGTAAAATATTATTTTTGTATCGTTTCCATTACTGCCTGCATTGTGATTTCCAACGCATAAACAACTTAAGTAAAATGTGGTCCAAGAATTTTTTTACTTAAAAAATTGTTAAAATGTGAACTCTATAACTCACGATTGCCGCTCCAGCAACATTAACCTAGTTCTCTCCTAGTTTCTAGTTTGTCCAGCATTGCTCTTTTGACTACTTTTTGGTCCGCGCCTTAAGGCCAAGGGGTCGTGTGGAGTTCGAAGTTAAACTAGGAAGAGTGTTGCATTCCTGGTGTGGAATAACCCCATGCCACACATCCCGGAGGTGGCTTGCACGGCATTTTGTAGAGTTAGCTGAAAACGTGGCATGCTAGATGGCAATCGAGATTGAGTACGGAATGTAGTGCGATTTGAGCCGTCCTACAAGGTTTCACTTGAAATTTGAACTTGTACTGTCGAGGAAGCGATATTTTCATTTATATCGATGCGCATTTCCACGATAAGTTTAAATTAACCGTTCTATGGCAGTATACGACAAAAAAATGTTGGAACATTTTCATCTATGCTCATTTCATGACCAGAAAATTACCTATGAGCTGATGGGTTAGATGGAGATAACGTCTTTGAAGCCCTAAAGTTGGCATAGAAAAAAATACCTATTAATTTATTTATTAATCAACGCGCCGAGCACCAAAAAAAAAGTCCGCGGTTTGTGTCGCCCCTAATGGAGATAACCGCGTGGGCGAAAAAACGATAAAGTGGAGATAGAGAGAACGTCAAACACATTCGGAGGGTACATTATTTATGAAAGGCCTGATGATGTGACATCTATATTATATCATCCCTCTCATTCATAAACTTCCAAAACTTTGTAAGGTAAATTTGCTTCACTACGCGTCGTTTTGACTGTAAAAAAAGACGTGAAAGCGCTTAATTGTGTCGCGTAGTACTAATTATGACAACAAAACCATTATAGTGTAGATTAAAACAGCCCAGTGATATAAATTCATCCTTTAGTTCTTCGATGAGAGATTCCCATACATTTACGCCTGAGAATGTAAACAAACAAACCGTGGAAGGTTATTCGGTAAAAATATTATTATAACCTTCCACGATACAATACGCCGGGAAAGCCTTCGATCATTCTAAACTAACAAAGTAACCATTACGTCATTTTAAAATTTTCCCTGAATTTAGACTACCTCGCTACAAGTTGTGAGCTAAACCGTTTCGAAAGGATTCTAAATGCTGGCAGTAAAAGAGGATTTTTACAAAGACGAATGGCATGAAAAGGAGTGGCAGGATGCCACTTTGTAATTAACCATGAAAGACTGTCGTAAGATATTTTGACAAAATGGCCGTGGGCGCTGCAATCACCACTGGGGGAGATGCTCTAGTACTCTCAAACTTTGAATGCGTACGTGGCGTGTGAAGCTTAGAAGCAGCATGCACGCCGTAGAGGGACAGTAAAAATATTGCTAACATACATTTATGATATTTTGAATATTGTTCAGGACGTTAAAATCAGAAAACCAGAGTAGAGTAGATGAATAGTAGGACATATAGATGATTCCCAACCTGGGGTAAGCGCCTCTTGTTTTAGAGGTTTGTGAAAAAGGTTTTTCAGAATAAGTTAGAAATAGCAAAGACAACATATACTTTATGCATGGAAGGAAAAGAGCTAGAATATTAGCAGAGCTGAATAATTTAATCGTGAGAGGAAAGCATCTTTTGCACGTGTAGCGGAACATGTAGTAGTCCTTCATGGTCCAATAGTCTCACAAACACATCTCTAAACGGTAGAACATCCACAGCGAAGTTTTATTTGACCACTTACTCGATTTTTGTCTGAATGTGAGGTCATATGTACTATTGGAGAAGTAGAAGGTCTATTAAAAACTCCGGTAATGTAGGAAAAGTATGTTAAAAACGTAGGAAAATTGAAGGATAAATTTATATTTTATTTAGTAAATATTATTGCAAGTTGAAATAACTTGAAAATATTTCTCTTCTGCCGAAATCGGCGATGAAAATACGTAAAATTGCTTAGGACAAAATCCACCTGGACTGGGATTAGAATCACGGACCTATGACTTGTAGTCTGTGGTTTAAATCCCGGTCCAGGTCGATATTATTCCAAGGAAACTTCTACGTATAAAATAGCGTTTTTATACGTGCCTACGTATAAAAACGCTATTTTAATAAAACTTATACCATATATTTAAATTTTCCTGTAGCTAATTAAAACTACAGTCTAGTGTTAAAACTGAGTAAAATTGGATGAAGCTGTACCTAATCTTCCTTTTAATCTTATGGACGCAGCTAGATGTTCCAAAGCTTAAAGGAAATTAAATTAAAAGTAGCGGTCAATTTGAAAGGGCTGTGGGGTCGGTTCTAAATGTTCTTGTAATCTCATGCTGCGGAATATTGCGGCAGATGGCAGAGGTAATAGCCTTCATGGAAGCTTTCACATCAAATTCAATTGGTCAAGGACTCTTGCCGTCATTTCTTACGCGTGGAGCTATAAAAAACGATTTTAAGCAGTGAATGTGAATTCAAGGCCACGAGTTCAAAGAGTGACAATATTTCTTGTCCCCTCCCTTTCAAAACAATCAACATTTGACGTTCTCTAACCAACAACGTTTAGCTGTCCAGGGATTTACAACGACCGTCGGTCAACAGATGTCACAAATTCAAACTTTTATTTCGACTGCTGGGGGTCAGTGGTAAAATCTCATTAGTGATCGATGTTTGAGGCGGATACGTTGTGGAGTTCCTTTGCAATATTATGAGAAACGTCAAACAAACATTTGCGATTCCACAGAATATAACATAATTATAACTCAAACAAGTTTTGCAACACTGTAGCATCCTCAGAAAACCGCTGAATATCATTAATTTCAAATTCCACTGGTTTTGTAATATTTCTGCCTATTCCTTCTCCGCGTATTTAACATAGTTTGAATCAGTATACTTGCTTTGAAGATAAACGTGCCATCATTTCACTCCATTATTCTATGAGCTTGTGTTGCAAGCCGGAAGGAGAAACCACAAAGGTTCACCATGTTTATTATTCAGATAATTTCCGTTATCTTGCATACTGGCGAGGACTTTGTCGACTACATTCCTTAAATTTTGGGCACCATATATATTTAATAACAATAAACCACAGTTAATTATTGAAAAATTTCGTAACCTAAATTAATATCTTGAAACTGCGTCGCATCTTGCATGTTTTCTTATTTTTGACGCTGGGACGTTATGAGAGGCGAGGGCATGTTGAAGAGGGTGATAGAGGGGATCACATTGGGGAAGGGTGGAAGGGGATAGGAATTTTGGACGAAAGAAGAAGAGGTATACGATATGAGGTATTTAAGAGAGATCTGTTGACGAGCTATCTATAGCAGGGCAAGTGAGATGATATCCAAAAATTTTAGATGTTAGGATGACTGTCCAAAAATCTACCATTCAGCTAGCAGAATAACAAAATGAAAAATTCATCATGCGTTGGTTGCCAAATGAGGCCACAGTTCCTCCTTAAATAAGCAATATACCCATTTAGCCGAATGAAATTTGAAAAAAATACGAATCCCGTTAATTTTGCATTTTCATCGAGATCACTAAGACAAATTTGTTGCAGAATATCCGTCAATTCCTTTCAGAATTAGTAGACATATGACTGGTCTACACAATGGCAGAACAGTGCATTGATAGGAGAAAATTAGCCGAAAAAGCTAGTCAGCCGGTGTGAGTGGGTGAAAGGCTGACTTATAGAGACAATTTCTGATTTCAACAGACCAATGAGTAAATCGGATCGCTCCTGTAGTACATTAGCTCGATACGCCCATCGCGTGGCAACACCTGAATTATCCGGCATCTCTTGACAACCTTAATTCTTCACTTATGTACGAAACACCTCTTTTCATCACTGTAACCAAACCTTTTACTCAAGAGTCAGACGATGCGTCTTTTAACCACCATGATGTACTTGCGAGAACACTTGAATTATGCATCTACATTTCCAACGGTGAAGCTGCCTTCGCGGAGGAAAATAAATCATCTCACCATTCACAATAGTCCACAATTCTCTTGGCTCTAAAATACTAAGACCGACAGTTCATTCGTGATTTCTTCACTCTATTGGTATTGCTTAGTTTATATCTAATTTTCACCGAATTTCTGTACTTGTTCCATAAATCCTCCCAGTATTATACCAGGTGTTTGTTTTGTTACAAAACATGAAGATGGCACTCAGATCAAGCGTTTCATATGATCAGAACCTTTTGGAGAATGCCTCAGCCAGGCAGCACTTGAAGGAATCGTTTTGAGTCAAACCTTAAAAATAAGAAGGCGAGTTATATTCCACACTTTTAATTCCTAATAACCGGCCATAATAACATCGGCATTATGTATCATTTTAAAGGTACAGAGCGCCAACATTTTGCGAACATGTATTTACGTATGATTGTGAAGTGACTACAAGCCAGAGAGCTCATTTATTTCCGCAGGTTTACCAACGTATTAGAACTTGATTCATCGCAGTGTTTTCTTTTTCCTATCCAATAAGCGCTTGATTTCGGGGCGCCGTATTAGATAAAGTTGCTGGTCGACGACTTGGTGAAAGTTGTTAAAGCGTTTGGCTATTTCTTCCCTGAATCTCAACTCAGGCATCAAGACGTGATTCAGCGTTTGATTTATGGACACGCGAGACTTCTCGGTCTTAGGCAACGGACGGCGTAATTCGGATCGTATAGGCGCCATGGCGCCGGGATCCGATTGCTTTATGCCGCAGTAATCTTCGAAAGGTATGACTTTTCGTAATAAGCATGACAGTCGGAAAATAACACAGACATTTATCGTCGCTTGCTAGGGAGTGAAAAAAGTGGGTTAAAGGGGGAAGAATAAGAAAGTCTATCGTAGAATGAGATCCAGAAACGTCTTCTTAGTCCGCAATGAGCAATAAAATTTAAATGGAAATTGAGCTAAGCCCTCAGCTTTAATAAGAACAAAGGTTCTCAACCTTTTTTCCTCAATTTCCCCTTTACTTTTAGTTAAGAATAACATTCCCTCTTTCCAAAATAAATGATTAAATAATGATTTACTTCCACAAATGAAAATTATGCGCATGTTTCAGAATGAATTTTAATCCGTGGAATTCAATTAGGTTCATCGAATGCCACAGAATAAATTAAAATCAGCTATACTATTACAGATCTCACATAATACACAGAAATATTTTGTTGTATAGTGGCTCCAAATCCTCCCAACCACCTTTAATTGCCCCAGTTGAGGAATTTACAAATGGTTGAGAACCCTTGAATTAGAAAATTTTGTCTGCAGATAAAGTTTTCCTACTGTTGAGGTTTTCAATGAAGGTCAATAAATGAAGACATACTGGATAAATGGTAAATTGTTTTCGATTATTTATACTGGGTCCCGATAAATTGTCAACTTGTATGTGGCGAATGCATGGTTTTCTTGAAGAATTTTCCCTTAGTGATAAAAAAAATATATAAGATATGTATCTGAACAGTTAACAATCTGTAATTAAATCTTATTTTACATCCAATACACATACTTTAATTAGTCATAACTTTTTTACGGCTCCACTCTCCAAGTCTCAGATAACCGATCATCTCTTCTTTTTCTATCTTTGCTCACGAACATATTTTCGTAGTGCCCTGAACGTCATGTCCATGTTCGTCCAGTACACTTATAATTGCGAGATTCTGATGGATTCTCCTCATCAGCAATGCATCCTTACATCGTAGGAATATGTGCTAGCCCTATTTATAGCTGCTTGCGTATTTCAAGGCGGCCTCGAAGCGGCAGTCAGCAAGATGCAGAAGTCGTTTCAGCATTTCCTCCTCGCAGAGGAAGTGGCTAGCGCTGGTGGGTTGAAGGCCTTAGGGGAGTGAATTCCTATATCGCCTCGTGGGCGTCCTTAAGTCCTCTCCCATTCATTCCTCGAATCGTCGTGCTAATAATTCCGTTTGTCCGTGACTATCCCAAGAGCCGATGTTGTATGATCAAACATTTTGGACAAAAAACTAACCAAACAAGTTTGACCGTTGTGCGACTGGGAGAATTTCTTCTACACCAGCGTACTACCTGCAGGGGCGTGTGGCAGGGGGCACTAGGACAGAAATCCTGAAAATTTGAGGGAATAGGATGAAGGTAAAGGAATATGAATGATATCTTGGCGGAGTGTCTTAGTGCCACGCGCTGATTTTGTTATAGTCACGAATAGTGCGTGAGAAGAAGAAATTTTTGAATGCACTAATCAGCTCTGCAGTGTATCTCCATTATTTTGTCGCTTCCATTAGTCCCAGAGATATGGTTCGGAGTCAAATTTAAACCTTCCATGTCACCCCAGAACTCGTCTGATCTGAAATTTTTAAGTAATCCAAGCCTATGGTGTAGCTTACAAGTCTCTAGTCTCTCCAAACCTAGTCCTTTCATCAGCTTCGTGACAATTTCTGTTCACTGGTAGCAGTTTTTAATGGAGCATGCGGCTTTCCGTGTATGTTTTCGTGAATTGAATTTTTCTGTGCAGGGGCCTTAACGTTCAATTTGGACTAAAGTGGAATTTCATTCTGAGAATATAATTGATGGATTAATTGATGACTTGAATTTAAATAACATTTTCCTCAAACTCTGCCTGCCACACGGTGCTCATACTAGTCAGGTCAAATTTGTAGTCAAAACGTTTGACCCTGGGACGTCAGCTGAAAGGGGACCGCATGACAGTTGGGGTGGTGAAAGTACTCGCCCGACTACTAGAGACAGAAGGTAGAGAAGATAGGATAGATATCGATAAGCCTTTACTTCCGGTTCATTTTTTTTCAATATACAGACGTATTGAAAGAAAGATAATTGAGAGAGCACGGTGTACGGATAGGAAGACGAAGGAAGAAGTACGGCGGGGAAGGAGAGGAACCTTCTGAAGGAGATTAGGAGGAGGCAGAGTAGGTGGTTGGAAGAGGTAATGAGGAGCAAAGGGATGTTGAAGGCCGCGATGGAGGATAGGATGTTGAGTACGCGGGGAAGGGGAAGAAATTGACTAGATTTATGTACGGCATGATGAAGGGTTGAAGATGAAGAAAGAACTTGTGCAGATCATGCGCGAGGTTTTTCTTTACTTCGATTTAAACCAAATTTGACCGTTAGATTACCCAAACATTCAATGAATCGTAACAAAAATTGTCCAAGCATTTTTTTGGGGCTAAGGTAAATAAAATCCACCATCACCGATGAAATTATACTTGAGAAACAAAATCTTCTATCCTTCCATTATTGAATGCTTTTATAAAATGATGTTTGATAAATGTGGCAACACGTTTAAAAATGCAATTATCATACAAAAATATATCGACCGATATATTGGTATATTATACAGAATATGAATACCATATGTGGTAAGGTAGGTATACCTTAATTATATCGTTTTTTAGCATATCGATGAATTTTCATGTTCCTCCCATCCTTACCGTCTACTCTCCCTGTAGATGTCAATGAGGTGACGGGGAGACGTGGTCTGTGTGGGAGGGCAGTTGTTGGAAAGGTGTGGAACTCTGACCACAGCAAAACGAAAAGCTGGTGAGAGCATTAAGTGCTGAAGGGAATACAAAACCAGCGCATTCCTCTCACTCTCATGCACATGGGTGAAATTATTTATCAGCCATGCAAAAGATGGATATTGAAAAGAAATAGATCACTAATACTGTAATGAGTTGAAGAGTTAAAACTGTTATTAAGTTTTATAATAATTAAATTTAACTCCGTTTCACTTCTCATAAACCTGTTTCACTCTAAATTATTCATATCGATAAGCTGATCTTCGCTTTTTTACCATCTCGACAAATGTCTAAAATTAATAAAATATTGATGCGCGAAGGCTAATAATTTGTGGAGGCACATACATCTTTATTGTAGTTGTAGAATGTTTGGTAATTTATGTAAAAGGTACAATGGAAAAAAGCATGAAAAATAACAAAAATCCACATGACAATCAATGCGGATTTTTGGGTTGTTTAGAAGAGAATAAAATAGACCGCCAAGTTGGAAGCAATACGTTTTTTTGTGAGTGCATTATCCAACACCACAACAATAAGAAGTTCATCCTCTCCTTCTATTAATAATTTTTCAGTTAGTTGTCATGCATTGACCACAGTAATTAGTTCCACTGATAAATCTCCGTCACTACCGGGATTCAAACTCGGGCTCTTAGAATGGGAAGCCAGTAATTATCCACAACAACACGATCCCTCCAAGAAAACGCTTGGCAAAATTCTACCAGAGTATAATTCTCTCCCACCTAGATTTCGGCAGATTAACCATTATTACCAAGGTGATATCAACTGTCATTATCAAGACCACCTCAATAATGACAGATGAGCTGTCGAACCTCACAATTGGATATTCTACCAGCTGATTCGTAGGTTTTTGGGCGGTCCTTTCCCAAACTTCCCCATTTCTGAGATATCTTTCCACTTAACCTGATATTACCTTATTGCCTTTAGGTCTGTCTTAAATTTCTCACACCCTCTGCCTCTCCTCATTTCGTCAACAAATCGTATTCTCTTCCTTCGTCTTCCACGCTTCACCAACGTCCTACCGTCTATCCCCCTCTTCAACATGCCCTCATCTCTCAAAAGCATCTCCATCTATCTTTTCTGCCTTCTCCGAATCTCCGCCACCAACCTCCTTTCCTTTCCAACCGTATCCAACCGCCACTCGTCCACAGTCGGAAGATTAAGGTGATATTGCGTTGAATTGAAACATCGTGGACCGAAAAAAGGGTGCGTAACTGTGGACAAATAAATACAAAACTGTAGACAAACAAACTTAAATTACGGCCTAGGTTTCAATGCCTTACTATCATCATCAATTGAAACATATGTCGTAATGAAAGTTGTATATGCTTGGGGGAAATTGTGCGTCTTTTTCTCCATCCATAACCTCCTCGTTCGTGTAAATTCTTCTGGAATTTCCATTGGGTTAAATCGGCAAAAATTAACTAATGAATTGGTTGAAAATCCAGAGAAGAATTTACACTAAGCAATCGCCGGAAAGCATTAAATCTTTTTTCTCCTCGTCCGTCTTTCTCGCCACCCACGCAAGGCCGGAGAAAGTTAAACAAATGTGGAATTTCACTGTGTGTTTTCTTGAAGAAGATCTCTGCTCCGCGACCGACTCCACAAAGTGACGCCTGGAACCTTACGTTTTTGAAGTGGATCACGTCTTATGGATGGGGGGTAAATATCGCGAGAGCCTAGCGACTCCCGACTTCCGGACGAATGGACTGTTGAGTCGCCGTGTGGTTACGTAATATACAACCGCATCGAATTAATTGACTCCATTATCACTAGTGGTGCTCCGAATTAATCCAAGATCGTGGTGGTTTAGTGGGTTGTGCGCTGGGCTACCGACTGGAGCGTCCCGGGTTCAATTCCGGGTGAGTCCTCTCTGGACACAGTGGACACCACCTCAGAAAAATACTCGCCGTGCAAATTTCTGATTGTCAGAACTTAGTGGAAAATTGCAGGTGGCCCAGGGAAAGGCACTATGCCCCCTACCCTGAATATATGATTTTCACACACCAAGGCTTCTTGTAAGCTCTACACTCACCCATCAAAATCAACCCTCGGGTTAAACCAGTGAGTGACACTGTGTAACTATCACTAGAGGGATATAGTGTCATTTCATCTGAATATTTTTAGTCTATATGAATTTCATGTGAATATTATTTATGTATGAATATAATTTTCACGTTAATATGACCTTAAATATTAATTGTTCATTTGTATATAATACTGTGCACTCCCCACTGCTAGTCATATCCACACTCAGTGTTCCACTTATGTCGCCCGTCCCGCGACGGCCACACCTTTTGTTCAACGCGATCCTATGGGAGAGAGAGAGAGAGAATGTCATTTCTTCCCCACTCCGAACTAAAAAGCAGCGATGCTGATTCCGTATCCCACGCATCGAAGCCTCCCCCCTCCGCAGATCTTCTCTCCAGCGGTTGGCAACACTGCGAATGTCGTGGACTGGGAAGGGCCACTCTTTCGAGTGGATGGATACCTTTGGCGGACGGACGTCTTAAGCGGAGGTGGCGACCGGTGACGCGGATGCTGACGATGCCAGCGGGCCGTGGGTGGGCGTGAGGGCGTGGGCCCCCTTGTGTGTGGTGCCGGAGTGCGGTCCGTGCGCCGCTTAAACGCGTGGGCGATCGGGTTTCCTCTGGACTCGGAAAAAAGGCGAAAGGATAAGTGTGCCCGCGAGAGGAAGGTTGCTAATTCTCAAGAATACGATTTCATTTCTCAGCTATATCCACCTCCGACGCAAAGGCATGTGTGTTGGTCTCCATTATTTACACTGGGACGCGATGGATACCTAACAAAATTGTGAATGGTGAATGCATGGTTTTCTCGAAGATATTTTTTTTTTAATTTTCCTTCGATGATAACAAAAAAAAAGGCAGTTTCTGAGCAATGGTATTTTTACATTCGGGCAGGAGGCTTTGCGTCTGACGGATGTTTGAATGAAAAATACGAAAGTCCTTGTGAATGCGTGATAGACGGAAAATAATTGTCACGACATTGTCATCAGTAGTCAGTCATAAACCCGAAGATTGATTTGCTACATCTCTCCACTCCACTCTCCTGTCAGACGACCGTTTCATTTCGATGGCATTTAAGTCCATCAAAATCAACCATTGGTCGGTACAATACCATTAGCAATAATGATGAAGGTAACGACAAAAATATGGTGCAGGAATATTGGCTTTTCTTAATAAACAACTCAAATACTCGTTGCCGACGCTTCGTTAACTTATTTAACTTCAACTGGGCTAGAAATGTTATGTATAAACAAAACAAAAAAGTTACATTTTTTTCTAGTTTACTTTCTCCGTTTTACAGCAATTTACTTTCTAAAGGCCGTTTTGCACGGGGCACGAAATTGCACAACTTCAAACTGCGTGTTTTTCTCAATCGGTGGTTCAATAATTTTCGAATTAGAACAGGGGCTATTTTGACATCTCGCGTTCATGCATTCGCGCATGCGTTCTCGCAATTCACGGTTATACACGATGCAATTTGAAATGCACGTTCGTACGTAAGTATATCAGATTGTGCAATTACGTGACCCGTGTAAAACGGGCTTAAGAAACGTCCAAGTATTAGGGCCTCACCCGTCCAAAAAGTGGATGTAGAATGCACCTTTCCCATTTCATTTTCACAAATTTTCGAAATCAAGGACAATTTTTAGCGAAAAAGGACGTCTCATGCGGAATTTAAATTTTTTGGGCTTTTGAACTCAAACTTTGCGATAATGTGGTGAATGATAATTATTCTTCCGGGAAGTAAAACGGCCACAAAAGAAAAGCTTTGGCTTGAATTATTTTATGAGACACTTGTAAATTTCTGGATGAAGGCATCTCGGGTGTGGCAGCGAGCTTGGCTTTCCATGGCCAACGTTTCGACGGGCCACTCGCTAGTCTTCCTCGGTGCGGAACTGAGTCTCAGAGAATCCTGAGAAGACTTTATCCAGATAATCCATCGGGAAAGCCTATGGTCATTCTAACATATTTCCACTTTTTTCCCCACGGAAGACGTAAGCTTCTATTCTAATCTCAATCTGAGAAAATTTCTCCCAAAAAAAATATACGTTGACTAATCTGCGTTGTAATTGCCTCCTTGCTTGTTTCTCAGAAGCTTAGGCAACTCACCAGTGAAAGTAGACATTTTTTTTATTCAATACGTGTCGAAAATAAAAGGATTTCTCATGTTTTTGACTCATGCAGTGGTGAACTGACCTCTTTAGAACGTGGTTGTACGGTCTCGATTGAACTTTCGGGTCGGTGGAACCAGAAAGGGTGGTGACATTATGACCTCTGACACCATTCCCCCTAAAAGCCCACCTTATCCCCTCTAGTCCCCTCCGCCCCCTATCGCGGCATTGATCCCGGCTGAGCTTTTGGAGTCCCCAAAGGTCGCCTGCTGTTCGATTTAATGGGAAAGGGTTCTTACAAGGGGATCCTCGTTCGTCATTCCTACAAAGGCTCCCGCTCGTGATGAGCGACGCTCAGAAGTTTAGTTTCTTTTCTCCTTTAGGAAATGCTTCAACTCTTGACGGATCTGACTGTGAGATTTAGCAATTTCAATCGCTGAAATATGGAATTAATTTTCATTGGTCTATCGATCCTAATATTGGTTGACTGAAGCCCTCCATCATTCCCAATCTAATGCTAGTTCTCATACACCTTCGTAGTTCTTATGTACTTTCCTCTTTATTTGGTCTATGCACCTTGGCATTTTTCCCTCTCTTTTTCCTCCATCTGCATTCCTTGCAAACCCATTGTGCCCCTGTCCATCTGGTCCTTCTTTTCAGTATGGTGTTCCACATAGTCTTTTCCTCTTCTACTCTCCTGTATACTTCTTCATTTCTCATTGAAATATGGAAGTATATTTAAAAATAGGGAAAAATTTTTGCAAGGGAATTGAAAATTGAAGTGACGAAGAAGTGATATAATTTCATCCGATGGATCCGCAGTTAATATCTAGCTGAACGACATGACTTAATTGTCTAAATAAAATAAAGGTACCTAATTATGGCGAATCTTGAGTCAAAATTGAGTCAAAATTTATTCTTACCATCTTAGCCGTTAGTACTCCTCACAGTGGCATTACGCTTAGCTATCTCATGCTAAACGTAAAGTCAATCTAGACTCGTCTTTACTGTGGCTTATACATTGAAAGTGACTTTTAACTTTTACTACCATTAGACTTTTTAAATGTACCATTTTTTATTATACATAAAGCTTGTAAAACTTTTATCACTAATAGATATGATGTAATACGGTTAAATGTCGATAAATTAACTTGAGTATTTGACAAAAAAAGACAAGCAGTGTGCACTTAATAGAGGAAAAGGTATGATTTGCATAAATTATTTTAATTATTCAGTGGAACAGAGAGGCCGAAAAGTTCTCGCGGTCAGTAATTTTTCGAGTAAAATAATCGGAGATCTATTAAAGATATTCAGCCATAGCAGTTAACTGCTGGTACTGCGAACTCTTCTCCAATTAACTCCTTCTTCGTCCCCAAATATAACAAATCAATATTATTATTATTTCGCTGAGCAAGAATCAACACAATAAAATACGTATCTCGTGTCATGGCACTGGCTCATGAACTGTGCTAGGTCAGGCCAAGGATTCATAAGACTATTCTTTCTTAGGGACGGCCGCGGGTAAGAGCCGGTCTGCGAAGCACTCGGAATTCGAACAAAGTCGGCGCCTCTGAAAATCCTGAGGGGTTACGCAAACGGAAAACCCGCGCGTCTATTCTTGTAAGCCGCGGCGGAATCATTTCCCACCAGCAGCTGTTGGAGTAACGCGCGGATTCTGCGGGAGGAATTTGCTCTCTCATTGTGACGAGACGACAGAGCTAAATAAAATAGTACATCACGACGTTCCATTTCGGGGTAGGCACAATCAAAAGAGCTCAATTCTTGGCGTTACACCTAGAAAATTGGCGGCTAAGGTTTTAATTTTTTATTATTTCCCTCTAAAGTACCCTATCCTTGCAAACCCCCTTTGCTACAGCCACATTCATGCATTGCTTCATACACGATCTCCTATTCTGAAGACTCCAAATATTCCTTTGCTTTAAGACTCTCTTGCACCACTTTGACCCATAACTTTCACGGTTTACCCCTTCCCATCACATCGTTCACTCCACTGTCGTATATCTGATCAGACATTCATCCATTCTCTCAAAATGGCCAAACAAGCAAAGTACACTCCTTTCATACATGTCCATTACCGGAGCATCCATTCCACATTCTTTCAGCTAAAAGGTTTCTTCGGTTTATTTGAGCTGAATTAATAAAACCGCACGGAACGCATTTCCTTCGACCTAAAGAAAATTCTGGAACCCACTGCGAAACCACTGTCAACATTGTAAGGTGGAGGAACCCAAAAGAAGAGTTCAGACGTTTATGATTCTTTAGCATCCAACTTTCGTCAACTAACAATATGGTAGGTTGGAATGCACTTAAAAGACCCGGTTTTATAATCCCTGATTAAATAATTTATCGACGGGAAACTCGAAATTAATACGTTATGACCATCGATAACGCCGACAGCCTGATGTAAAACTAATCTCGACCTCCCAGTGGACATCAAGAAAACGGAAAGGCTACGTCACCTTGCAGTTAACTTGAAATTGTGTGAATAAAACTTGGTAACGTCCACTGATTATGGCTGACTATTACTGATTATTAATTAGTAGACATTAAAAATTTTTATTTACTCAATTTCACCATGACGCTGCACCATATCCCGCCAGATATCGTTGAATATATTTGCGGTTAACGTAAAACCAGACATTATAATCTGGGCCTAAATGTCTCTATATTTGCTTCTCTTAGGTCAGGTTTTATGTCTGGTTAATGCTCTCCAAAAGATGATGTAGCATTTTTGTTAACTTGGTATCCTCTGAGACCTGTGTTTTGTATATTACGTCAGACCACAGATTTAATAGGACAGTAGATGGTGTCTTGACGTAGGAAAGTGATGCCTGTTTTTTTAAAGAAAAAGGATCCACCTAACTAGGCCATCACGCGAAATTCCTCCATATATTTAATGAATAATGCATTATTTTTATGGACATTGTTTCAATTTTGCATTTTAAATATAAAACATCTCAGAACTACCGCTATTCTTCTACCAATACCTCTATTTCCGGCCCATTAGCTTCAAAACTGATCCATTCAACATGGCCGATTGCGCACTTGAATGACTTTAATATTCCCCCGTGCTATCGTACTGCATGGTTCCACCTATTCTATTGTTAAATCTATTGGCCAGACTGTCGGTTAGCTGACAGCGTTATCGATGGGAAATGTATTAACGTCAGTTATCATAACAAGAAAAAATTAAACCAGAAATGGCAAAATTGGGCTTAGGAGAACGTATTTATTTATTGAAAGGCAAAAATTGACCTGGACGGAAGCAGTTCGTTTTCGCACTGAACTCCGCTGCAGACCAATCAGCATCTTTGGCATCAGACATATTCCACACCCCATTAACGGGACGGGAGTAATTTAAATCCCCCAGTTCCTTCGTCGCCCTAGAAAGCCCACAATTCGCCCACTCGCTTCCTGTATCGCGTCAAGTGTAGGCGAATTAAATCTTTACTCCGCTACCGAGGGCGTTTTTAAAGTTCGTTGTCCCTTAGGAGATGGTGGTGATGCATTGGTGATTTCCGCACTCGTCTAGGTGCCTTCGTGAGGAGGAAAAAGCATGGACGGTAGCGAGAATGCACTGTGATTCGGCGAAGAAAGTTTCAAGGCGTGGCTATGTATCCATACCACGCGCGCCAACAAACAAATGAGAGGATATGTGCGGTTATTGCTTGAGAAAAATTCCATCGCGACTGTATAAGTCAAAATAAATACTGAATACCACATTTTTGTTTGTTTTGTTTGAAAGTAAATACTGCTTTCACAAATGGGATGCCTTTACTATTAAAAAAAAGACAAACATTAGGTACAAAATATGAATATCATCCGATGAATATTTTTGATTAACACTTTTTTCCATTGATGCGTAATCACGTACTGACGTATTATTTCTGTAGAACTAACGAACTTTTACTTCAATTATTAAATTTAACATCAGTTATTTGCTAATAACTTAAACATGTAAAGGGTTGGACTCACATTTTCTTTTTCATCAATTTCCCAGGAGCTTTCGCTTCTTATTCTACAGTTTGTTATGAAAATGGATTTTATATTAGACAAAAAAAATACAATTTTTCCCCTACGTTTTACCTATTCCCACATTGAACATTATGTAATTTCAAGTTCAATTTTAGAATAAAATAGCGTGGAAAGGTATCAGTTGGTTGTTCATGTTGAATTGAGGGTACGTTATTAAATAAGTTGCCAGAACATGAATAAAACGGCAATTAAGTCATTTTACGATGAAGGAGTAGGCTTATGTCGACGCGCCGGTCTGCTCTTCACCCTTCCTTCCATTACCCTAATAATCCATCTATTTAGGGTAGTTTAGCGAGATATTACTTCATGTATATAATCTGATAAATGTGGCCTCATTATGACGAAAAAGATCACATCCTTCCATTGATAACAAGATATCAGCCACTTACCATTATACTTTTCGAGATATTAAAAGAAAAATACCTGCCATTTTACACGGGAAATGGTACGGGTATGTACTCCAGAGAGATTTTATTTAAAAATGAGGAATTTCTAGCGCATTCATCTCGTCAGAAGTTAAACAGTGCATAGTTTTTATTAATTTTCAACTATTTAAAAAAAATAAATCAATTACTCACCGCACTAATGTTTACAGAATCGTAAAATATATTCGGTAGTGAGGGCTTTTTCAACGTACAGTGTGAAAAAAATGAGTCAAGTTGAAACCTTATTCATATATATTTAGTTAATTACTGCGAATTGCAGTGATTTAAAACAATTTTTTGCGTCGTTAATTTTACAATATTTACTTCATGCTTCTCACTGCAGTTTAAATTTAAAAATAAAATTTGAATTTGGTCTCTGTTGTGACTAGGGAAAAATCTGGCTCTAACTATCTTAACGAATCTTTTCTTTCAATGGCACAAACTACCCCAAATGTTAGTTGCCTTCCCAAACAACCAACCGACCAAACGAACACACAACGATTGAACCGTACCGTTTGGCATTTAGTTTTCATCGTGCGTTTTCCACCTATGTCCTCCGTTCTTTTTCTTTCAAAGGTTTTGTTTTCCCGTGATCCGGCCGGTCAGATTACACAACGGCCTCTTTTTTCTCTTTCATACAACGACGAGCGATCGCAGAAGTTTCGCGACAGGTTCCTTCCCCCTATTCGGTGTCGGAGGGAGCCTTGAGATGGGCGAGCACGCTATTCCGATCGGCTGAGCTCATCGTTCGAGCACCCCTTCACAGGACGCGCTTGCGCAAGATTCCGGGAATCGTCTGAATCGGTGCATTTTCAACCGCCCTTTCTCGCTCTCATCAATGAAGTGGAGGAAGGAGCCTTAGATGGACTTGGGGAGGCTGTATTAGCGTAGCTAGCTCAGGCGGAGAGCTTAGAAGTTTACGTATATCAAACTACTACACCACTACACTTCGGGGAATATTTTTTTGCGTAAACATCAGGGGCTTCCAACAAGAAGGAAATTCCCATTTTGGGGGATTTTTAGGAGAGATGTGAGACAACTATTGAGCAAAATGTAATAGTGAAGTCTTCTCGTCCGTTCCACCAGGTCAGGTATTTGGTTGTCGACGTTTCGATAGCTATCTGCACCATCGTCTTCAGGGCTATGATTGTTGAACAATTTTGTTGGCGAAGGCAGACATAAAAACGTCGGAAACCAAATACCTGACCATATGGAAGACGCGAGAAGACTTAGCGAACACCGTACGCCGGGAAAGAACCAATCCTACAAGCAAAAATTCAATATTCTGCAGATTATCTAAAATCTATAAAATTCTAGAATGTTTTCATTTATCCTATGGCGTTGAATAAATTTTATTGCAGGCCACAAATTAAAATTTAAAAAGTCAAGTATACGCATAATTTTTATAAGTGGATTTAAATTAATGTTTTATAATTTACATATGGAAATGATATTCTAAACTATGGCGAAAGGTGAATTGAGTTATATAGATTGAAAACCACTAGTATGCATGAACTTTTTCATAGAAATTTTGTTTTATGGTCTGAAGTGCTTTACGATTCACTACATCTGGTGCAGTGTTAGAGGATAGCAGTTGAGAAATAAGTTCAGAATCATCTACTCTTAACTTTGTACCGGTGATGCCAAGTCAATGAAATGAGCATAGATTTGAAATGAGATAGATAAATAGAATTTCTGTGGAAAAAAACAATTTATATGTATGTATAAACGCGATTTAAAAGTAGATAATTGGTGTTTATACTCCATAATTACTTTTCAGTGTGAAACTGAATTCTATCTTTTTTGAGACCAGGGTCGTTGTTTTTTATTTTACCGTTGAAAAATACCAACTATTTTGTTTTGTTTCTTTATAAAACGTAGGGATTCCACAGAATATACGAAGCCTCAAAGTTAGCGTGTCTGCAGCATCTTCATTTTTTTATTCACCAAACATAAACCTGAGCCGTTTAGTTTTTTAGCGGCAAAATAAGTCAAATCTGCCGCGGCATTATTACTAATTTACATTAATGGGAAAGCAATCAAGACGTTACTCAAGTTTCTGTATCACAAATGTTTTCAGCTATAATTAGATTTTTGTTATGCATATATCGACTCTAATACAGAGTTTATTTTAGTTTATTTATTTGAGTTTATTTATTTAATTTTCGTTTTTAAATCCTGTGGACATTTACTGACGGAGGGGAGGCGTTCTCTTGAATATGCCCCTCATTTGGTGGACTAATACCGTTGTATTGCGCGACGACATCATGCATCAACTCGATAACCATACAAGTTCTCTGCTCATGGTCATACAATGGCGGCCATCTGCCCTGCACTGTTTGTTTATTCGAAATGTTTATGCCGCGCTCGTCCAGATCTGGGAATAAGCTGGCCTGCATACTGGTAGCCAATCGCTGCCGTGCTTCCTAAGCCCTGAAGACATTTTTGGATAGTTTTACTATCCAAAGTGGTGGAGATTACATGCATTATGCATGCGGTTAAAAATGTTTAAATTTTATAAATATTTGAATAAATATTTAGCACTCAGGAAATGTAATTTTCTTCATGTACTGGAAGTTTAAATGTTTTACGTTATAAACTACTGATGAGTTTATATATATGCTCTTTTGAGATTATTTTCACATATCATCAACGGGGATAAACGCGGGAGGGATCTAGGTAAAGGGATGGAAAAGCCGAGTTACATTGGTAATAACGACTCATACTCATAAAATTAGTTATTGGCCACAAAGGACGAAGTCTGCTAAGTATTCATTTTTAAACTGGGGAATCAAAGAGTGGAAGAGTCTACTTGAGGAACTTTCCAGCCCTTTCCCAGAAGTGTACATTCATTTCGGAGGATATATAAAAAAGTTATTAAGAAACAGTAATACTGTATTTGAATCAATTGTATTTTTTATTTAATTAATAATTTTTTCACTTTTTCTTTTTTCTGACTGATCTTATCAATACTGGAGAATATTTGAGCGATATTCTTGCACTTAGAGATCTGTTGCGTTTTTCAGCTTTTATTAAATGTGACTTATTTCGTGTCAAATTAAATACTTGTGCATAAAAACAGTTAATAAAATAAATCCAGTGTTATCGTAGCCACCCGAAGCATTGCCCACTTGAAATGTACCCGATAAAAAAAAATATATTAAAACAATATCAACTACCACAATAATACCAGTTCTCGTGTTCACAAATTTGCACACGTTTTACGAAGTGTATATGCCAGCTAACTTCATAATAAAATTTATTTGAAAAAAGAAGCAACTCATAATGATGAATAACATGTGCTGCTGCACGAATCTACATAACACGTTTAGTTGCTGCCAACGTATCTTCAATCCACTGGCTATTTTAATAGTTACTGGTTGCTCATTAAATCTGTTATCACCGCCAAAAAACATAAGTGAACAGAAACTGCGATGAGTTCGATGTAACGGAAATTTGCCGTTAAGACCAATAAGGAGAAGGAAAGTAATTTTCGCGTCCAAAGAGTATTTATACGTCGAGCGACGGTGCAAGAATAGACTGGAGGTTGTACTAGCCCCCCCTTATCAATTTCCTTATCACAGGGGTTCTAATAATTATTCTTTCACGCGGTCCTAAACACGCGACGTTATATACTTGTATCAGCCCGACACACAAAAGGTACCCTTCACTTTATCACTTCTTACCTTGAGAGAGATCCTTTCCTTTCGGTAGTCCTTGGCGGCAAAGGTTAATGGATTAATTCATGCACTAAAATGATACACTTGAACAGTACATATATTTATAATAACCCATTTATTATTTACTTATGAAACAAATTCACTTTAGTTACTCAATTAATCAATATATGTTCCCTTCTCAAATATATTCGTATTAATTTATAATGTTTGTTCTACTTCACCGGATATTGTACAAAGTGAATTTCGCCGATACTCTATGTCCCAGTATCTGTTTATCGGATTCCTGGATCCTTCCTTAACACAGGACACTGGCGTTGGTAATTGCTGTCCAAAGCTGCTTACTCCCGGCAAATTATCACTGCAAAAACTCTCGTATGACTTTCACTCGATAAACGTCTCTTGTGGCTCCCTTGTTAAGAAGAAGCAGAAGAAGAAGCCTCGTTCCTTGTTTGACAATCCCTTTTATACTCTCTCATCTCCCCTCCTGTATGTTCTAGAACATTCCAGGTTTTCTCCCCTTCTCTCGTATCTGATAGGCTATTCCCCTTTCATTATTATAAGTTTGTTTACGTAAACAGAAAATGGTATTGTTTAAAGTTGTTTTCATAACATAGACGGCATTGTTATAGTTTGTTTACGTAAACAGAAAATGGTATTGTTTAAAGTTGTTTTCATAACATAGACGATATTGTTGCCTCGCGGTAGCACGTGTTCCCAAAATATACACAATGGCGTCCTTAATCGTATACTTATGCCAACACGGCCAAAATGGCGTGTTACAAGGTCAACACACTAACCGTTCGTCGACTCTCTAGTTATTTCGTTTGGGCAATACACGAATGATCTCACAGCAAACTGGAAAATTGTCAACTTTGTTTCAAGAAAAAATTAACTCATGATGAGTTTTTATTTTTAGAGGTTGAGGTAGGTTTTAAATGGAGGAAAAACTATTTCCAGTAATGTATTCCACCACAGTAGGCATTATATCTCTTAGTCGATTTCTTTCTTCAGCTTGGCATACCCATTGAAAATTTACTTAAATTACTACTTTTTTTCATTTCATCCTAAACGAATCCATCCACATTATCATTTTAAGTCATTTTAGAGGTGCTTTGCGATAAATTTAAAAAAATAAAGTTAAAATTTCCATAAAACATCTACTTTTGATTTTAATCATTAAAATTAAAAAATAAAATACATTTTACCCATATTTATCCTCTCCATCTTTAGTGAAGTTTGCGCGAGAATAATCGGTAAACATTATTCTTCTCGGAGATCGCAATGGGTTACAGAAATAGTCACGTTCATCCACTAGACTGTAAAAGAACATTTGGAGACCGACTCGCATTCAACTCATTACAGGCTGAATTACTTTAATGAGAAACCTTTCTAATTTTCTATCCTAAATGGAACTGGAATGTATGTAGTGTGTTCATGTGAAGGAAATTCATTTATACTCTATTAATTGGAGTAATTATTTTTATGCTTATGCTTTAACAATGAAGTAACAGAAAGAAGTCATTGCATATTCCATGACTTCCTCCTTCTTTTGTGAAAATTCAAAAATGCGTAATTCAAACATATATTTAAATATAACACAGTTTTTACTCCGGAAAACGAAATTTTTGCGATACATGAATTAAAATTAGTAAATATGAGAAATTTTGCATTTTTGACTCGCTTCATTAAATTTATGATTAGATTTCGCACTCATTAATCATTGGTTGAAATAATATTTGTCAAATTTCAGAAATAAAGACTAATATTTCTGAAGAAAATATTTTGCTAGCAACCGTTACCAAATGGCAATATTAGCCCATAGTGAGTAAATAGACGGAGTCACTCAACTTGATATAATTATGATTTTTTTCAAAACCTGGCTCCGTGTCCTCCGCCTCTCTCTACGCTACGTTAGAATTAAATCTCATTTATTGCGAGATTACGATCGACGATTCCTGACGTGACGGAGAAGGACGGTGGCGTTCGCGGAGCTTGGTGATTGTAGCATTGTGGAACCTATTACGATGGACAGACAATGACGGCGTCGACAATGGGCAATGAGCAAACCTTGCCAAAGGCTAACTATTCCGTCACGATATGCTACCGGCTCAGCCAACCAGAGGAGGTTTTTTTTTCAATATTTACTAAATTTCATTTCCATATTGACCACATTACTTTTCAACTTTGCAACGAAACGTTAATAAACTTCTTGATGCAATATTTGTCAGCATTGTCGGCGGATTCTATGTATTTTGTTTTTCAAATATGAAAATAAACAGTCACTTCGCAACCATTAACAACTACGTTTTCAAAAACGGTAAATAACCGACGTTGATACTCCCGTCGATCGTAATACAATCCACCTTGGCGGGAAGACGACGGAAAACTGAACGCCCCCTTACGTTAATGTCACGTCAGAAAACGTCGATCGTAATCCCGCCCTTAAGAAGGGAGGAAATCTTGCTGTCGCGGAAAGGGTGATCGAGGGTTTAGGATGCAGGAATTCCATCACCAGGGTGAGGGAGGGCATTGTGCAATCCCATGCATGTGACCACTTCACGTGACGCACATTCCACAGTTACAAGGGTGCAGGAAATGGGAGCAGGTAAAAATATTTACAGGATGAGGAGGAGAGGGAGGGAATTCCCAAGCGAGATTTTCCAGTAATCATTATATAGACTTAATTCTATTTTCGTATTACAATTATAAAAAATTTATAAGAGAATTACTTAAAATGTTATAAAAATTATAAAAAATGGAAACTTAATTCGAATTTCGTTTTAAGATTTAGGCATTTGTAATGAATGATAGCATGAAGTTCATACGGTAATACGCAAAAACTTTATTTTAATACGACTGACTTTCTCATCAATTAGCTAAAAACACACGTTTGAATCTCATTAACTTGAACAGTCGCCACCATAGCGACTAGCATCTCGCCAACAATCACGCATTGGACGTGTAAGTAATTATTTCCTATATCGGGAACTGATGTCACGTCAGCGTTGGATCGAGTGTGTCAACGTTGTATAGCTGAAGGGTGGAGGAGCTATGCTTCGGAATTCTAGGCATGACCTGGGGAGGAAGGGTTGTTCGGTTGGGAGGGTGGGTTAAGCGGGGGGGGGGGGGGAGGAGGCAGCCGGAGCACACAAGGGGAGACGTGGGAGGGAGGTGGAGATGGGAGACGGAGGGAGATGTCGTGGGCGGGGGGAAGAATATGGGATTGTCGTGCTCCGGGCCGTCCCATCGCGATAACCCCGACGACGCCTTCGATAGACCCCTCCCCCACTCTCTCAGCTCCCTCAAACCACCCGCACGTACAACACAACGCCGTCCTCCCCAAGCTAAACAACCCTCCTCCCTCCTCACCCACCTACCTACCCCCCTCCCCCTTGCCAGGCTGGTGGAATTAAAGGAATTCCTCGCCCCCCGTTCACCTTCCGATCCTGTTCTTTTCCTCTTTCCATTGGACACTCCTCGACTTTCGTGATTCACGAGAGTGGGAAAGAGAAGTGCGCAGTGAATGACGGAACGAACTCCTGACCTCAGAGTAGGATAGGTTTATCGAGTGTTCCAACTAAAGCTCTATATTGGGAATGCACGGGCAACAAAACCAAAACTGACCCATCCAGTACATGGGGATGATAGTGAAGAAACATATTTCTACGAGAAAAATTTTATTTCCCATCATCTTTAGTGAGTTTGAGCCATAAGATGTCATCAGTTGTGATGTTTTTCACGAAACTAGTATTCTAATGCCTCATATTTTCTCAAATTATGTCGGTTGTCGGCATCGGTCAAGGACAAACGTTGCCCGTACTTTTTAGTTCCAACTGGTCAGGGGCTCCATCTCTGCCGAAGTTTTGAAGAAAATCATCAGGGCTTCCGAAAGCCATTTTCTCAAATCCGGTCAATATTCACACCTTCGTTTGAGAGATATATGAGCCGCTGAGGGCAAAACTGATGCAGGTCAAGATTGTCACATTTTGGAAAATTGAGCTTAAAGTGGAATAAATAAATAGTTAAACCCTAAGTGCTGCTTTCTAGAGCAAAAAACAATGAAGGTAGACTCTTACCACTGACGCACTGACTAGGAGTGCTCCTGTGCAACTAACTAAAGTGTGCCAAAAAACTCACACCACGTAAGCCACTCACCGAGCCACCGACCCTTTTCCAACCAAGCACCTTCGACCCTTCCACCCCCACAACACTAAATACCACGGCTGGAGCAACAAAAGGACGAGAGGCCATCTTCCGGAGTCTCACCTTTGCGACTCTGACATAGGCGCGCAGGAATATTGAATCAGTCATCTTTACGAGGGATAGTTGGCCTGACACAACGAGGGTATTGGGATGAAAAAGCGGGTGAGGAGGCTGACTTAGCATGTAGAGGACCCGGCTCTAACGGAGATTTTACGGTAGAATTCCAATCCCCACCAGAGTAAAGACCTTTCCACTCGATGCTTACATCAGTGATGACGTTCAGGTGACGGCTTTCTTGAGCGAGTTAAATAAGGCGGTGATGAAGGTGTCTGCAATGGAGCGAAACTGCTTCGTGGAGATCTTATTGGACTGTGATCTCAGCATGCTGCAGTGTGAGTGACCAATGATATAATAATTCAGATGTAATTTCACCAAATGTGTTACTCTCGTTACTCTGATAGTGTGTACGAATAATATGAGATAAATGATCTCTAGGGCTTCTAAGGTAAGAACACGGGAAATGCAGCACTTCAATGGCCATGTAACGGGGAAATTCTCTCACAGTCTAAAAGAAAGGAACCAATTATCTTAACCAATCTTATGAAAGACATTATCACGCTTATAATTTTTTAAGAAACGGATGTACTCGGCAACTTTCCAGATTTTTGTTCTTATTTGATGGAATTCGTTTAGCTGATGACTGAAAGGACATGGTGATAATATGAGACGAAAAAACTCTACGGCTTCTATTAATATAAAAACACAGATAATATAGCACACCGTGCTATATATAATACCTGCTATATACCACTAAATATAGCAGGCCGTGTGGAAAAAAGCGTTAATTTATACGGTCATCGGAGGAGTGTTCTTATGTGCACGAAGGCAGTGTGAGGAGACATTCATCACCTGATGTCGTCACAATCATGCGGAAGGCTGTTTAATTGGAAACGTCTCGCGAATGTCAATCGAAATAAGAATTAATTGGTAGGCAAATGAGATTTGGACGCGTCGACTTTCATCGTTCTTTCTGTCGGCTGGAGTGGACGGAAGCCTCGGCGTAAATTAGTTGCGTGAGCTGGGAGTAAATCAAGAATCCTGATTTTATTAGGCTGGATAAAACGCCAATTCTCGTTTTTTTTCTAAATCGTGTGCATTCTTCTGGAATAAAAAGTGATTACTCGCGTTGGGTTAGGTAGCAACGGTTCAAAGAACTGTTCAGAGAATACGTTCGCATTTTAGTTATAAATTTTTTATTCTTGTTTTTAGTAATCGCTTACCGTCCTCATTCAAGAGATTTTCCCAATCATTTATATTCTTTTATTATTTATCAAGGTAGTCAACCGGTTAAGATAGGTTTAAGCGGAAGGGAGTATTAAACCTCTAGATTTTTAGAAGCGTATGCCCCTTACTCCTTGCACAACTATTTTCTTCACCTCAGTATACATCCTACCTCTCATCATCACGTCCATAAAACCTATTCTCTTTCTTCCCCTTCCTCGCTTATCCAACATCCTCCCCTCTATCACGGCATTAAAAGCAAACATTCGCCCCTCATTACTTCCTCCAACCACCTACTTTCCCTCTTCCTAATCTCATCCAAAAGATTCCTTTCCTCACTAGCCACACAAAGCACTTCCTCGTCTGTCTTCCTTTCCGTCCACCGCACCGTCTCCATCATCCTTCTCACCCTAATCTCAAAATCTTGCAGCCTATTCTCGCCCTCTTCTCATTTTCTGAGTCCATGTTTTTGCCCCACGTTCTAAAACGAGCAATAATTGTACGCATTTACGCATTTAAAATTTATTTCGGAAACAGCTTCTACAATTTTGATGAGGCACCATACCTTGAGGGTTTTAGGTACAAGGAATTCATTGGGCTATGTCTTGTTTTCGGAAAAAATCGTTAAGGGATTGAGTTTGAGCCCAAATAATAAAATTTATGGGAATCAATCGGGACTTAAATGCTGAGTATTTCATTTTACGGCCTTAAAACATGATTAAATATACTAAAGAGTATGAGAATTTTAATAAATAGAGGATCACGCAAGTGAATACTTGGTGGAATTTCGACAAAATTATATTCAGAGACGCTCGAAAAATAAATTTTCTTAACTATAAATTTTAATACATTTTCTGTGTTACATGATCTTCATCACGTCGTCATGATTTCGCTCTCAAAGAAAATTTAAAATCCTATCATGGATCGGTTTATAGATATTATCTCCTTCAATGACGCCCATATTTATTATGCGACTGCTCCAAAACTTTTAAAAATTATAAGATTCAAAATTACTCGTTAAGACTACTTTCTACTATGATCGCGCAGCATGTCCATACCACACGAGTCTTGATACAATATCTTCTTTGCATATAAAACTACACAAGGTACTAATTTACTAAAGGTTTTCACTAATAATTGCCTAAAAAGCCTCGCTAAAATAATGTTGATCCATTCCAAGATGCTCATATGCCCATATTTACTTGGGGTAAAGTAGCCCTTTAAATGCGGCATACGACTAGAAATAATTACACATCATTTTTTAACCTTTCCTTAAGAAGATCACAGCAAGCATATTACGAACGACTGCTAAATAAAATTAGGTGCCACATCTCGGGAGGATACGAAATAGTAAGTCCTCATCACCAAGGAAACCTCGACAAGAATAGAAGCGTGCCGCTACTAACCAAGCAGTTTCATTCCAGTATTTTGCTCTGGTGTTCCTTGTTCGAGAAACCGATAGCGTCCGAATAGCATTATGTCACATAACTCATTTTGCTGCAAACAGGCTATCGCGAGGTTTTAATAACGTCTTCGAGGGCGTCGGTGAATCAGGACATCACTGAGCGATGCTGCTTCAAAAAGGCTAAGGGGTCAAGAGTTTGGCCTCGGTAATCTTATCGCTATTTCTCGGACGATCGTTTTAACTACCCTGAATGTGTCATACTCTTGGAGCGGGTGATAGCGAATTGCCAAACACGAGATGAAGTTGTGTAATTACCTCGAGTAACATATTTAAGATAAGTGTAACAATTTAAGTAGGTTGAAGAATAACACCGTTGCGTCATAACCCTAAGAAATACATCAACATTGGCTTTAATTTTTCCTGTGAACGAGATGTTTCAATGTAGTTCGTGATTAAATATATCTAAAGAAACATCGAGGCACACATTCAATTCCCTTCGTGAAAGGCAATACGTTTTAGTCTTCTTTGCTTGCCAATTTTTTTAAATATGCGTTAAGTCATGCAATTTAATTTCACTAAAGAATCGTGGTTTTGTATATTTTCTGTGATTTGATTGGAAATCCTATAAAAATAGAACATAATGAAGATTTTGATGAAAAGTATTAGTATTTTTTTCGTAACATCTAAACTCTAAAGCACCAAAAATACTTCTTTTTGAGCCGGCCACAGAAGTTTGGTTGATAACGTGCCAGTCTGACAACCTGAAAGTTGCGGGTTCAAACCCACCTCAGGCGTAGATGTCGCATTACTCTAATGACTAGAGCTTTTAGAATAGATGGGACGGCACAACCTCAGGAGTTGGAGCGACTAAAACCAAGTTCTCTTCTTATTGAAAGCGGCGGTGTCTTAACCAGTTTCTATCTGGCATGTCATCTTGCTACCATTCCGCTGCTCATCACGAAATATTTCCAAAAGCATCCTGAACTTAACCAGGAAATATTTCCAAACTTGCCACCGTGGAATGAGCTAAGTTGCTCGTCCAAAAAACTCCCTCTCGATCAAATCGTAAAACTGGCTCTTCGCACGCATATGAGCGATTGATATCAAATGTGTTGATCGCTAAGTTTTCCAAAAATATTTTTTTTTTCATTCACCATGAATTATAAAGCTTCGAGTGATTAATTCATCATTCATTTACGTTCTACCATTAACGAATTTCAATGGACGGTTTTTTTTTTAGACCAGCTCCAGCATGGATTAGGACACCGATGGCGTCCAAACTACTACCGCCTGATTCCGCGGGCATACAAATCCTCCCGGATTCAAATGGCCCACAATCAATTCGAGTCGTATGCTTAGCCATTTGGGGTTTAAACTGCATGACTAATTTATTGGGGAATTGGTCCCGTCGGCCATCACTCAAAGGAATGACGGCGTAATATATCTCTCCGAGTGGGAGCCCGGAAAAAAACAGCCGGGATGTATTCATGAAGACAAGGGCGGTCCCTTTCTTGGGAACTGAATCGGTCGAATACAGATGAGGGGAGGAAGGTTTGGCGAAAGTAGATGCGAGGTGAGTTCTTAGAGAGAAGCGTAGTGGGTACGCTTTAGAGGAAAGCAGGCCAGAGTCGAAATTCTTATCGAAATTCGAAATGAGCTGAATAAACAAGGCACACATACCAAGGCAACTTTCCCATCGACTGATCAGCATTCAAACGACAGACGACGAAGTTTTCGCCTTATTCCAGCTCATTTCGTTAACTGACTTACTCCCGAAAGTGGAACCCGCCAGAGACTCGGTGGCTACACGTTTCCAAGTCTTTCTGATTTCATTACATTAAAAATTACGAACAGAGAGTGTTAACAGCTGATGGAAGGACTAGGTTGGGAGTCGTTAGAGACTCGGAGGCTTCACGATAGGCTTAGACTACTGGAGAAATTCTGATAGGGCGAGTTTTAATACGACACGGTAGATATTATTTTTACCCCGCGCTATATATCTCTAGAACTGATAGAAGAGATGAAATTAGAAAGATACACTGCCGAACTGATAGGTACAAAAATTCCTTTTTTCCACTCGTAGAAGAAACTATAATTTATCAAGGGAATAGTAGGAAGGTCCTCGGATGAATAAGTGAAAGAGAGATGCTACTTCGCTCATGTTAGACCTCATCTCGAACCCACCGCGAGTATTTGGGACTCATCACGGAAAGATTTACCGGTGTTTAGACCCGCTAGTGACTCGGAGGTGAGCTCGGGTCACTCGGGTTTCTGGTTGACAGGAAGGAATTTATTTTATCTCCAATCCGCAAATGTAGAACGGACCAATGCAGCAAAATAAGAGGGATACTTAGAGGGAGAGAGGACAGATATTATTATTATTATTAAAGGAGATCTACCGGTTGAGGTAGGCTTAAATGGAAGACTGATAGGCGAGCAGAACCTTATCTCCCAACATGATTTCTTACGTCATCTTAGCATACGTCCTGCAGTTCTTCATTCAGTAAATAAAATACACTGTCCTTCTCCGCCTTCCCCACTTAACCAAGATCTTCTTCTCAATTAAGGTCTCAGGCAGAGGCGAAAATAAAAGAGATACACCGCCGAATTTATATGTACATTAGCGTCTTCTTTCCACCAACCATTAGTGACTTTAACAAAAACAGTGTGGCACTAACACAAGACACACTGTTAACATTAAATTCCCCTTTGTCGTCTATCTCTTCCCTATTCTCTCCCCTTAACACGGCTTGTGTTAACATTTCGGCGGCGAAACACATCGAGAAGAGAGATAATCTTTGGGAGAGTTGTTCTCTTGAAGCGTTAGGAAATTTCCCCGATCGTCGCTCCTTATTTAGTGTTTGTTCTTTTATTTTCTCCAGAGCAGCGGATTTGGGGACACCCGGGCCTTTGCTCGTGGTGAACACAGCCCACCTCAACCGGGTCGCCAAACCGCAAATTCTCCTTCCAAACCCACCCGACCCCTCTTTCGCCTCATGAATGCAAGTCACGTACAAACGTGAGTTCGCTTCGCCGACGAGTATGCTCGGCGAACCCAAGATTTGCCAAGACGATCTGGCCCGCTGTGAGCGTCTTGGCAATATTCGATGGTGGGTATTACCTTTAGCTGTACAACTAAACTTTGACGAGATATCGAGCGAGAGTTATCAAATGCAAGCAGAGGTATCACAAGTTATCACTCCAAGACTTGAATAAATTCTTTGACGATGCCTTATTACGGACAGAGAATATTCCATGTGAATTGTAACTAGTTTGGCTACTAATCGCCTGGTGATTAGTTAACTGGGGAGTGAAATTGAATACAATATGATGAACGAAAGAATATAACTAAAAAGTCATCAGTGCCAAAGAATTTCTCATTTTAGTTTCTACATTCAAGATGTCGAAATTATTGATTTTCCTTACTTCAAAGGGAACGCGACAACAACCATCCTGTATTTCAATGGTAACAGTTACTCATCAATGGGCATACAGATCAAAAATGACCTTTGATTGGTCATTAGCAATCAAGAGCATTTAAGGCAATTCATTAATCGTTCAGCTGCGAACGAGTGCTTGGATGAAACAAAAGAATTCCTATTCAAATAAAGCAAAACTTGGATGCGACGCCACTTACATTTAAGATTTCTTTCATTGCCTTGTTTGTTCAAAATTTCTAATAAATATTGATTTCCTCGGTATAATTTAGTGGAAAATTGTATAAAGCCATCTGCAATAAAATTAAAAAAATATTTCTCGTTCAAGATTTATTGATCCTAATTTGATAAAAAACTCGACTGCGTGACAGTGAAATCAATCCAGGTAAAAAGTTAAAAGCGACTTTTCTCATTTAAGTTTCTAGCATAACTTGGATGGAACTTGAATATTCTCCATCATCTAATAAAAAACTTGGATGCTGGAATAACACCACCTACATTCAAAATCTCTTGTATGTACTAGTGTGCTTGAACAAAATTGAACGTCAATATTGATTTTTCTAGTCTGTGATTAGTGTAAAAATTTAAGACGCCATCTGCAGCAAAGATTTATTTGATAACATTTCTCGCACAAGATTTCTCGACCAATGTTTCTCGTACAAGATTTCTTGAGCCTAATCAGGTGGAAAATTTGACCGCGTGTCAAGGGGCTAAAAAAGAAGCCGCGTGGACCAGTCGGTGTGGCAGGTGCCTTTGCATAACTGGTAGGAAAATCCTCCCCGCCCGATAGAGTGGAAGAGGAATAAAAAAAGGTGAAAAAGGTGACTTTTCTGAGAGCGTCTGGGTCCTATTTAGTGCGGGGGTGCTGCGCGGGACAAGCGGGTCGGCCCTTCATCTTCTTCTCCACCGACCGGCAATCCCTTTTGTTAAATGGGTGTCTGTCGTGGGTGGTGGTGGTGGCGCGCTGGTGTCTGTGGGGGGGTTCACCCTTTTCATCCAAGGCCAGACGATCCACGAAGGGCATCCCTGTGTTTGGGTTGTAGCATCTCCGGGGTAGGGTGGGGCCTTGGGTGGTGTGGGTGGATGGCATGGGGGGAATGCGAGGAACTCGTAGGACGGTCGGAAAATAAGAGTGAGGCGAAAGGAAAACAGGAGTAAAAGAGATAATCGAAGAAAGAGCGAGAAAGGAAGACGAGGATAAAAATGTACATTCTCCGTAAATCGGCGTTGCATAATCTTTTAGGCATTTGGATCTCCCTCAGTCTGCGGTTAAGTACTACGAAGCTAGAGCCAGTTAAAATGCCCTACCGACGAGCATTCCAAGTTTTCATTTTACCATTGGCTCATATAATATTATCCGGCCCTTGTATTAGCGAATGGAATTCGAAGCACAGCGTTGCCAGATGTCTTATTTTTTAACTGCCAGAATAAACTGGGAAAGTTAGAATATACGGAGAAAACACATCTCCATTCATTAAGTTGCTCGGAATTGTTTAAACATTTTCTAATTGCAACTTTTTTTAAAACCCATTTTCTCGGGGCAAGAAAGGTATTAAGTAGAGTCGGCAACACTGTCATTTTTTAGTTTAGTGCTTCGGTAAATTGGAATATGGGAACGCACTACAGTAGTATTTGAGGGAGGTAACTGGCAGTAGGAAATTTGTACCATTGACTGGTGGGTAGGATGGTCCAGGTTGGGCCACATAGGAAACGGAAGAAGGGTGAAGTGAAACCTAGTGTTGAAGTTAAGCTGGTTTGGGCGTGTTTTGTCTACTTACAGATTTTCGTGAAATTTTTCATACGTATTCAATAATACTATTTATAGGCTAAAGTGAACAAAACTTGCGTTTTACCGATTAGTTTTTTAGCTAGGAATGCTATTTAAACTCGTCACCTTATGAATTTTGATTTTGATATGATTGAAACAATTTTTGATACGACTAACCCTTACTGCAAGGGCCGAGTGAGCTGAGTATAAAACAACTTCGAAATCTACCTACCTATGCCTCTAGGCCGAGCCTAACGGTTTTTTTAAGCTTTTCAGATATATCTGGGGAAGATTGATCCCATGACCACGGTGTACGATTCTCATGACTCATTTAAGAAGAACTTGGCCTTCGACAAAGAGGACACTTAAATCTCCACAGCCTCGACCAATCCCGCCTGTAGCATTCGAAATAATGGAATCGGTCTAGCTGTGAATTTATTATCTCGTTACTTTGGAATTTTGACTATTTCAATATCTTTTTCTAAAATCCCCTCAACTCAAGGTATAATATCTCTTTCGAAGAACTGCTTTTAAGAAATGACACTTTATAAAATATATTTATTTCGGGGTGTGGATGTAAGTGTATCTGAGAACATGACCGCAGCTGTAGGGCTCATTTATTTTTACACTCCCGTTGCTCGAAATCCCAAAATGTCTGGAGAATTTATTGAAATGCTTCCACTTGTGAGACGAAGGCCATCGTCAGACTCAAGGGTGTGATTCGATCGCTTTCGGAGATTTTTTTGGTAAATTCCTCTTTTTTTCCCGAGGTGGACTTCAAAGAACCAATTGCTCCTACACGTTCATTCTGGAATAACTTACAAGATTATAGATGCACAGGAAATACTAATCAGTATATGACGACCTCCAGCTGCTATATTTTTTTATAAATAAATATGTCTACGAAATATTGAAATATTTTTTCTTTCATTGAATCCTATCCTCTTGCAATACATATTCATGGCGAAGAGACAAATCTAGTGAGTTCTCCTCGGGTTTCCCCAATGGGATAATGCCGCCGTTGCGATGGAAGACTTTTCTATCATCCTCAGAGCTATAGATGAGTTCCTGTCGTTAGTCATGAAACAGACTATATAGATATTAACACGGTGGGAAGCCACTAGACTCTGCTTCATCGCGTTGTATTTCCAATCCCCAGTGCTAGCTGTGAGAAAACATTCGTATGAAGCGAGGCACTTTATGGATCGGAAGTGTGGACCATTGGAAAATCAGACCAGAAAAGATTGGGGGCTTTCGAAGCATGGTTTTGGAAGATGATGCTGAAGATCAAATGGATGGATAAAATAAGAAACTAAGAATTGTAAAGAAGATTGGAAGAGGAAAAGACAAATATGGAATAATATACAGAAATGAAGAGCCAGATGGATTGGGCACACTCTGATTGAGAGACAAAATGGGTTTGTGAGGAATACAATTGAAGGAAAAATAGAGGGAAAATGCACAAAAAGAACTACCAGAGAGTAAGGGAACTGTAGGGGGCAATGGCCCAGCCACATTGACACATCGGTTCCCGTAAGATCACCGAAGTTAAGCAATGTTGGGCCCGGACGGCGGTTGGATAGGTTACCATACATACCTTCACCGTGGCGCTTCCCTGTCTGCACGTGGCAGACAGGCATGGTATTGGCACAAAGCACCAAAAAGGTCTAAGTGTCGAAGTGATCCTGTCGAAGGTCCCCTCTACAAACAATCTATCTTACAATATATCTAAGGGAACTGTAAATAGGGATGATTGGAGGACCGCAGTCCACCAATCCCAGGATTGAGTGACCAATGAATTGCTAGCTGCTGTTTCGTTGTCAGTTTCCACCCGTTCATCAACGCATCAATGAGCCTTCAAATAAAAACTTTGCGGTCCCATCAAATATAACTTTTCTTGATTCCACAAGCTAAGCCACACTGTAGAATCTTCAGGCAACAACTCATAAACTACAGGACGCTACAGCGTTGCGAAACTAGTTGAAATAATGAAAATTATATTCAGTGGAATCGTCAAATTTTTATTTGAACTTCTCTCAATTTCACAACGAAGTACCACTAAGTTTCGGCTTCTAACATCGCTCACACATTAGGTAATGAGCTGTTGGGAGCAAAAGTGGTGCAATTTAGCATTTTTCAACATTTTAGTTAGATGCGCAAAATCAATCCTCCAGGCATTCCGTTTTTGTTCATAAGTGGCGTGAGTCTCACGTCAATGTTTTTCATTTTAAGGACATGACATCGTGACTAAGTCACTCAAAATTAATACTAAATTTCACCTTTTTTATTTTTTGTTCACAAAGTTGTACTTAAACTAATGGCAAGCCAATCTTAAACCATATTTGAGCTAAAAATCACGCAGATTATTCGATGAATATATTTTTAATGAATATTTTTTCAAGCACTTTGTGATCCTAAATTAGGCTTAAATAGGACCGACTTCAGCGCCATTTCAATTGAATTACTCCTATTGAATGATTGCAGTAATATACTAATATATAAAATAGTAAGACGGTATAGTGCCTAAATTTTATTGTTATTCTATTCCCTGGGAGTTTTTCGCCAAAATGCTATTTGTATAAGATAGAGAAACACTAATTAAAATCTAGAAATCCAGGTGACCATCGACAGGGAGGAACACGTGCGTGTTTACGAGATTTAACCTCTACCTTTCGATGGTCACCTGGATGACCGAAATGCATGCATAGCAGTCAAAATTCCTTTGCTTTTATTGAAATTGTTGATTAATTTAAACTTACTTCTCAGTTGATCTCTTCTTCAATTACGGTATTACATAGGTAGCCAGAATATGAAATTACTAAAACTTAAAAAAGTCATTTTACCGCGGAAACACCTTTACGCAAAATATTTTTCAAAAAGTGACATTTCCTACTCGGCACCACTCTTGCCCTGAACTCGGAAAGCAAATCATGCTCGCTTATTTACACAGAAGAGATTCCAATTAACCAGTTCGCACAAAGTTTCACGACGATAATCTCACACGACAGGACTGGCGAATAAATATTCATCCGGGAGGTGGTTATAAACAGTTCCCTCCCTCCCCCAATATCTTTAAGATGGTGATAAGAGAGAGATAGAGAGGTTTACGGTTTTCTCTGTGCAGAAAAAAATTGCTCCCTTTCAATTTTTTTAAGCCTCGGTGGCATTGCTCTTCTTCTATCTTTTGCACTGATTCCCTCACGAGTCGCTGTCTCCTGAAGAGGTTTAAAGTGAAAACGCTTTCCCCGTAACGCGAAAGGGAGATAGAGAGAGGGGGAGGGAAGTAGGGAGAGAGAGGGAGAGAGAGATACGAAGAAGAATAAGGAGCTGGAATAACCGGTCCGACGTCACGGCTTTGTGGTCAAATGAATCCAGCCCACTCTCCTTCTGGACCGCAATCTCACGGGGATAAACGGAGCAAACTCGCACGCACACAACGGCCGATCATTAATTGCCATTTACCGGGCATCATGTGGGTTAATGAATAGCAAAGCACGCTGCAGAAAATGTGTTAACGCCCGGGAAACTCGGGAGAAGGACGGGGCTTAAACCCATTGTCTTTCTATTGCCTTGACTTTGTGTTTGTTGGCGGCATGGTCTCGTCTTCAGGCGACCATCACCTGAAGACGAGATATAATTATGTCTTAAAGACGCCTGTCGCCTGAAGACGAGACATGATTGCCTCGAAAATTTGACATTTAGGCGATGCAAATACGATGTAGACAGGGGAGGGACTGACAGAAAAAAAAAACCGACGAAACACATAGTGCACTTTTTTTTAGATTTAATCATGTCTCGTCTTCTGGCGATGAGGAGTGTCTTTTTTAATTGTCTGAAAACGAGACATGACTAAATCTCAAAACATTTTAATGTGTTTCGTCGTTTTTTGTTACTGTAGGCTCCTCTCAGATCTACATCGTATGTGCATTGCGGCGATCCACCGAAATATTCGAAGTTCTTGTGTCTTTTTATCTATAAATCTCTTTCGCGTGTAGAAAAGGTTTTTTCAAACCTCTCGCAGCAGAATCCGTCAGCTTGAGTCGTGAAACTCGTTATTCCGCTAGTGTGTAAGTTAACATGAATCATTTTTGTTTTCATTTCTCTGTCCGCAGTGGAGGTTTACCTTTGGAAAAATAACTTTCGGGGGCAGATGTTAGGATTTTGGTAAGCACCGCATCTACTTAAAACCTTAACGTTGCTATTATTAAAAATAGGAATTCCTGCAATCCGAACCAATTAAGTAGTATGCGTCCACCAGGGATGAAGAACAATTTGTAACCAAACTACCATAAACCAAATCCGGAATTAAATCTCATTTCAAGCTTAGTACTCAAGCAGGACGCCTAAATAAATCAATACTTACATCGGAGGAGTTCAGGAGGACGAAAATACATAAATAAATAGCAATCAGTAACGGGGGACGCTTAGAAGGAGGACAGATAACAATAAGCAGGGATAAGTGGAGGAGCTAAGACCGGAAAGGCACGCGAAGGGAAGAAGAACAAGGAGTCTGGGGATAAAGGCGGCAGGAAGCGGAGACTAGGCGGTATCAAGGTGACGAAAGAGGAATCAGAAACTTTATAGAAAGGCCAGGAAGTAATCGGTCAGGAGACCCAATAGTTAAACCAAAACGGCCCATAAATCTGACGATAAGGAAGGAGAGAGAACGCAAACCCCTACCCGTAGCCGTGAGAAGCAGAATTCCCAAGGAACGATTAGTATAGCCTTTAGGACAGTAAAGGAAAGAAAGAAGGAAATAAATATAATAACCTCCATGACTAAAATTGTTTTTATCTGAAAATTAACTTAAATGTAACGAGATTGGAGCAGAAAGATTAATTTTGTAAATTGGGCCCAATATATCACTTACAAAGCTCTGAATATTGTTGTCACCTATACAAAGGTTTTACATTTCTCATTAAAAAAGATGTTATGCTATTTCAATGGTTGAACGAAGTGTTTTTATTTATGTGTTTGTATAATAATAACCATTTATCCCTTCAGCAAGGAGGTAAGCTTTTCATATTTTGTGTAATAGCGAAGGTTTTTGAATTTTATTGTAATAAGAGAGAAAAATGTGACCGGGAATAGGTTACAAATTGAATCATGAATTTCGAAAAGGGCTCATCTCGGAAGTGTTTTAAAATGAACATTTTCCCTGTTTTATCATTTTTCCTTATAGACAGGTGTTTTATGAGTGAGAGGATCTCATATCTTCTTTTTATAAAGCCTTCAGCTGGAGTTTCAGAAAAACAAAATGCACTCTTACTTTAAATGGTTTGACAGAAAGTCAATTTTGTTTGGCCTCCTGAAAATTTTCAAAAATCCTTTTCAAAATTCATGATTCAATTTTAGTTTCAAAAAGACGGTGAAAATCTCATTTAGGTCATGACTATGCCGGATACTTACAGAAAATGTGTTCTCTGTTTGATATAATCAACAGAATCATACTTTTTCATATTTTTCTTCGCAAATTGAACTTCATAAAAAATGGTGTCAAATACGAGAGAGGGTAAAACCCCTGCGTTTGAAAAACTGATTAGGAAGCTGTTTTGAAGAAGGACAGTCATTCATACTGATGGAGGAGTCCCAAATTCTACCGTTCCTGCTATTTTACTTGCTCTTTATTTCCTTACGAGAATGGCTTCACGGTAATAAAACTAATTATAAGACCAAGACGTTCACAACCGAGGCGGTATTCGGACTCAACACTCTTGGATTATCATTAGGATTGGATCATCGTACTCATTGGCTCCAAAATGTCGATAACGACTTCAGTCACAAAGAGCTTCTGGAAATGTTATCCTTGACGAAGAATCGAATCACGATCACTTGTTTCGCAGGGTCAATTCATATACCACCACATCCTTATTCATTAACGATTAATATTGAGGTGTCCCAACGCAAACTATTTTTTTAACGGATTATTATTATTATAATTTGAGGTTATCTACCGGCTAAGATAGGATTAGAAGGAATAGGGCTACATCCACTAGCCTTTCAAAGACACAGGCTGACATATCCCTAACAACTTCTATCTTCAGCTCGGCACACGTCCTACCTTTCTTCATCCCGGCCATTAACCCCTTCTCGTTCCCATCCCCCTCATTACGTAATCCAAGCACCTACTCCGCCTCTTCCTAATCTTCTCCAAAATTTTCCTTTCCTCACCAACCACGTCAAGTACTTTCTCATTTGTCTTTCTTGTCTAGGGGCAGGCAGGGTAGGTGGCTAGAAGCGGTAATGAGGGGTGATGGTTTGCTGAAGGCCGTGACAGAGGGAAGGATGTTGGGTCAGCGGGGAAGGGGAAGAAAGAGAATTGGTTTTATGGAAGGGATGGAGAAGAGTAGAACTTACGCTGGGGTGAAGAAAGTAATAGTATAGGTAGATAGGGCCCTGTACGTGTAAGAGTCAGTTGAATTATCTCTGATTTTCAATAAAACCTACATTTAACCGGTAGATTACTTTAATGTAATAAAGTAACCAAAGTACGTCAGTTATTTTTTACGATTTTGATTTACATCCAGTTAAACTCGCTGAGTGGTCCTCGGCTTTTCGCCTCGCACCTCCGGTATCGTAAGAAGTGTCGAGCTCCCGCTGGGGTCTTTTTCCGGTATCCTATCACCACGGATGGGTGATACTACTACCACGCCCACACGCAGCACGCTCCAAAAACTCCTTCGGCGCCCCCTCCCCCAAAACGCCACGCCTTCTGCCCCCACCGCGCCCTTCCCACCCACTCCACTTCACACTCCCACCCTCCCTCCGCCCCAGAAATAGACACGCCCCCCTATATTTGGAGCCGTGAGTCGTCTCCCGTATTATTACGTAGGGCAGGCGGGCGGGCGGTCGGTGGCGGTGTCGGAAGGAACAGCCTCGGAAAGCGAGGCCGGAGAAGGGAGGAAGGAGCGGAGGAGGGTGTTTATGAAGAGGAGGGAAGCACGAGTCTCGGGGGCTGGCTCTCTGATTATCGGGTAGGGTGGGGTGGGGAAGGGCCCTGTGGTGTGAGGCCCCTGCGCTCGTGAGGTGGATCATGGGTGGAGGAGGGAGTGGAGGTTTCCTCTGGCGGAGGGGGAGACGAAAGAGGGAGCGGGGAGGTGGCGAAGGAAGAAACACGGGAACAAGGGAAGGTGTGGAGGCGCCGCGAGAGCTGTGTCTCTTTCGCGTGGGAGGTGCCAAAAACTCGTGCGCGGGAAGTTGGTGATTTTTTTCGAAGCCTCACATGTAAATTTACCTTCATTATTTGTTTCCATCCAATACGTAATATTGACTAAAGAAGTATTCAATGTAATGGGAGAGTATAGTATAGGAAAGACGTCAAGAAAAGTTAAATCGCTGCTACTGAAATTATCTTCACATGGCTCAGAAACCTGGTCTTTGCGGTTTTAATTACCTTCATTACGTTTTCCAATCGATACATAACGTTGATCAAGGAAGATTTCAAACGAATGGGAGAGAATAGGAGAGGAAATACGGAAAAAAAGAATTTTATCTTTGATATTCTAAGTAGCTACGCGTGGCTCGGAAACCCGGACTTCGTGGAATGAGGATTTACGCTTACAGCAGGAGTTAGGGAACATATAAGGACATAAGATGAATAATTGCATTCGGAAGCATTTAAGAGTAAATGGCAATGATTATGGCGATTTTTGAGCATCGAAATAAACGAATTACAAGTTCATAATTATAAATAGAAAACTTACATGGCTCAGAAACTTGGATACTCTCGTAAAGATTATGTATGAGAGAATGTTGCTTTTTAGATTTAGCTGGAAAAATAATGGAGGAAGGTGGATTATCGAGAGGGACAGAAAAACAAGTTTTAGATGTGGTAGGAGAGGAAAGGGCAATGGTGGCTGAAAATCGGGGGAGGCAACGAAAGAGGATGGAAGACTAATTGAGAGGGAATGGCACGTTGAAATGGTAATAAAGGGGGGCATGTCGGGTTAAGACGAAATAGGAAGAAAAATAATGGACTTCTGCAATAATGTGGAAATCAGAAGATATATAGAGAATAAAGAAAATTTATGCAAGGAAAGTAGATAGTTTTATTGAGGGAATATTTTTCTCCTACTTTGCAACGCATCTCCCGCATTGTACTGTTTCAATTCAAATTCAAAAGAAATGCTCCAATCGCTTTCAGTTATTGCGTTAGTTAAACCTGTCATCACATATTGCGAAAACCAGCAGTTCATAACGTTTTAATGTTGAAATGGTAAAAATGTTCAACTGCCAATAGAAAACTGTCAACTCTATATGAGGGAAACAAATGTTACCGAAAACGGACGGTAGTTTTTAACATTAACTGAGATTCTGCAAAATCAGACCTCTCAATGAAATAAAAAGTGAAGAAACTGTTTTATAAAATAGATATTCACCCCGGTAATTTATTCACAATCGCTGAAAAAAATGGGGAGAATTATTCCACGAATCATAGAATTATACCTCATCTCAAATCCATTCTCTATTCCACTAGCCTAAGTTTCCTTAAGGCAAAAGCACGCATGCAAATCATGTGCTAATTGAAAGCTAAAGTAGGGCACAATTTAAATGGCTACGTTCCGGTTTCTTGTGATCCACGTAGGAGAAACCTCTCTAAGCTGTCGCCTTTAGCAGGGAAATCAGTCCTGTTCCAGATTTTTGGCGATATACTCGCAGGCAATCGTTTTGTAATACTTTGGAACATGGGATTGATTCTCGAAGGAAATTATGTTTATTTCCATGATCATGAAGTATTATATAACCCTGTCGTTTAACTTAATCTGTATTTGTGTAACTAACAAAGGGGAATGATGAAATGCTGATTATAAGGAATGAATGATCATCTAGTTCGTTGCGAATGCTCTTGTCCTTTTTTTTGTAAGGGAAAGACAGTAAGTACAAGATGACCTCAGTTGACGAATCACTTTAAAATGTGGTACTCCCTCTGATCATAGGGATCATTTTCAGTGCCTCTAATCCCATAGTTAATCTATTAGCATGCCACCATTGCGATGTAAAAGCCTACGGCCTGAAAATCGACTTCTCAGGTGTGATGTCCAACCTCCTTAAACGATCTCAACAATCATGTGTGCGGAAAAAGTAATGTTTTGCCTTGTCCCACTGTGCGGCATGGCCTTCGGTGATCCTGTGCTCCGCTACTGCCCACTTCTCTGGCTGCGCCAAATTTGAGAAAACGGCATTCAGAAGCTGATTAAAAGCTAGACGTTCGAAATTTCGGCTGAGATGGACCCTCCAATCTCGGTAGAATCATCCGAGAAACCTTACTTCATAAAGGTCTATGCTCCCATTGGGGAGTGCGATCGGAATTTCATCGCGAGATTCCATCGCGACCGATCTAATAATAGTGTCACTCACTCCATCCCTTCCCTCCCCCCCCTGGTCCATCGGGGCAATATTTTTCAAACCCTCACCGCTCTTCCTCTTTCTAATCTCACTCTGAAATCGAATCCTTCTCGGAAGGGTCTTGTAAATCCTCTCCCCACCCCCCAACCGATCACGGCGTCTCGTAGCGTATTCAATGCGCAGGCCACAACTAATGAGAGATAGCATCTTGCGGTGAAGTATGCCGAGAGCGGAGATGGTTGCATTGGTTGGGAGGGGAGATTGGGAGGTCGTTGAGGAAGGGGGGAGGGAGGTGGGTTAGTAAGATGTCTGGGGAGGGGGAAGCGGCAGTGGGTGTAGGGCGCGGGGGAGGGAAAAATTCAGGTCAGGGAGATGGAGTCGGTTTAAAAATACGAAACTTTCCTCAGTGTGGGGGTGGGTGAAAATAATGTCGAAGTTAGTTTTTCTCTCCCTGATGACACGAGACCACCGGAAAACTGCGTCAGGCTCTGGGAGAAGATGAGGTGTACCGACGGGGTTTTTTTCGTGTGCTCTTGGAAGATCCCTGACGTTTCTTGACGACATGTTGGCCACCTCATCATGAAAATAATAATGGTTACATCATTTATTAAGACGCCTACATTTCACAACAGTACGAGCCACGATAGTACAACAATATTTACCTCTTAAATGCAGTTACCTAGGCCAGGCACGTAGCAAGGGGGGAGGCGTGAAGGTCTTCAGCCCCCGAAATTTCAAATCATATATGTAATTAGTTTGGTTTTACTATGTAATATATAGGCTGAAAATTACAAGGGTTCAAGAGGGGAAAATGTAAGAAAAAAGCAGTTTTCTATAAAAAAAGGTATTTACACATTAATAAACTCCAATAACGAATTGAATTCCCTCCCCAGGCTTCAGATTCAGCTCCCCGCTCTAAATCAAAATCCTGGCTACGTCACTACCCTAGTCTCAATGAGACTTGCGGAAGCTTTTATGAAGAAGGAAAAAATGTTTAAGATCATAATGAATCAATAATAATCAATAGTATGCTATCGATGCATCAAAAACTATAATTATGTTTTTGAATACTGTTACTCAACTTAATGCGATTCGTCACACAGCATAAGATAACAATGTTATTTCGTACTGAAATATTTATTTTGCTACTATTTGGGGTACCATACACAATGTACAACGACCAAATTGCGATTTGCAATGTTGGTCCGTAGCGTTAAGAGATATTCAATGCGGTTCGTTTTTCGGAAATTAAGTATTTTACTCTTCATATAAAAAAGGTAATCAATTTATACTCTAAGAGAGCTGAAAGCTTTAAAATAGAATTAAATTGGCATTTTCGAAACCGCTGTTTTATGCCATTTTCAGATGCGAGAGGAAAAGTTTGGATAAAGGATGCAAAGAGACAAAGAATCCACAGCCAAAAAAACTGCTCCCTCGAATGTGCCGGGGTTTTCTGGAGCGGTTTATGTTTATCGCAGCCTGTCTTGATGCACCCCTTCCATAAAATTACACAATCAAGAAGAAAGGTTTATCCCCAAACCAAGCAGTGTCGACGACTCCGAAAGAAGGCCGCACCGTCTCGGCTAATGCCAAATATGGAAACTGGCATAATTTTTAGCCCGAATTTCGGTCAGCTGCACTGCGCTCGGGCCCAACAGAAATACGTATAAGCAAATGAGCGAATTACAGAAGGTAAGGGAATAGCTAATTGCCTCCATTGTTTAATACGGCGCTACAGTTGTTTGCGACAAGATTCAAAAGTAAGAATATATATGAGCAGGAGAAACAAGAAGCGATACAAAGCGTGGCCAACAACTGCTGGAGGTCGCGGGAATGAAGGTACCGAGGGAAAATTACGACTTACATGTAATGAGACAGAGAAAGGAACGATATTATTAGAGAGTCTCGCCATCTTAGTCCAATCCGCCGGATGGATAGCTTCACGAAGGAGAGAATGGAATGAACATTTGCATAAAATGCAGAAAGAGATAATGGTGAGAATTAGCAAGAGACGAAATACCGAAGCGAAGATATAAGGACACCCTATAACTCTTGCCAAAGAACAAGTCCCAGGTCTAAAAGAAAGCAAGAAGAAGAATCATTGAGCTGGCTGCTTCTTCTCTTGATTTCCAGTCGTTCTTAGCCACCATGGTTATCAAGCCAATGATAGTCGTTAAATTTTATTGCTTTCAAATCGTAAAGGAAAACGAAATCCCAAAAATAATTCTTCTCCGAGTAGGACTTATCACAGAGGAAGTCAACGTTGAATGTTACTCCGCTGATATCCACACTAAATAACTTTGAAGGGATGTGAGATAACCCATGATGATTTATTTCGGCATCATAGAGTTTATGAATCCAAACCATGAGAGAAAATTCGCAGATGGTATGTCGGCAGCTGTATCCACGAACTTTAGGCATGAGTTAAATACTGATTCTGGATATTTAGCGAGCTAGAGTTAAGGATTTAACGGTGATACACGCCTTTAAAAATAAACTCACCAGGACCTTAAAAACATTTTCACCAGTGTAAGCTGGCCTGATAAATACGTCATTTTACTCCAAAAAAAACAGACTGGCTAATTACAAGATGAAATTTTCAAGCAGAAGAAACATTTTCCGGCGTAAAAGTTAAAGTAAAAGATTAATAAAGAATTGTACATGGAGCTCATCTACATGTCGCTATGAAAAAATAACTTTGAAATGAATGCACAGGAGTAACTTTCAAGAGGTTTGCTGAGGAAATTAAATTGACCAAGAACAAACGAATAAGTATGGGTTATACCAATAGGTCGGTTTTGTGAAAAATTCAATGATAGAGAAAATTGGATAATATTTTGGCTGCCATAATTCAAGGATTGTATTTATTTCAATTCTTCCTGACCCTCTTGCCACATGTCTCCTAGGCGGCTCGAAGTTATACTCGCGGCTCGTAGATACACATAGGAATCCACGTATCAGTACTGGTAGCTTCTTGGATTGTCCCCCGTCTCATCGCCGAATCTAACCAGCCAGATAACATGTAATAGTGAGTCAGGTTTACCCGGCGTATAGCGATTTCGGGGGTTGCTCGGGTTTCCCACCGGGTCGAACTTTCCATTTCTGCCGAAGTTTCGATGAACGAGACATTCATGTTCCTCAGGTCCCTGAGGATGTAGAACGCATCGTTCATCGAAACGTTGGCAGAAATTGAGAGTTCGACCCGGTGGGAAACCCGAACAACCCCCAACAACATGTAATAGTGTGACTCTCATTGGCTCGTGGCTCGATATTGGCAGTGCAGAGCACTCCCCTGACATTCGATTGTTAATATCAATAATTTCGTTATTGGTAATTGCTTTCGCCAATTTACTGTCATTAATTTTTCAATCCTAAGATTTGTTGACTGCAGCCTTCCATATTATCCTTTCCCTTGCTAACTCCTTCACGTCTCTCAATGCAAGGCTGCGTCTCCTAGGGAGAATTATGCTGTGGTTTCCCGTTTCCTTCTACATCGAAGTGCTGCGGCCGTTTCCGTGAATTCACTTTCGTCCGTAGGCATGGCAGCTGATACCCGACCAATCATCTTGATCTAAGCCATCCGTACCTTCTGTTGTGACTGCTGCCTTCAGAACAGCAGCGCGACGGGGTCTCTTCATATGGCTCCGGAAAGTTAGTAGGCAGATTATTTGTATAAAATTTTCCACCCTCTAGTCACGAACCAGCGAACATTGAATCAGAAGTCGATCTCGTTACCCCTACTACTCACAACCATTTTATTAGATTTTGTCGAACTACCAATTTACTTTTATCCTGAAGAATATTTTTCGGTTCTCTGTGATTTAAAAAATTTAATTCGACGTTTCGCCCACTCTGCTGGGCGAATGGTCAGGAATAATTACTCCCATTCCTTCCTACCTTTATTCCTTCCGAAACGCCCTGCAGAGAGCGCGAAAAGTTGAATGGAATTTTAAAAAACCACAGGGACGCCGAAAATATTCTTCAAATATGAATATTACCAGTGAAAACCTTATAAGTAAATATGTACAGTCGCCGCATAAAGTCTGACGACATCGGCAACTTAATCCCCTTAATTCACTAGCCCCCAAGACGAGGTTCAGATTCACGACTACTCTGGCCACTTTCTCACCTCCTTCCCACCCCCCTCCTCTCTATCTCCTCTCCCCACCCCTCACTTTTGAATCAGTGGAGCCTCTCAAAATCGTAGTTTTGCATGTTCGGCGCTTTTATTGATGTCGCCAGACAAAATGCGGCGGCTGTAGCCAATTATTAGCTTAAAAGATATTAACGTTTTTACGTCAGGGTCGTTAACCAAAACCGATTTAATTGATTTATACGAACATACACAGCAATAATAGTATGGTGATAAACCACCCAGGCTAGGTTCGAACACCCGACCTCCGGTACAGAAGGTAGGAAAATTACCCCGCCACAGCTGAGGCCGACGAAGACAACCACCCAGACCGTTTTACTATTCAAAGAGAAAAGTGGGTTCCAATGTATGAGGTGCGCCCAGATTGCTGCATTGCTTCATATCCCCATTGAATTCAAAGCGCAACGTCATAGCGATGGCATCCGTTCACAAAACGCGAACACAAGACCCTCTTTTCATCCCGCGGGTTTTTTTTCCCTCTGGTCGACTTCAGGGCGGTAAGCGGCGGGCATGTAATACGCGGTTGAGTCCACACCCTCTCGCCATCCTAAGGGGGAAGTGAACAAAGGAAGACAGACCTCCAATCAGAAGGGTGATTCGGGGAGGGTGAAGGAGGGTATCTCCGAAAAAAGAAAGATGATCATCCTTCCGTTTCCATTAAATCCGAAGATTATGATGGATCGAGGGTGGGAACGCTATGGATATTTGTATGCGGGCTCCCATGAGCGGAAGGAGAGGCCTGTTGTGGAGTGTAGTAGCCGGTGGCTTGGCTCGTTTTTTACTATTTTATTTACTTAATTTGCTTGGGCGTATGCCTGCCGAAGTTGCCGCCTCTTCGATCTTGCCTTTTCGGTGTCTCGCAGTGCGCTCCTTGGGCAGGTCTGAAAGATTTTTCGACATTTCGACCGCTATGTGCGATATTCATTCGATTTCGCAATCGATAGTGTGCCACCGAGCAAATATACGCTTTTCTTTGCCCTGAAACGCGATGTGAGATACAAATGCGTTGATGAATATTATCAGATGTAAATGGAAGAATACATGGGACCATTTCAAGAGATCTATGAAGGAAGCCCAATTAAGAGACGCAAATAAGACTTTATTACGTAATGGCTATGCCCACATTCTGTAGTCTGCTATTGCACACTTTCTCGCTTCTATGTAATGCGATGTTTACATGATTTTAAGGCTAAGTTTTCGCTAGTGACTGGAACACTGATTCAGTGATCCTCACTGACGCGATGTATACTATTTCAGAGGTGCCATTCCATGCCTGTTGCGTCCAATGTCACGAATTTCAAATCATTCCACGCATGAACTAGTCTAATTTCATGGATGGAGTGAGATGACAACGAAGTGCATGTATGCATCTGTAACACCACTTGGTGGCACCCACCATCAGAGAATTAGAGGTCACGGATGGAGATTCAAGCGTTGATGAGCGAGCAACGGTACCGAATAATTCCTGGAGGGACAATTGGAGAGGCACTTTGACCCTTAGTCCCACCAATCTCACATGCTTTTATCTCCTGGCGTTATATGATCATTACAGGTTTAAGCCACCAAGTTTCGCTGCACCTTTAAATTAGCACATTTATCAGAACTTTATCCCAGTGTGGAATACGATACATGCTCTAAGATGCCCAACTTTATAACGCGATACAAAAGCGCTTCAAGTGCGAAATCACTCGATTTGCGTAATTTACCTTTACTATTCACCTTTACGTCTAATCAATCTGACGTATGAATGGATTTTCATTGATAATTGCGTCGTGTAAAGCGGTGAGTTTCAAGAATGCATGCGCAAATGCATAAACGAAAGATGGGAAAATAGCCCCTGCTCTAATTACGAGCCTGCATTCTCGCATTTCGAAAACAGATGCTACTTCAAATTGTGCCATAAAGTGCCGCATGTTAAACGGCCTTTAGACGTTATTTACCTTTTAAATTCACCTTTACACGTTTTTTACCCTTAATATTCAACTTTCGACCTATTCCCATGCTCGATACGTTTATGGCGCCCTTCACGATACGACACGCATGTCCCAACGCGATGCTGAAAGTGAAATATCGTACAGGCTTGGGTTGTTATAAATCTAAGCCAGTCTGGTGAGTCATCGGGAAAAAAAAGTTTGCGGTGGTGAAAGATACCACCGCGATAGGGAATGGCGGGGAGGTCAATTAATCAAAAGAATTCGCCCCCACCACCATCCTGCAAAGGGTCTCAAGTCGGCCACCGTTTGCGCCGGCGAAGGGTCTCTTTCGTCGAGAAGAGCAATTCATCCAGGCAGGCAGACGACTCCGGCGCTCAGTCATCAGATTCTTCGCTCCTCGAGTCACCGTGAGTCTCTCCAAGATAGCGTTCTTTCTCTGTACAGACCGGGCATAAACAACCGTCGGGACCAAGGAGGTTAAAATGAAATGGAGGAGACATGACCGTGAACGCTCATGGGCGAAAGTGAAGCAAGAATAGGGGTGCTTGGGAAGGATTTTGTGAGGAGTAGGTGTTGCCAAACCAGCCACAAAACATCGCCTTGTCTGTGGTTTTTGACTTAGATTTTACGAAAATCGAACGCGAACGCAGGACACGTAAGCCAGAGGAAGGTTTAAACTGTGCCGACTGCAATGGCAGAATTGGCTTCAAGAATCAAGTGGTATGTCGCCAACATTTCTTTACTAACCTCTTTGGTCAGGACGGCCGGGCCTCATTTAAGGAAGTTCCACCGTCCCTGCGTGAATCAATACAAACACTAAATTCTAATTCTTTTATGTAATTGTTTTTTTTTTAATCTGCTTTCGTGAATAAAATGCGTTGACAACCAGAAAAATAAAATTAGGCTACAAAATACGCAGATTATTCCACGAATATATTTTTCATGAACAATTATTCATCGCCATTGAAGCCAATCGTGGCGCCATTTCCAGTGCGCTGACACATTTCGACTTCAATAATTGCAGTAATTAGCTAATAACTCAAAAAGGAACGCGGTAAGATACATCCATTTTATTTTTAGCCTGTTTCCAGGGATTTTCCGATTCTAACCAACGGTTTTACGTGAATATGGTATTTATATTAGCTAGAAAATACTATTTTTCCGCGTGTTTCTTCCATTATTGCATTTAACAATTACAATCCCAATATTCGAGAAAAATAGCGGGGAAAGGAAACATTTTTTTCTTCTTATCAGATAGAGGACATGTTTTTCTATAAATATCTAGAATAGGAATAAAATTATCTATTTGTTCTTATACGGAGTAGCCATCCTAATCTCAACCGCAAAGCGGTTTTATCGAGACATAAGATAGACTCTTGCGACCACGATGGGGACACGGGATCAGTATTCTTTAGTATCTTTCGATTAATTGACAAGTAAAGAAATGTAACTGATTGGGTTGTGCGTTGGCCGAAAATGGGCCTGGTAGCAGGGACACCAAAGGGAGAGAGGCGCTAACGAAAGAAGCGTTTAGCAATAGGAGGAAGCTCATGACGGCGACCTTGAGTGAGGGTGTAAAGAAAAGGTTGGCGAAGAGTTTGAGTGAGCAGCGCGGCTGGGCTCAGAAACCTGGGGTCGGAGAAAAGAAGATAAGAAAAAGCGGCAAGACGGTTTAGATGTAAGTAGAAGTGGAAGATGATGTAGAAACTGCGGAGAACGGAAAGTAAAACGGATGAGAAAGTGCTTGGCATGGTGGGTGAGGAGAGGAAAATTCAAGAGGACATAAGGAGGAGGCAGAGTAGGTGGTTGTAACAGGTAATAAGGGGCGAAGGGATACTGAATTCCGTGATGGGAGGATTTTGAGCAAGTGAAGAGTGAAAATAAACTGAATAAGGCGGGAGGAATGAAAATAGGTAGGATGTATGCTGATGATGAAGAAAGAAATCGTATAAGGGGGTAGAGGCTACGCTTTTAAATATCTGGAGGTATGTTAATATCTTAAATTTAAATCTACCTTAGCCGGTAGGTGACCCTAATAATAAATAATAGGTAAATAACATTGATAAACTGTGTACTTTATATGAAACGGTAAGGTTCACCGGAAAATTTGTTCTTGCCAAATGCTATTTCATCGGTCTGACCCCATCAAAGTAACACACCAGCCCATGTTTTAACTCCATTCCATCTAAATTACCTTTACTCTACATCCTTATACCGGCTAATCCAGTATAATCATTCATATCACGGTAAAAGCGTTCCTCCCTTTACTCGATGTCCCTACCAATGTCCCTCCAACGATTTCCGCTCTTGCCCTTCAACACCAGGTTCTTCATCGTTCATTTATCTCTCTGCCCATCGCCCATCACAAATCCCATGCATCTCCACTCTGATCCCTTAAAAGTCTCATACGCATTATATCACTCTCTCCTTAAAGTAAAAGACTAGATACCATTCATAAGTTAAATTGTACCTTAATCTCCATTGATCATCTTTTGACGTTTTAAATTCAAGTCCGTTCTAACAATAGAAATTCCATTTTCACCTAATTAAATTGGAATATTACTTACTAGAAAATATCGCCACCCTTTAATTTTTCCAGCGAAATATTTCTTCCATTTATCCCTGAAAACAGCCAGGGTACTTCTTTAAACGATCATGAAACATCAAATTCAATCCATTCAATTTTCACGTCCTGATCACGCTAAACCTATTGACCAATTAAAAGAGTCAATTTCAATATACTTTTGGGATTTATACCTTCAGTTTTGCGGTGAGATAGTAAAATAATTTCAAATACCCAGAGAATCTGTAAAAATCTCAATAATGAAGTGCTGTTATTGTTGGCAGTATTGCCTGCAGTTAACAAGTAGCTCCTTAGAGTTTTGCTTCATCGCAAACACATCCCGATTTCTTTACAGTTGAGATGCTCCACTACCATTTGGATATAACTTTTTCGGAATTTTTTATCATACGGATTTTTTCCCACGATTTCTAAACAGTTTATTCGGCAACAGAAGCTGATGGAGCGAAGCCTAGTAAATCGGCCATCAGAATATAAGCCTAAACTGAGGCGATGTGGGCTCTTTCGGATTTGTTTTATCACTTGTAATTGTGAGGCACCTTGTAATCAAAAGACAGTTTTGCAACTGCATATAAATGCACGTTAACCATGCAAGTCAGTAACAGTGATTTACTTTTATGCCGGAAGGTTTGCAGTATTAAATGACTCGTGAATTTGCTGTGGTGGGTTTTAGATTGTGACAATACCGTGTCTTTCGAGTTGGGCAAGCAACCTCTGTGAATATATATATTTATGTCTACCGTTAAGCTTTAAGTGGGTTGTGAGGCGCTTAATTTAATGCAGCCGCATTTACCGCATGGGGGCTTTATATGGCCAATGCCGATTTCTTCTTGAGGTGTCCACAGTCGCCGTGGCTCCTTGGACCGTTCGACTTTCTCAGCCAACCTTGGTTCGCGTGTCTCCAATTTTTTCCTCGGCGGATGATGCAACGACGAGGGTGGAGTCGTCTTCCGCTCGGCGCTGCTGCCTGCTGGCTGACCCTTTGCCAACAGAGAAAGACGCTCTGCCGGAGGAGTCGTGACGGAGGCCCTTTGTGCCGTTCAAGCACCATTTACGACTTCCAGAAAAAGGACAGCTTTCGTCTGGCACGAGAACATAACTGCCGCGCGGTATGTACTTTAAATGCCTCCCTGTTTGACCTACTTATACGCATATGCATAAATCTTAAGTCCCATACCTCCCTCGTATTTTTAATCAGAGTCAACACAATGGGAAAATACACTTTCATTAGTAGTTAGCTGGTTGGGAGCTGCTGGAGACTCGGAGGCTACACGCCTGGCTTAGATTACTTGTAAAATTCTGATCATGCGAGTTATAGCTCGAATCGGAGGATATAATTTGACCCAGCGCTATATATCTAGAAGCTAGGACTGATGTGTGCAAAAAAAATTATACACTTCCAAACTGATAGGGACTAAAATTCCTTTTTTCCACGCACCAATATTGACTATAACAATACCAGCGTGACACTAACATAAGACACATCGTTTACAAACAATTCACATCTATCCTCCCCCCCCTCCTTTTCCCTATTCTCTCCCCTTTCATGGCTGGTGCCCTAACAGCCCTTGCCACACAACTCTGCCACGGCTCGCAGGATAGTATGTAGATTTTTTTTGCTCCCCGACGATTCTTGTGTTCCGTATGCCCCTGATATCCCAATAAGCCATTGGCTTGTCTTCAGGTTTTTCAGGGGCCGAACCACCAGAACCTGACAAACACCCATGCCCTGGGCAAGTGAAAAACCGACTCAGGCGGGACGTGCGACCCTCGGATGAGCAGGCGAGGAATTTATCCCGCCCCCACCGGGGACAGCTTACACTAAGAGATGCACCTACTTATTGTCTCACAGGGAATGCTATTTCCATTCATTAACATAAAATCCATTCATTAATTGATTTGATATTGTTCGATCTTGGTTTCAATAAAAATTGGCGCTATTCTTCTCAACTCATTCGCTTATTTCCAAATCACTGCGAAGTATACAAATGACATGGTATGCAGTCACGTTTGCAAAATACACTCAAAATGGCTGAAATTCGCCTTGTAAAAGCCATTCGGATTCAAAGTAAGATCTCCCCATTGCCGGCCAGGCGTGTTGAACAACTGTATCCGGCCAACACACACCTGACCGGAAATTGAGAGATTCGGTCTCCAATCTCGGTCAAGTCAAATAATTTTTACAAGATAAATTTCATCCATTTTGGTTTGCATAATTTTCTTATTCCTATCCGTTGAAATTCGTGTTACATTTTGGATAGGATGAAAACAGATAGGGAGTATGCTGTAATGAAGGAAAAAATGATACAAGAAAATTATATTTATAAAGAGAAAAATGGTAGTGGTAATAGTCCATCAAAACTATCCAATCTCTCAGAACAACAAATAATATCAATCTAAATATTATTGCTTTAGGCTGGATCTCGTGAAGCTTGTCGATATTCTGCATGAATAACATTGTAGTGGTAAACAAATGTTTGGGATAATACTAATAATAGTAAGTGTTTGATTCATCATGAGCACAAATATAGATAATCAAGTGAACAAAATGAATCCTTTCTTAGTGGGAAAGTGTTTTTCGCACCGAGGTCTGATGCCAAAATGACATTTATAATCAATCTCTCCGCACAACAAACTCAAGGCAAATTTTCTCAAAGTCCTCATTTCATTCAAGTTTATTTTGCTAATTGTAAGCCGCGAGCTGCTGTGTCGCAATACATTCCGATGCGGAGAATAGTCCCGACCGCACCAGTCAGCCAAAGAGTATGCCTTTACGAGAAATTCACTGAAAATGCTATCCAGGTCCGCATCCATGAAGATGTATCTCCGTTGACATGTTGAGCGTGACCACGTGGAAGATGTCTCCAACGCTTAAAATAACCCGAAGGTATATCACGTATCCCCCAGATAAAAATTTATGAAGTGAGAATTAACCCATTTTTCCATTGATTGCGACCGGAAAAGGATCACGGTTACGTTAAAAATTGAGCGTTTCTATTTCTGTCGAAGCGTTTTCCGACGAGGACGTTGGATTCCACAAGCTGGGAGCCAAGGAACAGAACGAATTGGAGCATCACTGAGCCAGAAACATGTATGAAAGCATATTGCGTGAAAGGAACGCACAAAAAGGCCGGCAATTGCGGAACTATCGACTAATTACGGGATGCATAGATTTATAATTACCTTTTTGGTGGGAATCACTCATAGCAAAATTACAAATGGTTTAGCAGAAAGGTTAGAGTTGAATAACTAAACAGATATATGACAGTGGAATGAATGGTGCGAGAGGAGGGGTAGACCAAGAAGGATGTAAGGGGAGGAAGAGATTCCACAGAGGAGAAATATTAGGAGTATTAAGAATAGGAGAACGTGTATGAAGCAATGCATGGACGTAGAAAAAGCAAAAGAGGTATGCGAAAAGATAGGGCATTAGGGAAGAAATTGTTAAAAGAAAGACAGTTTCTCTCGGAGTTTTCCGCGGCGTTTAGCTGAATACTCCATTCTTCTTCCGAGATTTCTGCCGCGTCGTTGTTTTTCTGGACAACGTTTCTCCTCCCGTCCTGGAGGTGTCTTCAGCTCGAAGATTCTTCAACCTGAAGACACCTCCAGGACGGGAGGAGAAACGCTGTCAAAAAAAAACAACAATGCAGCAGAAATCCCGGAAGAAGAATGAAGTATTCAGAAAGACGGTTTCCTTAGCCTAACAGCAATAATTAACTTCTTTGAACGTGCCTACCCCGAGAGGGAATGGCGAGTTGGGCATGTATATATGTTTATCAGATATGATGTTTTGTCCCGCGGTAACATTTCATTTAATGCACGTCTCCTTGAAACGACAGACCTTCATTGATAGCCGTATTGATACCGTTGAAACATGCTGATAGCAAATTCCAATATAGTTCATCCACTCAAAGGAATTTCCTCCCAAATTCATCTCCCGGCTCGTCGGGCTGAAGATTTGTTCCCTGGGCTAACCCTTGGCACAGACGGAGATTTGGTTATTTATGGAAGTGGAGACACACCACATCTACAGAGGCGCGTAACGGACACGTGTACCTCGCATTCGTAAAGTTGTTTTTATCCTGGACCAGTTAACCGCGACGGAGCTCAGCCAAGCGAATCGCAGCAGTTTTTACGAGCGGGATGATAGTAATCAATAGTAAAAAAGACTCACAGTTAAAATTATTCCATGTGAAACATGCTAAAGAAGTGCAAAGCATGACTTATTCAGTTATAAGTAGAGTTCATTCAAATGTGTGTCATGAAAAACGTCAATGACTCATCCAAAACAGATACGTAAAATATAATCGAATAGTTATAATTATTTGAACCCGTTGATGATCTATACCCTTGATCCATCCAGTGATCCATGATCTTTAGGCATCAAATAATTGTTTGCAATGCCGGCAAATAAACTTGAGATGTATGAAACAATAATTTTACTCGAAGCTACGGCAGAAATGAGGAAATTACTTGTGGAAATCAGGAGAATCAGGAAGGCGGAGTCGTTGGTTGGAAGAGGTAACGAGAGGCGAAGGGATGCTGTAGGCCGTGATAGAGGGAATGAAGTTGGGTAAGCAGAGAAGGGGAATAAACAGAAAAGGATTTATGGACGGCATGAAGAGAGGAAGGACCTATACTGAGATGAAGAAAGAAATCGTGTGGGGAGATGAGGGATTGCAATATAGAGGATATTTACTCTCTTACATCTATACTTCCCTTGACGGGTAGATTACTCTAATAATATGATGATAGTAACTGGCAGAAATAGAGATCAGGGTTTAACCATGATATTTATTTTTTATTTTAAGCACGTGTTTATCGGTCATGCAAATAATTAGCGAAAAATAAATATAATTATAAATGTTCGTCGTCCCTATACACGTATCGTAATTCATGCGACAGTCGTGGAATAGGTAATATATTCTCGGCCCACACAAAACTTAAAAATTGGAAATTTTTTATTGTGAAAAAAATTCATATTCATGTGATGTATATATCTGAGAACTATTACTCGAACTTTGTAAATCACGACCAAGCCAATTATCAGGTGGTGGTGAACACTATTTTCCACGTCGGCGGCATGCATAAATGATGATCGGACGCAGTTGTTCTCTTATGAAAGGACGAAGCGTTTATCCCGCTCAGCGCTCGCGGATGAAAAGAAACGTACACCGGGAATAAATTACGCAGTTCACATTTATTTATGGGGGGAACACTAAACGCTTTTTTATGCAATCCTTTCCGCAATGGCAGACCGTCAAACTTCGGCTCCATTGAAAAACTCGTCTTTACAACTTGCACCGCCGCCGCCGCCGTCATAAAACAAAGATCCGGCAAAAAAGTTGTCCAAGGTCATCGTTGCAAGTAGAAATCGCAAATAGCTCTTCTCAATGCTGAAACAAAAGATCTTGAGGAAAATCGTGGCAACAACAAGTTTCAGGCCAGCTGTGGCGGTAAAAACATTTCTCCGCCGTAAGATAGCGAATGGTTACTTTCCATTGAACACAAATCGTGATTAGCTGTGGACCTTGAAGAAAATTATTGCACTGGTTACCAACTATAACGGTCAGTATCAGTTAATTAAAAAGGTTAAATACCAAATACTAAACACAAAATAACAAGCGTATTCTAAGACACTTACTTCAGCTACATCAATGGAACAAAATTAAATTTTTGAAGAGCACTCCAAACCTAAGCAATGATAAACGGTAGATGATGGAAAAAATAATTTTTAAATAAGCAGCTAAAAATAATTTTCTTGGCAATACATTATGTTGGACCTAATTATCTGTTCAAGTTCTCGTTAATTGGCAACTTTTAAATTTTAAAAAGTTCATTCAGATGAGTATATCGCTACTACGACATTTTATTTTGTAAGCTACTTTGCCACTTCCCATGTTCCGCATGAGGACCAAGCCTTTTATAATATGTACATTTTCCTCATACCATGCCAAGCCATTTGCGTAATAAAATATTTTCACGATGACAGAAACCTGATTTTGGGACCTCATAATTCTTTCACTATAAATTTTATTTTATTTCATTGGCAGGCAAGATAAATATCTGTTAATGACCTTTTCGAAAGCTGTAATACGGCCTTTTTTCTTGGAGATAATTTCCCACCCAAAACCACTTCGGCAAATATTTCTACTGGTGATGACGTTCTTGAAAGCGTTAATTTTTCGCTGCCTTAATTCTTGTTTACATTAACATTTCGGAAGTGAGAACTTTTTAACACATGCTTAAAGAATTTTTAGTTTACCTCGCCAGTGTTTCAACTTTGAAGAGAAGTTTCTTGACTAACCAACTATAATACTTCAACGGGCTCAAATTTGATAAAAAAGAGCGCTTCCGGCCATTAGACATGTGGTGGAGTTCTTCCAAAACTTTGCTTCCCGGGAAATGAACTTTAAATCACTCATCAATCGATAATTCATGCATGAGATGGTCCTTGCTTTTAAGGATGCGGTCCTTTTGTAGATTAATGACGGAAGGCGAGCTTGAATCACAAAACACAAAAGTCAAGATAAGCGTAATTTATGGAGCAATCAGAAATATGAGCCAATATTTTTTGTACTGAGGTATTCATTCTTTCGAAGGAAGGATTTTCTTCTTTCCAAGCTTGTGACGGGAATAACCCTGCATTGATGTTATCAATTATACATTTAACCGGTTTAAATATTGATCCAATACACAAAATTTAATAAACTACATCTTAAAAGAGAATTTAGTTTTATTCCTATAAGCGGCAAACATAGTTGAAGGAAAAAATCCAAAAAACACTATGAGTGAACCAGCACTGTTCAATTATAATTCTGCTTAAAGGATAAGTGAATAAGAGCATGTGGCTATCCGTAAAAATATGAGTAAAAATTCTCTAATATAGAACCTGGATGGCAATGGGAACTTCAGGGTATATTGATGAAACCAGATAGTTTTGGATATTAATATTGGATGGGTTGAATTTGCACGAATGCGCAACGTCCTTGGTGAGAAATCTTAGCTCGCCAAAACTTGAGGTAAGTGATTCTCGGCTACGGAAATTTCGATCCTTGAATCCAAATACGGAAAATGATTTCCTTTTTAAGAAATCGATGATAAACAGCCTCATGCCCAACTAAAGACTGACAAAATGAGCAATTACCATTCTAAGTGGAAAATGGCCGATGCAACACTTCCCCGATGTAGTAATTATGAGTGACCACAAACGGGCATAGTCCTGCGTTGTGTAAGTACTACTCTATTTTATCTACATCCGTCTGTTATTTATGATACATAATCTACAATTGCAGAACTCTTTTATACATGAAACAAGAAAAAACTAAATATTTCCTTTAGGAACACCCAAGCAATGCTTAGTACGCTTAGAGTACTAAATATCTTCCCTTCTCTACGTCTTATTCCCTCAAGCCTTCTCAAGAATCACATCTCAAGTGCGTGTACTATTATTTAAATCCAGTCAAATTATTGTGTAATATATGTACCTATTCTAACGAATGGCTCCGAAAGTTGGCCTATGAAAACCAGAACAGGAAGTATAATAACTGCAACAGAAATGAAATTCCTTAGGAGAATAACAAATAAGATCATAAGAGACCTGGAAAGAAACTAAAAAATTAGAGAAAAACTCCAGGAGGAGCCATTAATGGAAAAATAGAAAGAAACCAGCTAAGATGGTATGGACACCTCAGTACAATAGACCAAAATTAAATCCCCAGGTAAGTACTGGACGCTAGACCAGATGGAAGAAGCAGTAGAGGTAGACCAAGAGAGACATGGATGGGAACAATAGAAAAGTGTGGAAATAGAAAAGTGAAGACGGAGAGGGAGATGAAGATGTTGGCGAAGGACCGTAAGAGTTGAAAGCAGTTTGTAGAAGCCCCGATGGCAACGGTATAAGGTAAAACAAGAAGAGGAATTATTGTGTAGTTTAGTCATTTAGTATTGCAGTACCTCATTAAAGTTCAAGAACCAAGGATTAGAGATGGTGAAGTGGATAGAACATAGATTTTCAATAACGAGGGCATGGGCGGAGATTTAAATCATGGAATCCCGATCCATACGTGGATATCTTGAGAAGAACACGTCGAGAGTGTAGTAGGTACTCAATCCAACGGATAGGATGTAAAACATTGGTCTCATTGGCGCCTCACATTAAGGGTAAGCCGACTCCCGAAATCTCTCCACCATAAATTCACATTCCAAATAACGCAAATCTTCACACCTGTCCTCAATCGGCACCGATGATCTCACTTGTCGCTCCCCTCCCCTAATCACTTCTTCAGAGCCATACAACGCCACGCTCGACAATATGCTTCTCAATAGCCGTGTCTTGACGTCTTTAAAAAGGGTTCCTGACATCTGTTCTCCAAAATAAGAATGCTATCCGATGAAAAAATTCGTTTGCTAAGGACGAGACTCTTCTCACGACCCTTAAGACCCAAGACTTTTCCCTTTCCCATCTACATCTAGTAAGTACATAATAAGGCAGTATCACACAGTTGATGGAAGGATTAGGTTGGGAACCGTTAAGAGACTCGGAGGTAACACGCTATGGGGTTAGATTACTTGAAACAACTCCGGTCGGGTGAGTTTCAGTACGACACAGAAGATATCATTTTAACCCCGCACTATGTTCCGAAAACTGATAGAACCGACAAAATATGAGAGATACACTGCCGAACTGAAAGGTACAAAAATTCCCCCTTCACACGCATCATTAGTCATTACAACAAAGACGCTAACTTAGGACAAATCGTTAACACACAAATCACATCTGTCCCCTCCACCCTCTTTTCCCCTTCCCCCCCTTTTCCATGACTGGTGTCCTAACAGCTCCGGCCACACGCCTCTGTGGCGGCTCGCACTGTAATATGTAGATGTAGAACACGCTGCGGGCCACCGCTGAGGTGCGTGGCAGAGGATGCTAGGACATCATCAGCCAAGAGTGGAGTAAGGGATAGGGAAAAGAAAGGAAGAGAGGACACAGGTAAATTGCATGCTAACGGAATATCTTAGTGTCACGCTACGTTTGCAATAGTCTGTTGGGCAAGCGGGGAAGGGGAAGAAAGAGAATAGGTTTTATGGACGGGATGAAGAATGGTAGAACTTACGCTGAGATGAAGAAAATAATAATAGAGGTAGTTAGGGCGCTACATGTGTAAGAGCCTGTTGGGTATTCTCTGACTTTCATCATAACCTACCTTTAACCGGTAGATTAATTATTGCTAGATGAATGGAGGGTGGAAAGAAGGAATTTTTGTAGCAAACAATTTGAAAGTATATAGGCACTATCTTATTTTGTCGCTCCTATCAGTTCTATAGATGTAGCGAGGGGTCAAAACTATATCCTCCGCGTCATCATGAAACCCGCATGATCTGAATTTTACAAGTAATTTAAGCACGTGGCCTCCGAGTCTATAGCGGCCCACAGCCCAGTCAGTATATACTTCCAGAACCCGTGTGAGTCCTTTTTTTGTCCGCTCACGGCTGTTGTTAACGAAGCGTGCGGCTTTCCTCAGTATTTTATTTCGTGAATTAAATATTTCTGCGCAGGTTCCAAAATGCTCGCGGCGTAGGTAAGCGAGATGCGGCCTAACCAGAGCGAAGTACTTAGCATCTCTCTTTCAGTTTTTCATCCGAGAACCTTCCTACTATTCGCTTATGAATAATAGACCGATATTGTACTGTTCACTTTATTGATCAAAATTGTACGACACGTGTTTCGACTATCACGCAGCCATCATCAGGTATGTACAATGACAATGGTGCCAACTGTGTTTCGGCAGCGTGGCAGCCGAAGTGTTGTACACTTCTGTACAAAAAAGTGTATAGTACAATAGCAGTCTATCATTCGTTAAAAGATCATGTTCCACTATATCTCACCTGACAATGTTGAGCGATTATCTTGATAAATCCTAGTTTATTTCATAAGTCAAAAGGAAGAATTTTGGTAACTATCAGTTCTGAAGTGTATCTCTCTTATTTTGTTACTTCTGTCAGTTCTAGCGATGTTCAGCGGGGTGAAAATAATATAGTTTGAGCGAAATATGACTTCACCAAGAATTTGATGAAATTGAACTCAATTAAAAAAACTCTCATCTTTACAATGATATCAAAATATTAACCCCTTGCCGAACTACTTTTCGAGCAATTTTCCTTAAAATATAAGCTGTTTTACATGGGTTAGATTAAGGCTGTGCGCTCAAAAGGGAAAATATTGAAAAAATTACGGCTTTATAAGACCTAGATCTTGTAAAAAAAACTAACGGTGTGTAGTTTGTATGCTTTCACAACAATTTATAAAAACTAATCTATTACTCAACCCAGTAACTGTTACAGAATCGCAAAAAAAACCTCCTGTTTGGAAGGCTCATTATCCGTACGGCGTAAAAAAGTGAGTCAAGTTAGAAACTTATGTGGACATATTTATTTAATTACTGAGTATTTTTCCAATATATAACTATATTTTTGCACAATTAATATTACATTTACTTCATACTTCTTGCATACGCTGAAAGTAAAAATATAAAATTCGAATATGGTCTCCATTATGACTAGGGAAATATCTCGCTCCAACTACGTTTAACTCGCCTAATCTGAATCCCGCCGGTTGTTCCGCGCAGAGGGACCGCTGGAGACGCGTTGGTAGAAAGGGAGATAGCACGGGGACACCTTGATGCAAAGGGCCGCTCTTCCGAGGGATTAAAAATTCCACGAAAAGCGATAAGGGACGAGGGCTCGTATGTGTGCGGGGGATGTTGCGCTCGTGGGGAGGGAGGAATGCGTGCCGGGGCGTAGGCGTGACTTGGCCGGGAAGCGATAGCGTGGTTAGCACGCAAACACTCTCAAGTGACGCGGCCAGCCGCCTGGGAAGCTTTCGGAGGGGATCGGAGTCGGTGTGGCCGCTTGAGTACCTCCTGGCTTCCTATCCCGAATACCAGGGTTCGTCTCCCGGCTGAGGCAGATAATATTTACGGTATAAACTCCCGGTCCCTACTCTGGAATGAGGATGCATCTTCAAGGCTTAGTAGAGAAACGAAAAGGCTTGGTATGGTGGTGGAGGAGAGGAAACTTCTTGAGGAGATTACGAGGAGGCAGTGTAGGTGGAGAAGTGTTATGAAAAACATCAATGACTCATTCAAAACTGATTTGTAAAATATAATTGAATGATTATAATAATTGACTCCGTTGATGATCTATACCCTTGGATCGTGCAGTGATCCGTAACCGTTAGGCATCAAATAATTGTTTGCAATGCCGGCAAATAAACTTGAGATGTATGAAACAACAATTTTACTTGAAGCTAAGGCAGAAAGGAGGAAATTATTTGAGGAAATCAGGACAATCAGGAAGGCAGAGTAGTTGGTTGGAAGGGGTAACGAGAGGCGAAGGGATGCTGAAGGCCGTGATGGAGGGGAGGACGTTGGGCAAGCGGGGACGGTAAAGAAAGGGAAGAGGAATTGTGGGCGGGATGATGAAAGGTAGGATTATGAATGGTGGCAATGATAGACAAGGGTGAGGGGAGGTGAATGTTGGATTGTACTAATCGAGGGAGTGAATACCTCATTTTAGATCTTTAAAGGTATAAAGATCCTAAGCTCTGGCTGCAGAATCGTGGGGTCTAGACTAATAGAGCGATTACACGAAGCTTTAACCGCAGTGCGATGGTCAGATGGTTGAAGATCGTTTATGCCTTTACTCTATGGAAAATTTCTTTGTATTCCCGCTGGCAGAATTAGGTCGCGATTTCAAACGTGCTTTTCGTATGTTTCCAGTGATTGCACGATACTTGTACCTGTAGCTTACGATAACATTTTCCAATTAGTTTTCATACATTTTTTAAAAAGTTTTATAAAGATATTTGTACCAAGAATAGAGCCAGCTCTATGCCATAAAACGCTTTTCAAACCAAATTTGCAGAAACGTTCACTCGCGAGCAAGGATGCAATAATAGGTAGGTTAACTTTTAAGTTATGTGTGATGTTATGACATGGAAACTGGTACCTATCGAAAACATTGTGGAACATAACCAAGTGGTTGATTAAAAAAATATGTAAGAAAAACTTCACCATGTATCTATTAGAAAAACAATGAGTCTGACTCCGTGACAATTGTAGAAATAGACCTTTTTTATTATTATTTTCAACAGCAAGCTGATTTCCAGCCTTCATGACTTGCTCACCTAGTCCTATACTCATACGTAAGGGATGCTATTTCAATTTTTTTTACGTTCAAGTATCACCTAACTCTAGCGTTTCGATACATACTGCGAGCACTTACAGGTAGCTTGAGCGAGATTTGTCCCTAGTCGAAAAAGAGACCATATTACAATTTAATTTCTCGATTAAAGCAAATGCGAGAAGCATTAAGAAAATATTGTAATATAAATAGCACAATAACTATGATTTGTATCAAAGGAACTCTCACTAATTAACTAAATAAACATAAATAGGAATTTAACTTGACTAATTTTTTAAATGCCGCAGGCTGAAAACGCCGAAGATTTTTTTGCAATATCGTAAAAATAACTTTGGTGAGTAATTGATTTATTTTTAAAAAATATTTGATAAACAATACGAACTACTCACTGATAAATTTCTGACGAAATCTATAGGTACGCTGAAAATTCCTTTTTAAATAAGTATCACTGGAGTGCATACCCGTACTAGGAATATAGTATTTACAATATTCCTAGTACGGAAAAGGAAACTAGTATTTACCATAGGAAAAGGCTTGACAAAGTATTTTTAACAAATATCTGGAAAAGTATAATGGTCAGCGGCTGAAATTTTGTTATCATAAAAGAATATGGAATTTTTATCTTTATGGCGAGATAAATTTATTTAATTTTATGTTGATGTCATTTTGCAGAAAATACAATGAAGTTGGCCTCACCATAAGGAAAAATATTTAATTTCTCCAGTAACCACAATACATCAATATCATCCACTTACTGCATTTTCTTTCGAGATATTTGCCAAAAAACACCAGCCGTTTTCTATGTTTCAGAGAGATTTTATATACAAAACGAGCAATTTCTGATAGATCTCTAGAATAGATCTCGTCAGAAATTTTACAGTTTGTAAGCTTTCTCAAGCATTGTTAAGGTTAAATAAATTACTCACTGCAGTAATTTTTACAGAATCGCAAAAACAAACTTTCGGTTGTAAAGGCTTTTTCACCGCACGGCGCGAAAAACGTGAGTGAAGTTAAAGACTTTGGCGTGTATGCAAATTTAGCTGATTACTAATAATTTCAATCACGTACAACAATATGTTTGCGCTATTAATATAACAATATTTGCTCCATGCTTCTTACAGCAGCTGAAATAAAAAATAAAATTCTAATACGGTGTCTATAATATGACTTTAGAGAAACATATCGTTCAGAACACCTTTGGAATTTAATGGGGATATGCGTTGAAAATAAAAAAAAACAGTTTTCCGAGCGCTAGACAAAGCGTTCACGGAGAACCTTAAGCGGCCAGCGAACCCTAGCCGCCGCACATTCCATCGGAGGTCAGTCAGACCGAGTGGAAACCGCGGTTGAGGCACAGCGCCACGAATTAATCTCAATCTCGTGGCGGTCAGCATGTTCAGCGGACGCAGAAGGAGAAACACGCGCACGGGTGCAGTTATGTGTTTCATTCGTAGTCGTGAGCGCCTTGGCCGATAGAAAGGTGAATCCTCATACTCAGGCACGCACTCTCCCTATCCACCACACCTTCCCCTCCCATGAGTCTCTCTCCCTCCCTCCCCCACCCCCTCCCCTCCATTCTGTAACACGTGACCACGAAACGCTCGCCCAGGATCGCGAGGGCGTCCCCGGCGAGGCGAGACCCTCGCCTGACTCCGGTTCACCTCCGGAGGTACCCGAGGGGACGGCCGGAACTCGATTCCAACCGGAACCCCGGGAGTAAGGAACCGGAACGTTTACATATGTTGCGGTGAAATAAAAAATAAGTATGCGAGAGAGGAAAGTAAGGTTCGCGGCGCCCTTTCGAAAAACCTCACGCGCGCATCTGTGTCGACATATGCGACCGTGACTGAAGAGGAGGAGGAGGCAGGAACGCGACTTTTAACCGGAACGCAAGGAGCGAAGAAACCGGAACGTTTAAATACGTCACGGTGGACGGAAGGGACGGGAAGATATTGAACTTTCCACATTTACCCCCTTTACCCATTACCCCCTGCCACACACCCTTGAGGTGGCTGGCAGGGTATTGCGTAATACTCTACAGTATTGTCTCTCATGGAACTACGCTTCCTATTTAAAACTCCATATGGGTTGCAAATACGATGTTTCAAATATAGGGCATTCAACATGTAGTTGACAGTATGGGCTCTTATGGAGATTCGTTTCCTGTGTAAATCTCCATAAAGTAGGAAGAGCGATGTTGCCTATAGCAGCAGGAAAATATACACAGTGCTATGCAATGGAACTAATATTAATGCTGAAGTACACTAACTGAACTGTAACAAAACTGAATTTTATGGATGAACATCTAGTAGTCTTTCAGTATGAAAATATTATTCCCTAGAGGCACTTGTATTAATTTAGCTGTGTTGGAAATGGTTGCCTACGTTGCCTAGAAAATAACACACAAAGCGTAATTTTGGCAACAGTGTTCTCCATACGGCCTATACTGCCAACTACATGTGGAAGGCTCTATAGCAGCTGGAAAATTAACATAGCACTTGCAGTGCACTAGCTATCTACATCTAGGAGTCTTCCAAAATGCAAATATTATTCTCTGGAGTTACTTTAAATTAGCGAGTTGTTGGAAATGGTTGCCTTAAGTACATACCTAACCAACAGGTGAGCACACTAAGGGTAAATTTGGCAACAGCGTACTCCATGAGGCCCACAAGATAAACTAAATGTGGAGCACTCTTTAATAAGGCTCGCACCCTTTCTAAATACCTTACGCAAGGATGAGTGTAGATTTGCGATCCAGATGTAGTACGGACGTTAATACGTTGGCGGTAGGAATACAACTCAAACCGGAACGTCAGGAGTGATAAACCGGAGCATTAATGTTGGTTCGACTGAAAAAAAGGAACGAGAGATAAGTAAACCTTGCGCCTTTACAACAAATATCGCACACGAATATGTGCTGACATTCAGCTGAGGCGTGGAATGGAATAACCCGCGGGTAAGAACCGGACTCGAACCGGAGCCCTGAGAGTAAAAACCGGAAAGGTTTACATATGTTCTGGTAAAAAAAATGAACGGAAAGAGAGCAGGGTTCAAATTTCCTATAAAAACTTCGCGTGCGCATTTCAGTTGACCAGCGGCCGGTACGAATGAACTCGAGGAGGCTGCTCAAACCGGAACATAGGAACCGAAATGCTTAAATAAGACCCGGAGAAAAAATTAGAGAGGAGGGTAAGGTTCGAGCCATTTTGAAAAGCCTCACGAATGAATTTGTTAACATGCGGCAGAGGTAACCGCGGTAGCTACCGGAACGCGATCCAAACCGAAACACCTGGAGCAAAGAACCGGAACGTTTGCAACGTATACACACGTCCCGGTGAAAAATTAACAGGAGGAAAGCAAAGAAACCTCACCCACGCATATTTGTCGAAGCGCGGCAGGGATGCAATCATGGAAGTTAACCGCTTAGGTGGCCGTAACCGGACTCGAACTCGAACCGCCGGAACAAGAAATCAAAACTTTTGCATGTGTTCCGGTGAAAACAGGAAAGAAAGCAAAAAAAACCTCACCCAAGCATTTTTGACAAGATGCTGTTGAAACGTAATGTAAGAACGAAAGTTAACCGCGTAGGCGGCGGTAATCGGACTCGAACCGGAACCTCCAGAGCAATGAACAGGAATGTTTTACATGTGTACGATTGAAAAAAATATAAAAAAACGAGAAGGGAATAAGGTTCACGTCTTTTCTGTGAACCTCAAACACACATTAGTGTCGACATGCGACTTAAAACGCAGGCACGAGCGCAGTGGAGACCCTAATCTGTTCATCATAATTTTTCTTTCAATTCATCCCCACACACTTTCCCGTTGAACTCCCCCAGGAAAAAGGTAGACCCCTAGACATCCAGCCAGAGGACTAATGCCTCCTCCACTTCTAAAGCTGGCGGTTTGAAAAGGAAATGACAGAGAGCCGAATGAGGTGCTTCTGGGGGGCTTCTCCGAGACGTCCGGCGGTTTTTCTACCCTCCTGTCTTTTCTTCCAGAGACGTCGACAATACCGCTTTCCTCCCTCCTCCTCTCTTTCTTTCACGGTACGGGTCGGTACCCGCCCCCCAGCTATTCACCCGGGCTACATCCCCTGCCCAACACCGCCTCCTCCTGCACACAGTTTCGAGGACCGCCGCCCACTCGGCCAACAATGGCCGTCAAGGAGTTGGGTTATGCCCTTCCTCTCTGAGGACTCCGGTTCCGGCCCCTGAGAAGGACGGTAGGGTCCCAATCATCAAAGAAGGGTAGGTACTCCTTGGATGAGGAGCGGATACGGTCGTCCTCAACGCGTAATCGCCGTCACCTGTGTGTCTCCTCACACTTTGGCCGACCATAATATGGGAAAACTTCTTCAGAGAACGTGGATCCTTCCAGCCTTTCCTCGAAGAAGAGACCCTTTACATGAGCAGTGTGTGCTTTTAAATGTTTCGAGTTTCCCTGGCTACTGCAAGCTATTGCATTTTGCTGATAATACGACGGCGATATCGATGATTAAAGAGAAGTGCACTTTCTTCCCTAGGCATCTTCAATCGATGACATCGGTCGGTTATCTCGTATGTGCACTTCTGTCCCCTGTTTGTAAACAAACCGCTACTCTCGGAAGCACTCAATTATCTACGAATAAGAGCTAGGAGGTTTACCTTTCAAGCGTCGAACATATGGGCTCTGGAGATACACCGATTTTTTTATCCTTTGATTTCCTCAATGCGCTTTGATTTCGTCACCAAAAAACTGATTTGATCAGGAACAATAATCGGTGGATGAAAACTGAACGGTATTGCGCGTCAAACAAATTGGTGGCAGCAGAACCTTGTTGTTGAACTCAATGTTGTATACCTTGACTACCTCAGTTTCAATTGTGATTTCGGCACAAATCACAGGATCTAGATCCATTTAGGACTATGTAAATATTTTACCCCATTACAGATAAATACTTAACGATTGGCTGAACGGGTCGAGCTCTCCAACTCCACCAAAGTTTCGATGACAACCCAAGTAGTATTCATTGACAAAAATAAAGCCGGTAAAGCACCAAGTCTTTCATCTTAAAACATTTGGTCCAATCTTGAACTATTGTCGGCCTCGTTGGCAACAGTGACAAGGTAAAGTCCTGACCTGCTCACCCTGAGGTCGCAGGTTCAAGTCCCGCCAGGGTGGATTTTTCACCACCCAAGACTTCGATGTTTGTGTATTGTAATGAACGAGGCAATTGTAAGAAAGGACTAGGTATGTAAAACAAACTTCGCTCGCAAATTAAATACTATTATTGCCATTTAAAGCTACAAACTCGCAATAGTGTCGTTGGTATATGGTTTCCGACCTCGACGACACCACACCTTTGCGAAATTTCTCGCCCTCTCTACCGCACCCACCGCTAAATAAATACGTGAAGGCTCACGTCCTTTCATCCGAAGACTAGGGCGAACACCATTCTCACCTCACCCTTGTCCAAGTCGTTAGTTCTCTCGACCGTGTGGGATTGCAGAGAACCTCTCGCCAAGAACACGGCTATCTTTCCCGGACAAGGGGATGGGCGAAATCTTTTTTTGGGGCGAGGTCCTAGCGAAACTTGGCGCCAAAAACAAGAACTGGGGGCCCGAGTAAAATTCCAAAAAAAAATCTGGGGAATCCCCTACTCTTGAGGGGGAAAATTAGATATCTATATATATATATATATATATATATACATATTTTACGGGGAGTTAGAAGACTGGCACTAGACTCACCTTTGTGTCTGCGAATCGTTAAAAAAATCCAACACCGCTTACAGTCCCGCGAAGTCACTCCTTGGTGGTCACTTTCCCGTTAACGCGTCCTTGTCACACACTTCAATTCTCCTCCTTTAATTTCTTCCGTACTTTTTTTTTAACGTTACGCCTCGACCAATATTTGCGCGAAAATATGAACGTACCTTCTTCCACTGACGAGCTTACTTCTTTCCTCTATCCCTACTTCCACGAAAACAACTCGATATTATTTCTTCTTCTTGGCTGTCGAGTTTGCTTCCTCACGTAAAAACCAACTCTCTTGAAGCGCGTCTCTCGTATTCTGCTTCCCGCTCTTTTTGACTCTTCCCTGCTCTAAACCTCCTTGGCTTTTTTCACGCAACACCTCCTCCTCTCACGGGCGTAGGCTGTTCACCGCTTCGAAGTCGCCAGACGACTGGAAGAGCCGTGTCGGGGAGTTGTGGAGGAGGAACGTGGAGGAACATTTGGCGGGAGGGGAGGTAAGGAGGGGAGGCAAAGAAGAAGGTTGTGAGGGGGCGGGGGAGGGGTGGGACGCCTTCGCCGGCTGAAGGGGAGGTATCACGTGGCTTGGCGGAGGCGTAAAAGGGGGAAATGAAGGAGAGAGAGAGAGACAGACGGGATGCTGTGCAGGAGTAGGCGGAAGAGAGAGGTAAGGCGGTTGGGTGGGCGTGCGGAGGCTGTGAATGTTTGTGGGGTCGGGCAGAAGGGTTTGGCTTTGCTTTATTAAGCGAAAGATTGAGAGGGAGGGAGTTGGGGAGGGGAGGGTGGTGTTGGTGGTGCTGGTGCTGTTGGTGGCGTTCAACTCGGCGAAGGAAGACATGGAGAATCCGCCGGACCTGTTGAAGAAAGTCCGAGGACGCGTTTAGCAAAAAGAGCGTTGAATTTAATTTTTGGTAGTATGAGCGAGATTTTTTCCTGGTTAAATTAGAGACCAAATTAAAATTTTATTTTTAAATTTAATAAACTGTAAGAGGCATGAAAAAAATATGGCAACGATAATGACGCAACATTTTTGTATTTAATTATTGAAATTCTCAGAGATTACCTTAATAAATACGTGTAAGGTGTTAATTCGACTCTTTTTTTAACGCCGTACGCTGAGAATACCTTCACATTCAAGGATATTTTTGCGATTCTGCACAAATTAATGCTGTAATAGATTTTTTTAAATTAGCTGAGAAAGCATGCAAACTACGCACTGCTAAGTTTCTGACGAGATCTAATTGTTAGAAATTCCTCATTTTAAAAAATAAAATCTTCAGGAATACTTGTGCCTTTTCCCATGGAAAATGACTGGTATATTTTGGCAGTGTCTCGAAAAGTACGAAGGTAAGTGGCTAATAATAGGTTATCATAAATAATTTGCTACCTTTGTCTTTATAATGAGCCCAAATGTATTGAATTTCAATTGAAGTGATATCTCGCTCAAACTACCTTAAGGTGGCTGGATCGTGGTTTATTGAGTGTTCATTTCAATAAAAATTTTCAAGTAACTCAAAAAAATTCTCGGATCACATTTCATTTAAGTACATCTGTTTATGTGGTCGAATAAATGAAGACATGTAAACTACATAAAAGAATTTTATTTTACACGTTTGGCTTAATGAAAGCATGTTATGAATTGAAAGAATGATAGTTTTCGGCGCGGTATTGGAAATGTAGGCGAAAATTATATTTAAATACGTTTTTTCCGAATATTTGACTCGGAGTATCACCTTGATATTTTAGCCAACATTATATGATATGAAATATATTATTTTGCTTTTAGAAGAAAGTCTGTAGATACAAATGTAATCGAATGATTACGAAATATATCTCATGCGCCATATGGCTAAGTGTTAAAATAGCTGAATTGCAAATAGCCAAATTGGTAAAATGTATTTTTGTTTTCACTTTTATCTATAGGTAAATATAACTAATATGAACACGTGCGCGAAGTTTTACGAAAATCTGTACTTGGAATCTGGACAAAAATCGCTCCAACCACGCACGTTAGGTAGTTAAGTAACTCTGTTAATTCAAGGTGAAACACGACCAATTCATGGTTTTTCAGCGCTCATGTGCTTTGAACAAACCCTTGCCAGATACTACGCTGACTACTTGGGAGGAATACGTAATTGAAGTACACCATCTCTATCAGTTATTGAAATTAGGTAAAAAGGTTAGTATGTACACATCGTATATTTGAGTGACTTGTTGATATTATTTTATTGAATGGCAGATACAGAATTATTTGGTGCTAACATCTGTAATAAAGTCACTGGTCGTAGTTTGTGATCAATATATCACGAATTATTATTAAGCAACTGCTATTTTGGCATTTTATGTTCATTATCGTGACCCAGCATGGTTGTCCATGCAATTCATTCGGTTGATACTTAAGGCTATAATTATTTCCTCCTAATTACTATACTTAGGCTCGTAGACTCTGAGGTAAACTCTACGCTATTTTTTCTTTTCGGACAGATTATGCACTAAAGATTCTTTACAACGAAAAATTCTCGTTCAGGCCGTCAGCCTATCAGTGTCAAATTAATGAATTTTTCCTGCCCGTGTGACATGCACGTTCATGAAACTTGAGCGCATTTGCTGCTGCTCCAGGACAATAAATTTTCTTCAATTCAAATTTTTTAAAAACATTCCTGAGACGTCATTAAATGTAAATGTAATTTGACTTGACCAGGGTCAAATAGTTTTTTCTTGGTTTTCTTACACAAATTGGTGCTAGATCTAGTACCCATGGGAGAAACCGCATTCGATGTTCTTTATGCCATTTCGCAATGAATTATAATCGGTAAAGGGTATTTTAAGGTAGCTGTAGCGAGAAATCACAATATATAACTCGATTAATTTGGGCTCATTATAAAGAAAAAGATATCTCCAATGTTAACAAAATATCAGCCACTAACCATTATACGAAACAAGATATTTTCCGAAACATGCCAGCTATTTTCCATGGGAAATGGTACTGTATGCAATCTGGAGATACTTAATTTTTTTTAAATAAGGAATTTATAACGCATATATCTCGTCAGAAACTTAAAACCATGTGTAGTGTCTGTGCTTACTCAACTAGTATTAAAAATAAATCCATTACTCACCGCATTAACATTTACAGAATCGCAAAACATTCGCGAACGACGCGACTTTCTGGTTGAGCTAAACAATGTTCTCTCTGGCTGTTCAGATAAAAATTTGATTGTCACCGGCGATATGAATTTATGTATTTTAAAAATAACGCCAAGCGTGGATGAATATATAACAATTATGTCAAGTCATGGTCTGGATCAATTAATAAATACTCCAATTAGAAATATTGGAAATAGTCATACTTGTCTTGATCATATTTATCTCAGATGCCGTAACAATACAAGGTATAATGTTATTCCATCAGGAAGAAACGATTTAAAAATTTGCGCACTTGCAATCGATATGTCTCAGAGAGTACAAAGAAGTACTCGAGAAAATAATCGTGAAATTAAAAAAATTGATCACCTTAAGCTGAAATTGTTACTGAGTAGCGTAGATTGGTCATGTGCATATAACCAACGAGATATTATATTAGCTTTTGATACTTTCCTAGAAAAGCTAAAACAAAACATAGAAAAATCTAACTTTGTGATAACAAACAGGGCCAAGTATACGCCTATTCAACCTTGGATGACTGTGGCATTATGTAAACGGCAGGTGCACAGAAACTTATTACACAAGAAATTAAAAAATAAACCACATCACAAAAAACTATATTAATACTTTAAGTCGGTTTCCACCAAACTTAGGAATGATATGGATGCACGAAAGAAATAAAATATAAAAGTAAAAATATAAATTTGTTCAATAAAAATAGGAATGATATAAAAAAACAGTGGCAATTGGTCAACAGTGTACTTGGTGAAAATGGTGGTAAGACGATGCCTGAAAAAATAAAACTACCAGATACCCCTGATGTGTTCTTGTCAAATCCTGTAGACATTTCAAATAAATTTAATACTTTTTTTCTTGAAGTTTTAAAGAAGCTGAGAACTACAATACTCTCTACAGAAAGTTTAATTAACTCGTCTTATGCGCGATATTTTCCCAAAAAACAAGTTCAGTACTCGTTTTTTGTCTCCAACCGCTGCATATGAAGTAAATGATGTCATTTAAAGTTTGAAAATAAATAAAACACCTGGCATTGATGGAGTTTCAGCCTTTACTGTGGTATGTGTTAGCGAAATAATTGCTCCTGTATTTTCTTTTGTAATTAACTTAAGATTTGAGTCGGGAATCTTTCCTGAAAGTTTGAAAGCTACTGTGGTAATTCCAATTTTGAAAAAATGCTGTGAAACTGACATAAATAATTAATGACCGATTTCACTGCTGCCGGTATTCTCGAAGATAATCGAAAAGATTGTGAAAAAACGTTTGCTAGAATTCTTTTCTAAAAATAGTTATTTGTCAAGTAGCCAATTTGGTTTTGTGGAAGAGAAGTCCACTGAAGATTCTTTGTTAAAATTTTGTACTGAATTATTTAAGGGACTAAATAATGGGTTGTGCGTCGCTGGTATCTTTGTGAACATTTGATCCCCTGGATCATCCCATTCTGTTAAGTAAGCTGAGGGAAGCTGGAGTTAGAGGTATAGCCGTAAACTGGTTGCATAGCTATTTGAGGGGTAGAACGCAGTGTGTCAGGTTCAAAGGGTGCTATAGTTTATCTGAAACTATCACTTATGGTGTTCCTCAGGACTCAGTTCTTGGCCTGATTCTATTTTTAGTGTATGTCAATAATGTAATGTAATGGTATATTCAATGGGGAATTTACCTGTTTTGCTGACGACGCTGCTTTATCCTACTCTGGGAAAGAACTACCAACAATTCAGCAACAGATGCAAAATGACCTGGATAAACTGAAATATTGGTTTTCTGCTAATAAACTTATCTTAAGTGAAAAACCAAATTTATGCGTTTTAGTTTAAGAGACAGGAAAGACTATATTGATTACTTATATTTTATGTGTGTCAGCTGCCTTTCTTTCAAGGAAAACCCGTGTAAAAATTCTCCTTTAATAGAGCAAGTCAGTAACATCAGGTATTTAGGTCTTGTTATTGATGAGAACTTGAGTTGGAAGCCTCATTTGCAAAAACTATATGAGAAATTGTACTAAGGAAGTTTTATCATTAAAGATAAATATGTAATCTACCTGTCCTAAAAATTGTGCATTATTCTATTGTACATTCTAAGCTGCAGTATGGGCTTAGTTGTTAGGGTAGAACCTACATCTCCACTATGTACTCTGTTATAGTGGCACAGAAAAAATAATTAGATTGGTAATGCGTGAAAATTGAAATGTTTCATCCTTTCCTTTATTTAAAACATTGGGTATACTACTCCTCGGGTACTTATTTATTTTCAGAGTATTACGATTGCTTTATGTCAGAGGAGGGAATGTCACAGGTTTTGTGAATGTACCGTTTTATGGATTAAGGCCAAGGAATAGAGTTAATGTTCCCAAACCTAATAATGAAGCCTTTCGGAGATTCTTTTGTTATTGTGCTCCCAACATATTTAACCACATACCAGCTCACATTGCCTCATCTAAGTCGGTTAGAATATTTCTAAAATAATTAAAAACATGGCTGTTCTCCGTTACAAATATTGAAGATTATTTTTAACTTTAAGAATAATTTCTTTAACTATAGAATGCATTTGATCAATTAGTGCTGTTGTATATTTTAAGTTCCCATTTTTTCCTGGTGTATGATTGTGTGAACATACTTTAAAATGCAATTTAATATGTAACATGCTGACTCTACTGCAAAACGAATTGTAATATTTTATGCTGTGGCCTCGCACCAGCCAGTTATGTTTGGTAAATTTAAATTATGACAACCCCAACACAGGTTTTCTTTTACCTCTGTCTGTTGTTCCACAAATCAATTGCAATCTTGTGTTTTTGTATATATAAGTGGTGGAATAAATACTACTACTACATCCTCGGATGTGAAGGTGTTCTCAGCGTACGGCGTGAAAAAAAGAGTCAAATTAACACGTTATACATGCATATCGTATTTGTTAATTACAGAAAATGTTAGTAATTTAAAACAAATATTTTGCGTCATTGGTGTTATAATATATTTTTCATGCTTCCTGCAGTGGCTTAAACGTAAAATTAAAATTTTAATATTGTCTCTATTATGATTATGATTAGAGAAAAATCTCCCTCAAACTACTTTAATTTCTCATCTTTTCCTTCCATTCAGAAAATCTTCGAGTGGTGGTACAGTGAATTAGCCAGTTTTACGCTTAAACTAGACCCGGAAAAAACTGATATTTTCAAAGTTTACTTTTAATCGACATGTTCTAAGTGCAAATTGCCACTCCCTCTTGTGGACGGCTTGCAAGGTGTCATGCTGAAGTAAACGTTAACTGGGGATAATCGTGTGTATTTCGGCTTTTTCAAAACAATGGAACGAATTACATATCACGACGACCATTGGGGTCTACTCGCAGGCGTCCAGATGTCTTACAAGTAAAAGCGAGAGATTAGCAGATCATAAGGTTAATTATTTTCATATTTTCATTTGCGTTAAGTGAGTCCATGGGACTGAACAATCATCTTCACAAACCTAGATCGCGTACACATGCTTGCGCAGCCTGGGAGTTGTGACCAGTCGTAGCTAGAGAACGTGTGGTGACGACGTTATTTAATTTTTTATGTTATTTATTTATCTATAAGTTCTCTTCCCATGAAATACAAACATGATGCGGTGGAAGGACTTGCGGGTTCCAATGACCCCTAGATTTGGATTGGTAGGAGCAATAACTAATGCTCCTTGTAGGGCCACCCATGCCAGATAGGTCGAAGGCTGGAGCATGACGAAAGGTAGTTCACGTGATGGTGTCATCTTATAAATACCGTTGGGAAGCGGGGACGGGAGTCCCTCCAAACTATCAATTACCCAGAGTATGAATGTAAATCATAGATATTTGATTCCTGGCAACTACGGAAAGCCGCCCACCAGGGAGGGTGTCAAGCCCGGCAGCGGGGGAAGCCAGGCCTCCGCGGCCGTCATCACACGAAACCCTTGCGAAAAAATATCATCCGAGGATAGAAGGAATAGGAGAGAGAGGAAGAAGAAAAAGGGAAGGAGAAGGAGGAAAGGAGAGGACAAAATAGGAACTTGGAACGTAAAGACAATGATAAGGGCTGGGAAGCTAGAAAATATTAAACAGGAAATGGAGAGAGGGAAAATGGAAGAGTTGGCGCCGTGCAAGGTGAGATGGAGAGCTAGCGAGGACTATTGGAGTCTCGACGATACTGGAGTCAACTATTGATTGGAGTGATAGGTTCAGGGTAGGAAAGCTATAAAATATTAAACAGGAAATTGAGAAAGGGAAAATAGATGCTCTGGGCTGGTACGAGGTGAGATGGAGGGATAGCGGGATCTATTGGAGTGATAGTTACAGGGTAATCTATAGTGGGGGAGACGAGAGTCAACGTAGGGTAGCTATGGTACTGAATTCAAAATTGGGGATGAGGGTAGTAAACATTGAACAGTTGAGCGACAGGATTCTAGTGGTATAAATTAAGGCATGTCCAACGACTTTCGTACAGGTCCAGGTATACATGCCTACAAGCGACCATAGTGAGAAAAAGGTGAATGGGGTATACGGACAACTAGAAGAGAAACTGCTAAAAGTCCCGGTCAAGAAAAACATGATAGTGATGGGCGTCTGGAATGCAGCGATGGGGGTGTGGAGGGATGGATTTGAATTGGGAGGGTTTGGGCTAGGGGCATGAAATGACCGCAGTGAGAGAAATAAATTAGTAGTAACACACGATACCAAAGTTTAGGGACAAAACAGGGAAAATATTAATCGCACAAGAAGATATCCAGAATGGATGCAGATAATGCGTGGAGGAGCCATATGACAGCGATAATATATCTATGAACCTAGATATAGAGGATGAGATAACAATATATAGGGATAACCTCGGACCGAAGATACTTGACAGCGAAATAAAGAGGGCATTACGATATGTAAAGGCAAGAAAATCCGTTGGAGAGGATAACATACCTTTGGTATATTGATGATAACATAACTGAAGAATTTAGGTAATAAAGGAAGATGATGTTTTTTCGAACTAATTCGTAGGATCTACGAGGAAGGAGTATGGCCAGAGGATTTCGTGAAAACAGTAACTATACCTATCCTGAGTAAGAAGAAATCGTCAGAATGCGAGGAATATAGAAAAATTAGTTTCATTTCTCACGCGGCAAAAGTTTTACTTAGAATATAAAATAAAAGGTTGGAGAGTAGAGCAAATTACTATCTGGGTGATAACCAGTTTGGTTTCAGTAAGGGGAGGAATACTAGGGATGTGATTGCGGTGATGAGAACACTTATACACCTATAGTAACATAGAGTATGATCAGGATGTTTTTGCTTGCTTTGTGGACTTCGAAAAGGCGTGCGACAGAGTAAATTGAGAAAAAGTAATAGCAGATACTCGGGAAAATGGGAATAGATGGCCGAGATATGAGACTCATTCGAAACTTATGTATGACCCAGAGGGCACAGGTGAGGGTAGCTGACGGTGAATCAGGGTGGGTAGTTATCGGTTGCAGGATAAGGCAAGGATGCCCGTTGTCGCCTTTGCTTTTTAACGTTTATGATGAGGAAATGGTAAGAGAAGCAAGGGAGGAGCTAGATGTGGGAACCTAAGTTGGAGGCCAGCTGATAAAATTTGTTAGATTCGCGGACGACCGGGCATTGGTTAATCGATCTTCGAAGGAATTGCAAACGATTGTAGGTGCATTAGAATTTCAATTAGGGAAATATGAATCGAAGATAAATCATAATAAAACGAAATTATTGAGATTCACTAGGACATAGGAAGCGAAGCTGGTCATAAAATTAGGAGGGCACAAACTGGCGCAAGTACAGCATTTCAATTACTTGGGTATTAAGCTTTAAGAAAATGGGCACAGTAGTATAAGCATAAGGAGGAGAATAGCGACATCGAAGGAAGGGTTTAGTAATAGAAGGGATCTGATGACGAGGACCATGGGTAAGCTTATACAGAAGAGGCTGGTGAGGAGCTTGATGTGGAGTGTGGGGTTGCATGAGGCAGAAACGTGGACTCTGAGAGAGGTGGACGAAACTAAGCTACATGCGTTCGAGATGTGGGTGTGGAGGAGGATGGAGAAGATGCGCTTCGTGGATAGGAAAACAAATGAGGAAGTGATTGTTATGGTTGGTGAGGAGAGGAAACTTATAGATGAGATAAGGGTGAGGCAGGGTGGCGTGGCTGGAAGCGGTAATGGGTTGCTTGGCCGTGATAGAGGGAAGGATGTTGGGCAAGCGGGAAAGGGAAAGAAAGAGAGTAGCTTTTATAGACGGGATAGCGAAGAGTAGGATGTACGTGGAGATGAAGATAGAAATACGAGAGTTAGATAAGGCTCTGCACGTTTAAAAATCTGGAGACTGTTCTCTGACTTAGAATAATACCTATCTTTATCCGGTAGACTATTTTAATTAATAATGAATTCATAGTTTATTAATTAAGTGCTTTCCCAGCATATCAGTAGCAAATTTTCTTTTCAGGTCTTCCATCGGGTCAAGGGGGCACATTTCGACCGGTGTTCTGATTGTACGACTCGAGCATCGTCTTCAATGTAGGCGTATTGTGAGGATGATAGAGGAATGAGTAATGGATAAACGTGAAAGAGGATTGTAATATTGTGCAACGTAAGGCGAGGCACAAGGTAAAGGGACCATATAAGACTCATGGTTGTGGGAAAGTAGAGTGGTGTGTAAGAAAGTTAAAATATGGCGCTTGGCATGGTAGTATAAGCATAAGAATGGAGGAATCTGCTGCAGGAGATGAAAATTTGGTAGATTATGTGGGGGAACGGATAATGAGGGGCGAAGAGATGCTGAATGCCGTGATAGAGGGGAGGACGCTGATTTAGCGGGAAAGGGGAAGGGAGAGAATATGCTTCATGAATGGAACGAAGTAGGACAAGATGGACGTAGTCGAACTGGAGAATGCAATAGTATAAAGGGTCAAAGGTCCTGCGGCAGTAAAAGATTGCCATAGGTAATTCTGATTCCATCGAAACCTCACTTAACCAATGGTTCTCCTCAAATACAAATTATATCCACTTTATATGATATCTTTTTTTTATATACTTATACTATTTATTACTTATTTTATTATTAGGGTAATCCAACGGTTAACGTAGGTTTAAATGAAAGATATAAAGAATCCTCTAGATTTTAAAGGTGCAGACCCCTATCTATCTACACAATTTCTTTCTTCATCTTAGCATACGCCTTAACTTTCTTCATTCCGTCCATTAAACCTTTTCTCTTTTTTCCCCTTAGCCGATGACTCCCATTTATCACGGCAATCAGCAACCCTCCGTTTCTCAGTACCCAAATCAAGCCGCCTACTCGATCTCCTCCTAGTCTCTTCCACAATGTTCCTCACCTACCATATCAACTCGTAATTCAACGCTCGTCTTCCTTTCCGTCCACCGCACTTTTTCCATTCTTCTCCACACCAACAACTCGAGCGCCTTCAGCCTACTCTCGTCTTCCTTTCTCAGAGTCCACGTTTCTGCACCATACTCATGGGTGCCCATACACGGGGGCAGGAGGGGGCCGCAGCCCCCCCACCCTTTCCTCCCGGGAAAAATAAAAATCGGTAGGGAAAATTTTATTTATTTATTGTTTTGCAGTATTAAACTAATATTTTAGTAACAAATTTAGAAAATTGTCATTCCCCTAAGATTTTCCAAAAATGTACTCCTGAGACCTCAAATTTACTAAACTCTCTAGGAGAGGGCTCCTTAAAACCGGCAACCCCCCACTTCTTAAATCTATGCCTTGGCTCCCCCCCTGGAAAATATTGTATGGGCGCCCATGACCATAAAACCATACACCCCGTACTTAGCTCTTCCAATGATCCAACATAATTCCAAACCATGCATCTACTCCTTTATTTCTTCTCCAATCTCTCTCTAGGTATTCGTATCCATGCGGATTGTGAGCGTTCTATGTGCACCCGTTTTCCACCGTGAAATAATCCCTGCATTGAAGGTGGCTGGAGCGGTAATCGTGGGTCATTAGGCGTATATTTTATTAACTTTTAACGGAAAAATTCCTGAGAAGCACCGGCAGCACTGTAAATTGTACAAGAGTTATATTTTAAGAAATATTTTCTTAATTAAAGCATTTTACGACTAGAGTTGTCGGAGCACTATTCGACATTTAAACATATTTTTATCAAATATTGAACAAATACAAATATTGTGTGGCACATTGATATTTTTAGTGACAATTTTAACAATAAGAAATGCATTATTTCGCGTTTAGAGGAAAACCTGTACATATGCAATCGTATTATTACGAAATATATGTCATGTCCCATAAGGGTACGAGTTAAAATATAGCATTGAATTGACAAAAATTAAATCGGTATGATGGAATTCTTTTCACTTTTATCTTTGGATATAACTAATGAGAACACGTATGCATAGTTTCACGGAAATCTGTACTTAAAAATCGCCCCATTCACCATCAGTGAAGCCTGTGTGTTAGACCCTCCCTCCCAGAGCCCTCCACCAACCACCCTCCGCCCCTTTTCTCAATGGTCTCATCCTTCACCCACCTCACTCCCTCCTCAAAAGGCCTCGTCCGGTTGTTAGGGGGTTGATCCCCCGCTGGCAGACGTTCTGCTCTTCTTCTTCCTCCGTCACCCCTCTCTCTCCATCCCTCTCCTTCCCGCCACGCCCCCCTGCCCCTAATGTTCCCCAGTGTCACACCCCTTCCGCTCGCGCCTGCACCGGAAGAGTTGAAAAGGATTGCTTAAAAATGTCATTCGGATGTAGATAGATTTCTATGAGATGGGTCAGAGACTTGCGGCCTGTTTTTAACTTGAATTTTTGGTCTTTCCACGAACATTCCATATTGCGATCATAATGTACAATGCAATTCCTGATCTTTTGTCGTTATGAGTTTGATCCATCCTATCCCAGGCTGTAGTTTTTGTGGGTGTACTATTTTTTTACTTGATATGAGGTGCGATCGCGGTTTTCCGCGCGCTGGCGTTACCGTTATTTTTCAATTGCGCTCATGAGTCCGCATCCGCCCCTGGATAGCTACGTGAGTTTTTTACACTGTTCCTAAATCTCTGCCTTACCATTATATAATCAATTTGGTATATCCCAGTATCACCCGGCATTTTCCAAGTGTACCTACGCCTGGGGTGATGTTTAAACCAAGTGTTTGTCACTACTAATTTATTTATTCTACAAAAATCAACTGCCTTTTCACCGCGATCATTTCTTCTTCCTAGCCCAAACCCTCCCACTTCTAATCCGTCCCTCCCTTCCCCCACCATTGCATTCCAGTCACCCACCACTATCAGGTTTTTCTTTCCCGGCACTTCTCTAATTATTTCTTCTACTTGCTCGTACACCTCTTCCACCTCTTCCTCCCTATGGTTGCTTGTAGGCATGTATACCTGGACCAGTACGAAATTCGTCGGGGGGTGCTTTTATTTCTACCACTAGTATCCTGTCGCTCACCTGTTCAATGTTTACCCCCCTCAATCCAAATTTTTTGTTCAGTACCATGCCTACCCCACGTTGACTCTCTTCTCCCCCACTATAGATTACCCTGTAGCTATCACTTCAATAGCCCCCCGATATCCCTCCATCTAATCTCGCACAACCCCAAAGCATCTATTTTTCCTTTTTCCATTTTCTGTTTAATATTTTCAAGCTTCCCGGCCCTCATCATGATCCTTACGTTCCAAGTTCCTACATTTACTGCTGTTTTCCTCCTCCTCTTCCTCTTTTTCTTCTTCTTCTCCCTCCTATCCCTTGTTTCCGCCTATGATGATGCTGTGCAAGGATTTCGTTTGATGACGACCGCGGAGGCCTTTCCTCCCCCGCTGCCGGGCACGACACCCGCCCTAGTTGGCGGCGTCCCGTAGTTGCCAGGAATCAATTCTCTGTGAATAACTTTCATATTCTAGGAAGTGATAGTTGAGAGGTATTCCCACGCCAATCAACGGTATTTTTTACGTACTAGATAACTAATATCTTTGAAGTACAAATCCTCAAATGACCATGCTGACAGTTATTCTTCAGGCTTCGTGGTTTCCTTAAAAAATAAGTTCAATGTTTTCCACACCCGCTGAATTTCAACGGGTTCCTTCCGCTAGTATAATATAAAAATCACAAATAAAACTACAAATAAAAGAACGAAAGATGAAGGAAAGTGTTGGATCTTCGAGCATCCTCAGCCCGCTGCCGATCATGAACGTCTTTACTCGTCTCTTCTCCTCACTTGACACAAGATCCTCTGCAAAACACGCTCATCTTGGCGTCCCCCACTTCCCGTTCCCATACCCCTTGGAGCCTGGATGACTCATGCGGATCCTCATCAGACGTCCCTTCCCTTCTTGGCGACCCGCTCTCTTGCCACCTTTCTCCCTTCGTTCCTCCCCCTGTCCTACTAGCAGTAGCTTTTTCACGCCCGCATTGTGTAGCTTCTCTTTGGGGAGTGGCCCCTTCTATTATTACTCACTCTTCTCCTTCCAGCAGTGGGTCGCGAATCGCGAGTTTCGACGTCTCGAAGATGGACGACGCGCCTATTTGACGATTACGTCCCGTTCGCATTAATTATTATCTTCTACCCATGGTAATCCATCACAAAGGTGAGAAATAGTATTGCAATTTTTTTTCTCAGGAGATGTAGGTCAATTGAATTACTATTTTTAAAAACTGCATTATTAAATGAGGTCATGAAGAAGAATCATCGAGAAATACTAAGTAATGCAAGCGCCCGGTTGGCACCGAACATGGTAACTTTTACCAATCGGGTAAAATTAACCATGGTTAATTATCTACTATAGTTGTTTTACTTCATTTTAAAGCTAGTATATAATTGAGATATTTAGTAATTTAATGAATCTAAATAATTTTACGTTCTGTAATTTTGTCAAAATACTTTCGCATTTCAGCATGACTGTCGAGGTATGTAGACGAGACTGAACGTTTGCTAGGTGGATTAGATTTTGCACTTGTTTTAAATAACTTACCACTATTTATATATCCTCATCTCCCTTGAAATCTCTAGTACGATATTATTTCATGCATGAATTAGTATCTTATTTTCTATCTAATATCAATGACTTAGAAGTAAAAGTTTTACTAATCAGTAGTTGTATGTTAATCTGTTTACTGCATGTTTGTATGTTTTTCAACGTATCACTCTCGTGGTTTCTGGCTTTGCCTTGCAATGTTCTCCTGATTGCTTTCTGGTCCTCGCACGTCGACCAGGTGAACATGCTAGAGGTTCTGATTTGAACTGGGACGAGCACTGCATACCTGGAGTGAAATCACCACGTGCCACAACCCTGTAGATGGCTTGCATGGTATTTCGTAGATGTAGATGAAGTTAGTACACATGGTCTAGTGATCAATCGTCATCATCTTCTGGTGACCGGTAGGTAATGAGAAAGAAATATGGTCCATGATAAAGGTAGTATATAACAATTGCACCATGGTGATTATAAAGACCGGCGCGAATTCAACTCAGAATGTATCCTCCATATCAACCGCTTAGAGGGCTTAAAAAGCACCTTGAGGCCGGGTGCTAACGAAGGAAACGAGTTTCTTCTTTTTTCCTAGCATAACCACCTCAAATAGCCCAGTCGAGGCATTGTTTTTCTCAGATTTTTTTTTGTGTGGCGCTAAACGAGTCCTGAGAATTTAAACTCGGGAAAATAGACTTTGACCTACTGTGCAGAGCTTTGGAGCTGCAGCCCGAGCTGGAGCCGGAGCTAGAGCTGCCCAGAGCTCCAAAGTTTGCCGGAGCCAGAACTCTAAATTATAATGCATAACTTTGCGTAATTTTGGCAACAGAGCTCTCCATAAGACCCATGCTTTCAACTGAACGTGAAAAGTTCCATAGAATCATTTGGTAAGAATATTCGCTGTCTCGACTCGATCCAGAACATTTTCAAGGCAAGGATGGACACGCGAATTACACTTCATTGTCAGCTTTAGAACTTCACCAGACACAGTAGGTCAAAGACTATTTTCCCAAGGTGTGATTCTCAGGGATATCTTAGCGCCACACCGGAAAAAAGCATATTTGAGGAAAACAGTGCCTCAACTGGGCTATTTTTGGCGGTTATGCTAAGAAAAAAGAAGAAATTCGTACCCTTCGTTAGCACTCGGCCTTACGGCGGCGCTTTGGGGGCGCCCTAAGCCGTGAATGTAGAGGATACGTCCTGAATCTTTATGTAAAAATATCGTAACATTTATATCGTTTTTCAGGTAATAACTTTTGTGAATGTAAAATGAATAGTCGTGCAAACAAGTAAAATTGCAGACCCACAAATGCATATCGCTCAAGGCTACCAACACGGGTTTAAGGTACGCTATCGGGTTTCGGTACAATTCTCCGTATAACCTGATGGGAAACCCGAAAACAATATATGCGTTCAAAGCATATAATCCTTTCAATATCCTTCTTATTATAATATTTTTATGTCCAGTCCTATCCGCATCGCATAAATTACAAGATTGGTGGACAAAAGACATAATTCTTCGATGGCTCATTGACCCCTGAAACATGATCGCCCGTATGACACCCACATATCTCGCGGTCTGCACCGTGTCTTTTCAATTCATCGAGATTAGGGGGTATCGCGTCCGTGCCCCCATGACCCCGCTAATTCGGTGGTCTCGTAAGACACCCTTAACGACGGCCATTCATCAGAACGTACCATGCGAGAGAACATAGTGTCTCGACCCAAAGGGCGTCTCGCAACCAGCTGTGGGCACTAACCTCATCAATTACTGCGGCCAGTTCCGTGGAGTACGCCGAAGTCAGTGAATTGTTCAAAGTCGGTGGCATCTCGTTCCAGCTATTTTAGTGATTTTTTCCGGGTATATTTCGGAAATCACTCTCTATTTCACTTTTAATGCATTGCTGAGGAATGTATCTGGTCGCGTCTAATACATCATGATAAAGTTCTAGAACGTTAGGTACACGTAAAGAAAACTACAAACGTAATTAAAATATACCACTTGGTCCGGAGGTAGTTATAACCAAAACACGGAGCCTCTCCGGAATCCTTGTGGAAACCTTCATATACGCCATTTTTCAAAATGGCGGCAAGTTAATGCAATTCAATGACAATGACGCTAATGTATGATTCTACACTCAAATATGACCAAACTAACCATGCCTGTACTAAGCCCTTGGATGCTTCTATCTGCACACATACAATTTTGCGGCCAATTTGGCCATTTGTTTCCAATATGGCCGTCAGTTGGCCGATAACCTAATTTCACTGGTTCCTGAACACCAAACGTGAATTAAGTACTAATATCTATATATTAAGGTCAGAAATAACGAAAATCTACTCTAAAATCACCAACCGCGCCTAAAAACAGTGTTTAGAGTTCGTCTATGGTAATAGCGCAATTGAAATTTACTGATTTGGCTTAGTAAGAAATAAAAAGTAGGTAAACAATTTTTTCACGGTGGTATGGTTTACACAAAGGCCACCATCATAGATTCTTCGTTCACGTGATTCCCTTCCCCAAAAGGCATTGGCCAGTCAGTAATACTGAATGCATTTCTAAATTTCAACTGCGCTATTATCTTGGACACACTCTAGAAACAAAATGGCGGTCTTAAGAAATGGTGGCCATAAAAATCGCTGCCATGAAAAATGGCGGATAGTTTTCCACTACGGTGTAAACTATGTCATAATAAGATATTAATAACAGCCGGAGAGAAAGAGAAACCTTAGCAAGGAAATGTAAAAGCTTCATAAATTCGGGTAAATTCCGGTTAAATAAGTTACATATTTAAACAGTTCACCTGAAGTCATTGAATTCTGAGGGAAGAACTCAAGCTCCTAATAGACTATTATGACCATCTGCTAGTGACCCAAAATAATTAATCAAAATCAATGGCTGATGGCAACAATAATGCTGACGTTGGCAGATATATATTAATTAAATGACGCGTTGAAAGGCTATGAATGTATTGCTAGCGACGAAGGATGTTATAACTCGATGAGCTTAAGAATATAATCAGCTGATAACCAGATATGTCAACATCATACAGCATGACATTTCTAACTCATTATGCCACTTAATTCAATTGTTTATACGGGCACCTCCAATGGGTAGTGGTGACTAGTAACGCATAGATTTGTTTGTATCGCAAAAATGTTTGCAATAAACAGATTTCCATTTGCTCTAGTGCGGTAATCACTTCGCAACACATCAGCGCACTTTCCTTCCATTCGTTACAGGCACTGCGCAACTCGAAACCGTGCAACAAAAGAGATCGGGAGCAGAGTTGATGTGCACTAAACAACAAAAGAACGTCAATAATTGCACCTGCGATACTTGTTTTGTGTTAATTTTCCGTACAGGCGTCAAACATGGATATTGTTAATTTTTAAAAAACTCCGTGGTAAAAAAAACTTACGTTTTTAAATTCCTGTTTTGAACGAATTCGATAACATTGCGAAAAAATACGAAAAAAATTTCGACTGTGACTGTTGCGCACCCGTAGAATGCTACTTACCGGCAGGTTACCAAACGTTTCGCCAGCGCACATCGTTCCATTCAGCGTCGTTCGTGCGCGCTCAATTGCTCTGATATGTTCAGATCTTCGCTGACTCCAACACCTTGAATAGAAACCTCCCATTGTCGCGAAACGCGCTTCTGGCACTTTCCCTCCCATTTTTTTTTAATGCAGCTATGTTTCACAGCGTGTCCAACCATATGCGGTCCTTTCCCAAGTTCCCAATGTGGTCCAAGAATTTTTTTTCTCCTTGCTTAAAAATTATAAAAATGTGCACTCAATGACCCACGATTACCGCTCCAGCCACCTTAAGAAATCATAACCTACCAATAAATCCTTTATTAAGAGCGGCCGAGTAAAATTTTGCCCACGCTGGTAAAACACCTTGGACCAGCATAGGCTACATAACCACGCCTCGAATAAAAATCCGTTTTCCCTGTCATCCTTCGAAGCGGATGAAGCAGAGTCTGAACGTGCGGAAAATTCCATCCCAGGGTTCTCACCACACGCATGAGTAATGAACAACCCTCCAAGCATTCGCTTGCCATTGAGAAGGAAGGGAGGGGGATAAAAATACGCCGAGTACCTGAGTAAGTGAGCCGGCAATGCCTGGACCGAGGATGGACCGAACGCGTTTTGACTTTTTTCTTTTTTTCACCTGGGTCCACTAGAATGATAGGAGTTAACTTGACTCACCCTCGAGTTGAAGGGTGGCCACTTGCAAATTAATCCCCATATCTGCGTGCTATTTGATGTCCCGGAGAGAAATATTCGAGCAATTAAACGATTTAGCGCCAAGTTAGAAGGCTGCACGCGATGTATACATGGTGTACGACACTGGGGTGAAGAAGTGCATTTTTTTGTCATCATCATAAGTAGTCATCAATCCTAAGTTTGGTTTGCTGCAGCTATCCACTCCACTCCACTCTCCACCAACCAATCTGAGCAAATGCACGGCGGTACATTTCTTGCGGAGGTCGTCCAACTATTCCCATATATATGCTGTGGATGGTGTTAACATAAAGGCGACAGATGAAGTGAAGTATCTAGGAGTTACGATAACTTCGGACCTATCGTGGGGAGCACATATAAGAAATATTTGTGGCAGAGCTCTGAAGAAGCTAGGATTCGTCAAGCGTATAGTGGGAAGATTTTCGGATGAAAAAGTAAAAGAGAGGTGCTATTTCGCACTCGTCCGGCCACACCTTAAATATGCAGCGAGCATATGGGATCTGGTGCAGAAAGACTTAATCCGGGAACTTAATAAAATACAAAGGAAAGCTGCGCGATTCGTCAAAAACTGCTACGGGCGTACAGACAGCGTTACACAGATGTTAAACGAATTAGGCTGGGAGCCGCTAGAGACTCTGAGGCTGCGCGCTAGGCTTAGATTGCTTGAACAATTGAGAATAGATATCTTTCAGAGCGACACGGAGAACATCATATTAGAACCCCACTATATTTCCAGGTCCGACAGAAACGATAAATTAAGAGAGATATTTTGCCGAACGGATAGGTATGGAAATTCGTTTTTCCCCCGAACAATAAGGGACTATAATAAATGCTAGGCGAAATTTCATTAGAGCGTATATATAAACGGCTTTTTATATATAAACGGCTGGTGTCCTAACACCCCCCGCCACACGCCTATCGAGGCGGCTTGCGGGGTAGTATGTAGATGTAGATGTAGAACCGCTTCATTCCCACATAATTCTTCCTTTTAACGTACTTAATTTTATTTCCTGATGTATTCCAGTTTTGGTTATCTGCTGTATTTATTTCCATTCATTTTCCTTACAATGTGGTTTTCAATAGGTTGTTGTACCTATCACAAAATGTGCCCAGTAAGTTTATCTCTCGTTCTTTTCAGAGTTTTCATCGCACTTCGTTTCCCTCCAACTCTTTGTACGTGATTCTTCTTCTTTGTATTTGGTCTTCATCATCCTTCGGTAACACCATATCTCCATTGCCTCCGATCTTTTGTAATGGCCGGAATTCATTTTAATCATTGAATACCCCATTGTCAAATTATAAATAACTTATTTTTTTTCACATATATTTAGTAATCTATATTTACATCTACGAAGTACCGTGCAATCCACGACTAGGGAGTGTGGCACGGGGTGATTCCACAACAGGCATGCAGCACTCGTCCCAGCACAAATCGCACGTTCCCCCGGCCGCTAGGTGCAGACCAAAAAGCAGTCAGGAGAACAGTGCGCTGTCAAACCAGAAACTGGGAGAGTACTACGTAAATGAACATGTAAACATGCATCACATTGCTAAAGACACATCTAGTTGTTAATATTACTGATTCTATTAATTTATGAATGCTACGAGATACTACTTCATGCAGGAAACTAAATAAAATAATGCCGGTCATATCAAGCGATGTGAAGTGTTAGTAATGATGCTATGTTATTAAACACAAATGAATATTCTACTCTACCTAGTGAGGGTGCGAGTTTCATATTATTGATCTATCGCAACTATTATGATTCCTTATTATAGTCGGAAAAAATGACATTCTAAATCTATCGGTTCTGCCGCCAATTTCCTTTATTTTATTCATGTGATCGCTTCTACCGTAGTACGTTGGCTCCAGCAATATATGTTGAACGTCCTGCAAAAAAATGTCTGCTTCGAACTTGCGCAAAAAATTTAACCTATATTTCTCCCTTCGATCATTTAGAGATTCCCACCCTAATTCCTTCAACAACTTGGTAACACTGCTAAGTTTATCGTAACAATTTTTCACAATTCTTGCTGCTCTCCGTTGTGTTCGATCTATTTCTGAGATAAGTCCTACTTTGAAGGGGTCCCATATGCTAGCGACAAACTCCAAGTGTGGTCTCACGAGTGAAAAATAACATCTCTTTTTAAACTTTTCGTCGTATTTTCCTAATATTCTTTTAATAAATCCCAATTTTCGACTAGCCTGTCCGCAGATTTCCCGGGCGTGTTTCCCCCAAGACAGATCCTGAGTAAGGGTCACACCTAAGTATTTAACTGTCTCCACATTTGAGAAGTTGGTTTGATTAATTGTGTACGTTTCGTTGACCGAGTTATTCTATTTACAAAAATTCATAACAATGCACTTTTAAAAATTAAATTCAAACTGCCAAGTATTGCACCATTCACAAAGTCAGATACGACCTAGGTTTCGACGAAGCTCGTCATCATCAAGTGCACGATTTTCTTCGAAACCTAGGTCGTATTTAAATAAATATACGTAAAGGTTTGTACTATTGAAAGCCAGAGAAAACCCTCCAGATTTTTATCCGTGCAGGTCCCTATTTTTCTAGTATTTCTTTCTCCATCTCAGCGTAAGTCCTAGCTTTCTTCTTCCCGCTCATAAAACCCATTCTACTTCTTCCCCTTCCCCGCTTGTCCAACATCCTTCCCTCTATCATGGCCTTAAGCAACCCTTCGTCGCTCATCACCTCTTCCAACCACATACTATGCCTCCTCCTAATATCCTTTAGAAGTTTCCTTTCCTCACCCACCATACTAAGCCTTTCCTCGTTCGCCTTCCTTTCCGTCCACCGCACCATCCTCCTCCACACCCACATCTCGAACGCCAACAGCCTGTTCTCGTCATCTTTTCTCAGTGCCCACGTTTCTACATCATATCACGTTATACTCAGCATCAAACTCTTCACCAGCCTCTTCTTTATATCTTTCCACAATGTCCTCGTCGACAGCTTACTCTTACTGCTGCATGATCTTTTCTCTATCGCTATTCTCCTCGCTACCATGCCCATTTTCCTCCTACGTACTACCCAAGTAATTTAATTACTCTACTTGCTCCAGTTTGAGTCCTCTTGCTTGAGCAGAACTTGATGTAGAACAAAAAAAGTGACCGAAGGTGATATTTTCCAGAAATTCAAGATAAAATTAAGCCGCTGAATAAATATCATCCCACGAAAACGACTAGATTTTTCTCTAATGTGTCCACAGCGTATGCGATTTCATTTTGTCAACGAGTACTTTATCATCTGCTTCCTTTTCAATTCTTCCGGTCTCACAGATAACAAGCCACTCTCTTTTAGAGAAAGCGTTAGATAAGATGCCAACAAATGGTTTTATATATAAAAGTGTCCTTTTTTCAATTAGCGTTCCCGCAATCGAGTTTCCATTAAGACTAATCAAAAATTTAATTTGGAAAGGCACGCTTCCGAGATTTTTGACCCTTCCATTCAAGGGAAGCGACATTAATTAATCTTTTTCGTGTTTTTTTTAGTGGGCCGGCCGCGAAACTCGTCGCTGAAAGCCTCCGTTATCTGAACGCCATCCGATCCATCGATCATTCCTCTCTCGAGCTCGACCCGATTAGAATTTGAAACTATAAGGCACCGGGCTAATTTCGACTAATTGCAGAGAAGCGAAATGATTTCTCTGTCAAAATGGTGGATAACGGAGACGTGGGAGTAATGATGAAAAAAAACGTAATATGAGGAAAGAGGAGGGGAGTGATAGATACGAAAGCAGTGCCGCTTTCGGGCTAGAGTTAAGCCAAGAAATCTCAAAATAAAACGATGCATTTAATCCAGTACTCTCACCCAGTTCCCCGCTTTTATATTCTACTAGGGGCCTATCTATGTCCCATAGCCGCCTCACCGTGGTCCCAAATCCCGAAAAGGTGGCCAAAATATTAAGCAGTTTCGCTATTTTTTTTACGATTTTAATATATAAACATATTTAATGATTATAAAATAGAGATACAGCATAAGTACAATATAAATACAATATAAGTCCTCCTGAGCCTCTGGCTCGTCAGGAGGTGCTTGTGAGTACAACAAATATTACAGAGCATTGGTGGCGATAAAATAAATTGTACACTTTACACTTTTACATGCATTATGATGAATGACGATCAATTTCTTCATTGGTTTTCCAACAATAAATTCTTACAGTCTCTTTTCAGTTGTGAGATAGTACTTATATTTGGTACTTTAATATTTACATAATTAAGAAGTTTAGGTATAATCACACTTAACATTATATCACCATACTTTGTGTATGATTTTGGAATATCATATAATTCCTTGTATCTTAATTGCATTGTATCTTTTAAGTCTTTTTTTAACCTATATTTATTACTGTAATAATTTTCAGTAATGAGTACATATTCAAATAGCTTATCTACGGGCAGTACACATATGTCTTTATAGACCTTATTAACATCAGATAATCCCACATCACTTCCTAAATTATATTTACATCTGAAAATTGTTTTTATTATTCGATTTTGGGTGCTAATCAAATTTTTTTTATATATATTAGCAGTGCTACCCCACACTGCCAGACCATATCTTATTACCGATTCAAACAAAGCATAATAAACCTTTGCATGAAACTTTGTAGTTAAAGGTTTTTAAGAATGCTGATTCCAAAATTGAGGTAAAAATAAAAATACAAAATGGCGGAAGTCAAAATGGAGGATGCATTAATAGCGGCTGTAGCAGCCCAACCGATTGATTCAGTCATTACATATATATTATTGTTCATTTCCTATTTTTTACAATTTGATTGGAGTTTTTATTGACCACTCTTTTATATGTTTATGGAGAATTGGTCATTAAAAAAGTGTGAGAGTGTTCCACCTCAAGCCCTGAAGATGAAACAATAAATTTTTGAAACGTTGGCGAGAGAAGAAAAGTAACTTTTTTTAATGACCAATTCTCCATAAAACATTTAATATTATTTTTAATGAAATTTCATTTCTTAATTGAATATTGTGACAGCTTGTACGTTGCTTTGAATATACTGTCATCCACCATTTTGAATCCGCCATCACGCGTCTATATCATGTTGTCTTTTTTTTAATTTTGACATCAGATTTGTATTTAGTAACCGCAAAAAACCTATGCATACCTTCTCTAGAATTTCTGTACCTTTTTTATTTTAAAAAATTTTTCCGACTTCTGCATGAGAGTGCAACCTCTGTATGCCCTCATTTCGCTAACTCCGCCACTAATCATGCTAAGGAAGAAACAAATAAACTATACAGCGTGTCCCATTGATCGTGTCATTTTTGACCTATTTTTTTAGACACAATCTTTCGTGCCACAAGGATGAAATTTGGTACCTGGGTACAAAAAGGTCGAAAGTTTTGTTGAGTCTATGCAAAATTTTATAAATATGACCTTTTGACCCCAGAAATAGGGTCCAACCAAATATCCAAATTTTACCTTATGGGCTTTTCAATGTTAAATTATTCGAAATACAAAAAATAAAGAATATTTTGTTTGGAAACTTTTAATTATTAGGTTTTTGGGCACGAAAAACACGATGGAAGAACTTTCGAGTCCGAAAACGCAACCGTGACCCCTGAGAGGGCACAGTCAATGTCACAGGGGTGACAAATAGCGTCCTAAGCATGTCTGTCTGTAAAGCGCTGCTAGAGACGCTGCGATCAAGCTGACAGTCACGCCTGTTTGAACGACTTCTGGGCAACCTCGGAAGTTGATATTTGGCAGGAATGCCGGGTGTGACAAACAAAACCAGCCGCAAAAATAGTAAAAGCACAGAACAACAATTTAAAGCGGTCGTTTTTACACCGCATTAGTTAACTTTTAGCCCTATAAGAAAAGCATTGAACTTGGTAAGGGGTTTCTTTTTGCCTATTTAAAAATTACTTGCACTCGAGGCATAAGGTTTGTAATTTCCCTGTCGGATGGCTTAAAAAAATGGAATTTTAATAATTGCATTCGATTTTCCTATAAGCTTCGCTTATGAGTGAAATTGGTGCTTTTGGTTAAAAAAATAATCAATTTATTCTCTTTTTAACAAAATTAATTTTAGTATTTCCTTGGCAACCGTAGCGTAGGCTTTTAATGGGTACTTATGCCTGCGGCCTCCATGACGTAGTTTATGTGATCAATATGAGACTGCAGTGAGATTTTAGTACTGCTATGTTTCAGCTCATCCTCTCCATGGGTGGTTAAAAAATGGTATATGGTATCCTTAACAGACTATGAAGAAGAGGTGTTGGGAGACCAAAAAGCGAGCTTCAGAAGCGGTAGATCTACTATGGATCAAATATTCATCCACAAACAAGTGTTTTCCAAATACCATAGAAGCCGACCGGCAGCGCTATTTGTTTGGAATTACCGCATTTTGGCTTCATTTGCAGAAATAATTTGCTAATAATAAAACATTTAAGGCGACAAGATTCCTATATTTTATTTTTATTCGATTTATCGTGAATTTTCCCTTCTTATAAACTGTTTTCATTAGGAGGTAATAACATTACCAATTGTAACCAGCGTCAGGCCTAACTGTAAAAATGGAAACGGGATATTATATTGAAATCAACAGTACCTAATGAAATTTTGGGAGTAAAGAAAAGGTCTAGGGGATATGGTCATTACAAAAGGTAATATTAGCTGGGACGTTTAGTTGATCTAAACATACAGTTCATATTAACTAGTTGAAAAAGAAACTGAATTATTCGCTTCCTTAAAGCAGTTTCCACTGCGACTATGTGAGTCAAAATAAATATTGAATATAACCTTTCCGCTAGTACTGATTAAAAATATTACTTTCACTGATTACAATCCTACGTTATCAGGAAAAACGATTAAGATACAAAATATGCAGACTATCCGACGATTGTATGCGTAATGGACACTTTCTCCGGTCAGCGGACACGACAGTAGCGCTATTTCATTTAAACTGCCACATTTTGACTCCAGTTCCAATGGTTATTAGCTAATAAATCAAAAACTAAGATGGATTGGCGCTACCATTTAATCATCTTCATTTCTGAATATTTTTATCATATAAATGTCACTATTTAATTTCCCGGGAGTTGTTACCCCTTAAAAAAATTATTTTTTCTTGAAATTGCATCTAAAATATAAAACTACTTTCCCCATGTTTCACCCATCCTTGCTTTTAAAACTATTTAATTTTAAGTTCACTGTGCGAAAAAATAGCGTGGAAAGGTAGGATTTTTTTATTCATATCAAACAGAGGACATGTTGTTTTATGCGTAACCAGAATATGAATAAAATTACATTTTAGTCACTTAACGGAGTAACCACCACAAGAAAACTATCACAGTTTTAGGCCTAGTGAATCATCCATTGCATAGAGATTGGAGACAGTCGGTCGGGGAGCATATAAGTGATCTGCAGAAGATCAGTTACGGATATTAGTTTATAGAACCGCTACTGTAAGAATAAGTGAAGCTAAATTTTAAATACAAATTACGGCACTAATTTTGGAGGTGCAATCTTCGTGAAATACTTAGAAATCTTTTCTGGATTTACTTTTTGTACAAACACGCATTTAATTATGCAAAAAGATGAATGTTTAACTAATAATGTGCCAAAAAATTAAAAAAAAGGTCGCATGAAAATCCACACCAAGACTTCTTTTCACCCATCCCAACCCTGATCTCCTTTTAACCCAACATTTCTCTGTATTTTTTTTTGTTTAATCCTAACAACCGTTCGATTTATGGCGATGAGATACATCAGTTAATTAATTGCAAACTTATAGCCACTTACTAGGTATTCTACATCTACATCTACATACTACCCCGCAAGCCGCCTCAATAGGCGTGTGGCGGGGGGTGTTAGGATACCAGCCGTTTACATATACAAAGGAAACGCTCTAATGAAATTACGCCTAGCATTTATTGAAGTCCCTTATTGTTCGGGGGAAAAACGAATTCCCATAACTATCCGTTCGGCAAAATATCTCTCTTAATTTATCGTTTCTGTCGGTCCTGGAAATATAGTGGGGTTCTAATATGATGTTCTCCGTGTCTCTCTGAAAGATATCTATTCTCAATTGCTCAAGTAATCTAAGCCTAGCGCGTAGTCTCCGAGTCTCTAGCGGCTCCCAGCCTAATTCGTTTAACATCTGTGTAACGCTGTCTGTACGCCCGTAGCAGTTTTTGACGAATCGTGCAGCTTTCCTTTGTATTTTATTAAGTTCCCGAATTAAGTCTTTCTGCACCGGATCCCATATGCTTGCTGCATATTCAAAGTGTGGCCGGACGAGTGCGAAATAGCACCTCTCTTTTACTTTTTCATCTGAGAATCTTCCCACAATACGCTTGACGAATCCTAGCTTCTTCAGAGCTCTGCCACAAACAGTTCCAAGTATAAATATGATTACTTTAAAAAGTGAATTGAAGAATATTGAGATAGAAAGAGCAATAATTTCGCATCACGATAAAAAAGGTAAGAGGATCTGTGAATATTTTACTATCCAGTGCACACTGTACGTACCGTACACGTTTCCATCTAGCGTGGAACGTAGATGAATCAATAGTTTTCATCTGATTATGATTGCCTGGTAAAAGCACAATTCTTCTCCGGAAAAAAACCCTCAAAATATGCAATAAAATATAAATCTCATAACCACTCGCAACTCATCAAAATTGACAGTAAATTTCCAAGCAACTGTGATGAGTATTTCATACATTTTTTATATTGTTGAATAATTTTCAATAATAAAAAGATGTACGCAAAGTAAAAGAAAAGACTTTTACATCAAGTCCTAAGTCTCCACGACTGGATTTGAGTTTAAATCTTCTTAGAAGGCGACCAGCTCACGGCAAATCGTTCACGCAGTTAGCTCATCTGCGAACTCTAAGCCTTGCTCTTTTCTTCAGTGGTCTATAAATCTTTTCTTAAAACATTAAGCACTCTTCACAATCCTAGAGATTCAGATTCTAGCGACTTCCTACACAGCGAAGCTGAATCAATAGCTTTCATATTGTTAAATTGATTGCTTTTCAAATTCACAAATATTCCCCGTAAAAAACCAGATCTCCAAAAGTAGGCGAATTAATTGCATTACTTACGTAAAAGGTTGTCTCTCTCCCCAAAAACGATGCACTTCATTAATAATCCACAGTTTTATCCACCTGAATACTTCATTCTCTTCTAAGAATCGGTGAAATCCGTCAGTCATTTGTCACAACTTTTAACTCATCCAAAAACTGAAGGTAAATTTCATTTTAGCAGTACTGAATATTCTCAAAAATATGACATCGTTGAATAATTTTCAATAACAAAAACACTTTTACGTCAAGTCCTAAGTCGGATTAAGAATAGAGTCTCGAGTGCCAAATTTCCTTCTTGGAAGGCGACCGGCTCACAGCACTTTGTTCACGCGGTAAAGTTTATCCTCCACCTCCTGCGAACTCCAAGCCTTGTTCTTTTCTTCGTCGGTCCACAAATCTTTCTTCAAAACTTTAAGCACTTTTCACTATCCTTGAGCCTTCTAGCGGCTTCACACAGGAATTCCTCTCATCCATAAAATAGGCTAAGATGTATGGGTTCTTTTGAGAAAAAAATCAGTGGTTGACTATATCCCATTCGCTCGCGTTATGACCAATTTCAGAATCTGGTCTCATTACGTCATCGTCGTGAAAATTGGTGACTTGGGGTCAGACGAGGTCGCCTCAAGATAGAGGATTTACGAGAGTACCTACACTCACGTTCACTCTCGTACGCAGACTGTGAATGTCTTTTGAGAAACATCCGTTTAGCAGTAGGTATCCACATGAAGCCTTTGGAGATATGACTCGTTATCTTCAAGACAGCCAGCTATTCGACGATGTGTAAGAATTAGTCCAGTGATAAAGGCTTATAAAGGTTTCTTGTGCTAATCTATCTTTTTTATCTCCAAAGTCAAATAATATTGAAAAAAAATGAATTTTCAGAACTTTACTGGTTATTTTACTCAAAAGAGGACTGTAAATCACCTAGGCATGACATTTTTTACTTTTGGCAATCTGTTATCACGCAAACAACTCACAAATTTGTGTATATAAGCATGTTTTGCCATGAAGTTTCCCTGGAGGGTAATTCGAATCTTTAACTTTTTATGTAATGAAAATGTTTTTCGGGTGTGCCGCGTGATGATCAGATTTAGCCAGCAATAGGCTAAACCTGATCATCACGCGGAACACCCGAAAAACCTTTTGATCACCATGAGCCGCGAAAGCTTCAATGAACAATTTTGATGTACTGTTTTAATCTTTAGTAGAAATACTATTGATGGAAAAAGCAAGGATGATATGGTGAGAAGAATAGCATACGAACATTTTGTGACAAGAAGAATCTACGATCAGCTAATAATGCAATCGTGGCAGTAGGGAAGCACTTCATTTGAACATTCGTACGGACGGCGTTGGGAAATAATTGAGTATGAGATAAATTCCTAGCAACGATTACTTAGCCGCGAAAGCTTCAATGAACAATTTTTATGTACTGTTTTAATCTTTAGTAGAAATACTACTGATGGAAAAAGCAAGGATGATATAGTGAGAAGAATAGCATACGAACATTTTGTGACAAGAAGAATCTATGATCAGCTAATTAATGCAAT